>CM029475.1:20474494-21756503 GCA_017140325.1 Eucalyptus leucophloia subsp. euroa | reverse complement strand
CGAAACATTTGAAGAAGATCTCCATGAGATCTCTTGGACCTTTAGATAATGTAATTTCCATTAAGGCATCGACTAATTGAACCTAAGGAACCCTTCACTTTTCATCGAAAAAGTTTCATTGTTTGGTATTGTAACGATTGGAACCGATGGCCCAATCTCATAAAAACTTCAGACAAGTACTTATCACTTATTTCAAAGGGGAGATATAGCGGTCCCCATGTGAGTATAGATAATCGGGACGGATGAGAGCTTTGGAGCTCTTTACAAAGAAGCAAATATGGCTGTTCAGTGAATGGATAATGTTCGTACCAGACTGCCGTCTGTAAGCTCAAGTCGAACCCCGATGCTCCAATGACACTCATCCTCTACCCATTTGCAACGCTACTTGCAGGCACAAGGTGCAATCTGAAGGAGAAAGCGCCCCGTTGCATGCCGCATGGCCATAACAATCGTCATCTTAGTTTGTGCATTGGCAGTACATATTAAAACCTGAATCTGCCGTAGTCTGATATAAACACCGGAAAACATTGTCGACATTGAAACTGTATTGACTGAATGGCGAAAATATTCGTCCGTTGCATGTTTTGCTCACCGGAGTTACCTCTGGATCACCCCTTGCAACACCGAGAATGAAGAAAAGCTGCTATGACTTGAAATAGCTAGTGCGAGTACCTAGAGGGGGGGTGAATAGGTGTACAAAAATTTTCTCGAAACTTGTACGATATTTAAGCAATTAGAGGATTTGCAACAATTAAAAATTTAATCGTAAGACCGAGTAAGGGAAAGAGAGAATTGAACGCTCGGTTTATAGTGGTTCGGCTTGATTCAAGCCTACGTCCACTCTTTCGCACCGACAAAATTGGCTGGATTCCACTATGATCAAAGAGATGTTACAAAGTTGATCTTCCTTGATTTCTAGGTGTAGATGATCTACCACACTCACTCAAGGTGTCACCAAGTATAAACACTCTCTCGTATACAATTTCGCTCGCCTCAACTAACAATCAAGGGTCTTCGACTCTGAAATTTTTCTATCGATCACACACTTAAAACAGCTAGACGTCTTCCTTTTATACTCCTTCATGCCATCATAGCCGTTGGCACTTACCAAAGGAATTCCTCCAATCTACCCGTTTGGACGGAATCAATCAAGAAGATCATCCGAGCTATTTAAGGAATCGATGATAGCCCATCAATCCCGTTTCGCCCATACAATCGGGATCTCGGTTTCCAAGAATAGAATATTCCAAGATTGTTTCGTCGACCAACGGATCTTCAATCGATCTTAGATAAGAATTAAAGAATCCGAAATGATTATCCAACCAAAGAATCTATTCCGAAGATAGGATCGAATCCTCAACCATAAACCTCGGTTTTGGATTTCCTTCACTTTGGATTAGAAAGACCGACAAAGGTGAGAATAGACTTAAGTCTTAATTCCCGAGTCTTAAGTCTTTGAGTCTTGAGTCTTGGGTCTTGAGTCTTGAGTCTTGAGAGAACAAAGTCTTCGACTTTAAACCGACGGTCTCCAAACATCCAGACTTTAGATCGAAAGAAACGTTTTGTCGCTTCAAAATATTCTGGAAGATTTCTCCAACAATCTCCCCTTTTTGATGGTGACAAAACTTTCTTGAAGATTTGAACAACTTTGACTCCGCAAAACATTTCTCAAGTAATATGGCTAACTCATAAAGATTAATAAAACAACCAGACTCGCATCCACAGAAAATTGGTTAGTCTTTCATGAGAAACACCACATAACAACACTTGAATAAATGCAACCAGTCAAGTTCATAATCAAATCCGCAGTCAATTCAGTCAAATTCACACCCAAGTTCAAGTTCTCAAGTCATAAACATAACCACAAAGGTCAAAGATTAAAAAATGAAAGTTCAAATTGATTCTCCCCCTTTTTGTCAGCATTGAAAAGGGTGAGAAAGGAGTCATGTCCGCTGGGAATGCGCACGATCTGGAAATCCCCAATGGACTGGACTACTCCTTCAAGCTTCTTCAGTCTTCTCGCAGACGAGCTACCTCTTCTCCCTTGGCATTGGCTTGGAGTTGCTGAGCGAGGTCTTTGAATTTATCTTCCAGAGAGACCAAGATTCTTGTCTAGCATGCTTTAAAGCTTGGATTTCACAGTCCCGAACATATATCCGGTTACGCATTTCCGTAAGAATATTCATGATACCGCGAAGATCCGCAGAATTATCCGTCGTCGTGTACCGGCATTGACTTTCTCGCGACGATGGCGCTTCAGACGGTCTGGCAGATTACGAATCGACGTACCACCTTCTTCAGGCAATGGAGAGACCTGAACTTCTTCCGGGTCTTCGGAGATTGTCGAAGATCTTCAGCAGCATGAGGTGTAGACCTCTCTTGCTCACTAACTCCCCCTCGTCTCTAGGACATCGAGAGGGGAAGAATGATGATCATGCTTTTGATTTCCTTCTCTCCGCATTTGTCGCCAGACCGTTCTTTTTCTTCTTCTCCTTCTTCCTCAACTTCTTTCTCCTTCTCTCTCTCGTTCTTCTTCTTCTCTCGCTTCCGCTGAAGTTCTCATTGGATAAGACACGAACGTCTTGTTCTTGTCGAGCTGGAATAGTGGGATCTTCATCATCTTCATCTTCATCCTCATCCTCCAGATAAGAGTTCTTTTTCTCCTTTTCGATGAGACACCAATGGCCTCCTTCCCTTTCCTTTTTGAAGCAGACGGATCGGAGATTTCACCTTGAATTTCTCCATTGCCTTAGAGAGTTCTTTCGTACGCATCTTCATTAACATTTTCAACCCTACCACCATCTTGTCACACGGTCGAACACAAAAAGTATGTGGCAGTTCAATATTCAGATGTCTCAAGATCTTGGTCACCGAGACCAGGATAAGGCAATTGTCCTTTGTCTTTTGACACCGCTTTCCGTACATGTGGAAAAGGATAGTGTGCGGGAGAGAAAATTTCCTTCCCGAGTTGATCGCATACATCAACTTTGCTTCGAGAGAAAGACACGTCTTTGACGTAGACTTCGGTCCGAGACAATTGATCACAATCTTGTGAAGCACAATGTTGATTGCATTCATCCCGGAATAGATAATTTTCTTATCTACATCCCTATCTTTGACAAGATCCGAGTAGCGCCAAAGTGAGACTTTGATTGGGAGATAACGTCCCTTTCAACTCCAATTATGTCCGCCAACATATTCACATCTACTACATAGACTTGGTCTCGGACATCGAATGAAATTCTATTCGCATCCAAAAAGCTAAGATTTGAATAGAAGTAAGCGGTCGATGATCATACCCGTCCGTAGAGTCGTCGAAAAAAAAGTCTCAAGTTGAAGCAAATTCAACTTCTCCCTTAAGTTCAAGTTGATGGAATCCAGGAAGTCAAAGTCGACACTTCTAGGGTTGATTACCCCTCTTTTCAACAGCCTTAGATACACTTTTTCCGATCCTTGGATTTAAACAAATCCATCCGATTTCCTTTCACCTTTGCAGCCACACCCATTCTAGGTTTAAATTTAAGGAACATTTTGTCATCATCGTTCCCGTCAATCGATTCTGTCCCGGCATACGAGGATCACTAGGAATGTTCGCAAGAGCCTCCTCTCGCTCTTCCTTTCGGAGCAATTCCCAACTCTTCCATTTTCCGCAGAAAAGATACTCATTCCCATAATTTTTGTCCTTAAGAAAGTCATCTATATACTTTAATGAAGAACCGGTGCTTTTCAACGCACGATAAAGCTTATAGATAACGAGGGTTTTTGGACTCTTGCCGGGTCGGCATCCTCGATTATGTCTTCTTCTAGATTTTGACTTGCACCTTGTGGGTCGGGAGATGCTGAATGACGTGGAGGAGAGCGAATCGGACTTTGTCGCTGACTTGGAAAGTCTTCTTCCTCGCAAAGATCGAAGTGAGTCGGTCCCTTCTCCATTCTTTGTGGTCCCCTGTTTGCGATTCTTGATGATTTCCTCGAAGACGACATCTTTCTTTGTCTATTGGAGGATTCCTTCACTTGCTTTTCCCAAGAAAAATGACAACTTTCTCGACGATGAACAGAGAGTAGAAACAAGATCGGGAGGAGAGTGTCTTTTTAGGGTTTTGAAAATTGGGGGAAGAATGACTCGTGAATTTATATGTGCCTCGGATTTGAAAAGAGAAGATTAAACAGCACAAGGAAAGTGTACGAACACTTCTTTTCAAAAATCAATAACTCGCCAAAAATAACTTCCTCTAAAAAGACAAGTTTTCAAATTTCACACGAATTATAAAAGAACGTACCTTTTTGAGATAGAATAAGCGAGAATTCGTACCTTTTAGATAGCAACTTACAGTCTTTAGCAATGAATGATTGAGTCTCGTGATTTAGAGTCTAAGAGATCGAGTCTTTAGAGTTGGTGAGTCTCTAGACTTTAACTTCTTCAAGCTTCAAAATGTTGAGTCTTGAGCGGATGAAGTCGAATTGATTCTTCTCCAAAGGCTTTGTGAATATGTCCGCTAGTTGACTTTTTGAATCAACAAATTGAATTGAGATTTCTCCGTTTTGAATGTGATCTCTAATGAAGTGATGACGAATCTCAATATGCTTTGCTCTTGAATGAAGAATTGGATTTTTGGTGAGATTGATCGCGCTGGTGTTGTCACATCTGATTTCGTGCATGAGTCTTCAATGCCAAAGTCTTGTAGCTGTTGTTTTATCCATAGAATTTGCGAACAGCAGCTTCCAAGAGCTACATACTCCGCTCGTCGTTGAGAGAGCTACGGTGCTTTGCTTCCTTGAAAACCAAGACACCGTCCCGTTTCCAAGTAGCCGACAAGTTCCGAAGTGCTCTTTCTATCGACTCGCAACCGGCCAGATCTCGCGCTCGAGTATCCTAGAAGATTAAAGTCTCCCCTCTTTGGATACCAAAGACCGATGCTTGAAGATGAAGCAACGTATTTGATAATACGCTTCACAGCAATGAGATGTGATTCTCTAGGATCCGATTGAAACCTAGCACAGATACAAACACTAAACAAAATATCAGGTCTAGAAGCGTAAGATAAAGAAGTGAACCGATCATGCTCCCGTACAGCTTTTGATCTACTTTCTTCCCTTCTTCATCCTTGTCTATCTTCTCGAGAACATGACATTGGTATGTCGGTCTTTTTGCACTTTTCCAATCCAAACCTTTTAACAAGATCATTCGCATATTTTTCTTGATGAATGAAAATTCCTTCCTTCATTTGTTTCACTTGAAGTCCAAGAAAGAATGTTAACTCTCCCATCATACTCATTTCAAATTCATCCCGCATAGACTTAGAGAATTTCTTGCGAGACTTTCATTAGAGGATCCAAAAATAATGTCATCAACATATACTTGAACAAGTAAGAAGTTTTTGTTTTCCTTTTTGATAAACAAAGTAGTATCTACTTTACCTTTGACAAAACCATTCTGTAATAAAAACTTACTTAGTCCTGTCGTACCAAGCTCGAGGTGCTTGCTTTAGACCATACAGAGCCTTTTTCAGTCTGAAGACTGAGTCTGGCTTCTTTGGGTCTTCAAATCCAGGCGGTTGTTCCACATAAACTTCCTCATGGATAAATCCATTTAGGAAAGCACTTTTCACGTCCATTTGGAATAACCTGAAATTTTTGTAACAAGCAAATGCAAGTAATAGTCGAATAGCTTCTAACCTTGCAACTGGTGCGTAGGTCTCGTCATAGTCTATTCCTTCTTCTTGCGTATAGCCTTTGGCCACGAGTCTTGCTTTGTTTCGTACGACTTTTCCTTTTTCGTCCATCTTGTTCCCGAAAACCCATTTGGTTCCAATAACAGCTTTTACCTTTTGGTTTAGATGTCAATTCCCGCATCATTGATGTTGAACTGTCTGAGCTCTTCTTGCATAGCTTCGATCCAGCTTTCATCGGATAAAGCTTCTTCTATGCTTTTTGGTTCAATTTCGAGATGAGAGCCACAAGCACTAGATTCTTCATGCCTTTTTGATCTGGGTACGGATTCCTTCATCAAGTTCACCAATAATAAGATCTTTAGGATGACCGGATTTGTGCTTCCAGTTGCCGCTTGATTTTCCAGGTTGATGATCTCTTTCTTTATTTGATTCTCCATGAGCGTCTTGATGATGGTCTTCCGTAGACTCGAGATGATTCTTGAGATGTAGACATTTGAAGATCTAGAGCGGGTTCAGTCTCTTCGTACTGAGTCTTGCTGGATTCATCTTGCACTGAGTCTTGGAATTTGACATTCATTGATTCTTCCACATACTGACTTTTCTTGTTGTAGACTCTGTAGGCTTTGCTTGATGTAGAATATCCAAGGAAGATACCTTCATCTGATCTTTCTTCAAACTTACCAACTCGATCATTTGCATTTTTCAAAATAAAGCATTTGCAACCAAATACATGAAAGTATGAAACAATAGGCTTCTTACCTTTGAACAATTCATAGGGGTTTTCTCAAGAATAGGTCTTAGAAAGACTCTATTTATAATATAGCAAGCAGTTGAAACAAATTTCAGCCCAAAATCGTGAAGAAATTTTACTTTCAATTAAAAGTGTTCTAGCCATTTCTTGAAGAGATCTATTCTTTCTTTCCACAACTCCATTTTGCTCGGAGTATATGGAGAGGAAAACATGTGATTAACACCAGATTTATCACGTAAATCTCGTAAAATCTTGATTTTCAAATTCACTTCCATGATCTGTTCTTATGCTAGAAATAGCACATCCTTTTTCATTTTGAACCTTTTTAGCAAACTTCTCAAAGTACGAAAAGGTTTCTGATTTATTTGCAAGAAAATATACCCAAGTAAAACGAGAGTAATCGTCTACAATTACTAGACAATATTTCTTACCTCCAATGCTCGGGTTCTTGTTGGTCCGAAGAGATCCATATAAAGCAACCGCAGTGCATGATTAGTAGATACATGATTTATTTGCTTAAATGAATTTCTTACCTGCTTCCCCGAATGCATGGAGTACATAAGTCGACTTTTGGTAAGGCAATTTAGGTAGCCCTCGAACAAGCTGCTTTGAAGAGATTTTGGCTAATTGCTTCTTGTTGATATGGCCAAGTTTTCTGTGCCATAGAACTGCTTCATCTTGAATTGAGATTAAGCATTGATCTTCATTTGGCTTTACATCAAGGAGATAGATGTTTCCATGCCTTCGACCCATGAAAGACCGAGTCGAATCTTTGCTAATTCCAGAACATATGCCTTCTTGAAAGGAGATCTTGTAACCGCATCACACAATTGGCTAATGCTGAGTAGATTATAGTTGAGTCCTTCCACTAGAGAGACATTGCTTATTGTGAGATTTCCAATTTTCACAGTTCCGAATCCCACAATGCTTCCTTTGCTATTTCCTCCGAATGAAACTTTTCCACCATTTACTTGAATAAGCTTTACGAAACAATTTGAGTCTCCTCGTCATGTGTCTTGAGCATCCGCTGTCAAGATACCACTTTACCTTCTTTTTGTGACAGACCCGCATTCAAAAGAGAGTCTCAAGCTTTCTTTGGTACCCAAATTTTCTTGGGTCCTTTGGTGTTAGTAGGATGAGCATTATTAGGCCATACTCTCTTAACAGGTTTCCAAACCATAGGACACTCTTTTTCAAAATGATCCTGACTGTTACACTTAGAACACCTTAAGGCATTTCGACCTACAGGTTTTACAAAAACTCTTTTAAAATGATTTCTATAAGCCTCTCTCGATGGTCTTTTCTTAATTCTTTCTTTTACTTTCGGAAAATCAATCAAAGGAATTGTTTCAGCTGTCATACCTAGACCCGACTTATTGAAGTAAGGTCTTTGGATTGAAAGAACTTTTTCAAGTTTTTCAGACCCTATTGAAAATTTCTTTGAAATATTTGATAAATCAGTTTTTAAGAAAGCATTTTCTTTTGAAAGATTGTCTTCACTCTCTTTAAGAGTAGAAACTTTCAAATCTAAATTTTTTACCTTTTCTTCTAAAGTATTTTCCTTTTGTTTTAAAACTGAGTTTTCCTTTTTAAGTTCGGAAATCTTTTTAAGAGAAGTCTTAAGACTGAAACATAACTCATCAATATATTTAGAGACTTTGACAGGGATTTTATAATCACTTACCTCAAATTCACTCGTCCGAGTCGATCCAGAGTCGATCCAGAAGTCGAGTCCGATTGTGCCATTAGACACAAAGTTGGCATATTCCTCATCACTCTCTTCACACTCGTATCGCTCCGGTCTCGGCTTTGAGAGCTTTTCGAGACTTCTCAACTTTTCCTCTTTTCTTTTCGAAGAGGACAGCTTGGGTCTCGATGTGTCCCTTCTTTTTACACTCGAAGCAGACTACATCTTTGTTTGGTTCCACATCATCAACAGACTTGGTCTGCTGTCTCGAAAACTCGTTTCTTTGGAATGAGCCTTCTGCCTTTTCTATTCAGTTTTCTGAATCTTCTTATCATGAGGGCGAGCTCCTCATCATCCATATCATCTTCGGAATCTGCATCATCGTAATCATCATTTGATTTTAGTGCAATTGATTTCTTACCTCTTGGATCTTCGTCTTCATTAATTCGTTCCACTTCGTAAGACCAAGAGTTCCAATCGGTTCGTCTACGAGATAATGGCATGATTCTTTGCGTCTCTCTTATTGAAGTCTTTATATGATTCCAATCCTTGGAGAGTCCACGCAGAAGCTTGTTCACCTTCATGGGATCAGAAATTTTTTGTCCTTGATTCTCAAGACCATTGACAATATCTCGTAAAACGACTAAACATGTCGCTTATAGATTCTCCCGATTTCATTTTGAATGATTCATATTGACCAAGAAGAATGTTAATTCTGGTCTCCTTCACTCGATCTGTCCCTTCATAAGTGATATGTAACCTGTCCCAGACTTCTTTTTGCTGTAACACAAGAAGATATTCTGTTATATTCAGTTGGTGATAAAGCACAATATAAAGAATAAATCGCTTTTGCATCGAGTGCTTGTCTCTTGTTTAATTCTTCTTGAGACATTCCGCTGGCTTCAACAGTTTCTTTCCCTCTTTCGAGATTGATGCAGCAGCAGGAGTGATTCCTCTTTCCACAACGTCCCATTCCGGAGGATCCTTTGATCGTAGGAAAGCTTTCATCTTGTTCTTCCGCATGTTGTAATCCTTTCCATCGAAGTAGGGAGGTCTGGTATTGCTTTGCCCCTCCATCAGCCCCGGTGCTAGCATACTAGCCATGGATCTTTTACTCGAAGTAAAACACTTCAAACAAAGTAAGAACACGAGCTCGATACCAATTGAAATAGCTAGTGCGAGTACCTAGAGGGGGGTGAATAGGTGTACAAAAATTTTCTCGAAACTTGTACGATATTTAAGCAATTAGAGGATTTGCAACAATTAAAAATTTAATCGTAAGACTGAGTAAGGGAAAGAGAGAATTGAACGCTCGGTTTATAGTGGTTCGGCTTGATTCAAGCCTACGTCCACTCTTCGCACCGACAGCCGATTGGCTGGATTCCACTATGATCAAAGAGATGTTACAAAGTTGATCTTCCTTGATTTCTAGGTGTAGATGATCTACCACACTCACTCAAGGTGTCACCAAGTATAAACACTCTCTCGTATACAATTTCGCTCGCCTCAACTAACAATCAAGGGTCTTCGACTCGAAATTTTTCTATCGATCACACACTTAAAACAGCTAGACGTCTTCCTTTTATACTCCTTCATGCCATCATAGCCGTTGGCACTTACCAAAGGAATTCCTCCAATCTACCCGTTTGGACGGAATCAATCAAGAAGATCATCCGAGCTATTTAAGGAATCTGATGATAGCCCATCAATCCTGTTCGCCCATACAATCAGGATCTCGGTTTCCAAGAATAGAATATTCCAAGATTGTTTCGTCGACCAACGGATCTTCAATCGATCTTAGATAAGAATTAAAGAATCCGAAATGATTATCCAACCAAAGAATCTATTCCAGAAGATAGGATCGAATCCTCAACCATAAACCTCGGTTTTGGATTTCCTTCGTTACTGGATTAGAAAGATCGACAAGTGGTGAGAATAGACTTAAGTCTTAAGTCCCGAGTCTTAAGTCTTTGAGTCTTGAGTCTTGGGTCTTGAGTCTTGAGTCTTGAGAGAACAAAGTCTTCGGACTTTAAACCGACGGTCTCCAAACATCCAGACTTTAGACCGAAAGAAACGTTTTGTCGCTTCAAAATATTCTGGAAAGATTTCTCCAACATGACTCCTGCTGCGACCCTTTGGAAAGTGGCCATTTTGCTAAGTTTTGATCTCGTGTCTATAGGTAAATCAGCTTGCTTTAACAGGGGTTCTTGAAATTATATCCACAAATTTTCAAATTACTTTAACCAGCAAATACGAGGAATGCTTCCTTGACTTTATCGAAGTATTACTTCTTATGCTGAACTTATTGCCGATCGTTCGGCTGCAGATTTTAGTTGATAAACTAGCGGTGCACGTGTGTCGTCGACCCAATGAGAATAATAGTAATATTTACTACCATTTCAGCCAAATACATTTCTCAGATTGCTGAAGTTCTGTCATGAATAAGGTTTTCACGAAAATTTTATATTATATTATATTATATTATATTATATTATATTATATGTTATGTGATGTTATGTCATATTGAGGGGTACAACTGGAAGTGTAATAATCTAGTGCGGACAAGATTGAAGGCGGAAATTGTTTTTTGTTTATCCCCTCTATCTGCCCTTTGGAATTGTTGAAAGTCTAAAGCAAATAGGCGCTTGTCATGAGCTTTGGGCTCCATCAAGGCAGCGTTCAATCCAAATTGTTTAAAAAAAAAAAAAAAATTACCAAACATAATATTCGACTCCAAAAGTACCTTGGAGACCCAAAGTTGCTTTAAAGACTCTCCCAAACGCATCGTAAAAGTTGAATTATCTCCATGCAGTCCATCCATACGAACAAAATCTATAATGGGACTTCATGAGAGACAGAAAAATGCAATGGCATGCTTTTGATACCTATAATTGAAGTCGTCCATCAATTTACCCTTCCTACGCCTTTACATGCAGATAAATTCACTTGCTATAGAAGTTGAAACCATTCACCACACTTATCACGTCTTAGGGAATCTATGTCCTGTGAATCAACCCCATCTACACCTTCAAAAAATAAAAGATTTTATATATTTTATTCCATTTCATTTATAAATATGAAATAGTAATGATGATGATGATGATGATGATGATGGTTATGATGATGATGGTGATGATGGTGGTGGTGGTGATGATGATGGTGATGATGGTGGTGGTGGTGATGATGATGATGATGATGATAATGGTGATGGTGATGATGATGACAACAACATAACTTAAGAACAATTTCTTCTCCTTGCAGGCTTTGCTTTTTATCGAAGATGCAAGCTTGGAAAGACCGGTATATTTTATTCATATTATCACCCGTTGACTAATTTGTGGAGGTTGGAGCTTGTTTGGTTTTGTACAATCAACCAATAAGGCTGATCTTTTTTTACCAGATCCACTCATTGCTCCTTCTTCTTCTTAATAAAAAATAAAAAATAAAGAAAAATATCGAAAAGCCATTGCGGTATTAGTGGTTTTTTAGAGTAACATTAACTCTACGGCAGTGGCCCGGCTGGCCCATCGCCATGTGAAGGCAAAACATCCCTTTCCTTCCCTGGTTCTTTGGTGAACCCTAAACGTAAACGCGAATTCATCCTCAAATTCTTAGTATTTTATATCAGAGATAATTACACAAATAATCCATAAATTTTGACCAAATATGTAATATAGTCCCTAAACTTTTAATTCATTCACTTTAGTTCCTTGAACTTTTCACACAAGTTAACTATATGAAAATAATCAATATGGTCATTCTATTAATTCAATAACAAAGATAATATTGAACATTTTCATATGGTCTAAGAACTAAATTGAACGTGTATAAAAAATTTGGAGACTACATCACTTATTTGGCTAAAGTCCATATACCACATTAAACAAATTAAAAATTCAAAAACATTGTATGTTGAGTCAAAGTTGAGAACCATTTTGTATCATTTTCTCATTTGCCATCCTTGACTCTAAGACCATGTTAATCTATCTATTCAGCTTTCAGGAGTAGGAAGTGGGTCATAAATGTGCCACGAGAAAGTTTAGGCTCTATCACACGTCTCTCTTTTCTTCTTCTCTCTATACGGTCGTTTCCTTCCTCCACCTCTTCGCCTCCATACTTGATCTGCAACTTGAGACCATGGCCACCACCCCACACACAATCCCTCTCTTTCCCCACCAAAAGAGCGAAGAAGAAGAAACAGAGGAGTAAAGTAAAAACAGAGGGAGAGGAAGGAAAAACATGATCTTTTTCCATGTGGTGTGATTAGGTCTATAGAGTAATAATAAGGAACACCACTACGCGAACAAAGTCTGGAAAGCGGCAGCCGAACAAGGCTGCCGCGCCAGCAGCTAATTTGTGCCATCGCAAAAATAAGAGCGTGCAGTAGGCGACACTTACACCGACTAGTACCAGAATGACTCACGGAGCCTGCAGATTTTACATCTGCACATTATCTCGGTTTACCATGAGGTAAGGAAGAAAATCAGAAACTACACCAGGAGTCTCATTGCCCACTTGAGAAAAGCGATTCTGCGACAGAAGATGAAAGCACCAAACTGTCGGAACATTCACAATGAGCAAATGTTAACCTGGCGGACGAAATGCCGATGGACGACGATTCAGGCACCAGAAGATCGCCATCCAAGTACTGCAATACTTGACGCATGCTTGGCCTCATCAACGGATTGGCGTGGGAACACATCAAGCCGAGTTTCAGCACCAACTCCATCTCTTCTTCCACAAACCCCACCCCCAATTTCGGATCTCTTGCCTCAAGAATGTCACCTCTGTCCCAGCAGGAAAATACCCAGTCCACTAATATCACGTCCTCCGGGTCTTCTTGCTTTATCGGCCTTCTCCCGCAGGCGACCTCGAGCAAAAACGCTCCAAACGCAAACACGTCGGTGCTCCTAGTGGCCTTGCCGGTTCGCACATGCTCGGGGGCGAGATAACCAACCGTTCCTGCAATGCGAGTCGTTTGAGGGTCGTCTCCATGATCGTGTAGTCTCGCGAGCCCAAAATCTCCGAGTCTCCCATTAAATTCAGCGTCTAGCAAGACGTTGCTAGCCTTTATATCCCTGTGGATCACCACTTGCTCCCACCCTTCATGCAGATAAAACAGCCCAGATGCCACTCCTTTGATCACCCCAAATCTTTGCATCCAATTGAGGGTGACCTTTGGTTGGTTGTAGAGGTACTTGTCAAGGCTCCCATTGGGCATGTAGTCGTAAACCAAGAGCAACTCCCTTTTCCGGCGGCAGTAACCGTGGAGCGCCACCAAGTTGCGGTGACGGAGCCGACCAATGCTGATGATCTCCGCTACAAATTCTCTCATGCCTTGTGTCGATTCATGGGAGACCCTCTTCACCGCGATCTCTACATTCGATGTGGGTAAGATTCCTCTATAGACCCGGCCAAACCCACCAACCCCTAATAGCTCTTGGTCCCGGAATCCTTTCGTTGCAATGTAAAGATCTTTGTACCTGAACCGGTGCGGGCCATAGTCCCTCTCCCAATCTTCGAGGACCTCAGCAAATTTCCTTTTCCTTCTGATCACATAAACTACGCCCAAGATCAGCATCGATACGACCAGAAGAACCATCAGTGGTAACACGATAGTCAGTACTTTCAACGCCTCCTCTTTCTTTTTGTCTGGCGACGATTTCGCTGTGAAACAAAAAGAGAGAGCGTTCCATCATATGGTGCTCGGTGGACGGCGGGGACTGACGCGGCTGCGAGAGATGGCGGGACGAGCTACCGTGATAGGTCTCGACTTTTTAACAAGGGAGAGACAAGATAGCGGCAGTGCGGCCCAAAAGATGAAGAAACAGAGAGGGAGTAAAGGAAAAACAGGTGGTGTGGAATTATCTGGTGTCATTAGGTCTACAGAAAAATAATAAGGAGCACCAATCGGTGAACGGCAACTAATTTGAGCCATATAAAGCCGTGTATTGTAGCGATACTTACATACCGATCTTAGTTTACTAGTTCTACTAATTGATTTATAATATTAATTTCCATAATGTCATTTTCCTGAAAGAAAATACCAAACTACGAACGGTGTCGACACAAATTTTTGGAGAAAGTAATAATTTTGGACTCACTTGATTAACATAATGAATATTCCGATTTATGACCCAGTTTGGTTCAGCATTCCAAAGGGGCTTTCAGCTCCGAAAGCCCCTTGGGGAAAAATTTAAGTATTTGGTTCAGCATTTGGAGGTGTCCTTAACCAAATGCTAACCTTTGAAATGCAAGTCCACGTCTACTATTCATCCGTTGACTTTTTTTTTTAAAACCAATCAACTTCCCCACACCCCCAACCACTGTTGATTGGCAACGGAGTTTCATCAGATTTTATTTTTATATTTTAAAAATAATAAAAAAATCTTTGCAAATATTGGGTTTGCCTTTTTTTTGCCAATTTTATCTTTTGATAATCAATAGCCCAACTTGTTATCAATACACTAGAACAATCATTAATACTAGAATGATCATTAATTAATGAAGATGATTAATATTACAATAATTAAAAAAATATTTAAAGTTGAAAACAAATCTAAAAGAACCCTAAGCCAAAAGTTGAGCTTTGCATTAATCTATAATCAAATTCTTTTCATATAATTTTTAAATAAATTTACTAATATGTATCTTTTACATTACTCTCAACATGAAAATGTAAAAAGTTATATAATCATCATTTCTTTTTTGTAATTTTAAAAATACTAAAACTAAAAAATTTAATTTGATTACATTAAAGAGCTTTTCAAATATATATTTACCAAACAGTTTTGTATTTCCCTAAAACACTTTTTCAATTATAATTTACTAAACAGTTTAGTATTTTGGAAAATCCATTTACCTCAAAGTTATTTGCAATCTCTCAAGAGCATTTCCCAAATGCCGAACCAAATGGGCCTTATATCTATAGAACAACTCTCGGATGGGCAATTAACACAACGGAAAACGAGGACCAGAAATCGAGTAAATGGGTCAAATTCTCAATTGGTCAAAAGTCAACGATTATAAAACCCTCCAACTAACCTCTCTGGCAGCCGGTGCCGGCCAAGAACCCATCGCCGCGGAACCCGTCCTTGCACTTGCACCGGAACCCATTTCCGCTGCCGTTGGGCAGCCCCGAGAGCGGAACGCAGTCCGAATCCTGGGAGCACTCACATTCGTCGCCATTCACCCACCACTCCAGCTGCAAGCTCTGGACGCCCAGCGACACCGCCACGGTGTTCAGATCCTCTTCCGACAACGACGACACAAAGTACTTGCAGCCAAGGGCAAAGAGCCTCGTGCGGTTGAGAAATTTCGTGCTGTAGGTGTTCGCCTGCTCGGAGTAGCAGCTCATGCTGTTGTTGGTCTTGTTGCTAGCCTTGCAGAGGGACTGGAACTGGGCCCCGATGACCTGCGTATTGGGCACGGAGCATGGGTTGATCTGCGTGCAATTTTCGAGGACGAGGGAGTTCGTTCTCATCGGGGCATAGTTGCGACCATAGAGCTGGTCGATGGAACCGAACGGGCGGTAGCACTCGGCCTCAATGGTGATGGTGACGGTATCTGTGGACGCGGACTGCACCCGGAACTCCCCGATGAGGGCGTTCCCATCCTCAGTGCAGTTGAGCCGGATTGGGCAGCCCGGTGAGAACCCGAACGGATATGTCAGGTTCTGCTTCGCCGGCATGCCGGTGCCGCAGGTCTGGTTGCAGGGTGGGTGGACGGCTTTACGCGCTCCAGCCTCGAGGATCGGCAAGACCACGCCAGCCAAGAGGAGGAGCGTGGACAGATCAGTCTTCGGCATCGTCAGGCGCATCAACCCAACGTCGAGTGATGAATATCTGAGAGTGCGTAGAAAGATAAGTTTTTCTTCACACTCGAGAGATAAAATATAACCCAAGAAAAATGATTTCGGACCGTGTTTAATATATTGTGAGAATAATAATTTATTCTAAATCATAAAAAATTAAATAATAAATTATTACAAATTATTACATAACTCGCTTCTTTTAAAAATTGTGATTGAGAATAAGTTGGAAAAAAAAATAATGTTCAATGTTGCACATTTCACGTGAGTCCAGAAATTAAGGAAGTCCTAAATGAGCAAGCAATCAAACAATTCTCTAGTAATAACATATTTTTTCCCTTTTTTAGGTAAATCGTACTAAATATGTTTCTATTCTTTTTCAATAAAAATCTTATATAATTATCAAACACATTCTTTTTTACTGAGAAATTATTTCGGAAAATAAAAATAAAAAAAATCATTTTTGAAAATAAATTGTTCTTCAAAATAGAAGAGTGTTAGATGCGTCATTGCACCCTTTCTCAAGACGATAAAGGACCTATCAAAAATCTGACCATGAGAAAAAGGATGAATGAAGGATGATAGCTAAGATTAGGGTTTCTAGATAAAGTAAAACTCGACCCATCAACCAAGGCAATATTGCTCCGAAATAGAATGATTACCAATCAAATCCTAAACGTCAATGAGGTCCCCAAACCAAGCAACGCTGACCCTTGACAGCGGGCTAAATGGAGTGATGATTTGTCGTGTTAGGCGCGGCATAGCGCTCTTTCCTGAGACAATAAAGGATCTATCAAAAATCTGATCATGAGAAGAAGGATGAATGAAGAATGATAGCTAAGATTAAGGTTTCTAGATAAAGTAAAACTTCACCCATCAATCAAGCAATAATGCCCCATCACTTCAGACACGGCATCATCTTTTCTTTCTTGGATTCATGAGTCTAATTCTAAATCTTTTTTGTCGGCCAATAGCGATCGTCGTGCCAAAGAATTCAGAGGAGTGTAAAATGATAATACTCAAAATTAGGCTAGTTCCCAACAAGTTCGTCTCTATATTAAAAACACTGTCCATTTATTTCTTCTACTTCTACTCCTCACGGTTATTTGATGTGCACCCTCACCCTGCACCTGCCAAGTCAAGATTACGCTATGAATTAGATTGGCTAATAACCATGATATGTACATTGTGTTTCCACATATGAGAATACATCACCCTTTCTCATTACCATTTAAAATATAGGTATAAATGCTTAAAGGTCTTTAAACTTGTCATGAAAGTACAATTGAATCTTAAAACTTATAAAAAATATAATCAAATCATAAAACTTGTCAAATTGATTTTATCGAATCCTTCCATGAACTCCGTCTAAATTAATTAACGAAAAATAATAACATGACTTTTTCTATTATTTTATTATCCTACATGGTGATGGTGTGGCTGAAACGATTTCATTAAGCTAAATTTAATGCAGCCCTTGCCATCACTACCCACCATCGCCGGGAAGATTTGGCAAGGACGCGAGATGGCCAACAACCCTCGCTTAACCTAGGTAAGGACATGCAAGCCGCTGCTTGTGGTTGAGCCTTCCCGATGATGGTGAGGCGGCAGCAAGGAAGGCTAGTTTCTCCTTAAAATATATCATATTTACCTTATTTTTAAATATATAATTTAAATAAAATTCGTATTAAAAATCAAATTTGGACAAAACTGACGTTGTTTTATTGTTATATTCCATGATTTAGCCACGTCATCATCACGTAGAAGAGAGATAATATTAAAAAAAATCATATCAACATTTTCTATCTACCATTAGACGGAGTTAATGGAAAATTTTGATTGTATCAATTTGACAAATTTGAGGACTTGATTGCACATGGCTCAATTATAATTTCGAAATAAGCTTTAAGATTTTGATGTATTTATCCCTAAAATTTAATATAAGCAAGTCACAAATTTAAAATTGAGGATAAAATATATCAAATGGTTGACAATTACATCATAACCAAATAAAATACTTAAGAATGAGAACTTTCTAAATGAATCCATTATTCGGTAGTAATATAGGTGAAAATTCATGACGCCTTGAAAAGAGTCATACTTAACAGGCAAAATCCATCCATCTGTAGAATGAAATCAAGTATTTTACACTTCTATCATTATCATTTTGTTTAGAGGAAATAAGAAAATAAGAAAAGAAAAAATACGTAACTCTAAACAAATGCAGTTACTATCTACAATCATGTTGGATGATGTAACAAGAATTGTAATAACCCATACACTCAACAAGTGGTAAAACTATGATAATGTCTCATAAAAGACTCTTTTTAATCAAGTTTTAGCCGTCTCTTCAAATTATCAGCATATCTTATCTGAATGACAAGATTTCGAGTGAACATGATGTTATAAGTCATCAGCATTTAAACGCTTCATCTGATCCTTTGTTGGTATTTGGTTCATTTCCTAAGTTTTCCCTCTTATAAATCTTGATAGGCTTGAATATTTTCAAATTATTTTGTGCTTGAGAGTCTTGAAGTTTATGTCGTATATGTTTTTTCTAGGCGTAATCTCTTCAGCTAAATTTGATCAAATTTCTAGTTGCAAGAGAAATAACAGGAGATGTGTTCTAGTAGCTTGATTCATCAATTTTTTTAGTAATTTCTTATTGCTATTTTTTTTATTTTTTATCCATTTTTAATTGGTTAAGTTTTATTTTATTCTTTCCATATACTATTTTCCATATTGAAGAGAAAAAATTGCTAATAATTAGAGTCCAAATCATGTTGGGTATAGGTTGTGAATTGGTCAAATCATGTACAGGTCACTAAGGGTGCGTTTGTTTGTATTTCTGTTAAAAAATTGTTCCAGAGAACAGAAATAGAAAAAAATATTTCTGCTCCGGGGAACAATTTTTGAACAGAAGAATGCGTTTAGTAAATTTGTTCCAGAAATAGAAAAAGAATAAAACACGTTTGGTAAACTTGTATAATTTTTTTGTTTCTTTTAATTTTTTAATATTTTTATTTTATTTTTCCTATTTTCTTTCTTATTTTTCTATTTTCTATTTTCTTTTTCCTTTTTCCTTTTTTTTTTCCCTTTTGGCCGGCGGCCTCGCCTTGCCATGGCTAGGCTCGGCCTTGCCTTGGCTAGGTGAGCTCAAGCATGCCCAAATCCACCGAGGCGGAGCATGCCTCCTCCACCGGCTTGGCCTTGCCTTGTGCCTCCTCGCCGGCTGAAGTGAGGTCGGCCTCAGCTTGGCTGGGCAAGCTTGAGCTCGCCTAGATCCAGCAGGCCGAGCTTGCCCAACCACCGCGAGGCTCGAGCCTCGCCGAGCCACCGCTAGGCGACACCAACCTGGTGATGGTCTAGCGACGTCAAGCCTCGCTAGGGCCGACGACGCTCCAGCCGAGGTCGTTGGCCCTCAACGGCCGATTGCCGGCCATGGCCGAGGTTGGACCGACCAAAGAAAAAAGAAAAAAATAAGAAGAATAAAAAAAAAAAGATAAGAAAAAAATATGAGAGAGAAAATTTGTTCTTAAAAATTGTTCGAGAAACGAGAAATTAGTTTCTTTTGTTTCTTGTTTCAATTCCAAATTTGTTCCTGGGAACAAAAAAATATATTTAAAACAAAAACGCAAGCAAACGCATTTCTGCTTTTTTTTTTTTGTTCCCCAAAACAAAAAAACAAGATTTGTGTTCATGAACATAAAAAAGAAACACAACCAAACACCCCCTAAATGATATTACATATTAATTGACCAATATGAATTAAATGAGTCAACTTAGGTCAAACTCGTCTTTTGACCAATCTAAACTCAACTTGATCCACCCGTTTCGCAAATCTAATTTTATTGCTTCTCTTCTTCATAAATGGGGCTACTTTTTAATGTTGCATCCTTTAGTTAGATGGAAGTCCCTCCAACAGAAAGGAACGTACCCTTTCATCCATGGGCCCTAATCGTGTGGGCCGGGCTTTCGAGCCCAACATAGGCGGACGGGCTTTTAGCCCATCACATAAAACCATCATCTCCCACTCGCACATGGTGGGCCGAACATGATTCTCTTTACCTCTCTTCAACATTCATACCGGTGAATAATCCGTGCGACCAGCGTACTTTGAGAGCTCGTTGTTATACATCTATTAGGAATATATAGCAGCTCATAATGGGCATCACATCCTGAATAGATTTAGTATGCAGTACCCTAGATCGATCGATCACATTTATATCTCTCTTGATCTCTTTTAAACAATAATATATATATATATATATATATATATATATATATATATATATTGTATTCATAATTATGATTATCCCAAAGACAGTCATAATTAGTTAACCGGTGAATACAAAACTACAATGTGATTCTCCAAATTCGATCTTCCTCTTTTGCCACTCTTATTGGTCATCTCATGCATACGTAGTATGAAATACGTATTACAGTATTAACTCCTTTCCCATGGAGCGTATGTCTACACCTTCAATACCATACAGATGATAGTTCAGACATACCCAATGTCTAACTTAAGTTCACGTATCTACTCATTCACAAAATTTATCAGAACTCACATCCGGCATCATAGATAGATAAAGTAAAATATGTGGGGTATTTTATTTTCAGACATAGTAAGTATTATGTCCACATCTTAACACTCAGTTAAGGTGACATATGTATTTTAAGCTTGAGCTCTCAATTATCACCTAGATAATAAGCTTAAAAACAATTTCATCTCTATTTATCACATAATAAATAGAGGTAATTACCCGTATCAGTGGGCTAATCTTATATCTATCCGACATACTTTCTCAACTCAAAGTAATGCACTGAGCATTAAGATGCATAAAGATCAAACAAAGATTCATATGCATTAATGATGAAAAACACAAATTCATCAAATGTGAACACTTTAGAGAAATTACAATATTCAGTACATCAGCCTCTACGCAATCCTAGAGATTTCATATGGCCACAAAACACATCTCTAGGTATTGGCTTTGTCATAAGATCTGCTACCATTCTATGCGTAATATGTACTGTAAGTTCACATCTTTTCATGCAACCATATCCTTTATAAAATTATACTTGGTATCTATGTGTTCGGTCTTGCCATGATATTTTGGATTTTTGGTGTACACTTTTGCTGCTTGGCTATCACAGTTAACCAACAATGAATTTGCAGCACTTCCAATAACACCTAAATGATCCAATAATCTCTTAAGCCAAACATCTTCTTATATTGCTGCTGATAATGCCACGGACTTAGTTTTCATCGTGGACAAAGCTATACACTTTTGTTTCTTACTGCTCCAACATATGGTGCCATTATTCGGTAAACATCTTCTTATATTGCTGCTGATAATGCCACGGACTTAGTTGTTATCGTGGACAAAGCTATACACTTTTGTTTCTTACTGCTCCAACATATGGTGCCATTATTCGGTAAGAAAACAAACCCAGAGGTAGATTTTCTTTCATATAAATCTCCTCCCCAATCAACAGTAGAATAGCCTTAGAGTCGTAGATCCTTCCTTTAATAATTCAGTGTATAATCAGCAGTCCCCTTTAGATACCTCAGTATACTCTTAACGGCTTTTCAATGTGCTTGACCTGGGTTGGATTGGTATCTACCCACCATTCCAACTGCAAAACATATGCCAGGTCTTATACATATCATAGCGTACATCAAGCTCCCAATAGCACTAGCATAAGGAACATGTTTCATTTGTTCATTCTTTTGTGGAGTCCTTGGACACAGTTTATGGCTCAATCCTTTACCTTTTGCGATAAGAGTGTCTATGGGTTTACAATCTTGCATATGAAATCATTCAAGAATCTTATGTATATATGTTTCTTGCGAAAGAGATAACGATCTCTTGAAATCTTAACTCCAAGAATGTATGCAGCTTTACCCATATCTTTCATCTCAAAGTTGGAAGATAACCAACTTTTGACGGTGTTAACAAACTCCATATTACTTCCGGCCATTGGTATACCATCAACATATAATGATATAATCACAAATTGATCTCTGGATCTTTTGATATATACCCAATGATTCTCATCTATCATTATAAAATCATATGCCATTATGGCATTATGAAAACATATATACCATTATCTCGATGACTGCTTAAGGCCATATATCGACCTCAAAAATCGACATACCTTTTCTTCTTGGCCTTTTACTATGAAACTAGCAGGTTATTCCATATATATTTCTTCCTTTAATTCTCCATTGAGAAAAGCAGTCTTTACATCCATTTGATATAACTCAAGATTCATACTAGCCACCATTGCCAGAATAATGCGAATGGAGGTAAATCTTAGTACAGGACAAAATGTTTCTTCATAATCAATTCCTTCATATTAATTATATCCCTTCGCCACAAGGTGAGCCTTATACCTTTCTATTGAGCCATCAGCTTTCGCTTCATTTTGAGAACCCACTTGTTCCCAATAGCTTTGCGTCCTTTTGGAAGATCAACCAATTCACAGACTTGGTTTGATTTTATTGACTCAATTTCCTCTTCCATTGCATGAATCCATTTTTCCTTATTAGGGCAATTCAGAGCGTCATTAATATTTCTTAGCTCATCCTCATCTTGTGGAACAATCATAAAAGTTTCCCCTTCAATGTCAAAACGTTGACGGGGAATACTTTAGTGACTTGTTCGCCGTAGGGGAGATTGTACACTTAGCACATCATTCCCCATTATGCTCCCACTTGGATTAGATAATGACGATGTCATCTCATCATGTGATTGTAATTGAGAGTAAATTGAATTAGATTCATCACTTCTCATGTTACTCCCACTTGGACGAACTCCATTAAGTTTATTATCTTGATCCAAGGTTTCAAATAGGGAATAATCTTCACCTATGTCGCCCTTCTTAGGAAATTCATCCTCTAAAAATGTGACATCCCGTGATTCAAATTCAGTTATACTCCCACTTTTCTGCTCACCTATGAACACATACCCTTTCGAGTGTTCGGAGTATCTCATGAAAATACTCTTCTTTCCTTTGGGACCCAATTTCCCAAACTTGTGAGAGGACTCATTGCTATAGGCAGCACAATCCCATGGCTTAAGAAAACTTAAGTTCGGTCTTCTACCTGTCCATAACTCATATGGAGTGGAAGTAACTAATTTGGAAGACACCCGGTTAAGTATATAAGCAGCAGTTAACAACATATCACTCCAAAAAGTAATAGGTAAGTTAGCATGTGCCATCGTTGACCTAACCATTTCTAGTGGGGTTCTATTTCTTCTTTCCACAACACCATTTTGTTGAGGAATATATAGAATAGACAACTGTCTTTCTATTCCTTTTTCATGACATAATTTTCTGAACTCATCAGATAAATATTATCGACCTTGATCGGATCTCAATACTTTTATTCTCTTGTCTAATTGATTTTCTTCCAAGTTCATAAACCTTTTGAAACAACTTAATGCTTCAAATTTATGAGAAATCAAATAGACATATCCGAATTGAGTATAACCATCTATAATAGTGATGAAATAAATAGCCCCATACCTTCCTCTCACATTCATTAAATCACAGACGTCAGAATGGATTAAATGCAGAGGAAATTCAGCTATTTTATCTTTTCTAAATGGTTTCCTTGTCGTTTTCCCTACTAGGCAATGCTCACATATGGGCAAATCGACTTTTTCAATTTTTCCCAACAAGCCCTCTTTGGCTAATCTATTCATATGTTTGTTGTCCAATATGACCAAATCTAGCATGCCACACATTCACATCATTATCATATGAAGTAGAAGACGTGAAATAAGGGAATAACAAATATTGACATCACCACAATCAACATTTAGTATAATAAAACTATCCAGAAAATAACCACAACCATAGTAGTTTGTATCCAAATACAAATCTACACTTCTATTATGGAAGTTCATACTAAAACCAAGCGTAACTAACACCAAAACAAACACAAAATTTCGACGAATCTCCAGAGCATATAGAACATTAAGGTGCGTCCACCACTCATGTTCAATTGGCAGGTGTCAATTCCTTTACATCAGCTCTGAAGTTGTTTCCCATAGGATCCATTTAGTTCCAGTTGGTACTCGTCAGAATTCTACGAAGGATTCTCTATCCTTCTTTCCATGGTCTGTTACTTCTGAATCTACAGTCCACAAAGGGTTGGATTCAGCCAATAATACAGAACTTGACACATAAGCAAAGTTCTCAAATGTACAAGAGATGTATACCTTCTTTGGCTCACCAGAGTCGCGAGCATAGTGACCCTTCTTGTCACAATTGTAACACTTCACCCTAGACATTTTCTTCACTTGATGACGTTTTCCTCTCTTGTGTTGGTTAACTCTTGATTTCTTGCAATAAGGACTTGATCATTTGCATTCTCACATATTGAACGAATCAATACGCTTGCGCTTAGAGCTCAAAGCCCTTTCTGAGCTAGTACCAGCATTGAAAATATCTATTTTCGGCTCAAATGCCGTTAGGCGGTCCTCAGCTAGCTTAAGGTGGCGC
Organism: Eucalyptus leucophloia subsp. euroa; assembly: GCA_017140325.1. Classification (NCBI taxonomy): domain Eukaryota; kingdom Viridiplantae; phylum Streptophyta; class Magnoliopsida; order Myrtales; family Myrtaceae; genus Eucalyptus; species Eucalyptus leucophloia. The sequence continues at coordinate 21,732,060 of CM029475.1, read as the reverse complement.
ATGGCATCCTCAAGATCTTCCATAACATGGTCAAGAGTTTCTAGTGCTTCTTGCTTTTCCAGTACATATTGAATCTTCATATTCAATATTTCACAATTGTTGCCATTCATATTAGCAATTACGTTATTAGTTGCTGACGATCTGAACACATCAGATATATATGCACGAATAATTAATGCGTATCATTTATGCATCCACTTTGCACAGACCCATCATATCAATGAACAATTTCAAGTAAGGTTTCAAAATAAAAAGGTTACTATGTTTCCAATCATCCTCCAAAAATCCTAACTCAAAATTATTATTAATATAAGTGTCTTATGCAAAATAAATTCTATGAAGTTACAAAAACTTCTATGAACTACCCACAGCAGTCAACAATAATAGAAAGCAAATAATATTCGACATCCAAAAAAATAATAATGCTTTCACATAATACAACTATCTATTACACTAAGCAATATATACAAAGAAAAATATCAACATAGAAACAGATATTCACATCAAAAACATCTCAAATTAATCTAAGAAATAAATAGGGAATGTCCCTTCTAATCTATCAGTCAAAATATCTGATAAATTTGAAGGCACATTTGCTAACCATGGATAAACTTTTGGAGAGCTTTCATGTCGCCTCCAAGGTGCATTCACTTTGCGCCATGTCGCGCTCAATCTAAGGGTTGAAGTTTTGGTTAACTCAATCCTATAGTACTCTCTTACAAAAGCTACCACTAGCCTCCTATAACCCGGGACCACGTTGACCTCCCATAGCTGATCTAACACTGCTTGCCATTCAGGTGGAAGAGTGTTTATCGAAGCCGGCACCTTCTCAAAATCCGGCATAAGATAATCATTCTAAATGATTTCCTATATCATCTGATTGACCTTGACCACATGTGATACTAAATCACCGTCATGCCACCGATAATTGGCTAACTCTATCATTAGCCTTTTAAGTCTTGCATTTCCTTCGTCCGTTCTCGGGATTGCAGGTATTCGTGCATAATGCATCATAGTTCCCCTGCAACAAATGCAGAACTAAAAAATGGATCACTTATAATCCATAATGAACATAAGGGAAAATACATAATTTTCAATGATTCATGCAACAAATGCAGAATAAAAAATGGATTACTTATAACCCACATAGGCATGATTGAAAAAGAAACAGATTCCTTTTCTTTTTTTTTTGTCAACGGTCAACGGTCAATGGTCAATCAATGGTCAACGATCGTAGGTCAACGATCGGTCAACGGTCAACGAGTCAACGGGTCAACGGGCAGCGGGCCGGTCGGACAGTCAGGCCGGGTCGGACGAACCGACCAACATGTGCCGCGCGCGTGCGCGAGCTGATGTCACGCGAGACGTCATCCGGCACGTGCCGCCCGCGTGCGCGGGCCGACGTCACGCGAACGTCGGCCGGGCACGTGCGCGGCATGCGCCAAGCTTCCGCCCATATCGGGTTGGGTCGAGTCTCTGGCCGGGTCGATCGCCGGTCGGGTCGGGTCGCCGGCCGGCCAACGGTCGTCGGCGATGACGTCATCGATGACGTCATCCTAGCGGTTAATGTGACGTCACGGTGACGTCGGCCACGACTCGATCGCCCGGCGGCGCGTGCCGGTTGCCACCGCCGGGCGCACACATGCCGGTTCGCCGACCGGCGTGTGGCGCCCACGCGCAGCAGCCTTCGGCCGTGCGTGTGGACGCTTCCGGTGTCTCCGGCGACGCACGACATGTCGACGGACTCGTCTCGACGAGATCTTTCACCCTATGCCTTCAAAAATCGATTTCAACTTACAGAAACTCGAAAAAAATCGATGAACAGTGCTTGGGTGTTGGGATTTCTCGCCCCGATCCGTGTCGGCCGAATATTTTCGCGAAAAATCAGTCAAAAAAAACATCAAAGGGGTCGGGAAAACATGAACTAGGGCTCGATACCAATGTTGGGAATATCGGATCCCTGAAAACCGGATTCGACACTAAATCGAACCCTTAAAACGAATGCGGAAGACGAAGCCCTGGAAAAACATGTATCACCGATCCTAAAGCACACCACGAAATCGAGCGTACCTTGTTAGCCACATATTAAACAAGTCACTAATCCTTCCTTTTCTTAAGGCTCTCATACCTTCTAAACCCGTGAAGTCACCTTGAGAGGAGCATCTAATATGAATAGCAGACAGAGAAGCTTTAACCTCTTTGTTCTCTCATTGGGCGCCTCAAACATCCCAGTCGCTAATCCACGGGAAAAAAAAAAAAAAAAAAAAAAAATATATCAGTTTGAAACCTTATACCTCGATGCGTCACAGCCTGAGATTCATGAGATGCCATAAGAGGTACTTTACCGGTAAAAAAATCTTCATCCAGTAATACATGTAGCAAATGCAACACTAGATGCAGTCAATCTCTGATAGTTATCATGCAAAATCATTACTTCTTCTTTGCCAATTAAGAGCCAATACTTCGTACATTAAAATATAATGTCGAACATAAAGATTACACTCAGAAATAAGTTTGGCACTGCTATCTCATTTATATGTTTTCGTTTTTCTTTGAAAATACCACTGCCACTATTTTAATTTCCAACCATCCTAATTCACAAAACCTTAATCCTTAGCAACTTTCTTCCCTTCCCTATGCTCATCGCGGCCACAAGCCCGGTTGCGCGCCCAGGCAATGGAACTCGCGGCCCCCTCCACCACCATGTTAGTGCCATCACTAATTTACATCCCCTCCTCTACCTCTCAGCAACCCAAAACTCAGCGAAACCCGACCCACGAAACCTCAATCAAGAGGTCTTGGAAGACTTGGTGTCCAAGTTATCCAACCTCAATCGAGGTTGTACATTTGGATTAGATTAAGGAGTAAGATGCATTGGGCTCACATGCACTCAAATCACCTAAGAATTATGTGAGATGACTACAATATATGCTCACACTCCTCGACGGGTCCCCATGCTATCACTTGAGCGTAGACTTCTGTTGTATACTGCATAAGGTTAAATACGTAGATAGTACTTCAGCATATTCAAGTGCCATTCAAATGATTTATTCGATTTGTAATAGTGGGTCGGCACATGGCCTCGTGCGGGAAGAAACTCAGTGCTTTCTATGTCGAAATAGAGGATTGTGCGGCAGTAATATGTTTGTACACTACAAAAAAAAAAAATAATAAATAACACAACATTTGGAGAAAGTCAATACATTAGGACGCAATCAATTTCCACAAAAACCATTAGCGTTCTACAATAATAAATATATGTCCTGATAAGGATGTGAAAATTCTCATCGCCTAATCATAATTTTTTTTCCCTTAGAAATTTTAATCAAAAAGCCTAAAGTCGAACGCAAACCAAATGAAGAATAACACATGAAATTCAACGTATAAAAATAAATTGAGGCATAAACTACCTCCAATTCCTTATGAGAAACTCTTACCCAAACTCTTAAACTAAGAGATGGGGGAGATCACATTTATATAAAGAGCATATAAACCACATAGCTGAGCAACGTGGGATATTTCAATGCTATTTTTGAAATAAAAAAGGAAAAAAAAAAGGTCATGACCAACACTATTTTTGAAAAGGTCTAACAAAAGAACTTTCCAGAAGGAACCTGGTTATATTATATAAATAACTTACAAAATTTTAATTCCAAATTATTATAAAAAATTTGATATGGTCTTAAATGACTTTATGTGCATCTTTAGAGATTCAAGATATTTAGAAGTAATTAAAAGATAAATCTCAAAAACTCATAAATAAAATTAAAGGCCAAATTTTAAACTTGACGTTCAAATCTGTACTTTGCCATGCAGCAAAAAGGCAATGAGCGAATGGAGAACCATCGTTTTTGTCAATAGTGCTGAAGCTAAGGATCCATTTATTTGACAGAAAATGAATAATATGAAAAATATTTTTTTTAAAAAATTATCGCCTTATAATAATTACAAAAATGAATGAATGAGAAATATTTCCATTATCCACGAAAATATTTGACATAAATTATTGTTAAGGAAAACATTTTTTTATTGATTAATTAATTTGAGAGATACAAGTAATCATATTCTAAGAATCAAACGGAGTCTAAGATAAAAAAAAAAAAAAAATTATGGCTTAAATTGGATGGACTCAACAAAAAGAAAGCCAAAACTCCATCGAAATAAGTTTGACCGGTCAACGGTGTTTTTCACCACAAGTTTCATCAAGACCACATTGTGGAGCACTTGATGCTTCTGAAATCAGACTAATACTAGGCTGCCAGACTGGAACACAAGGCCCGTCGAATCATCTGAAGAAAGTCTCCATGAAATTACTTGGACTTTAAGATAATGGACTTTCCGTTTAAGGCTTGGACTAACTGAGAGTAACACTTCAATCTTTATGAAAAGGTTCTATTAGGTATTGTGACAACTTGATACGATTCATATGTCCTTATCTGCCATAAGGAGTACTCAAGTGCGATCCCTAAATAAGATGACCAATTAGAATGGATCCTACTTATAATTCACTTCATAAGACATTTTCTAATAGTCGACGTGGGATTGGAAGCTATAAAATAATTATTTTGTTCATCACATTGAATTTCGAATTCCATTAGGCAGACATAAAGTAATGATAAAGATTGCTTTGCAACTTTAAGAGCAAGAATTACTGACTTGTAAAGACCGCATTCTTATTTCTTAATAAAAATCAAATAGCTGCCAAGACATACGTATCACTTATTTCAAAGGGGAGACATAATCATCCACAAGTGAGGATAATTATTTGGGTGGAAGGAGAGCTTGGCGCTCTTTACGAGCAAGTAAATATGGCTATTCGGTAAATCGGTAATTTGCAAATCGGATTCTGTAGTCCTTAAACTGAAATTGAACGCCGATGCTGTACGCACAGCCCTTACGTATCGTTTCCATACCTGCTTCCAAACATGCAGCGCAATCCGGAATGAGAAAGCGCCCCATTGAATGCGGCATGGCCGTAACAGACATCGCGAGCTCCCTTGGACCGACAATATCTATTGAAACCTGAATCCGTTGTGAACTTACATGAACACCCGGCAACTTGATCGACATGATAATTGTATGCACTGAATGGCAATTACTTTGCTCCATTGCATATTCTACTCCCCAAAGTTTTGTCTGGATCACCCATCGCCACACTGAAAATAAAGAAAATCGTGCTTAGGATTGCTGTAATCTGTTGAAATGTGGCCATCTTGCCGAATCTTCAATCTGTATCTATAGCTAATCAGCTTGGCTATACATAAAGGGGGCAGTTCAAGAAATTATCTGCACAAGATTAAGAATCAGGCCAGCCAGCAGAATCCTAGCAGTCGTTGTTTTACCTTTTATTTTTTGGCTTTATGCTATTGATTCTAGTCACCCGCACTTGCCCCTTGGCCGATATAGGAAATGCTTCCTTAGACTTTATCGAGGTTCCTGTTCTTATGGACTTAACGTTGATCATTCAGCTGGCAGATGGAATCGTTACCTTCGTCACAATGAGAATATAAATTTATATGATTATGCCAACCAAATTTTTCCTAAGATCTGTAAAGTCCATTTATCTTGCCAAAACCAACGTTAAAACGTAGTTTTTGTCAGCGGCGGAAGCAGGATTTCGAGTCTGGGAGAACTAACGTGGACGGTCCTAGAATCACGAATTATCAAAATGTCATTTTGGCTGGCAAATTCCGAGGATGCATGCAGATCACTATGTCCAAGTATACTGGCTAAAGTTCCACCCGCCATGTTGCAGATTTCATCTCCAAAGTATCTGGGATTCGCCGAATGAAGTCGGCATCGGCAAATGTGAAGAACTGAAAATGTTGATATTTCAGTCCTAAACTTATTGTACGGATTCTAATTTACTCATAAACTTTTTAAAAAAAATTAATATAGTCCTACACCATTTATTGAAAATAAAATCAAGTCCTCCCAGCCAAATCTCACTTGAAATTGCTAACGTGATGATTTAGTCAACGTAACGGTTTAGTTATCATCAGTCGTCCTGCATGTAACACTAACTTTATATGAAAAGGCAATGTTTTACTTGATTTTGAGGCTAGATCAAGCTTTGTGTAGTATGGATTGGAGGGTTTCTTTCCCTTCTACAGAAGTTATTGCTTTGCCAGCTATTGGGTCGGATCATAGTCCCATTTTATTAAACTTTTTTCCCCAACAAGTTAAACGTAAAAAAGAACTTAAATTCGAAGCTTTCTGGGTAGCTAAGGAGGACTATGAACAAATTGTATTGGACACCTGGAATTCTTTTGGAGGGGAGAAAGTAAATATATCGATTAGATTAAAAAAGGTGGCTGAAGAGCTAGCGTTTTGGAGTAAAAGGAGATTCAAAGAAAAACAAATTTCAATGCTGAAAAGAGAGATGCAGGTCATCACAAACAACTCAAATTCACATTATGACATAAACAAAATGAATTGCCTGAAAATGGAGATAGAGAGGCTATGGAGACAGGAAGAAGTATATTGGGGTATGAGATCCAGGATCAATTGGCTCAAATGGGGGATAAAAACTCCAAATACTTTCTTGTAACCATAGTGCAAAGGCGTCAAAGAAACAGGATAGTAATGCTGAAAAATGAGCACAATGAATGGTGTCGAGACTCCATACAATTAAAGGAGATGACAACCAAGTATTTCAAAGAGCTCTATACTTCTACAGGGCAAAGAAATGTCCAACCAGTCATTGACCAAATCCCATACCTTGTAACAGAGGAGATGAACCAAGTGTTGATTGAAGAAGTGACCCTACAAGAGGTTACCGCAGCAACCTTTCAGTTGGGTGCTCTCAAAGCTCCTGGACCAGATGGTTTGTGTGGAAAATTCTGTCAACATCACTAGAAAGACATTCAAGAAGAAGTATTTAGGGAGGTCAAGTCTTCCTTTAACTCAAGAACACTTAATCCTAAGTTGAATCACACATATATCACCCTTGTACTGAAAATGCACAATCCAGAGAGGTTGGAACAGTTTTGCCCTCTTAGCCTTTGTAACTTTGTTTATAAAATCATTTCAAAGATCATGGCGAATAGACTAAAACAGTGGCTGCTTGACTTGATAGCAACAGAGCAAAGTGCATTTGTAAATGGGCGACAAATTCAAGATAACATACTAATAGTGCAGGAAGTGCTTCATTAGCTACGCATCAGAAAACGGAAAAAGAAATTTCATGCAGTGCTGAAGGTAGATATGAAGAAGGCATATGACCGCATGGAATGGGATTTTCTTAAAGCTAGAAATGGGTTTCTGCGATACCTGGGTCTCCTGGGTCATGGAATGTGTCTCTATGGTATCATTCAGCGTCAAAGTAAATGGGGAACCTACAGGTTCTTTTAAGCCTACTCGCGGGATAAGACAAGGTGACCCCCTATCTCCATACCTATTCATTATTGTGACAAACGTCCTATCTATGATGCTGAAAAGAAAAATGGAAAATGGCAGCATTAAGGGTATTAAGCTAAATAGATTTTGTCCATCACTATCCCATCTACTATTTGCGGATGACTTAATATTGTTTTCGGAAGGCAAATTGGTCGAGTGTCAAAATGGAGCAATGATCCTAAACCAATATTGCTTTGTGTCTGGACAAGCTATAAATCTGAACAAGTCTGGTATGCGCTTTAGTAAAGATTGTCCAAGAGAACTGAGGAGTAACTTGACTAAAGAAATGAGAGTACCAGAGTTGGAAAAGACTGGGAAATACCTCGGGATACCTTCTGATTGGGGTGGATCTAAAAAGCAAATGTTTAACTGGATTCTTGCATGAGTCAATATGAAACTGAAGGGCTGGAAAGAGAATTTTTTTTATCAAAGGTAGGGAAAGAAATTCTACTTAAAACTGTGATGCAGGCTCTACCACAATATACTATATCCATTTTTAAAATTCCCATATCTATTTGCAGTGCCATTGAAAGGAAAATAGCAACTTTCTAGTGGAAAAACAATGAAAACAGGGCGGGTTTACATTGGAAAAACTGAAATATTCTTAGAGCAAGAAAGGAAGAAGGTGGGCTAGGCTTTTGAGGTCTAATTAAATGTAACGAGGCATTATTGGGGCAGCAAGCATGGAGGCTAATTCAGAATCCAACTTCTCTTTGGAGTCAAATTTTCAAAGGACTATACTTTCCACACACAGATACATTACATGCAGAGAAAGGCTCAAGACCATCATGGGGTTGGCAAAGTCTACTCTTGGAAGAAATGCTATAAGTCCTTCATTACAGTGGGTGGTTGGAAATGGAGAAAAAATTAGTATCAAGAATGATCAATGGTTACCGAGAGGCTTAATTGGAGGACCTACAAATAGAGATGACCCATCACAGGTTTCGGAACTTATAACTAGAGATTCTACTACTTGGAAGGAAGACAGAGTACTAGAACTTTTGGACCATGACATGTGTAAAGAAATTCTAGCAATCCACCTAAACCCCTAATTTCCAGAGGACAAATTAGTCTAGAAGCCAACCAAAACAGGTTAATTCACAGTCAAGAGTGCATATAACAAGCTCAAGGCATAAGGAGAAAATCATAACCAAAACCATGCTTCTTCATCCTATCAAGTTCCACAATCATTGTGGAATAGAATATGGAAAGCCCAAATTCAGCCTAAAATCAGATTTTTCCTTTGGCAAATTTGTCAAAATGCGTTAGCAACAAAGGAGAATTTATATCGGAGACATATTATACCTGAGGCCATGTGCACAATATGCAACAAACATCCAAAGTCAGTAGAGCATCTTTTCCTCCTTTGTCCATGGACAAACCAAGTTCAGGAGGCCGCTACAGTGACAATACAAAGAGATGGTCATGGGATAACTCGGATAGAGGAATGGCTAGCCAAATTTCAATACACCTCAGTGTCCTTTGAGCGATTAACCCTCTTAATGTTGCAGATATGGAAATCACGCAACAATTGTTGTTTCAAAGCAAAACCATTGAATTCCTAGCACATAATCACCTCAGCAATGGCCGTGGAAGAAAACTTCAATAGGTGGATGAAAAAACAGACCAAAACAGAGTAGGTGCCGGCCTTCCTATCTCGCCCGGGTGGCTCCAACAGAGACTTCGCCCCAAAACTCCACTCCTCTAACGCACAGCACGACGCAAACCCGAAGTCCCTCGCTACGGCACACACGCATCGGGAGCAGGTGCTAACCCCCCCCATCTCGATTTGGACGTATCCGCAGCCTTCACCTCAAATTTCGACTCCTCCGACGCACGGCTTGACGCAAAATTGGACTCCTTCGCCGTAGCGCCCGCATCAGGAGAAGGTGCCGACCCCCCCCTCATCTCAGATTTGGATGTCTTCGACGCGGGCTTCATCTCAAATGTCCACCCCTTCGACGCACGGCTTGGCGCAAACCCGGAACCTTTCATTGCAGCGCTTACATCAGACTGGGAACCCTCCGAAGTTCATCTCGCCTCCAACTAGGACCTCTCCAAAGTACGGCTCACCTCAAATTTGGACTCCCCCGACCCACAGTGTGATAAAAATCAACGTCGATCGCTCCTTTCTTCAAGAAACAGGGGAAGCAGCTGTAGCTTGCGTCTGCCGAGACAACCGAGGAGTCCTCGTTGATGGTTCTGCGCGCACGGTCAAAGTCTCTCCAGTGATTCAGGCAGAAGCACAGGTTGTGTTACAAATCCTAAAGTTTTTTGAAGGAAGAGAAGAAAAGCAGATGGGGTTGGAGTTAGATAATCTTGAACTGGTGAAAGCTTTAGTGGAAAGTACACCGTAAAGCAATTGGGAAGTAGATGCGTTAATATGTGAAGTGAAGGCATGTGTTAATACTTTCCCAAATTTGAAAATAGTCCATTGCCAATAAGAATGCAACAAAGTGGCGGATTGGGTCGTCAAGGCCCACCGAAGAAAGGCCCTTCCAGCTAATTGGGTTTTTTATCCCCCTTCTTGTCTTTTGGACTTGTTATATTCTGAAGCAACTTTGCTTGAATGAAATGCCATAAATTTCTTTTCAACCAAGAAAAAAAAAAAAAAAAGAGTTACGTCTGGATCATCCCTTGCAGCACCGAGAATTAAGAGAAGCGCAGCTATGAGTGCTGCTGCAATTTTTTGAAAAGTGGCCATTTTGCTGAGTTTTGATCTCGTGTCTATAGATAATCAGCTTGGCTTTATCAAGGGGTTGTACTTGAAATTATCTCCACAAATTTCCAAATTACTTTAACCGGCAGATCCGAGGGATGTTTCCTTGACTTTGTCGAAGTATTACTTCTTATGCTAAACTTATGCCGATTATTCAGCTGCGGAATTTACTTGATAAACTAGCGGTGCACGTGTGTCGCCGACCCAATGAGAATAATAGTAATATTTACTACCATTTCAGCCATATATATTCCTCATATTATTGAAGTTTTATCTGGAATAAGGTTTTCGTGAATATATTATATTACATTATATTATATCATATTGAGGGGTTGGGGTACAACTGGAAGCATAATAATCTAGTGAGGACAAGATTGAAGGCGGAAACTTTTTTGTTAAACTCCTCCATTTGCCACTTGGAATTGTTGAAAGTCTAAGACAAATGGGCACTTACCTTGAGATTTGGGCTCCATCAAGGCAGCATTCAGTCCAAATCGTTTTAAAAAGAGTAAATCAAAATTTACCAAACCTAACATTCGACTGCAAAAGTAACATTAGAGACACGAAATTGCTTTAAAGACTCTCACGAACAGGTCATAAAGGTTGAATTATCTCCATGCAGTCTTTTCACGCAAACAAAGTCTATGATGGGACTCCCTGAAAGATACAGAAAATGTAATGGCATGCTTTTGATACCAAGAATTAAAGTTGTCCATCCATTTACCTTTCCTATACACTAGTTAGTTCACCATGTAAATAAATTTAAAAAAAGAAAGTCTTTTATTCCATTTCATTTACAAATATGACATAATAATAATAATAATAATAATAATAATAATAATAATAATAATAATAATAATAATAATAACAATAATAACAACAACAATAACAACAACAACAATAATAATAATAATAACTTAAGGTACTGGGTGTTTTTGAGAAACAATTAATTCTAGGGCGGTGCCCGTAGGCGCATTGCCCTGTGAAGACAAAACCGTCCGCCCCTAGTCCATCCCTAAATTTTATGAAGAAACTTCCATTACCCTTAACCTTTAATGAACCCTAAATCAATTCGTGCATTCATCTCCTAAGAGGTGAAAAACACAAATTTCACTGGAGTTTCTCGATTTTGCAATCCCCACTGAGTTCTTTACACAAAAATCGAGCGCTACATCAAAAGAGCCCTAAGAGCTGGTGAACTAGGTCATCGCCTTGGTGCTGTCCGCCACAACATGCTTGGCGAGCCGGGAAGCACAAGCTGGACGGCCGTCTAGATCTCCCATGAGGTGATGGTCGGCGTTTGGTTGTAGCGCATGAGCCACAGCGACTCCTGGGCCAGCGTATTGAAGATGAAGCTATTCATGATGCCCATGGCCCTACTCGAGATGCCAATGTCCTGGTGGACCGGCTTCAGCATCTCGAAGATGCAGATCTTGTATGTCTCAACGCTCCTCTTTGCCCACTTCTTGTCGCCGGCCCTCTCATTCGGGAGCTTCTGCTCGACCCTTGACTTCTTCGCCGCCATCCCCTCCGACTACACTGCTGCATCGGACTTCTCAGCCACCACTTCCTCCTTGTACTCGAGGAAGTGCGCAGAAGTGCGCACGCACGGGCCGGGAGCAGGTCAGATCGGGAAGGGGAGGGTGAGAAGGGAAGGAGAAGCGCAAAACAAATGGTTCATGCCAAATCAAACTGAACCGTTGATACCCCTAAATTTATGTATTAAGTTTTCAAGGAAGGAAGTGTTTGAGAGGAAAAAAAAAAAAAAAAGAACTCTTATCCGTTGGAAAAAATATTAAGTGTGTTAATATCTTGAAAAACCTCAAACTGGTACACTTGTAAAAAATTTATTTTAAATTATTTTTTTAATCACCGAAAATCTCAAACCAGTATACCTTTGACAAATTTACCTCAAACTAGTACACATATAACAAATTTAAATTTTCCCTATGTTATAACACGTGACAGTTGATTGATATATCAATTTAGGATTTCACGTTATGTTTGTTACAGTGATATTTTTTGTAGTATTAATCCAATTTAGTGGAGAGTATATTTATCACAAATTTACCAATTTATGATTTCTACGGTCGAATAAATTATTTTGGAGTAAATGACATCAATTTATAGTTTTTTATGGTCAATTGAATAAATTTGTCACATATATACCAATTTGAGATTTTTCATGATAGAAAAAATAATTTTTGATAAATTTATTACAAATATATTAATTTAAGATTTTTCAAGGTATTAATTTATATTAGGTACGTCTTATTTGCCAACGTTACAAATAAAAAAGGCCTCGAGAACGTAGCACGTGTAGCGCTTGGGCCCAAGTTATCAGGTTATCTCTTCTCTCTCTTCAGCCTCCTTGCGCGTTCTCTCTCCTCTCTCTTCTCTTTCCCCACTTTTCCCTCTCCTCTCGTCTCTCTCTCTTCTACCTCCCTGCACGCTCTCTCTCCCCCCTATCTTCTCTCTCCCCACCACACTTTCTCTCCGCCGGCGTGGACGAACAACCGGCCACCTAGACCTCCGCGGCGACCACCTCCTCCGGCGATCTGCCACAAGAGCTTCCCCACCGGCCAAGCTCTCCCCCACTCCTGCCTCCTCGGCCGCCGCCGCTGCCTCGGCTGCCAAGGGAGTGAGCGTTGGCAGCGCGGACGACGAGGTGGAGAACACACACCCCTCCAAGAAGCCCCGATTCCTAGCGCTAGTGTAGATAGAACCGGCCTAAAATGGGTCGGGTCGAAAACGCATAGAAAGCCACATAAAAAAAAAAAATCGACCATCGGAATCGAAACGGGAAATCAACCGAGTTTCAGATAGGAATAGAGATGACTGTTTTTGTTTGTCTCTTCTTGTTTGCTGGATGATGCTGGAGTTGTGTTTGGGGGAGAGAGGGAGGTGTACATACAGCTTCGACTGCGGCAGTCCCTTCCCTTCCGTCCTAGGCAGGTTGCTTCTGTCCAACTCATACAGAAAGAGTTTACGCGCGCATTATCCCTGGCTAGAACTATTGCACAAAATATGAAGACCATGTTTTCTAGCTGAGCTCTCTAAATCAAAATGACTATTTTCTCTGATCGGCCTAAGGAAGGATCAAATCACTCCCAAACGTTTTTACTTCAGCCAGACTCTCCTTGACAGTGGAACATTTTAAAGGCATTCTTATCTTATCCCCTTAGCGAGTAAGAAAGCTGCTTTCGAAAGGTATGAAGATGATAATGTCGAGGGGTTCTCCTCTACCGGGTTAGAACTCAAAAGTAGGGGTGAGTGGAGCAGACTGCTTTGCTCAGACCGGATTTTAGGCTAGGGGATCGGGTAAGATTGGCTTAAAGCTCTCCTAAGAAATCTGTCATTTTCCTGACGTACTGAATTGAATGGCTAAGATCTCATCATATGCATAATGTCCCACAAGAAGTTTATTGTTCAATTTGCTTCAAGCCAGTCAAATTTGAAGGGCCGCGAAGTACTTTGCGTCCATGACTCGCGAAGAGAATATGTAAAATATCAAAACTCATGCCATCACTGAACTAATAAGGAAACATGCACCGACACTATGCTTTGATTATAACCCAAAATATGGTTCCGACATGCACCCAGAAAATCCATATAAGGAGGATGGAATAAAATACGAAATTAAACCGGAGGCTCATCGACCACCTGAGGTGAGCGATTCAGTGACAGAAGACAAGTGCGAAAATGCCTTGCTTGTGGAGGACGGATAAGACATGGCCAAATCATCCAAACCTTCGCGATAAGCGAATGTTAAACGGCTGGAGGAAATGCCGGTGGACGACAATTCTGGCATCGGAAGATCGCCCTCTAAGTACTGCAATACTTGACGCATGCTTGGCCTCATCGACGGATTGGTGAGGGAGCACATCAGCCCGAGTTTCAGCACCAACTCCATTTCCTCTTGCACAAACTCCGCCCTCAATTTCGGATCACTTGCCTCAAGAATGTCGCCTCTGTCCCAGCAAGAAAATACCCAGTCCACTAAGATCGCGTCCTCCGTGTCCCCTTGCTTTATTGGCCTTCTCCCGCAGGTGACCTCAAGCAAAAGCACTCCGAACGCAAACACGTCGGTGCTCGTAGTGGCCTTGCCAGTACGCATGTGCTCGGGGGCCAGATAACCGAACGTTCCCACGACATGAGTCGTTTGAGGGTCAGTTCCATGGTCGTATAGTCTCGCAAGCCCAAAATCTCCGAGTCTTCCATTAAATTCAGCGTCTAGCAAGATGTTACTCGCCTTTATATCCCTGTGGATCACCACTTGCTCCCACCCTTCATGCAGATAAAGCAGCCCAGATGCCACTCCTTTGATCACCCTGAATCTTTTCATCCAATTGAGGGTGACCTTTGGTTGGTTATAGAGGTACTTGTCGAGGCTCCCATTGGGCATGTAGTCATAAACCAAGAGCAACTCCCCTTTCCGGCGGCAGTAACCGAGGAGCGCCACTAGGTTGCGGTGACGGAGCCTACCGATGCTGATGATCTCCGCTACAAATTCTCTTATGCCTTGTCTCGATTCATGGGACACCATCTTCACCGCAATCTCTATATTCGATGTGGGTAAGATTCCTCTATAGACCCGGCCGAACCCCCCGACCCCTAATAACTCTTTGTCTCGGAATCCTTTTGTCGCAATGTAAAGATCTCTGTACTTGAACCGGTGCGGGCCGTAGTCCCTCTCCCAATCTTCAAGGACCTCGGCCAATTTCCTTTTCCTTCTTATCACGTAAACTGCACCCGAGATCAGCACCGATACAACGAAAAGAACCATCAGTGGTAACCCGATAGTCATTACTTTCGATGTCTCCTTCTTACCGATCTGAGGAAGCTTAGGAAGTTGGGACAGGGCAAGTGCCTGAGCCTCTCCGTTCACACTGAAGCTCCAACCCAGAACATAGTAAGAAGCTATGAGCGAACCAATCGATGCTGAGAAGCCCACATACATGTTCTCGTTGATGATTGGTGAGAGATCCCGTTGAAGAGACAGAAGGGGAGTCTGCGGTTTTTGCACATGGATCGGAGCCAATGTGACATTGATCAGTTTGTCCGCACCGTCATAGTCCACCCAAACTTGCATTTCTTGACCGCTGATTAGGGACAAGTTGTTGAACTCCCCATTATCTTGATAATACCCCGCCGGATCTGCCTTTTCTGACGTCAGCCCGTTCAAGTCGATCCCGATGTGGTTATCGTTAATGTCCTGGAACTCGGGGCTGAGGATCATGTCGAGTTCTACCCCGAACACATGATTGCTAGACTTGTTATTGTTGGTTTCATTGAACATGCCGAGATATCGGCCCGCCAGGGACCCGGGGAGGCCTCTTTGGGGTGCGACAACAAACGCAAAGCCGTTGACTCTCACACTCGCATACGGAGGTCGAAACGCAAAGACGAACGTGGTGGAGAAGGATTTGACGGTGCCGTTCGGCAAGTTCTTGAACTGGACCGGGTAGGGATGGAAGGCGTGGCCCTCCTGCTCCTGATTGGTGTCGTTGTTCAGCTTCAGGAGGCCATTGGAGGTGATCCCGGCGATCCCGTCGAGGCTCAGATTGGCGGATCTGAAACCGTTGTACACGAAACCGGTCACTTGAGCGTAAGTCAAAACTGCAAGCAGAGAGACCAGAAAAAGAATCTCGATGGACATGGCTCACACTCAAAGTCCGCTTAGCGATTTGGTGAAGAATGATGCGGATTACCAAGGCTATGAACAATCCAAAAGAATCTTCATCTGACGGCATCAAACGAATGTCGCAAATTTCAAAAATGGCTGCTCTACGTGAGACGCATTGTTCAATTTCTTGAACTTTTTCATGGGCGAATGCAACAGTCCCTGTTCATCAGTCAATTAAGAATTTTCAATAACGATGACTCTGAATAAACAAATCCGAGTCGGAGAATGACTTTTTTGTCGAAATTAAGTCTCGTGAGAGAAATTGAAGGCACGCGGGCGGGCTAAAATCAAAAGCCCCTCAATTTTCTTCCGATGAGAAAAACAAAAAGTTCATCGTGCCAAACGTAACACGAAGTGTCCACGAAATTGTTTGAGGAAGGACAAAAGGCCACGAGTCCACGACAAAACGACAAAAAAGAAAAAAAAAAAAAAGAGAAAGGAGAAAGAGAGAGAAATTTGGATAAATACCAGTGAAAAAAAAAAAAAAAAAAAAACAGAGAAAAAAAAGAAGGGCCATGACCGTCTAACACCGTTTTTGAAAAGGTATAATAAAAGAACTTTCATAAAGGAACCCAGTCCTACTATTTAAATAAGAGAAAATAATGAAATAATCCATAAATTTTGACCAAATATGCAATATAATTTTTGAATTTTAGCCTAATGATCAATGTGGTCTATGAAATTTTGATTTGTTCAATGTGACTCATTAACTATTGGTACATGTTTAATATAGTTCCCAAATCATATAAAAATATTTAATATAATATTTCCATTAATTTAAGATCCGGGACAATAATGAACATTTTCATATAGTCTATTGACTAAAATGAACATGTATCAAAAAGAAATTACATTATACAAATTAAATGATCATGTATCACATTGCATATTTGGCCAAAATTTATAGACAACTTGTTTCATTTTTCCAATAAATAACTTTAAAAAATCAATTTCGAAAAACTATAGAAAAAAATTGATATGGTCTTAAATGACCTTACGTAAATTTTTAGAGATTTAATATATTTAATAGCAAATAAAAGCTAAAAGTAAGAGTAAAGGCCAAATGGTGAGACAGTTGAAGGCTCGGCATTCAGGTTTGTAGATGGCCATGCAGCAATGAGCGACCGGAGCACCATCTTTTTTGTGATGAAGTACTGAAGTTAAGATAAACGCCTTAACTTAAATTGGATGGACTCAACAAGAAGAAAACTCGTACTTCTTTTGGATAAGTTTGACCTATCAATGGTACTTTTCATCACAAATTTCATGGAGATTAAATTGTGGAGCACTTGAAGTTTCAGAAATTAGACTAAGACATACAAAGTCAATAAATTGAAAAACAAGGCCCGTCCAAACATTTGGAGGAAGTCTCCATGAAATTACTTGGACTTTAGGATAGTGGATATTCCATTCAAGGCATCGCTGCTTGGCACTGTAATGGTTTGGCCCTATTCAATCGATCCAGTCCACTAAATGAAGTATTCGAGTGTGATCATTCAATAAGATGACCATTTAGAGGAGGATCTCACCCCATGAATCTCTTCATGGCACATTTCCTAATCGAAGTAGGATTTGGAGCTATACCAATATAATTTCATTCACGACAGGCGATTTGAAATTCCCTTAT
Source organism: Eucalyptus leucophloia subsp. euroa (assembly GCA_017140325.1). Lineage (NCBI taxonomy): Eukaryota > Viridiplantae > Streptophyta > Magnoliopsida > Myrtales > Myrtaceae > Eucalyptus > Eucalyptus leucophloia. Next base: position 21,714,630 of record CM029475.1, on the reverse strand, counting down.
GTGGGACTAAAGAATATATAAAGATTTGGAACTCGAAGAGAGAAAAAAATCCAAATTTGCAATGACCAATTTGCGAGGATAAATACTTATCGCTTCTTTCAAAGGGGAAGACACAGCAATCCACATGGGAGGATGAATAATTTGGTAGGAGGATAGTCCGTTTTCACTTATTTTAGAGAAGACATAGCTCTTTACAAAGAAGTATAAATAGCTATTTAGTGAATGAATAATGTTTGTATCAGATTTTGCAATTCCTTAATTGAATTTGAGCCTCGATGCTGTATGGACAATCCGTAATTATCCTTCTCCAAAATGCTTCCAAGCATGCAAAGTAGTCTGAATGAGAAAGCACCCCATTACATGTTGCATGACCATAACAATTGTCATCATTCTCCGTGGACTGGCAATACCTATCAAAATCCAAATATGTCGTCTAATCATATAAACACCCAAGAACATGGCTAACATTGTACTTGTATGAACTAGATGACGAATATGTTGCTTCATTGCGTATTTTGTTCACGGGAGTGGTGTCTCGATTCCTTCTCGTTACAGTGAAGATAGAAAAAATCTCGCTGTGATCCTTTGAAAAGTGGCCAATTTGTTGACTTTTAATTGTGTATCTATAGCCAATCAGCTTGGCTATATAATGGGGTTGTTTTTTAAATTATCTCCACAAATTTCCAGATTACTTTAGTCAGCAGATCCGAGGAGTGCTTCCTCGAAATTGATCGAAGTTCAACTTCTTATGCTAATCTTATTGTCGGTCATTCGGCTGGGCAATGAGAATGATAATAATATAAACTACTATTGCAGCCAAACTTTTCTAAAATTAGTAAACTTCTATCATAAGAAAATAATAATAATAATAATAATAATAATAATAATAATAATAATAATAATAATAATAATAATAAAAATAATAAAAATAATAAAAATAATAAAAACTAGTATAAGTAAAAAATTCATATTATTATCATGTTTGTGTACTTCAAGATTTTATTAGTGAGATGAGGGGACATGGATTGAGCATATTATTCTTTAATCTTTTGAACAAAAAACAAAATTATACGTAATGCATTTTTAAAAAAGTCCGAGGAACAACCATATAAAGTGATAAGTTACCTATCAAACGTAGATGGTGTCCCCAACTCTCTCGCATGAGTAGAGATTATCGCCACGCTCTCTAAAATGGGGTCAGTGAAAGGCTAATGTTACCATCATTTTCTTGGACTAGGGAATCTTAGATGCACTAGGAATGACAAGTATTTATCCCCTCTTTAATTATCCATTTCTAACTGTACATTATTTCACTACCTTTGTTGTTATATAAATAAATAGACTGGGAGAGGTGGTCAGAGCTAGCCATCGTTTTTTAGGAGTTATGCACCCATTATCTAATGTTCATTTTGAGGTGTAGTTACTCCACACTACTCGTGGCCCAAAGATCTTAGATTAGGGAGTCTGTCGCCGTGGTCACACCAAGACATTAGTAGTCAATAAGTCTTTCCACACAAGATATGTCATACTTAGGCAATGCAGTAGGAATTATTAAGAGGTTGCCTCGTAACATGAATTGAACTTGTGACTTTGTGAAAAAAAAAATAGCTAATTCTTTGATTATTAAACCAATGAGGACAAATCCGTATGCTCAATATTTAATGAAGAGAATAAGTTCTTGGGAAAATTCCAAATAAAAGCTTGAAGCGTTTTCATTTTCTTAAATAAGGATCCGAAATAAATCTTGTATCAAATAAGGGTCTGAAATAACTGTGGTTGTTTCAAATAAAAGTCTAAAATGGCCATGATTGTTTCAAATAAAGTCCTAACCTCATCGGTCGCCAGTTGACTAAATATTTCAATAGATCAAGGGTGTTTTCATCCAATTACAATTTAATTTCAAATTATTATTATCCTTTTCTTTTCCTTTTTCACTTTTTTTTTTCCTTTCAAGCGTGGGCTAGCAACAGCTAGCGAGGGCTTAGCCACCCTCGCCTGCCACTAATAAGGGCTAGCAAAGGCCTATAAGCCCTCATCGGTCGCAGGAGAGGCCACCCTCGCTAGCTACTAGAAAGGGCGGCCTCACCCAGGGCAATGGTAACCTCCCCCAAGGCAAGGCCATCCCTTGCCAATTGTTAGCAGGCAACCCTCACCTAGCCCTTTTCGACATTGCTAATGGTCGACGGGCCACTGTCAAAGAAGAAAGAAAAGTTAGAAAAATGGAAAAAAAAAAAAAAATAAAAAAATAAATTATTAAAATGCCATTAACCATCTTACCAAAAAAAATGCCATTGACCAGTCAAAAAGTTAAGCTTTTATATGAAATAAGATTCACTTCAGACCTTTATTTGAAATAGAGTCTATTTCAAGCCCTAATTTGAGAAAATGAATGTACTTTAGCTTCTTAATTGAAATTTTTTCAAAGTTCTTTTCTTTTTATTTTGTTTCTTTCCTTCTTTTTTCTTTTTTTCTTTTTTTCCCCTCTTTTCCTTCTCTCTTCTTCCTTTTCCAAGACAATCGAAGTGCCCTTGTGCGCCGTTGCTAGCCCATTGCCATCACAAGTCGATGCCAATGTGTCTGAAAATATCGCAACTACCATCACTGTCCACCTTGCAACTTGCAAGTGTGTGTGTGGAATTGTTGAAAGTCTAAGACAAATAGGCACTTGCCATGAGCTTTGGGCTCTATTAAGGCAGCATTCAATCCAAATCGTTTTAAAAAGAATAATGAAAAATTTTTACCAAACCTAATATTCAACTGCAAAAGTAACATTGAAGACACGAAGTTGCTTTAAAGACTCTCACAAACGCGTCATAAAAGTTGAATTATCTCCATGCAATCTTTCCACACAAATGGGACTCCCTGAGAGATACAGAAAATGTAATGGCATGCTTTTGATACTAAGAATTGAAGTTGTCCATTCATTTACCTTTCCTATACACTAGTTAGTTCACCGTGTAAATAAATTCTCTTGCTAGAGAAGTCAAAACCATTCATCGCATTGATCACCACAGCCCTACTCATTAGGGATGTGCACAGGTTGTTGGGAATTTGTGTCCTGTGAATTAGCCTCATGTACACCTTCAGAAAAAGATTTTTTTTTTTAAAAAAATTATTTTATTCCATTTCATTTATAAATATGACATTCTAATAAGAATGATGATAATGATGATGATGATGATCGCCTAGAATAAAAGAGCCCTAAGAGCCGGTGAACTAGGTCGTCGCCATGGTGCTGTCCGCCACAACATGCTTGTCAAGCCGGGAAGCACAAGCTGGACGGCCGTCTAGATCTCCCATGAGGTGATGGTCGGCTTTTGGTTGTAGCGCATGAGCCACAACGATTCCTGGGCCAGCGTATTGAAGATGAAGCTATTCATGATGCCATGGCCTTACTCGAGAAGCCAATGTCCTGGTGGACCGGCTTCAGCATCTTGAAGATGTAGATCTTGTATGTCTCAACGCTCCTCTTCGCCCACTTCTTGTCGCCGGCCCCCTCATTCGGGAGCTTCTGCTCGACCCTTGACTTCTTCTCCGCCATCCCCTCCGACTACCCTGCTGCATCGGACTTCTCAGCCACCACTTCCTCCTTTTACTCGAGGAAGCTTTGCTTCTGCAGGGGGGCGACGGTGAGCTCAGCAACAGCGTGGCCTTGTCACCAGGCCGGATCGGAAAGGGGAGGGTGAGAAGGGAAGGAGAAGCGCAAAAAAAATATATATATATATATATATATATATATATATATATATATTATACACGAGGAAAACCAAACCGAATTGCACTTTCGGTTCGGTTCATATCCAGTTCATATCGTTTTTAGGTTCAGAGCAAGCACACATCCAAATGGTTCAGACCAAATCAAACTGAACCGTTGATATCCCTAAATCTATGTATTCAGTTTTCAGGGGAGGAAGTGTTTAAGAGAAAAAAAGAACTCATGTTCCTTCCGTCTTAGGCAGATTGCTTCTGTCCAACTCATACAGAAAGAGCTTACGCGCGCGTTATCCCTGGCTAGGACTATTGCACAAAATATGAAGACCATGTTTTCTAGCTGAGCTCTCTGAATCAAAATGACTGCTTTCTCCGATCGGCCTAAGGAAGGATCAAACCCCTCCCAAACGTTTCACTCGAGTTAGTCCCGCCGGACTCTCCTTGACAGTGGAGTCCCATACCTCTTGCGAGCTCAAGCCATTCTTGAAGCAAGAGCTTTTTAGCTGAGATTGCTGGAACATTTTAAAGGCATTCTTATCTTATCCCCTTAGCGCGCAAGAAAGCTGCTTTCGAAAGGTATGAAGATGATAATGTTGAGGGGTTCTCCTCTACCGGGTTAGAACTCAGAAGTAGGGGTGAGTGGAGCAGACTGCTTTGCTCATACCGGATTTTAGGCTAGGGGACCGGGTAGGATTGACTTAAAGCTCTCCTAAGAAATCTGTCATTTTCCTAACGTACTGGATTGAATGGCTAAGATCTCATCATATGCATAATGTGCCACGAGAAGTTTATTGTTCAATTTGCTTCAAGCCAGTCATATTTGAAGGGCCGCGAAGTACATTGCGTCCATGACTCGCGAAGAGAATATGTAAAATATCAGAACTCATGCCATCACTGAACTAATAAGAAAACATGCACCTACACTATGCTTTGATTATAACCCAAAATATGGTTCCGACATGCACCCAGAAAATCCATATAAGGAGGATGGAATAAAATACGAAATTAAACCGGAGACTCATCGACCAACTGAGGTGAGCGATTCTGTGACAGAAGACAAGTGCGAAAATGCCTTGCTTGTGGAGGACGGATAAGACATGGCCAATTCATCCAAACCTTCGCGATGAGTAAATGTTAAACCGCTGGAGGAAATGCTGGTGGACGACAGTTCTGGCATCGGAAGATCGCCCTCCAAGTACTGCAATACTTGACGCATGCTTGGCCTCATCGACGGATTGGGGTGGGAACACATCAACCCAAGTTTCAGCACCAACTCCACTTCCTCTTCCACGAACTCCGCCCTCAATTTCGGATCACTTGCCTCAAGAATGTCGCCTCTGTCCCAGCAAGATAATACCCAGTCCACTAAAATCACGTCCTCCGTGTCCCCTTGCTTTATTGGCTTTCTCCCGCAGGTGACCTCGAGCAAAAACACTCCGAAAGCAAACACGTCGGTGCTCGTAGTGGCCTTGCCAGTACGCATTTGCTCGGGGGCCAGATAACCGAACGTTCCCACGACATGAGTCGTTTGAGGGTCGGTTCCATGGTCGTATAGTTTCGCAAGCCCAAAATCTCCGAGTCTTCCATTAAATTCAGCGTCTAGCAAGATGTTACTCGCCTTTATATCCCTGTGGATCACCACTTGCTCCCACCCTTCATGCAGATAAAGCAGCCCAGATGCCACTCCTTTGATCACCCTGAATCTTTTCATCCAATTGAGGGTGACCTTCGGTTGGTTATAGAGGTACTTGTCGAGGCTTCCATTGGGCATGTAGTCATAAACCAAGAGCAACTCCCCCTTCCGGCGGCAGTAACCGAGGAGCGCCACTAGGTTGCGGTGACGGAGCCTACCGATGCTGATGATCTCCGCTACAAATTCTCTCATGCCTTGTCTCGATTCATGGGAGACCGTCTTCACCGCAATCTCTATATTCGATGTGGGTAAGATTCCTCTATAGACCCGGCCGAACCCCCCGACCCCTAATAACTCTTGGTCATGGAATCCTTTTGTCGCAATGTAAAGATCTTTGTACTTGAACCGGTGCGGGCCGTAGTCCCTCTCCCAATCTTCAAGAACCTCGGCCAATTTCCTTTTCCTTCTTATCACGTAAACTGCGCCCAAGATCAGCACCGATACAACGAAAAGAACCATCAGTGGTAAACCGATAGTCATTACTTTCGATGTCTCCTTACCGATCTGAGGAAGCTTAGGAAGTTGGGACAAGTCAAGTGCCTGAGCCTCTCCATTCACACTGAAGCTCCAACCCAGAACATAGTAAGAAGTTACGAGCGAACCAGCCGATGCTGAGAAGCCCACATACATGTTCTCGTTGATGATTGGTGAGAGATCCCGTCGAAGAGACAGAAGGGGAGTCTTCGGTTTTTGCACATGGATCGGAGCCAATGTGACATTGATCAGTTTGTCCGAACCATCATAGTCCACCCAAACTTGCATTTCTTGACCGCTGATTATGGACAAGTTGTTGAACTCCCCATTATCTTGATAATACCCCGCCGGAGCTGCCTTTTCTGACGTCAGCCCGTTCAAGTCGATCCCGATGTGATTATCGTTAATGTCCTGAAACTCGGAGCTGAGCATCGTGTCGAGTTCTACCCCGAACACATGATTGCTAGACTTGCCATTGTCGGTTTCATTGAACATGCCGAGATATCGGCCCGGCAGGGACCCGGGAAGGCCGCTTTGGGGTGCGACAACAAAGGCGAAGCCGTTGACTCTCGCACTCGCATACGGAGGTCGAACCGCGAAGACGAACGTGGTGGAGAAGGATTTGACGGTGCCGTTCGGCAAGTTCTTGAACTGGACCGGGTAGGGATGGAAGGCCTGGCCCTCCTGCTCCTGACTGGTGTCGTTATTCAGCTTCAGGAGGCCATTGGAGGTGATCCCGGCGATCCCGTCGAGTCTCAGATTGGCCGATCTGAAACCGTTGTACACGAAACCGGTCTCTTGAGCGTCAGTCAAAACAGCTAGCAGAGAGACCAGAAAAAGAATCTCGACGGACATGGATCAAACTCAAAGCCCACTTAGCAATTAGGTGAAGAATGATGCGGATTACCAAGGCTATGAAGAATCCAAAAGAATCTTCATCTGACGGCATCAAACGAATGTCGCCAGTTTCAAAAATGTCTGCTCTACATGAGACGAATTGTTTAATGTCCTGGACTTTTTCAATGGACGAATGCGACAGTCCCTGTTCATAAGTCAATTAGGAATTTTCGATAACGATGACTGTGTTAAATTACTGATCCAATTTCTAAAAATTTCAAAATAGATTTAAGCTAAAAAATTCAAGAAAAATCTTAGAAGAGTCTAAGAAATTATCTCTGCAAATGGCAGAAATATTTATCTTAAAAAATCTATTGTTCAATAAAAAGAAATTGTTAAAGAAACTACAAGAAGTCAAAAATGATGGCCATGAGTCGGTGGAGCACCCTTATAAATAAGAAGGGGGTAGCGCAACAGACCAACAAAGGTAAGCAAGCTCCTCCCTTTTCCTTTGTACTACAATAAATAATAATAAAAGTTCTTTTTTTTCCTTTTTACTTGTTTGCTGTCACTCTCTTTTACACATTCCTATTATTACTTTGTCCAACTATTTCTTATCCACATTATTCTTAGTTCTTTTGCTCTCTTTATAGTTCACACACAAAACACACTTGCACACACATGAAACACATGTTTCCACAAATACCAACACTCTGAATAAACAAATCCGAGTCAGAGAATGACTTTTTTGTCAAAATTAGGTCTGGTGAGAGAGATTGAAGGAACATGGGCGGGTTAAAATCAAAAGCCCCTCCATTTTCTTCCGATGAGAGAAAACCAAAAGTTGATCATGCCACTCGTGACATGCTTTTGATCCTTTCATCCCAAGAATTCAAGTATGTCAATCTACCTTCCTACATGCACCAGTTAGTTCATTGTGCAGATGAATTTTCTTGCCAGAGAAGTCGAAACCATTCACCGTACTGATCACATCGGCCCTACTTATTACGGATGGGCACGAGTCACCAGGAATCTATCCCGTAAATCAAATCCCATCTACACCTTTAGCAAAAAAAAGAAAAAACATAAAATTTTATCTTTTAGTCCATTTCACATATAAAAATGAAATAACTAAAAAACAGTTTCTTCTCTTTACAGGCTTTGCTTTTAATTGAAGATGCAAGCTTGGAAAAACAGGTATTCCGTTTTCATATGGTCCTCCAGTGACTAATTTGTGAAGGTTGGAGCTTGTTTCGCATTGTACAATCAACAAATAAGGCTATTCTTTTTTACCAAATGCACTCATTAGGTCCTTCTTCTTCTTCATAAAAAATAAAAAATAAATAAAGAAAAATGTCAATCAGCCATCATGGTAGTAGTGATTTTTGAGTGAAACAATTAATTCTATGGCAAAGTGCCCCGCGGCCCCATTGCCCTGGGAAGGCAAAACCATCCAGGTTTCCACCCCTAAATTTTATTAAGAAACTTTAATACCTTTGTCCTTTAATAAACCCTAAACCAAAACGCGCATTCATCTTCTAATTCTTGATAGTTTATATCAAATTTAATGACATAAATAGTCCATAAATTTTAAATAATGTGTAATATAGTGTGGTTCGTAAACTTTTAATTTATTCAATTTGATTCACGGAACTTTTCATACAAATTAAATGTAGTCCATGAACTATATGAAAATATTTAATGTGGCCAATTCACTATTTCAAGATCAAAGAAAATATTAAACATTTTCATATACCAATAGTTCAAGAAATATATTGAACAAATTAAAATTTTGGGAACTACATTATGTATTGAGCTAAATTTCAAGGATCATATTGAATAAATTAAACATTCAAAGACCATAATGCACATTAGACCAAAGTGTAGGGATCATTTGTATCAATTTCTCATTTATGTTGCAAGTTTGGTTTTTTAATTTTAAATTGCCAAGACGTCTGCTACATGCCATTCTTGACTTTGAGGCCATGTTAATCTATCTATTTAGCTTTTCGGGGGAGGAAGTGGGTCATAAGCATATTGTCCCATGAGAAAGTTATTGTTCACTTTCTTCAAGCCAGCCAAATTCGACGAAAATCTATCTATTTAGCTTTCCGGGGGAGGAAGTGGGTCATAAGCATATTGTCCAATGAGAAAGTTATTGTTCACTTTCTTCGAGCCAACCAAATTCGACGAAAATCTATCTATTTAGCTTTCCGGGGGAGGAAGTGGGTCATAAGCATATTGTCCCATGAGAAAGTTATTGTTCACTTTCTTCGAGCCAACCCAATCTGACGAAAATCTATCTATTTAGCTTTCCGGGGGAGGAAGTGGGTCATAAACATATTGTCCCATGAGAAAGTTATTGTTCACTTTCTTCGAGCCAACCAAATTCGATCAAAATATGTAAAAACATCAGAAATCAAAGCACCACTAAACTGATTAGGAAGGGAGGGGAGCGCAACAGACCAACAAAGGTAAGCCAGCTCCTCCCTTTTCCTTTGTACTACAATAAATAATAATAAAAGTTCTTTTTTTTTTCCTTTTACTTGTTTGCTGTCACTTTCTCTTACACATTCTTATTATTACTTTGTCCAACTATTTCTATTAAGGAACTGTGGATCGACAATCAATCATGTCGAAAGACCCAAAGTCGTTCCTTCGCGTTGATTATAAGTCATTAACGTTGTTGTCATCTGCGAAAGCTGTTTTGTAGCTTTCCCACGAAAAGAAATGAGGGAACTGCTTTTGCAATCGCCATGACTCTTTGAGATGTTGAGATGTCTGCTTTCTCTCAGCTAAAGACAGTTGCGTGGCATAGAATATGTGACCCGACACAACATATATTATGGGGATTCGAAATGTTTTTTACTTTAAGTTGCTCGATATCATGAGGTTATAAGACCCCACAATCGTTTCTCACGCAGGACATCAAACATGAGATTAGATCGGATGTTTAAATAAATTAGATTCATGTGGACTTGATAGTTGGTTTATTACTAATCTTATTGAGTCATTTAGTAAATGAATAGAGCGAGAATTTACGGTTCATTAGATCGAGATCCCGTCGTATTCAAGGAGTCGAGGATTTTGCCAAGAATTCTAGATTGAAGAAGAGGTAGATCAAAATATGGTGCGGAAAAAACCTAAATCAAGATACAATAGAAGATGCTTTAAAGATCCTGCTTCAGTAATGAGCACTCGGTCAACTAACAAGGAATTGTTAATAGAAAGCTAAAAATAGCAAAATCTGCAGAAAAGCGGAGGAGCAAACATGAAAAAGACACGAGGAAACTTATGAATGAGTAAGCTCAGTTTTTGTTTTTGGGGATCAAATACTTCTTTTTCCCTCATGATGCTTACATACTTCTTTTTTTCCTTCTTAAGATAGCATGGGAACACCTTCAATGATCCTCTAGGAAGAAGCTAATGTGGGGATGATTTGGAGTCAACAGGAAAAAAACTCGTACTTCTTTCGGATAAGTTTAACCTGTCAATGGTACTTTTCACCACAAATTTCATGGAGATTAAATTGTGGAGCACTTGAAGTTTCAGAAATTAGACTAAGACATACAAAGTCAATAAATTGGAAAACAAGGCCCGTCCAAACATTTGGAGGAAGTATCCATGAAATTACTTGGACTTTAGGATGGTGGATTTTCCATTCAAGGCATCGACTAACTAAGCCTAAGCAACACTTGATTCCTCATGAGAGGTTTTCGCTGCTTGGCACTGTAATGGCTTGGCCCTATTCAATCGATCCAGTCCACTAAATAGAGTATTCGAGTGTGATCATTCAATAAGATGACCATTTAGAGGAGGATCTCACCCCATGAATCTCTTCATGGCACATTTCCTAATCGAGGTAGGATTTGGAGCTATACCAACATAATTTCATTCACGACAGGGGATTTCAAATTCCCTTTTGTGGGAGTAAAGAATATATGAAGATTTGGAACTCCAAGAGAGAAAAAAATCCAAATTTGCAATGATCAGTTTGTGAGGATAAATACTTATCGCTTTTTTCAAGGGGGAGACACAGCAATATACATGGGAGGATGAATAATTTGATTGGAGGAGAGTCCATTTTCTCTTATTTCAGAGGAGAACACATAGCTCTTTACAAAGAAGTATAAATAGCTATTCAGTGAATGAATAATGTTTGTATCGGATTTTGCAATTCCTTAATTGAACTTGAGCCTCGATGCTGTATGGACAGTCCGTAATTATCCTTCTCCAAAATGCTTCCAAGCACGCATAGCAGTCTGAATGAGAAAACACCCCATTACATGTTGCATGACCATAAGAATTGTCGTCATTCTCCGTGGTCGTCTAATCATATAAACAACCAAGAACATGGCTGATGTCGTAATTGTATGAACTAGACAGCCAATATGTTGCTCCATTGCATATTTCATTCACGAGAAGATGTTGCTCCATTGCATATTTCGTTCACGAGAGTGGTGTCTCGATTCCTTCTTGCAACAGTGAAAATAGAAAGAATCTTGCTGCGATCCTTTGAAAAGTGGCCAATTTGCTGACTTTTAATTGTGTATCTATAGCTAATCAGCTTGGCTATATAATGGGGTTATTCTTTAAATTATCTCCACAAATTTCCAGATTTCTTTAGTCAGCAGATCCGAGGAGTGCTTCCTCGAAATTGATCGAAGTTCAACTTCTTATGCTAATCTTATTGTCGGTCATTCGGCTGGGCAATGAGAATGATAATAATATAAAATACTATTGCAGCCAAACCTTTTCTAAGATCTGTAAAGTTCTATCAAAAAAAAAAAAACTAGTATAAGTAAAAAATTCATATTATTATCATGTTTGTGTACTTCAAGATTTTATAGCGAGATGAATGGACATGCATTATATTATTCTTTAATATTTTGAACAAAAAAAGATTTATAAGTAATGCATTTTTAAAAAAGTTCGAGGAACAACCATATAAAGTGATAAGTTACATATTAAAGGTAGATGGTGTCCCAACTCTCTCGCATGAGTAGAGATTATCGCCACGCTCTCTAAAATGGGGTCAGTGAAAGGTTAATGTTACCATCATTTTCTTGGACTAGGGAATCTTAGATGCACTAGGAACGACAAGTATTTATCCCCTCTTTAATTATTCATTTCTAACTGTACATTATTTCACTACCTTTGTTGTTATATAAATAAAAAGACTGGGAGAGGTGGCCAGAGCTAGCCATCCTTTTTAGGTGTTATGCACCCATTGTATAATGTTCATTTTGATGTGTAGTTACTCCGCACTACTCGTGGCCCAAAGGTCTCAAATTAGGGAGTCCGTCGCCGCGGTCACGCCAAGATACTAGTGGTCAATAAGTCTTTCTACACAAGATATGTCATACGTAGGCAATGCTATAGGAGTTATTAAGAGGTTGCCTCATAACGTGAATTGAACTTGTGACTTTGTGAAAAATAGCCAATTCTTTTATTATTGAATCTATGAGGACAAATCTGTATGCTCAATATTTAATGAAGATAATAAGTTCTTGGGAAAATTCCAAATAAAAGGTGTTTTCAATTTCAGGGTTCGAAATGAACCTTGTATCAAATAAGAGTCTGAAATAACTATGGTTGTTTCAAACAAAAAGCCTAAAATGGCCATGATTGTTTCAAATAAAATCCTGACTTCACTTGTCACCAATCGACTAAATATTTCAACTGATCAAGGGTGTTTTCATCCAATTACAATTTAATTTCAAATTATTATTATCATTTTCTTTTCCTTTTTCACTTTTCTTTTTTTTCTTTCAAGCGAGGGCTAGCAGCGGCTAGCGAAGGGTCAGCCCCCCTTGCAAGCTATTGATAAGGGCTAGCAAAGGCCTGTAAGCCCTTGTCAATCGCAAGAGAGGCCACCCTCACTAGCTGCTAGCAAGGGCGGCCTCACCCAAGGCAAGGTGACCTCCCCCAAGGCAAGGCCATCCCTCGTCGGCTGTTGGCATGGTGACCCTCGCCTAGCCCTTTTCAGCATTGCCGATGGTCCACAGGCCACCATCAAAGAAGAAAGAAAAGCTAGAAAAATGGAAAAAAGAAAGAAAATAAAAATAAAAATTTAATAAGTAAAATGCCCTTGATCAGTCGAAAAGTCAAGTCCTTATATGAAATAAGATCCACTTCAGACCTTCATTTGAAATAGTCTATTTCAAGCCCTAATTTAAGAAAATGAAAGCACTTTAGCCTCTTATTTGAAATTTTTCCAAAAGTTCTTTATTTTGTTTCTTTCCTTCATTTTTCTTTTTTCCCCCTCTCTTCCTTCTCTCTTCTTCTTTTTCCAAGACAATCGAAGTGCCCTTGTACGCCGCTGCCAGCCCATTGCCATCAGGCCCATCACAAGTCGATGCCAATGTGTCTGAAAATATCGCAACTGCCACCCTAGACCTCCTTGCAGCGTGCAAGTGTGTGTATGTGGAATTGTTGAAAGTCTAAGACAAATAGGCACTTGCCATGAGCTTTCGGCTCTATCAAGGCAGCGTTCGGTCCAATTTGTTTTTAAAAAAAAAATTAACAAACATGATATTCGACTCCAAAAGTACATTGGAGACCCGAAGTTGCTTTAAAGACTTTCCTAAACGCATCATAAAAGTCAAATTATCTCCATGTAGTCCATCCAGACGAAGAAAGTCTATAATGGGACTCCCTGAGAGATACAGAAAATGCAATGGGATGCTTTTGATACGTAAAATTGAAGTCGTCCATCAATTTACCTTTCCTATGCATCAGTTAATTGACCATGCAGATGAATTCTCTTGCTAGAGAAGTCAAAACCATTCACCACACTAATGACCATGGCCCCACGCATTAGGGATGGGCATGGGTCGTAAGGAATCTATGTCTCGTGAATCAACCCCATCTACACCTTAAAAAAAAAAAAGATTTTATTTCTTTTATTCCATTTCATTTATAAATATGAAATGGTAATAATAATAACAATAATAATAATAATAATAATAATAATAATAATAATAATAATAACAACATAACTTAAGAACAATTTCTTCTCCTTACAGGCTTTGCTTTTTATTGAAGATGCAAGCTTAGATGACCCGTATTTCTTTTTCATATTATCACCGGTTGACTAATTTGTGGAGGTTGGAGCTTGTTTGGCTCTGTACAATCAACCAATAAGGCTAATCTTTTTTACCAGATCCACTAGTTAGGTCCTTCTTATACGGCAGTGCCCCACCGGGCCCATTGCCATGTGAAGGTAAAACCATCCCTTTCCATCCCTCGTTCGTTAATGCACCCTAAATGAAAACGCCCATTCATCCTCTAATTCTTAGTATTTTATATCGGAGATAATGACATAAATAGTCCATAAATTTTGACCAAATTTGTAATATAGTCCCTAAACTTTTAATTTATTCACTTTAGTTCCCTGAACTTTTCACGTAAATTAAATATAGTCATTGAATTATATGAAAATGTTCAATCTAATATTTCCATTAATTAAAGATTAAGAGTAACATTGAACATTTTCATATAACCTAAGGACTAAAGTGAACATATTTCAAAAGTTTGGAAACTAAATTGCGTATTTGAGTAAAATTCATTAACCATATTGAACAAGTTAAAAGTTCAAAAATCACATTGCATATGAAGCTAAAATTCGGAAATCAAATTGTATTATTTTCTCATTTGCCATCCTTGACTTTGAGACCATGTTAATCTATCTATTCTGCTTTCAGGGGGAGGAAGTGGGTCATAAGCATAGCGTGCCATGAGAAAGTTTACTGTTCACTTGCTTCAAGCCAGTCAAATTCGAAGAGAAATTTGGAAAACATTTAGAAATCAGGCGACCACTGGACTGATTAGGGTACATGCCCACGTGCATCTAGAAATTCTACCCCCTATCACACTTCTCTCTCTTTTCTTCTTCTCTCTATACCGTCGTTTCCTTCCTTCACCCCTTAGCCTCCATTCTTGATCTGCAACTTGAGACCATGGCCACCTCCCCACACACAATCTCTCTCTTTCCCCACCAAAAGAACGAAGGAGAAGAAACTGAGAGGGAGTAAAGGAAAAAACAGAGGGGGAGGAAGAAAAAAATGACGTTTTTCCATGTGGCTCGATTAGGTCTATAGAGGAATAATAAGGAACACCACTCTGCGAACGAAGTCCGGAAAGCAGCAGCCGAACAAGGCTGCCGCGCCAGCAGCTAATTTGTGCCATTGTAAAAATAAGAGCGTGCAGTAGGCGATACTTACACCGACTAGTACCAGAATGACACACGGAGCCTGCAGATTTTAGATCTGCACATTATCTCGGTTTACCATGAGGTAATGAAGAAAATCAGAAACTAAACCAGGAGTCTCATCGCCCACCTGAGAGAAGCGATTCTGCAACAGAAGATGAGTGCGCCAAATTGTCGAAACCTTCACGATGACCAACTTGTTGACCCGGCAGACGAAATGCCGATGGACGATGATTCAGGCATCGGAAGATCGCCCTCCAAGTACTGCAATACTTGACGCATGCTTGGCCTCATCAACGGATTGGCGTGGGAACACATCAACCCGAGTTTCAGCACCAACTCCATCTCTTCTTCCACAAACTCCAACCCCAATTTCGGATTGTTGGAAATTAGTGATCCATTTTCAATAAAATTTAGAAGCTACTAGCTTAGTGAATAATAAGCTTGAAGACCCTCAAATGTTGAAGAAGCTTCTAGTACTACGTGGACAGCAAGATCACGTGAAGAAGCCCAAGTTGATCAAGAAAAGAGGGGCACACAATAAAATAATATTATAGTAGTTGCTGGAGTTTTCAAGAGAATAAGCTCTACGTGCATGGGAAATTTGTGCATGGGAAATCATGAGAGAAAAGTCAACAAAAGTGGCTGGGAGTTGGAGAGAATAGAAGAATGCAGAAAAATGGAGAAGATGATATAGCTAGTACGAGTACCTAGAGGCTGGGTGAATAAGTATATAAAAATTCTCTTAAAGATTGCACAATGCTTAGACAGATGGATAATTAAAAATCACTCGTGAGACTGAGTAAGGAAAGAGAGAATTGAACATGCGGTTTATAGTGGTTCGGCTTGATTCAAGCCTACGTCCACTCTTACATGACAGCCAATTGGCTGGATTCCACTATGATCAAAGAGATGTTACGGTGTTGATCTTCCTTGATTTCTAGGTGTAGACGATCTACCACACTCGCTCAAGGTGTCACCAAGTATAAACACTCTCTGTGTATACAATTTCGCTCGAACAGTATCGACTAACAATCAAGGCGCTCCAGGGTTTACTCTCCCCGCGAAGCGGCGTTCGGAGGTTTCCTGGGTCACCAAAAAAAAAAAAATCAAGGTTCTTCAGACTCTGGAATTTTTCTATCTATCACACACTTAAAACAGCTAGAACGTCTTCCTTTTATACTCCTTTATGCCATCATAGCCGTTGGCACTTACCAAAGGAATTCCTCCAATCTACCCGTTGGACGGAATCAATCAAGAAGATCATCCGAGCTATTTAAGGAATCGATGATAGCCCATCAATCTGTTCGCCCATACAATCAGGATCTTGGTTTCCAAGAATAGAACATTCCAAGAATATTTCGTCGACCATCGGATCTTCAATCGATCTTAGATAAAAATTAAAGAATCCGAAACGATTATCCAACCAAACAATCTTCTCCAGAAGATAGGATCTAATCCTCAACCATATACCTCGGCTTTGGATTTCCTTCGTCACTGGATTAGAAAGACTGTCAGTGAGAATAGACTTAAGTCTCGAGTCTTGATTCTTAAGTCTTGAGTCTTGAGTCTTAAGTCTTGAGTCTTGAGTCTTGAATCTTGAGTATGCAAAGTCTTCGGACTTTAAACTATCGGTCTCCAAACATCCGGACTTAGATCGATAGAAACGTTTTGTCACTTCAAAATATTCTGGAAAGATTTCTCCAACGAAAGAGACCGAGAAGATGCAAAGAAGCCGCACAAACCGGAGATAAAAAACCAACTTGTAATATTATATTATTTTTTGTACTAATGTCGGTGGAGTATGGCGGTGAATTCACGCCTATAAATAGGCTTGGAAGTTGATCATTTGTGTGCGTGAGAGATTACCTCCACCTTGTATGTGGGGGTGAACTCTCCACCTTGAAAGGTCTTAGACCTTCATTGTATTTTCATCGAACTAGTTTGTTCAACTAATAAAACTATTTTCCATATCTCATGTTCTTTGTCTTTCAATTATCCTAGTCTATCCTTTGTCCGTCATCTATAAACTACACCATACACTTGCACACACGCCACTAACCAAAAACCATCATCCACTACCAAAACCATACTTCCCCAGCGTACATATTTATATTTTAACATGGTATCAGAGCCAAGTTACACCCAGGTTCGTAACTGAGCCAGGTGTAAGGGACTGTGAAGCCAGAGATAGGCACATCAAATGGTTATGGGCGTTTGTCCTCACCATCCTCAACTAAGAAGAGCCGGAGCCAGAGCCAGAATCAAAGGTCAGAGCCCGAGCGAGAGCCAACAGAGCCAGAGCCGGAGCTAGAGCCAGAACTAAAGCCAGAGCCAGAGCCAGAGCCTACGAGAGCCAGAGCCCGAGCTCGAGCTAACAACTACAACTAAGAACATTTCGATGCCCCGAGATATATGGGATATCGTTGAAGAAAAGATATACGCATTCAAAGGCAAGTGCAAGTGTTTCAACAAGAAAATGTAAGGGATCGTGGAACGAGGACGGAATAAAAGGCATGGGATAAATTACAAGAGAAATTTCAAGGTACGTCCGAAGTTTTATAAATATCTCGAAAATGGATCAAGGGGGAGTGTTGGAAATTAGTGATCCATTTTCAATAAAATCTAGAAGCTACTAGCTTAGTGAATAATAAGCTTGAAGACCCTCAAATGTTGAAGAAGCTTCTAGTACTACGTGGACAGCAAGATCACGTGAAGAAGCCTAAGTTGATCAAGAAAAGAGGGGCACACAATAAAATAATATTATAGTAGTTGCTGGAGTTTTCAAGAGAATAAGCTCTACGTGCATGGGAAATTTGTGCATGGGAAATCATGAAAGAAAAGTCAACAAAAGTGGCTGGGAGTTGGAGAGAATAGAAAAATGCAGAAAAATGGAGAAGAGACCAGAAGATGCCGAAGAAGCCGCACAAACCGGAGATAAAAAACCAACTTGTAATATTATATTATTTTTTGTACTAATGTCGGTGGAGTATGGCGGTGAATTCACGCCTATAAATAGGCTTGGAAGTTGATCATTTGTGTGCGTGAGAGATTACCTCCACCTTGTATGTGGGGGTGAACTCTCCACCTTGAAAGGTCTTAGACTTTCATTGTATTTTCATCGAACTAGTTTATTCAACTAATAAAATTATTTTTCATATCTCATGTTCTTTGTCTTTCAATTATCCTAGTCTATTCTTTGTCCGTCATCTATAAACTACACCATACAATTGCACACACGCCACTAACTAAAAACTATCATCCACTACCAAAACCATACTTCCCCAGCGTACATATTTATATTTTAACACGGATCTCTTGCCTCGAGAATTGCACCTCTGTCCCAGCAAGAAAATACCCAGTCCACTAAGATCACGTCCTCCGTGTCCCCATTCTTTATCGGCCTTCTCCCGCAGGCGACCTCGAGCAAAAACACTCCGAATGCAAACACGTCGGTGCTCGTAGTGGCCTTGCCAGTACGCATGTGCTCGGGGGCCAGATAACCGAACGTTCCCACGACATGAGTCGTTTGAGGGTCGGTTCCATGGTCGTATAGTCTCGCAAGCCCAAAATCTCCGAGTCTTCCATTAAATTCAGCGTCTAGCAAGATGTTACTCGCCTTTATATCCCTGTGGATCACCACTTGCTCCCACCCTTCATGCAGATAAAGCAGCCCAGATGCCACTCCTTTGATCACCCTTAATCTTTGCATCCAATTGAGGGTGACCTTTGGTTGGTTATAGAGGTACTTGTCAAGGCTCCCATTGGGCATGTGGTCGTAAACCAAGAGCAACTCCCTTTTCCTGCGGCAGTAACCGAGGAGCGCCACCAAGTTGCGATGACGGAGCCGACCAATGCTAATGATCTCTGCTACAAATTCTCTCACGCCTTGTCTCGATTCATGGGAGACCCTCTTCACTGCAATTTTTATATTCGATTTGGGTAAGATTCCTCTATAGACCTGGCCGAACCCGCCAGCCCCTAATAACTCTTGGTCCCGGAATCCTTTCGTTGCAATGTAAAGATCTTTGTACTTGAACCGGTGCGGGCCGTAGTCCCTCTCCCAATCTTCGAGGACCTCAGCAAATTTCCTTTTCCTTCTGATCACATAAACGGTGCCCAAGATCAGCATCGATACAACCAAAAGAACCATCAGTGGTAACACGATAGTCAATACTTTCAACGTCTCCTCTTTCTTTCTCCCTGGCGACGATTCTGTTGTGGAACAAAAAGAGAGAATTTCATCATATGGTGCTTGGTGGACGAGGGCGAGAGATGGCGGGGACGAGCTACTGTGATGGGACTCGATTTTGCAACAGAGAGGAGAGACGAGATAGGGGCAGTGCGGCCAAGAAGATGAAGAAACAGAGAGAGAGTAAAAGGAAAAACGGGCGACGTGTGGAATTATGTGTTGTGATAAGGTCTACAGAAAAATAATAAGGAGCACCAAACGGTGACCGGCTGCTAATTTGAACCATATAAAGAAGAAGAGCGTGTATTTTAGCGACACTTTGAACCGATCTCAGCTTAATAGTACTACTAATTGATTTATGATATGAATTCCTATAATGTCGTTTGCATGAAAGAAAATACCAAACTATAAGAGGTGTCGACACAACTTTATAAGGATTTGACCCAAAAAAAAAAAAAAAAAACTTTATAAGGAAAGTAATAATTTTGGACTCGCCTGATTAACATAGCAAACATTCCACTTTATAGAACTACTCTAGGATGTGCAATTAACACCACGGTCGACTAAGACTAGAAGTTGAGTGAATGGGTCGTATTCTTAATTGGTCATAACAGTGAACGATGATAAAACCCTCCAACTAACCTCTCTGGCAGCCGGTGCCGTGCCAGATTTCTCTTCTTTCCTCTGCTGCACCAGAATTCTCTCCCTCTCTCTAGAATTTTCAAGATTTTACCTCAACAAAGTCGCCTAGGAACCCGTCCCTGCACTTGCACCGGAACCCATTTCCACCGCCGTTGGGCAGCCCTGAGAGCCTAACACAGTCCGCATCCTGGGAACACTCACACTCGTCGCCATTCACCCACCACTCCAGCTGTAACATCTGGACGCCCAACGACACCGACACGTTGTTCAGCGCCTCTGCCGACATCGACGACAGAAAGTACTTGCAGCGAAGGAAGGAGAGCCTCGAGCGGTTGAGAAACTTGGTGCTGTAGCTGTTCTCCTTCTCGGAGTAGCAGCTCATACCGGTGTTGATCTTGTTTTTAGTTTCGCAGAGGACTGGAATTGGGCCTGGATGACCTGCGTATTGGGCACATCGCATGGGGAGATCTGCGTGCAATTTTTTAGGAGAATGGAGTTCTCCCCAATCGGGGCATAGTCTGCGGCCGTAGAGATTGACTATGGTTTCGAACGGGCGGTCGCACTCGGCCTCAATGGTGATGGTGACGGTTTCTGGGGACGCGGACTGCACCCGGAACTCCCCGATGAGGGCGTCCCCATCATCGGTGCAGTTGAGCTGGATTGGGCAGCCCTGGGAGAACCCGAACGGGTACGTCAGGTTCTGCTTCGCAGGCTTGCCAGTGCGACAGATCTGGCTGCAGGGTGGGGGACAGCTTTATGCGCTCCAGCCGCGAGGATCGGCAAGACCATGCCAGCCAAGAGGAGGAGCATGGACAGAGCGGTCTTCGGCATCATTGGGCACATCGATCCGACTTCGTCACAGCCTCGAGTGAAGAGAAGTTGATAGAGAGATTGTTGTTATTATCAACGAGAAGCATGAGGAAGGACCAGTAACTGGCCGAGGGCCCGAGAGAGCAAGTTTTCCTTCAGTTTCCCTCTTCAGCGGATTAGGTTTGGTTTTAGTGGGGAATCATGTTGGGAAGAGAGGGAGAGTCAGAAGAAGGACGTGATGAATTTTTGAGAGCGCGACAGTGCTTAGAAAAAGTCCTGATTGAGCAAGCAAGCGATCAATACTCTGGTACCCACCCGTGGTGGATGGGTTGATTTGCGTTCTACCCCCTCATCCGGGAGGTTCAAATCTTTGCACCCTTATTTGCGCAACTTAAATGGAATGCCGTGGGAGGTGAGCCCCCGCACTAGTGCTCCTCCTGGTTTGCGTCACGGCTGTAAAATAGTTCCAAAGTCATAAAAAAAATACTATAATCTTTTTTTATATATTTATTTTCTTTTTTGGGGGATTATGTTATGTTGGGGTTTTATTAAGAAACTCCCACATTGTAGGTCCCTAAGCTAGTCACCCAAGAGATGATTTCTCCGATTTGTCTGTCATCTTTGCTTTTTTTGATTCCGTGTGTCCCAGCGTCTAAAACACGTCCGTTGGCCAATAGGGGTCGTGCTAAGAATTCAAAGGATCGTGAAATGATAAGAGTCAAAAGTTTGGCTTGTTCCCAGCAAGTTCGCTCTATATTAAAACGCGCTCCATTTATTTCTTCTACCTGTACTTCTCACTGTTCACTGATATGCACAGTTATCTTGCACCTTCTAAGTCAAGATTACACCATGAAGTAGATTAGCTCAAAGCTGATAATCATGATATGTACATTGTGTGCTTTCCAGATCGTTAATAACTCAGGATTAGTGGATATGAGTATTCATCACCCTCTCTCATTACCATTTGAGATTTAAGATAAGCAAATCGCAAATTTGGAATTCAGGATAACCTATATCAAATGGTTTATGATTACATCATAACCAAATAAGAGAGTTTTCATTGAGAATTTTGCAAATAAAACCACTAATGGGTAGAAATATAGGTAAAATTTCAGAAATTATATTTTAATCTCCTTGAAGAGAGTTACACATAACGGGCAAAATTTCATCCATCCATAGAGTGACAATTAGGTATTTAAATCCTTTTCAGAAAATACGAAAATAAGACAAGAAAATGTAAGTAAATCTAAACAAATGTAGCTAATTTATCTACAATCACGTAGGATGATGTAGCAGGAACTTAAATCACCTACACACTCAGCAAGTAGTAAACCTATAATAATGTCTAACAAAAGTCTCTTTTGAGTCAATTTTAACCTTCTTTTCGAAATAGCAACTCATCTTATATGAATGACAAGATATCAAGTGACATTATAAGTGATCAGCATTTACATGCTCCATCTGGTCCTTTGTTGGCATTTGGTGCATTTCCTAATTTTCCCTCTTGACGTCATAAATCTTGATAGGCTTGAGTATTTTCCAAAAAAAAAAAATGCGCTTGTCAGAATAGAAGTTTATGTCGTATATATCTTTCCAAACATGGTTTCTTTTACTAAATTAGATCAAATTTCTAGCAGCAAGAGAAATAATAGTGGGTATGTTATAGTAGCTTGATTTGTCAAATTCTTTAGTAATTTCTTATTGCTAACTTTTTACTTGTTTTTAATTGGTTAGTTTTTTCATGTATACTATTTTTCATATTGCAAGCAAAAAAATTGCTAAGAATTAGAGTACAAGTCAAGTTGGGCATGGGTTACGTCCATGTTAGATTGGATATGAGTTGCTTAATGATATTACATGTTAATGGGTCAATATGGATTAAATATTTCAACTTATGTCAGACTCATTTTGGACCAATCTAAATCCAATTTGACCCACTCGTTTGACAGATTTAGTTATGATGTGGTTCTTCTTCATAAATGGGGCAACTCTTTGATGTTACATCCTTCCGGACCAATCTAAATCCAACTTGACCCCACTCATTTGATGGATCTAGTCATGCTGTGGCTCTTCTTCATAAATGGGATAACTCTTTGATGTTACATCCTTCCATTAGATGGAAATACTACTAATCCTACCTTTTCTTAAGGCTCTCAGCCTCGCATGCCTTTTAAACCGGTGAAGTCACGCCTTGAGAGGAGCATCTAATATGAATAGCAGACAAAGAAGCTTTAACCTCTTTTTCTCTCATTCGGCACCCCAAACATTCCAATCACTAATCCCCGTGAAAAAATTCAGTTCGAAACCTTATACCTCGATGCATAAAGCCCGAGATTCATGAGATGCTATAGGAGGTACTTTACCGGTAAAAAAATCTTCATCCAGCAATACATGTAGCAACTACAACACTAGATGTGGTTGGTCTCAGGGTACATTTGGTTAGACTTTTGGAAAAAGTTCTTAGAAAAATGTAAAGGATTTTAAGTTAAAGGGGTTTTTCAAAATGTAAAATTACATTTAGTAAATTGTAACCTAAAAGTCCATTGCAAAATATCTTGGAGCAAAATTGTGTTTAGATAAGTTATATTTACAAAAATATTTATTAAAAAAAAAAACCGTTGAAGGGCAACGGCCGCTTGTGGCCATCATTTAAGGTTGCGGACCTCAAGCGGCCCTTGGAGACCACCGGTGAAGGCCGCCTAAGGTCAAGCGACTAGCCGACGACCCAAGCGAGATCCCTCGCCTAAGGTCACATGGGGTCGCCGACCCAAGGCGAGACCCTCACCGAGGTCACCGACCATAGGTGAGACTCTTGCTTGGGGTCATGCGGCCTCGATGAGCTCACATGTGGTTGACAACCTCGGCGAGGTCTCGATTGGGGTCACGCGACCCCCAATGCAACGGCCCTTGCCGAAGGTCTCGCTCTTGCCTAGGTCTCACAAGACCCTCACTTGAGGTCGCACGGCCGACCCTTGGGCCGCATGACCTTAGGCAAGGGTCTCGCCAGGGGTCGCAAGACCCAGGCAAGACCTTTGGAGAGGGTCGAGCCACGTGACCTCAGGTGAGGGTCTCACCAGGGGTCACGAGACCAAGGCAAGATCTTCTAAGAGGGCCGCTGCACTAAGAGTCGCGCCACCCCAACAACCTCAAGCTAGGGTCTCAGCGAGGGTCACATGACCATATCGCATAGCCTAGATACCGTCGGAGGTCATGCAACCCACCGACAATCGTTGCCTAGGTTGTCGTGACGGTCGCCAACCTCTTTCTTCTCCATCACCAGGCCCTTCGAAACCCTGCACAACTTGGACGTCCGCCTCAACAGAGAAGATGAACAATGTTTCACAAGGGTTTCCCAGAAGGCTAAAAGCCAAGACCAGCTTTGGGCTTTCAACCTTTAGAAGGCCAGCCTTCCCTAATGGGGTTTGTAAAATCTTTCCTAAACATCTAATATTTGGCCAAAAGGCCTTTAGGTGTCCAAAACCCATTTTCAAAGCAAGTCCCAAATGCACACTTAGATTGTTATAATGTGACTAGTATTGGATTCACTTGTGTAAGGTGCATGCCACTTTACATCCCCATAATCAAATCAGTTGCATCAAAACGATTTTGCATCCTTTACATTTAAAATCATTGCTTCTTATTTGCCAATTAAAACCCATTACTTCATATGTTGAATTTATTGTCAAACGTAAAAATTACACTCAGAAATAAGTTGGCACAGTTATTTCATTTTCACATTTTTGTTTTTCTTTGAATATACCTCTACCACCATTTTAATTCCCAACCATCCTAACTCACAACATCTTAATCCTTAGCAGCTTTCTCCCTTCCCTATGTTCGTAGCCGCCACAAGCCCTGTCGCGTGCCCAGCCAACGGAACTCACGGCTCCCTCCACCACTACATTAGTGCCGTCACTAACTTTTGGCCCCTCCTCCTCTCTCGGAACCCGAAAACTCAGCAAACCCAACCCATGAAACCTTAATCAAGAGGTCTTGAAGAACCTGACGACGAATCGGGGTTGTGGGTGAGAGAGAGACGAGGAGGAGGAGGAGATTGTTAAGAAACAAAGCCAGAACAGAGAAGCTGATAGAGGCAGAGAAGCTGACCTGATAAAAGCAGAGCAAGATAGAAGCAGAGGAGCTGAGCTGACAAAAACAGAGCAAGCTCGGAGTAAACTGAAGACTAAGCTGGCAATCCTCGATCCAAGCTGAGCTGGCAATCCTTGTGAAGGATCTGGTCATACAACAGATTAAAACCAGGAACAGAAGCTGATCAAGCTACTGAAGAAGCTACACATATGGCTAAGATTAATCATTCTGTTAATAAAAGTTGTTAAATCTATTGTAAAGGTAGTTCGAGAAGTTAAAGCCTTAGTATAAAAAGGGGCTGAGGAAAATGTACAGAAGATGAGAGTGAATTGATTGTTTTTAATAGAACTTGAATCTCCTTGATCTAAGCCTTTCCTCTAAGTCTTCGATAGAGATCTTTCTTTAGTTTTTCTTTGATCTTCTTCATATCTTAGAGTTCTATAAGATAGAACAAGAAGAAGAATGAACAGATGTATGATGAACAAGAAGAAGAATGAACAAATGTATGATGAAGTTTGCAGTTGATTGATTCAACAATTACAAAGTACAGAAGTTTTCTCACATACAGGTTATCTTCTAGATTCTGCTTCTTCTCAGAGATAACAGGGGAAGGGGAGTGACGATGACCATCGTCATCGGCACGGATTGCAGCCCTCACGGGGAAAGATATAGGAAGGAGTGATGACTTTGCCTCCTCTAAGACTATAACGTGAGTGAAGGTCGAAGAGGGTTTTTGGTACTTAGAATAGAACATGTTCATTGAACGGCAATTTTTTTTTTTTTATCTTTTTTGGCTAAAAGAAGCAATTGGCCTATCAAAATCATATTCAGTTAATAAAACGCGTATCTTCTGAATTTACATCTTGATTTAATTATTAAAAAAAAAAATTGTAACATGTCGGCCAAAAAAAATATACTTGAAATGATCGGGATGCTCCTCTTGTTTCCTTTTTTTTTTTTTTTCCTTTTTAAACATTCGCTTTGTGAGGGGGTAATATAATGAAAATGGATTTTGCTAGAAACTTTATAAAATCGGTCTCACGACGGACATTCATTCTCATGTAAAGACAGGAGTCCATCTTCAACTAAGTTTTAGTCTGGACGTCTGCGTGGGAACCTGACTTTGACATAGACCAGCAAAGGATTTGATGGTTTTATATGAGATGGGCTTAAGGCCCGTCCGCCCATGTTGGGCCTAGAAGCCCGACCCACGTAATTAGGGCCCATGGATGAAAGGGTACGTTTCTATTTTTGAGGGAACGTATATAAGGGAGGAAAGAAAGAGACGAAGACAACCATTGGCATAATAACGCACGTATTCTCTTCCTCTCTCCCTCCAAAAGAGGAACGAACGCTTAAGGCGACCCCGTCTTCCCTTCAAGGCCAATCGACGTCATCGGATTGAACGGAATCGTTTTCTCTTCCTCAATCTTCGGCATTGGTGCTTAATCTGTAGCTAACAAAGTACGCTCGAATCCGTGGTGTGCTTTAGGATCGGTGATAGGTGATTTTCCCGGGCTTCGCTTCCGCATTCATTTTAGGGGTTCGATTTAATGTCGAATCCGATTTTTCGGGGATCCGTTATTCCCAACATTGGTATCAGAGCCCTAGTTCACGTTTTCCCGACCCTTTTGATGATTTTTGATTGATTTTTCGCGAAAGCAATTCGGCCGTACGGATCGGGGCAAGAAATCCCGACACCCAAGCGCTGTTTGCCCAATTTTCCGAGATTTCGTAAGTCGAAATCGAATTCTAATGGCACTGGGTGAAAGAGGTCGTCGAGACAAGTCCGACGACATGTTGTGCGCCGCCGAGAGACGCCGCACACATCCACACGCGCGACTAGAAGCCGCTGCACATGGGCGCGACGCGCCCGAAGCGCTGGCAATGGCCAGCGCGTGCGCCACACGCCCCGGTCGACAAACCGGGCACGTGCGCGCCGCCAGCCGGCGAACCGGCATGCGTCGGTCGGCGAAACGACGCGTGATGACGTCACGTGCTGACGTCATCATGACGTCATCCAAAGGTCGGTAATCGCCGGGATGACGTCATCGCCGACGACCGTTGGCCGGCCAG
This sequence comes from Eucalyptus leucophloia subsp. euroa, assembly GCA_017140325.1. Lineage (NCBI taxonomy): Eukaryota > Viridiplantae > Streptophyta > Magnoliopsida > Myrtales > Myrtaceae > Eucalyptus > Eucalyptus leucophloia. The sequence continues at coordinate 21,687,894 of CM029475.1, read as the reverse complement.
TCACCGGCCGGCGACCCGACCCGAGGAGATCCGACCCGACCCCCGCGGGAGCCTGGCACGCGCGCGGCACGTGCCGGATAACGTCTGCGTGACGTCAGCCCGCACACGCGCGCGGCACATGCGATCGGTCCGTCCGACCCGATCCACCGACCCCCTCGCCCGCTGACCGTTGACCGTTGACCCGAAAAAAGAAAAAAGGAATTTGTTTCTTTTTTCATTCATGCCTATATGGGTTATAAGTAATCCATTTTTAATGCTGCATTTGTTGCATGAATCATGGAAAATTATGTATTTTCCCTTATGTTTAATTATACATTATAAGTTATCCATTTTTAGTTCTGCATTTGTTGCAGGAACTATGATGCGTTATGTACGGATACCTGCAATCCCGAGAACAGACGAGGGAAATGCAAGACTTAAAAAGCTGATGACAGAGTTAGCTAATTATCGGTGGCATGATGGTGATTTAGTATCACATGTGGTCAGGGTCAATAAGATGATACAGGAAATCATCTGGAATGGTTATCTTATGCTAGATTTTGAGAAGGTGCCGGCTTTAATAAACACTCTTCCACCTGAATGGCAAGCAGTGTTGGATCAGCTATGGGAGATCAACGTGGTCCCGGGTTATAGGAGGCTAGTAGAAGCTTTTGTAAGAGAGTACTGTAGGATTGAGTTGGCCAAAACTTCAACCCTTAGATTGAGCGCAACATGGCGCAGAGTGAATGCGCCTTGGTGGCGACATGAAAGCTCTCCAAAAGTTTTTCCATGGTTGGCAAATGTGCCTTCAGTTTTCTTAGATGTTTTGGCTGATATATTAGAAGGGACATTCCCTATTTATTTTTTAGATTAATTATGTAATGTTTACTACATGATTGTTGTTGATGTAGCAACCGATATGTTAGTTGTATCATGTGAAAGCATTATTGTTTTTATTGGATGTCAATTATTATTTGCTTTCTGTTATTGCTGGTTGCTGTGGGTAATTAGCTGTGGGTAATAATAGAAGTTTTTGTAACTTCATAGAATTTATTTTGCATAAGACAATTATATTAATAATAATTTTGAGTTAGGATTTTTGGAGGATGATTGGAAACGTAGTGACCTTTCGATTCTGAAACCTTACTTGAAATTGTTCATTGATATGATGGGTCTATGCAAAGTGGATGCATAAATGATAGGTATTAATTATTCGTGCATATATGTCTGATGTGTTCAGATCGATAGTTTCAGTAATTAATAACGTAATTGCTTATATGAACGGCAATAATCGTAAAATATTGAATATGAAGATTTAATATGTGCTGGAAAAGCAAGAAGCACTAGAAACTCTTGACCATGTTATGGAAGATCTTGAGAATATCATGCGCCACCTTGAGCTAGTAGAGGACCGCCTAATGGCATTTGAGCCGAAAATAGATATTTTCAATGCTGGTTCTAGCTCAGAAAGGGTTTTGTGCTCTGAGCGCAATGGTATTGATTCGTTCAATACGTGAGAATGCAAATGATCAAGTCCTTATTGCAAGAAATCAAGAGTTAAGCAACACAATAGAGGAAAACGTCCTCAAGTGAAGAAAATGTCTGGGGTGAGGTGTTATAATTGTGACAAGAAGGGTCACTATGCTCGCGACTGTCGTGAGCCGAAAAAGGTAAACACCTCTTGTACATTTGAGAACTTTGATTATGTGTCAAGTTATATATTATAAGCTGAATCCAATCTTTTGTGGACTGTAGATTCAGGAGCAACAGACTATATAGCGAAGGATAGAGAATCCTTCGTGGAATTTTGACGATACCAACTGGAACTAAGTGGATCTATGTGGAAAATAACTCCAAAGCTGAAGTTAAAGGAATTGGCACTTGCCAATTGAACATGAATGGTGGACGCACCTTGATGTTCTATATGTTTCGGAGATTCGTCGAAATTTAAGTGTCTATTTTGGTGTTGGTTAAGCTTGGTTTTAGTGTGAACTTCCATAATAGAGGTGTAAATTTGTATTTGGATACAAACTACTGTGGTTGTGGTTATTTTCTGGATTTTTTTATTGTACTAAATATTGACTGTGATGATGTCAATATTTGTTATTCCATTTTCACGTCTTCTACTTCATATGATAATGATGTGAATATGTGGCATGCTAGATTTAGTCATATGGGCTAACAACATATGAATAGACTAGCCAAAGAGGGCTTGTTGGGCAACATTGAAAAAGTCGATTTGCCCATATGTAAGCATTGCCTAGTAGGGAAAACGACAAGAAAACCATTTGGAAAAAGGAAAAAGAGCTGAATTTCCTCTGCATTTAATCCATTCTGATGTCTGTGGTTCAATGAATGTGAGAGGAAGGCATGAAACTGTTTATTTCATCACTTTTATAGATGATTATACTCGATTCGGATATGTCTATTTGTTTTCTCATAAATCTGAAGCAATAAGTTGTTTCAAAAAGTTTATGACCTTGGTAGAAAATCAATTAGACAAGAAAATAAAAGTATTTAGATCCGATCGAGGTTGAGAATATTTATCTGATAAGTTCAGAAAATTATGTGATGAAAAAGGAATAGAAAGACAGTTGTCTGTTCTATATACTCCTCAACAAAATGGTGTTGTGGAAAGAAGAAACAGAACCCCACTGGAATGGTTAGGTCCATGATGGCGCATGCTAACTTACCTATTACTTTTTGGAGTGATGCGTTGTTAACTGCTGCCTATATACTTAACTGAGTGCCTTCCAAATCAGTTACTTTCACTCCACATGAGTTATGAACAGGTAGAAAACCGGACTTAAGTTTTCTTAAGCCATGGGATTGTGCTGTTTATATTCATGAGTCTTCTCACAAGTTTGGAAAATTAGGTCCCAAAGGAAAGATGAGTATTTTAATGAGATACTCCGAACACTCGAAAGGGTATGTGTTCATAGGTGAGCAGGAAAGTGGGAGTATAACTAAATTTGAATCATGGGATGTCACATTCTTAGTGGATGAATTTCCTAAGAAGGGCGAAATAGGGGAAGATTATTCCCTATTTGAAACCTTGTATTAAGATAATGATATTAGTGGAGTTCATCCAAGTGGGAGTAATATGAGAAGTGATGAATTGAATTCATCTCATTCTCAATTGCAACCACATGATGAGACAACGTCATTATCTAATCCAAGTGGGAGCATAATGGGAAATGATGTGCTAAGTGTACAATTTCTCATACGGTGAACAAGTCGTCAAAGTATTCCCCGTCGACGTTTTGACATTGAAGGGGAAACTTTTATGATTGCTCCGCAAGATGAGGATGAGCCAAGAAATATTAATGAGGCTCTAAATTGCCTTAGTAAGGAAAAATGGATTCATGCAATGGAAGAGGAAATGGAGTCAATGAAGTCAAACCATGTTTGGGAACTGGTTGATCTTCCAAAAGGACACAAAGCTATTAGGAACAAGTGAGTTCTCAAAATAAAGCGAAAGGCCGATGGCTCGATAGAAAGGCATAAGGCTCGCCTTGTGGCGAAGGGGTATAATCAACAGGAATGAATTGATTATGAAGATACATTTTCTCATGTAGTGAGATTTATCTCGATTCGCATTATTCTGGCAATAGTGGCTAGTATGGATCTTGAGTTACATCAAATGGATGTAAAGACTGCTTTCCTCAATGGAGAACTAGAGGAAAAACTATATATGGAACAATCTATTGGTTTCATAGTGGAAGGCCAAGAAGGTAAGGTATGTAAATTTTTGAGGTCGATATATGGCCTTAAGCAGTCATCGAGACAATGGTATATATGTTTTTCATAACGCCATAATGGCATATGATTTTACAATGATTGATGAGGATCATTGTGTATGTATCAAAAGATCCAAGGATCGATTTGTGATCATATCATTATATATTGATGATATACTGATTGCCGGAAGTAATATGGAGTTTGTTAACACCGTCAAGAGTTGGTTATCTTCCAACTTTGAGATGAAGGATATGGGTGAGGCTGCATATATTCTTAGAGTTAAGATTTCAAGAAATCGTTCGAAGAGATCGTTGTCTCTTTCGCAAGAAACATATATACATAAAGTTCTTGAACGATTTCGTATGCGAGATTGTAAATCCATAGACACTCCTATTGCAAAATGTGAAAGATTGAGCCATAGACTGTGTTCAAGGACTCCAAAAGAGAAGAAACAAATGAAATATGTTTCTTATGCTAGTGCTGTTAGAAGCTTTATGTACGTTATGATGTGTACAAGATCTAACATACGTTTTACAGTTGGAATGGTAAGTAGTTACCAATCCAATCCAGGTCAAGCACAATGGAAAGTCGTTAAGAGAATACTAAGGTATCTAAAGGGAACTGCTGATTATATGCTGAGTTATTAAGGAAATGATCTGCGACTCTAAGGCTATTCTGATGTTGATTATGGAGGAGATTTAGATGAAAGAAAATCTACCTCTGGGTTTGTTTTTCTTACCGAATAATGGCACCGTATGTTAGAGCACTAAGAAACAAACGTGTATAGCCTTATCCACGTTGTAAAATGAGTTCGTGGCATTATCAGCAGCAGTATAAGAAGATGTTTGGCTTAAGAGATTATTGGATCATTTTGGTGTTATTTGAAGTGTTGCAAATTTGTTATTGGTTAACAATAATAGCCAAGCAGCAAAAGCGTACACCAAAGATCCAAAATATCATGGCAAGACCAAACATATAGATACCAAGTATAATTTTGTCAAAAATATGGTTGCACGAAAAGATGTGAACTTAGAGTACATACTACGCATAGAATGGTAGCATATCCTATGACAAAGCCAATACCTAGAGATGTGTTTAGTGGCCATATGAAATCTCTAGGATTGCGTAGAATCTGATGTACAATATTGTAATTTTCCTGAAGTGTTCACAATTTGATGAATTTGTGTTTTCATCATTAATGCCTATGAATCTTTGTTTGATCTTTATGCATCTTAATGCTTAGTGCATTATTTTAAGTTGAGAAGTATGTCGGACAAATATAAGATTAGCCCACTTACACGGGTAATCGCCTCTGTTTACTGTGTGATAAATAGAGATGAGACTGTTTTTAAGCTTATTATCTAGGTGATAATCGAGAGCTTAAGCTTAAAACACGTATGTCGCCTTAACTGAGTGTTAAGATGAGGACATAATACTTACTATGTCCGAAAGTAAAATACCCCACATATTTTACTTTATCTGTCTAAGATGTCAGATGTGAGTTCTGATGAATTTTGTGAATGAGTAGATACGTGAACTCAAGTTAGACATTGGGCATATCTGAACTATCATCTGTATGGTATTGAAGGTGTAGAGATACGCTCCATGGGAAAGGAGTTAATATCGTAATACGTATTTCATACTACGTATGCATGAGACGACCAATAAGAGTGACAAAAAGTTTGATCTCAACTTTTATGTCGTATGAGACTCTTGAGGAAAAGAGTTCCTCAATTCTTAGTCCCCTTATGACTCTTACTTATTCTCAAGATTTCTATTTAGTGTTTGCTATCTTAGGATATTACCAATGGTCATGAGTGATTCGATCTAATGGGGCATTTCTAGAAAAGCAAGCTGAACTGAAATTGAGAGTTTGAAGGAAAGAGGAAGATCGAATTTGGAGAATCACATTGTAGTTGTGTATTCACCGGTTAACCAATTATGACTGTCTTTCGGATAATCATAATTGTGAATATAATATATATATATATATATATATATATATATATATATATATATCATTGTTTAAAAGAGATCAAGAGAGATATAAATGTGATCGATCGATCTACGGATCGCATACTAAATCTACTCGGGATGTGATGCCCATTATGAGCTGCTATATATTCCTAACAGATGTATGGCAACGAGCTCTCAAAAGTATGCTGATCGCACGATTATTCACCGGTATGAATGTTGAAGAGAGGTAAAGAGAATCATTTTCAGCCCACCATGTGCAAGTGGGAGATGATGGTTTTATATGAGATGGGCTTAAGGCCCGTCCGCCCATGTTGGGCCTAGAAGCCCGACCCACAGAATTAGGGCCCATGGATGAAGAGGTACGTTTCTATTTTTGAGGGAACGTATATAAGGGAGGAAAGAAAGAGACGAAGACAACCATTGGCATAATAACGCACGTATTCTCTCCCTCTCTCCCTCCAAAAGAAGAACGAACGCTTAAGGCGACCCCGTCTTCCCTTCAAGGCCAATCGACGTCATCGGATTGAACGGGATCGTTTTCTCTTCCTCAATCTTCGGCATTGGTGTTTAATCTATGGCTAACAAGGTACGCTCGAATCCGTGATGTGCTTTAGGATCGGTGATACGTGATTTTCCCGGGCTTCGCTTCCGCATTCATTTTAGGGGTTCGATTTAGTGTCGAATCCGGTTTTTCGGGGATCCGTTATTTCCAATAGGATTCAAGGAATCAATCGACCGTGTCTTGGCTCTGTACAATCAACCAATAAGGCTAATCCTTTTTACCAGATCCATTAGTTGGGTCCTTCTTCTACGGTAGTGCCCCACCAGGCCCATTGCCATGTGAAGGTAAAACCATCCCTTTCCTTCCCTTGTTCGTTAATGCACCCTAAATGAAAACGCCCATTCATCCTCTAATTCTTAGTATATTATATTGCAGATAATACACAAATATGTAATATAGTTCCTGAACTTTTAATTGTTCACTTTAGTTCCTTGAACTTTTCACACAAATTAAATATAGTCATTAAATTATATAAAAATATTCAATATAGTCATTTCATTAATTCAAGATCAAGAGTAACATCGAACATTTTCATATAGCCTAAAGACTAAATTGAACATGTTTCAAAAGTTTAGAGATTAAATTACGTATTTGGCTAAAATTCGTTAACCATTAAATAAGTTAAAAGTTCAAAAATCACATTGCATATTGAGTTAAATTTCGGAGATCAATTTGTATTATTTTCTCATTTGCCATCCTTGACTCTGAGACCATGTTAATCTTTCTATTCAGCTTTCAGGGGGAGGAAGTGGGTCATAAGCATCATGTGCCATGAGAAAGTTCACTGTTCAATTGCTTCAAGCCAGTCAAATTCGAAGAGAATATGTGAAAACATTAGAAATCAGGGGACCACTAAACTGATTAGGATACATGCCCACGTGCACCTAGAAAATTCTACCCCCTATCACTATCACACGTCTCTCTCTTTTCTTCTTCTCTCTATACGGTCGTTTCCTTCCTTCACCCCTTCGCCTCCATTCTTGATCTGCAACTTGAGACCATGGCCACCACCCCACATACAATCTCTCTTTCCCCACCAAAAGAACGAAGAAGAAGAAACTGAGAGGGAGTAAAGGAAAAACAGAGGGGAAGCAAGAAAAAAATGATGTTTTTCCATGTGGCACGATTAGGTCTATAGAGGAATAATAAGGAACACCACTCGGCGAACGAAGTCCGGAAAGCAGCAGCCGAACAAGGCTGCCGCGCCAGCAGCTAATTTGCGCCATTGTAAAAATAAGAGCGTGCAGTAGGCGATACTTACACCGACTAGTACCAGAATGACTCACGGAGCCTGCACATTTTAGATCTGCACATTATCTCAGTTTACCATGAGGTAAGGAAGAAAATCAGAAACTAAACCAGGAGTCTCATCGCCCACCTGAGAGAAGCGATTCTGCAACAGAAGATGAGTACGCCAAATTGTCGAAACCTTCACGATGAGCTACTGTTGACCCGGCAGACGAAATGCTGATGGACAATGATTCAGGCATCGGAAGATCGCCATCCAAGTACTGCAATACTTGACGCATGCTTGGCCTCATCAACGGATTGGCGTGGGAACACATCAACCCGAGTTTCAGCACCAACTCCATCTCTTCTTCCACAAACTCCAACCCCAATTTCGGATCTCTTGCCTCGAGAATTGCACCTCTGTCCCAGCAAGAAAATACCCAGTCCACTAAGATCACGTCCTCCGTGTCCCCATGCTTTATCGGCCTTCTCCCGCAGGCGACCTCGAGCAAAAACACCCCAAACGCAAACACGTCGGTGCTCCTAGTGGCCTTGCCGGTTCGCATATGCTCAGGGGCGAGGTAACCGATCGTTCCCGCAACATGAGTCGTTTGAGGGTCAGTTCCATGATCGTGCAGTCTCGCGAGCCCAAAATCTCCGAGTCTTCCATTAAATTCAGTGTCCAGCAAGATGTTGCTCGCTTTTATATCCCTGTGTATCACCACTTGCTCCCACCCTTCATGCAGATAAAGCAGCCCAGATGCCACTCCTTTGATTACCCTTAGTCTTCGCATCCAATTGAGAGTGACCTTTGGTTGATTATAGAGGTATTTGTCGAGGCTTCCATTGGGCATGTAGTCGTAAACCAAGAGCAACTCCCTTTTCCGGCGGCAGTAACCGAGGAGTGCCACCAAGTTGCGATGACGGAGCTGCCCGATGCTAATGATCTCGGCTACAAATTCTCTCATGCCTTGTCTCGATTCATGGGAGACCCTCTTCACTGCAATCTCTATATTCGATTTGGGTAAGATTCCTCTATAGACCTGGCCGAACCCGCCAGCCCCTAATAACTCTTGGTCCCGGAATCCTTTCGTTGCAATGTAAAGATCTTTGTACTTGAACCGGTGCGGGCCGTAGTCCCTCTCCCAATCTTCGAGGACCTCAGCAAATTTCCTTTTCCTTCTGATCACATAAACTACGCCCAAGATCAGCATCGATACAACCAAAAGAACCATCAGTGGTAACACGATAGTCAGTACTTGCAACGTCTCCTCTTTCTTTCTCCTTGGCGACGATTCTGCTGTGGAACAAAAAGAGAGAGCATTCCATCATATGGTGCTTAGTGAACGAGGGCGAGAGATGGCGGGGACGAGCTACAGTGATGGGACTCGATTTTGCAACAGAGGGGAGAGACGAGATAGGGGCAGTGCGGCCAAGAAGATGAAGAAAGAGAGAGAGAGTAAAAGGAAAAACGGGTGACGTGTGGAATTATGCGTTGTGATTAGGTCTACAGAAAAATAATAAGGAGCACCAATCGGTGACCGGCTGCTAATTTGAGCCATAAAAAGAATAAGAGCGTGTATTTTAGCGATACTTGAACCGATCTCAGCTTACTATGACTACTAATTGATTTATGATATGAATTCCTATAATGTCATTTGCATGAAAGAATATACCAAACTAAGAGGTGTCGACACAAATTTATAAGGATTTGATCCAAAAAAAAAAATTATAAGGAAAGTAATAATTTTGGACTCGCCTGATTAACATAGCGAACATCCCACTTTATAGAACTACTCTAGGATGTGCAATTAACACCACGGTCGACTAAGACTAGAAGTTGAGTGAATGATCATATTCTTAATTGGTCATAACAGTGAACGATCATAAAACCCTCCAACTAACCTCTCTGGCAGCCGGTGCCGGCCAAGAACCCGTCGCCTAGGAACCCGTCCCTGCACTTGCATCGGAACCCATTTCCGTCGCCGTTGGGCAGCCCTGAGAGCCTAACACAGTCCGCATCCTGGGAGCACTCACACTGGTCGCCATTCACCCACCACTCCAGCTGTAACATCTGGACGCCCAGCGACACCGACACGTTGTTCAGCTTCTCTGCCGATATCGACGACAGAAAGAACTTGCAGCCAAGGGCGAAGAGCCTCGAGCGGTTGAGAAATTTGGTGCTGTAGTTGTTCTCCTTCTCGGAGTAGCAGCTCATCCCGGTGTTGGTCTTGCTTTTAGTTTCACAGAGGGACTGGTATTGGGCCTGGATGACCTGCGTATTGGGCAAATCGCATGGGGAGGTCTGCGTGCAATTCTTGAGGAGGACGGCGTTCTCCCCCATCGGGGCATAGTTGCGGCCGTAGAGATCGCCGATGGAACTGAACGGGCGGTCGCACTCGGCCTCAATGGTGATAGTGACGGTGTCTGTGGACGCGTACTGCACCCGGAACTCCCCGATGAGGGCGTCCCCATCATCGGTGCAGTTGAGCTGGATTGGGCAGCCCGGTGAGAACCCGAACGGGTACGTCAGGTTCTGCTTCTCAGGCTTGCCAGTGCGACAGATCTGGCTGCAGGGTGGGGGGACGGCTTTATGCGCTCCGATCGGCAAGACCATGCCAGCCAAGAGGAGGAGCATGGACAGAGCGGTCTTCGTAATCATTGGGCACATCGATTCGACTTCGTCGCAGCCTCGAGTGACGAGAAGTTGATAGAGAGATTGTTATGGAAGGACCAGTAACTGGCCGAGGGCCCGAGAGAGCAAGTTTTACTTCAGTTTCCCTCTTCTCTTCAGCGGATGAGGTTTGGTTTTAGTGGGGAATCATGTTGGGAAGAGAGGGAGAGTCAGAAGAAGGACGTGATGAATCTTTGAGAGCCCGACAGTGCTTAGAGAAGTCCTGATTAAGCAAGCAAGCGATCAATTCTCTGGTCTTTTTTTTATATGCTTATTTTCTTTTTTTGGGGATTCTGTTATGTTGGGGTTTTATTAAGAAACTTCCGCGTTGTAGGTCCCTAAGCTAGTCAAAATTGACCCTTGACGGCCGCCAAAATGGAACGATTATTTGTCATGTTGGACGCATCGTGTCACCCCCTCCTGAGGAATTTTAGACAAGAAATAGAAGGAAAAAGGAATGACCCAGTCAAAAAAGGAACAACGATTCGTCTGTCACCTTTGCCTTTTTTGATTCCGTGTTTCACAGTGTCTAAAACACGTCCGTTGGCCAAGAGGGGTCGTGCTAAGATTTCTAAGGATCGTGAAATGATAAGAGTCAAAAGTAAGGCTTGTTCCCAGCAAGTTCCCATCTACATTAAAACGCGCTCCATTTATTTCTTCTACATGTACTTCTCACTGTTCACCGATATGCACAGTTATCTTGCACCTTCTAAGTCAAGATTACACCATGAAGTAGATTAGCTAATAGCTAATTATCATGATATGTACATTGTGTGCTTTCTAGATCATTAATAATTCAGGACTAATTTGAATATGAGTATCCATCACCCTCTCTCATTACAATTTGAAATTTAAGATAAGCAAGTCACAAATTTGGAATTTAGGATAACATATATCAAACAGCTTATGATTACATCATAACCAAGTAATAGAGTTTTTATTGAGAATTTTGCAAATTAAATATAGGTAAAATTTCAAAAATTATATTTTAATCTCCTTGAAGAGAGTTACACATAACAGGCAAAATTTCATCCATCCATAGAGTGACAATTAGGTATTTAAATCCTTTTTTCAGAAAATACGAAAATAAGACAAGAAAATGTAAGCAAATCTAAACAAATGTAGCTAATTTATCTACAATCACATTGGATGATGTAGCAAGAACTGAAATCACCTATACACTCAACAAGTAGTAAACCTATAATAATGTCTAACAAAAGTCTCTTTTGAGACAATTTTAACCATCTTTTTGAAATAGCAACTCATCTTATCTTAATGACAAGATATCAAGTGACATTATAAGTGATCAGTATTTACATGCTCCATCTGGTCTTTTGTTGACATTTGGTGCATTTCCTAATTTTCCCTCTTGATGGCATAAATCTTGATAGGCTTGAGTATTTTCCAAATAAAAAAAAAAAAATTGTGCTTGTGAGGATAGAAGTTTATGTCATATATATCTTTCCAAACATGGTTTCTTTTACTAAATTAGATCGAATTTCTAGCAGCAAGATAAATAATAGAGGATATGTTATAGTAGCTTGATTTGTCAAATTCTTTAGTAATTTCCTATTGCTAACATTTTTCACGTTTTACTTGTTTTTAATTGGTTAGTTTTTTCATGTATAATATTTTTCATATTGCAAGGAAAAAATTGCTAAGAATTAGAGTACAAGTCAAGTTGGGCATGGGTTATATCCATGTTAGATCGGACATGAGTTGCTTAATGATATTACATATTAATGGGACAATATGGATTAAACAATTCAACTTACATCAAACTCATTTTGGACCAATCTAAATCCGATTTGACCCATTCATTTGACGGATCTAGTTATAGTGTGGTTCTTCTTCATAAATGGGGCAACTCTTTGATGTTACATCCTTCCGGACCAATCTAAATCCAACTTGACCCACTCATTTGATGAATCTAGTTATGCCATGGCTCTTCTTCATAAATGGGGCAACTCTTTGATGTTACATCCTTCCGTTAGATGGAAATACTACTAATCCTTCCTTTTCTTAAGGCTCTTATTAGAGGTGTTAAAATGGGTCATAGACCTATTCTTAGACTCATATTTTATTTATATGGGTTGTATATGGATCGGAAGCTTTTAAAAACCCAACTAAAAATGAATCAGAAAAGTGAATCTAATTTAAATGGGTCAAGAATGGGTTAGAACTTGGAACTCGTGACTCATTTTTGTGACCAATTTTTGACTCATTTAAAATATCAACTAAGTTAGAATTCATTTCTAAATTTCCAATTCAAGCCTCACACAATCTTTCCCTCTTTAAATTTATAAAAATATTTTTAAAAAAAATCAAAACTATAATTATTTTTCATATTTCAATTTTCTTTTTCTTTTATTTTTTCTTTTTCTTTTTTTCTTTTTCCTCCTTCCTTAGCCGATGACTGGCACGGCGACGGCCAATGATAGGCTAGGCGAGGCCCGATCTTGCCGATTTGGCAAGGCCGAGGCCCCGCCGACGATCGATAAGGCTTGAGTGTCACCATATCTAGCGAGACTCGAGCTCGCCGATGTCGGACAGGGCCTCGGCCTCGCCCCATTGGCGAGATCAAGCCTCGTGGGTCATTGGCGAGGCCTCGACCTCTCCAAATTGATGAGATCAAGCCTCACCCAACATCGTCGAGGCTTGATCTCGCTAAAGACCAGAGGCTCAAGCCTTACTTGGATCCAAGGCAAGACTCAAGCTTGCTAGCGTCGAGCGAGCTCAATTCTCGCCAAATCCGACGAGGCCGAGCTCGCCTAACAACTAGCGAGGCTCGATCTCATCGATCTGGCAAGGCCAAGGCCCCGTCGGCGTCAAGCGAGACTCAAGCTCGCCTATGGCCGATCGCCAACCGTCATCCTAATCAACAACTAGCCGAAGAAGAAAAAAAAAAGAAAAGAAAAAAGAAAATAATAATAATAAATTGTATTTTAAAAATAAAAATATATTTTTTAAAATAAAAATATATAATAAAAATAAAAAATAATTAAAATTCGATTTAAAAAATATTTTAAAAAGAATTATAAAAATTTTCCATTAAATTTGTATTGCATAAAAGTGTTTTAGCAATACTTTTTTTTATAAAAATAAAATAAAATAAAAGATGAGCTTTCTTAAATTTAGTTAAAGATTTTTCATGTTATAGTTTTCAATTACTTAATAGTATGTTCACTTCAAACAAGAGAAGCATGTGCATAGTCTAATTATTTATAAATATTTCAATTTATAGGTTTTTTTAAAAAAATTATTTTATTTACCATTTTTAATTTAATTTGAAGTTTTAATCCAATTAATATATAGTAGGTGTGGCTTTTTCTAGAATATTAATAGGTTTTCACAATACGAGTCAGGTTAGGTATGGGTTGCGCATGAGTTAGGTCGAGTATGGGTCACTAGATTTATACTACATGAATATGAGTCAAAACGGATTAAATGAGTCACATATGAGTCGACCCATTTTCGACCCGACCCAACCCGACCCACCCATTTGACGGGTCTATCTCTTATGCCTTTTAAACCAGTGAAGTCATGCCTTGAGAGAAGCATCTAGTATGAATAGTAGACAAAGAAGCTTTAACCTCTTTTTCTCTCATTCGGCACCCCAAACATTCCAATCGCTAATCCATGTGAAAGAATTCAGTTTGAAACCCTATACCTCGATGCATTAAAGCCCGAGATTCATGAGATGCTATCGGAGGTACTTTACCGGTAAAAAAATCTTCATTCAGCAATACATGTAGCAACTACAGCACTAGATGTAATCGGTCTCAGATTGTTATAATGCGACTAGTATTGGATTCACATGTGTCAGGTGCATGCCACTCTACCTCCCCATTAATCAAATCAGTTGCATCAAAACGATTTTGCATCCTTTACATTTAAAATCATTGCTTCTTATTTACCAGTTAAAACCCAATACTTCATATGTTGAATTTATTGTCAAACGTAAAAATTACACTCAGAAATAAGTTGGCACTGTTATTTCATTTTCAAATTTTTGCTTTTCTTTGAATATACCTCTACCACCATTTTGATTCACAACCATCCTAACTCAACATCTTAATCCTTAGCAGCTTTCCTCCCTTCCCTATGTCCGGAGCCGCCACAAGCCCTGTCGCGTGCCCAGCCAACGGAACTCACGGCTCCCTCCACCACTATGTTAGTGCCGTCACTAACTTTTGGCCCCTCCTCTACCTCTCAGCAACCCGAAAACTCGGCGAAACCCAACCCATGAAACCTTAATCAAGAGGTCTTGAAGGACCTGGAGTCCAAGTTAGACGACCTCAATCGGGGTTGTGGGTGTGAGAGAGACGAGGAGGAGGAGATGACGGGGAAGGGGAGTGACGATGACCATCGTCATCGGCACGTATTGCAGCCCTCATGGGGAAAGATATAGGAAGGAGTGATGACTTTGCCTCCCCTAAGAGTACCATTTGAGTGAAGGTCGAAGAGGGTTTTTGGTAATTAGAAAATAACATGTTCATTGAACGGCAATTTTTATTTTATTTTTTTCGTTTTTGGCTAAAAGAAGCAATTGGCATATCAAAATCATATTCAGTTAATAAAACCCCGACTGCGTATCTTCTGAATTTGACAACTTGATTTAATAAAAAAATAAAAAAAAAATTGTAACATGTCGGCCAAAAAAAACATATTTGAAATGATCGGGATGCTCCTCTTGTTTCCTTTGTTTTTTTTTTTCCTTTTTAAACTTTCGCTTTGTGAGGGGGTAAAATAAAGAAAATGAATCTTCACCCAAAAAAAAATAATAAAGAAAATGAATTTTGCTAGAAACTTTATTAAATCGGTCTCACGACGTACATTCATTCTCATGTAAAGACAGAAGTCCATCTTCAACTAAGTTTTAGTCAGGACGTCTTCGTGGGAGCTCGACTAAGTTTTAGTCAGGACGTCTGCGTGGGAGCTTGACTAAGTTTTAGTCAGGACGTCTTCATGGGAGCTTGACTACTTTGACATCGACCAGCAAAGGATTCAAGGACTCGATCAACCGGGTCTTGGAGTCTACAAGATGCATGTGAATACAGTGGCATGCCAGCTTTTAGATCACCTAATTTCCATATAAGACTCATCTACACTGAGGAGTCGGATGCATTGAATTCACATGCACTCAAATCACCTAAGAATTATTATTGCTAATTGTTCCATTTAGTGTTCCTCATCTTGGATCCCTCTAGAAGTAAAAGTTGATTCATAATTGCAAGTTTAATGGTCTTTCTACAATGTCGCTTCCATAAGGTTATATTAGAGTCTTCTGTTTGATTTTTTAACACTCCATCAGTTCATTTGAATGTCTTGACTACTGAGTCGCATATGAGCAAATATATTTTCTTGAAACAAAAAGAAAATATTAAATCGGTATATACTTTCTTGGAACAAAAAGAAAATATTGAATCAATATTTATGTTTCTTACATCTGTTTTCCCACCTTACTAGCATATCAGGAATTTTCTAATATTCAAATACTTTCGGTATAAAACTCTTAACACTTCAACTTTTATAATCGAATAAATATTCAATTATGAATACAACAATGCTAGATTTATTAAAATTGATTTTTGGGTCAATATCAAACGTATTCACTGATGAAAAACACGCTAGGATGTTGATAATGTCCCAAGTGTTAAAACAAAAATCCATGACGAAGAAAATTGATTTTGCTAGAAACTTTATGCAATGAATGTCTTGCCCCTCGAGAAAGACTTCTTAATGAAAGACTAAAGTCGGTATTGGCAATTGTGAAGAATAGGAAAATGCTGCAATTTCAATTTAAACAATTATAAATTTAAGGAAAATGTGTTGCAGATGCTGCATTACTGTGATGAATGAGTAATAAACTTCAGTCAAAATTAAAAGTTTAGTCCGATGTAAATTCAAAAAAGTAAATTAAATATAATGTAATATTATTATTTGCTAAAGTCTCAACAGCTATTCTATTGTTTTTGACTTAAATAAAAAAACGCCTCAAGTCCTCCCAAGGAAAATAAAATCCAAATCTCACTTGGAATTATTAACATGATGGTCGACCATCCTATATATCATGACTAGCGTTATGATGTGGATAACTTTACTTGAAATGGCACTAATTTACTTGATTATCTGATTTTCTTTTCTTTCTTTTTTCTGTTTGATATTATTCATTGTCTTCTCTGTGATTTGATGTTTGGGAAATCAATCGTGCTATCTCTCCATGGATTTGACCTCATCCGAGAAATTGTGTCTAATAACACAATAGTGAAAATAGTAAATTCCATATGAATCTGTAATTCAAAATTGAGAATCTCGAGCATTATGTACTTCTTGGATCCACATCTTTGCTTGTTCAATTAAATGTCTGTAAAATATTTTTGTTAGAGCGCATTCTTCAACTTATTTTCACTTCTGATTACAGAATTGTCTAACAACAGAAAAAAATTGTGTATCTTATCTAGGTTTCAACAAATGAATAGAAACTATATATCATTCTACATGTCCAAATTTGAATATTTTGAGTGGTTTCATTTAGTATTTCGAACCAAATAAAAGTCGAAAAAGTGAGCTCCACAAAATTTACAAAAGAGTCAAGAGTTGGAAACGTTGAATAATAGATCGGTCGAGTCTCTAAGTACCCCACAATTACGCATGTCATGGATAGTCTGATCAATTACCTTCTTCTCGATCAAAACCAGCTCTTTTACGATTTTGTAGGATCGTTTATTGAAGTGCATCCCAATGTCATCTCTTCTTCATTCGTTCTATCAATACAAGGGCGAAGAAGCATCGACAACTCTGTTGTTTGTCTCGTTAAACCACGAACGTCAATTCCAATAACATCATACCCATCGCAAGCTCAACTCATCATTCTAGAAAAAATAGAACCCTCTAATAACTCTTTTTCTCACCACCATGTGCCTTTGACATTCGAGCCACTAGCGAAAAGACTTTTCGACAAGACCCGAAAAGGTAACCTCCCACCTTAACACTTGACAAGGAAAAGAGAGAAATGAAAAGGATCAGGCCCGAAGTCGCATAGTACTGCATAAGTTTATAGTTTATACCAAGGGATAATAAAAAACCCAACAAAGAAAAAGAAAGGGGGAAGGTTCAGAACCTATGGTTTTCTCTTGTAAATGCATAAAACACAAAACTTCAAAATCCCAATGCATCATTACTTTGAAACAAATTGGAATTGCTCAAGCTAACACGGCATCAAAGTATTCAAAGCACAGCTTTACCTAGCCAAAAAGATGGCGGTAGGATTTCCAGGAGATGGCGGATTCTGTTTCAGTAGCGAGGCAAGATTACCAGCCATTGTTAGAGCATTGGGGTCCATCACCGACAAAACTTCCACTTCTTCAAGACCGAGCTGCCTTCTAATTAAGTCCAGGTTTTCTTGAAGAACTTCAATCTCTCCAAAGGGGAGCTTCAGATCCAGAGCTTGAGCCCCAAGAGTCATTGCTTCATCTTTCTTGAACTTCAAAAAGGGCATGCAAAGCTTTTGGATTTTCTTGAAATCACTGGACTGGCCTACACTGCTCTGCTTCAAAGCTTCCATTATCTCGCTATCGGGTGCAAAGGAACGCATTGTCCTGTTGTACTTGTTCTGCAGTATCCTTAGACACTCAGCTTTCCATCCATCATATTGTTCGTTTACATAAATCAAACCTCTCAGCTTTTCCTCACTCAGTGAGGTAACTGGGGCTCCCTTATTTGCCTTCTTCGAGCCAAAAATCTGTTTCTGAAGCAGCTTCCTCATCAAGACAATTGAATCTTGCAAATACTTATTGGCACTCTTGAGGGTTAGATCTGAAGACTCAGATAGAGGCCAGCCTGCTTTTACCACGAAACCATCCTTTTTGAGAAGTACCCTCCACACATACTCTGCATAATGAGGACAAATAGGAGCAATAAGCCTTGTTTGCACATCCATAAACCTCCACAGCAGATCTCGGTTCATGCCACCAGTACCACACGACAGTCTGTATTCATCTCTAGCAGCCTGAAGATCATAAAAGCCAGTCTTCAGAGCTTCACGGAACATACAATCCTGGTAATTCTGTTCAGTCAGGTTGACAGCAAAATTCATTTCATTAGCAAACACTCTATCTGCATAAGTAGACGGCGGACCAGTTCTCAAAGAGGACTCTGCTTCCTGAACTTCTTCCATCCATGAAAGTTCCTTTGTGAGCCTCAAAATTGCAGCATTTGCAGTCTCAGATACAAAGTTGGCATCATCAACACCGTCACCAGCATCAGCCAGAGAAAATCGTGTGGCATCTGCAGAAAATTCCTCAATGGACTGGCGCAATGTTTTGAAATTCCCAGTAGACTTGGACATCTTTTCAGAATTGAGCATGAGGTGGCCATTGCACCTGAATCCACGAGGCCAATGTTGCTTAGCCATGATTGCCGTGTGATTGTAAATAGAGAATGTCAAATGATTCTGGATGAGGTCCTTGCCAGATACTCTTAGATCAAAAGGATACCAATATTCAAACTCCTGCTTCATGTGGTTAAGCACAGATGATGGAATATCAGATGACTGAGGATAGGGACCACCACAGAAAACAAAATCCCACACCTCATCGGTCATTTGTTCAGGTTTCATCGAACTGCTAGAACCATACATGTCATTTCTATGCAAGAGGTGGGCTATCGTGTAGTAAGCCATGTAAATAGTAGAGTCGGATAATGACTCCACAAGGAATTGCTCGTCCCAAGGGATGCGAGTGCCAAGGCCAAATGATCGTGAGCAAGCCCACTGGTTAAGCCAGCTCAATGTATGCTCAAAGCCGTGTCGTGTCTCATCAGAATACAGATTCATGTTAGATAGGCATTCCTCAGCCAGCTTCTTCCATTCAGATTCCCCATAAGTGATGTACCACTGATCTGTAAGAGCAACAACACATTCATCACCTGACCTTGACATAACCCTTTTTTCAGGTTCACTGTACATAATAGCCTGTCCAGTCTCTATAAGCATGCTTCTGATCAATGGCTTCGCTTCTTGCACTTTCATCCCTGCAAATTCCCCCACGAGCATAGTTCCTTCAGTAAATCCTTTCAAGTATGTCTTCTGCTTTGCTTCTGCAAGCTTATCTTTTTCATTCTGACTCTTAATTTTCATATCTTTGCAGACTTTTTCCGCAGCTTTATCTCCAAATTCTGGAATATTAATGATTGGCACAATCTCGAAGGGCAATACCCAGTCATCCTTCACACCAAACTTTTCCCTGAGACCTGGCTTTGCTTTCAAATCATGCAATGCCATGTAGTCATCAGGAGCATCGCTGGGTACACTAGTCACAATCCCAGTTCCTTTGTCCATAAGGATGGTCAACATGGGTAGAGCATAAATAATCTCATTAAATGAAAGCGGTGACTTCAAGGGAAGACCAATAAGATCATGACCAGTCAGCTCCACCAAGCAAGTAGGCTTCTCTGGTATCTTGGAGAATCTCTGGTAGGCCAGGTTGAGGGCTGCCCTGTGAGCAATAATGAACACATCGGTATCATTGATCTCAAAAGCTCCATATTTGCCATCTGGCAACACCCATGCATTTGTTTGCCCATACATGGTCTCAGGTCTCAAAGTTGCAGCAGCCAAGAACACTCTCTTCCCTTCCAAAACTCCCATTTTTGGTGGAAATGGTGAAACTACCTCCATCTTTATGAGAGTGTAGTCCTGAGGTTGAACTCCTTCACCACTTGCCCGGTCATGATCTGCACATGGCTGGCCATCTAGAGGAGAGTAAATTGTGTACCGCAGATCTTTCACAATTTTACCCATGGACTTCAGCTTCCTCATTTGCCACCTCACAAAGGAGTCAAAAAATGGGTTCATTTCAGTGGTGATGAAGGAACGTCTCCAGTCACAACCCAACCCAAAAACCTTGAGATCATCCATCGCCAATGGAGGAAAGAAACTCAACCAGTTGTAAGGATCCTGAAATTTTGATATTTCACCATCCGAGAGGCCAAGACTGCGCATAATCTCCCACTGATACATCTGCCCACCTGATTTTGAAGCAGCCTTAGATTTCTTCCCCTTGAACTTGTCTTTCATGGCTGATTCAGATGCATTTTGGTCCTTTGGTTCCAATTCTTGATTTACCTGATTCTCCTCTTCACTTGGAAATACTGGAGGATCACCAAACTGTTGGATCTCCCTGGCCAGTTTGTCAGCCGATGCCTTGATGGGCATACCAGTGCAGTGAAAAGCAAATGGCAAGAGCACATTTGCCCCTCTTAGTCTGTGATAGGCTGCGGCAAATTCAAGCTTGGAAAGCGAAAATGCATGTCCAAGATGCAAAAACCCATTCATATATGGAAATGGAAAGTTGCCAAAAAACTTTTCACCCTGTTCAGGAGGTTTTTCACAAGATTCAGCATTGAAAATGTCTTTTTCTGTCCACCAGGTTCGTGCCATAGCCTCAATCTCCAACAGACGATCCCGTCTTGCGAAGCTTTTCCCTCCCTCAGTCGTCATCCCAATAAAACGAGAGAACCTACAGAGTTTAAATGCACAACTAGATTAAGTACTTCAGGTTGTAAAGTGCAACTACCAATGGCAAACACAAGGTAGCCTGGTAGTCCACAAGAATCAGGCATAATGTAGAAACAGAAAAAACACATCAACTTGCAAAGCAGAAAGAGAGACAATTGATAATTGGAAAAGAACAGTGGCTAGTACATGGTGCTCTAGTAATGCGACCATATTTGTGCCTGAGAGAGAGAGAGAGAGAGAGAGAGAGAGAGAGAGAGAGAGAGATCCATTACAGACTGGATAAACCAAAGAGAAAATGCAACACAAACAATTTGGCATCAGCAACCATTGGAGTGATTTTATCACAACTTAGGTATCTAGGAAATAGTCGCTTCAAAATATACAAAATAAAAAATAAAAGGAATAATATTACACAGATTGGACAAACAAAATCAAAAAAGCGACACAATTAATTTAGCATTATTAACCATGAGAGTGATTTTCAAAATACACAACATAAAAATAAAAAATAAAAAAATAAAAAAAGAAACATTGCCAAAGAGCTAAAGCTAAAAGAGCTTTGCGCTTTCCTGTCAACCTATTCTATACCAGATAAGACATATCGACTTGGAAATACATTTAGAGATTAATATCCTTTAAGAAAACACCACACAATTCCTCATTATTAAAAGCTCAAAACAAAAGACAGACCGAAGATACAATAGAAGATGGTGAGTCAAGAAAGTCCATCTCTTAGGTGAAAAATGAAGAGAAATATAAGGAAAGTGGTGAGGGAAGGAAGACAATGAGTAGATATGCGGGAAGGAAAGATAACCTTTATAGGTCTTCCTAACAGCTTAGTCATCTTTTGTTAAGGCATCTTCAGTTTGATGCTCATTTATTTTGTAGTGGCCCTCCTATTTTATTTCCTTTAAAGATGAATACTTGTGGAAGGCAGACTGCAGCTACGTCTAATGGGCTTTGATGACTTTTACAAGGGATTTGATATCATCTAGGGTTGTTCCCATTATTAATCTTAGCCAACAAGATTACATCTCGTACCATGATATGAGCATTCATAAAGAGTAAATGTATCATCATCCAAAACCGTACGATCAGATGCAAAAGAAAGAAAGAAAAAGAAAAGAAAAGAAAAGAACATGAAACAACTCACCGAAAATATATACGAGGAGAGAAAACGATAGGGGTCCTTTTATAATGCATGTAATTCCCAAACCCACTCTACCATCTTCTCCTAGAATAACAAAAATGAAGGAAGGAAAAACATCTTATATGACTATTATAATAGAATGAACAAAAAACAATTGCCGAAGCACAAAATCAACTCATCGTCAACAATCAACCTCGATCTTGAGTGAAGAGAGAGGCTTGAAGCTAAGGAATGCAGATTATCAATGATTGAAAGAGAGACTTTACCGCAGTTGAGGAAGAAAACAAGAAATTCTCTAAAGTAGAAATTGTGTTGGAGAATGAACAGATAATTTGGCAATCACTATGATTATTTACTCAAGCCTCATATGAAGACTTGACAACAACTTGAAAAAAAGTAAACTCTACGGAAGCATCTTGCAGCATCTCAATGAGTTGCTTAGACTAGCTACGGCTGGGAGGCATTGATGCCAGATTAAAAAGTATAGCATTTCTCAGAGGTTCGACGAAAAGTGTAATTATTGAAAAGTTTGCATCTGAAAAAGATTATATTCCCTTCAGTGGAGTATTTTAACCAGTACCAAATAGCCAGTGTATCAAGCTCTATATGAGATCCACTAGACTACCTTGTATAAGAAAAGGCACTCTATCGCGTTAGGAATGAACAATTCCCACGCGTGCCAAAAGAAGAACAAATTATGCCACAATGAATGAGTTGGGTACATAGTATCTACACATCAAATATCCATGCATAGTGGCTAAATATTTTACTGAAAAAGGTTTGAACAGTCAGACAAACCCACTCATTCGGTTATGAAAATGCTGAACTTCTTCCAGCCGGCTCAAGGATTTAGAAGCAGAAAAATTTGAACTTGATAAATGGATCAGCAGGAAAAAATAAAAAAACCAATGATCTGAAAATTGAACCGGTTATTGAACTGAAAAGACAGTATGAATGAGGACAAAATGCTGCCTCAACAGAGCAAGGTGACTCCAATATAACACTTAACAAACACTGCGATAAAATTCACAAAAAGTATGGGAATTTGCAAAAGTGACTCAGCTTTTCTAATTTACACCAAAATTCAAATTTTTTCGACATAACCGCAGCCGCAAAAAGCCCAAGAACACAAACCACTTTCGAATTTCCTTCCACATATGAACATCTACCGTAGCGATAACCCACAAATAAATTCGACCGTTCGCCACTCACTACAGCCTCATTCGATCTCGAATCGAACGGGTTCCGCTTCAACCAAACCCGTTTCCGACCAGAACCATCGGCAGTAACTCATCTCAGACCGAATCGCAAATCGAACGGCATTAACAATTCCTTCCGCTCGCCGCCTAACACTCGACCTCTAACGGCAGATTTTTGCAGAGGGATAGCAATTCGACTTTTACCTGACAGCCTTCTACGGCGACAGGCTCCACGCACCTCGCGGCGGCACCAGCCTCGCGCCTTCCCGACGACTCTGAAGATTCTTCGACCGGCCGCGGCTTCTTCCCCTACACCCAAGAACGGCGCGAAGCTCGTCAATCTCGAGCCACAGCTCGACGCTTAACCCGAAAGGGGGAGCGAAAACAAGGGGGGAGGACCTACCGGCGACCTCGACCGCTCGTTTGCCGCTCGGTCGGCGGCGGCGGCGGTGGCGGCGGAGCGGGAGGAAGGACGGGCGGCGGCGGAAAATCGGGAACGAGATGCCGATGAAGATTTTTTGCGTCGAGCGAACGGCCGAGAAGGAAAGCTATACAGGACGGGAGATCCTTGCGAGAAACAGGAAACCCTGCGGGCTGGAATCGAACCCGATCCGACGGCTGGTAGAACGCGGGGGACAGTGCGTGGTGGACGCTGCAGATTGGACGGCCCATTGGTTTCGAGTTTTTACGCGGATTATAATAAAAAAACTCAAAAAATATTTATAATAAATTTATCAAATTAATTTTATCTATTAAAAATTCAAAATAATACTTATAACAAAAATTTATCCCATCTAATATTTATAACATATTTACCATATAAAAATTTTACTGTTAAATTACAAAATTAAATAATACGTGACAATTGATTGACCTACGAATTTACTATTTTACTCTCATTTTGTTACAATTATATAATTTTTATAATTTTTTGTGATTTTAATCCAATTTAACGGATAGTATATTTGTAACAAACGTACTAATTTACAGTTTTTGGTGATTGAATAAATTAATTTGGGATAAATTTGTCAAAAATGTATTAGTTTTTTATGAATTGAAATTTTGTTCACTCTTGAAAAAAAATTAGTTTGACGTAAATTTATTACACATATACCTGTTTTGGGTTTTTCAAAATATTAACCCATTTTTACCTTGAAAAATTTTATTTTATTTCCATTTTGTTCCTTCAAATTTATTTTTTCTTTTCGGCCAAAACTTAATTTCTCCAATTTATTTTTGAAAAAAAAATTCAAATAAAATTTGAAATAAATTTTATTTCAAATAAAAGTCTATAGTATTTTCATTATTAAATAAGGGTATCAAGCGATTATGTTAATTTTAAATGACTTAACTTTTCAATTGGTCAAGACATTTTCATCCTTTATCTTTTTTGAGTTTTTTCTTTTTATTTTTTCTTTCCTTTCTTTTTCTAGTTATCCCTTTCCTCTTCACCGGTGGCCAACGATCAACAAGGGCCTGAATAGGTGACTCTGGCTAGCGATCGGCAAGGGCTTGCAGGCCATCTAGAAGTCAACGAGTCCACTAGAAAAAAATAGAAAAGAAAAAATAAAATGTAAATAAATATAAATTATTTAAAAATAAAATTGTCTTTTGACAAAAATGTCATTGTCAAGCAAGAAAAATTCAATTGGCCACGCGACCTCCAAAGTTAGGCCCTTTTTTGAAACTATCATATCTACTTCAAGTCATTATCTATTACTAACATAATCACTTTATGTCTCTGTTGACATAAAATTCACGTGAGACCCTTGTTTGAAAAAAATTATGACACTTCAAGCTTTTATTTAAAATATTCTCTTTATTTTTTTGATAGAAAAGAAACATTTATGTTCATTAATTAACGGTATTTGAACAACACATGAGCTTAGGAACACAAAATATTTCGTTGAAATTTGCGTTTGGGTTGAACTTGGAGAAAATGCAAAGCCATCTTCACAAGCATCTTTGGCTCAAGGTTTATTTGATTAAAGCAAATACAGTTTGATTGCTTTAGCTTCACTAGTTCCATGGGCTAATCACCACTAGCAGTAGCTCCCAGGTCGGCTTAGCTTTCAGCAGAAATGTCAAGGAGCGGCTCAGGCTTTGGCAGAAATGTCGATGAACTAAGCAAGGAGGGGCCGAGGAGAGCGCCGATGAGCAGAGCAACACCACGTCCACAGCCGAAGGCTTCAACCCAGATCCTGTGCCTGAGATGAAGTCCAAGTCGTACGAGGTCCAGAGTTCTGTCGGAGGACGTCGTCGGACCTCGGCAACCGCGGCTGAAAAGCCAAATTTGGGTCGTGAAATAGGATGCGCGCTTAGAGACTAAGTACATGCCGTACAAGGGCTAGATCTGTGCCGGAGGAGGTCCTCAAACCTCCACAACCGCCGTCAAAGGGCCACGACGATCGGCATAACCCTTTAGACAAGCCAAATCTAGACTCTAGAATCGAGCATACTAGACAACAAATTTGGACTCTGACGTTGCAGAAGCGAGGTGACAAGTCGCCAAGGCTGTACAACCCCAACCACAACGCAACACTAGTGTTGCGCGACCCAAGTCGACCCATTACCAGCATCTGTCCAACTCCTCCATCTCCAGCAACTTCAGATCTGCAAAGAGAATAGGAATAGTTGTGAGAGTAAAATCGAAATATGAAATTATCAGCGAAGGTAATTTGGGTAAAATTTTATATTTTATGTGAAACATAACATAGATTTTTAGCATCTTTAGGAGGCCTAAAACTTCGTCCAACACCTTAACTTTTTGGCAATGCTAAATTGTGCCTTTTGAAAATGCTAAAGCCCTTATCTTGCGCTTTAAGCTTTGCCAATGCTAGCATTTTTCCAAAGTGGCCGAATAAATTATTGCCAGACATCTTAACTTTTCTAAACAAATCTTAAAGACCCAAAGTCCGTTAAGAATGTTGAACCAAATGTGCCTTAAAAGTCTCATAAATTTCCATGCCAAATAGAGTTGGAGATCTTGCCATAAGAGCCCTTTAATTAAATTCTTCAAGAAGGAAAAAAGAGATTGGATACTTAGTTGCAATTCAAGTGATGAGTTATTACAGTTCAACAAAGAATATAAGTCATGACAGATTTTAAAATGCATGCACCTTAATAGATATTCTATAAAATCTCTCACAATGTTTTTCTACCTTTTCACTTGAATTAATTTGTAAACTAATCTCTAACATAGTGCATAAATTGATGAAAAAATTCCAAATAAGGATTTAAAGTATCTTTATTTTCTCAAATAAAGCTTGAAGTGAACTTTATTTCAAATAAGGACTTGAAGTACTCTTATTTTTTCAAATAAAAGGACGTGGATTTTGAAATAAGCAAACCTTAATATCAAAATAATCAATTGATCAATGGAATTTTTATATAAAATAACTACTACCACGCATTTAAAAATGCATAGTTTCGCGGGGACACGGATTCTAAAAAGTTCAAAAGAAAAAGATGTAAAAGAAAAATAATTTAAAGATTAAAAACTCAGATCAGCAAAAAAATCGCATTTATCTAAAATTCAAGGTTTATTTGCACATTCACGTATGCTGAACAGTTCAATTGATTGATTTTTTTTTTCGAATTTGAAAAGATATGCATTAAAACTTGTGTCGGACGCTAATCCTCCCGCATGCGAAAGGGACGTGGAGAGCCATTTTTAAAAATGCATAGTTTCGCGGGCACACGGATTCTAAAGTTCAAAATGGGGAACAAGTCAGCAGAAAGAACGTTGCATTCAGTATGCTCCACGGGCGTGTGCTAGTACGGGCGCTGTCGTTGTCGAACCTTGATCTGCTAGTCTTGTCTTTGTTTTGTCGTCCAAATCAGGAGGAGCATCGAAGAGGATCCTGGCTGGCGCACCGGGTTCGCACCTGGAAATGCTTTGTCCCGAGCATCCTAGAGATTCTTCGTGGGCGCACCGAATTCGCATCCGGAATGCTTTTCCCCGACATTGCAAATGTACGCGTTGTTAAAAGATTTCCTCCGGATACTTGATATCGAAGTCTTCATCCAAAGACAGCTCCAATGCTGGGGAAATTATCAAAAAGTTCCCAAACATATTATGCTTGTGTTAATTCAAATATAAACTTTTGATTTGGTTAATTTGGTCCTAAAGCTTTTGATAAGACGTCAATTTAATTCTAAACATTTCAATTGTGTCAAATTAGCTCTGAGCATTTTGATTATTTACCAATTTAGTCATAAACTTTTTAATAATTTGTCAATTTAGTTCTTCGGAACAATTTTAGTTGGAAAATACTGATGTGGTAGTTTGATTAGCACCAGCCGTCCTACGTGGCACGGCCGGTAATAACATGGATAAATTTTGTTATTTTAAAAAAATAAATTAAATTTTCAGAAATTTTTTATTTTTTATTTCTCTTCTTCTTTTTTTAAATTTTCTTTTTCTTTTTCAACTCTTGGCCGGCAAGGAGTTGGTTAAAAAAGGAAAAGAAAAATAAAAAAGAAATTAAAAATTACAAAAATTTAGAAAAATTTAAAAATTGTCAACAACAACGGCCGTCGTTTCTTGTAAGACGCCCAATGTTGGCTAAACCACTACGTTAGCATGTTTTGGCCAAGAGAGGAGATTTAGACCGCCTCTCATTTCACAAAATCAAAAGTACAAATAGCACCGTTTGCGGACGCTCAAAAGATGTGGAACGAAGTCCCGAAGGTTGATGAAGATCGATTCATCACATGGGTATATCCTCAGTTTTAGTAAAACATGGACACAAGTTTTGAGCTGACTTAGGAAGGTTAGGCCTTCTGCAATCAATTGGTTTAAATTCCTAAATTTTACACCCGGGCTGAGATGGTATGCTTTTATTTTCTCAGTGCATTCCAAAGTTCATTTAGAGAAACATGACTGAGTTACTGCGTATCAAGAGAAACATAAGCATGTCTTGTCTACATCTCAACTCACGTTATTCATGACCGGCAGAACTCGCACGTAAACGGACACACTTCGAAATCAGATCCGACGTCGGAAAGTCGCGCGCTTATTCCGAGAAATGGATAATCCTCGTATCTGATCCGGCAATCCGTACTCCGTTCACATAGCTTCACAATATAGTCAAAGGTCTCTTTCAAGCAAGCACCGCAAACCGTAACATGGACCACCGTCCATGGTATATTGTCTGTACTAGTTGAATCCCGAAGTCGCCATCTTGTCGCACAAATCATATGGGACATCGTAGTGATTATCATGCATTCCTCCTCAACCTCATCATCAACTTCTACTTCTTTTTTGAGCTTCCGTTTGATCATCTCCACCATCTCTATTATTAGTCTCAACATCGACTCTTTTGGCAACCTCATCATTGGATCATTCTCGGCTTCTTCTTATGCTCCTCCATCAACAGAATTTTCTGATTAGTCTAAAGACTCCAAGCCAAGTCAACTAGCTCTTCCGCCACATTTGAAGTTTCCCGTGCTTCTTAAAGTCTTTGATAGTGTGATTCTAAAAGAACACCACGTCTCTTCTTCGAAACATCTTCTTGCTTTAGGATCCTACAATGTATAGCCAAAATCCTCCTGAGCACATACTAAGAATATGCACTCATTTGCATTTCCATCTAGCTTGGTATGTGTGCAAATGCCCTCCAACCAAACATTCCCAAGTGACTATGGGATGAATTCATACCATTCCATACACTCATAAAGTCTCATCTTAAAGTGGAATCGAATGTGATAGATTTAACAAAACCACTACCATCCTTATTATCTCTCTAAAAAGAGTTTGACAGCTTCGCATGGGAGAGCATACACCTCATTCTCTCATTTATCATTTGATTCATTCTCTTGGCAACACCATTGTGCTGTGAAGCCTTAGGCAATGAGCTTGGAGTAATCCTTAAATGGCCATGATATTCCCCACCATTGTCGGTCCTCACTTGCTTCATTTTTCTACCGATCTCCCTTTCTAATTTCACATGCAAATCCTTGAAGATATCAAGAACTTGATTTTTCCCTTTAATGCAGTGATCCATACCTTCCTTAAAAAATCATTTATGAAAGTAACATAATAGGAAGTACCATAAGTAATTCTTGAAGTCATAGCACAAAACAACAGTATGTAACAAATCAAATCGATTGGTCTTTTTCAATTGTGGAATAGATTTAAAGGCATTTCTATCTTCTTCTTTTTTTTTCCTACAACGTAGTCTTCGCATGAGTTTTAGAGGTACTTTTTATGTTCCGAAATAATTTCTTCAATGTAAGAACCTTCATTCAATTCTCACTCATATGTCCAAGCCTTTTGTGTCAAAGCTCGGTAGATACCTCCCTTATTGCATTAACATCTCCGCTGCATAATTTTGCTTGTGTGATATAGAGCAAGATGTTTTTCACTCCTCTCACTACCGCCAGGCTACACTTGATTAACTTCAACTTTTTTTTTCACCAAAGTAACTTGCATAACCATTATCATTTAGCTTTCCTGTGGAGATTAGGTTAAAGCAAATATTAGGGACATGCCTTACCTATTTTAAGGTCAACTTGCATCCATTTTTGGTCTTGATCTCAATCTTCTTATGCCAACAATTTTTTATGAGCTATTAATACTTATCCTCACAAGAACAAAGTCTCCAACTATATATAAAGAGAAAAATTCTCTTTTGGGGACTACACAAAATCCAAAATCAACTAGCAAAATGGTGTCCTAACATATAAAGTTAATGCTCTCATTAGTGTAAATAACCATAATGTCTTCAAAAAATTGTAGTGACATTTACAACAAGTGCTTCAACTTTCTCCTTGGCTGCCTCTCAACAATCTCTAATGGGATGCTTGGATTTTCCACAACAAAAACAATCTTTCTTCTCCATCTTTGGCCTTAAGGTTGAACAACCTTTAGATCCAAGGTCTTTGCTTCTCTCATGATCTACTTTCTTCTCATGTTCATTGATTACAAGAATTCTATCACCATGTTGTTGTAACCATCATTTGTAATTCTGCTCTTCACTTAGCAATTTGTCTTTCACTAACTATATGATCAATGCTCCATCAGGTGTGGAATTGTGAATCGATGCAATTAATGGGTTGCAAATTTTTGGCATAAAAACTATTAGGAAGTGTGCATGCAAGTTCAATGTGATTCCATCCATTACATTGATTTAACTCACTAGACCTCCCATATTGCCTATGTATTTACTTACAATTGTTTCATTTTTGTACTCCATACATGACACCTTCTTTATCAAAAAGCTTGCTATGTTTTAAGATGTATTTATTGTGTATGTCCAGTCCAAATTTCTCCACAAATCATAACCATTGTCTTCTTGGGTGAAGTTTCAAAAATACTTTAATTGAGCCACTTTATAATGGTGCCAACTCTTCTTTTATTAAGAATAGTCTTCTCATCCTCCACCTCCTCTTCTTCTATTGCTAGTTTCAGGCTTTTGAGGATTCTTCTCCTCCCTCTCCAACTATTGCTGATTTAGTAGTGCCAGAGTCTTTGCCAAGCTCTTTGGAGGTATTCTTGTCTTGATTGGCTTTCACAAGCCTTTAATGTAAAGATGATTCTCCATCTTGCACCTCCATATTGCATAATTCGTAGCTGTGAGCTTTATCATGTTGGCCTTGTCTTCTAACATCTTGCTCTAATTCCATTTTGTTGTAAATTAAGTTAGATCATGTTGGCCTTGTTTTCAGACATCTTGCTCTAATACCACTTTGTTGTAAATTAAGTTGAATCGCAACCAATTACAATGGAATTCTAATGTCAAAATTGTGCAATATGCAACCATATATTCTCTTTGCCAAAAAAAAGAAGAAGACGTAAATAGCACAACTAACAAGAGACAAAAACAACAATAGACTAGAATTTTTACATAGAAACCCAATATGGGAAAACCACAAAACACTTGCTCAAGAACTGCTACACATTATCAAATGATTATAATTAACATTAACCATGTTTTTCTCATAATAGATTTTCACCATTGTCACAAAACGCATAATCACACGATGAATTCTCAAGATCTCGTCTTTATATATATATATTGTTGAAAACTCTTATAATCTCTCTTGAGTTCCTTTTTTTTTTTTTTTTTTTAATGCACACAGAAACCTCCACTTAGCCATTATGTTTATAGTAGTAGACCTACACCCAAGTTAAGAATCCTCCTTAATTGATTGACAATCACATACTAATTAGAAATCTCCCCGATTGATAAAAATTTCTTTAATTGAGTAATCATCAAAATTGATTCAATTATGGTATTCTTCCTAATCAAGCCTTCTTATTTAGACTTCTCCATTTCAGCGTCCTATCATAATACGACTCCTTCCTATTAGGCATTCTTAATAAGCAATTGTCAGAATATTTCAAATCAACCTTGAAGCATTTGGGGCTCCCAACACGGGCTACCGTTAAGCTATATCCTAGTTTTGGACAAATTTCCTTTGAAGACCATCTCTGAATTTGAAGAAGACAGCGCGGGGGAAGAAAAGCAAAACCCCATTGAATTTTTCTAGTTTTTTACCTCTCCTCCCCTCTCTGGTCGGACAACCGCTAGACCCCATGAATTGAAACCTCCAGTTTTAGACCTCTCCATTTCAGCGTCCTATCATAATACGACTCCTTCCTATTAGGCATTCTTAATAAGCAATTGTCAGAATATTTCAAATCAATGTTTGGCCGCTCCTAACACGGGCTACCGTTAAGCTATATCCTAGTTACAAATTTCCTTTAAAGACCATCTGGAATTTGAAGAAGACAGCGCGGGGGAAGAAAGCAAAACCCCATTGAATTTTGTAGTTTTTTCGGTCGGACAAAGCCCCATGGATTGAAACCTCCAGTTTTGTAGCAGAAGGAAGAAACCGGAGTTCCTTAAAGTTCATCAGATTCGGAGACACCCATGTTCCATTTGTCTCGCGAAGCCCTGCTTCACGTTAGGGTTCTTCAAGTCGCTCCACAAGCCGATTCACTCCGCCTGCTGCTCAGATTTTCCTCGACCTTGTCGAAATCTCGAGCGTTCAGAGTCTCCTACCTCGTCAATTCTTGTGGGTTGTCTCCAGAATCGGCTCTCTCCGCTTCCAAGCTCCTCAAATTCAAAACCCCATCAAGACCGGACGCGGTCATCGGCGTCTTCAAGAACCGAGGTTTCACTTCGGCTCAAATCTCACAGAGCATCGCGAGGTTCCCCACTTTGCTTTCGTTGGACCCAGATAAGATTCTCTCGCCAAAATTCGATTTTTTGCGCTCCAGAGGGATCTCCGACCTCGAATTAGCCAAGCTCGTGGTTGTGATCCCGTGGATTTTGGGCAGGAGCCTAGAGCAGCATTTGGTACCCACTTTTCGTTACGTTAGTAATTTGTTACAATCCGATGAGAAGGCCATCGCAGCCATCAAACGTGCTCCTCGATTATTGTATAATAATCTTCAAGTTGAACTTGTTCCTGAAGTCACGGCTTTGAGGAATGCTGGAGTGCCCGAGGGGAACATCCGGCATTTAGTCCTGTACCACGGGCATATGTTTTGGTGCTGGCCCTTCCGATTTGAGGAGAACATGAATAGGGTGAAGGCAATGGGTTTTGACCCTTCCAAATTCAGTTTTGTCATTGCTCTGCGCGTGCTTATGGGCATGAGTGAGTCGGTGTGGAGGAGGAAAATTAGTGTGTATGGCCAGTGGGGTTGGTCCGAGGAGGTGGTTATTTTAGCTTTCAGGAGGTATCCATTGTGCATGATGTTGTCGGAGAGCAAAATTACTGCCACAATGGACTTCTTTGTCAATGTTGTGGGGCTTGATCCTTTGGTTATCTCCCAACGTCCACTAGCCATCGCATTTAGCTTAGGGAAGAGAATTGTTCCTCGGGGTTCAGTCTTTCAAGTTCTACTGTCTAAAGGTTTGGTTAAACCCTGTAGCCTGTCTACATTGTTGACTATTTCGGAGCAGAAGTTCCTGGAGAAGTATGTGACTACTTATTTGCAGGAAGTGCCACAGTTGTTGGCTCTCTATAATGAGAAGATGGGTCTTGCATGCTAGTTTGAAATTTTTGGTACTTGTTCGGGTTAATCTAGGATAGGATGCTGGTAAAACCGAACAGAAATTTGGCTCTTCTTTTTGTCTTTTGTCTCCGTGCTACTTGATAAATTTAAATTCTCTATTTGTGAGGTTATCGTTTCATCCCTCCATGTTTAATATTTAATCCTCCTATCTTCTGTGCAATATCTCCAATACCAAAACTAAAATGGAACTTGAGGAAAAATCGAACGATAGTGGCTCTTCCTTCTTTTGACAATATTAATTTTCCTTCCTGTAAATTCTCTTTGCCTATCTGTGTTCCCTTCATAATTATTCTTGCAATGTGTCCCCGTAATAATGAAACTATTGGCTGTGCTCGAACCTAAGGTATTGAACTGACTTAAGGCAACTCCTAATTAGTTTTACTTTATTTTACTATTAACTTAGCTTTGTTCCCTGTCACCTAGTGCCATGCTAGTAGTTCTTCATGTTCAGATAAATATTCTTTATTTTTGCCAGGTTTGGAGATATCATGATGAAATGCTCTGATTAGTAATTTGTACTTTCATAGATAATGACAAAAATTACTTGTTTACAGTTTTGTCTAGACTCAAATATGAAGTGGATATGTTCCCTTGGAGAAGTTAGATTCCAAATTTACCAGTATAAAAAGCAACTGTGTTTTGAGCCTCTGATGGGTTTTAATCATGGATTTCAGTATAATTAGGGCAACAAATGACTTGAGAGAGGGGCAAATCAATGCATGCTGCAAGTCAGTTGATCCGGGGCAAAATCTGTTTTAAATTTAAAGAGGCATCCTTGGTGTAAGGAGTCATCTGAGAGTGATATTGCAGCGGCGATGAACTTTTTTGTCAACATCCTTATCACTCAAAATCCCATAAAGATGCTGTCCAACAGTTTGTCTGGAGAGGCTGTAGCTTGCTCGTATGCGATTGTTTCACCCAATTTCATGAGGAATTTTGTGACTGCTAATGGGGGATGGTCCTCACTCATTTGAACTATGCAGAGAAGATGTGTCTCACATGCTTGATTGGAACTTGAGGTACTTAATGGGAAATTAGAATGTTCATAAACAAAAGGGAAAATTCTCCTTCTCTTGCTTGGATTTTTGCAGCTTGGTGAAGCTTGTTTTGTCATTTAGTATCTTATTCATTTCATTCTTCTGGGTTTAAAACTTAATCCAATCTTCATTGCAATTTATTGGATACTAGAAAGGGAAAGTTCAGGCCTAGCAGGGAGTTGAGTGGTTCTGCATTCTCTTTGCAGCTGTTTAAATGTCAACCTTTCTACACAAGGAATTATTCTTTGTAATTTCTAATGGTGAAACTTCCGGTTTCACTTGAAACTCTTGTCCTATAGTAACTTACTGTAGCTCCTAAAGTAATTGGTCTAACTATACTTTAGTTTGTAGGAAACTTGGCACTTTGTCCTTACATCTATATCTTTCTTTGTTATCCAATGCAACTGGTGCTTAATAAACAAGTTCCTTTATGCTCTTAAATCTTACCTGGGAATATTTCATGGAGATTAATTTATCCATTAGCTTGATATATCCCTGGATCTTTTTTTTTTTCAGAAGCACGGCTGGTCAATGGACGTGCTTCTCCACTTGTCCTGAGGCCTTGGAAAATTTCAAATGACAGTAATAACACATACCTACATTGTGAGTGCAAGATCGTGATGGTTTAAGATTGATATTTTTATGTGCTTGTTGCTTTGAATTGAGTTCCATGCAAGTTCTTTCAGCCGTGTGGTTGGAAGGAAGTGACTTTCCGGTTGATCGGTGCTTCTATCATGTATGTAAATTCTTTTCCTTCTCAGCATCATACAAAGCATCACACTGAGTTGAATATTTCAATCTTCATCTGTTTTTTTGGGTATTCAAATAAAGTTGCACTACTTGAAAAGATCTTGGTTATGTGCTCTGTCTGCAGCATAAACAGCATCGGGAGGAATAGAGAAGCATTTCTCTATTGCTTATTTCACAATATAAACCAACATCATTTTAGTGAGCCGTCATGAGACTTTCATTCAAGCATCTTTTGGTCTGTTCATTCCCTACATTACCTAATGGGATTCGATCATTCTTCATTTTGTAAATAGGTCTTCTCTGTTTTCTGCTACATTACTACACTTGATGAGAAATGGTGGTGAAATGGTCTTGCCAGATTTGCTAATCGTGCAATTTTGATACCCAAGGCGAGGTTACAGTAGATATTCCGGAATTCACTTCAAGATAAGCATAGATTCTTTCGGAAGCTACGTTTTGCTCTTAAGGATGATAGCCTCTCTGAAACTTAACTTTAAATTAGATGTTTGCATTGTCACTAAATCTTTTCTATATAAAGATAGTGCCACGAGAGCAATTTTGGATGGGTTTGGGCAAGTCTATTTAGCTAGATAGCTCAACCCAGCGCTTTTCCCCCCGTCTTTTTGTCCTATTTCCCCTCTTTATAGAGTGTGAGAGTTAAATTTCACATATG
Organism: Eucalyptus leucophloia subsp. euroa; assembly: GCA_017140325.1. Classification (NCBI taxonomy): domain Eukaryota; kingdom Viridiplantae; phylum Streptophyta; class Magnoliopsida; order Myrtales; family Myrtaceae; genus Eucalyptus; species Eucalyptus leucophloia. The sequence continues at coordinate 21,652,373 of CM029475.1, read as the reverse complement.
TGATACTAATGTCCTCACCCATCTAGGCCGCGTTTCTAGTGGCTAGCCTGGCCTCTTAAATTGTACTTACCAGGTGAAACGAGAAACAAATTAGGGCATGTCTAATGATCACTTTTTACTTTTTATGCGAACTCACTTATCATAGATCTAAGCAAGTCTTTAAAAAGATCAAGGAAGAAGAAATAGGCGGTAGATTTGTTGTAGGGTGAGAGATTCCGTAATGTCACCTCTCATATTCCCACTCACCATGGAATAAAAATATATGATGGGAATTTGGGAAAATTATTTAAAAAGTCATAGAATCTATTATAATTGTGCCGATTCAATGTTAAATTTAGTTTTTTGGTCAATTGAGTCTTAAATTTTTTGCAATCATGTCAATTTAGTCCATCCGATCAAAATTTGACTGGCCGGCGTTGACATGGATATTGGTGGACAATTTTTAATAATTTTCTTTTTTTTGGAATGTCTAATTAATGTTTTGTCTTATCTTTTTTTCCTTTTTTTCTTCTTCCCCCTTCCTTTCTCCTCCTTTTGGCGATCGGCTAGTGGAGAAGGCCAGTCGTCGAATTGAGGCGGCTAGCTAGAGGTGAGCTTGCCTAACCACTAGCGAGACTAGCCCCCAAAGAGATAGGGATGGGAGTTCGAAGAAGAATTAGAACAAGGGCTTCTTCACTGCTATGAGTTTGGGGCTATCCATGTTTGGCAACATTGTGCATAGATCTATTAATGGGTAATCCTTGCTCCTTTGTATCCCTTGTGCCTTGCCCAGCGGTGGTGAGGTGAGCTTGCGATTGGCTGACCGCCTTAGTTCGGTGATCAGCCCTCCCCTTTGGCCAGTCATTGAAAGAAGGACAAAGGAGGGGAGAGGAAGAAAAAAGAAAAGAAAAAGAAGGGATAAAAAAGAAGAAGAAAAGATAAAAAAATAATAACAATAATTTAAAAATTCAAACAAAAATTATTAAAAAGATTATCTTTCGGCATTGATTGGTGTTCACGTAGTACTAGCAAACTAAATTTGGCCAAGTGAACTGAATTGACATAATTGCAAAAAGTTTAATACTCAATTGGCTAAAAAAAAAGTTTATAATTGAATCAATATATTTGCAATAACTTTAGGACTTCTATGATAACTTTCCCATAGGAAATTGGGGGGACCTTTGGTGGTGAAGGTAGACATTATGTCAAAACTCTGGTCTTGGCTACTTCTAAATAGGCAGGTATGGTAATCCTCGCGCCTAGGTTGAGAAGGTGTGGCTTCAAAAGCATTGCAAGACAGGCTGAGCTTCGCTCAAGTCTCTCAACCAACTGCTTGCTCCCGTTTTCTTTTTACAAAGTTTAGGCAAAACAGAACTAATGCCCGAGCCACTCATTTGCTAATTGGATTATATTCCTAATCCTTATGGAATAACGAAAGAGGTCTACCATTTACTTCTCTTGGATGGAAGCCTCAACATTTTTGGTCATTGTTTATTCTGGTCGATCATAAGTCTCGACATTACTTTTATTTAAAGTTGATTATTTCTTTGAAAAAATCTTGTTGTGCTTAATTATAATTTATTTTAAAAAAGGATATTCGATAATATATTTATAAAGAAATTGTACAGTACGCCTCGAAAGTGATGGAGCACGCTTATGGATCAAGTCAATTTAAGTAATGGATGTAATAAAAACGCATGCCGGAAATAAATTGCATATTCAGCTGTGTAGTTTGTATCTCCAGGATATTATAAAGAGAAAGTGCAAGGAAGAAAAACAATCTTGGACGAACGAGGAACAATTCAACCAGCAGTCTCTCTACATTACAACAGATGGGAAAAAGTGAGGTCCGCAGCTGATGATACTCCGGGGCAAGAAATCCGATGATCTGGTCAGGGTCAAGATAACGTCTCAAAGTCGTCTTTGACGCACCAAACTAGATCCATCTTTTAGTCCGATAAAAGTCGAATCCTTTGCGTTTGTGTGTTTTTGAGGATTCTTTTATTTTTTTGGGTTTGCGTCAAATTGTCGAGGAGGATTTGAACTTGAAATGGGAGATCTCTTAGACAAAAGTTGATAAATCAATCTAATTTAAGTTTGATAATCTCCCCCCACAAGAGTTAATAGGTTTAAGAGTTAGTTATGCAAATAAAATTGAGCAAGTTAGCACAAAAAATGGTAATTCACAAACTGTAATAAAAATTGGTAATGTCAAAAGTAAGTTACTAACTAATTTCACCAGCAACTTTTTGATACTTGCTGACATTTATCGAAATTTGCTAGCACGAAATAAAATCTGCAGTTTGTGACATGGAAAAATAGAATTCTTCCTTGTAAGACTCGTGGAACTAGGTGACCAATGCACAATGACCCAAAACCAATGAAGCATGAACAATTATTCAATGAACCTAGCACATGTATCGACTGAGTCTAGACGGCCTTACAAAAGAACCTGCGAAAGACCCATATGGCACTGATCACTACACTAGGTACTTACAGGGAACCACAGCACCTCGTTCCCATCTAGCATAATGGGAACAATGCCAAGAAAAAGGATCAAATTGCTCCTAAAAAAAATTTGAAAGGATATTAATATGTTCAACAGAAGAGTATTCTAGAGCCCAGTTTTGTGCTCTAAATGATGAAAGTCGACAAAATATCACAAGAGAAAAACAGGTTGCTCCATCAATCGAGAAGAGATATCATAGAACCATACTTTGTCGAAAATTTTGTCAAAGAATCCTGTACTAGTGGTCAAGTGGGAATCAGCTTGAATGCTGCTTCTAAGCAACAGAAAGATAAAGCAGGATTCGAACTTGAAACTGGAAAATTCGTGGGACAAAGTTTGATAAATCAATCTTAACTTAAGTCGATAGTTTCATGTATGAGTTAGTAGGTTCAAACATTGGTAAATTATGCAAATAAAAGTTGATGAAATAGTATAAAAATTGGTAAAAATTTGCGAGCTATAATAAAAGTCAATAATTTCGAAAAAGGTTGGTAAGTTGCCAACTAATTACTTAACTATTGCTTTCCTAACTTTTGGCATTTAAATATAGCCTCATGCCAAGTTTTGACACTTGGAGTATACTTTTGCCGATTTATGACCAATTGGCCTGCAATGTCATGATAAGTAGAGCAAAACATTTTTCTCTATGTAGTTAACCTCAAAATACAAGTGGAAAAGGAAGAAACGAGCAAATGACAGAGTATGGCGGCTTCAAGCAAACAAAAATTAAGAACATAACATGAAAACGGCCCATTTGAAGACAGGAGAATCCAAAGGAGGAAATTGTCTACTTATAGCCGTTAGAATTTGGGATTTCGAGTGCATCAAATTCGACAGAAAATTAAGAGGGAGACAAAACAAGAATATCTTAGGCCGTTCTTCCACGATCCGTATTTTACGCCATCGCGCCTCTGCTCAATACATACTCTTATACATGTGAAACGCATGTGGGTATTTTACAACCATCAGAGTACAGAAAAGATTAGAGCACAGTTGATATCCCAAAATCTCCAACAGAAGCACTCCTTTAGACATTTTCCTTTCAATTGTGTATAACTATGGCATGTACAATGAAAACGTGTGTATCTACTTTCTTTGTAGCCCCTGTCGTGCTTTTTGACATCCATGGGGTCATATCCATACACCCAAAAAAAAAAAAAAAAAAAAAAGAGAGAAGAAGAAGAAGAGTAAGAACTTTCCACCTGTGGCTGAATCCTGTCCAATCGCGGGCTTCTCAACGACTTCCCAAAATTCTGATGGGCACGGGTAATTGAGAACAAAGAGTGAACCAAAGGCTATGTGATCAATTTGCTGTTGCAACTCCTACAATGTAAAGCTCTTCATGTAGGTATAAACACTGCGGCATTATACTCGTTCAGCACGAAAATCATGAGGCATTGGTCAAATTTCGTGACCGCACGGAGTCATGCTTGAGGAAAAAAGCATAAAGAAGCTCATTCCACACGTCCGGAACACCAGGCAAGCACCAATGGCTACAATCCTGCCTATGGAGCGAAGCAGGACCCAACTTAGGCCCCAGGTAATACAAAGAGGAATGGCCATCTTTTCTGCGCGCTGTCATAGCTGTGATATTCAGCACGTGAAGGTTATTCTTTACTGTTTGGTTGGACCTTAACAAATCAGTAAGAATTTTCAGATGGACCAACGAAACTGGGGAGGAGCCCAAGTCGGGTAGAGTCTCCAAGTGACATGTTCCTCCAGACTTCCAGTCTCCACCTCTGTTAAGAACATACATGCCATAATTACTTTGAATAATAAAAAAGCGGTAACAACAGATGAGCAATATCATATAACTGACTATAAAATGAAGCTCAATACGCTCAAGAGTGTCAAAATTATCTCCCTCATCTTCCAAACCAAGTGACTTGCATCTCAACCACTCTACAGCGATGCAGTGTTCAAGGGGCATGATATCACAATTACAAAAAGATTTTAAACCCAATCACCACTTCTTTCTGACGCTTAAAACAAGTCCTCAATTATTTGTTAAAGTTTTAAGAAAAGAAAATGCTGCTAATTATAGAGAATCTGCAGCACTATGTCAAACATAAGGAGGAAAGCCACTGATAAGCCATGATCCAAAATAGACATGTCACATCCGAGAGAAAAGACAATGTCATAGTACTTTCATGGATCCACACGACCTCATTTTCATCTAGCCTAATGGGATTAAATGCCATGGGTCAGGATCATATTGCTCATACTAAATTTAAAAGAATAAAATAGTCAACAGAGAAAAATCTCACGAGACAAAAACAGGTTGCTTCATCTTTCAAGAAAAAAATATCATAGAACTATATACAGTTGAAATTTTAGTCAAAGAATCCGGTATCAATGGTTTAGTGGTCATCAGCTTAAATGCTGCTTCCAAGCAACAGAAAAGAGGGAAATAAATATCCAATGTCAACATGAAAAAAAATCGCGCTCTTCTGATGCAAAGAAGATGAGTGAATTCACTGAGGTCAATAGAAATCAGCTTACCTAAAATGTACAGGCGCATAGGATCGAAAGTAGACCTGACTTTGGCTCATATTCACATGAGCACTGATCCAGTCAAGTACTGTCTCTAGTGATCTCCGATATGCATCTTCAACAGTCATATTCATCTTAACCTCATTTCCAACCTGGAAGTAAGAGCCCCTGCCATAGACATTCAGAGGAATCAGATCTAAGTTCTTAACATTCATCATGGAAAACGGAACCATTTCTCAAAGAAACATAGGGCAAGAGTAAGGCTAAAGGCCCGAGGTTGCATCCAACAAAGGTGACCAAAGCAAACGGAATTTTGTATTTCAGGGAGAGAGGGGCTTCCTTAGTCAATGGCTGGATAATGAGTCTTATGACTGATTGTAAAAGAACTAAGAAAACATGGCCTGCCGAGGATACAAGAGAAACGTCCGGCAAGCATAGCAACATTAACTATGAAAAGCCCTTTAACTTCCTATATTGCACTCATAACCGACAATCCAGATCTGGAGGGAATTAGTAAATTCACACACCATCTCCTTAACAAAAACATGGCCAAACAACCTAATATATAATGAGCCAAAGCAATGACTTCCCATCTGAATCAGAGGCCACACTTGTAAAGGTGGTGCAGAGGGGGACATCGAAGGGAAACTTGCCAGTGTGCTATCTAGACCAATGTATCATTCAGCCATATGATCAAACTGCCTAAAGTAGCAAGTAAAGTGTCATTTTGCAATTTGCAATCCAGGAGTAGTGCTTGGAACAAAGTCCCTGTATTTTTAGGGGCCAACCACTTAACGGGACAAAATATGACAATGGGATGATATAACATACTTACATGCGTACAGTCTTCTCATAATTCCACCAATGCCCAGTATTGAGAACCAGCACATCAGCATTTGCCCACTGTTTAGAAGTCCAGTCAATCTGATCCAACTTCAGGGTAATCTTCACGTCTTCTGGAGATCCAGCTGGAGCTCGGCCTTGCGCCACTAGAAATGGGGATCTGTAATATTCAACTGTGCAGTTGAAGTCTCTGAACTTGTATACCAAGAATCCAGTGTGCTTAGTGATTGGTCTACCATTCGCTTCGTAGACTGCAGCCTTATCCGAAAGAGCAGAGGAGAGCATGCAGAGGAGGGATTCCCATTGGTTCCGACCAATTGAGTCACCAACGAACACGACCCTTTGGTTGCGCAACCTTTCCAGCATCATCTTTGCATCAAATCTGTACTCGATTAGACAGAAAGAGAAATGTCAGTATATTTGTTTTCTTGTGGGAAATTGAGGACAGGATTCATGTAAGAAATGCTCTGACATTGGATGTTTGGTTCATCACCACCTAATTAAAACAAGGAAAAAGAATTAATCGAAGATGGCTCTGATCATGTAAAATTATCCTCAGGATACTGCCAAACAAAATACCAATTAAATATTTGATCCATTGCCATCTAATTAGAATGAGGAAAAAATATAATCTAAGGTGATTCTGAACGTACAGAATTTAATAAAAGATGATATCATATCACCAAATGAATTACAGGTTCAATCATCATAAGACTTAGATTGACCCCCTACTGCCTAAAGCTAATTTTGAAGGCCTTCTGTCAGTCTCAACTTTCCTATTGGAACAATTAATCGAGCACTTATCTATAACATCTGTTGAATTGGAATTATGCAGCATGAGTAAAGTAGATCCGTTACAGGCTCTGCAGTTGACAGACAGATCAAGGAAATTCAAGGGCAAAAGAGAATCTCCTATCAGATGCTTGTTAAGGCCTTGCTAAGGCTTGAAGATAAATTTGGCTATTGGATATCATCCATATATACATCCACTAGGTCATCCAAAAGATAGTGGAAAAAGAACAAACAGAGCACGACAATGACATACCTAACCACATGCTGGAGACACCTTCATCAAGTTTCAACATCTAAAGTGGATTATCTGTAATTTGTCCAATAACAGTAAATTTGATTACTAGCAAGACTCTATATGCACTGAACCTGCCCAGCAGCAATTCAACTTAAAATCTTTATTCTTTACATACTACAGAACTTAAGCATAGTATTTACTTTTAAACTACACTTATGTCTGATGGTCTTCGATAATTCTGCATAGTATCAAAACAGTCTTATGCTCAAACCTCCCCAGACGCCTCAGTATGATCACTTTCACGTTTCAATCTTAGGACAAACAGACAACAGACCCAAAAAGAAAAGAAAAGTCTTAGGACAAACCCTTCAACCGCGCACGGAATGAGTGCTAGCATTCTATATTGAACCCATGTTGTCACCTAGAAGGTCCCCCGTAATCACCAGACAAGTTGAACATCAATCTTCATTTCCTCAAGCTCTAGCATGAAGCCCTCCCTTTCTCTCACCATGTAAGTTATTTGGAAGAAAGTTTATCTTTTTTTCCTTTATTTGCTCCTCAATTAAATTTTGCTAATAGTTTTTCCTTGTAACCATCGCATATGGACAAACTATTTGAAAAAAGGGGATTGAATCATTTCTCTTCTTCCAGATTAGGATTGAATAAATTTCAATACGACAGTTAAAAAAAGTTAAGTTTGAGAAATCATTGGCCGAGAGTAAAGCACCAAGCTAGAGTTCCTATGAAGCTTGAAAAAACAAAGCATGAACAGAAATTTCATCAAATTGGTCCTTCAAAAGAACATCCACACTCGCAAGTTCACAACCTATCAAATGACTGGACGGTGAGCATCCAAACCTGCCTTACCGCATTAAATTCGGAACAACCTCAGATGGAGAGAAAAGCACCAATCAAGAAAACCAACACATGAACAATAAATGCAATCATCCTTCAACAAGGAACACACAGCGTGACAGATATGTCTCAGAAACAGCTAGTCATAATACAAACTCCTCCAACAATTAACGCGAAAAATTAATAGCAATAAAAATGGGAAATTGGCAAAGCAAATATTACAAAATTATTCAAAAATTGACACAACAACAACAATATCAAAAGGTGCGAGTGAAGAAACCTGGGCAAGTCACACATCTTGGGTTGCCATCTCCACTTGGTGTAGAAACTATCAGGCCTACCATTCTCAGAACATCTGAAACCATCATCTATCAAGGCACAATCTCTGCTCTCATACAGAGGATACCTCTCGTCCCACACCCAATTCCCATCAAACACGTCACATCCGCCACCGCTCTCGTCAAGAAACCTGGGCCGCCCAGCCGCCGCCGCCTCATCCAGCGGCACCCGGCCGCCACGGAGCCAGGACTGCCCAGTGTTCCGTAGCCTCTGAGTCACCGTCCTGTAGTCCAAGTAAAAGCAAGAGCCGATGAAGAGGGCGGCGACAAAGAGGAACCCAACTATTCCGAAAGAAGGCTCAAGAGGGCTCTTCAGGCGCTTAAATTTGTTCAGTACGCTCAAGTGGGTCACCATTTCTGAGCACCCTGATGGTTTGTTCTTGGACATTTCGGGGGAGAGAGATGAAGATTCATGGGAGCTGGGAAAAGACAAGGCACAAAGACAGGCCTAAAAGGTGGGTTCAGATGGATAGCGAGACACAGAGAGAGAGAGAGAGAGAGAGAGAGTGGCTGTGCGTGTGAACGTGCTTGCTGCTTCTTCTTCTTCTTCTTCCTTCTTCTCCTCGAGTGGTGGGTCTCACAAACAACTGCGACCAGTAAGAGCATTAATTAGAGATGCTGAGTAAAATTATGGGAATTATTTGCTTGTCTGATTCGGGCTTTAACCTTTCCTTTCTTGCCGATTCTTTACTCCTTCTGTGAGTGAGTCAGAGAGAGAGAGAGAGAGAGAGAGAGAGAGAGTTTGTCCTCTAGGAAAATTTGGGAAGAACAAGAAAGAAAACGAAACCGAATTCCAAATCTGGCGGCAGAAAGACAGAAAATGCAAGAACCCAACAGCCCAAAAGTCACCAAAATCTTGCAGGGGGGAAGGGGATTCGAAGCGAATATTCACGGACTAGAAAAAAGGACAGAAATTCATCGATCAAAACCCAAACCCCGAAAAATAAAAAAAAAATAAAAAAGAATACTTTTTTCTGACTATAACGTTAGACTGGGTCTAGGCAAATTCAAGAGCAGGATTTTATTAGTGGATGTCGTGTTGCTCGTGCCGACGTGGGTCTCGTAATGCGTGCAGGCCTGCCCGATAGCGCCACACCGCGACGACCACGACTTGCAGAATCCAACGACTCGTTCCTCGCCCGTGCGTTCTTGAATTCGTCCACACTTTCTTGAATTCGTCTACCCTTTCTTGATTTTTGCTTCTTCTTTTTTTTTTTTTTTTGAACAATTGATTTTTGCTTCTTTGATTAGAAAATGGGGTAGAGTAAGAACATCCGCGCTTCCCACAGCGACAGAGACACGGCGTTGAGTTGAGTAAGAGAGAGAGAGAGAGAGCGACAAGAAGATTATAGTAAAATGGTCGTGATTACATTATTGTGAATGGACAAAGAAGAAATCGTCCGTTTGATTGCGACGGCGGAGTAAATCAGTGCGCGATTTCCGGGACGGCGTCCGACGTGCGCACTACTCTGGGCTCCCGGTCACAGCACGGAATTCCCAAACCCTTCCCCCCCCCCAAAAAAAAAAAAAAAAAAAAAAAAAAAAAAAGAGGAATAATGCCTACCGACCCAGTATAATTGTCGGGCTTTTCTATATTGTAAGATTTCCTAGAGAAATGGTTTTCGGATGGAACGCGAAGGTCGCTTAATGAATAATAAATTGGTGTATGCCGCTTCTAATTATTAGCAATGATTTTCCCCCTCATTCACTAATATTTTCTCTTTTATTTCGTAAAAAATGTTTTCTTACCAAAACTTAAATTCGGAAAAAAATTTTCTTTTAAAAAAAACTAAAAAATGTTTTTCAAAATATGACATCATATTGATACTTGAACCAAAACTCTATAACTGGGCACGGAAACCTTAATATTGGTTCCCAAGTCCCGACATTCAAGATTAGGTCTCTAGTAGCTAGACATGGGTCCATCAAGACTAGGCCCGAGACTCCGATGCTCAAACTAAGGCCTCGATGCCCCATGTGCAAGTCTATCGAGATCAGGTTCAAACCACTAGTGCCCATATTCGATGCTCCAACACTGAAAGTCAAGACTATAAAGATTGTGTTTGGGTCCTTATGCTCGAGCTTTGGTCTTGAGCATTAAGCTTGAGTCCCTAAAGGCTATGTGCAACCTTAGCGCTCAAGCTCGAGTCCTTATTAATGAAACATTTGTTATAATAAAAATATTTTAAAAAGTCGAGTTTGTAATTATTATTTACTTTATTTTATTTTCTTCCTTTTTCTAATTTCTTCCTCCTTGCTAGTCATTGGCCACAGCAATAGTTGGTGAGTTCATTGTCTCTAGCTGTGTGGCTAAAGTCTCACCAAATTGAGCGAGCTCACAATTAGGTTGGGTGAGCTCATGGTCTCTAGCGATGAGCTCAAGCCTCACTAGATGAGATGAGCTTGCCCAAAACCCACGAACTTAGCTTTGCTAGATCAAACAAGTTCATGGCCTTTAGCAGGGATCCTCAATCTCACCTGTGGCCATTGCCATGGTCAATGATTGGCTAAGAAAGGAGTAAAAAAAAAGAAAAATAAATAAACTTAAAAAAAAAAAAACTTTATAATTTTCCCCATCAAATTTTTCTTACCAAACAATATAAAATACTTTCTAAATCCTTTTCTATTTTCAGCTAAATACCGAAAAAATAAAGTCATTTTTTGTAAAATTACTACTTGAAAAATATTTTTCATAAATAATACATTTTCCGCAAAACAAATGGAGCATAACTACATTTTTTATTATACAAGTAGTCATGAAAATACTATATGACTACCACCCATAGTGGCGGCGTAATGGTTGGGCATTGGTTCCTTTTGCGAGAGGTCCAGTGTTCGAATCCCTGCGTCGTCTACTTTGTTGAAAAGGAACTCACGATTTACCCGTGGAGCAAAGGTGGTGGTGACTCTACTTCCTCCAGGATTTACTCCACCGTGAAGCAATACACGGAGGTTCCCTGGTTTACCCAAAAAAAAAAAAATCATTTATGATTCAATTTTAAATATTGTTGCATGTTTCGACCATCTTGCATTTAATAAAAATAGCGAGTTTGCAAAATTTACAAGGAAAGGTCGAAGTTAAGAAAAGATGTCGCCCAAAATGGGTTAGAAATTTTGAGGAGAAAAAAATCTCCCGATATAATATAGCAAACTTTACAGACGGTGCATCTTCAAAAAACAAAATTTCCCAATAAATTCCATGATTATATTGTTATGATTGCAAAGAAAGAACGAAATCGTAATTCAAAAGTAAACCAGATATTCAACATTTCAAATCATGGTTCTTTTAACGCTATGTTTGGTAGAGGTGATTAAAGAAAGAAAAGAAGAGGTCAAATAATTACGAGAAAGAAAATAAGAGAAACGAAATGGAGGAATTTAAGTTAAAAAATCGATTGACTTTTACAAGTGAAAAGAATAAAATGGAACGCGGTATGAATTAATCGACCTTTTTATGTACTTGGGAAGGGTAAAATAATATCAGGATGGTGATAGGTGAGAAACAAGAAAAAAAAGTAATTTATTGAACAAATTAAATCCTCCATTTTAGAGGGATTTGGGGGGATTCAAAAGAAACACATAACATTAGCTACATCAATCCTAATTAATCCATTCTTTGAGAACCTTTCTCTTCTCTCACAATCTTCTCTACTAACATGTACAACATAATCACTTAACAATTTCCAAATTTAAAAATTGAAAATTGTTGTTTATCTTTGGTAAGTTAAATCTTTCTCACATGGAAGAAATTTAAGCCCTTCTCTCTAAATATAACCAACCTATTATACAAGCCCTAAAATGCATAAGGAAACGGAGACCAGGTGGGCATAACTTTGGCTATTTATGGTGGAAGGAAATAGAGGGGGATCCTTTTCCCAGTTCCGTTTTATTCTTTGGTGTACAGTTAAGATCGAGAATGAGCATTTAAGCAAAGACTGATGATATCATGGATGGAATGAAACTTGCGGCGAAGCGATGGTTGCTTTGTGGCCGGCTGGCCGGCCGATGATTTGTGTGGTCTAGAAGGGGTGAAGGGAGCAAAATATGGAAAATATAAAAAAGAAAAAGAAAAAAAAAGTGGGACATATCTGGACCATTGAGCATTCAATAATTCAGATGTGCTTTCCTTTAAGGCTTCAATTTAAAGGATCTTGTCCTAAAATTAAAGCCGCTCGAAGAATTGGAAAATAATACCATTCGGCATGAGAATCAACTTAATTTCCACGTCGACGAACCAATCGAGGCCTTAGTAAATTGACCCGCAAGCAGCAATACTTTGAAACCTATTAAATTTTCTCACATCAAGTTCATGAGCATTGAATACATCTAGACAATTGATTTCTATAAATCGTGCATAGAACTGCGCCCGATCGAGTGATCAAATCATGGTACATCTCCACCGAGCTCATGTTAGAATTTTCCGTCAAAGGGAAACACTACCCTATCCAGAAACTTTACAGAACAAATTCTCAAGATCATAAAGATGTTAGTCAAATTTTCAAGATTGAAAGAAACTGATACATCCTATAGACGCAGCCAGACATTCTTTAGCATTTATTTTGCTCCTGTAGGTCATGCAGAGAATTGGAGATTTTTCATTTTCTGGGTCTTTGTTTGTTTTTGGCTAACACTGGATCCACAAGCACAACACCCTTCAGAACTTCACTTGAGAGGAGATCTAAGGAGGAGGTCCCTCAAAATCTTCTGATTTCATGCAAGAGACACTCCACCTAACCAAACCATCATCTGTACGGTTCACGATCGTTTCGGCCATGACACTTGAAACAGACTCCTCACCAACAACCTGCTCATGAATGATATTCCTCCTTTGGTCGTTTCTAGGTTGCTTTGCGTCTACATCAACAGCTCTTTTGTACACATGCAAATTATGAAAATGATGGAGTGGGAGGCCAACTATGTGCCTTCTGATATAGACAAATTTCACACCAGTTTAGTAAAAGTGGAAACTTTAGCGAGGCCATAATCTGTCGGTTTCGTCTAATAAACTCATTGCATCTTGAGCTACACGATTCATTTCATTGCCCTTGATCACATACTGAATAAAAATGATACAAGTCCACAGAAGCTACTAACATGCGACTTGGTAAGAATTAGAAAACAAGCCACCGGACCTAATGGAAATCAACTGACTTCTCTGTATTTGATGATCCAAATGCGTTGGGTCCATGTGCACTGAATTCAGGTAAGAATTGTTTTGAACCCCATGGCAAGTTCATAGTGATGAGGCCCGAGATGTCTAGCCTAATCTATCCATGCAAGTAAGGATCTAAGTCAGTAAGGCTGCTTGCAAATCTGGCTGTGGAAAACAAAAGGAGAATTTTGAAATTTCTCACCAGTGGCTATAGTGTCATGCCTCAGCGATTCATGAGTTCAATATTCAACTGAAGAATGCCCACTGCTTTCTTTATCGACTAAATGATTGACCTGTAGACTGTTGTTGTTATCAGTTTCAGCAACATAATCAAACAACAATTAAGGCAATTGTTGTCACCATACCCTGATATGGAAACTTCGTTCTGGCAAGGAAGAGAGGCATGGCCACAGGAGAATGAGCTGCCACAGACTTAGAATCCTTGTCTATCATAGCTAATTGTTGTGCCAAAGAGGCTCAGTTACTCTATATTACAAACTTAAGGATATTAAGATCCAACTCAAGCGAGACTACACTTTCCATGAAGTAGATCAATGAAATGAATTGCAACTCCAAAGTTTTCACACCTAAATCAACATCAAATATACCTCCGAACCACAAAGGCAATATAACCAGCATTTGCTTGTTGTCCACAAGACAAGTTCCCAAAGGAACAATGTAAGTTGGAATGGGCAAGTTAACGTCCACGCCCCCGTCCACGGCCTCGGCCTCGGCCACGACCACGTCCCACAGCCCTCCCTAACATAGCAAGTAGCACAATTGTTCATGACATAGCAGAACGTAAAAGGAAATGAGGATCAAGGCATGTAAGTTAAGAATGATTTCGACAAATCATATATAAAGTTCACATACCTGCAGTTGGCTTCTTGGGCTTGACCCTTGGTGTCTCTTCAACCAACAGGGTCTCTAGATTCAAACTATCAGGAAGGATGTAGTAGCGAATGTTGTTACCCCTCACACTCAAGTGATCAAGAGTCACAGGATTTTTCCCCTTCAGGGTAAGTTTCACAGTCTTCAGATGTGTGTTCATGCTGATATCAACACCTGTAATGACCCAACACTGTACTCTGATCAGATCAGTCATGCATCTCATAACTTTAGAAGCAAGTGCTTTTTATAAGTAATATCCACAAATAAAACATCATCAAACCATAAGTACACAGAAGTTGTATCCTTCTTATAGTAAATAGTGTTAACTACAATAAATTAAGACAAATAGTCTTTAACCACAAGAAATCAAATCAAAATATCATTTGATAACAAGTCAAGGTTAAGACATGACAGTATGATCCATTACAAAATTTCATCAACTTCTTCAATCTAGAGGAGCAAAACAATAGTTCATCAAACAAATTCCAGAACTTCAGTATGCTTGAGTGATTTGAGCCAATATCACTCAGCATAACTCCTCCTTATAAAAAAAGATATGAAACAAAGACCATAATAAACCAAATGAACAAGTTTTTGGCCAAATAAATACTACAATCTCTAACTTCCATCCCATTTCAATTATGGTCCTTTCACTTTCAAGCATGTCAATTTTTTGTTCCATAAAAACATGGAGGATTTAACTTCAATTTACCCATGTTTCAATCACCCCATTTGATAATGAGGTTATAATAATTAGGAAAAACATCTGGCAAGAAAAGAGCAATAACTTAACTTAGGTAAAGTAGAGGTCATCAAAATTATATCCTCCATCGAACATCCAGCTAGCCATTCAATGAATGACACTACCACAATAGATTTTATCATCAGAACAGGAACGTCTCTTAGTCTGAGATAATATAATCACCCCAGTAAAATTTCTTCCAGGTTCCACAGATATTAATTGAGAACTAACATATTTTAGAGATCACATTTACTCAACTCAAACAACTTTTGATATAATATGATCCCAAGGCCAAAGAAGCAGTATAACTTCATGTCCCAATAGTGAGAAGCAGTATTCGAGCATCTTCAACTCAACCCATCACTAAAGCAAACAAATGGCAGTCCATATTATTTGGCAGATCTGAATTTGAAAAATAATAATTCATGTATGGACATGTGCATCCTCACTAGTGGGATTCTCATAAAAGATATGGACATGTTCCTATACTCCCAACCGTTGCTATGTTTATCATGCTTCCAAAAGTTCCATTAAGACATACTGCCATTCATGACCAACATCACAGAGAGGGACATTTCTGGTTCACAGAGTCATGCAGCATAAGAGTTTCACCCAATGCGTGCTGAAATATGACAATAAGCTGTTAATTTTATAATTTATGTATTCGGCTAATAAACTGGAACTACTACGTTGACAAATCTAACATAAGCATGCCTTTTGAACCAATCCTCATACAAACCAATGTACAGAATCCAGGATGCCAACAACTAGTACTAGAAATCAAAAGAACTTTACACAAAAGCAACCCACTCACAAACGTCTGAAGGAAGAGGATAAACCTTGAATACAACACTTACACATACACAAAGTGTTCCATAAAGCTCAAAGATCTTAGATGGAGAACATTTGCATACATTCTCCTAACACGACAACACAACAAAATGACAACACACATTATGGGTCATTATTAGCGAGCAATTTGTTGTAAGAGAAAGGAAAAAACGCACGACAAGATGAGCAAAACGACATAATGAACATGAAAAGATACAGAATTTTCCCATTTCCCGGAATAAGTAGCATCCGACAAGCCAAAGTAAAAAAAAAAAGCCCGTACTATATCTTGTCGGTAGGAAATTGGAAAACAACTCAACCCATCCATCACGCTCCCTCCAAACGTAAAGACACGAACTAGTCGCTCGTCGATGCAATTCAGAGGCCACTCAGGACCTCTTTCACAGAAGGAAGAACGAAATCCCGCGACTTTAAAAAAGCCACCCCCACCCATTCCACATTACCAGCACACCGTTCCTGGGAAGTGCCCGAACACACTTGCCGACACGTCCACGAGCTCAAAGTTCATCCAACGAGTCCAACATCTAGCGCAACTGAAAGTCATAGATTGAGCAGAACTCCAAAAGATGTCTAAGCTAATGCGAATTACATTCTTCTTTTTCCAACTCCCGCCCCGCCCAA
Source organism: Eucalyptus leucophloia subsp. euroa (assembly GCA_017140325.1). Classification (NCBI taxonomy): domain Eukaryota; kingdom Viridiplantae; phylum Streptophyta; class Magnoliopsida; order Myrtales; family Myrtaceae; genus Eucalyptus; species Eucalyptus leucophloia. The sequence continues at coordinate 21,636,071 of CM029475.1, read as the reverse complement.
AGGATCACCCAACCATCTAGCGAAGCAAGCTTGAAACTTCTCTAGGCATTATCTCCGAATGCAGAGATATATCTCGAACTATACAGGGAAAAAAAAAAGCCGACCCAGAGAGAGAGACCTGTGATGGTGCCATGAACGACGGTCCCGTTCTTGAGCTCGATGGAGACGGTCTCGTTGTTCAGCTTCATCAAAAACCTGACGAGCTTCATTGCCGCCTGTTCCTGCAAGGAAGACGATGACCAGGGCTTTCCTCGCTAGTTTCTCTACTTAACTAGCCGAGGGAGAGGGCCAAACTTAGTTAAGGTTTGGGCTTGAACATGGGCTTGGGATTTGGGCTTTGGGGCTTGGCTTGGGCTTGGCTTGGGGCTTCATGTGTTCAGTGAGATTATATCTTATCGCTTACACGTGTACATATCGATCGAACCATCGACATTCTGGTTTGATTCGATCCACCAATTGCGACCAGTAGCATGATGGTCGCGGAAAAGATTTGGAGTGTGATTATTAAAAACCGATCATGAAATTCATCCTGCATAGCAGCATGCCCCCTTCGGATCTTAATTTGCTATTGGAAAAAGTCCTGTATTCCTGCAAAGTATCAGAGAGAGAAAATAAAAGCATTAAATTATTATTTTTAAAAAAATGTCAACGTTAGGGTTGGTCACGTCATGCCACGAAGAACTCAATCGACACAATCTGCGTTTTATTCTCTCTCTCTCTCTCTCTCTCTCTCTCTCTCTCTCTCAATAAGGACTCAATCAACACAATTTTATGTGTGTTTTATTTTATTTTTAATTTTTTTTCTCTCTCTCAATTTAGATTGAGGAGATGTCTTCTCCCATTCTACTTCTTAATTTTGTTTGTGTTTTATTGCTCTTTTCTTACTTTTTTTTTTCTCTCTCTTGATTTAGATTAGGGAACTCTCTTCTCCCAGTCTAATTGTCAATTTGAGAGTATGAACTTTTCTGATCTAATTCTAAATGTGAGTGATATATTCTCCCAAACTAGATTTGAAAGTTTAATAAATATACTTTTGGAGATTCAGTATCCTTCTACTCTGTTCATGTATGAGTTCTCTATAAGCTTTGGATCATGAAGATTTGCTTCTCCACATATTAGATCTACGTTTGTTCAACAGCCTAGTTTGATTATCTTTGTATAGTGATGCTGTAGAAAAAGCTAAACCTAGGCAGGCAGGCACCATCAACTAATAATATCGTAATTATTAGAGAAGGAATTTTTTATGTATGCTCATTACTAACAAAGACACATGATCTAATGATCAATCATTAATTATTTTACTTGACAAGTCCATTCTCGTGAAACGAGTGTATGTTTAACTTTGTTGGTACTCTGTTGATCCTCCTTATTTTCTGGATTTGATTATGCTTTTCAATATTCTTGCTCTGTTTAGTCATAAAAACTACAAACTTTTTATGTATTCTTTTGAGCAATTAATACAATTTGGTATAAGTATTATAATAGGTTTAGGACTTTTTATGGTAATTGTTTCCCAACACCTTCAAGGAGGACAAGGTCTATGGTGTTTGACGCCACCGCCTCACTGGCCACTCCCACTTCAGGCCATCGTCCTCTCCTTCGACAACCAGTTCGCGCTATTCGGCTCCTGGGATGGCGAGCTCCGCCTCTGCCGACGTCTCTACCCACGGGTGATCATTTCCCTTCCACCTACACTTTAAACTCTCGTAGCATCCCATCTATGACGTTTCACGCAAGCGATGGTATCATGATAAGATCATGGCTTCCCCATTTAAATTTGGATCTTCATGGTAGCTTCCTTATATGATCATTTGGTTAAAGATAATTGTGTCTGGTTTATCAATGAGATCTAATATTAGAGAACTGGCAATCAACTTTCACCCGGGTTAGCCTGATGAGAAACATAATCATGAAACTATTCATCAAGGGAGGATTCCTTCGAGGCAAGTGCTTCATCTGTTGTCATGGATCTCGTGGAAGACTGATTTTTTAGGGTTCTTTCTCGGTCGATGGCGCATGGAATGGTCACAGAAGCAGGAGGAATTTAAGGGTTGGGCAGCAGGATATTGACTTTGGACTAATGCCAGCTAGGGCAGTCCAAACGAGATATTCAAAGCTGAAAATTGCAGCTTATATTCAAAGCTGAAAATTGCAGCTTACTCCTCCCAGCTTTGACTTTGTTGCGTGGAATTATTAACTACATTCAGATGCCAGCAGATCAGACTATATTAAAAAAAAAAAAAAAAAAAAAAAAAAAAAGAAGCTAGATCTACTAAATCTTGTGTACTAACCTTTAAGTTTTCTCCGGTGAATTAATAAACTGAACGGTGATTACTATTCAAGGAAGTGCCTCCGGATTTGCCGTCAAATCTAAATAAAAAAAGAATTGAAAAATTCTAGGGGCGATTTTATGTATGGTTGGAACGGTCTATAAAATTGGTAGCTAATTGGTCCGATAAACTGCAAGTGGGGCCAACATTCAAAAACATTGCGTCGCCTCAATTCGAGTAGCTAATAATATTATTTTAGTAGACCGATGGCTGTCAAATTCTAGTATCCCTAAGCACTATTGCTAGCAAAGGTTAAATATTGGCCATCCAAGCTGTGTAATCTAAATTCTATACGTCCCATGTCTGATACAATAAATATGGGCAGATAAAATGAATATGGGCAGATAAACCGCCCATGCAAACTACTGAAAGAACCTATGTCTAAAAATAAGTAATGATCAGTGAATTACAGAAATAAGTAAAGGCTCATTAAATGTGATAATTTACTATAATCATTCAATTAATAATACAAGAAGAATCTATGTAGACCTTAAAATCTATAATAGGGTAAGTTTCAGGTTCTAAAAAATTAAGAGTGTGTTTTAATGTAGGTTTCGGGTTCTAGGTATAACCTGTACGAAACTTGAAATCGCTTATCCTTAATGCAAACGACGGACAACGTGGGATTTTTGTAAAGTAAATTCGTTTAAATTTTCAGATCCTGTTCCTAAAATGAATCACGGCTCCTCGGACAAAATTCAAATTCACCCTAATTTAATGTCAACGCTCCATCGCTGCCGCTCGAAACCCCTACTTAATGAGCTCATCCTCTACTCCATCAAAGCACCAACATCACTAGGGCTGAGCGCGGTTCCCGGTTACCGGGAACCGGAACCGGCCGGAGGAGGGTCGGTTCGGTTCCCGGTTCCAAGGGGACCGGTTCCGGTTCCGGTTCCTTTTTCTAGGAACCGGGAGGTCCGTTCCGGTTCCGGTTCCAAAGCGGAACCGGAACCGGAACCGAAACCGAACCGAACGGTCCTGGAACCGGAACCGGAACCGGTTTCGGAACCGGAACCTGTTTCGGAACCGGAACCGGAACCGGTTACTTAGGGCAGAGACCTTGGATGTTCTAGTGACTTATATGTGATGTTCTAGTTGAAGTTTGGCTTTGGCCTCTAAATGAAAGTTGTAAAGGACTTAGTATAACATACTCAAATTTGGGACAGAACAAACAAGTATAAGTGGGTGAAATCGTTATTCTTTGGAAAGACTGGATCTGGAGATTTTGGGACCGACCCTTGATGAATGCATGGACTGTAAGGCAACCTTTTTGTCGAAATTTCACTTCGGTTTCTTAACAAAAGTTGTAAAGGACATCCTGAGGTACCACATAGCAAAAATTTAGAGAAAAAAACAAGAATAGGTAGGTGAAATCGTGGTCCTTTGGAGATGGTTAGATCTGGAATTACGGTACTACGAATAGGGATTTTAACCGTCCATATTTAATTATCTAGGACGAATTTGACTTCGATGTTTTCATGAAGTATCTACCTTATGGTCTTGGCTATCACATAGTCGAATTTCATAATTTTTGAAGGTCATTTGGGTATTTAATCGGAAATGTTTCTAAAACTGTGCAATCTGATGTGTTCGGATCTTGTAAGTTGCAATGCGTAGACTATATCATTTTGTATGAGGTTCTTTTGAAAATGTGTTCTGCATGAAATATCTCTCTTCATGTCTTCCCTACAACATATTTAAATTTCGTAATTTTTGTAGTTCATTTGCCTATTTAACCAAAAAAATTTCAAAAACTGTGCAAGTAGAGAATAAGAAAAGTAAATCGATTTTATCTTTTAATCCAGAACGAATTGGACTACGATTTCTTCATGAAACTTGTACCTCTAGGTCTTAAATACAACGTGTCCAAATTTCAGAATTTTCTGAGTTCATTTAAGGGTTTAATCGAAATTGTTTTCAAAACTTGTACCTTTAGACATTCTTGTTCTAGTGGTGTTTTATTTCTACTTTCTAATTTGCTATTTATTTTGAAATTTCTAATTATATTCTATTATTGTTGTGCAATGCGAAGTTAATGTATCAAGATAACATGTCAATGGGAAGTTACTGTGTAGTATACACGTACATTATAGTTTTTTTTTTGGGTAACGTGCGCATACATTATATTTTTTTTTTTTTAGTAACGTGCGTGCACGTTATAGTTTTTTTTTTTGATAACGTGCACATACGTTATATTTTTTTTAACGTGCGCATATGTTATAGTTTTTTTTTTTGGTAACATGCGCGTACGTTATAATTTTTTTGGTAACGTGCGCGTATGTTATAGTTTTTTTGGGTAACGTGCGCATATGTTATAGTTCAAATCTAAAAATAACCAAAAAAAAAAAAAAAAAAAAAAAAAAAAAAAAAAGAACTGTTGGAACACTGGAACCGACCCGGAACCGCGTGACGGGGGTAGGTTCCAGGTTCTCGGTTCCCACGGGTAGGTTCCAGGTTCCTCATTTTGAGGAACCTGTACCCGAGGGTAGGTTACAGGTTCCAGACGGAACCGAACCGGAATCTGGAACCGCTCACCCCTAAACATCACCCGTTTGACCCTCAAGCTAAAACAATGATGCTTCTTCCTCCTCCTCCTCCTCCTCTCACCATCATCCTCATACTGCTACTCGCTATCAGCACTATTGCCTCTTCAGCCCAACCCTACCATGCCCTAGTTTCGCCCATCACCAAAGACTCATCCACTTCTCTCTACTCCATCACCCTCGGTCAGAAGGACGGCGGCTATGTCATCGACCTCTCGTCCCCGTTTTCATGGCGTCGCTGCGACCCACATGATACCATCCTTCGCTGTGGCTCCCAGCAATGCGTCGCCGCGGGACGCTACCGGCCCCGTCCCGGGTCTTGTCCTCATCAGAGTAGGGTCCAAATCGGTGGTAAGAATGGCTCGAGCTCCGGTCATCAATTTTGCTTGTGTGCAGTGACAGCATCGAACCCCGTCGCCAAGTCATGTGCGTCGTCGGAGCTGGCGGCCCACAACGTAGTGATTCCTTCGACGGATGGCCACGTCCCGAAAGAAAATATTACCGTGAATGGCGTCCCGTTCGCCTGCGCTCCAGAATCGCTGTTTCATGCTCTCCCGTCTGGATCTTCAGGAATGGCAAGCCTCTCACCCAGTTCCTTATCTCTCCCCTCACTGTTCAAGAAGGCTATCGGAGCCACGGTGGTCAACAAGCAGTTCGCAATTTGCTTGCCGAGCAGTTCTTCATCCCCTGGAGTGAGCTTCTTCGGAAATGGGCCGTTTTACTTGCTTCCACCACCAGGTATCAATGTCACACAGCTCCTCGCGTTCACTCCATTGCTTAAGAACCCCGTGATAAAGCACAATCTCGACTACTACATCGACGTCCGATCCATCTGCATCAACGGTGAGCCGGCTTCGTTCCTGCGGCGCATGCTCGAGTTTGACTCTCTCGGCCACGGTGGGGTCAAGCTGAGCACGGTGGTTCCATACACGACGCTCCGGAGCCACGTGTACCGGCCTTTCCTCGCGCTCTTCGCACGGTTGACGAGAAGGATCCCGCGTGCGAAGAAGGTGAAACCTTTCGATCTGTGCCTCAACACGAGCGCGCTAGGGTCAACGAGGGTTGGGTTGCCAGTGCCCTGGATCGATCTTGTGCTCGGGAACGGGAAAAACTGGACGATCGTCGGGGCGAACTCGATGAAGCAAGTGAGCAACGACGTGGCGTGCCTCGCGTTCGTCAACGGCGGGGAGAGGGCGGAACAAGCGGTGGTGGTCGGGTCGTATCAGATGGAGAACAACTTCTTGTCGTTTGATCTGGTTGGTCAAAAGCTAGGGTTTAGCTCGTCGCTGCTGTTCCGTCAGACCACGTGCTCTAACTTCAATTTCACATCTTCGAGTTTATAGTTTTCTTCGCGTAAGCGTGTTCTGTTTTGGGGTCATTAATTACAAGGTCAATGGTTCAGTACAATTTCCGCAATCACCTCATTAAATGTCCAGGCTCGTGGTCGGTTTGAGCCAGATAAATAAATAATGCATGCCTCGAACAAAGAGACTTGCTGTCAGGTTTCCATATAGCCATTCTTTCCACCATCCCCTGTCCCCCGAGATCATATTGATTACAATCATTAACATCCCTCGAGTTTATATTTAAATCACTTTTCGCAACGGTTCATGTTTCCCTCGAACTTTGGTTAGAGAAAATTCCCCCAATGATTATAGCCACAAATATCACTTATATTTATATTTAATTAACTTTGCATGTGAGTGATATTCATAACTTATAACATACTAATTAAAATGATGCAGTTGAAGAAAAATATAATTCTTATATGTGATGTTCATAATTTGTAACTCGCCAATCAGAATGATGATATAAATTATCATTTCCTCAACCCTAATAAAAAGATACAAGCAAATCTTGGATTGCAACTTCAATTGTTACATAACTTTTTTCCCATCCTTGATTGGAGAAAGGCTTGTGATGATTGACAAGTCATAAAAATAGATATCAATAGATTTATGTTTTTTTATAAGTTTTACGTTTCGACCATGTTTAATCCATTAATTCTCCCCATGTTGTAATACATATTTCCTAATCCATTAATAAAAATAAAAAAATTCTCCCCGATAGAAGAAAATTTTCTCCAACCAAAAATCTGGGAAGATGGCTCGAAAATAAAACCGGGGCAGTCTTTTTTCCCCACGTTCAAATTGGAGGAGACTTTATGCTCTCCAATTTTCGATTGTCCATCTATCCTAATTAAAATCACCCAAATGTAACTTTACAAGCTAACAAGAAAGACAAATACAAAAGAATCCCAGCGCCATTAGTCGGTGAAATAGAAAAGTATGTGGTGTCTGGCAGCAATTATGAGTATTAAAAGCATGAGTATTTTGATTATTATATGGTCAATCGTCCCCGGAGGAAACAGTATAAAAAGGCTTATGCATTAGTGCGCCAATTATATACGCATCCACGTTTTCGTGTTTTACCAAACGTGCATTGCATTATTCTGGATAAGAGTTCCCATCGGATGCGCCCGATCGTCCTCCTCCGGTTTACGCAACCTCCCTCCTCATCCCGCCCGCGGACTCGATTCTTCGCGAACACAGCGCGTCGAGCGATCGGGCATGAGCCTCGAGCGTAGCTATCGCGCCCGGGGCATGCGGGACTGGCGAGAGTCAAGTGAGTGAGAGTGACTGACTTTGTAATGCTGGTAATCTCCAGAGCTAGGTCAAAGAATTCGTGCCGAAACCAAGGCGATTCGATCCCGAAAGTCCAAAGCTGGAGACAAGATCCCGAGCATGTTGCCTAATCCGGTGGGTCAGTGCACGATGGGTTGGACTTTTTGGCGTATTTCGCTTTTGCTATTTTAATGGAAACTTGTCCAAACCCTTCATCTCTCACCGACAAAACTCATCCCTAACCTCACGAATACAATGCCAATCCACATCATCTTCCTCGCCGCCGCCATCATCACTCTTGCCCCTCCTCCAACGCTCTCACTCCCAACCTCCCCGCCGCCGTCGCCGCCGCCGTCCTCGCCCTTACTCGCGCCGATCCGTAAGGACCACACGACCCTCCGGTACACCCTCTCCGTTTACCTCAAGACCCCTCCCCAGCGCCTCGACCTGCTCCTCCACCTCGGCGGCCGCTTCTCCTGGGTCGACTGCTACTCCGGCAACTACTCCTCCGCCACCTACCGCCACATCCCCTGCAACTTCTCCGTCTGCGTCCCCCTCGACTCCCTCGCCTGCGGCTACTGCTACGACCGCCCGCCCGGCCCCACCTGCTCCACAACACCTGCGAGTACTTCCCCGAGAACCCCCTCACCCGAAAGGTCGGCCTCGAGGACGCCCTCCTCGACGCCCTCGGCCTCCCTTCCACCGACGGGTCGAGCGCCGGGCGGGTGGACGTCGTGCCGGACTTCCTCTTCTCCTGCGCCAAGCCCGACCTGCTCGCCGAATTCCCAAAGGGGACCTCCGGCCTCGCCGCCCTCGGTTTCTCCAACGTCTCTCTTCCCGTGCAGGTCGCTGAGGCCCGGTCCCTGCCGCGGTGCTTCGCGTTGTGCCTGTCCGGGTCGCGGTCGGCGGCGGGCGTGACCTTCGTGGGCTCGGCCGGGCCCTACAACTTCCTCCCCGGCATAGACCTCTCCAAGGGCCTCACTTATACGCCGATCCTCTTGAACCCACAGGGAGAAACGGTGATCACATACGCGCGGGAACCGGCGGCGGAGTACTACGTTGGCGTGACGGCTGTGAGGGTCAACGGGAAGGCCGTGCCACTGAACGCCACTCTGCTGGCGATCGACCAGGAGAGCGGTCGCGGCGGGACCTTGATCAGCACCGTCCTGCCTTACACCGCGCTCCAGACCTCCATCTTCAGGGCGGTGGCCGAGGCGTTTGCGCAGGAGGCCTCCGCCGCGTTCAACCTCACCACGATACAGCCGGTGAAGCCGTTCAGCTTGTGTTACTCCGCCAGAGATGTGGGCATCACCCGGGCGGGCCCAGCCGTGCCAGCGATCGACCTGGTGATGCAGAGCGAGGACGTGTTCTGGAGGGTGTTCGGGGCGAATTCGATGGTGAGGATCCAGAGGAACGGGACGGACGCGTGGTGCCTGGGGCTCGTGGACGGCGCGGCCGCCGCGTGGGCCGCGATCGTGATCGGAGGGCACCAGGTGGAGGACAACCTGCTGCAGTTCGACCTCGGGTCGATGAGGTTGGGTTTCATCTCCTCGGTGCTGGTGCGGGGGACCACTTGTGCCGATTTCAACTTCACGACCGACAATCATACGTGATTCGAATGTGCACTTTGGCTGGTCGGAACGCCAACCTCAATCTTGAACGATGATGGTGGGTGGTTGGTTTTGAAATAACGTGTGACACCCATCTATGGCAGCATGAAAGACGGGAGAAAGTTGATGAAATAATGCAGTTATACTATAATTAATATATAAAATTAATGCATTATAATGATATGAAAGATTTTTATTTATTAGGCAATTTTAAAAACGTGAAAGATTGCTAGTAGGCAATTAAACCGATGGGTTGTTATTGAAGTATATGTATATCAACAGAAGTGCACTTGATAAAATTATAATTATAATAATATTAAAAGAAGATCAAAGTCATTTTATCTAAAACCAGCTTCATTTGAAACTGATTTTGAAAAATAGAGAATAGAGAAGTTCAAATCTTTAATTTATTATCTTAATTTGGAACTGATTTTGAAAATTCCTCCGATCACCCTTTTCAATGTTGGTTCTAGCCATGAGTATCACCTAAATTTATATTTAGTTAATTTTGCATACTAGTGAAATCCATAACTTGTAATGCATTAATCAAAAGGGTGCAGTTGGAGGAAAATACAATCCTTGAGGGTGATATTCACAATCTGTAACTCATCAATAGAATGGTGGTTGGAGAAAACATTAACCCCAGTAAAAAAAAAATACAATTAAATCTTGGATTGGAACATCAAATGTTTTCCCATCCTGGATTGGAGAAAGCGTTGTGACAATTGGTGAGCCATATAAATGGATATCATTAGATCTATATTTTGTTAAGTTTACACTTCGATCACGTCAATACACATAATTCACTAATAAAAAAAAAAAATCTTCCCTCTAACTAGAGATAGAAGAAAGCACAAAATATATCATACTTAGGGTTACAATTGAAAAATAAAAAGGGCTATATTCCTCTCAATCTGTGTATTTAAATGATTGGATATCATCTCCATGCAAACTAAACTAAATAGACATAGTATGAATGGTGTACATATTATTAACCCTCAGAAATCGGGTAGGAGAAATTTCCTCCATCCAAGAATCACGGGAAACATGGCTCGAAAAATAAAAGAGGGCAGTCCTTCCCCATACTCAAATTGGAGGAGACTTTATGCTCTCCAATTTTCGATTGTCCATCTATACCCTAATTAACATCATCCATATGTAAGTTTCCAAACATAAAAGAAAGACAAATAAACAAGAACGCTAGCACCATTAGTCGGTGAGATAGAAAAATATGTGGTGTCCGGCAATAACTATGAATATTTAAGATTCCCATACATTCAAAAGCACGAGTAATTTAATTATGAGAAATGATTATGTGACAATTTTTAATTTACTAGTTATAATAATAATTTATTCTAAACAACCAAAAATTAAATCACAAAAAAATTATAAATTTTTGTGAGACCTATTCCAACAAACCGCTACTCCTTATAGTAAGTCAAAGCCCTTTAATCATGATATGATCAAATGTCCCCGCAGAAACAGTACAAAAAAGCTTGGGCATTAGTGCCCACTAATTTATGCACACACCTTTTGTCTTGACCGAGCTTATATCGCATCATACAAAAACGAATTCCCATCGGACGTGTGCGATTGTCCTCCTCCTGTTTACGCAACTCCCTCCTCATCCCGCACGCCCACTCAATTCTTCGCGAACACAGCGCGTCGAGCGATCGGGCATGAGCGTCGAAAACGAAGCTATCCTGCCCGGTGCCTGTGGGGATGGCGAGTCAAGCGAGAGCGACTTTGTAATGCTTGGTCAAAGATTCATGTCGAAACTAGGGCAATACTGAGATAACGGCACGATTATTCCTATAGAATAACAGCATCTTTTGAACCACAAAGTCACTTTTTTTTTCTAACAGGCAACCGGCTGTAATAAATTGAATACAACACGTAAACAATTGGGCATGAGCATTGAAAACGAAGTTATCGCGCCTTGTGCATGTGGGAGTGGCAAGTCAAGCGAGTGACTTCGTAATGCTTTTGTTGTAGAATTCATAGAGAGTAAAGGCACCGTTATTCCTAGAGAGTAACAATGCCTCTTGAACCCCAAAGTCACTTTCCTTTCTAATAGGCAATCGGCTGTAATAAGCTGAACAATAATTCCGATTTTAATAGAATTACTATTAAATTATTATTGTTAAAACCAAATTCCAAACAGTTTTACAATAATTTCGTCAAACTATTGTTAAAATCAGAATTTGGTTTTATGATTTTTTTCAGTAACTTAGGCTTGATAGATCACAACATGTTTGTGTAACATATCAGGCTTGCTAAGATCTATGCCACTCAAAATAACGGTTGCCTATAAGTTGGACGACAATTTTGATTTGAAAAGAAAAAAAAAATCATAAAACCAAATTCCAAAGATGGTTATCTATGTTATACAAACATGTTGTGATCTATGGATGAAATTATGTCCATAGTTACACTATAGCAAATTTCAGTTAATTTTGTCTGCGATATTTGAAAATCGACATTTCAGGTCCCTAAATTTGTTGTGCTTATATAATGCACATATCTGGCAACACTAAAATTAAGAATAAATCACACCGTAGAATGTCTAAAAATAAACATCATTGAGTATTTGCAATATAATTGTCATAGACACACCCAGTTTTTTTTTCTTTTGGGGGGGTGGGGGTAGTAGCTTTGAATTCTCACACAGATAAAAGGATAAATAGTTCTTGTACGTATCCTAATTTATACCATAACATGTTTGTATAACTTAGACAACCATCTTCGAAATTTGGTTGACTTTTTTTCAGTAGCTTAGGCTTGATAAGTTCTGTTAAAATCAGAATTATTGTTCAATTCGATTACAGCCGCTTGCCTATTAGAAAGGAAATTAACTTTGTAGTTCAAAAGGCACCCGATGAATTGGATTTTGGCATATTCCGCCCGGGCTTTCTTAATAGAAACTCGTCCAAACCCTTTTCTCTCAGTGACCAAACTCGAAGGCACCGAACCCATTCCAACCTCACGAATACAATGCCACTCCACGTCCTCGTCCTCTTCCTTTTCCTCGTCACCACCATCTCTCTCACTCCTCCTCCAACGATCTCACTCTCGACCTCGCCGCCGCCGCCGCCAGGGCGGTCCTTGCCCTTACTCGCGCCGATCCGGAAGGACAACACGACCCTCCGATACACCGTCTCGGTTTACCTCAAGACCCCTCCCCAGCGCCTCGACCTCCTCCTCCACCTCGGCGGCCGCTTCTTCTGGGTCGACTGCTACAGCAACTACTACTCCTCCTCCACCTACCGCCACATCCACTGCAACTCCTCCGTCTGTTACCCCTTCGATGCCGTCGGCTGCGGCTACTGCTCCGGCCCCCCTCCCAGCCCCACCTGCTCCAACGACAGCTGCCTGTACTCACCGGAGAACCCCCTCATCCTGAAGGTCGGCCTTGAGGACGCCCTCGTTGACGCCCTCGGCCTCCCTTCCACGGACGGGTCGAGCGCGGGGCGGGTGGAGGTCGTGCCCAACTTCCTCTTCTCCTGCGCCAGGCCCGACCTGCTTGCCGAATTCCCAAATGGGACCTCCGGCCTCGCCGCCCTCGGGTTCTCCAACGCCTCTCTTCCCCTGCAGGTCGCTAAGGCCCGGTCCCTGCCACGGTGCTTCGCGTTGTGCCTGTCCGGGTCGCGGTCAGCGGCGGGCGTCACGTTTGTGGGCACGGTTGGGCCCTACAACTTCCTCCCCGGGATAGACCTCTCCAAGAATCTCTCTTACACGCCGATCCTCCTGAACCCACAAGGAGACACCTTTGTCGTATACGCGCCGAAACCGGCGGCTGAGTACTACGTCAACGTGACGGCTATCAAGGTCAACGGGAAGGCTGTACCGCTGAACGCCACTCTGCTGGCGATCGACCAGAAGAGCGGTCACGGCGGGACCATGATCAGCACCCTCGTGCCTTACACCACGGTCCAGACCTCCATCTACGGGGCGGTCGCCAGGGCGTTTGCGCGGGAGGCCTCCGCTGCATTCAACCTCACTGCGACACAGCCGGTGAAGCCGTTCGGCTTGTGTTACTCCGCCAGACACGTGAATATCACCCGCGCAGGCCCAGCCGTGCCGGCGATCGACCTGGTGATGCATGGCCAGGACGCGGTCTGGAGGCTGTTCGGGGTGAATTCGATGGTGAGGATCCAGGGGAACGGGACGGACGCGTGGTGCCTGGGGCTCGTGGACGGCGGGGCCGAGTTCCGGGCGGCGATCTTGATCGGAGGGCACCAGATGGAGGACAACCTGCTGCAGTTCGACCTCGGGAAGATGAGGCTAGGGTTCAGCTCCTCGGTGCTGGTGCGGGGGACCACCTGTGCTAATTTCAACTTCACAACTGGCAATCATGCGTGACGAGGTCCCAAAAGAAGCTGCCGCATGATTCTAACGTGCACTTCGGATGGTTGTTGAATTAACCTGTGATGCCCATCTTTTGGGTCATGAAAGAGTGGAGAAAGTTGATGAAATAATGCAGTTATACTAAAGTCAATATATAAAAATTGGTACATTATAATGATGTGAAAGATTGTTATTCATTAGGCGATTGTAAAAAATGTGAAAGATTGTTGGTAGGCAATTAAACCAATGAGTTGTTATCTAACTTCATGTATTTTAAAACCAGTAGACTTAAAATGAATAAAGATGGAGATGAAGAAGAAGAAGAATAACAACAACAACAATAAAAATGATAATAATATTAAACCAAGATCAAAATCATTTTATCTAAAAACGGCTTAATTTGAAAGTGATTTTGAAAAATAGATAAGAGAGAAGCTCAAAGCTTGAAATATTAATTTATTATCTTGTTGTTTAACTTTTTTAATTTATAAATCTCGTCGAGTAAAATTGCAATGGGAGAGATGACCTCGAGTTTTATCTTAACCATTAATATGGAATCATAACATCGTCTAAAGAGTACAACTGAGAATAAAACTATCCACATAGAAGAAAACAAAAATTGTAGTTTTGATGAAGCTAATAGTATACAAAACCCTCTTTTATAATAAATCTACAACACAAGTACCCAAAAAAAAATTATGTTACCCATCTAATTTATCAAAATTTAAAGTTTAATCATGAAGGCAATGTCTTTTGTGTCTAAATTGACAAATACTTTTACTTGGGAAAAATTACCAAAAAACTCATAAACTTATTACAATTATGTCAATTTAGTCTTAACTCTTTTTTTTTTTTTCGTCAATTCAGTTTTAAACCCTTTATATTTGTAAAAATTCAATCCATTTGGCAAAATTTGGCCGGCTAGTGCTAACATGAACCTTAATCGACACTAACCGTTCAACCGACATTGACATGATAATTTTTTTAGACATTATTTTATTTTTTGAATATTTATTAATATATTCTTTTTCTTTTTCTTTTTTTCTATTCTTCCTACCGTTCTTCTTCTTCCCCTCACCCCCACCAATCGCAGTGGCTAGTGTGGCTCTAGTGAGGTTCGTAGGCCCTTGCGTGAGGCTTGAGAGCCGCAAGCAAGGCGACCTCACCAACCATAGTGAAGGCGGTCTTGTCAGTGACTGGGGAGGCCATGGCCACCGTCACCCATGGCCGGTGAGGCCCTCGCGGCCCTAGGCCTTTGTAAGGTGCCTCATGGTCCTCCCCCGCCTCTCCCCACCAATGGTCATTGGGCTCGATTGAGCTTTGCCACTGCACTTCAACCTCAATCTGACGTGGCCGTGCCTCTCGAAGGCCTAGAGGCCATGGGTAAGGCTGCCTTCACTCGCGACCGGTGAGGCTATGGTGAGGTTGCCCTCACCCAAATATGAGTGAAGTCGCCTTGCTCGCAACCCCCAAGCCTCACCCAGATCTGGGTGAGGTCGGGCAAGGGCTTCGTGCCCTCGTTGAAGCCTCATCGGCCACTAAGGGGGAAGAAGAAAAACAATAGGAAAAAAAAAGGAAAAAAGAAAAATAAAAGAAAAAATATTCATATTAATAAAAAATTTGTCAAAAATAAAAAAAAATATATAAAAAAATTGCCATGTCAACATCAGCTAGACAATCGACACTAACTAGAATCTATGTTTGCACTGGTTGGCTAAATATATATGGATTAACTAAATTGACATAAATGCAAAAGATTTAAGATTGAATTAGCAAAAAAAAAAAAGGTTTAAAACTGAATTGGCACAATCACAATAAGTTTATAACTGTTTAGGTAATTTTCTTGTTTTATTTTGCATGTCCTACGTTTAATGTATAACGACCTCACATAACACATCGTAAAAACCTACCGATGCTAGTAGCAAAGAAGAGAAACGACACATATCAAAACATGTTTATCAATATATGCTCACGCAAAACGTGAGCAACTTGACTAGTTCAAATTCAAGTTTATGAAGTGATGGAGATCTAAGAAATTGCGATATGAAGTGTTGGAGATTCGGTGTATCTTAAATTATGATATCGTGCCTCGATCGATATCACGTCATTATAAATTGACTACCGGTGTCATATGAATTATTACACCATCACAACGTGGAAACTGAAGTCGAAAGTAAGGTAATTACAAACATTGCATAATTAACAACTAAGACCGGCATGTCATTTAGGGTGGGTTTGTTTCACGAAAAACGTAACGTTTTTGGAAAATATTTTCCAGGAAACCTTTTTCAAGGAAAACGGTTGTTTGGTAATACGTGACTGAAACTATTTTCTACTGTTTGGATTGCATTTGAAAAATGAATGAAGGTGTAGAAGACGTCGACAAAGAGGAAGAGGAGGGAGCGAAGCCAACGGTAGCGCAGGAGGGGCTAGGGTTAGAGGAGGTGGCGGAGACGAAAGGGAGGGGGCGAAGGAGAAGGAGAGAGGGGAGGAGGAGTTAGGGTTTACGTTCACAGGCAAAGAAAGAAAAGAGAAAAAAAAAGATATAATAATAACAAATTCAAAATTTTTAATTAGAAATTCTTTTTAATAATAAATTTTTCATTAAGCAAGAACCTTAAAAATTTTGGAAAACGTTTTCCAATTCTTTCAAAGGGAAATCGTTTTCCCGAATTTAAGCTTTGAAATGAAAACATTTTCTGTTACTAGGAAAAAAATTCCGTTGACTCATTTTTCTAAAATAACCAAACGAAAAATGAGGAAAACGTTTTCTTGGAAATTATTTTTCACAAAACAAGCACACCCTTATTATATTTTCATTTGCGTTGACAAGAAAATCGATTACGAGGTCAACGAGACCCGGGACATGAGAAATCTCGCAAACCTTATTCCGGAAGCAAAAGCCATTGAAAACGAAAGCCCATCTCAGTCATACATTGAGGCGTGCATTGGTCTGGTTCCCAAGTTTTGGTTCTATTCGGAAAATGGGCCGAACCAGGTATCTCTCAAGTGATTTTCAGAAGGATTGGTTCAGTTTTTAATTCCACAAAAGGAATTGGATTGTCCAAACTAACCAAGATATCTTTATTTATTTATTTTTGAGGCAAATCCTAATTAATAAATTAATTTTTTCTTTCAATGTTGAGAAACTCCTACTTGTAGAGAATAGAAGAAACCAAAAAAAAAAAATAAAAAGGAATAACCAATTTTGGGACTTGACCAAACTGGACAATCAGGTGAGCTAGTTCCACAAATTGAGAACTAACCTTGCTCAATCTGATTCCAGGTTTCAAGGTGGGAACCAACCTACCATGTAATTAGAGCTCTGAAAAAAGCCCAACCCGCTCCATCCCAGCCCGAACTAACCTGCCTTTGGGGTATTTTCAGGTCGGGCCTTAGTTCAATTTGGATAAGTGTTCGAGTGTGTGGGTAATGCCAAATTCGGTTAGGTCTGGGTGATAACCCTACCCATTGGAAGACTTTCTCAATCGTCAGTCATCTCCCCACACTTCTCAATTTCTATCGTCTCTTCCACAAACCCTGAACACGGCGCCGTCCGCTCCATCCGTAACCGTGTGAATGCCCAAGTCACCAGAAGTAGCCACTCATACTCAATAGTCGCACATCTTCAATCGGGAGAGGCTGGATTCATCGTGAGTCTTCTCCATTTCTCTAATTTATCAATGAGCAAGTGATGATTCACATTTTTACAGTGCATGATAGGGGTGTCATTTGCTTGGGTGGAGTTGGCTTTCCACACTACTCGACCTGACCCAAACCTTAAAAGATGTGTGTTCTCTTTGACTCGAACTGCATAAGAGATCCATGTGTCAATTGTAAGATAGACTCTTGGAGATGTATCGGAAAAAAAAAATTCAATTTGCTTTATAACTCATAGCAGACATTGAAAGGTAATTCACTACTTGAAAACATGGCGGGTAGGCCTTTTTGACCCCAACAAGTTGACCAGAGGCACTTTTTTAATCTTTTCTTGATATTTGCATATGGGTATTCCTTAGATATAGCTAAATGATAATGTATTGAACTGCTCCCTTGATCACTAACACAACCAATATGATCCCCACAATATAAATATTCAGCCTTTTTTAATCAGAAATCCTCATTATAAATCTCGTTCTTCTATCTATAACAATAGAATTACTTGTTGAAGACATTAGCAACCCTTTTATCTATGATACTCTTAGAACCTGTAAATTATTATTACAATTAGTAATTTAGTCCTCAACATATTCTTGACAAATACAAAAACAGGTAGCAAACACCAACTCATTAACAAAAATCTATACATAAATTATAAATCAAATTTGGCCACAACCATGTGGATAAATGAAGCAAAAGTCTCACTTCGACGAACATAGGAAAGAAATGTCGGATGCATCGAATAATCCTAATACAAACCCTCAAAATTAAGTAGCAAGTGGGTTTTATTTATTTAAATTTATACCTATGAAAGAATTTCTATTTATTTGTTCGAAGTTGTCACATGTAAAAAAATAAATAAAATGGACAAATATCTCCACAAACTAACCAACCAAACCGACCATTCAATTCAACCGTCCACGGCATCCAAATTTGACTACATGTGAAATCCTAGTTATAAAGATCGTGTTCATATCCTATGGTCATTTAAAATATACGAATTATTCTCTAGAAGACAGGAACCATAATTATTTATCACTGACCCTATGTCAGATACTTCTCTCCGGACGCGAAATGGCATTATAAATTTTGGATAAAAAAATTAAATTACAAAAAAAAGGATAAGGGGGGATGCACTGTTTTTCCATATTGATTAAACCTCACTTCTTTCGATGTGTTCAAACCTATCCAATTTCGTTGCCCCCCCCCCCCAAAAAAAAAAAAAAAAAACAAATAAAGAAATATTCTTCAATAAAAAAAGAAAAAAAAAAACTCCGGATGCAAGACGCTGACTCGGACTTTATTCTTGCTTCGTTATTTTGTTTCGACCTTATGATTAAAATCACGCACCATTAAGTATTTCTTCTCGATCTTAGTGCTAATGCATTTTCTTTTTTTGTGTATTTCAGAATTTTATTTAAATAATTTCCCGCCCACGAAGCGAGAGGTTCACTTTGTTATTATTTTTATTTGATGTTTCATAAAGTCATGGTCTTAAATCAAATATTCGGCTCCCTCCCCTTTTTTTGGGGGACCAACGTATACACGTCCCCCTTATTGAAATGGCTGTAAATCATGGGCGCATCACATGCCTCATGTAAATTATTGATTCGAAATTCGAAGTAATATATATGGCATTATTAATAGAGACCAAGCATACAAGCTGTGAGTAAAATCTTATTCTTCATTAGGCCATTGCGTGTCTAGTTTTGCAAGAATTCTTTTATGAAAATGGATACGATTGAGCTAGGACATACGAGTTGAGAGGCATATGAAGCTTACATGGCTGAAGTTGGTCATGTTATCGGTCGTGCGTGTAGTGCAGTAGCTCTTGGTGCTTCTACAACATAAATATTGTTCCCCCCACAAGATTTTTCTGCTTGGCTAATGGAGATTGAATTAAAAGGGAGTGATGAGGCTACTAAACTTCCTAGTGTACTTTCGTTCCAACATAGACTTTTCATGCCCTGAGTCTTAGGGCGTTTAGTAACGATTACATCCTTAATCGATTCGACCAGAAATGATTATTTCGATTCGATTCTTAACCGATTACAGTAAAAAACGCGTTTGGTAACAAATAAAATTTACGATTCGGAATAGAAAAAAGAATAGAAACGCGTTTGGTAACTATATAAAATTTCTATTCCAATTCTTTTTAATTACCTTTTTAGATTAAAATAAATTTGATATTGAATTTTCATAAACCATTCAGCGATTAATTATATTTTTATACTAAGTAATAAAAATATTAACTAATCAATTTTTATTATATAGTAAATAATAAACCATAGTATAAACTAAACTAATATCCCTACAATATGTAATAAATAAAAATACTAAATTATAACATAAAATTAAATATGTATTCTATATACAACAAATATATATTTCATACTAGGAAGAAATAAAAATAAAATATAGAAATAATTTTTTTTTTGATTCGGCACTTTTTGATTCTCTTTTTTGATTCTCGGACGGAGAATCATATTTTTTTGATTCCCAATTCTTGTCCAAAATCGATTAGAGAGTAAATTTGTTCCCGAATCGGTTTTGGACAAAAATTTACCAAAACGCGATTACGTTCCCAAACGATTAGGAACAAAAAATCGAGAATCGGCATTGTTTGGATGGTTGCCAAACAGGGCCTTAGAATAATTATAAGCTAGAAATGGTCAACTTCAGCTAACAAATCTCAATTATACTGAGTCAAGAAATTGCTCATTTCATCACTTCAGGGAGAGAAGTACAAATTAACTTTCGCGCATGAGACAAGTTATCGGTTGGAAAGTCAATTTTATCATGGAACACTTGACACTTGAAAGAGAGGTTTAACAAGGATAAAAATTAGGTTGTGAAGATTGTTTCATCAATTCATTTATCTGCAAACTTTGTTTATATGTGCAGTTTCAACTCGTTGAAAATTAACTAAAATGGGAAAGAAACCATCTAATATCATATAACCTCATTTAGAGAAATTTGTCAAATGTAGTTCACACGAGTATGTACTCTTAGCACATAGCAATTGAGTTAGCATTGATCGGAATGTTGTGTTTGTACATACTTACGACTTTTCAACTGAATGATTGCATTTGTCTAGCACAATATAGAATCGTTTTTGTTTCAAACAAACATCTAGTTTTTTGTTAGCATTAAAAAGATTTTATTTTTCATCAATATAGATTTTAAGCACACTTAAATACAATAAAATAGTTGTTCTCCAATTATTCCAATTTAGAAGGCTCATTGATGAAATTTTTCAATAACAATAGAGATGATTCTAATACAATTGAAGTGCAAATCAAGATATTATAAAGAAAATATTCATCTTTATGAGAAAGTATTTGAAGGATGAAAGCACTTTATGATATCTCATGCATCAATTGATGTGATGTTGTTAATTGATCAAATTGTGTAAAATTGACGACATCGCGAGCACCCCCCTGGCACTCTTTCCCCCTGAAAGCAAAAATAAAAATAAAAATAAAATGAAATCCCCATTTTAAATGTTTAAAACTAGAAACAACCTCCATTGTCAATTCTGCATGTATCTTTGATGACACAGAACAACATGCTTCACGTATCTTCATTATCTCTTTCTTTAATTCATCAGAAAACTTCATATTCAAGACGAAGATAAGGAGGGATTCACGTGTAGGGCTGTGTGTGGAAGCGTGCACCATGTGCCATCTGCGGTTGACCCAACTTTTTTATTGGAAAGCAAGTGGCTATTGATTAGCTCGTCTCACGGATCTTGTCTCTCTCTATCTTTCGCTTGTGCTGTGTTCTTATTTAAACTTCTCCGAGACCAAGCCTTGGGACTTCAGCCTTCGCGACTTGCCGCAGAAATTACCAAACAGAGAACCCAAGAGAGCACAAGCATGGCAGCAGCAGCAGCAGCAGCAGCAGCGACAGCACCAGCCTCAGAAACCCTAAAAATGGCTTCATGGAAGAAAACCATCTCGTCCCCATTCCGGAAAGCCCGCACTTTCTTCAACCAGAGCCCCTCCCGAGACAAGAAGCCCCGCCAAGGTCTGCCCGTTTTCACACCATCACGATCCCCATCTCATCTAAATCCATACGCCCTAGAAATGAGAAAAGACTGTGCTTTCGCGTGATCTGTATACTGATACGTTTCTCGAGGCATTTCGTTTGTCTTGCAGAGCACGGGAAGCGAGTGAACATGACGAACTTGCAGGGCGATGTGATGGCCTGCGCTTACGAGGATGTTCAAGTGATGTGGTCGATCCTCGACAAGTCCAAGGACATTACATGCGACTGAACAAGAAAGATCTCGAAAGAAAGGCTCCAAAATCTTCGCACTGCCTTGAGCAACCGATTTCAATTGTAGATACGGTGATCGACCGGTGGTAGTTTTAAGTTTTGTATTGGGGTGGTGCCCCAGAAAAGGAGGAGAAGAAGGTGTTTCTTATAAGAAGGGTAGCTTTTGAGAGGAGACCCCCTCCATTGTAATTTTGAATTTTGCTGATTTGGGGTTTTGGCAGGAAAGGAGTTTAGGATTGTTTTGGAGCTTGATTAAGTTGGTAATTCTTGGTCTTATTTTTATTTTATTTTTTTTTTCCTGCTGAGTCAGGTTGTCATTATCTCCATAGGGAATCCCCATGATTAATGAAAAATGTCATGGCGAGATTTAATGAAAGTCTCATTTTTCTATTATTGTTCCATTACCACATCCTTTCTTCCTTGATTTCCCTCTTTTTTAATACATTTTTGGGATTGTTACTTGCTAAATTTTTATATTAGAGCTTAGGAATCCTCAATAGTTTGAGATATTAAACGCTTCTTTTTTTATTCCTGTCTTAATTGCACCGATCCACGTCTTCACCCTTTTGCTGTTATGCTTATCCTCCACCGCCAAGAACCGACCACAATTATACCGATAATGTTTCCAGGTGAAGTGAAAGACGAAGGCGAATAAAAAGTCAAAGGACGCAGAGGAGGAGGAGAGTCTTGAAATTCTCATGAAAAACACAAATTCTTGTGGTCAATATCAATTTGAAATGGGATGTGTTTGGTCCCATATACACTTCACCTAAATTCTTTAACTATTAACACACTCCCCCTCAAGTTTCATGGAAAATTATAGTAACAATTGTGAGCCTATTGCACTTATATTAATTTAGTCCTACAGTTTTAAAAAATTTGCTAACATAATCCATCATACTAATTTTGGTCGGAAATCATTAACATGGACACTAACATGGAAATTTTTTTATTAATATTTTAATTTTTTTTGAACTTTAGCAAGCTTTTATTAATTTTTAGTTTCTTTTTTTTTTTTCTCTTTCTTCCTCTACCGGTCACCGAGCCCTGGTGAAGAGCAGCAACCAGCCAAAGGGCCTTAGGTGAGGTCACCCTTGTTGGGATTTCGAGTTTGTAAAGGTAAACTTCTTCTTACTCAAGGCCGGGGGTTCGATTCCCCAACTCATCATAATGCGCGACTAAAGTGGGGAGCCGTGGGAGATGGGTCCCTGCGATAGCACTTCCCGTGGTTTTTGCGTAGTTGTTGTCGGAAGCGAGGTGGTTCCACGGTCATTAAAAAAAAAAAAAAAAAAAAACTTCTTCTTACTCTATTTATAGTACAAAAGCATATTCCAAAGAGTAAAATTTTGATAAAGTATGTATTAATAAATTTTTGATGGAGTATGTAAATATTAATATCATTACTATAGTCTAAAAACTAAATTTTTTAAAACAATTAATTATGATCCCGCAAAACTTTTTATGGTATTAGAGCATAAGCCAAAGTCTGGCTTGAGCATGAGTAAGAGTGTTAGCATATTTAAATGAGTTAAACTTTTAGAGCAATTGGTCATGGTTCACAAAGTTTTTTGTAGTATCGGAGTTGGGGTCATGAGCTCATTTTTTTCCAAACCTTATATGTCCCCTCCTATGTAAATGTTTCCACGCTTTAATCCTAAGCCAAAATCTAAGCTACACGTGATAGGAAGTATTAGAGTATCTTTGATGTAAAACCACAGATCAATCCAAAGATTAAGATTTTACAATTGTTGGCTGGGATCAATAAATTTTTTCAATTTTCTAGATTATTAAGAATCAACACACAAATTGGAAACTTCGATCTACATTTATTTAAGTCTGATGTTTCTAATAATTGCTCTTTAGTTCTTTTCTAAAACCCTAGAAAAGTTAATCTTTCCATTGATTTTAGAATTCCATTTCAAAATAAACTATATAGAAAAGAAACCGTTTCATTTTATTTGAAGGTCCTTTTACTATGCTATATTAAAGGGCACAATGACAATAATGAATGTTTTGGTTCATCTTGGAGGTATAAAAATGGAGATAAAATCCCGATTGTTTCCTTTTTTGCTAAATTAAATACGAAAACGTAAATTTACAAGTGCAAATTTAAGCTCAATTTATTGTGGAAAAAATATTAGCTCAATAGTCATTCAAAAGTTGAATATAGTGAGAGAGAGGGGGGGGGGGGACCAGCGCGTCCCTTGCATGAGAAGAAGAGAAATAGTGAAAATTTTAAATTAAAAGTAAAAAATAGAAAACACGGTAAGGATTTTGATCCTTCCTTGTAAAAATTTTAATCGTCATAGAAAGAAAGATGGGTGGTTTACGGAGCTCTTGAAACGCTTGGAGTTTCCTCGGTAGTTCTTACCATTCCGTGTACGTCCAGTGATTCTGAGACTCTGGTATCGGAAGGCCAATGGATGGAGGAGGTGGCGATTTGGTGATAGCTGAAGATGATGTTTCCAGTACTCGATATTGATAGATGGGGGATCGTCTGATTTTTAGATTTACATAGGATACTGATATCTTGTTTGTTCATCAAATGATATCTGGTTTGTTTGAGTTTCGTTGTTTTGTGATTGTGGATGTGGGATAACTAGCGGTCGTGAATGGTGCACGGTGACCCGCAAAACTACTTCAGTGGTGAGCGGAGGTGGCTAACAGCAGAGGTCCGGCGATGAGCGTACGTGTTTGATTGTGAAGTTTGTGTGTTCATTGTCTGATGTTTGGCCCCTTTTGCCATTGAAGTTTGGGACCAGTGCAGGGAATCTTAATCAACGGCAATTTCCAGGGAAAATTGATGCAGTCTGTAATGACAACTTGGTTATTAGCGTCGACAACTATTTGAAAGCGTCATTCATGATTTCTTGATGATAAATATGTCGTTTACGTGGAAATCTGTCTCCTTTTGTTTGTTTCCTTTCTCAATTTTTCGGTCGTTGCTCTGTTTTCTTAGCCCATAACGTGGAATGCCTCCCCAATTCACCAATGTCTGATTGCCCATCGTCTTCATCAGGTAATTATCAGTTCTCAAGTCCAGAAATAGACGTATGAGTCCACGGGACAGAGCCACCAGACAACAATGCAGAGTCGCGCAACGTTAACTTGTCCTTTCCTGTCAAGCCCTAACAATCGGACGTTCTTTGTTCTTGATGTGTGATTAGATTTAGGTTTTTTCAAGTTTTGTCACTGTTGGAAGGTATGCTCGAGATATACAATCTGAGATACTCAATCCTTTTGGATTATGATTGTGCACTAAATCAATTAGGGATTAAATTGAGATTGTGATTGATTCAAAAAATACATTATTTCCATTTGTTATGTACATCTTGTACTATATCTATAGAACCTTGTACATTAGGGATTATTGAAGAAAAATACAAAAGTTTCCCTAAAGCCTATCCTCTTCAGTCTCGATTTCTTATTGTCTTCCTTATTCTTTTTGCTTTCTTTCATGGTATCGAAGCGAGTCAAGTTCTTGATTTTGCTTTTGCCCAGGTCAACCTGTTACCTAACAAGGAGCTCTATACCTACAAAACAGAGTTAATCTCTAGTGTAGGAATTAGTTTTTTGAAAAGGAAAAAGAAGCAAGCGAAGAAAGGATATTTTTTCTGTACCACCACCATGACCCAAAATCTGCCATCAGCCTTTGACGAGCATCCCTCATAAGAAGATACGTCACAAATCTTGGAAACTCAGGACCTGATCCTATATGTTGTGATTCCTGAGACTCAAGAGCAACTCATCCAGGCCCAGCATGTGCATTGGCAGCCCTTCCAAACTTAGTCAAATCTGGAGTAGCCCATTCTGGGCTAGCCCATTATTGAGCTAGTGGATCCTTGAGCACTTTTCAACCAATCTTTTACCTTTAATAAATATGTCATTGATTAGATCTATTTCATTTGGACTATGGCCTAGCCAATCGTTGTAATCGTCACATTCTTTGATGATTGGTCTATTTTGCTCAAGATAGATTGATCTGGGGACCACTAACCGTTTGCCTTACCTTCTTAACGATCGAGAAGAGCTTGATGAATTTCGTTCTTATAGCAACTTCTGAAAAATCAGCAAGCATTTCTCGTTCTTTTTGTCTTCACAGACCAAACAAGCCAAAAAAATCCAAAAGCTTATGGGTCAATGCTAGAACTGAATCCACATCCCAAGACTTGCAAAGGCCAAACAAGTCAAGAAATGCAAAACTCCACGGATCATCAAGAATGCTAGAACTAGAACCACATTCCGAGACTTGCATAGGCCATACAAGAAATCCAAAACTCATCAAGGATGCTAAAACTGAAAGCACGTCCCAAGACTTGCTTAGGCCAAACAAGCCAAGATTTGCAATACTTCATGGGTCACCAAGGATACAGAGGATGCTTTTCTCTGTTTTTTTTTTTGGAAAAAACTATCTAAAAAATTTATCTTAAAAGTCCTATGTGGCTATTGATGTGGACGACGGAGTGCAAACGGCGCTCGGCGCCAATTGAGAACAACTTGTTTTGCAAGTGACGTTGTTGGCTCTGTCTTTCTCTCACTTGCTCCCGCTGTTAGTATAGTTAAATATTGAATCCTGTATTCATTCAATGAGTTAAACTTCTAGAGCAATCGTCATCGCTCACAAAATTTTTCATAATATCAAATTTGGGCTCATGAGCTCAATTTTTTCCAAATTTTATATGTCCCTCCTATATATATTTTTCTGCACTTTAAATTTTAGCAAAAATTTAAAGCTATATGTGACAAGATGTGTTATATTATTTTATAATTAAACCACATATCAATCCAAAGATTAAGAATTTACAGTTGCTGTAGGGTCGAAGTTTATTAGCTCAATTGCCGATGTAAGGGAAAAAAATGAATGGACAATACCATATGCATGCGTTCAAGAATTGAATCCGCGTAGAGAAGAAAAATAGCGCGGATGAGAAGAGAAATCGTAAAAATTCTAAATTCAAAAAAAAAAAAATTCAGAAACGCCGTAAAGATTTTGATCCATTTTTTTTTTTAAATATAATTTTTATCGTCATAGAAAGAACGGTGGGTGATATATGAAGCTCTTGAAATGTTTGGAGTTTCCTATGTAGTTCTTACCATTAAGTCCATTGATTTTGAGACTGCGGTACCGGAAGGCCAACGGATAAAGGGGGCATTGATTTGGGGATAGCCGAAGATGATGTTCCAATAGTTGATGTTGACAGATGGGGGATCGTCTGATTTTCAGATGTACATAGGATACGGATAACTTGTTTGTTCGAATTTCGTTGTTCTGTTATTGTGGATGCGGGATAACCGGTGGTCAGCAATGGTGGACAGTGACCCGCAAATTTGGCAACACTTCAGTGGTGAGCATAGGTGGCTAACGGCGGAGGTCCGGCGATTATCAAATGTATTCGATTGTGAAGTTTATGTGTTCATTTTATGATGTTCCGACGTTTTGCGCTTTTATTGATGTTTAGAATTGGTGAAGAAAATATTCATTTGGGCAAATTTCTAGGGAAAATTGATGCAGTTCCTAATGACAACATGATCATTAGTATTGACAACTATTTGATGGCGTCATTAATGATTTCTTGATTATGTTAATAAATACGTCGCTCATATGGAAATCTGCCTTCTTCTTTTTTTGGTTATGATGCAGAAAGCTTCCCCAGTTCACCCATGTCTGATTGCCCGTCATCTTCATCAGAAAACGATCGGCTCTCAAGTCCACATAGACGTACGAGTTCACGAGACACAGCCGCCGAGGAACGATCCAAAGTTGCGCAA
This sequence comes from Eucalyptus leucophloia subsp. euroa, assembly GCA_017140325.1. Lineage (NCBI taxonomy): Eukaryota > Viridiplantae > Streptophyta > Magnoliopsida > Myrtales > Myrtaceae > Eucalyptus > Eucalyptus leucophloia. The sequence goes on along the minus strand of CM029475.1, from coordinate 21,608,907 downwards.
CATTGACTTGTCCTTTTTGTCCAGCCCTAACAACCAGAAGTTATTTGTTCCTAATGGGTGTGGTTAAATTTAGGTTTTTTCCAATCTGTCGGTCACTATATTCATTATAGTCCGTGAAAAAGCCTGAATGTCCCCCCCCTTTTTTTTTTTTTTTTGTGAGCAGTTCTACTGTCATTCATCAATCAATATCGTTCAAATTGTAAATACAAGCTTCTAATGGCATGAATCGAAAACAAATAATAAAAAAAACCACCCAACCATAAGTACATTTTCAGCGCGGTCATCCGTAGTCGGTGGGACTCAGTGCATATTCCCTTGGACGAACGTGCCCTCGGCGAGACCCCGAAATAACAGGACGAGCCGAATTACTTAGCCGCGTAAGTCTCCTGCGCAAGACGAAAGCAACAGCCCTCGGCCCCCGATCATTAGATTACAAATTCTCTCCCTCTCTCTTTTTTTTTTTCTCTCTCTCTCTCTCTCTATCCTCCCTTCTCTCTCTACCGGGCTTTGGTGCGGGGGTGTGTGTGTGGTTCTTGAAAGGTCAGTACTTTCTCTCTCGCTTTCCATGTAGTTTCGCTTTCCTTCCTTCCCCCTTCGTCCCTTTTCTGTGAACTGGCGATGATCCAGACGGGGGCAAAAGCACGCCGCGGTCTAGAATTTCGAGTGTGAAAGACCGAAACTTTGCGGCTGGGAATTCGTTTGATCTTTTTTCCCCGAGCTTTCCGCTCTCGTGGGTAATGACGATCGCCCTCTTTTCGCGTCCCGGGGTTCGATCTTGCGGGAGAATTTCGCTTTTGATTGTCGGTGCCCTGTTTTCTCGTCGGTCGGGAGGTTGTTTTGGGTCTTGATCGTTACGGGTTTCTTTCTTTCCTTCTTTGTGATTGTGGTCTCTAGTGTGGGGCGAGTGAGATTGCGGTGTTTCGGAGGTCGATTTGTTTCTCCGATGCGGTCTTGCTCGAGTTTGCTGCTTTTGGTGATCTGGGCTGGGTAGATTCGTATGTGGTTTTCTTGAAATTTGGAGTCTTTTTTTTGGGTTTGCCATGGAGCGGCTTGTAGTTTTGTTGAGTTTCATGTTTTGAATGGAATTTCTTGTCGTTGGAAATTATGGGGTGTAAAAATTATGTTGCTTTTCCCTCATGGGTTGTGTGTAATACCTATGTAGATGTTTTTCTTGTGTGTACGAGGAACGCCTAGAAATTCTTGAATTGCCTCGCTCTCCTTTGTGCTTATTTTTGCCCTTTGCACTTGTAATTCTTTCTTTATTAATTTATTTTTATTTTTTTGGGAGGGGGTGGGGATCAGACCCTTGGAGTTTTTCTTTTTAAAATTGTTTTGTTGCAATGGTTAAGCACTTTCAGCTTGTTGCTTGCTATATCTTTCTCAATCTTTGTTTGTCAATTCTCATTGCAATCTCAATTTCGTATAATGCAGGCAGTAGCAGTAGCTTTTGAAGATGGGTTTTGCTGCTGTCTACCAATGCCTACAGGAACTATTCCCACAGGTGCATAGTGCGTTTACATAGTTAGGAGCATTTATACTTTTAGAAATCAGTAGACTCCTCTGTTATTTGCTGCAAACAGGTTTTGGATGTGTACATTGAAAATATTCATCAGCTCAAATGTCAATTTTCTTGATTTTTTTGGATGTCTATGTTTTCCTTATGCATTGAAATTTTTGTGCAATCAAATTTTGTGCTCTAGACATTTCTTTTAGCTAAATCATATTTTCAATGCTGTTTACTAGATAAGATATTGTGGGGAGCATTTCATTTCTCACATCCTTGCTCATTATTCCTGATCTTTTTCATTCTTCAATCCGCAGCTCGATGCACGCTTGCTGAAAGCTGTTGCTATTGAGCATCCTAAAGATGCTGATGCAGCTGTGGAAGTTGTTCTTTCTGAAGTTCTTCCTCATATGCTGCAAAAGGAAAAAATTGCTGATTCTTGCTCTGAAAATACAGTTCACTTGGCCAATCAGTTGGAGAAGGTGACACAATTTCCTTTCCACCACAGCATTTTTTTGTCACTAAAATGTCGTAAAGCAATTGTCCAGTCCTCTGCTTTTCCAACCTTTATGTGCATTTTAATATTGTGCCTAACTTTTCCTACTTCTGTGCTTATTTTGGTGAAGTTGAATCTGACGAGCAAACTTCATTATCACGCCGCCGACGTAAGTCTAAGAGGGAAGCTGTCAGTTCTTTGGTGACAAAAGAGGCATTTAGTGGAGGTGGCGATGCTTCTAACACTGCAGGCAATTCTGTGGATGCTGATTTGACACTCGGTGATGAGGGTCCTTTCTATGATGCAAATGAGGGGAATGATCATCCATTTAGAGCTGTTGATAATGAAGCCATGATTGTATCTGAAAATAGTCAAGAAACGACTGTCATTCAAGCAGATAAAAATTCTGAAGACTGGAAACATTCTGGTTTGCATCCATGTGATGCTATTGATGACAATGTGGTACATGGAAATGTGGATGGGGAAGAGTTAATTTTGTTAGGGATGGAGAAAGCTCAGGAGCCTATGCCAGTGTCTGAGAAAGTTCAGGAGCCTGGCCCTTTTCATGGTACCGCTTCAAGTTCTCATCTGGTGCTCACTTCAAACTGTGAAAATGGCAGTTTGGGCGGCAGTTTGCATATTGGTTCGAAAGGTTCTAGTTATTCTGATGCTGGTGTTGGTGTTGGTGAAAAGAGCTCAATCTTGGACACACCTTTGTCTGAGGATGAGAATGCTGATGTTGAATTGGCGTTGTTGTCTCCTCAAGAGCATTCCTCGGAGGCTCCAAGCTGTGCATCTGAAGTTGATACTCACGCTCATGAGAATAAGTATGCTGATGGGAATGTAGAATTAGAATCTAGTGCTGTTGCTCAGGAACTGGACCTCAACAGCACTGGCACTGTTGATGTGGATGATGATCCTCCACTGAACATGACTCGCTCTGGACAGATTTGCAGCGTTGAACTTCTTGAAGAGATCATCGAGTATGCAAAGAATAATAAGGTGCTTAACATTATCTAAAACAAATTGATAGTATTTGCTCTATGTTATTTGAAAGCACTAACTGGGAGCTGTATTGCTGTTGCAGAAAACTTTGTTTTCAGCAATGGAATCAGTTATGGACATGATGAAGGAAGTTGAAGAGCAAGAGCAAGCTGCAGAAGTAGCCAAAGAGGAGGCTGCTAGGGGAGGTCTTGATATTTTAAACAGGGTTGAAGAACTGAAACGGATGCTGGCACATGCCAAGGAAGCTAACGATATGGTTGTGCCTTCTTTAAATTGGAGTATGTGAGGGGATTATCTTCAGAGTGAATAGAATAGCTTATTATATTTTGTATTTGCAGCATGCTGGAGAAGTGTATGGGGAGAAGGCAGTTTTAGCAACTGAAGTTGGGGAGCTACAGTCTCGTTTGCGCAGCTTGTCAGATGAAAGGGACAAGTCTCTCGCTATTATTGACGAGGTGCTTCCTATATCTTCTATTAGATTCATTGTGCGTAAAACTAATCATCTGTTGGGAATTAATGGATCCAAGATTACCACACTGCCATGTCTTGTGAAGTAAAGCTCCTGTTGCAGAAGCTAATGGACGAATTGGAAAAAAAAATTTTAAGCACACATCCTGCCAAAAGATGAAATTAATATCTTTGCATACAGATTGGTGTGTTTTAGAGAAATTCACGTATGCCTCTCATTGGTTTTGTGGAGCACTTGACCAGTGAATATGCTTCTTAAATCTTTATCTTGCTTAAAATTATAAATTCTTAGAGATTCAAATTTTGGGATGTGAAGATTATAAGATCTCATTCTGGATCACAACAATGCAGGAGACACCATAAATTTGATTTTGTATATATAAATTTGGTTGACTGTCATGATAGATTTAGAAACTGTTTGGTATAGGTTTTCAGCAACAGTTTTGATTGTGAACATGGCTGTTGTAGCTTTACTAGGGTGTTTGGGAAACATTTCATATCTGCAATATCTCTAAAATTCCAATAGTCCAACAACAGTTTGAGAAAACTCCCTCACTTAGCTCTAAGGTTTTGTAGCTGTAAATATTATTACCAAAGATTTAGTGTTTCATAGCATAGTTATAATATAATACAGTTACAATATAGCCGCAGTTATGCAAAACAGGTTTTTGGATAATTGTATATAACTTGCCGGTCTTTGGCATACGAAGTGCTATAATCTAACCACATAGTCATAGTAAATGTTTATACAAGGATAACATATTCTGCCTATCAGTTTACGGTTTTCATATGCATGCAATCCTGATGTTTTTCATATTATGGGCTTCATATTGGCATGTCTGCTGCCTTAATTTGTTTTGTTTTCTTTGTACTGGAAGATGCATGAAGCTCTTGAATCTAGACTTGCTGCTGCAGAGGAGGTGATGAAAGCCGCTGAGAATGAAAAACTGGAAAAAGAAGAATTGGCTCGCAGTGCTCTAGCCGAACAAGAAGCCATAATGGAGAAGGTGGTTCAAGAATCAAAAGTACTACAAGAAGAGGCAGAGGAGAATTCTAAAGTATATTCTTTTTAACAAATTGTTGATTGAATTCTGAATTTTAATATTTGACCAATAAATAACCTACTGACCAGCACCTATTACTTCTCATCACTGCAGCTAAGGGAGTTTCTTATGGAGAAGGGGCGAATTGTTGATATATTGCAGTAAGCATTTAATACTTAATCTCATGCACATACGGATCTTAAGTGGAATTTGCGTGTGAATGTGGGTGTTGTTTTCTCATTGACGTCAACTGATGTCTGGACTCTATCAGCTGTCAGTTCGATAGGCCAATACTTGTATAGATCCCTCAATTAAATCTCTTGCCTTGAATCAACCCCTTATACACGTGAATTTGTGAATACGGATTGAGAATTTGGACTTGAAGTCAATTTTCTATAACTGCTGTACATGAGTACTTGTGAATTTCTGTGGGCGTTATCTGGAGGTTGTTCTGTCCTTGATTATAAGAGGTAAAACTGTTATAGGCTTACAGTTGATTTTGGGTTTTTTACATCTTTCACTTTCTGTCTTGGTATCCTACAGGCATAAGCTGAGTCATGAGTACTCATAATTAGGTGCCAGATTAACATTCCTGGTTGTCAGGTGCTGTGCCTATCTTCTGATATTGACTATGAAGTATAAACAATCCTTTGTAATATATGAATAGCGTACTTCTTTGGAATGGAAAACTTCATGGTTGATGCTATCTGTGAAAAAGTGACTATTAATGGACACTTTTGGTGAGTGCCTGTGATGATATTGCTTCCAAGTCTCTGTTCATCTTCAAATTTATGTTTTTTCAGTTCATTAAGTCATGTGTTGCTTGTTTCTTTGTTTTTGCATTTACTTATTTTGCCCTAGTGGGGGACTCAAGTCAAGCTCAAATTTCATGTGCTCATTTGAAGGATTGAGTTGGGCTTGGGAATTAGGATGTCGATATGCATATAATAGTACTAGCCACACATTCCTTAGTTGCCTGCATCTCCTCATGCTGTGATCGTCATCATATACCAAAGATTTGGAGTTTTGAAGAAACTCATTGAGTCAAATCTGCAGAGGCGAAATATCGGTTATATGTCTGGACGTGAAGTTCCTTAAGGAGAAGTTTGATGAGCGGGTGCCTCTGAGTAAGTCTCTTTCCTCTAGTCAAACTAGTTGCCTTTTGGCCTCATCGAGCTCTTCTCGGAAAAGCACATCGAACAACCCAATTCTCAACGAAGCTGAAACGTGCGGGACACCAAAAAAGATTGCTGAGACAGCCATGATCAAGGACATATTTCCTGAGACAACTTTCGAAGAGGAAAAAAGCAGAGTTGATCTGAAAGAGCTTACAGATTTAGGGTGGGAGTTTTTTGATGAGGACACTCTATTCAGCAATGGGAATCTGAGCCCCACTGCTAACAGAGAATTTACGGGCTCCGAACCCGACATCCTTGGTGGCCATTCATGAACACGGGGAGCTTATGTTGTTTATTTTTCGGGCCCTTTTGCTGAGTAATTGGAGAATCTGGTTGTTTTGGATATCCTGGTAGAAATCTTAGCAGTTAGCACCCTGCGAGAAACCATGTTTTGGACTTTTCAGGTGCAGCTCTTTTCCTCTATGTATAGCTTAAATAAGGAGGAATAATACTTTGAATATTGCTGTACAGCATTCCTATAGTTACTTTTCACCATCTTAGCACGACTTGAACTTTTGGCAAACCTAACATGGTGCTTCATCTTCTCCTCATGCTTTTGTAGTTTTAATAATCTTCTCTCTCCCCCACCAATATTTCCTTATGATCGTAACGTCTGTACTGAGTCGAGTATGTTCAAATCAATACAAGTGCTATTCATGTCTGCCATGCCGAGCGTGGGGAATATATTGAAGCCAGAAAAGCTATGTTCTCGCCACAAGGAATACCCAAGTTGAAAGCCAGAAAGAAGGTTCTTTTGGGTGGATGGATCAACGCGAATTTGTTCCTTTTTTCGGCAGCACGAGTCCTTTTCATAAGGCAAAGCAGAGTAGATCCTTGAGGAACGCCAAGACATGAAGTTTGAAGTGAACAATAGCAAGCAACTTAGGATGTCACAAGATTCAGAATGAAACAAGCCTATGATGCTGCATAATTCTCTTTTCATGTACTTGCGTGTGGCTGTGATACTTGGGCGTGTTGGGCCAGTGCAAAGTAAGCTCTCTAGAGCAGCAAAAGCGCGAGTTGTTCGGCTCATCTTTTTCCCTCCTTGGCTGTCTGCATTGAAATCTGCTAAAATACAAGATGGTTGGCCATTTGATGACCAAAATAGGTGGCGACCGTCTAAGTTGTACTCGAATTGGATTTGTCGGATCAGCCTAAAGTTCGGGATAGAAGTCGGACTTCCTCTTTTGGCCGGCCATATCTGATCTAATCGGTGGCGAGTTCGGTATGGTTTTCATGGCGCTAGAGCACTAGTCTTTGAACATGGTATGGTTTTCATGACGCAAGAGCACTAGTCTTTGAACATGGTGTTAAAGGGTGCATTTGCTTTGCGCTAAAAATTAATGCTTGTATTACTTACAAAGTTGTACAGACAAAAAATATTCGCATTGATCACGAAAATAATCAAACATGAATCCGGTAATGATAACATTTTTAATTAATTAATTATTTCCAGTAATATAAATAATTATTTAGAAAAATATTTTCTAAATTATTCAATTTCCGTGAAATAAACAAGTTGTAATTGTGGGATGAATTAACCAAGCCTAATTTTTTGTTAGGCTTTAATAGTATTTTTTTGGTGGGGAACCCGAATTAGGTTTTAAAAGCTCACTAGCCCTTTTTTTGTAAATTATTGAACAGGCTTGATTATGGCTAGAACTGAATAATAAAATGCCCCCATTGATCTCAAGGAGTATGTCTAAGAGGGGGAAGTTGAGAGGATAAAAAATAATGATCAAAATTTCCATTATATAAAAACAGTAAAGTCATTAAATTGCAGAAATAAATTTTAGCACACATCAAACGTTGGCGCGTCCAAGATGGAAACGAGGATAGATCCGAGTGAGTTGTTCTATATATCATTTATATAGAGCTTGTTCACGTATGGGGGAGTGAAAAAAATAAAATATATGTGGTATGCTCACAATCTCCCCAAGTAATCGATTTTTAATGTTTTTATGACATTTGAATTTTGGCTTTTATTTGATGTCAAGCGCTCGATACCATCCAAATTAGAACTTCATGAGTAATGGCTACTAATTCGACTTTCCATCGAACTACAATTATATGTAAATATATTGAGATATAAAGTCATGATTCCTCTCGTAATTTTCTAAGATTTAATGTGCTCGTCATTTATTTTTCAAAGCTCTGTGAAGATATTAAAAAAAAAGAAATTCCTTTCATTCTCAAAGGCCAGATCGACTGTATATCAGCAAAATACATCGAAAGTGGAAAATGAAGAAAGGAGAGAAAGAAAAGATAGAAGCTATGAGTCGCACCTCTCTATTTAACTTTGCATAATTTATCTACTCATTTATTTTCCATTGAATCAATCTTAACCAACTATATTAAAAAAGGGGGAAAAAAAAAAAGAGGCTGTACATCCATGCAAACTTTCAGAGCTTTCTGCACTTGAGAAGAAAAATGCTTCCCCGGCTCAACAGCTTCTACTTCGTACGCTGCGATCTTGATCTCTCTCTACCTACGATCCTTTCTCTTTCTCTCTCTCTCTCTCTTTTTCCTCTTCTGTGTTCTCGATCAGTCTTGCCAGCAGATAAGCATGACCGTGCACCTCCAGATGAGGTAGAGGCGGGCCCTCTGCTCCCTGATGTGCTTCGAGCAGCACCGCTGCCATGAACGCAGCTTCAAGCTCGTCCTCACCGCGCTTGTGCTTGAGTTATCCCCTCCCATTCTCTCTCCCTCTCTCATACACCAGAAGCCCAAAACCCACAGAAAATTAAGGGAAAAAGAAGACGGGTTTGGATTCTTTTCTGAGTAAGGGTTGGTTGCTATTCTTGTGCTGAGGCAGCGAGCAATGGAGGCTTCCGGGTTAATATATAGAGCGCGCGCGAGCGAGAAAGAGAGTAGACGAGGAGAAGATATGAAGGAAGAGTCCCTGTGGTGGACGATGAAAGAGGGCCCGCCGAGTCGGACCGGCGAGCCGGGTGGTCCGAGTCAGGGAAAATTTGCATGAGCTTAATCGGCCAGATGGAAATGGCACTGTTGGAGGTGGCTCTCGAGCTTTGATTTTCTGTCTGCTTGGTCATGTCCCCATGAAAGGGACGGATCATCTTCTCCAATAGGCTCATCTCTGTCGACGGGCCCTCCCTCTGTCTCCTCCCCCCAAAAACTCCAATAAGCCTCGCGCCCGATCATCGTCATTACGCGTGGCGCTGTCATTTCCGTTTCCAGGATTGGCACGGTGGTTGCTGTTATCCACTAAGTGTAGGGAAAAAGAAAAACAAAATGCTTTCTTTCTAGGATGAGAGGATTCTAAATGGGGTTGTCGGGTAGCGTCCATTCTCTCTCACTGTGGCAGCAGCTGAGTAGAGGCGTGTGCGGTTGGTCATCGTCACAGGTTCGAATCCTCCGGTCGCTCGTCGGTCTCGGAAAACCTCAGTTCGCCTGCGGTGCAGATTCGACCGTGTTGTTGCGTATGATAATTTCAGCTCCACTCCTATTGGCACCTTAGTGGAATGGTAGTGACGGGCTTGCTCAAAATGAACGGTACATGTGATTCAGATCGAACATTCGGTTGCTGGCGTGGGACTCTCATGGTAACTCTTAAGAGGTCGTCGTACTAGCCACCTTTTCTCACCCTTTTAACTGATAAAAAGACAACCTATCTCCTGTCAATTAGCTTTTGATACATGTCTTACTTCCATTACTTGACTTGTGCCTTCCGCCATGGAATGTTTGAGATGATTTAATCCCTATAATACTTGGATAGAAAAGAGTATGTCATTGTTATATATATATATAGCATTTATAATATAGGGGAAAAGTCACCAAAAAAAAAAAACTAAAACTTTGTCAACTTTGACACATTTACTTTAAACTTTTTTTCATAATACCAAAAATACCAAACTTGTACTCGTGTAACACATTTACCCCAAACTTTTTTCTATGGCACCAAAAACCCTAAACTTATATTTGTACGGCATATTTATTCCAAACTTTTTTCTATAACACTAAATTTTTGAGGTTACATGGACATATAAGCTTGGGGTTTTTGATGTTATAAGAAAAACGTTTGAGATAAATGTGTTACAATGGATATAATTTAGGGTTTTTGGTGCCTTAAACCCTACAATATATAGATTCAAATTGTAAGATTAAGTAAAGTACCTAAAATTAGCATTTTGTGTGTAAGACATGAGTAAGATATATAATGTATGATTCAAGTACATATGATGATTTCTATGCATAAATAGACATAATTTTTGTTGTTTTATTACTATTTTGTATCAACTATCTTGTAACCATCAAAATATGGCGTACATCATATTGTATGACCAAAGTTAACTCTTAAAAAGAATTTGAATTGCCAAATCGATAGATACATATCAAACCATAAATTCACTAATGAATCGGTAGATTTGCGTGCTATTCAAGAGATTATCGATACATCTAAATAAAATGTCCCACTTAGATTTAGAATTGAATGAAAGATTTTACAATATGAATCAACTTATGTAGATCCTAATCTTTCAACATCTTCTTCTCTTTTTCAAGTAAACGAAAGAAGAATCCTCAAACATTGAACCCAATTATCTCATAAAGTATGGATTAGAATAGCACCATCTAATCACAAATTCCAACATTATATAATGTGTACCACGAAAATAAACGATACAGCATTTAGGTTAACTCAAATTTGTCAAAGGCCACTTCCATTACTCTCCCCTAACTCAAATTTGTCGGAGGCCCCTACCATTTCTCTCCTTATCCTCCATTCATTCTTTATAGGTGCACCAAAAAAGGTCGTCGGTAGACCACTCAAGTGCCGTCATTTTGAGGCGCACATAGTTAGTCCCGTCCGACGTACAATCGAGGGACATTGGATTGGATCGATCGATATCATCACGATGGGTCGCGTAATGCTGACGTGGCACGCATCACTTAAATGCTGCACCAGGCTTCTCAACATCGAAATCGGAAACCCTAACCCTTCAACAAAGTGGCCTACCTTTGGGGGGACAACCGGGTCTAGGGAATGAGTTTTCTTTCACCATGTGGGCCCAAAGCCCATGTGCTCAGCCTGGCCCCTTTGCTACGGTGAAGATCGGCAAGAGGGAAAGTTCCCTCAGCTCACATCTCGATCACAAGTTGAGGTGGGGGCAAGAAAATGAAAAATCATACGTGGGAATCGGCCAGTCTCATTCATTTTCTCATCACTTGGAATCCCTTTGCTTTGAAAGAAAGCTTTTCGGGATGGACCGCTCCCGCGACACGACAAGTGAGCTCGAAGCACCTATCGTTTATCCATGGACGGTCGCCGTACCGGTATATTGGGTTTGTGTGGTTCTGTTTTGAGGTCAGTTTAAGAAGGAACGTCGTCTAGTTTGGATGATAAATTGTGAATATTGATGTAATGAAGTCAGCAAAGTAGGTTAGGAAAAAGAAACATTATCTTCTAGTGTCGGAATGATTTTATTCTATGGGTGTCCGTGGCTTGAATACTGTTCCAAAAGGGATTTCGATGATGCTGCTGACTGTTGGCTTTGTATGCTTGTGAGAAGAGTTGAGAATGTTGTGGGTCTTGGTCACTCGATGCGACGAAATTCTTGAGAAAAGAAAAGGAAAAAAAAAAATAAAACAAGAAGAAAAAGAAGGGGAAGAGATGTAGAGAAAAATCCATGTTGTCGGGTGGGAATGTTGTTCTCTTCTGATGAGAGTAGTGAACCAGAAGAGAACAAGACATAATGCCCCATCTCATTAAAAAACTTTTCCTTTATATCTGTCTCATGATCCTCGTGCACGTGTGGACCTTGAGAGAGAGAGAGAGAGAGAGAGAGAGAATGAGAGAGATTGATCGTCGATTTCACTGCACAGTGGGTGCTGGCACCGGTCTGGTTTTCTTGGGTGATCATTCGAGATCTTTTAGCTTTTTAACTTCGAAAAACTACAGATTATTTTCATAGACTTCGGTATTGTACATGTGTCACTGCTTTCGAATGACAAATGATTATAGATTACTCTCATAAGTTTTGACATCGTATGTGATAGTCTTACACTATGAAACGTTACTCATTATCCGAAACTTTGATTTTTGTTGCATCCCCTAATTTTTTTCCGTCTGTATAATCATTAAGTATTACACAAACATGGGCTAACTCAATTTTTAACCAAAATAATCTTTACTGTATATATATATATTTGTAATTTCATTAACCATGTCTTCCTTTCTATCTGAATAGCATTAAAAATGTGTTATTGAGTTTAACACTAACAATTACCTGATAGAAAACTAGTAGCTGCACACAAAAAATCTAAGTTCAAAAGGGAATAATATGTAATTTTTCAAAATTCAAGGGCCATTATGCACCAATGCCAAAGTTTAGGAGGGTAAATTGTAGGTTGTCAAAATTAGGGGGCTTTTATGCAAGGGCTGTCAAGAGGATTTTGAACAATTATCCCTTTTCTTTATTTGTTCTATTTTTATTTTTAAATTTATTTTAACAAATATCATGACATATTTAGGGGATATTTCCTCATTTATCTTCACAAAATCATCCAAACAAAATCCCGGTATATTACATATATATATATATATATAGATACTTTTTTTTTTCTTGATGAGATATTTTTCCTCTTCCCCCAATATCCTTGTAAGAGATTCTCAAATTGCAAAAAATGAGGATAAGTGCATGACTTCATGCATCTTTCTTCCTTTAAAACCCAATCATTTCATTTTTGCTGAGATGTTTGATACCTGTGTACTCAAATCTTTCAAAAGCGAAATGCTTTTCTTTCAAAAAATTAGTTCAACATGGAAAGTGGATATGGTGTACAATTAAATCCATCTTGAGATTTCAAATTCAATTCTTACTCGGGGCAATCCCTTTGATCGAGGTCATAAAGGATTACCTCTTTATCAATTTCCTACTTAGCATGATGGCATGCCTTTAACCGGATTAGAGAGGTCGTATTAGATTGGTGTGCAAAATTGATCCGACATACCACCCGACCTTTTGTTCTATTTGCATGGTACGTTCCTGGCCTTGCTGTATCTGTTAACATCAGCATGAATGGTCAAGAGAACGCAAATCTTGGCAGAATCAGGTTCTTCCAGTTTAATATGATTCCTGAGTCAAGTTTTACTTAAGCAAAAGCTTAACCAAATCGGAAAAGAGCCCCTAAATCTTTATTAATCTTGCCTATGTCATTGCTCCTTCTGGCTGGAGTTTCAGAAGCATCCAAAATTTCATGCCTCATGAGTATGCAAAAGATGAAAAAAGAACAAGCAAAATCACTGTAATTAGAACTAACCAGATCTGCACATCCGCTTAAGCGGAGCTTGCTAGTTTCATTTATTCTACTTCACAAGACATGCTTTGTTATTTCTGTTATGCCTGAAAAGTGAGGCAATAAACCCTGAGAGCTGATAAATCTAGAAATGAATGAACACGGAGCTTTCACATGCATGTATGAGCGAATTCGAGCATTTGTCGACTTTTGTGTGCCTAGCATATTGAACTGCAAGCCACAATGTGTATTTCAACAAGAATGAGCTATAAAATATCTTGATCTGCTTCAACCATATTCAGAATCCGGATCTATGGAATCTCGAAGAAAAATGTCTAGCAACAGGGTCTTCTTTACGCATCTAAAACGTGTTTAACCAAAAATTCCCAGTCAACCCGACCAGGTAATGTTAACAGAATAAAGCATTGTGAGAATCAACTTAGAAAATAAGCACTTGGTATAAAGATAAATCAGTCACAGCAACAGAAACCTGTTACTTTCATATACTTTATTCTGTCTCCTCGTCATGACAAGTTAAGCCGACTTATATAACATCGATAGGCCACAGAGTGACAATCATGCCATTCCCAATGCTTTCTGGATGTCTTCCTGCATAGAAAATATCCATGAATGTCAACGAACAACTAGGAAAAGTATCTTGCAAAGCTAAGTGAAATGGGTGGTTCAGAGAAGTGAGCACTTGAGGGCCAGAACAGACTGTCGGCTACCTCGATGGCTAGTGGAGGTGTGATTGTTCCGTAGCGGCTGATGACTCGCCCTTCCTTGTCTACTAAAAACTTGGTGAAGTTCCATTTTATTCTTGAACCCAAAAATCCAGTTTTACGTGCTTTGAGGTATTTGTAGAGGGGCGCTGTTTCTTGCCCATTGACGCAAACCTACAACCACAGGCACCTACTGAAAACTTCAAATAAATCGACTGGTCATACGAAATGAGCAAACAAGTTGTATGAGATAACCAATATTTATGGTATATAAACCCACAGAGCTATTACATCTATCATGAGCTGTGCAATGTGGAGTACAAGGAAAAGTGTCCAAGAAATCATAAAGTAGTAAATATCTCTCTAAGTTGATAGTTCTCAAAAATGGGTAATTTTGAGTTTACTATCAACAACTAGAAAAATCTCCCGACAAACACTCATGATGCGATCAGATGTGACTTGTCCCAAGATAAGGGTAGGCCCCGCGGCCACAATCCTTAAGAGGCAGATTGTGAATCTCATACCACCGGGAGTTGTACAGCCTTTAATAATATGAGAAGCCAAACGTGAGAAGCATTTTTCTCATTACAACTACATTGCCAAACATACTAACAAACCACGCTCTTCACGTGAGAAGTCAAGTACTGGCTGAATTTATCTGAGAGATCAGGTTATGATTTTCTTCTACAGAACATAACCTGAAAAGAATCTAAGAATTGCAAACCTATGAAATTTTTTCAAATTATTCTTATCTAATAATTTTCCAAAAGATTGTCTGAGTTTTACTGGTAGTGACAGAAGACTGATGATGTGTTTGGGTAGCATTCTCAACTAAAAAATGAAAACAGATGGACTATCCTGATGGAAATCAGGTTACAGACTTCTTTGTAAATGACTTCACCAACAAGGAAAATCGTAATCATTGAAAACTTGCAGTCCAAGCAAAAAATTTCACAGTATTTCTCCTAGAGACTTTCTAAAATGTCGTCTGAATCCTCGGTCGACTTGGCCATACCACCAGATGGAATAAAATGTGGATATGGAAACAAATGAAGATAAGTTGTGTAAATCAATGTACAAGCTGTGGAGCCTACACAACGGATCTTTTCAAAGAAGAATGTGTTAATAATGTGTTTACTCAATTTTGGATATGTTTACTTCAAGTTTGGGTAATGCAATTGGGTAATCCTCAAAATTTAGTTGTGAAGCCAGATGGTTTTGGATGAGTTACAGAAAGGACACCAGTATTGCAACTTCTCCTCAATACTTTCTAGCCAGAAACCTTCTATATTTTGGTTAATCTAATTGTTCCTTATCCTCTCTGGCAGTTTGTCTTTCAACTTTTCTTTCTGCCATTTCAATGTTAATTCTGGCTAAAATTTACAGGTACAAGATGCAGAACAAATTTTCCAGCCAGCGGTGACCAACTCATATCAAGAATTATGTCTTGGGTTTGATCCTTATTTCCTCCCTCCACATACTTTGCCCAGTGTAGAGACAGTACTGATGAAAGACAGGAATAACAAGCGTATGCGCAACGGCCCAGTACACTGGTAAGGCTTGATGATTTTCAGTAAGTCAAAAGAAATTCAAAGTTATAGAACAAGCGAATCTTCTATGATTCTCATTATTGTAACCTCCAGTAAAGGTTTAAGAACTCTTAACAATTTGATTTTCTACGTACCTCATGATCCAAACCTCCAGTCAAGGTATAAAACCTCTTAACCTTCTACGGAGAGATTTTCCTTAAAGAGTCCAAGAAAAAGAATCCTTCTGTAGTTACTTCTTGAAACATTTTTCACAGCTGATTGCAAAATGTAATGACAAAACTCTTGACTACTAAAATGACGGTTGAATCAACTTGAAAAATGGCCAGACCTATTAGATAAAGCTTGTTCAACATTTTAACCAGTCTTGATACGATGTGACAAAAGAATGAGATCAAAGCATGTACACATCCAGGCAAATTAATAATGCTACTGCATAACTCATATTAATATAATTCAGGGAACTCAGAGGAGAGAACTATCCAGCAAGTATTAAAAGGCTACCAAACCGTGTCTCATACAACCTCAGTAACATGAACCAAGTGCGAACTTCGAAGCAGGTATGCTTCACAGGTTTGGAGCGACCATTTTCTAATTTCTTATTTGGGAGGGGGGGTGTGTGGTTGTTTTAATGAAACATATTCACACGGGTCTTGATGATGTTATACAACCAAAAAAAAAAAACCCAAATGTAAAGAAATGAGCAGGGCACAATGGTATCCAGAATTCCAACTAAAATGGCCACAAGTCCTATGACTACAAACATTTCGACCCACTTATAAACCATTGATAAACATCAAAGACCACAATAGATAAGTCATGATTTCGTAGAGTTTGCACCCTGCGGAGAAGCAACAAAAAGAAGTAATTATTCAGAGACAAAAGCATCAGTTCAGTCATAGGCCACGGCAACCAATTAGAGCCGAAAAGAAAGAAGAGATCTTGGAAATCTATATAACTGCCTGGAAGAAACATATAAGAGGAGGGGAACATACAAAGAAATGGACCTAGTCGATAAAATAATAATTCAAATGATCAATCTGAAAAGCTAAACAGTTGCGAGAGAGCAGCTAAAAAGCATACCTTCTGGAAAATTGGAAATTCGACATTGTATCTGTTACAAGCAAAATCTTCCACCTCCTGGCTAGTGTCTGGCTCTTGTCTAAGAAATTGGTTGCATGGAAATGCCAAGATTTCGAATCCTGAGAAAAACCCAGGAGCAGCCATTCCCTTCAATTTCAAACTCATTAAACTCATCTTGGGAGGGGCTAAGAAGGAAAGGTCGGCAGTGCATGTTATGATCTTTGGAATAATCAATATAGAAAATGACTACTCTCTATTTAAAAATTTCCACTGGAAAGAACTTTCCATGGCAATGCACAGTATGAGGGACAAATTATTACGAATGTTCACGAATTTCCAAACAGACGATGAACAAAGCAAAGAGATTATTGCAACATCAGACGAAGAACAAGTGCTCTGCAGATTGACAATGAATAGGGATTTCCAGAAGGAAATGAAGCTCAAAATTGGCATCTGCAATTATTTGGGTTGATTCGATCATCCCAAGTTATCTGATTCTTACTTGCATGCATGGCCAACCTCCTAGAAGTGACCGCAACCCCAGCAAAGATGCCAGGGCAGAGTAGTGCATCATCAAGCATTGGAGGAGTTACAAAAAGGAATTGGAAAAAGCAGTAGGTTAATAAATGTAGAAGACAATTCAGTTCGACTCGATTCATCCTCATGATCTTGTTGGACAGTATGCCTCGGACAAAAGCAGTATAAAGACAATTTATGCATCACTTGGCCAACATTTACAGCACCAGGCTATTTAGCTTCTCATGAAGATGTTTGACTACCCCAACACCAGTTGATTTTACATTATTCCTACTTTTTTCGGGCATAAACATACAGTATTTCTTTCTGTGGTTTTCTTTCCCCACTTACAAGCTCAACTGATAGTGCTAGTCTCCCATCGCCATACTTACTTCCATTGCATGGTCGAAAAACGTAGGAATTCCCATGATAATCACCACGGAAACATACCCATTATAACAAAATACGACATCCATGAATGCAACAAAATGCAACCGAACAGAAAAATGGCGAAAGAACCGACCTTTATCCTTGTACCTGTTGTGAAGTTCAGTGAGCTGCGTGTAGTTCTGTTCGGTGAATCCACTGTTCCAAACCCACAAACACCCAGAGAACGATCATGTTAGTTTAAAGCGAATGCATCAAAAAAAAAAAAAAGGAAGAAAATTGATGAGAAGAGAGAAGTGGGTGAGAGAGACCATTTGGAAGCAACGTTAACGACGAGAAGAACCTTCCCTTCGTAAGCGCTGAGATTCACCTCATTGCCCTTGCTGTCCTGCATCACCATCATCATCATCATCAGCATCAGCATTAACATCAAAACGTCGCGATTCCACGTAAATTTCGAGCGCGAGAACGAGAGGTTCGCGAACGATTCGCGCAGCGACGCGCCCACCTTGACGACGAACTCGTGGAGGGATTTCTCGTCCGCGGATTGGGCGGCACCCATTTTCTCCGCTGCCTTTTCTTGCCCGTTCGCAAATGGGAAGGAGGGGTTCCCGTCTGCTTATCGAGAACCGAAACTGCATGGGCTCGACGGTGGCGGCGGCGGCGGCGATGGAGATAAACGAGCGCGCGGAAAAGGCGGCCTTCGTGCCACGTCGGAATTCAAACTTTCGATGTGATTGCATAATCTCCTCTTACCAGATCACGACCCGCCACGTGCGGTTTCATAACATTACAAAAAAGTTAGGAAAAAAATTCTTCCCACAAAGATGTGAATCGGGAAGGATTGATCGACGAAATATGAATCCGAGACTGAACGAATAATTTTGTTTTTTGTCCACGCCGGATGTATTGGTGGCTGCCGGAACCATTTGAAAAAATAATCGTATTCATTTTGCAACGGATGCTCGAAAATTCATCAATCTAGTAGCAAATAATGTTACCAAAATAATGAATTAGTAAAAAAAAATTAAAATATATTCTTGTATGCAGAGAGAAAGGATGACGTCAATGATATCAATTCATAGGTTTTAATTTATTAATTCGTTATTCTCATAACTTCAATCATTTTTTATTTCAAAGAAAAAAGAAGTAAATGAAGACCGTGTTTGTGATTTGCCAGTGCCTAGTGAAATAGTTTTGCCATGAGACCAGATGAGATTAAATGTTCGACTTATATGATTAGTATTGGAACGCTAATTTTTAAAGTTTTGTATCCATTAGGCATATTTTATAATGTTTTAAATCATTTCAGTCATTCGACCAAAAACTGAAAAATCATTTCAGTGGGCTACGCTAAGTTGGACTTCGGCATGGCGGGCCGACACGTCGGACCGGCCCGGACCAAAATTTTTAAAAAGGCCCGAAGACCCGTTTGAACGAAGTTCACCAAAATCTCTCCGGAAACACCAGATTTATTGTTTCTCCGGTTTGAAGCTAACATTTTTTTTTTTTTCCCGGTGCGTTTCTGGGAAAACTTCCCAAGAGCTCTCATTAATTGAATTTCAATTCATTGGTAGCAACAGTTCAGGTAAGCTCGACTGTAACGTCACGCAGAGTCACTCTTCTGACAATAATGCAACCCAAGCACGAAAATCCCGAAATAGGGAAAGCCCGAGAGGTCCGAATTAGACCAAACGGGTCACTTCTAATTCACGTGGGGGAACTGTAGAAACATTTATCTTTTTTTTTTTTTTTTGTCTTTTTACGTGCGGGATGAGGATCGTCCAACTATTAGATTTCATCTTGTAAGCCTTCACACAAATCAAGAGAACATAACAGAGTATTATAGCATAAGCTCATCCAAGCAACATAAGACACGAGTAAAATGATATCAAATCACGCGCACAAAAATCCCATGATGAATAGAACTAGTCAAGTCAAGAGTGTAATTTCAAGTTTCACTTTCTTGTGACTTTATATAAAGCTTTTGGTTCGGTCCATAATTTCTCCAAACATTCGTCCAAGCAAAGATGGTACTCGATATCCTTTTCCTCCATAACTTTCTACTTCTTTGAAGTTTGGTTTGAAAAATATTTTCCTAAAATTAGTTACATGTATCGCTTATATAAATAAATGAACGAAAATTATTTTCATTGTTCACGAAAATATTTAGGATAATTACCAAAAAAAAAAAGTCCTAAATCTATTAATTCAATCATAAGTTTTTTTTTTTTTTTTTTTCCAGTTGAGTCATAAACATTTTATATTTGTTCCAATTCATTCCATTTAGCAAATTTTGGCTAGTCGACACTAGCATGGACATTGAGCATCATATATGATACGATCAACACTAACAATAATTACTTTTAATAATATTTTTAATATTTTTCAAATTATTTATTTGCCTATTTAATTTATTATTTTCTTTTCTTTTATTTTTCCCTTCTTTTTTTCTTACTTTTTTTTTTTATCTTCTTCCTCTAGGCAGTCATCGAAACTCTAGGAAGTTTTTTAGGAAACAAAATGGATTTTTTTCCAGTTCACTTAATTTCTTTATTCAATTACTTTTCAATTAATTATTTTTTTTTGACAGGGTTTGTTAAACAATCGTTTGATTTTAGTCTTAGTAGCCACACTCCAAGTCATAAATAAATTTTACATAAATCTAATTTTTTTAAATGATAAAATAAACTGAATCTTTTAAACTCATATGTTGTTTAATCGTTACGATTAAATTAAAAAAATAATACTATTTCAAATAAATTGTCCAACTAAAACCTCTATACTATTCAAGAATACATAATCAAGACATAACGCTCAATAAGAGGTATTTTCTCTTTTATCCCTTTTAAAATCTAAACTCAATATAAGTTTAGGTATAACAAATCAACAAATTGAAGCTAAATCATCGAATCTAGGCCACATGGCAGCACTATGACATGTGCCTAAAGCATGGCAATAAAAAGGACAAAAAGAAAGTGTCGCATGCTCGAGCACATGAGGGAACATCCTCTCAGTTCCGACTTTTGGCCATAAATAATAGGTACCGCACCCATGTGTTCAGGTCGCTAGAGGTTGGATTTGTGACCAGGCATTTCAAATACACGTGTTGATTTCAAAAATGCCATTCACAACGGAACTTCTAAACAAATTTTCAACTGAAGTCTAAAGATGAATTATTCTAGAATTCTGGAGCGAGGCTATAATATCGAACTGACCAGTCATTTAGGAAATTATTGTCGGTAGAGTTCTCTCTCTCTATCTCCTTCCAGGGGCTTTCCATCTCTCAATTTCTTGCGAGTTGAAAGTGTACGGGGCCTTCTTTTCAAAATTGACCAGTTATTATGCATCGATTAATCTCTAGATGACATTGCTGAGATGGAATTTTGGCCGGACATGATGGCAACAATCGGGAAGTGGGGGATTGGCTGCACCAAGGTTTGAAAAGTGAGTCTATCATTTCTAGGTGGTCGGTAGAAAGGGTGGCAGGTCTATTCTAGGAAAATAAAGTGTCAATTTGGTAATTAAACCCACATGATTGCGTTGCGTTGAGATGGAATTTGGTCAGTGAATGCAAGGATGGAGAGTGCAAAAATGAACTTCTAAAATCGAAGGGTGCAAAATTGGGATGAAAACCCGGGACGAGCGTGAATCTTCCCATTTTAAAAATTCAATGGAATGGTAATTATATGACGAGTCTTTATGACGACTGCCCTGCGGAGTACTTGTTGGACAAATTTGATATGGAATAGTCAAAAATACTGTTGCACGGTGACAGAATCCCCATATAACTGCAGTGCCTCGGCCATAAATTCGACACCTAAAATACTTTTGTCCCTATGTGATTTTGAGCTACACCGCCACGCACGCATGACGTTTGATTATCGTGTTTTTTTTTTTTTTTTTGTTCGCAGGTGGCAATCATTTTCCTACGATCACAGATGCCTAAACCGGATGTAAATGAGCCAAATTGACACCTAACGATGAATTAGGTGAATCCCATATGGATTTCATATGATTTGGGCATCTCGAGTCAATTGGGCTTGTGTGCAATGACCACAAAGTCGACACGTAAAATAATCTATCCTTCCATGATACTAAACAGTTACGTGTACGTTATGATTGATTGACGTGGTTTTTTTTTTTTTTTGTGTACGAAGGCAACAATTATTTTCCTATAATCACACATGCGTCAATCCGATGTGAATAAGCCAAACCGACTAATCGACGAATTAGGTAAATCCCATATGGATCTCATATGATTAGGCAACTCAAGTCAACTGCGCTTACGTGCATTGACCAAAAAGTTTGACACTTGAGATATGTTGTTTCTATGTGATTTTGAGCTAAACAGCTACATGTACATTCTGGCTGATTGGCGCGTTTTTTAAGCGTGCAAACGTTTTCCTATAATTACACATGCATAAATCACATGTACACAGGTCAAATTCATGCCTAATGGATTAGGTGTGCGATCGGTGCAACTCAAGTCAATCGGGGCTTACGTGCATCGACCATAAAAGTCGACGCGTGCAAAATACTTCGTCCCTACATGATTTTGAGCTAAATAGCCACATGTACAGTATAATTGACTGATGGGCTTTTCTGTGTGCGAAGCTGACAACCGCTTTCCCACAATCACGAGCCGTACGTGCGTAAAATCGGATGCTAATAAGCCAAATTGACATCAATCGATTGATAAGGTGAATCGGGCAACTCGAGTCGATCGGGCTCACGTGAACTTAGCAGCAGCCAATAACTTTTCCACAGCTCCAGTACCCGCGACGAAGCACAACAAGACAAGACAATCAACGACAAAGGAACCGTCGAAGGCATCCGTCGGAAAAAGTGGTCCCGCCCCGAATTCTGAACCGCCGCGTGTCCTCGACAGGGGAACCCATCTGGCCCTAATCGCGCGCCACGTGTAAATCGCAGAAAAGCCAAAGCGAAAAAATCCCTCCCCGAATCCATCCCCGAATTTTTTCAAGCAGCAATCATTCGAGCCACGCTCCCCCCCATCGAATGGATGGGCCGCCACCGGCACTTCCGGGTGTCGGCTCCCGATCGGGACACGCGGCGGGTCCCGATAGGGCGGGGGCGCCTATGTTGGTATCGAAGGATGCACGAACGGTTAGGCGATGAGGGGCCCGTCGCTCGACGCGTGTCCTTAAGTCTCCCGAAGATTGACCCCGAGCATCGGTTGACTGACCGACCGACCTGTCCCCTTCGATTCCTCATCCCAGAAAACTTTGGTCAGGGTCAACATCAAGCGGGGAAAAAATCACGAGTGTCGAGACGAGCTGCGGAGGAATCTTCCGGGGGCATCTCCTGGACTCACATTTCGATCGCTTGAATTCGTGCCGAGTTAATAATGTTTTCTGTATCGAGAATCTGATACAGACTCAACCTAACTTTGTAGATGCTTTTTTCATCGGTTCAATACAAGATTGTGTTTAAATTAATGCTATTCAAATTCTACAAATCACCATTGCTGTTAAGCATGTGTGCACACTCAATTTGGTAAAGTCTTGACTAATTCACTTCCCTTCCCAGTTGCTATCTGTATATAGACAAAATGAAATGTTAAGAAAATATTTACGTGAAAATTATTATTAGTGAACATTTTTTGGGTCAGCATTATCAAAAGTGAAGATCCTTCAACAAATTGTTTGTACGCTCTGTCTTCTGCAAAATTAGATGGCATCATAAAACTAGAGTGATAAAAGTTTCTAATTCTGAAATTATGGGTGTGGAAGTTACAATTACGATACATTAGATTTCCTACTCTCTCTCTCTCTCTTTCTCTCTCTCTAGATACTTTCTCTCTTTCAAAACGCGTTTTTACCTGTTAACTTTATGTGTCACCAACCAAGAATGGACTTTCGTCAAAAGGATAGCCTTTGTTTCTAATATTAGAGATCACTAATCCTATGGCCTCTCCCTTAGATTGTTTGTTTGCATCATAATTTAGTGTTGATACTTTGTTAAATTAGAATTAGGTGGAACGCAGGCACGTTAGATTCTATTGTGTGCGAAATTGTTGGAATTTGCCATTGCAACTACCGTGAAATTATTCGGTTAACAATGCCTTAATAGGTCAACGACTAAGGACAAATTGTAGAATTTAGGTTTGAAAGAATTCAGTGTACCATGCAATTCTCTATTGCAATTTCATAATTTGAAACTTGTCATTCCTAAATTTGATAACCAGATCAAACTCAGTGTGTGTGGGCAATGTGAATGCCAAAATGGCATATTTCTGACAAAGTCTTTAAAATTAAATACAAATTATAATTTTAAAAAAAAAGTTTTGCTTTCATCATGTTAGTTGGGTCGGTTCTTGTCCCCCCCATCCAAAAATAGATAGAAAATAACTGAAAAATAGATAACCGAAAACACCCCTCACGATTGACGCTTTTCCGGGTCACAAAGCCGCATGTCCCCATCCCACTCCCACTCCCACTCCCACTCCCACTCCCTATTCCTTCCCCCTAAAAACAAAGCAAAAGCTTCGGCTTCTTCCGCCATCCTTCCGGTCACCACGTGGAGGCGCCTCCGGCGACGAACCCACCATCAAATTCCACGAGGAGAACGCGTGTCCTTCCCGGGCTCCTTCCACGTACCCCCTCAGCTTTGTCGGAGGGAGACAGGAATTACTGTTCCCCATTTTATAAATTTTCCCGTGCGGAATTCCGAACTTTATTAAGTGGGGAAAAAAATTAAAAAAAGGAGTCGCAGATATTTCTAGGGCGCCCCCGCGGGCACCGTCGGAATCCGACACATCGGACCTCAGATATTTTTTTGGTGCCGCGGAAAGGGATGTGTCCGAATCTGGATCCGTGGACACGTGGCGGCCGATGCATCCCCCCGCTCCCCCGCCCCGGTGATTGCATCGCCTTGATTCCCCCCCTCACGGCACCACCGCAATGCCAACCCTACACGTGTCCCCCACCCAATATCGGCTGTCCACGTGCCCCCCACCATTTTCCCGAGAGTATCCACGACAGTTCTTTTCGCCCATTCCGTACGGGACACGTGTCCTCCATCAGAGATCTCCCCTGCTTCCTATGTATATAACGACCCCCGCGGGGCGCAGAGGCGCCACCGTCGCCGGTAGACGACTTCACCCCCCACGCCCACCAGATAATGAATGCGAACCAGCGACTCAGGCCGAGCCCCCACGGCGGCGGCGGCGGCTGCGGCGGCGACTCGCCGGAGCCCGGCATCCTCAACGAGCGCGTTCTGCTGCTGGTCTTCGAGTCGATCCAGTGGGACCTCCGCGTGCTCTGCCTCGTGTCCTCGGTGAACCGGAAGCTCCGGGCCATCGCGAAGCGGCTGCTGTGGCGGGAGCTCTGCGCCTACCGCGCGCCCCGCATGGTGGCGACATTGACCGCCGGGGGGGCCCGGATCGGCGGGGGGTGGCCGGCGGTGGCGAAGCTCATGTTCTTCTGCTGCGGCGCGGAGCCGAGCCTGAACTTCCGGATGGGGCAGCAGCTGCCGGGGCACTTCGCGAGCACGTCGCGGTTCTCGAAGACGTCCGGGCGGAGCTTCCTGCCGCGGCGGTGCCGCGGCGACGTGCTGTACGTGAGCGACCCGTGCGAGCACGAGATGAAGAAGGCGGGGCACCAGGACGACCTCGGGGTGTACCGCGGGGTGTTCAAGGAGTTCAGCGGCTCCCGGACGCGCGCCTGCCTGATCGGGCGCCGGGTCGGGCTCGAGGACCGGGCGTGCCCCTACTGCGGCGCCCGGGTGTGGAGCATGACGACGGCGCGCCTCGTGCCGCGGAGCGCGGCGCGGCGGCTCGGCTCACGGAACGGGCGGCTCGAGTACTTTGTGTGCGTGAACGGGCACCTGCACGGCACGTGCTGGCTGGTCCCGCTCTCGTCGGAAGACGAGGAGGAGGAGGACGACGGCGGCGGTGGCGGCGGCGAGTTCGACGACGACTACGACGACGAGGAGGACGGAGGAGACGACGACAAGGAGGGAGGCCGGAGCGGTCAGGATGCGGTCAACGAGGGTGACGATCGGGCGGCCACGGATGGCAGCACGAGCTCCACGGGGGAAGAGATTATCGGGGAGTGGGGGCCCGCGGAGTGAGCGGGGAGGTTGACTTTCTCGGCCGCTGATTGGTGGAGCGCCCCGCTTGCGTGGCGAATTATTCTTATTATTAGTCTCTCGACCTTTTTCCCGGGCGCGAGCTTCCCGAAGGTCGAGTTGCTCCGCGACTGTAGGTGGGAGCGCGATTCTGTGAGGTAGCGACCACCGTATTGATTTTCGATCTCATTAGATCGTACGGACACGATTTCCTTTTGTAATGCGTCGTGCTTGACGGTGACCAATGAGGTTTCATTAGCGTTTACGGCCTCCTGGGGGACATATATTGTAATAAACTTTTTGTCCGTTTCATCATCACGGCCGTGCTTCTTCTCACGATGAACATGAAATTTTAGCGAACGTGAAAAAATCAGCAGCTCGAATTCAAGGCGCGATTCCAGCTTTAGCATTCGACCGAATAGCGTGTCGGAAAACGCGTACCGGCCGTCACCTCGATCCCGATAACTGGCCAGCTTGGAAGGTGTCTGCGTTCCGCAAAGCCTTTCAGTAGTTCGATTTCGTGTGCGGCGAGATAGAGATAGAGAGATGTTACACCTGGACGGGACGCCATGGATGTCGAACGAAGTCAAGATTGTAGTGCCCGACATGTAGTGCCCGACATTGTGGACCCTGGCCTGGCCTCAGTGGACCCGACTATAGACACTGGGTCTCGGGCTTGGTCTTGATGGACCTAGGCTTAGCTTTTGTAGACCCGCACCTGGTCAATGGGGATCTAGGCACAATCATCGAGGCCTCTGGCCTAGCCTCTATTGGACTCAAGCCTAAACCCCTAGATTTGAACACTAGGTTTCAGGCCTAACCTCTTTGAATCCAAGCTTTGGCCTTGATGGATCCCGAAGGACTTGGCTGTGGCATTTAGAGCTGAGTTTGCTGGTGAGAGACTAGGAAGGGGAGTTGGGATTCCCATGGCCAAGCACAAATTTTGTAGTTTAGGTGCCGATATCAAGTCATATATTATGAAAATGATTTTCAATTTTTAAGGTATAGGCTTTTCATTAACTCATTTTTGTAAGTGATCTAAATATCCAAAAATGGGGAGAATATTTTTCTTGGAAAATATTTTTTTCTCGAAACAATGATGCATAAGTTTCAAATTTCTAAGCTGCTCTCGAAATTTGTTGTAATTATGGACCTTAATAGAAAGTCAATTTCACCGGCACCTTTAATTACTCAATAAGATTTTCAGACATAATCTCCTCTATCAAGATAAAGTAAAACCACTTTCACATTCATACTTATTAAGAGATGAAATTCATGCCTTATTAAACTCAACAACTACAATAATTGCTGGCTCTTCAGGATCCACCCTTTACGTGCACCATATGTGTCAATTACAGCATTAGCATCCACATTATTGAGGTTTTCTAGTTAAAACTCCACCTTGAACTAAAACCTTTGCTATTCGTATAATTATCAATGCAACTATTTTTATCTAGAAGTGCTAGAAACTCATCAATGTAACTTCTCTGTTAATTCATGTGAATTTATTTCCAATTCTCATAACGAATAGCCCCACTTACCTTATTCCTAACCTAGGAACCTTCACTACTTTTTGTCTCTCATCGAGTTTACCATCACTCACTTGAACATAAACTAAGTAATCAAATTTTTTAAGAACTGAATAATCAACAAAGCTATATTAACAAACTTTCTTAGGAGTCAACAATGTTGATGGTGGGAATCTATTCACCAAGTTGATCATGTTATCAAGTGCCACTATGAATTTTGTAGCCATACCAAAACTAAAGAGCATTTAAGAACCATCTTTGGTAACGTTTTACTAATCAACTCTATAACATGCCATGGTTCATTAGAGCTAGCGCCGTGTCTCACTAGAACCTCGTTGCATGATTCATTAAATAGCTCTGCGCTAAATTTGATGTTATTGTCAATTTGCACATACTTGATTGTCTTCATTTTGATCAAAGCTCTTAATTGCCTAATTGTAATAACAACATCTAACTTGTGTCTTCGTACAAACACCCATGTTCTGCTTGAGTAGTGAAGCATTACCATTAACATAAATCTAGTACTCTTCCTCAAAGAAAGCCACGATAACAAATTCTACTATTTCCTTGGATTATTGCATTTGCATACATTCAAATCCTTAGTCATATAAGCACACAACAAATTTCTTTCACTATGTATTTCTTAACTTCTTTCAACATTGTATTGTAAAGGCATATGCCACATTCTAACTTTCAAGGGAATGTGCATCCGACATCTTAGCAGTAAATTCTATCACTATCTTCTTTGGAGTGCATACAAGCCATTGTACCTAATTGCTTTTACTATCACAAGGGTGCCTCCGAGTCTCCGACCACCTTCATAACTCTACTATATGAACTCAACCAACACTCAATTAAATCTAAAGCACTCAAGGATATTTATCTTCTTCAACTCAAGAACGTGCCTTACATTAGTTAATCTCCTCACTATAGTGTCATGCATTCTAATTTTGCTATTGCCAATAGGGGTGTGCAACCGAACCGGGTCAACCCGGTTCCCGGTTCGGCCCACCGGAAAAGTGGTCGGGAACGGTTCCGGTTGAAACCGTCCGGAACCGGTTCCAACAACTCAGATCCTGTTTGAACCGGTCCGGAACCGGTTCCGAGGGATTACCCACCCGGGAACCGGTTCGACCGGACCGGTTTTGGAACCGGTTGGAGAACCGGTTAAGCCACCCAAAAAAAAAAAAACCGCGTAACCCTAATTTCTATCTTTGCCTCTCTCTCACGAGTCTCACCCCCTTCGCGAAGCTGCTGCTCCTTCTCCGCTGCTGCTCTCCTTCTCCGCCTAAGCCCCATCCTTCGCGAAGGCCGGGCGCCACCACCGCTTCTTCTCCGCCCGAGCCCCAACCCTTCACGAAGCTGCTGCTGCTTCTCTCGCCCGAGCCCCGTCCCTTCGCGAAGCTGCTGCTGCTTCTCCGCTTGAGCCTCGTCCTTCGCGGCGGGCGCCACCTGAAGTCGAGCCCTTGCTTCGCCCCGTCCTCGATCCGTCCGTCCGAGCCCCCTGCTCACCCACGAGATCTGCAGCCCGAGCCCTTGCTTCGCCCCCGCAGCAACTCCGCGTCGCCGCGCCACCGCCGGCCGAGCCCCTGCTTCGCCCGTAGCAACTCCAGCCCCTTTAGGTAAAGAGAATGCCCTAACTTACTACCATTCCTATAAATATGTAAGAATTGTGCTTCTTTCATTCATAAAGACTAATGTCCTCCATTCCACCCCAACGATTACGCCCTTTTCAAATTGGATCGACTTGGAGCCCAGTCCGTCATCAAGTGCATGTCTAACAAGCAAAGTCCTCCTTCGGTACCATATATAAACAATGGATCTTGCTCCATTAAGCCGAATCTTCCAAAAAAAAAAGGTATTCAAGATTGTACCCGTTTAAAAATGAGTCACGCGTATGTTATTCCACAATGTCTCTTTCAGTGACTTGGGGTGTCACATATCCTCTATCTTTTTCCTCTTTTCTCCTCCGTGGGGAAACTGTGTAAGTCAAACTCTCCTAGAGAAGTGTGATAAGGGCCTGCCTTACGTCCAAAGACTCTGAATATATATCCCCCAATGCCTCTTGTCGATTTGTTCCTTTCAATTTTGGGCGTTTGTACTTTCAAATAATTAGTGCTCAACTCTGCAAGTGTCTTTTTCTGTATCTAAAGCCACGAGCTGGTTTTGCTTCTTTGAATGCGTGCAAAAAAAGACCTTCAGTTGCAAAAGCCTCAATACTTTCAAAGGTGGCATTACTTTCTAAGACAAGGGACTAGTCAAAGAATATTGCCTCCTCCTTTTCAATCACTTTATAAGATCAGATCAGATGTGAGTGAGCACTAACACATTACATGCCGTCCCATTCATTTCTTTACCCCTTTTTTTATATCGCTCCTGAGGTTTGTCTTCAACCAAGGTGCAAAATTTGGTTGATGAAGATAGGCACAATTTGATTCAGCTTTTACAAAAACCGGCTGGCGTGACCAGTCTTTCTCAATCCGAGTTGTGGTGTGCTCTACGTTCCTCGTGTGTGCAGAGATTATTCTGTGTGAATTTAATGTTGGGTTTGGATGTTTGTTAGGCGTTTTGTTTTCTATGTTTGGGGTCTTCGACAGTTTCTCATGGTGGTATTTGCTGCAATTAATGCTGGTTCAGTTAAAGTTTCGACTGTTGGACTCGAGTCTGAACCCAACTTTTCTTCTTTTGTCTTTTTAGCTCAAGTGTCATGCATGAGTTGAAGAAGTGGCGGGGTTGAGTTTGGAAAAAATATAAGGTTCAAGGACATCACAGTTTGAAGAGGAAAAGCAGAGCAAAAAGGTACTCTTGTTCCTTCAATTCTAGTTTCTGCTGTTTGATGCGTTCATGTTTTTTTTTTTTTTTTTTTGGGTGAACTTCTCTTTTCTGATTTTCATAGTCTGCTCTCTCAAGTGGTACCAACAGATAAGGCTCAGTCGAGAGGCTTTCTTTTATTTGCCTCAAAGATAAGCCGATTCTGTGAAATTTGGGGCCAAAATTTCTACTGCTGGTTATGTTAATGTGACAGCTCTAAAATGGTGATTTTCTTTGTATCTATGGCTTCAAATTGGTTAGTCCCAAGGGGGGAGTTAGAAGAAAAAACCAAAGCCTTCCCAGTTGTGCTTGTACTAAGTATTACCACAATCGCTAATTGCCTATGCTGATATCGGCACGGAACAAATCTTTTTGGCTGTCCGGCAACAAATGCCAAGCACCATCTACTCAGCTCTTTTCATCTTCCTTCATCTATTCCATAACTCTGTTGGAGAGCTCTCTGATGTCGAAAACTTGACATTGAAATTTACGTTTCAGCATTTGTTAGTTGGCCAGTTACCGGATTTGGTAAGGCAGAACAAAATGGGACAGCTCAGGGGCTCTGTTGAAACCGTGGGAAAAAAGAACTCACAACATGATCAATATGAGTGTTAAATGCTTTATTTTAAATATGAGTGCTGTACATTAATTTTTGCAAAACAGGTTCCACTATAAACAGGGTTGACCCCTGTTCCCAGACCGGAAAAACAGGGTGGGTCGGGAACAGGGTCCAATGTAAACAGGTCGTGGGAACAGGGTCCAAAAAAGAGAACCGGTTATAACGGGGGTGGGGAACAGGGTCCAGGTCTAGACCCTACCCACCCTGGACCCGATCACCCCTAATTGCCAACACCCAAAGCATCATACTTACCATTGTTCCACAATAGCACTTTACTACCGTTAGTGCATTATTAAGTAATAAACCAGTTTTTGTTCAGTATAAAGTCAAACAAACAATTAAAATTTAATAGCCTCCGTTGAACCACTCTTCAGTGACAAATAAGGCATAGCTAGTACTATCTAAATCACAATAAGTTACAATTGCAACATCATTTGTATATCCAACTCTAATTCCCTTACCTTTTCAGGTCAGCTTGAGACAATCACGTCTGACATGCTCCACTTGTTGCAATGCCGATAAATAGCTCCACCAATATCAAGCCAACTGCTCAGTCCTATTTGTGCTACTACGAGCAGTAATCCATCCTCCACCTTTAGGGCCTCTTATGCTGTGAATGGTGATTCTAATTCTATCGTTCCTTGTTTTTCTAGCTTAACTTCCTGGCGTATCTAGTAACTTCTCGAGATGGGACAGCAGCGAAAAGGTCCCTGATTTGCAGCTATTTCTGGACGCTCTCTTGACAAAGAAGATAATGGTCAAAAAATTAATGTTCAGAGATGAAGTTCTGGTGCGTTTGATTTTCTGATTCTCCATCTTTAGCGCTCCACAGAAGCGTCGACATAAGGAACTTTGAGTTCAACTCCTCAGTCTCTTCTTTACCGTGTTTGCAATCCGGTCTCTTCTTTAGCATGCGCACAATGGAGTGGAAACGTCATTACGCTGCTGCATTGACGTGCCTTACGGAAGTAGAAAATGCAAAAGTGAAAATTCTTGTGTGAAGCCTAATTGATCTGAAAGTTCATCTGCAAATACCGTGTTGGAACTGATCGGTTTGTTTGCACAACCACAGGAACTTCGGACTTTTGCCCGCCAAGTAGTGATTCCAAATGATCTTTATCTACCAAGCAGTGGAGGTTCTTGAGCCGTCTAGGCACTAGACAGCTAGGAATCAATGCCTCTTTTGTTGATCACTGGGATACATTTCTGAACTGTCGCTCCTCATTGCATACATTACGGAGACCGACTTGTTGAATCTCTAGCACTCCACGCGGCATTCCTTTCTGAAAAATTAAAGCCAAGGACGCTACAAGCTGGAGCTGCCTCTGAGGAACACTACTGAGACCATACAACATTCTGGTGATTCTATAGCCAGAGAAAGCAAGTTCCAGTGCATCTCTGTACTGATTACAGAAGTTGTTGCTGCCTCAATTTCAGTGGATTTAGTTGAACATGAAGGACGGAGTCGTGGAAAGTGAACTTCTGAAGTACAATCCTAGACATCGGACAAGATATTTTGGCAATCACAAAAGTCGTTCATCGGGCAACCTATTCTATTATTGGGGATCTCTTGTTCTTCAGCCGCGCTCCTGAAGCCTGTTTCTTGTGCTGACAGATCGTTTCTTCTCGAGCATTCGGTTTATTTGATGTAAATGCCTTGCTTGATTCAGAGTCGGTTGACGAAAGTGTTGGTTCTTAGCACAACTGCTGTTCTTGATTCAGCAGGAGTTTCCACCGGTGCTATCACTCAGTGATCGTAACGAATATGAAACTACAGGGTGTGAAGCCCTAATAACTAAGACTGGATGTGGCTCTTTTTCCTTCACTTGGCCTATATACAATTCTAGCACAAGAAGTAATCAAGCCAAAGTAGCTTTCTAGAGATTAACAGGAACACGTCTCCCAACCGGAAAGATAAATAAACTCATCTCACTACCTCGTTCCATACCATTAACAGTGACATAACGCATCTTGCTGCTTCTCTACGTGCAATGACGAGGCTATCTTATATCCAATGAAGAACTCCACTCGATATATTTACACAAAAATTAGCACCATAATCCAAACTGATGGTCTAAAATTAGTTAATTAACTAT
The DNA here is from genome assembly GCA_017140325.1 of Eucalyptus leucophloia subsp. euroa. NCBI lineage: Eukaryota > Viridiplantae > Streptophyta > Magnoliopsida > Myrtales > Myrtaceae > Eucalyptus > Eucalyptus leucophloia. The sequence goes on along the minus strand of CM029475.1, from coordinate 21,576,555 downwards.
AAATATCTATAGTTACAAGATGCAGAAGAATACAATCTGATTTACTGTAACATACCTATGATACAAGATACGGAAGATTACGATCTTCCTCTACTCCCTACTTTAAACTATACAACAGACTTTTCTCTAAGGAAGCTATAGTAACTGCAAATTGATGCAAAATTGCCATCTCTACAAATTAACAGAAACAGCCGTACTATGGACAACGAGTCACCCTGGCTGTCCCAAGAATCAGCAGCCAATTTCGATTATCAGTTCAGCAGCCGAGCCCACTGCATTAATCCCACCCTGTCCCAGCAGGGCTACCGCCAATTCTTCTTCATTCCAGTGCCTCAACCCATTGCTCAGCCTCTTCAAGACATCCACATCAACCTCTAGCACCCATTTAGGTGCACAGGTCACCATCAAGCCCACAAAACCGGACACATAAGCATGCCAAGTGGCCGAATCACAGCCAAGAGAAATTTTACCATCTAATGCGCTAGCAAGGAATTCCAAGTGGGCTCCTAGGACCTTCGGTCGCCGCCTCGATACCGGTGATGCCGAATCTGTACCCCAAGCGAATGCTCCACAAAGAAGGGCAAAGTATGCAAGAGCATAACCTCTGAGCATGGCAACCATACCGCCCATATCACCACCTTCCTGCTCTGACTTGTGACCCGATATAAACCAAGAGGGTAAAGTTTCTTTGATCAAGGACTGTACCAAAGTCACCCCACCAGAGATCCACACGAATGAAGCCCCCAAGGAAGCAGCGACCTTGACACGTGTCATTGCTGCAGCAAGAGAGACTTGCCCATATCTCATTCCATACTTGGTCTTCCTCAGTTTCTCTGCTCTCTCTCTCGGCAACCCACTATTTGCAATCTCCCTGACAAAGTGCATCAGAAGAGAGAGAATCACTTCGGACATGAACATGACATCCCTGACGTACCGATGTACTCTTAAATAAAGGATTCCTGGGGCAACAGGGGAATTTCCCCCAGAGAAGAGGGAACCAAGTCCTTGGCCAAGAAGAGCACCAACACCACCGTTGCTAGAGATTTGTGAGGAGCTCAGTCCTAGAGTCGATGAGAAGCAGCTTTTAAGGAGGTGCACAACAGCATCGCTATTATGGTGGAAGACAGTTTGAGAAGCTCGAAAGATTAGGAAGTCACTCCAGCGCTTCACCTTTTGGGCCCACAAGGAGGCTATGATGGGCATGCACGGCCAGGGGCAGCCAGCAGCCAGGGAATTCAAGGCCGGACCAATAAATGAGAGGAGACGTTCAGAAGCTTTATCAAGCTTGTATGTTATTGTAAGGCTTACCAGTGCAGCCAACGGCAAAGGTAGTGTAGCTGGAGCACTTCCCCCTGCCAATTTATAGTCAGCCTCAGGCAATGAAGAATTTGTTTAACGGCTGATACATTATTAATCCATGAAGAATTTATTTCTTAGCCCAACTAACTATTAACTCGTTCAAAAAGGTTAAATGGTTACTCGAATAGCTTCAGTTTTTACCTTCACACTTCAAATTAAAGTTGCCAGAAAAAAAGAGTCAAAAAGTACAAAAAAAGTAGATTAGCTAATGCACAAGGACCAATGACAGTAAGTATGAATGCGTACCCACAGCTAGACTCGGAACATCAACACCAATAGCAGCAATATTTTTTTTGATTTGCTGCTCAACCGTTGATAAATTTGCAGCAGGGCTAGGCCAATCACTTCCATTCATAAAAACTGGTTTCCATATACCCCTGGTCACTTCTGCAGAAAAGTAGCTCACTATTGTTGCCAAGGAGGCTGGAAGAAAATCAGCAAGATCCTTTAGACCTGAAACAGAGCAGTGAGAACATTAGCAAGAGAAAAGGATATAGGTTTCTTCCATATTCTGCTCTTGCATCAACACTGCTTGATTGAGCTAGCCCAAGAGGAGGCAAACATAATGAGACTAGAGTTTAACTTGAGGACCTTCAATCATGAAAGCACAGATAGAGAGTATATTAAATCATGTAAACCAGTGGTGAACAAGAGTGAACATCCAGAAAAAGGAGTGTCAGTTAAGGAACGTGAATAAAAGATCCAAGATTAGCTGGAAAAGGGACCATATCTCAAGAACATGAAAATAGACTTGACTTCACCACTACATGCGGCTGAGATAATCTAGAGATCTCACGAAGTAGAGGCTACAGAGTCACGTCCCCATATGCTTTGCCATTATCGAGGCATTGACATATCATACTCTTTCATACAGTGACTACATTACATCTGAGCATGTGTATTGCAAATTTAACTTGGTGCATGGATATCAAATAAGGAAGTGTAGAAAAGATGCTGTACAAGTTGAAGACAAACCTGTAGCCATCTCACGAGGGGAGACCCTCTTATGGGCACAGGCTGCCAGAGCAGCATCAAGGACAAACGGAGTTGCCTCCAGAATATCCCAAGCAGGAACTTTGAGTCTGATTGCTAATTCCTCTGCTGCTGCAGACCCAGATGAATTACTACTTCCCGAAGTTGTAGGCGCCACAGGACCACCTCTACAAATCTTTCTGAACATCATACTGAGGAGGGCATCTACAATCTGATGTACGTTGGTGCCTTGTACAAGACCAGATAAGGTGGATGTAATACATTTCTGATGCTGCCTATACCAGCGTTTAAGTTTTGGAAAGGAATCTATAAAAAGAGGTTCCGCAGGTGATGGGACCAGAGTGCCAGAGAGGCTTTCGCTACTAAACCGATTATTGGTGGAATTTTCAGAACATGCTAATTGGGAGTTTCGAACTAATAGGAGAAATTCGGGACATAAATGGGTTCCTACAGGTGGCACATCTCCCATCACATGCTCAAGTGGTGGGTGATCAAATCTCCACAGCCTCAGCAGAAGTGTAAATGCATTTGAGAACACCTCATGAGAGGACAGTTCCTCCCCGGACGTACCAGCCCACGAGACATTTGGAATAGTTGACCCAAAAAATTCACAGATTGGCATCAATGCGGCAGCAAGCTGTGGAACCTGAATGAATGTGAAAATAAACTACTTGATCACAAATGGGAATTGCACAAAATATACATAAGATGCTAACTCCTAACTTCTATGCATTGTTGCAAGAGAAGCAAGTGTAACTGGCATGAGTTCCTGATACCGTAAGAAAGCAGATGCCTCCCAAGTACATGCAAGTACTGTGCTTTCAACATCGAATATCACAAATCATGAAGCTGCTCAAAGTACCCTTTACCAACTGGAATATGCCTCTTAGCACATAGAGTGATGGGCCAAATCTTATATCAAGAAAGCTAAAAGTGGCTCCCTTCCCAACTAAATGCACACTACACAAACCCAGCTTCAAGTTTTCAATCATTCAGCCTCACAATCCTTGGGTCATTTTCAGACATGATATTACCTTTTCAAGTCCAAATAAGAATCATCCATTTAAATATTTGATTTCAACTTAATTTTCTTCTTCACATAGTAGCATAAAAGAATGCAAGTCTCTTGTTCAACCTACCAAACCATGCAGAGAGAATATCTGAACGCAGTCCACTGATGATATTCCGAGAAGAAGAACATTAAGAAAAGGAGCATAACGAATTAAATGGCTCTCAGGTCCTGAATAATCTGGAGGAACAGGAGGCGACAGCAATCTTGTAATTAGAACAACAATGTGTTCCTGCAGGCAACAAGGACAGACATTAACCTTGATTTAGCTCATAAAAGTACCCAAAAAAAAATATATTCCTGCCAGCATATACCTGTATATTCCAACCACGAACGAGAGATGCTCCACAGAGAATGGTAGCAGCAGATATCTTCTCCTCATCAGAGCCATTGAGAGCAATCTCATATAATTTCTCAATCTCTGCTAAGCTTCCATCAAATCCATGAGCTAATATCAGTTTCCATAATCCATACCACTGGATAATAACTTATAAATCAGCTTAACAAAAATAAGGGCTTGACTGAAAACCATAGCGTAATGGAAACAGCGGTATGACTATTGCATCTCGTTGCATCTCATGGTTAATTTCATATTGCCTCCTCATGCCAACCACTCACACATGACACACACCCTCCTTTCTTTCTAGTTGCTATTACATGTCATAAATCGACTTGTATCAAAGAAGGAAGCAAAGAAAAAGAAAGAAACACCACCCTCCCATTAAATTTTTTCCACATCCTCAATTCAATTTTCATGAGTTTCTCAAGTAAACAGAAACTAAAATGACCACTGAGTTGACATTGACAAAGACAACTAGAAAGAGCAAAACCTATTTATTAGGTGTATTTTGAGTATAAGACAATACTTTTAAATCCTACTTCTGCCCTAGAAATATATCAATTTCATCAAGCATCTGTGCAAAAGCATGCAAATTGAAACTTAACATGAAATAGGGGATCATCAACCTAAACTGAGTTAACTGCAATTGGTGACTTAATTTTTGATAATGGAGAACTGCACAGTTTCTTCTGCCGAAAGGGAAACTGTTAGTTCATTTGGAACTATACCAACACTATAGAAGACTAAATCAGACAGCCTATGTACATACACATATTTGAAACGATAAAAAAAATATAAAGTCGACATGAAAAGGTATATAAATGTAGCAGTAGCATACCTTGAAGCAGGAACTGAAACCAAAGTACTTGTCAATGAGGGAGTCAGAGGTGACCCCTTCATCAATGATGACCAGCCAGGCGATTGACTTGGAATATTTCGAGGTATTTGACTGCTGCGAGTATTCACATAACCTGACCAGAGATATGCAGATGTGTCGAGTAGATTTCTTGCTATACAAGCCTCAACAATCAGATGCCGCATGTTTCCAGCTGCAAGCAATACAAATTTCAGGAGAAGTAAACCAAGGAGGGAAGCTAATCAGCCATGAAACATAGATATTTCAGTGCGCCACAATGGATAATACTAGGAAATGGTCAGCCACAGACACCAAGGATTATGATACTGCCCATCGTGATCTCTGTAAGGTGTTAATTCAGAATGAAGCTATATCATCAATTATTTGATCTCGTCCATTGATGCCTGCTAATTCATTTTGACCAAACACCAAAAAGTATAAACCTACTAATGACGCCAATATATTAGAGAAAGAAACTCTAATACTTACAACAGTTCATTGCCATCTCATTCATGCTTATGCATTCATAGAATCCATTCCCTGCAGTAAGACCTGAAATATACATCATCGCTTTGGCAGCAGCCTGATTGGCTACAGAACAAACAGACTGAGGAGGTGTTATCAATCCCTCATAGTCACCCAACTGTTGTAAACTTGAAATCAAATCTTTACGACGCTTTCCCTGAGAATGCCTCTCTTTCCTTTGATAACTAACTACAACATCAGTTTGTTCCATAGTGCTTTCCTCTTCCTCAATGATACTAGCAATTGCTAGCGTTGTGACAGACAATAACATGCACAAACAGGTGTCCACGCGAGGTACAGGACCCTCATTGGAATCCCTTTCCTGAAAATGAATAGTTGTAAGGAAAAATCAAACTAGAGAACCGAATGAGCATATTTTTCATACTAGGCACATGAAGTTCTTAATAACTTGTGAATCATGCTTCCTTCGCTTATTTCACAGTAAAGCCTATGCTTCCCCCAGATATGTAAATCAAGAATGTTAGAATATTTAAATAATAAACCACGCCTTCATCTATCAGCTTAAGCTTTTAGAACAGTTGGCAATGGTCCCACAAAATCTCACATGGTATTAGAGCTAGGAGGTCCTGAGTTCAAATCTTCCAGGCCCCTATTTGTCTCCCCAATTAAATTTCCACGCTTAGTACTAGGCAAAAAGACCAGACTAAGCGTGAGGGGGAGTGTTAAAATATTTAAATAATAAACCACGCCTTCATCTATCAGCTTAAGCTTTTAGAACAGTTGGCAATGGTCCCACAAAATCTCACAAGGAAGGACATAAAATGTTGAAAGCATCAACTTATTTAACTTCTCTAATGATATTAAATTATAATCTCTCAACAGTTCCCTATAATAAGCATGGATAGACCAAAGAGCCCAACTCGGCTCCATAGAATTGTAAATGATGGTGAGAATTCGCACAAATCATATAGATCATGGAGATGCCTGCCACCAAAAGACCCCCTTAAGCAACAATGATGCTGCAAAATCAGATTATACCCTCCAAACGGCTTGTAGACTTGATCAGCTCCAAGCAAAATAAGAAGAAACGAAACAGTAGGCCAAAGTGACACTCAGTATAAAGGTAGGGCTTAAATGTTAGCTTTCCCTTCAACACAATTTCTACCAGAATATCACACCAAGCAAAATTAAATGAAAAGGCACCAAATACCTACCCTTTGAACAAGGCGCAATGCTGAAATCCACAATCCTAGAAATGTATCATGCCATGTAGTATTGTTAGCTGACCGAAGAGCCTTTGCTAAAACTGCAAAGCGACAACTCCATATAAGTAAAATACTGATAAAGGCTCTAAGATGACTGAATTGCAAATATAATTAGTAATGCTAACAGTCAATAAGCGATTTGCACCTGTAAGTGTTTCAACAGCACTAGTAGCTGTAACTTGTGAACCATCCATGGCATCTTCCAAAAAAAGATCAATAGTAAGCCAAAGAGCAGATTGGCTAGCCCCATGGCATTGTCCTGCAGAAGATATCAGAGAACCAGAAGCAATAACTGCATGAAATTCTTGCTGTGATACGGTCTTGCCTTCCCGAGTTAAGACGTTACGGCTATCAGATGTCAATTGCAAAAGTGCTTCTGGAGTTATGTGTTTCAAACTCCTGAGCACTACTGAATTTGCTGCTAGTAGTCGCAAGCGTTGAATAAAACCAACCCAATGTGGTGGCCTACACAGACAGAACATGTGAAGAAGAATTACTTCTGATTTAATCATCACAGCTCACTTCTGAAAAAATATTATTCTAACATAACATGATAATAACTTTCATTTTATAGTGAACAGAATTGTGATGCACGAGAAATAGAAGAGTTGCACTAATAGAACCAGTACATGTTCCGTCGGGCCAAGAAAAGTATCCTTGCAGTTACTGTGTTCTGGAGAAACGCTACAATCACCTCAATAGCCATTGAAGTATTTGCCTTGTGCAACATCTCCTGCCGTTCTGTTTCCTTTCCACTAAAGGTATCTTGACCATCGATATCCATATCTGGTGGTTTGGTTTCCCATCTAGACTTCTTTTCTGGAGTCATTTCAATCAATCCTTCATCATCTAATGATGCATCAAGTAACTGCCATACAAGTGAAAAAACGAATTCCATAACCAGGATCCCAGGTTCACACGCGTCAAGACCAAATATCTGGGAAAGATTAAGAACGTTGTCAATTGATTTCATGACCCTGAAATAACACGTAAGAAACGATGTAAGAGGGAAAATTCTCAACCATGAATTTGGAGTAAACTACAGGATCACAACATATTAACACTCAATCACTTCATATATAGGAACAAGACTAGCATATAACAAGAAACCTCTTGCACAAATTCGAGACTCAGCAAATTTTAATAACTCCAAAATTGTAGTGCAAGAATTCTACCCTCTTAAACATGTAGATAACACCCTTAATCTGCCAATTGTGTAGAAGCAAACTCACCTTGACAACCACATTAACTGGAAATTTGCATACAACATATTTCTTTCAACATTTTCTTAGTTAGGGAGCCAATAACTAGATTGAAGCAAAGATAGAAACCTTCCCTGAGACAATGTATTCTTGTAGTATCACTCTCGAACCTAGTCCTACATTTACGTTAGGGAAAATGAAAAAAACGGTCCCTTAACTTTGGCCCAATATGCAATGTGATCCCTGAACTTATAACCTATTAATGTAATCCCTGAACTTTAGCCCAATGTGCAATGTTGTCCCTGAATATATGTTCAATTTAATCCTTGGACTATATGAAAATATTCAATGCGGTCCTTAATATTGAATTAATGGAAAGACAACATGAATATTTTTAGAGTTCAGGAACTACATTGAACATATACCGACAGTCTAGGAATTGCATTTGACAAATCAAAAGTTCAACGACCACATTGCACATTGGGCTAAAGATCTAGGACCACATTGAACAAATTCAAAGTACACGAACCAAATTGTATATTAGGCCAAAGTTCATTGACCATTTGTGTCATTATCCATTTGAGTTATCATCTAATAGAGAGTGGATGAAGGCCCATGACAATACAAACAGCAAGAATCCTCACAAGTTCAAGGAAGCCTAATCCATGAAGATACAAACAATATCAAATTATATAGTTGTGCCAAGGATGTGAACATTATCACGTAATAAAGTTGTGCTGACAATCACTACCACATTTACGCACATAAAGCTTCACATTGGGTACTTAAGTCAGTATGAAACTCGAAGGGGAAATCCCTATTTTTTCAATTTCAAAGACTGCCAAAGATTTCGAAAAAAAAAAAAAAAAAAACAGGTGCTATTTGATCCCCAGGAATTGGATTTGACATGAAGGGCCATTTCTTGTGAAAATGTGAGACAAAAAGTAATCAAGAAATGTCAAACTATCTTCCTCCCTGAAAAATATGAGCTACTGAAAGAAAAGAAAATTTTCCAGAGGAAAAACTGCAGCATGAGCAAACCCCGAGATAATATGTTGAACAAACAAAATGCACGATGACAAGATTGCAAACAAAGGTGTCTATACTTTCTGCAATGGAATGTGGAGGAGGAGGCAGATCATCTGCATATAACCTTTGAAGAGAGTTCCCATTTTTTATCCCTTTTCTTCCTAGGTCAACAAGATGCTCATTATATTTTTAGAAATGCTGAACTTAAAAGTCATTATCATTTCAATACAACCCAGTCAATGTTAGTATTTAATCATGAATGCAATCATTCAATTCTATTTTTCCATTCAAAGCATAGTTAGTCGCCACAGTAAGAAGAGAAGACAAGAACTTTTCAGTGACCTCAACTACAGTGTACCAGAAATATGTCAAATTAGATGTAATATAGAACCTGCGTAAGACAGTATTCACTTACTTCTGATAATCTGGCCCATTTATAAGAGCGCCAAATGAGAAGGCATGTCTCTTAAGGAGCTCCATATAAAGCCTATAAGCTGTAGGATAGGTGTGCCGACTGGGAATCACCCTGTAGTTATGGAAGAAAAAAAAAAGAATAATTAAGGAAATAATGTCACTTAGTATGATCTGTCCAGACATATAACCGTAACACAGAAAAACTCATCAAGGAAATATGAGAATGGAGTTGCAGGTGGTTCATGTAGACTGTTATGCCCACAAGCAGAATTTCACTTACGCTCCTACACAATAAGCGCGTGAATTAACAAAACCATAAGGCTTAGCCTTCAACGACAATACATAAGTAACCTGAAGGCCTTCTAGAAATGCTTTCCAAGCTCTTAACATCACAGAGGAGCGAAAACTCGTCGGTTGCGTTTAATGACTCTTCTTGAATTCACGGAGCACCAAAAACTCTTTTATACTTGTTTCCACTCTTGCATCCTCTAAATTTCCAAAAAAGAAATGCAAGAGATGCAAACTCAAGAACTCCGACTATCAAGTTTGCGGATTTTTTTCTTCTTTTTTACCGGGACGAACCACTATCGCGTCTCTCGTAATAACAGGTCCTCAAATACGCAAACGAGCTTCAAGTTTCTATTTTTAGCGTTACCCATCGTCGGCCCAGGAGGACCCACTTCCGGAAATGATATGCCCTAAAACTGTCATCAGTTGCTACACAAGAAACTCTACCTATCACTAGAAAAAGAAGAAGAAGAAGAAGAAGTGAAAGGCGAAACTATCGAAAAATCAGCGACTTTCCCCTACAACCACGCGCCGACGACCTACTCTGAGCTCTTCCCGGAACAGCTAACCGAGAACGTGACGGTCGCGGATTCCAGAACAGAGGAAAACGACGGAGGAGGAAAGGAGAGGAGAGAAGACCTGGTGGAGAGGACGGCGAGGACGAGCATGGGGGGGACGATCCCGACGGCGAGGGCCTTGTCGAGGAACTTCCAGGCGGTGGGGACGTGGTTGTCCCAGCATATGTGGGAGACGAGGAGGTGGGCGAGGTCGAGGGAGGGGAGCGGGACGCCGGCGGAGCCGAGGCTGGAGCTGAGCCGGATCGCCCACTGGATCGGGTCGCTGTTCTTCTCCTGCGCCGTCCTCGTCATCTCCAGCAGCGCCCCCCAGAGCTCCTCCCGCTGGCGCTGCCCTTGCACGGCGGCGGCGGCGGCCATCTCGGCGGCGGTGGCGATCGTCTCCTTCCTTCCTTGTTCTCCTTCTGCTTTCTTCAGGCGAGGGATCAGCTGCGGCGGAGGAGGGAGGAGGAGAGAGAAAATGGGTAAAGATTGAATCTTTAGCGTTTGAAGTGTGAGAGAGAGAGATAAAGAAGACAAGAAGGTCAGTATTGAGGGGCGCGGGGGGAATTTCTACTTCTTCTTTTTTAATTTATTTCTTTGCTTTTCCTATTTTTATTTTTATTTTTATTTTTGGTGCTCTTCTTCGGTGTTGTTTCTGGTGATGGTTTGACTGGTCATCAATGGGGGAAATCACTTTTCTTAGCTTTGATTGCATGATTACATCGTGCCTTTTAGAGAGATGGGAAGTTGGACATATTTTTGGTCAAAGTTTCAGCTCCCCGTTTCACAGTTCCACAGCTTCGTCATGATTAAATTTGAATAAACCTGAAGACTTGCTTTGAGTTTTAAGCAAGTTGTTCCTTTCAAAATTTTCATATGTCAATTATATATATATATATATATATATAAAAAACTCTTTAAATAGACATGTCAATATTTTAAATATTCCGACTTTAAAGGATCGGAATACATATGCTACAAGATTTTGAATAGGTACTGTTGACAAATACCGATTTGGAAGGATCATGGATGATGATATATATTTTCCTTTTTTTTTTTTTTTGAATAAACTGATTTTGTTTGGTGTGATGGAACGAGAAGGAAAAATTTAGTCTGAAATAAAATGGAATGATCTGAATAGGCAAAATAATAAGTCTTATCAAAATCACGTCATGTGTCGAATTCATGCGCTATCTGTCTAAAGTTTCGATGTGTTTTCTAAAAGAAATAATGGTGATGCCAAAACTTAAGAAGTTGGAAAAAAGGGAAACTTAGAGAAGTTGAGAAAAGGATGAATCAGAAGTTGAGAGAAACTTGCAAGAAAGGCCACAGAGAACTCATCATCAAGACAGCACACGGACTTCTTAGAACCTTCGATCCTATGCTTTCTTCTTATCCTTTGACCTTTCCAACCCGACTTGAACTTTTCGGTACCTCCCCGGGCCCACTGCATTTCTTTGGTGCATCGCCACCGTCGATTTTGTGAATTCCCATGCAAGCTTACCCTTTGATCTCACAAAGTAAATGATCGTGATTTATTTGATCCGCTGGACCCAAATCCAAATAGGTATTTTTGCTTGATCTAAGTAAGTATTTTTCCTCTTTGAGTTTCTTACATGCACGAAATACACAGTTCATATATTATAGTAAATCGGACTCTACACAATTTCTTTGAGCTGTAAGTCTATTCATTTCATGGAGATTGAATAATTTGGAATATATATTTACTAAAAATGATGACTTGCTTTATGGAATATTTCCTCCATGTTCCACAATATAAATAGAGCTTAAACATTAATGAAGCCTTCAGAGTATAGAACCCCCGCTCTCCGACATGCAGTGAACTCAAGGATATTATCCTCCGTTTAAAGATTTAGATGCAAGCTGATTTTGGTGTGTAATACTACAAAAACTCTCTGAAAAAGTTTTCTCTCATTAATTTTATATATACCTGTATTATCCGAAAAAAACTCTCTCTTGTTCACTTTATTAACGGATTACATCACTCAATTGGTAAGCAAAAAGGAAAAAAAAGGTTACATGTCACTAGCGCCAACGGGCTTGAGCAAAAATCAAGGATAAAGTGAAATTATTTTGTCTTATTCGGAAAGAGCCTGACTGTAAACCGAACGTCTTTTTCCTTAGGGTTTTCGGTCAGCCTACAGCTATAAATGCCAACCTTCTTTTCCTCGTATTATTACACACCAAAAATCAACATGCCATGCACCAAAATCAATCTGCCGTACACTATTTTCTGGCCCCCAACTTGCGGATTACGTCTATACCCTTCCTTTTTTCTCTCTTTTTGGTTACCAAATTGGCGAAGTAATTAATTAATAAAGTGAACAAGAAAGATTTTTTGAATAACACGGAATCCGTAAAATTAATGGGTGGAAACTTTTTTCTAAATACTTTTCCACAACATAATTATCCAGTGTGTATAGGACGGAAAAATTTGTCATGGCCAATGGAAATTACTCGCTTGTTTGACAATCTTGTAACCCCCCATTGCTAAAGCTAGAAAAAAACCTTCATATATTAGGTAGAAACTCTACAAAGGATTGAATCTCTATTTCAACCATGGAGCAACTCTCCATTCTAATTAGGGATGTACAAAAGAACTAGGATCTGTCTAGACCGTCCGAAACCAGATTGAAATTGCCCGAAACCGATGGTTCTTGAGGGAACTGATCCGATTCCCGGTTCCAATTCATGGGAACCAGTGGGTACCAGTCCGGTTTTTAGTTTCATAGGCGGATTTGTCCACCTACCTATTCGAATCGGACCGATTATATTAAAATAATATATTAATTTTTAATATTAAAAAATGAAATTACAAATTCATAAGCCCAAATCAAATAATTAAAAAAATTAATTAAAGTGGGAAAAAAGTCTAAAACACACCAAATGGAGAGGCGCTCAAGCTAAAAAGTCCAAAGCGCACCTTGACAAAACGTCGAGCAATTGGTGGGCAAAAAGCAAGCACGTGAAGAAGCAGAGCTTCAGGAGGAGGAGAAGAAGAATAGGTCAGGCGGTGAAAAACTAGCAATTTTTGTCGAAAACCAAAGTTCTTTCCCGTCAAGATCGAAGCTTTTGAGAAAATGATATTATTATTATTGTGAGACAGGTTCTATGGATCCACTCAGGAACCGAATCGCACGGGTAGATTCGGATCCCCGTCAATTCCCGGATGGGTCCATGCAACTAACAAGTAGATCCCGACTCCAATTTTTTGGAACCGGTCCTTAACGGGTGGTTCCTGGTTCTAAGTCGGAAACCGCCCACCCAAATCATGCACACCCCTAATTCTAATCAGAGTACTACAATGCCCTACTTAATTCTTGAACCCGAGATAGCTTGCTCTGGCTTTTAATCTCAATTGGGAAGCTCTAAATGTGAATCTTTCACCCTCGAAAACATTCAGATACCGTCCATGACATCTGCATATCGGAAGGCTTACTCCGTCAATTAACCGGTCGCGCAAGCTGAGAGCATTCCGCATAAGTTCATCGCCAACAGGACATAAAAGGCAGTCGAACTACAGAATAGGGACTTCAACTCGGATACCTCAGGGCCTGCTATGAATTCCTTCCATCACGTTCGACCGCATCTTCCATCCAAAACAAAAGGTTGCTACCTCCAAGGTTGCATTATCACTGCTCCAGTTACAAAATCCAGAGTCCAAACAATTGCAAGTTGTGCGGATGATTCTTTTCTGTCAACTTTCCTCGGTCGAAAGCTGGCCATGGCATGAGGAAAACTACTTTGAGACCTTTCACTCGCATGATGGTACAACTTGCGATTGCAATGGCAAGAAACCAAACAGGACAGAGGAAAGGATTATAACACCCTCCATGCATTTCATCTCATTAATTCCATAACCAGTGACCAAAAACAATATCCTTCCATAAGCGACACAGGTTGGACGAGGCTCATGATGCATTTTTTCCCGATTCGCTTTCTCCCTTCCCGTTCGTAGTGAATATTCCCCCAAAAAAAAGTGGAGCAGTTAAAGCCACCGTTGCAATCTTCTCATCTTGGTACACGGTACATAACCAGACATCTCCAAGAATGGTCACAGATCTCGGACCACGATTAATTACAGTTTACAGAGTTTACTGTTAGAAAGAAGGGATAAAAAGCACGAACTGTCAAAAAAAGAAAAAGAAAAATGTAATTGTTTACACTCCTAATACTAAAGATCATTAAAAGAAAAAGGCACTTTGAAACTGGTTCCTATTTGAAGCCTTAAGCCTATAGTGAATAGGTATGTACGAAACTGCATGGATTCAATCACCTTGAGAGGGAATCTATAAGGCAAAAAAGTACATTTGGACAATGCTACGGGACATTAGCTTTTTGTCATAGCACACATTTCGAATCCAGACACCAACATCTATAATTAGATCTTGATATCTCATAAAGCTCATCTGGTGACATCTTCTCAAGTTCCTTATTTGAAAATTCGAAGTTTCTGAGTAAGTTTTGCCCATCATCAAGCAAAGCAGATACTTTAGCTCCTTCCAATTGATGGTCTTGAGCACGCATTCTCTTGTAAATCCTCATCACAGAGACACAATCTTTATATGGATCATGCAAACCACACTGAATGTCATACCTGTCAAGCGCGAAGTAAGATAATCATGGAAAAAAGCACAAGCAGTATAATCAGAACACATTCTGGAGAGATAAACCCTAAAACAATATGACAAAGCAACTTTTGATACTTATCAGCTTCTAGGTATAGAATACTCCCGTTATCATATTTATCATGCATGGTTAATTTCACAGAAAAGATTGTACTATAATTTCCTCAGTGACAAGGTTATAACTCAAAGAGGTAATTACAAATTTTAGATAGAAAGCAAGATAACTGGAAAGCCAAATATATCACCAAGGTTAGGAAAAGGATTATTCGTTAGTGTCTGCAGACTATTCTGAACATAAGATTCAACACTACCACAACAAGTGCAGTTAAATAAAGAAGTCACCCTAGATACTGGCGGCAGGCATTTGGTTCTGATGGTGAGGGTGGAGTGGGTTCAGGGGCATTTGCAGGTTCCAAAACCAGTATAAGCAAAAACAAAAAAAAGAAAGAAAAAGAAAAACCTACCCCAGATATTTCCTGGTGAGGTACTTGAGCGAGTGGCTAACCAAATTTGTTCTCATTAATGGACGATATTTGGCGGTATCCCTGCATTTTGAAGAAGTAAACGTAAGATAAAAATGGCACAACGAAAAAGGAATTGCAAACTTCACTTTGCAAGGAAAGAGACATCCATATAATCAGGTATATGGTGTTTTTTATTCTCTCCTTTAGAGGGGAAGAGGGCCCAACATAGCTTCTGTTAAATTGAAATAAAGTGCGTTTGTTTATCATAGTGTAGTTAAGAGAAAGCCAAAAAACGGGGCTCAGTTTGTTTTTCAGGCAGAAAAACAGATGCTCTAAAACAGTCACAGGTTGCTAACCCTGTTTGATAAACATATTACTTTGTATTTTCTCTTTACTGCACAACATCAATGAATATGATCCCATTACTTGTTATTGAGGCATAGGGTCATCCTGATTGCTAGACCAAAAAATCATAACTGCCAGATGAGTGAAGAAAAATAACCCTCTGATCACCCAAAAATTGACACAAGTTCCAGATATGTTCTTCTGGCTTTCTCAAGCGATTTATGGTGTTTTAGAATTAGTTGAAATAACTGAAATACAAAGTACCACTTAGGCAGTCTGAAGCACTGGAAACTTAATCAGAAAACAAGTGATGCAAGTGCACTGGCTTGTTGACTTAACTAAGATATTTGAAACCTTTTGGGATAATTTTTTCATTGATAAACAAAAAAAACATCAGAATGCTCATCACATGAGAACCGTAATAGTAATATTTTGAATTCTTCAGACGGCCCAGCATGTAAAGTACATGCAGCACACCCCACTGATTGATTTAAGAGAAGTTTTTATATCACAAAGTGCTATGTAATTTAGATTATAGAACAGAAATATAAGTTACTAGTATGGAAGTTGAGTAGATTACAAATCGCAATTGGTAACAAATATAGAAACAGCAGCAACAAGATATCCTGTGGCTTCAACTCCACAGGGTTCACTACCAAGTCAACAATTTGCTCTCAGGACTGTATTTCAATTATTAGATTTAAATAGATGCAGGTAACAGGTAAATCCATCCATCTTGAAAAGACAACAGTTGATTATCTTTATACAGTTCAGCTAAGAATTTGGTCTAAATTTCCATGAGCCTGGCATATCAAACAATTCTCTTACAAATAGGGAAATGAATTCTGCAATAGTCTCCACACATAAAATTCCGCAGTCCAGTATGTCAGCAAACACACTAAAGTTTACATTTTTTAGCTAAAAGGGTTAAGAAATTCTCTCTTTAAAAATTGATTCAAAGAAATCACCTGCCCTGCAAATGCATGTGTCCAAACAAATACATGTAGCAAAATGCTGGTTGATTTAATAAAAGCTATCATATGACAAAGTACCATATAACGTAGACTATATTCAAACATATGAGTTACTAGTATGAAAGTCAATATTATATTATGCATTATACTTGTAATAAAAACAGAAACAGCAGCAACAAGGGGGCTGCATGTTTTTGTTTCTTTTTTCTGTTTAAGAACAGAAATTTTGTTTTTTTGTTCTCGGGAACAAAAAAAGAACAGAAACACGTTTGTTTGCGTTTTTGTTCAAAATCGAATTTTTTGTTCCCAAAACACAAAAAGAATAGAAATGAGAAACAAAAAAAAAATTGTTTCTTATTCCAAAATCACTTTTGAAGAAACACTTCTTCTCTCTCTTTTCTTTTCTTCTTCTTTTTTCTTTGGCCGGTCATTGGCCTCGGCCATGATTGGCGACTGGCCGTCGAGGGCCGGCGACACCGTAGAGGGTCGGCGACCTCGTCGGAGCATCGCTAGCCCCCGGCGAGGCCGAGTGTCGCCGGCCACCGACGAAGGCTCGGCCTCGCCCGCGCCGCGAGTCTTGTCGTGGCTGGGCAAGGCTGCCGGCCCGGTCGGCTGATCACCGGAGGCCGGCGACCGGCCGAAAGAAGAAAATATTAAAAAAGAAAGGAAAAAAAGAAAAATAAAATAAAAATATTAAAAAATTAAAAGAAACAAAAAAAGAATATAAATTTATAAAACGTATTTTTATTCATTTTTATTCCCAGAAAAAATTTATCATACGCATCTTTCTGGTAAAAAATTGTTCCCCGGAATATAAACACTTTTTTCTATTTCTGTTCCCTAGAATAATTTTTTAACAGAAACGTTACCAAACATGCCCAAGATAACCTATGACTTCAGCAAAACAAGGTTGATTGACAAGTCAACAATTTGCTTTTATTTTTTCTTTTTTTTCTTTTTTTCAACAATCAAATTCAAATAGATGCAGGGAACAATTCAATTCATCCAACTTGAATTGAGAACGATTGGATTATCTTTAGATAATTCAGCTAAGAATCTGGTCTAAATCTTCATAAGACTAGCATGTCACGCGATTCTGTTTCAAACATAGAAATGATTTCTGCAATAGTCTCCACATACAATTCTACAGTCTAGCATGTCAGCAGACACATAAAGTTTAAAAATTTTGGCTGAAATGGTTATTCTCTCTTTAAAATTGTTCCACAAAATGACTGAGCATTGCAAATGCTTGAATCCAAAAACACAATCCAAAAGAAAACTGCATTTGCATAAGACCAAACATAAGATACTTGATTAGCGGCTAACATGCAAAATTGAACTCAATTTCTTTATAAAGAAAGGCTATAAAAACAACTAATAGCATTGCACTTGGTTCATAGTAAGTAACTAGTAGCCGTAACAGAAAGATACTATCAGCACAAGGACCACAAACATAATTTTCGTTCGAGAGACATCCAAGCAATATCTAAAATTAAGAAAAGTAAAGGTAACAAGATGCATATTTCACCACATTTTTTGTTTATGTTTACCCTGCATCGTCCTCCATATGGAAACTGATGCTCTTTTTTATCCATCACTTGAACCATAAAGAACACCTCATACCTCAGCAAGTGATCTGGGTAGTTCATTCTCAAGCAGTCCAGGTCATGCTCTATGTCATGACCTACCAGTAGCCTGGCCTTTCCTCCATCTAACCTTACTTTCCCAATGGACTCACCATTGTACAAAATTTCCAATATTCTTTCTTGGACTTCCTTTAGTGGCATGGCATCTCTAAGTTGCTCTTCTGTTAACCCAGTTACTTCGTACCTGAGAACACTCATAATATCCAGAGGATTAGACAAAGAGAAAATTTTAAAATTTTCCCTCTCTTTTCCTCTCACACAAAATTATGAAATTCTTCTCCATTTTCTGCACCCACCTCCTCTTTCCCTCACCTCCCCCACTTCCCTAGTAAAGTCTCAGTAAACCAAATCAGAAAAATCACAAGATCTCAAGTGCAGATGTACCTATAATCAGTAACAGGAATTTGGGGCTGTACATAACTGTGGAATGTCAAATTTTCATCTTCATCAACAAGGCATACCCGAGCACAAAGGTCAAGAGATCCATCGCTTCCGCCACCCACCATCTCACAATCCAGGGCAATTGCCTTAGGTCTTCCTTGTTGCCAATCATCATAGTTGCATCCGTCAACTGGATCAGAAATATGGACTTGGGAGTCTATAGAAGATACAGAAATCATTTCCTGCAGATGGTCAACAAAGTTAATGATCAATGGACTACCTGCATTTGACATAATTTGTAGAAAAATCATAACTACTAAAGCCACCCTCATTCTAGGTTTCAAAGTTTACTTGCTAATAATATTGCTTACAAATGGACAAGGTGCAGGTAGACAACATGTTTCTCCATGTTCCGTAAGGGCACTCTGACTATCAAAAAGTTTCAGACAAAGATCACATCCTCGTTCAGAGAAAATGTTCGAACAATTTGCTTTGGGCAAAGGACCTGTGCCACGAATGATATAAAACAATACAGCAATTAGAAGATAAAGAATCCTTCACGGCTGGACCATGGAAAGTGAGAAATGATATTCACCTGTGAGATGCTCCCTTAATGACTCTAGAGATTTGCAGTGCTTATAGCAAACGTCACATTTGGGCTGATGAACAGAGTGGTAGGAGACCTTCATGTGGGCAATAAGATGCTCCTTTTTCTTGTATTGCTTGTAGCATGCAGAGCATCTGTGTCTGTCAAGAATTTACCAACTAAAACCATTGTCAATAAAGAGAGATTAATTTTCAGGGTGTGATAGTTAAAGAATTTACTTGTTGTGGATTTTAACTTTGATAATCCTAGTGGCATAATGACACAATGAGAAATGAGTGCAACTCCCTTCAAGATAATTGTGTATTAACTCAAGTGATGAGAGGATTTAACAATGTCAACACGTGAACTCATTATAACTTGTCGTGCTATAAGTAATCCAGTACGGAATAGCCTAGGTGGTAGACAGAAACAGGAGGAGAGCTTGCTTTGCACTGACGATATGCAGAAACTAATATAAAGATCAAAACAATGTATGGAAATTCCAGCCCAAAGAATGAGCAATGTCCATAAATGCAGATGCCATCGTGTCAAGAGTTGAATTATGACAATGAAATGCATCTTTATTCCTCGAGTTTTAACATTGATCTGAGAAATTAAAAGACCTCAACTCAACCGAAAGCAAAGCAAACCAGCAAAACCAAATAGGAAATCAAGCTAGAAGCTGTATTTATTAGTTCCTTCCATATATAATTTAATAGTGGCCGCAGGCAATATTTATCACTTAACAGCGAGTCAACTAGGGGACAAAAGAAATTTTTTTTTTTCACTCTTCTACGTCCATGGATTTTCTTTCCTTTTGCCACATTTCGCTTAAAGGGTTGAAGGGAGTTGATTTAACTCCACTTCTAGACATTGACAGAGTCACTAAAATTGCCTAATCATGCTATTCAACACGTAAAATATATAGTCATGTTGGCAACAGAATTTGACACAATTGACATAGGTACAATATTGACGGTTTGGCATCAGCATCAGTGACAAACAGCAGGATGAATCGGCACAAAAGTGTTGGCATCTAAAACTGAGTGATACCAGACCATTATGATGTCAAACTGAGATATACAGAAACAGTCATGTGATGGTACTAGATTCTCGGACGAGAAAAACGGTGGCTAACAGACAATGCCAAATCATGAAGGCACCAACTCTGGAGATATGAAACAGGTGAAACCATAATCTGGAAAAATATGGGGTAGGCCTAAATGGTTAAACCTGGGGAGACTACTGTCCAAAGGGTCCTGGAAGCCGTGGTCAATTACTCTAGACGTGGGGAGCAAAGGCTTGGAAGTATAAAAGTAGCTCGAGACTCAGAAGAAGGCACGCACAGGCAACAGCATTTAGTCACTGTTCATTTTCTTCCAACAAACTCTTGCTCTTGTGAGTGTGTTTTGCCGTAAATCGATTCATTATTCACAGAAGCGCATCGTGTAGCCTCGTATTGCCAATTTGCAAGCTTGTCCGCTGGTTCAAATTGTTTGGACAAGCTTGGTATCAAAATTACTGATTTTTTTTTTCTGTTTTTTTAAGGGGGAGGGGGGATGGGGGGAGAGGGGGGGGGGGGTACAAGTCGTCCTCGAGAGCCAAAGCTACGTACATTCGATTCGAAAACTCCGTCCAAGAAAAGGGTCGAAATCATACATAAAGAGGGTTCACTAGCGATCAAGTTCAAAGAGCGACAAAAGAGCAGCGAACCCAGAAGGGAACTCTGATTATCGGACGCGACCCACGTGCTATTTCCGACACTACCAAAGCAACCGCACAGAAGAACCAGCGCAGCCAGACAGAAACAGAGGGCGAGAGAGAAGAAACCTTGTGGCAAGGGACTTGGCAGGGCTTGCTTCCTGGGTTTCCATGAGGAGGGAGGGAGAAGCCACGGCTTCGATCACTTAAACCTGCAATGGCGGGAGACCAGTGCCCGAGGGGCTTCTCAGCAGTGGAAACTGGAAGGACACAAGAGAACGTGAATTCGGCGTTTGAAGACGGACATTAGAGAAAAGTTCAAAGCTTTCGAGCGAAGGAATTCGTAAAGGGCGGTTGATCGTCCTGTTCCAGGAATTCTACGATTTTTCTTGGCAAATGCGGAAATCAAACCATGCCATTTAAGCTGAGTTACCTGTTAAAAATTGGATTTTTAAGCTTCTTGAGAGCCGGGAAGTAAGGCGGCAAGAACTAGAGCTTGCTCGCTCAAGTACACAACCCATTTATGGATCCATATTTGCTTAAATGAGTTGTTAATGGGTTAGGTCTTATTTTTTAAAGCATCATGAATTTTAAAAATAAAAACTAAAATATATAAGTCTTAAATGGATATACTCTGTACCCATTTAAGACAAAATTACCTACTCATTAAATACTACCCACGATCTGGTCTATCCTACTAGAGGTAGTAAAATTATAATTTTTTTTTAATTTTTTCTTTTCTTTTTCCTCCGGTGGCCGGCATGTTGATGGCTGACAACCAACCAAGCGAGCCTCGAGCTTACTGGATCTGGCAAGGTGGAGGTCTCACCAATGTTCAGCGAGGCTCAAGCCTTGCTAATTTGGCAAGCCTTGAGCTCGCTGGCATCAGCGAGCCGGGTGAGCTCGAGGCTCGCTTGTGGCTGGCGGCCAGCCAAAGAAGAAGAAGAACAAAAAATAAAAAATAAAAAATAAAAATTATTTTAAAAAATAAAAAATAATTAAAATTTGATTTTTTAAAAATAATTATTTTAAAAATTATAATAATTGTCCATTAAATTTGTGTTATAGTTTACCATTTAAATACATATATAAGAAATAAACTTTCTTAAGTTTAATTAAATGGGTCGAGTCGAATATGAGTTAAAATTTTTGTATTGCAATAAATGGATTATAAACGGGTTAAATTGGTTGATTTGGGTCGATCCATTTATAACTCAATCCAAACTTGACCGACCCACCCGTTTAATGGGTCTATTAGGCAATAAGGATCACATGGGCCTCGGTATGGGCCTGCCTATGCTAGGGCCCAGCCACAAGGGCTTTTCTTGGTGTGAGAGATGAGAATGGGCCCGAGCCAGGTTTTCCCTTGGGAAAGTTGAAAAGGGGAAAAAAATGATTTAACTTTAACAAAAATAGGAAAATCCAGATTAGTGTATTTGAAGTTAGATGCTTCTCTTCAAATAAAAGCTACACTACAAGAGCGCACCGTATTCTGAAAGTATAAGTTAGAATTAAAAGCGGAATTCGTTGCCTAGTCAATGAATTGTGTTTTCTTGAAGGAATTAAAGTGGGACGGATTTAGCATGGCTCGGGAACCCCTGATTTATTATCCATCTGGATGTCATTTTCTTTCAATTTTATGTAAATAGGTAAAGCTAAGAATGTTCATGCTTGTACTTGCCACGCCACACATGATTTTTCACGTGCAATTTCTCGGAATAGATTTGCTTATAAGCTTATGGGAAAATTCCAAATAAAAATCCAAAATATTCTCATTTTCTCAAATAAAGGCTTGAAGTAAATCTTATTTTAAATAAAAGGTTGGAATTGCTCATATCAATCTCAAAGAAGAGTTTAAAGTGGTTATGACTATTTTAAATAAGAGCCTAGCCTCATCGGTCGATAAAAAATTCCAAGCAATTAGGATTATTTTGGTTCAAATACAATTTAACTTAAATAAAAAAATTGAGAGAGAGACAGAGACAGAGACAGAGACACAGAGAGAGCAAGCATGAGGGTACTCCCTTCCCCATGTGGCCACCGCTAATGGGGCTATGGCGAAGGTGGGAGAGGGCGATGACCTCTCCCAAATCTAGGCGAGGGTCGCTTGCCTTCACGCAAGCCTGATGGTCCTTGCCCAGCGCCACCAACCTCCAGGGATGTTGGGCGAGGGCTGCCAAGCTTGCACAACTGCTGGCGAACCTCACCCAATCTGGGGGAGGGTGGATAGCCCTCACCTAGATCTTGGAGAGGGTTGCAATCCTCACCTCTAGTTGGCCAAGGTCATTGGCCCTCCCCTAGGCGTCGGTGACCTCGTTGGCCTTCACCGTCGCCCCCATCGACGATGGGATGGGTGTTTTCTTTTTCTTTGTAAGTTTTTTTGGAAAGATAAAAAGAAAATTTAAAAAGATGAAATTGCTCTTCACATTTAGTGATTTCAAACTCTTCTTTGAAACTGATATATGCACTTCGGACCTTATTTGAAATAATGTTCACTTCAGGTCCTTATTTGATAGAACAATGACACTTCAGGCTCTCATTTGGAATTTTTCCTTAACTCATTACCTTGTCATCCTAAGAAAATTTATATCTTGTTAAGGTGTAAACTTGAATTATGGGGTAAATTAAACAATGGATGAAGAGAGATGGTCTTGAAATTTAGTTTAGCCATCGGAACAAGAATTACGCAAACAAAGTGAAGCATTGAAAAAAAATCCCAATTACCTAAAAATACAAATCAAGTAATTATAAAATGGAGCTTATAGAGAATATATTAGATTTTTTCTAATGAATAGAATATAATTAGATTATGTAGTTGTTTTCATGCCATTTCAATTTCATTCAATTCAAATTATAGTGTATTTCATTCCAAACAAACTTACTTTACTAACAATGGAAAAAAATTAGAAACTCATTCAACTCAAAAGTGAAATCAAATTATGAAAATCCTGATATAGGAGTTGTTTAAAATGGAACCTCTTGAGTTTGGTAATGTTTCTATTTTTCAGTTCTTTTGTTCTTTATAATGGAAAAAGAATAAAAATCTGTTTGGTAACGTCAATTAATTTTTCTAACTTTTGAAATAGATTAGTGGCCAGATAATAGAGTTGGATAAAAAACAAGAAGAAGAAAAAATCTACTTATTTGTACTAGGGAACAATTTCTAAAATTTGTCATTTTCTTTTTCCTCCTCTAATCGATCACCAACCTTTTGCAATGGCTGACAACTGATCAGAGATGAGGTCTAATGAGGTCAAGCCTCACTATGGCTAGGCGAGATCAGCCTAGCCATGGTGGAGCAAAGCTGATCTCACGGTGGCTAAGCAAGGTTAAGGTCAGTGAGGTCACTGGCTAGAGGAGAAAGAAGAAATGAGGAAAAAAAATGAAAAAAAAATTTAAAAAAAAAATCTCAAAAATTATTTAATTTTTTTAAAAAAATTTACATTACAAAAAAAATAATTGAGATTTATACCAAATGCATTTGCATTTTTTTTATATTCCAAAAAAAAAATTGTACAATTACCAAATATGATCAAATACTTAGAAACTTGTCCAAGGAATAAAAATAGAAAAAACTATTCCTAAAAATAAATTATTCTCAGAACAAAAATATTATTAAATACATCCTAATACACTAAAGTAATATAAAAGACCATACGTCTCTCTCATCTTTAATTTCATACAAGATTTTGGTAGAAGAATAATATTTGGCTAGCAAAATTGCACGTGCTAGCGTGTATACATAAAATCGACATTTAAAAGAGTTTGCAAAATTACTTTACTAGGGATTATTTTACTAAGGAAAGACAATATTGACATATTTTGCACTTATTTATATGTTATCTTTCATATTTATATCTTAAGTCAATGTACATCAAACATTATTCAAATTAACTTTTGAAATTCACATGTTCCTTAAAAAATTATTAAAAAGTCTTGAACTTATTACATTTCTACCAATCCAGTCATAAATATTTCAATTTTGGCCAATTTAATTTTAAACCTTTTAACAATTTGTCAATATAATCCATCTTGCCAAATTTGCCTAGAAATCACTAATATGGATGTCAATCATTTTACGTGGAATGATCAACACTTCAGCATTGATGAAAACGAATTTTCTAATTTTTTTAAGATTAATTCCATGAAAAACTCAAAATTGGAATACTTGTGACAAATATATCTAAAATTAATTTTTTTGACAACAAAAATCTCAATTAGTATATTTGTGACAAATTTTCCTTTCATGAATTTTTGTCAAATTAGATTAATACTACGAAAAATCACAAATGCTCTCGTCAACTGCTATGTGTCGTCAAACTCGACTATTTAACAGTAAAATTCATCATAAGTATATTAGTTTGGGGTTTTTAGTGATAAAAAAATTAGTTTTTGATAAATTTATCACAAATATATTAATTTGAAATTTCTCATAGTATTAATCCAAAAATTTAAGTTACCTATCAATCATCTACTTAGAAATTACACTTGAAATGGTCATTGACATGTAATGATGGTAGATATTGTCCTTGATTTAGTGTTTTATAAATCATAAATTCATTTGAGCAACCTTAGTAATTGTTTCAAAGAGTAAGGCCAGTTTTCTAGTATAAAGGGTGGTAGTAGAGTAGTATACATTGTTTAGAATGCCGATTGTGAAAGAATGCTTAGTTTTAGGATCTATTTTAATATATGTAATTAAAGTTGAGGTTAAGAGAATGTTCATTCATGTGCTTGTCACGCAATATTAACTTTGCCTTTGATATTGCCATGTGTCAGGTTACATGGAAATAATTGTGCTACAGCCCAATACTCGACCAATCAATACCTGTTTACTTATGTCATCCTCAAAACTTCTATCACTTATTTAAATTAAATTAAATTTAAACATAAACGAAAACAGTATCTTCAAGAGTATTATTAGATGTATTGATCAATGAAAAAGATAATAGAAAAAGCATCTTGAAATAAATTTTTTATTGTCATTTTCAAATATTTATCTCTTTCAACTTATTTTGTTGATTTTGAATTTGAAAAAAGTACAAATATTTATATTTTTAATTATTCCATTTAATTTGAAGTTTACTTAAAATGAGAAACATATCCTATCACATGACTAATACACATAACTTGAAGTATGGCATTTTTGTTTTTGTTTTGTCGATCATACTCTATTCCTACTATAATTTTCACTTTTAGACTTTTGTCTTATGTCATTGTAGGGCGTGAAAGTTGAAATTCATATTTGAAGCTAAATCGTTTCCACCTCAATCTATCCTGATAAGGTAAGGATTCAAATCCCCTACATCTCCCTTTCATGCAGGAAGGATAGTCGCTAGGGTAAACTCCAGTGATTGAAGTATGGCTTTTGTTAACTATGTGAATAAATGCATTATTTTGTATAACTTCTTTCATTACTTGAATAAATTTCATTAAATATTCTTTAACTATAAACATTTCAATTAAATAATAAAAACTGCAACTTATTTTAAATATGTAATGATTAAATCACATAGGAAACTGTGTTGCCAACGAATGGCCCCAAAAAATTACTGGGTCTTACTTATTTTGCTAATAAAATGTACACAAAGTAAGATTCGAACCGATTATTCATAATACAATGGGAAAATGTCTTTCTTGCATGCAATATTAGAATATTGAGAATTGTATTGGTAATTTAAGATGTAGAAAGAATACTAATTATTTTTTTAATTGACAAGTGGAGAAAAAGGACATAATATATAATCTGGCACATAATTTATTTTGTCAATTATCATTCCAATCTGGGATATGTCTTTATGAATTCTTTGTTTTTGTTTTTACCTGGCCAAACTAACATTTCATTTACAAAATAGACCATTCACAGTATACACAACAATAATTCTACCTCAATTATAGTTTATGGACCATTTATTGCTTTCTTTTTCTATTAATCAGGAGTGCTCAACCTGAAGGTTCTAACAAGGGCCTCCAACAGTACTCCACTAACCCAGTGCTCAACCTGAATATGTTCCTTATTTGGACGGTGTTGGGACCTACATACCTTACCTCTCAATTTCCTACTCATATTTTTCGTCTTTGCCAAGTAGGAATGCAAGAGGTGATATCGGGGAATCCCATTCCTCGAAAGTTCTTCCCCCTATTTTTTCTTTTTTGAGTTTTTTAAGAACCTACTCAAATCCTATTCATTCACAGTAGACACATCAATAATTCTACCTCAACCACAATGTATGGGCCATTTATTGCTTTCTTTTTCTTGTCTCCCCTGCTTTCATTTTTTTTTTCTATATTTAAGGAACTCGACTAAATGAGATTTGAGCAAATCCCAAGTGAGATTTTCTATTTTAGATTTCATAATATTAAACGAGGACCCCACTAAACAAAACGCATTTATAACCTTCAAATCAAATCCAGTGGCAGAGCAAGAACAGATTTTTAGTGTGGTCAATTTACTAAAAGCACAGAAGAGTTGTGAACCCTTGTGATATCTCGGGATGGACCAGTCGGGAGACACAAAAGCTAATCGAGACATTGAACGCAAAACTAGAAAAAGACACAAAATATTTATTAATGTGAGTATATATGTGGAAATATTGAAATCGTTGCACCTAACAAGTTGGCTTAGCGGGTGAGGAACGAGCATCTGTGTGAATATATTAAGCGCATGACATAAGTTTCTATTCCTCCTAAAAAAAAAGAAAATACTGACGATATAAAACAGTGATTGTAGAAAGTCGACAATCTACAAGACATGGTGGATTTCTATAACTAAATTTTGAGCATCTACAGGCTTGGTGAAAAGAATCTGTCTTCAAATTTTATTTTGCACTTAAATTGGTATGTTATAACTGGTTCAGGGCCCTGAAATATATGGAAAGCATGTTTCCGATTTTGAAATCCATGGACAGTACGTTAGAGAAAATGGATTAGTTTTTAATTTCAAGAAAGGTGCGGCGAAGAAACGTAAATTGCATTGGAATTGAAATTACACTGAAGGGAAATACATTGGATTGGAATTGAAATCATTGAGGAAATTACAGAGATAAAAAAGTACATGAAAGGGAAAATACAAGAAAATTGAAAGGATAAACTCGGCGCGAGTTCTTATGTTGTTTGTGCGCGTGTCCAGCATTAGTCGAGTCCTCTCGTTCTTCTCAGGCTCGCGCACTTCACATGTTCCGTAACTTCCTATGTCTCCATGTTGGGCATCGCTTGCTCAACTCACTGCTTATAACTTCTAGCAACTTCCCACTCTTCGATCAAATGCACCTACACCTCCACATCATGCACCATGCCATCTCACAATGAAAAAGGAGATAAACTCAAGCGATGATCTAACTTCAAATAAAGAAACCAGAAAAAGGAGATAAACTCTCATTTCACTGATTACGGTTCTGATCGGTGAGATATAACATGCACATGCAAATTTAACGAAATGGGATGTGGATAATGTTGATGTCTGTAACCGACTAAAAAAGAGAAAGTTTCCTCTAATTAGGCATGGGAAAAATAAATGGCCTTCTTAAAACTGAAGGAAGAATAAATCAGGTAAAAAATTTTGAACATCATCACGTCTTGTGTTAGTAATAATCTCATAGATAGATGACCATATATGCACTTCTTGGTGAGAAAACGGAAAAATTATCAAAACAGTTTTAAATTTTTTGTATTTTTGCCATGACAATCCATCCGTTCAATTTTGGCTAGCTAATGCTGATGTGGATGGTGGCTGACGCCGACGTGTCAATAATTTAATTAATTTTTTTCATATCTTTTTAATTTCTTCTCTTTTATTTTTATTTTTATTTTTTTTAGGGTCGGCAAGGTTGGGCCACTAGGGTGGCAAGGGCGAGCCTTGTTGTCATTGGGCGAGGTTAAGCTTGCCTAGATTTGGCTGGGCGAGACCTCGGTTGTGACAATGAGGGCAAGCTCAGATCTAGGTGGGCAAGACCTCAGCTAGCACTGTGACAACAAGGACGATGATGAGAGTCGCCCTTGCCCTCACCACTTGAGTGGCCGGTGAGGTCGAGCCTTTGGCTAGTTTGACAGAAGAAGAAAAGAGAAAATAAACAAGAGAGAAAAAGTAAAAATTGAAAAGATAAAAAGTTTTAAAAAATTGACATGTCAATGTTGGTTGGATGGCTGACGTCAATGTAGTGTCAAACGATTAAAATTGGTTGGATGGACTAAATTAATATAAATGCAAAATGTTTAGGATTGAATTGACAAAATAACGTTTAGTATTGAATTGTAAATATTGCGATAAATGTATGACTGTTTTGATAATTTTTTCGTGAGAAAACCCTAAAAGTATCTCATGTTTCGAACCGGAAGTGATTGAAACCCCCTGCGCCAAAACAATCATGATTTCTTCCTTTTAGAGCCCATGGAGATCATGTTGATCTTCGATGTAGTGTGTTCAAACTCGAGACACCGTCCATAGGAGCAGCGTATGTCCAACGCATAGAAGGTACAAGATAATGACAGGCATCATTCGTAGCATGGTCTCGTGTCAGGACCTTATTCATTAGGGTTTCACATGTATTCAGATAAAAAGAGCATATCTTCTTTGTAGTGAGTGCGGATGACAAGTATATCTTATTTATTTTGGGATTCTTTTTTTGGACTGTGAATAGATTTATAACATTTGGGGGTTGATTAATGTACATCTTACTGTGAATATGCTGGGATTCTTTTTTGTACTGGGATTCTTTTTTGGTACTGTGAATAGAAGAATATCGTACATCATAAAGGAGCAAACGCAAATTGGTATTGGCGAAGGCCGTGAGCTCCTTTGCGCGTTCTGTATTCACTGCACTTTCAAGGACCCAAATGCAAGTGGTGAATGGGGCATGGGACATGGTATTGTCAAGATCTGTCGATAGCCTTGGCGGGCAGAAAGTGAACAATCTACAAGACATGGTGTATGGCTCTATCTGCTAAGTTTGGAGCATTTATAGACTTGGTGAGAAGAGTCGGCTTCAACATTAACTGGATTTGAAACTTTAAAATTCATGGAAAGCAGGCCAGAGAAAAATCGATTGGCTTTTGCCTTTTTTAGGTCAGTATGGAAGGCGACAGTGAATGTCGGAAGCAAAGAAAACATTGTGGAAAATCCGTCTCTGAAGACTTACAGGAGGACATTATATTGGCTGCCAGGGAATACAGCCAATTGGAATTTGAATTTACGGAAGTCACTTGGTATTCATCACAAAATTCCCAACGAGGTTCGAGTAGGACCCAACAATAATCCCCGAATAAAATCATTGTTATACGGTCCCATCACCAGGGAACTCCGATGAATAAATAAGTATTGACAAGTGAAAAATTCACATAAATACCACCATTAGTTAGCTATTAATGACACTTGAAGAGTATGCATAAATATAAGGGAAAATTCCAAAGAAAATCTTAGATGGATGTTGTGTCAAATAAAGACTTGAAGTAGACATAAAGTTTTGTCAAATAATGACCTAAAGTGGTCATGGTAGTTCTAAATAAGGGTTTGACCTTGTGGTCATGGTAGTTCCCTCCACCTTTCGATTAACTAGAATGACCTAAGAATTCAATATGCTCCTTTTCATCAAATTGCCTCCAAAGGGTGATTCTTGCCCTTGGGTGATTCATCACCATCAATCCATTAAAACAGCCACTCTTCAATAAACTTTGCATCTTACCACGTCAAAACCAACGATTTTCCTTCTCATTCTTAGGTCCTCCAAAATGACATGAATCCCTTTAAACTAGAAGCAACTAATTTTTCTTGTCAAATTCAAAGACTATCTAAAATGAAGAACCTTCAGGTAATATTCACAAAATGATCTGAAATGGTTGGTCGTCGGTGTAGCTGTCACAACCAAGAGGTTTCCGGAGCTAAAGGATTGTGCCTTGCCGCGGAGGACCTCTTGCGATCATTGGATTCCCGACAAGACTCATTTCACAACTTTCTAAAGGTGGGCGATACGGTCATTATGCCAAATTTTAGAAGTCTCCTGTAGTTGGTAGCTATCATTAGTGTCGATATGTTTGATGGTGCGATCTCATCCGCTGGATAAAAAGTCGATCAACGGATCTAATTTGAGGGCCTTTAGTATAAGAAGGGGTGTCATCCCCTTATTTGTATCCATCCAAACTCTCTACGATCCGGGTAAAGCGAGCGAGTGTGCGATTGATTGAGCAAGGCTTGGCTTAGGCGATCCAAAAGTGCCTGAGTCGCTGCATGGTCACGATCCCAATCAATCAGCCCGTGACATAGCTCTCCCACCACAACACTTCATATTCAAGTTTGTTTTCCTCTTCAACCTATGAAGAGTTTGTAATATCAAGAGTTCCACATTGGACAGATGAGGTCTTGTTATGCTATTCATAAGTCGGATTCCATTGTTCTACATTATTGTTTATACATGGTTAATATCATGACAAAAATAACTTAGCGATTTATAAAGTATAACAAAACCATCATAGTTGACCGTTTCAAATAAATTATAACATCACTTTTTTTATTATAACTAAGTTGTAAAATAAACTCATGACCGTTAAAAGCGTGCCAATTACAACCACATCAAGTTAAAGAGGGCAACTCTCCAATTGTGGGAATTGAGTTACCATACATATACAATCTATTAAGGATAATTTTGGTTCATCTTTGCAAATAGGTTTGTGTGTAATGCAAATGCTGAAACCCATAATCCTTTAGAGAAATGTAAATTGTATTTGGTAAAAACACTTAACATATGAACTTTAGGTTGAAGTAGTGTTTTGGGAAAAAACTTTTGCTATGAACTTTCACTATATTTTTTTATCTATTTTTTTTTATTAAAAAAGAGTTGAAGCCCTTTGCCGGAGTCGGGAAAACGCTACAATCGCCCGGTGAGCAACATCTAGCTTCAGCCATTGTTAGCTGAGGTCGCCTAACCTCAAATGACCTCTGGTGAGGGTTGTGCGAGACCTAGGCAATGGCTGCTTGAGATTGCATGACCTCAAGCGACCCTCAGCGGGGGTCACGCCACGACATAGGTAGCCACTACTTGGGTTGCGAGGGTCACACAAGACCTAGGTGACTGTCGCCTAAGGTCGTTGACCTTTGGTGGAGGTCACCTGAGTCATGCGACATGCTCGCTAACCACTTGCTGGCCCTTTGCTAGCCGCCCTCTTGTGAAGAATATGAATAGTTAGAAGGAGTGGCGAAATTGGAAAACCAAAGAACTAGTGAGGGTAGTTTTCAAAGGAAAAAAAAAATTTAATCCTTGTTTCGGCATTCCACAAATGCTACTTCAAAATGCTGGCAGAATGCTGGGTGGAAATAGTATTAGGTTTTCAACATTCTCAATGCCAACATTTGGGTGAAAGTTATTTTAAATTATTTGCCAAACACTTTAGCATTTTCTTAAGAGATTTGCAGGTTGAAAGCCCATTAGAAATCTTTAGTTCTTTGCATTACATGAAGATGTGCCATCTGTTATGCAGGTGGTGCCAACTGTTTACACAGATATGAGCGGGCACCCTATCCAATCAAATCAGGTCATTGATAACAAATGAAAACAACTTGGTAGTGTTTCATTGGTGCATTATGTACTCAGTGTAACACTCAGAATCCTTTTTGTTTATGTCGTAGTTCTCGGTAACAGAACACTTCAGGAATGCAGACCTAGGAAAGCTTCAGTCAATGCCAGGAGTTTTCTTCTTTAATGACCTCTCTCCAATTAAGTTGCTACTTCCGGTTCTTGTTTGTTGAAGTTTCACTATGAAGTTTTAATGCTAAATGGCTGCTAACAAAAAATCAAAGCAGTTCTTAGTTAATTTACAAAACTCTATTGGCACTCGGTTTCATTGTGCAGGTGACCTTTAATGAGGAACATGTGTCATTCTCACACTTCCTAACGAATATGTGCGCTATTGTTGGAGGTACCTTGAAAAACCCTTAACATGTAAAATCTCTATCAAGACGAAATTGCCTCTTCAATTGTCTCTTTTATTTGAGGTAGATTAAATGAAGGAAGAAAACTTTCTTTTTTTGCCCTTTTTATGGGTTGGCTGAATGATTACGCTTTAGTACTGCATATAAGCAGGAGGGTCCCAGTAAACTCACCTTGTCATGGTCCATAGTCATTTAAACATCTTTGTTTGAGGACTCATTTAAATCCCAATCCGTACGGCCGAAAAAATCAATCAAAACACATCAAATTGATCGGGAAAACGTGAACTAGGGCTCGATACCAATGTTGGGAATAACGGATCCTCGAAAACTGGATTCGAAAAAGAAACTCTGAGAAGAGTAATTTATGAGACAATGATCACTTGTTCAGTATGGCTCATCGTACCAGTTTAATTTGTCCTTGTGTCACCATGACTTTTAAGATGCTGAATGGCCTACTGGCTTATGCTTAATAAATTTTCAGTAACCAAATTTTCTTTTCATTAGTTTTCAATTCTCATACACGTCTTGTTTCCTGATTTACCATCAGTATACCAGTCTAATATTGTACTCATCTTACCATTACTTTGAAGACATTGAACTTATAGTGCCAATGTCCAAGCTAACCTACATGAAATTCCTTTCAGATGTTTCAGATGGATTTGTGATATTAGGTTTTTGTTTTCCAGGTGTTTTCACGGTTTCAGGCATCCTAGATTCTTTCGTATATCATGGTCAAAAGGCAATCAAGAACAAGATGGAAATTGGCAAATCGAGTTAAAAAAGTGAGCTAAGGAGAAGCTTCTTGATTTGGCAGCTGTTCATGGTTCGATAGAATGGATCTTTCTGGTACGTGACCCACTGGAGAGATGAAAGCGGAGAACAAGGATGGCCTAAGTGGTTATCTTTGGTAGGTTGGGATGTTTCTTTCGATTATGTTCGATTATTGCTGACCAATGAAATGGACTGATACTGTCCGGCTTAACCATTAAACAGCTGTTTCCTGCTCTTTGCCCAGTTCCATCGAGTTATTATCTGTTAGCATTTGAAGTTGAGCAGTTGTTTCAGATTCTTCTCTTTGGAAGTTGTAGGGGAAGTGTACACTAGAATGAGAAAGTTTATTCATCTTTTAGCTTTTAGATTGGTTTGGTCGAGTATAAGAGTATTTTAGGACGAGATATCCATTGACTTAAAAGGATTCAAGCGTTTCAGATTTTGGTCTCTTACTAAGTTACTAATCTCTAAGTTGGTGATCAGAAACATTATCTTGACCTATTGCTGCAAATTGTTGAGGTTGTGGTTCTATAGAAAATATTATTAAGATGACAATTGTTCTTAAGATAAAAGTGAAAACAAATCCACCTGCATAATATCAGAAAAAAAATTTAAAACCTATTGAATTGGTATCAATTTGGTGATAAACTTTTCAATTGAATCAATTCAGCTATCGATATTTTGCATTTAAGCTAAAATTGAGTTCATTTGGCTAATTTTTTTCTAGAAATCACTGACATTGACTCTAGCCATTTTATATGACATGCCTAAATAATTTTTTTAATTTGTTTCCCTTTTCTTTTATTTTTCTTCTTTTTTTTCCTTCTTTATTTTTCCAACTACGATGACAGCCGACCATTGTAGGCCACACGTAGCAACCCTCACATTGTCTGTCGTAGCCCTCACTAGCCACAAGCGACG
The DNA here is from genome assembly GCA_017140325.1 of Eucalyptus leucophloia subsp. euroa. Taxonomy (NCBI): domain Eukaryota; kingdom Viridiplantae; phylum Streptophyta; class Magnoliopsida; order Myrtales; family Myrtaceae; genus Eucalyptus; species Eucalyptus leucophloia. The sequence goes on along the minus strand of CM029475.1, from coordinate 21,542,342 downwards.
CATCGGGCCCTCACCTAAATCCAGGTGAGGGCTGCAACACTCTTGCCTATCTTAGCTAGGGTGCAGAGGCCCTCACCAACCAACAAGCAAGGTTGTCGACCATTTCTAGCCTCCATGTCGTTGCCTAAACTACCCACGAAGTATCAAAAAAAGAGGAAGGAAAGAAAAGAAAATAAATAAATAAATAAATAAGAGAAAGACAAAGCCGTTAGGAAATTGTCTTATTTAACCCCCACTTTAAAAAAAAAAAAAACATAGTGTATTTTCAAAGATTGTGATTTGAAGTTTAATTTATATTTAAATAAGAGAAAGCCATTAGGAAATTGACATAAATCAATTGGTAATTAAAAAGATGATCATTAAAAAATAATGAAGAGTTTATGAAGTAATAAATTAGAAGTTACAAAGCCAACGACCGTTAGAAAGCCGTTATATGCCATTAGAAAGCCATTACCAAAATGATGGCTTTCATGATGGTCATAATTTTAAAAAATATTTCAAAACTGCTAAAATATTTAACAATCTCCTACATATTTCAAAAAGTTTGAAAAGAAAAATAGAATAATGCTGGGTTATTAGAGAGTAATGCATTGGAACTCGTCTTTGTTAGACTATGAACCAGCCCTAAAAAGAATGAAATATAATTAATGAAATCATTGGTAAAGTTTGAAACTTCTAGAAACTAAGAATTTCATTTTGTGAATTATAATTTTCACTAATCACATCACACTCTTACAAACTTTGTTGTTCAACGCGGTTCTACGCTAATAAGCAATGCGCGTGCTTGGTTTATTCATAAGTGTTCTAAAGATTATCGCCAATAATTCTCATAGGAGCAGCTTCACTCCACACTTATGTAGGTGATCCCATCACGTATATTTTGCAGTTTAAACACCACCAATAATGATTATGGAATTTCATTAAGAGCTTAGCTCAACTTCTTTTTCTTTGCAATTTTGCCCTATTCTCACCTTAGGAGGGACATAAAATTTTTAATAGGGCATCACTACATCAACAAATGACTTTAAAAATACAAGTGGGTTTGGGTAATACCCTTTTATCTTTCGTTTCTTTTCAAGTAATCAATGAGCTCTAGTTACTAAGTTTGAAGGTCAATGAGTTATGCTTAGTCACTGCTTCTAATCATAACAAGTTGGTCCCAGATCTTGGAATTAGGTCTTATTGAAGTGGGTTCCTACAATACATACATGTGCTCCAATAATTGCTTCACTGATTATCATTTTGAGCTGTTTCTTCACATAATATTAGCTTCTTTTTGGCAAAATGGCTGCTGATGAGCAGTCAGTTAATTGTCTGAAAAGCTCCTCTAGCATTGATGCCCATTGCCTTTTCCATTCTTTTTCAGTTGGGTTGACCTTAATCCTATTTTTTTTTAATGACCCTGGAACCACCGTATAGCCGGTAGTTAGTAAAGTAAACCAAGGGAAGCACTAGCGTGGGAACCCACCTCCCACGGCACTCCACTTTAGTCGCGCAATGGGGGCACGAAGTTTTGAACCCCCTCTCCTCCCGGATGAGGGGGTAGGGTGTGAACCAATGCGTCCACCATGGGGTGGGTTTAATCCTATTCATAGCTGAAGATAGAAAAAAAAAATTCTAATTAATCTTAAGCATATTGCTAGGATCAGGGAATTCATGGGGACCGGCTTCAAATCTTGCTTGATGTCACTTATCAAAACTAGCCAGAGAATAAGGAAGCAAGTCACCGTGAATTTCCTAATCTTAGTGTCAATAGTCAATCTCCTTTCTTTGACTGATTGCCAAGGTGAACTTGAGTCTAGTGTGCAAAAGTTGGTGCGGGAATTTGTCTAACTTGGCCATGGTATCTGTTGAGAGCACTTCTAATTACAGCAACCCTATCAATATGCCTTAGCTTTTGGCAGTTTGATCGTGTGGCGTGCTCGTGAATTCACTCATGAAGAATTACCAATGCTTTGAAACCAATAAATCTTGTGATTTAATTTGTGAATTCCTTTATGAGATTGATGATTGTATCATGAGGAATTGTGAGGTCTAAATTCTATGTGAATTATTTAGTACAGTTGGTAGTTGGAAAATAGTGATAATGTTTCAATGATTCGAGTGTTTTTATCGTTTTAATGGCCGGTTCTGTTTATTTTATTATGCAAGTGCTTGTTTTTTGCAATAATGTCTAGTGGGAAATAGTGCAATCACGTTTGCAAAACTGATTTGGGGACACGTGCAAGTAAGAAAATCCAATTGGCCCCCATAGACTTGTGTATGTTGATGCTCATCCTACTTTGATGCAGGTTGCAACTTCCTCCGAGTCTATTCCACACGTCATAACTGGAGATTGTTTGGGTGGATCCATTGCCTCTCTTTTCATGTTGTGGCTTCTACGTACACTTAATTCACCAACCACAAAGTGTCCACTTTGCATCACATTCGGTTTGCCCCTTATTGGGGACGGTGGCTTCCAACAAGCCACATCGCAACATTCAAAGTACTTGCTTCTTGCATGTGGCTCATAAGGATGACCGTTTCCCTAAACTCTTCACCTATTAACCATGGAGCAAAGTGAAAGGGCTAGTAAGAATACCTAGAGGGGTGAATAGGTATGAAAACAGATTTTGCGAAATGCAGTAAAATTTTTTACTTTTAATCTGAGTTTGGTTGACTACAGACTTTGCATAAAGAATTAGACTTTAATAGCAATTCCAAAACACAAAAGTATATTGCAGCAAATAAAGTAAAGTATAGTAGTTTAGAGAAGAGAAAAATAGACAAAAATTTATAGTGGTTTGGCTTAGATCAAGCCTACATCCACTCTCCACGCCGACAGGCTTCTTGCTGGTTTCCACTATGAACCAAAAGAGAATTTACAATCTTACGATCTCGATTTCTCAGTGAAGAGTCTTTGCTACTCTCACGAAGTCACGGTATAAGTCTCTCTTTTTGAGTACAAATTTGAGCACAATATAAGGAATAATAAGTAAATGGAAGTTTCAAATTTTGGAATTCTTCTTTTACGCACATTGTCAAACAACTGGAGAGGCCTCCTTAAATACTCCTTCATGTCTTCTCAACCGTTGGCACTTTCCAAAGGAATTTTTCCAATCAACCCATTGGACAGAATCAAGGAGATCTTAAATCGTTTGAAGATTGTGATGAAAGCCCATCAATCTTGTTCACCCATACAATTATGATATTGGTTTTCATAAGTGGATTCTTTCCAAAATAACTTCCCTTCCGAAATGATTTGATGTATCTAAATTGATTCCAATAAAGATAACCAATCCCATAGGTGATATTTTCAATCAAAAAACCATATATATCATGTACGAACCGAACCTTTAAAGAAAGAAAGATAATCTCAAGTTTGGTAAAGTCTTCATTCTTCACTTGTGTTCAGTTTGGAATTTGTCAAAGTGGGCAGACTTGTTTTGTAAGATAGACTTTGACACAGAAGTCTAGCAATCTTTAGAACAAAACTTGGATAAGTTTTTGTTAGCTTCAAAACATCATAGGAGTTTTCTCCAACACAAAGTCTATACAAACCTTTTTGGTACATTTTTTTGTGTGTTCTGAATCTAGTGCTGCCTGTTTCGAAGCCCCTAATTCCATAATTCAGGTGCTTGCCCCCAAAGCCTAGAAAGTGCCCAAATCGTCAATTACAAGAGCATCATTAAATGTCTTGAAAGGCGATTGATTTGCAAGAACCAATTAATGTGCCCGATACTAATTCATTTAAAGCTGGGATAACTAGGCAAGTTGCAGCAATTGGCCTTATGCAAATTCAGGTAACTATTTATTGTACCTTCTTTTGCGTAAGTGGTCTTAGTACATCTCAGAAGGGAATTTCACAATTGTTCTAGTTGAAACCAGAAGGATAATTGCGCTTTGCCACATAAACCAAAATGAATTGTATCCGTGCTTTTAGCTTCATACTTAACTAGGAAAATTTGCTTAACTTAAATAGTCACTTATGAATGCTTTCCTTTACCCTTTGGAAGTCATTTATTGAACTCTCATTGTCATGGTAGCCACAGATTATGAATATTGATACTTTGTTGAGAGGGATTGTCAAGTCTGAAAAAGACGTCCTAGAACAAAATAATCAAGCATTTAATCCTGCAGAGCGTTTGAATGACATGAAAATTTGCCTGGCTAATTTGTAACGGTACAAGAAAAAATATGGGAATGATAGCTAGGGTTTTGGTTACTACGATAGCTTCAAGAATAAAATGGCTATGTGTGACCATGTAGCCGTCAAGTTTATGAGAAAGCTCACTGAAAACTGGGAACGCGTGGTGGAAGAAGTGGAGAAGCGGCCTCAGAGAGGGAGCAAATTACCGGAGGATGGTCTCTATATAGGCGAGTACTATAAGTGGGGATGTCCCCTAAGATATGTAACCTCTTTTGCCCCATTTATATTACTCGACTATGTGGAGCGGTTCGACCATCCTCCGGTAATTTGTCCCTCCAAAGAGCCAACGGACTCGGAGCAAAGCATTGCTCCCTCTCTCTAAGGCCGCTTCTCCACTTCATCCACCACGTGTTTCCAGTAATTAGTGAGCTTTCTCACAAACTTGACGGCTACATGGTCACGCATAGCCATTTTATTTTTGAAGCTGTCATACTAACCAGAACCCTGGCCATCGTTCTCACATTTCTTCTTGTACCATTCCAAATTAGCCAAGCAAACTTTCATGTCATTCAAATGCTCTGCAGGATTAAATGCTTGATTATTTTGTTCTAGGGTGTCTTTTTCAGACTTGACAATCTCTCTCAACAGAGTATCAATATCCATATTTGCAGCTGCCATGACAAAGAGAGTTCAGTAAATGATCTTCCAAAGGGTAAAGGAAAGCATTCATAAGGGACTATTTAAGTGGAGCAAATTTTCCTGTTTAAGTATGTGAAGCTAAAAGCATGGATACAGTTCATTTTGGTTTATGTGGCAAAGCGCAATTATCCTTCTGGTTTCAACTTGAACAATTGTGAAATTCCCTTATGAGATGTACTGAGACCACGTACGCAAAAAGAAGGTACAATAAATAGTTACCTGAATTTGCATAAGGCCAATTGCTGCAACTTGCGTAGTTATCCCATCTTTAAATGAATCAGTATTGGGCACATTAACTGCAGAATGGTTCTTGCAAATCAATCGCCTTTCAAGACATGTAATGATGCTCTTGTAATTGACAATTTGGGCACTTTCCGGGCTCCCGGGGCAAGGACCTGAATTATGGAATTAGGACTTTGAAAGATGCACCACCCGATTCAGAACACACAAGAAATGTACCAAAAGGTTTGTTTAGACTTTGCTCCATGGTTGACGGGTGAAAGAGTTTAGGGAAAACAGTCATCCTTATGAGCCACATGCAAGAAGCAAGTACTCCAGGTTGAACGTTGTGATATGGCTTGTTGGAAGCCACTGTCCCCAATGAGGGGCGAACTGAATGTGATGCAAAGTGGACGCTTTGTGGTTGCTGAATCAAGTGTAAATAGAAGCCACAACGTGCAAAAAGAGGCAATGAATCCACCCAAACAATCTCTAGTTATGACGTGTGGAATAGACTCGGAGGAAGTTGCAACATCAAAGCAGGATGAGCATCGACATACACAAGTCTATGGGGGCCAATCGGATTTTATTACTTGCACATGTGTCCCCAGTTTTGCAAACGTAATTACACTATTTCCCACATTTTTGCAAAAAACAAGCACTTGCATAATAAAATAAACAAAACCGGCCACTAAAACGATAAAAATACTCGAATCACTCAAACACTGTCACTATTTCCCAACAACCAATTGTACTTAATAATTCACATAGAATTTAGACCTCACAATTCCTCGTGATACAATCATCAACCTCATAAAGGAATTCACAAATTAAACCATAAGATTTACCGATTTCAAAGCACTGGCCAAAAGCTGAGGCATATCGCTCTAATTAGAAGTGCTATCAACAGATACCGTGGCCAAGTCAGACAAATTCCCTCACCAACTTTTGTACACCAGACTCAAGTTCACCTCGGCAGTCAGTCAAAGGAAGGAGATTGACAATTGACACTAAGATTAGGAAATTCACGGTGACTTGCTTCCTTACTCTCTGGCTAGTTTTGATAAGTGACATTGAGCAAGATTTGAAGCTGGTCCCGATGAATTCCCTGATCCTAGCAGTATGCTTAAGATTAACTGGAAACTTTTTTTTCCTATCTTCAGCTATGAATAGGATTAAGGTCAACCCAACTAAAAAAGAATGAAAAAGGCAATGGGGCATCAATGCTAGAGCATCTTTTCAGATAATTAACTGACTGCTCATCAGCAGCCATTTTGCCAAAAAGAAGCAAAAGGGGATGATCCACTTTTCAATCAAATAAAGCTAATATTATGTGAAGAAACAGCTCAAAATGATAATCAGCGAAGCAATTATCGGAGCAGGAACCCACTTCAATAAGACCTAATTCCAAGATCTGAGACCAACTTGTTATGATTAGAAGCAGTGACTAAGCAAAACTCATTGACCTTCAAACTTAGTAACTAGAGCTCATTGATTACTTTAAAAGAAACGAAAGATAAAAAGGTATTACCTGAGCTTTCAGGGGAGACAGCTTATCTTGGAGAGAGTTGAACAGAGAAATCGCAGCTTTGTTTATGGAAAAAGACGGGTTCTTCTTGGAGCAGAGAAACTTAAACTGAGAGGCCTCTGATGAAGAATAAGGGACCAAACCGCTCTCTTCTTGGAGATAACTGGTAACAACTAGTGGGGTCACAAAAGCAATGATTTTGTATTTAGGGTGCTCAAATTCTTGAATTTTCACTGTGTCAGAAGATGGCGGGCTTTGGTAATCGCAGTCAATCTGGGACTGGAGTTCAGAGATTGCAGCCCATGAATTGAAAAGAATACCGGAGGACAGGGCCAAGTTCGCCAAATCGAGTCCGTTGCTGAATCGGCCAAAGAACCAAAAAAAAAAAAAAAAAAAAAATGAAAATGAAGACCAAGAAACCAACTGAGAAACAATAACAAGAATGCATCCTTTCGGAAGCCGAATTGCGAAAAGGGCTTTCGTTTGAGAAAGATAAAAAATTTTATTAACGTACAGAGGTTTAGCGGCTCCCTCGAAGTCCATTGTCGGAGCTCGTTGTTGGTGTTCTTTCGTAAATGACGTGCCTTTATGAACAAATTCCCCGGCCGGAGTCCACGCGTTCTTCCTGAAGCTCCCCCGACCAAGAGAACGCGTTTCTCTGGAGCTGCAGGGCTGTGATGTGTTTGGTGGTTTCTTCAAAATGGAATGACTTGGGGTGTCTTACCGATGAAGTCGGAAAAAGAATAAAATCTCAACAACTCTGCACGGTACAATGCCACTTCCATGACTGAGCTTTGCTGACCCTGTTGCCTTCGGGAGCAAGCGTTTCCAGGGTCCACCATTTGATCGGACATCAAGACTTCCCTTTTATGCACTTTTAAGTGCATTCAAATCCAAATAATCTTGTTTCTATCACGGGAATCGACGGCCTGGATATGTTCAAGGCCCTCACGTTGGCACCAATTTAGATCTCTTTGGCTTTTTACGAAGTATACTACATACAATCAACTTTCGATTCATATGAAGTTATGAGGAACTGAATGGACCGGCTTACCAAGCTGGTGAGGGAGGTCGGACAATGTGAAGACGTGGGTAACTACCACACCGATGGACAAGAAAACATGCATGGATGGATTTGAGGTGAGGTTATGGATGAGGGTGTGAAGGCGATGGTAACGCAAGAGGGTGGTGGATCTCGTCCGGATTTTTATTGCCTACATTTTGTTTTTGCCATTCATCTATATTTTATCTTCATTAATGAAAGGACAACTTTAATTATTGAAAGGTCGATGATATGGAACCCATAGCTTGTCAGGCATTGTACTTCATGCATCTTTGTTCATCTTCCCCTTAGGGTTTGTGTAATATAGAATCGCACGGAGGATTCCTAGGCTTGACTATGTTGTGGACACAACATGTGACTAATAATTGACAAACCAATTTATTAGTTAGGTCCATATCATAGTCAAAATTCAATATATACTAGAGATGATAGGTTGAAAATTTCAAATCATGTAGAGTGTTAGCTTATGTTAAATAAGAAATCATTACTTTGAGACTTGGGATAATCCAAAACTCAAGTTTGCAATCAATGTCACAATAAAAAATGTTATCATAAAAACTAGGGCTGTGCAAAAGAACCGAGACCCACTTGGACTGCCTCGAACAAGACCGGAACCGCTCAGAACCGGTGATTCTTAAGGGTAACCAATCCGGTTCCCGATTCCAATTTATGGGAATCGGTAGTTACCGGTTCGGTTCTCGGTTTCATGAGCGAATCCGCTCACCCGCCCACCTAGACCGGACCGATTATATTATAATAATATATTAATTTTTAATATTAGAAAAAAATCGAAATTAGCAAATCCAAAATTTAAGAGTCCAATCACTAACTTGTTTCAATTCACTACTCTCTTACTTTATTTCGTCTCTCTTAGTTCAAAATCTCCTCGAGCTCCCTCTTCATCTCCAATTTACCTCTAGATCTATTCATCTCTCTTCGAGTCCTAGTCCGAACTCGGCGAAACAGTGAGTTGATTCTCTTTTTCCCCCTCGAACTTGAACTCTCTCTCCACGTCATCGCCATCCTTGTCGCCACCTTCGTATTCACTGTCACTACCGTCCTCTTTGTTGTTGGGCTCGTCTCGCTTCTACCTCCCCTCTTCCTCCTCCCCCTCCTTGGGCCTCCCCCTATCGTCCTCATTTTCGGGGACAAGGGCGAACTCCAAGTCTAAGAATGGCTCATCATCCCCATTGTCCTCCTCATTGTCAGTCTCGAGAGAGGAGCGGGAGATGATGGAGGCGGTGGCGAAGATGGTGGCGGTGGTTGGGACGAAAGCGGCGCAAGGGTCGCAACTGCCGCCACCGCACTAGTACTTGAAGAGGATAAACCTACCATGGTCAAGAGAGCTAGAATGAGTAGATGTGAGGAGGGCGAAAAGGGGAAGGCGCAGAGGTTGGGCCGGTTTTATGGATCCACCCGGGAACTAGATCGAACTGGCAGTCCAATTCCTGGGTGGATTCATGTAATTAACGAGCGTTTCCCGGTTCCAATTTTTTGGAACAAGTTTTTAGTGGGCGATTCCTGGTCCTAGGTTGGGAATCGCCCACCTAAATCATGCACACCCCTAGTAAAAACTACGTAGCTATGAAAATTCGAGACAATTTGTCAGTCCACATACCGTCGGGAGTCTGTATTGCAACTCCTAAAAAAAACTACAGTGGCTCTATTGAAGGGGAAAAAGGAAAATCCGAGAAGATCACAACTGTTGGACATACAAAGCTCCCTTCAGAGCTGTGCTCGCGTGTAAATCTAGAGAAAACATAAAATAGGTCTGTCTTGCCAAGTAGACAATGGAACACTTCATTCAATGCTTAATAGGTCTGTCTTGCCAAGTAGAGAATGGAATACTTCATTCAATGCTTGCCACATGTCATGGGTCTTACTCTAGGATTTTTGGAAAGCAAGTGATCTGCAACAAAAATCACCCTTTCAGCTTCTTTTGTATGTAGTTGGCTTCCCTTTTGCCCGAATTTCTCGATTTAGAGTTATGGTTTGAAGAATATTTGTGATTTAGCTCCAATTCCTTAATTTGAGACAAACAAAAATGTTAACACCAATTATGCTGGCTCACTTTGCTGGCGAGCCGCATCGAGCCGCATCAAATAATTAATATTAAAAAATTGTTACGTTGGATTTTTCAATCACACAAATCAACAATGGCACTAAAGTGATTTTTTTAATAAAAAAATAGTATTTAAGTGATCATTAAAAAAATTAATATTAAAAGAAGCGTTGTAATGGACTTTACAATATCATTTAAAAAAATTCATATTACACATGTTGCAAATTTTCAATAAAAGGCAAAAAGTAAAAACCACTTAAAAAAGCTTTTAAATTAGGTAAAAATTTAAAAATAAAAAATTAACTTAGATACGCTTGGAAAAAAGTAAAATAGATTGTATTAAAGAGCGAAAGAGGACAAATGGGAATTAAAAAAGAAGCAATGTTTTAGGCTAGTTTATACTCGTTTTCTTGAGATGTTTCTAATTGTGAAACTAAATCCCTTCGGGTCTCTAAGAAATGTTTCGCACTAAGGATTGATCAAATGGTGATCTTTGAACTTCTTTTTAATATTCAATACCGTCTCTTTTTTTATTCTTATTAATGTTGAATTTTTAAAAATTGGGACAGATCTCTTGTCTTGTTTCTTCTCTCTTTCAAACCTTTTAAGGACTTGCTCAAATTTAGTTCAATTTATATTTTCCCTCGAAAACTTGATGCCATCAAGTGACGAGAACCTTAATCGCTAAGGGATTAACTTGTGCGGCGTCCTTTTCTCCCACGTCCCTCTCTCATGAAAAGAAATGCGGCATCACCATTGCCGAAGCAACGCCACCACTGGCAACGATTATCTGCCGCTACGCCACTTAGATAGCCTTCACCACACTGAAGCCACGGTCAAACACCACCAAAAGCTTTGCTCAGATGAAACAAAGAAGAAAAAAAAAGGAAAAAAATTATACAACACTACTCATACTCATCAATCATTTGGTCCAGTCAGCAATGTCATGGCCGTCCACATTGGGAGAAAAAAAAAAGGAGGGCAAAGTACAGGAAATAAATCGAACATATATATATATATATAAGAAGGTTTAGTCATGCAACCAATCTAAGTTATCCTCTCTTCAGATGCTATTATATTTAAACTAAGACTGCTTAACACTGCTCCTGAGAGGTCTTCAATTTCCTAAAGCTAAGGCTCTTGTCTTGAACTTCGAGACCAACATTCAAACCAAATCTTATGCTTTGCCTGAATTCATTGAGAAAGCAGATAAGCTCAAGGCCCTGATAGTAACAAACTACTGTCTTTTTCCAGCTAAGCTAGGCAATTTCCATGTCATTGGGTCCAATTAAAGGAGGATAAGACTCGGGGGACACCCATTGCCCAATCTGTTCAGAGAGTGCAGAAAAATTATGACATTCATGATGCTAAGCTTCCTTAAGGACTTTATCTCACAAATGCCATCCGGTAATGTCACCAAATCATCACAATAGTTGATGATGAGCTCCATTAAGTTTAGCATTGCATCAGAGATTTTGGTGTTGTCCAACGTTGAAGCCTGACCGATCCAACACATGATAAAGGATATCTTTTGCAAACTATGCAAGCATTTTCCCATACTTACAAAAGGAACTATGACGCGTTCAAACCTTATCCTCCTTAAATTGGCATGGAAATTGCCTAGCTCAGCTGGAAAGAGACTATAGTTTGTTACTATCAGGGCCTTGAGCTTATCTACTTTCTCAATGGATTCAGGCAAGGCATAAGATTTGGTTTGAATGTTGGTCTCGAAGTTCAAGACAAGAGCCTCAGCTTTAGGAAATTAAAGATTTGGCCAGGGTTCCATCTGCATTATGAACAGTAATTTAAGTTTTAACTACTAACCAACTGAATTTTTCCCCACAAGTCATTGAGAGAGAGAGAGTTCCCAACCTGTGGAGATGGACAATAGACGAGCACTGAGAGTTGATTGCTTTTGCTCGCTCCACCAATCAAGAAAATTATTTCCGGTCAAGTCGAGAATAAGTCTCTCTCTTTTCTACTTCCCCTGGTTGCACTCCATGATAGCCAATTCTCTAAGCATATTGTGCTGCATAGCAAAGTGGCTACTGTAACATTTGTCCTCGTCCTCACTTGAATCTCTCCTGTATGTATGCAGTCAAACCCTAGAAATATAAGCATTTGCGCTCAAGTTTCTTGTGCCAAAATCTAATATAAGGAATTTGATGATACCGATTTACAATTAAAGAAAGACATTTGATCCTTCCCATGCCTAATATATTAAGTCAGGAGATAGAAATATTTTTTTACAGGCCTTTGTATAATCCATTTGAATTTTTCAATGCAGAACATGTCTGAAGGTCAGATGCAGTAACTGTGGTGTGGACTCAAAACACCTAGTATGCCCATTTTTTGGGGAAACAGAAAGTTTGTTGTGCATAAATTACTCTCTCAATCTTGGTGCAAAGATCTAATGACGCCTTTGCCCATTTCATACATGCATTCTAACCGTCACGTATCAGGGAAAACTAATCATTTGCCAACAAGAATAGTAGAATTTGATGAGGTACATCTAGAGCAGTAGAAAACTAGAAAAGTAAGAATGAGAGAACAAAACATACTTTGGAGCCATACCTGGTGACTACAAGGTCAGCTGGGTTCCTATAAACGAGTTCATTGAGGTCAGCAACAGCACGCACGCCATCGAAATCTAGCTTATACAATTCCACCCACATATCAATAAGGGCAGCGGCAGGGATCTTGCGATCCTCCGGAAATGAGCCAAGGTCCATGAAATGTTCCTTGATTGAAGGGTAACCATCCAAGACATCCAAACTCTTTATGAGGCAATCTAGAATGTCACTGTCCAAATCTGAACTGGACCAATCAAGAAGCTTTGTTTCCCAGAACGAACGATCCTTTCCACGGAGAGACGTGGCAATGACTGTAAGAGCCAATGGCAATCCCCTACAGCGTTTCACTATCTGCCACAGGGAAAAAGAAAACAGAAACAATTATGGGAACTTTGATAGGATATGTGATTAGTACAAACCAAGGCCTCTATTTGATGAAAGAGAGATCAAAGGATAGGGAGGTTGAATTTCATTGATCAATTTCGTTCAAGAAAAAAAGTTAACTCGGAGTTTCGATAATCATAAGAAATCCTATAATGGATGTACTCAAGCAGGTATATACCTGGTCCAACAGCTCATCATCTGGTGCATCCATGCTAGTATCATCAACAGTAACAGATCGATGAGGTTCGACATGGTCAGCTTGGGTCCGACTGGACCCGGGCTTGGTCCGGTGGGGCCAGGCCCAACCGGTCGGGCCTCCGTTCAGCTGACTTGGGCCCAAGCGGGATCAAAGGCCGGGTGGGCCAGATCTGTGCCCTCTGGTCTGCGACCAGTCGGTCGCGACCACAGGGAGCTGCGGTGGCGTCCAGCTCCGCGGGGGCTGCTCCGGCGATGGCGCGACGTTGCCTCCTCGGCTAGGCCGGCGGGGGCGAACGGCCCGGCTTCCTCGGTCACGGCGGCGTCCCTCCGGCCGCCGGTAGTCCTAGGATGCTCTACACGGAGGAATCGAAAATGGAAATCTCGTTCGGGCATTTTGGCGAGCAGGTGGTAGGCACGAGCGAATAGAGAGACTTCCGACCCAACTGGGGCTCAAGACGGGCCTAGGGTTCTCGGCAAGTGACCAGCAGACAAACGGCGACCTATGGGGGACCTACGGAGGCCGAAGCTCGCCCGAAACGAACGGAACGAGCTCCAGCCAACTCGACTTCAAGGACCGCACAGCAGATGTTCGATGAAATACCAACCTGAGTTCCGGCGGGAATGGCTGCTCGGAGACGTGTTGGAGGCGGCGGCGGCGGCCTGGGGACGCGTCGGTGGCGGTAGCAGCGACCCGACCCGGAGGCCCGTCGGCAGCGGTAGCCTCGGTCGGTTCTCGCCTCTTCTCCCTGCCCTCTACCCCCTGGTTCTTCTCCCTCTTTCGGTTCTCGCCGTTCCAGAAGAAAGGCGTCTGGGAGGGGGATCCCGTGCACAGTCGAGCCTTCCTTTGGCTCGACACCCTCTTTCCAGCACCACCCCTCGCTCCAAACACTCTCTCTCGAGCCCCTCTCTCCCTCAAGCTCTCCCCGTGCCTCTGTCCTCTGGGTTCCGGCGGGGGTTGGAGGCAGTCGGCAACTCCGGCAGCGATCGACCGCAGCGATCGACGGCCCGGGGGTCTTCTCCTCCTCTCCTTCTCTCTGCGTTTTCTCTCTGTTTCTCTCCTCGCTGTTGTTCTCCTCCCCCCCCCCCCCCCCCCATATTCTTCCTGTTCTTCTCTTATGTTTTTCTTCTCTTCGCGGGCGCCCGGCCTCCTGCCGTGCCAGCTGCTCTTGCCGACCTGATCCGCGACCACCAACTCCAGCCGATCGTCCCCTGATTCGGCTGTTCCCTCTGCTCCCCCACTGCTGTTGCTGCTTTCCTCTCTTTTTTGCAGGCGTGCGCGAAGGACGGCGGGAGGGAGGTGACCAGCTCGTGCGCGGGCTGGGCTAAACGAGAAAGGAGGATGGGTCGGGCTAGTGGGCCGCGCGAGGGAAAGAGAAAAGGAAAGAGAGGAAGGGGCCAGCCCAAGGTTTGTCCGAACCCGGCCCGACTGCCTCTATTTTTTTTTTTCTTTTTCTTTCTTGCTTCTTTCTTCTTTTTTTCTTTTTCTTTCTTTTTTTATTTTTCCCTTTTTTTTTTAATTTCGAATTTTTTATTAAAAATTTTTTGTTAATTTTTTTTTTTATAAATTTTAAAACTAGTGACGCAAATGCTCCCAATGTCTATATGTGATGCAATTTTAGTGAAAACTTTTTGTTAAAGGATTAGAAATTAATCTCTAATTTTTCAATGTAATTAATAAACACTTAAACAAATTGCCCAAAATTTAGGTGTCAACATAGGTGCTTTGTGTTTGAAGCTCCATTTGTCTATGCAAATGAACGTCCTTTGCCTATCTAAGGTGGCTCCACAAATTTTGATCCAGAGCTTTAGGGCTAGCATGCTTCTCGATTCACTCTCTCAAGGAGGCTCAATTTGTTCAAAACTTCGCTTGCTAGTTGAAGACAATTTGGGACTTTATGGTTTCATACGTTTATTGGTTGAAGACAATTTAGGCTTTTGGTTTCATATGTTGCTTGATTCTTTCTGGCTCCATTTATTTTACGGAAAATGTGGCGTTTTTAGAAAATATTTTCCGGAAAATCATTTTTTAAGAAAATGTAATTATTTTTTGGTATTCGAATGAAATCTGAAAATGAAGTAGAAAATATTTTCCACTGTTTGGTAAGGAAAATCTTTTTCTCCGTACATTTTTCATTTATTTTTAATATTAATTGTTATTAATTATTGAAAGATTGATTTCTAATAATTTTTTTTGAAAGATTCTATTAGTAAATTTTTATTTTTATTTTTTTTGTTTTCCTCCTTTTCTTCTTGGTCGATCGCTGGCCACCACTCGGTTGACAACCAACCATGGGCAAGCCTCAAGTTCGCTCGCCTAAGCTCACTTTGCTCGCTAGATCGGTGAGCTCAAGGCTCATCAATCTGGTGAGGCCTAAGCTAACGAGCTTAGAGCTCACCGATCTAGCAAGGCTTGAGTTCAGAGAGCTTGAGGCTTGCCAAATTGGGGAGCATGAGCCTCTCCACAAGCTCACACTCGCCGATTTGGTAGCCTTGAGCTTGCCAGCCTTGAGCCTCGCTAGATTGGTGAGCTCCAAGCTTGTCAACCTCTAGCCTCACCAAATCAACGAGTCGCAAGCTTATTGCTTGCATTTGCTTTGGTTCACCGGAGGTGGGCGCACCTCATGCTCGCTGATGAGCTTGAGGCTCGCTTGTGGCTAGTGTTGACAACCGACCAAGAAAGAAGAAAAGGGAAAACAAAGAAAAATAAAAGAAAATTATAAAATAATTAGAATTTAATAAATAATAATTTAAAGAAGAAGAAGAAGAAAAGGAGGAGGAGGGAGGAGGAAGAGAGGGCTTGTAGGGATGTGAGATAAGAGAGAACAAGTGAGAAAAATGTTTTTCACTTTTCAAAAGTAGAAAATAATTTCTTCAAGTTTAGAAGACTTCTTTCTTTTCATGGATAATATTTTTCCCAATCAATTTATTTTCAGTGAAACAAACACCGAAAAATCCAAAAAATGTTTTTTTGAAAATTATTTTTTACGAAACGAATGGAGCTTGTGAAACAAAAGGAGGTAGCCTAAGGTTCCGTTTGTTTTGCGGAAAACTTAATAATAAAAGAAAATGCTTTCCTGGAAAGCATTTTCTTTTAATACAATATATTTTCCTTTATTTTTTCCACTGTTTGGATTCCATTTGAAAATGATTACACACCATCTCAGCCAAAAAAATTCAATTTTTTTTTTTTATTTTAAAAAACTTCTAATTTTAATTATTTTTATTTTATATTTTCCTTTTTCTTCCTTTTTTTTCGTTTTTCTCCTTTTCCTTTTCTTTTTCCTTGTTTCTTCTTCTCCTTCGTTCCTTTGCTTCCTTGTGCCATCCCTTCTACTTCCTTTGGTTGTTCGTCCCTAGTCGGGTTTTACGAGGGGCAACCTTGAGTCTTCGCCAAACTGTGCGAGCTTGCCGATCTCGGGTGAGCTCAAGCCTCACCACTCAAGGCCGCAAGCTTTCTCAATTAGGCTAGGCTCAAGCCTCGCCAACTAACCACCAAAGGCTACAAGCTTGCCCGATTTGGCGAGGCTTGAGGCGTGCCACCAAAGGACACGAACTCGCCCAATTTGGCTAGTCTTAAGGCTCACTAGCCTTGGGCAAGGTTGAGCCTCATTGCTAGAGGCTGTGAGCTCACTCAATCTTGTGTGGCCAAAGCTTGCTGGCCATCCCCTTGGCCGATAACGGGTGAAGAAGAAGAAAAAGGAAGGAAAAATATTAAAAATGGATTTTTAAAAAAATATAATTTTATAAGAATAATTTTTTGTAAACCAAACACCAAATCTAAGCTCTGGTAGATTTGGAAAACATTTTCTAATTTTTTTAAAGGGGAAATCATTTTCCTAAATTTAAGCTTTAGTAGGAAAACTTTTTTTGTTAGGTAAAAAAAAAATTCCGTTCACTTATTTTTCTGAGTAAACTAAACATTGGAAAATGAGGAAAATTTTTTTCCTGAAAATGTTGCGCAAAACAAACAAACCCTTAGCTTTGGCAATTCTGCTAGTCGTTTTTTTTTTTTCCCTTTTTGTTCCTATTCGCCTCTCCTCTGATACTTTTAAAAGTATCATTTTGCTCCTGTGGACCTTTTCCTTTTTTGTAAAAAATTTGTTGCCATGAACTTGCGTTTTGTTACATGCTAATCCTTTTTTTGTTTTGTTTTTTGTTTGGATGAGGTAGGGGTGTGCAAAATACCCGGGAACCGCCCGGAATCGGACCGGAACCGCCCGAAATCGAACCGGAACCGTCCGGAACCGGCGGTTCTTAAGGGAACCGGTCCAGTACCCGATTGTAATTTTTCGGAACCGGTAGGTACTGGTCCGGTTCTCAGTTCCATGGATAGATCCGCCCACCCGGACCGAACCAGAACCTTTTTAATATTAAAAAAATTACTAAAATAAACCCTAAATTAGATCTCATCTCCTCACTCCCTTTGTCTTCGGTTCTCTCTCTCCTTGTCTCTTCCTCGGTTCCTCCTAATCCTATTGCCATTTCAATTCCTCCCCGAGCATCGATGCCATCGCCGCTGCTATTCGCCCCCTCGCATCGGCTGCCACCCACCACAGCGGCGGAAAATTGTTTTGCGACTGTTCTATGATGAAAACCTGACCATAAACCTCCTCCCTTCCTTCCCAACTCATAGACCCGACCATTCTATGTTAAAAACCAAAATTGTTTCACGTCAAGATTGGTTCCATGGATCCACCCGGAACCGGACCGGACCAGCGTCCGATTCACGGGTGGATCCATACAACAAACGGGTGGATCCTGATTCCAATTTTTCGGAACCGGTCCTTAGCGGGCGGTTCTCCATTCTAGGGCGGGAACCACTCGCTCGGACCATGCACACCCCTAGGACAATGGGTGGGGTTCAGAGTGTAACTTGTTATGATTTTCCATCAACACCTTCTGTTCTCTAAAGTCAAAGTCTGCGGTTCAACATGCACCATCTCTAAAATTAGAGCGGCTTCAATGGCATCCAATGGCGGTGAACAGCTTAATAAGTTGAAGGGTTCAGTGATGAGACGTGGAGGGCTTACAAGGTGTTGGAAGATATGCATGAAGATTTGGAAGATTCAAAAGATATACCGGGAATTGGATTTTGATCTGATTTGATTATAGAATCAATTAGGGATTAGATAGAAATATTAAATTGATTTGTAGAATATTTCATTACCTTTTCTACATGTACATCTTGTAATATAATTGCTAAATGTTGTACATTGATTACAAGTGAAGAAATACAAAAGATTTCTCTCCCTAAGTTTCGTCCGCTTCTTGCTTCCTTTTACTTTCTTACATGGTATCAGAGCACTAGGCTCTAAACTCCACTTCCGCATTGATTGCCTTTGCAAATCCCTTGATTTGCAAGACAAATTAATACGAAGGAATCATTTTTCGATAAAAAAGGAAGAAGAAATAGAGGCAAGTTCTTACCATGACTCACCCAAAGGATCTGCTCCCTGCTGCTGGTTTTCCATTGACAAGAGACACCACACCTATAGGAGATATGCAAGGCCCCATATACAAGATTCTTGAAACCCAACGACAAATACAGGCCCAAGGCATACAATGGCAGTTATTCCCGGCTCAGTCAAATATGGGGTAGCCTTTTCCAAGCCATCCTTATTAATGGGTACCTTATCCATGGTACATTGGGCCAGGCCCAAATCCATCATTGTTTGGGGTAGCAAGCTACTAGAGTAATGTCCAGCCCGACGGGAGCCCACCAGCCACAAGTGGGGCAAGCCTATCCGTTGGGACAGGACAGGTTGGTGGGTCAAGAGAACTGAGTCTGGGAACGAATCCCTATCCGGGATTTTTCAATGCGGATCATGGAACCAGGTCTAGTAGATCAGGTACAGGGACAAATCCCTACCTGAGCCTCTCACCTAGGTTTATACCTTTTTCAATTGTGGCCATCACCAACTAACTAGAGCCCGGCGACCCTCTCCACGTATCAACCGTCGACAGTTCAGAATTGTGACTAATTAGTCTGCAACTGACTGGGCCAGAAAATTACAATAAATGGTCGCAGGACTTTCGGTGAGCCCTCGTGACAAAAGATAGATAGTTCCCTCGATGGGACCGTACCAATTCCCTTGGACGAGTGACTGGCCAAACACTAGAGAAAGTGCAACCACCTCATCCGCACGTGGATCGGCAACTGCATTTTTCCAAACGTCACAGTCAGCCTCCCACCGACGGAGGATTCGAAAATCATGTGGGACAGCATCAAAGAAATGTACGGAAAGTTAGATCGAGCAAGAATGTTTTTTGTCATGTAGGAACTTAGCGAACTCAAGCAAGGAAATATGACAGTCACGGCTTGCTACAACAAGCTCTCGTCACTTTGGAATGAGCTCGAAGGACTAGCAGAAACCCTTAGACAATACAAATCTATGAAGGAGAGGGAAAAATCCACTTGGTTCCTTTTGATTTTGAACGAGACATACCTAACTTCTCGTTCACAGATTCTGGCAATGGATTCGGTGCCACCCCTCGGTCGGATTTTCCAAGCTAGCCGTCCAGGAAGCGGCTCATGACCCCAGAGCATGCACGACGAGGCAACAACATCACTCTTGCACTCTGCAGTGAGCGTTGCGAGCGAGATTTGGGTGTGAAAATTGTAGCTTGAGAGAGAGATAATCGAGAGGAGCTAGGGTTACATCCTAGCGATAGATCCCTTAAAAGGGACGGCAACAACAGTCCAGATCTTCCTCAGCGATCGGGCAGTTTGCAAGGGCTCGATCTCTCCATTGCATCAAACGGTGGATCTAGTTCCACGATGAAGGCATCCAACGGTCATATTATTTCTGCTTCTTTAAGGAATTTCGACCAAAATTCAAAAGGGATAGGTAAATATTGCAAACATTGCAAACATCCGCATCATACCATAGAGAATTGTTTGAAGTCTGCATTGGTAAGAGCATTAGCAAACTTGGCATACCATTACCTGGAAGCTTGTTTCAGTCCATAAAGGGATTTGCTGGGATGACATACTTTATTTCCCCCTGTCTCCATAAGCCCTGAGGAATATCCATGTAGATTTTTTCATCCAAGTCGCCATGAAAAAGGCGTTGTTGACATCCATTTGGTGTAACGACCAATCATGGATTGTTGCAACTGATAAGAATGAGCGAACTGTGACATCCTTAGCAACTAGAGAAAATGTTTCGTGATAGTCAAAACCCTCTTGTTGAGTATATCCTTTGGTCACTAACCTAGCTTTGCAATGCTCAATGGATCCATCAGCTCTATATTTTATTTTATAGACCCATTTGCATCCTATGGACTTTTTGTTCGGAGGTAGAAGAACTAATTCCTAGGTATGATTATCAGTCAATGCTTGTAGTTTTGCTGCCATAGCTTGTTGCCACCGTGGATCTCTGGATGCCTCATCATAACAAGTACGATGGATTGAAACAAACTTCCAGGCAATGGTATGCCAAGTTTGCTAATACTCTTACCAATGTAGACTTCAAACAATCCAAGTATAATTATGCCTTGTTCACATGGACTAAAGGTACGTCACCTATTTATTTAATGATATATATAGATGACATCCTTATCATGGGAAATGATGAAGCTACAATAAAGAGTTTTAAGAAATATTTGCATACAACATTTTATAGAAAGGATCTGGGAGCGCCAAAATATTTTCTTGGGATTGAGATTGCTCGATCTCACCAAGGAATTTCCCTTAGTCAGCGAAAATTTGTATTGGAGCATATCAGAAGCCGGTTTATCAGGATGCAAGCTAGTAATTATTCCAATTAAGTAGAATACCAAATTGACTGCAACGGATCATATTGGGGGAATATCTCATAATGATGATCCTGTACTGAAAGATTCGATGAGTTATCAGAAGCTCATTGGAAATCTTATATACCTAACTATGACTAGACCTGATATATCATACGCAGTGCAAAATCTCAAGCAGTTTATGCATAACTTGAAGGAATTTCACATGAATACCTCTTTGAAAGTTGTGAAGTATTTGAAAAAATGTCCAAGACTTGGAATACTTCTATCTAGAAGATGCAACATGAAAATGACGGCATATTGCGATGCAGATTATGCAACTTGCCCTTTGAGTCGGGTTTTGCATTAAACTAAGAGATTCTCTTCTTTCATGGAAAACCAAGAAGCAAGCAATGGTTTCTTTATTTTCAGCCGAAGCAGAATATCGGGCCATGGCAAAAACCACATATGAGATTGTGTGGATACGAGGTTTGCTTGGGGATCTCGGAGTACAACTGAAAGAGCCAACAAAGCTATTTTGTGACAACGAGTCAGCCCTCAAGCTTGCAGCAACTCCCGTAATGCATGAAAGAACCAAGCGTATAGAAGCAGACTATCACTTCACTCGGGAGAAAATTCAATAAGGGATAATCGAGACAAGAGGGATTGGAGCCGTTGAACAACTTGCAGACATCTTCACCAAACCTCTATGTCAAAGACAACACACATATTTATTAAGCAAGCTAGGTGTCTTGGATATCTACAAGCCACTAGCTTGAGAGGGAGTGTTGGAAGATATGCCTAAAGATCTGGAAGATCCAAAAGATAAACCAGGAATTGGATTTTGATCTGATTTGATTATAGAATCAATTAGGGATTAGATAGAAATATTAAATTGATTTGTAGAATATTTCTTTACCTTTTCTACATGTACATCTTGTAATATAATTGCTATGTACATTGATTACAAGTGAAGAAATACAAAAGATTTCTCTCCCTAAGTTTTGTCTGCTTCTTGCTTCCTTTTACTTTCTTACACAAGGAAAGCCAACGGAGAAGGAGGGTTCAGTTTCAGTCGGGACAAAGTCCCCTCCCTTCAGGAGGTGAATGGGGTTGCCCTCCTCGCACGACAGGGGTGGAGTCACTACAAGTGGAACCAGGAATGCTCTCTACTTGTCGAATGAGCGGAGATCATCATCCTTGTTGCGCCAGGTGTTGTCAGTCAGGGACAGGAGGGAGAACCCTCTCCGAAGTCCCCGCTGAGTATATCGAGTCAATTGTCCGACGACGAACTAATGTCGGATTATTATCAGAACCAGCGGCATTATTTCGCAGAGCTCGAAGATCCCGTCCGTCTCTTCAGAGACGATGCGCCAGGCCCATCAGAGGACAGGCGGACATTACGGCCACAAGCTTCATATGAAGGCCATAGCTCGGAGAATTCTTCCTCAGATAGTGCGGTGGTTCACGTCAATGAAAATTGTGCCCACTACTTCTCGATTTCACTTTTTTTTTTAGTTATATTGGCTCTAGCAATTCCTTATATTACTCACTAGTTTATACTGTCAGATTGATGTGTTTGATGAATGTTGCTGTGCGAAGAGTGCCTTTTTGAGTTTAAAAGTGCACGCCGAGGAGATTCTCATATGTTTTATATTTTGAGATTTAGATAATATTCTCATGCCCACAAGTATTTTGTGCATTCTCTATTTGCTAATGATGTCATAACTTTTAAACCTTGAAAAGAATGAATTTAAGAAATCCCCCATTTGGAGCGCATTTTATTAGCAGAAAATTGATGTGACATTTATGAAAGTGAGTGTTAGCATCGCTGATAAAAATAAATTAACAAAAGATATTTTCACGTTGTCCATAATCAGAGTGCCAAGAGCTGCCATTCCCGCAACCATCGTCACTTGACACCTACGCTGCCGAGATTACTCTATTTTCCCTTGTTTTACTGTCAAAACTACTTGAAATGCTTTGCACTCATTCAATCTTCTTTCACCGGGCTGATCACCAGGGATGACTCTTCCGATACCTTACCTCACTATTTTGGTCATTGTTCAGGCCAACAACTACGCCTTCAACTTAGTTCACTTTCGGCAGTCGTGCGGTGATCATGCGATGGTCGTGCAGCAATCGTGTGGCGGTCATGCAACGGTCGTGCGGCAATCGTGCGGTGGTTGTGTGGCGGTAGGCAGCGATTGGCGGTCCGTGAGTAAGGAGAAAAATAAAAATACAAAAATTTATAAATTTTTACTAAATATATTTTTATTTTTTTCTATTCCAAGAATAGAAATTTTGTATAATTACGAAACATCTTATTTTACTCAGAAATTATTCCTTGAGTAAAAATAGAAAAAAAATTATTTATGAAAAGAAATAGTTCTTCGGAATAAAATGTTGTCACTCTTAGCTGAGGAGGAAAAGATGGGTCCCTTCAACTTTTCCCGACGACCGCCTTTTCTCTGTAACAAATAATGGCGCCTTGGAACGGAGGATCAACAGGAGGTTAGATTTGGTATTTAGGTGCAAGTTAGTGATTCTTTTATGAAAACAAAAAAATGATAAGTGGTTTTTTTCATGATTTTTCATCAGGGAGAATTAAAACCAAAAAAAAGAAAAATATGACAAACCTAAATTGAAAAGGTTTTTTCTTTTCTGGAATTGTCAAAAAAAATAAGCTTGGTATATTTCTTTTATTTAATTTTTTTAACTGTTATATTTCTTTATTTTTGCAACTCGATGGCCTATTTAAGGAGGCGATCCATATACAGCTTGATCGAATATTCATCTCATATACAGCTCTATTCTTTCTAACTGCTATATTTCTTTATTTTTGACGGAGTAGTTGACGAGTCCACAGCCTTCATTTCAGTCTTTATTTCATTTTCCTTATTCTTGCAACTCGATGGCCTATTTAAGCAGGCGATCCACACGCAGTTCGATCGAATATTTTTGGTTCATGTCTATTTGACCGAGTATCTCACCGCCTTCATTTGAAAGAAACATCCCTTGATAACAAGGTCTATTATTAGCGGTGAAACTCCATGTGCACAACTTACCACAATATCATGAGCTGCCAATATATTTCTGTGTAATAAACAATTAAATCCTTGAAATACGACAAACTTTGTATTATCCTACATCTTCTAACTTGGCAAAGGCAATCATGCAAGAATGCGCAAGCAATAAACAAAAAGGCCCGGTTTAAATTTTTATCTGATATGGCTCGGATGTTGACCAATATGACTTGTCTCTCATGTCCTCATCTTAATCAAAAAGCCCTAAATCATATTATATAGCGATCAATTTACTCTCAAACTTTTTGATTTGCCTAATATATGCTCTGTTTG
The DNA here is from genome assembly GCA_017140325.1 of Eucalyptus leucophloia subsp. euroa. Classification (NCBI taxonomy): domain Eukaryota; kingdom Viridiplantae; phylum Streptophyta; class Magnoliopsida; order Myrtales; family Myrtaceae; genus Eucalyptus; species Eucalyptus leucophloia. The sequence goes on along the minus strand of CM029475.1, from coordinate 21,518,394 downwards.
TTTCTTGAAAAATGAATAATTTTCTCCAAAAATGATCTATTATATCACTTAAAATAATTAATCAACAAATGAAGTTTTCATTACCTACGACAATTTATATCCAAAACATTTCGTGGATGATGAAAACCATTTTTTGTTCATTCACTTTTGTAACCAATACCAAAAAAGCTTAGAAATAAATTGATCCAGTCAGAAAGTTTGGGCCTAAATTTGCCCTCTCTATAATACTCAAGATATTAAAGTGTGCAATCAAGTGTGAATAAAGTAAACACACATATAACCTAAATATTTTCTCTCTAAAAAAAAAAGGCATCCGAAAATCTCTATTATAAAGCCCTAAAGGCTTATTCAATTTTAGGTTTCAATTTTTTATCAATGGATTTTAACAAATTCTTGGAGAAAATTACTCAAGAACTGATTTTTTTTTTTTTTTAACTTTTCCAAAGATTTCTGAATTTTCTGAATTTTTTATTAATTTTTCTAGAATTTTTATGAATTTTTAGATTTTCTGATTTTTTATGAATATTCTTATTTTCTAATTTCTATGAATTTTCCGAATTTTATGAATTTTGTAAAAAATTATTATTTTTATGAATTTTTATGAATTTTTATTTTTCATTATTAAGAAAAGGAAATTCCTGTCAGCTGGGATCCGGCCCAACTAGCTGACCTGGATCCTAATGGCTGGGTTCAAATCAACCCAATCTGATAACCGAATATGACCCGATTCACTTTTATTATCCGAATTTTATCTTTTCCTTTTCTTATTTTTTATTCCTTTTTATTATATTTTCTATTTTCTAATTTTTCTTTATTCTTTATTATTTATTTCTTTTTCTTCTCCACGTCGTCTTCTTCCCGAAGTGTTCTTCCCCTTTGTGACGAGGATGTTCTCTTCACTGAAAACTCCAGCCCTTCTACCAAGCCCAGAGCTCTGATGGCTAACAAATCGTTCCCCGCCGTTGGTTGTTCATTGATGTCGATTGCTGCCGGATTTTTGCCAACGATGACCTACGCCAACACAGTTACAATCCAATGCACATCCTCTATCGAAACAATCTTTTCTTCTAGATCAACACTCACATATAACAATCTCCAACAAAACGAAACACATATGCTTAAGGAAAAAGTATAGGAGATCTAACATGGCCGCGACTAATCGCAAATCATTGTCGAGAAAACAGAGGTGCAGTTGAGACTCCAACCATGGACCACTAACATTGTGATTCATGAGCATAATATCCATTCAAGAAGAAAGAAACACCGCGTTAGACTCACTATTGCCATCAGCGGCGCAGCTGTCTTGGGCTCTCTCCCCCTCACGAAGAGGAGAAGTTCGAATCCCAAAAACGACTTGTTTATAGTAGTCATTTGGATGCATCATCACTTGTACATACTAAATGCAACGTTACTAGTAGACTATCATAGGAAACTAAGGCTCCGTTCGTTTCGCTGAAAATATTATGTTTTCAGAAAATATTTTCCTGGAAAATGACTCTATTTTTCGGTGTTCGGCCAAAATCTAAAATTTGAGTGGAAAATATTTTCCGCCGTTCGTTAGCTCATTTAATTGTTTAGAAAAAATTATCAAAAATTAAATATTAATATTTTTAATTGAACACAAAATTTATTTCATTTATTTATATTTTTTAAAATGATTTTTTTAATTATTTACATTTTTAAAAATCAAAATATTATTTATTATTTATTATTTATTTTTCTTTTCCTCCTCCTTCTTCCTCTTCCTTCCTCCGCCGTCGCCTCCTTCCTCCTCCTTCTTCCTCCTCCTTCCGCCGCCGCCACCTCCTTCCTGCCTGACGATGGCCGGCTACCTAGCGACCGACCAAGACCTGGTGGCCAAATCCGGTGAGCTCGAGGCTCGGCCGATCTCACCCAAGCTCGTCGGATCGCGACAAAGCTCGAGCTCGCCCGGATCCGCGGCGGAGCTAGATCCGTGCGAGCTCCGCCGCCGATCCGGCGAGCTCGAGGCTCGACGATCTCACCCGAGCTCGCCGAATCTGGTGACGAGCTCGAGCTTACTCGGATCGGGACCCCGAGCTTTGCCGTTAGATCCGGCGAGCCGCGAGCTCCGCCACCAAATCCGACGAGTTCACGGCTCGCCACCGCACGACGAGCGGCACGGACGGCGGGCTCCCCGCGAGCCTCCGGCGCCGCGCCGCAGTGCTCCCTCTTGAGCCGGATCCTCCCGAGCGGCTTCGAGCTGCCGGGGAGCGGAGGCGGCGGCGGCGGCGGCGGCGGCGCGCCTCGGTCGAGCAAAGGGCGGGAGCGACCGGGGAGGGCGGAGGCTGATCCCGGAGAAGGACGTCGTCGAAGCCGGCTTCGCAACAGGGAGAGCAAGAGAGAGAGAGAGAGAACGCGAAGCAAGAGAGCTCGTGCGAGAGGCGAGAGGCATGGAAAATGATTTCCTCTTTTCAAAAGAGGAAATCATTTTCCAAGATGTCAAGAAGGAATTTTCCGTTGACCAGAAAATGTTTTCCTTGACCGTGATTTTCCGCCCACCCAAATATCGGAAATTCCAGAAAATATTTTCCTGGAAGTTATTTTCCGCGAAACGAACGGAGCCTAAGTTTGCAAAGCTTCTTCCTAGTTCACTTTATCACACCACTAGCAATTGGTACCAAGCAGGCTTATGAAAGTAATCCACACTTTGTGTCTCAAAACTCAGGATTTGCTTTCACGAATTAAAAATTTGACGAACCTCAGCTCAGCTCAATATGTTTGACACGACACCTGCAACGACCGTCCTACCTCCCTCTATCGAGGCAAATCTTTGTCCTATTATACGAGGATCAACAAGAAGTTTATTGAGAAATCATTTCCAAGTTCTCGGCTACAATGAAGTCACAATAAATAGTGAAATCGAAACATGAGTCCACGTAACTTTTTCAAGTGGAACTGGTGAAATCGGCTCGAAAACTGCTGCCACGTTGTCTCCAGGCATAACCATATTAACTTCTTCAGGTAGTTCAACTTTTCCCGTGATATCTGCGGTTCTCATGTAAAACTGAGGCCTGTAATTTGAAAAGAAGGCAGTGTGGCGTCCACCTTCATCATTTGTTAGGACGTATATTTCTGCCTCAAATCTCTTGTATGTTTTGACGGTACCAGGTTTCGCAATGACCTATTCAAAGAGAGGAAACTAATTACATTCTCTCAAAGCATATCCTCGATATCGTGATATCTGATTGTTTATATCCTGCTCTGAGGTAAGTAATTCTACACATTTAGAGCAAAATATACGAGCCTTGACATCGTTTCTAAATGTTCCATCTGTAGGTCACATGTATAATCACATCGCCAATATATAGCCATCACTAGAGCATAACAAGAATGTGTGCGACATCACTTAACTTAATTGATAAAAAATCCAGGTTATATAATTTAAGCCCGCTACTTACCTGACCACGTTGCACATCATCCCGCTTCAAACCACGAAGGAGGAGGCCAATATTGTCACCAGCCTAAAAGTTTGACAGGACGTATCGGAAACATTGCTGCATAAGGTTCTGGAGAGGTCTGGAAAGAACCAGAGCCTTACCTGCCTCTAATCCAATATCTTCTTAAACACTCAACACCAGTCACTGTAGTTTTTACAGGAGCACCCTACACAAAAAGCTCAGTACACGTTCAAGTTCACTGTTCAATGCATTAGAAATGATATTCTCGCCTTTACGGTACTCCTTCAGCTAAATAAACTCACCAAACACTCTGTCGCCCCACATCATCCCGAGCTTCAAGCAAGGGCAAGAAGACTAAAGTTTAGTACTTCCACCAATTGCTTCCATTGGTCCCGGTCATGACCTTAAACTGACTCGCCCAAAGGCGTTAAAACAGGTAATGGCAAACCTCCAGGGGACCCCTAGGGTTTGAACCGCCCATCCCCCGGGCCTGAGCAAGCTCTACTTCCCCAGAGTTGCCTGGGCGCGCATCTTGTGAAAGCTTTATTTAATTAAAGGGCTTAAGGCCCTGTCCGCCCAAGCTGGGCCCAGAAAGCCCGGCCCATGGGAATAGGGGCCTGTGGAGAGAATGGGGTATAAAATCAAGAGAGAGAGAGAGAAGACGTTGGTTGGAAATCTACATCTTTTCTCTCCTGCGTGTTTTCTCTCTCAAAAGGAACAGTAGGCATACGGCTTTCAATTCTTCCCTTCAAGGCTTCATCGGATCAAATTCGACCGGATTTTCTTCCTCCATTGGCGTCGGTGTCTAATCTGTGGATTAAAAGGTACGCTCGACTCTGTGGTGTGCTTTAGGATCGGTGATACGTGTCGTTTTCTTGGGCTTCGTCTTCTGCTTGATTTAGGGGTTCGATTCGGTGTCGAATCCAGTTTTCGGGGATCCGTTATTCCCAACATCTTGCAATGATCCCCATTGCTTAATCAAAAGAACCTTCTTTTTCGACCAGGCAAGGTTAAGATCCCCATTGCTTAACAACAGTCGGTCACTTGCAGAATGTCAAGGAGAGAAAACTCTAAGCTCCATTGAAACGAAAGCTAACGCGCTGGAAACAAAGCACAAATTCTCCGCTCTCACAAAGCCAAGAATAAACCAGCAGGACAAGCTCCAGAACAAGCAAACGCCGATGACGATTAGATCTAGGAAAAAAAAATGCACAGCAAATCGACATCCTCTAGGATGCAAAAGAGCATGGACGGAACGGGCCAATTGGAGGGCGCAAGAAACTCAGGTCCAGGTGGAAGTGGCCATGGATCTCCACCATGGGAGCGACGCACCAGGTTGCCGGTCATTGGCGGCGAGCAAATTGGTGATCGAGCGGCCGGCGACGAGCCCCCTGCAGCAGGAGCAGATTCGGGAGGGAAGCGGCAGGAGGCACTTCGAGTTGCGGTGCCTCAGGGCGACAGCAGCCATTTGGAATCGGCAGCGGGGAGGGAGGGACAGAGCTATGAAGTTTTTTAATCAAATTCATGCACGAGGGATTTGTCCGAATCAAAAGTTGGTCGATGGCTTTTCCCAACAAGAATTATCGAAAGCAGACCAGTTTCGTGGATTCACAGGGGACCGGACCGGACCAATGATCTGATTCTTCGATGAGTCCATAAAACTACTGAGCAGTTTTGAGTTCCCATTTTATGGCACCAGCCCTTAATGGGCAGTTCTCGATGGAACTAATCACCCCTAATCTGGATACGCTAAATACTTTGATTCTTACTTGTTGACTGTTCTTGTGACTTTGTTCGTATCAGCATAAAATGCTCAAATTCAATCTACATATCCATGCTACAGCTCAAGAAAGACATTTACAAAGGACAAAAATATCGCCGACCCTCGCCGATAGTCACCAAGGGCTTTACGGCCCTCACAGTGGCTAGCGAGCCTCCAACAAGAAGAATGAAAGAAAAGGAAAAAGAAGAAGAAGAAAAATAAAAAAAATTACGTGTCCGGCCAATGGTCGGCGTCCACGTCAACACCGGTCAGCCAAAATTAGTCAAATGAACAATCAATAAAAGTTTGTTGAATGCTTAATAGGAAGAAGAAGCATTTATATATAATTAACAATTGGACATAATCGTCGCTAGGTCCAAATTCCGAACCCTAAATTCGAAGAACTCTTTTTGTAAGCACGAAGACATGGCTCGCGAATGCATTACATCCCTTTATTCCCTATGATATTATTTAGGAATAACACGAGAAAGTACCACATTCATGAAGAAACTAAAACTTGAGAATATGCATGATTTTATTCGTCATCAGAACGGAAATAGAAATCAATCCTTCGCCTGGCCACTCGACCCACCTTGAGATCCTTTTTCACTAGCCGAGGAAGAACCTTGCTTGGATTGCTCTTCCTTGTACTTCTTCCATCTTTCTTCAAATTGCAGCACAAAGCTCGTGTACTTCTCATCCGATTTGCTTTTCTCATCCGATTTGTTTATCTCATCCGATTTGCTTTTCTTATCTGATCCCTTACTTTTGGAATCCATTGAACAACTTCGAATTTCGAATCTCCAAGGGCTCTTCTCAGTGATTTTAACGCGCGTGTATATATATAGCAATTTGGTATTAAATTGGCATTAAGTTTAGTAGATCCTTGAAATTAAGTTCCCTGAAGTGTATGGCAATTTGGTGTTAACATTGGAATTTTCATGCGCAGATGGATTGACTCATTATATACCACCCCCATGCGTCATCGTCGTCATCATCATCGTCATTATAATATAGTTCAACGAATGAAGGCAAATAAAGGAAATGTAATGAAGGAATTAGAAATTGGATAATACTTTCATATATATTTGTTTGTGGTCGTATCTATGACTGTATATATTCTTAGACATTGTATCAGACAAATTTCAAAGTGAATATATCGAGTCTGCCCGCGTGGTGAATTGATTTCCTTTTCTTTTATTTTCTTAATTTGGTTGCAAGAAAAATGGACAGGCAAATAGAAAAAAAAAATTAATTCAAAGATCTTGTTTAATTTCATGCAATAAGAAAGTTTATAGCTTACCAAGTATAAAAAGGATTTGAATTATGTTTGGAAAATGTTGTAAATTAAATATAAAAAAAAATCACCATCTCCACTTGGAAATACGATTTTTCGCCTTATTTGATATTGTAGGAGTGTAGTTCAACAGCAAAATCCTACGGAACTTAATGCTTTTTTGTACCGGCATCGTAGGCCGGGGCCGCGGGATGGGCAGGTATCTGCAGTATTAAAGTTTCAAATTGTATTACTTATATCGCATCTTGGAGGATATGCTTCATCAGTCCGGATTGTAATTGATCATCTCCAGATCATAATTGATCATCCTGATATTATGGTTGATTGGATAAATCAATCTTGGGATAGAATTGATTCACGTAGGAGATATTTGTAGGAGATATTCTTTCCTTTTGTATTTGTAGGAGATATTCTTTCCTTTTGTCATTCTTTTTTTGTATTATATAATGTACGTTGTACATTTTCAATTGTTGTATTCGTTCAATCAGTACTTTCAAAAGTTCTAAAATTCTAAATTATTATTTAATTAAAAATACTAATTATTATTTTATTTTGAATTTTATGTCTTTTCAAAGTAACATTTGAATACGTACCTATTCACTTTGCAACATTTCCTGAAGGATTGTCTCTGTTTATTAAGACTAAGATAAATACATCAATTTTAAAATGACTGAGAATCAAGTCTTTTTGAGTTTTCTTTCCAAAAATATAATTATCATTTCAATTGTTTTCTTTGAGAGATCCTAGAAAAAATACTAAAATTCCTATCTAGTACTCTCAATTATTATATCTCGGAGGAAATTTGTCGATAATCATTAGCAACCTGTGGGCAAACAATTCCTTAAGAAAAGTGATACCGCATTTTAAAGTTTGATTCCATTCTTCTTCCCAATCGTTAATCATATTTTCCAACACATACTCCCTCGCCTCTCTTGCCACCGAGCTGCTTTACCTCATTCTTTGCTCTTTCTCGATCTTACGCTATCTCTCTCTCGAACTCATTTGGCTGAATTTACAATGGTAGAGGCATTCGATATTGTCGAGGACCTCGTTTTCAATGCCGCCTAGCTGCTCCCGCTGGCCTGGCTCGTGAATCGAAAATGGCAGCGATTAGGCAAGAGGCACCGTGAGATAAAGCGACTGCTGCTATTGGTTTCGAAGGGAGCCACAAGGGCCAAGCTTGAGGCCTCGACTGTTGCATGGGTAGGCCCCATTGAGGCCTTGGTCCTCTGCACTCTTTTGATGTCGCCACTCGTCACATTCTTAATCCAAAGGATTTGGTGGAGATTAGTCGAGGGGAGTTGCAGGACTGAGTAGCTTCCAGAGTTGGCTTCGGAGGAAGCTTCAAGGGCTGGGACGGAGAGCTACATCAAATCCACCGCATTCTCACTGGGAAAAGTGTCAAAAAAAGTCCTAAATATTTTGTATTTGTGCCAATTTAGTCTTAAACATTTTATTGGTGATTGGTGTCGATTTAGTATTGAACATTTTCACTTTATGCCAATTTAATCTTTTCTGGCTAATTTTGACAGGATTTTGCTAACTGAACCGGTCAGCTGACCTGACATAATCGGTGCTAATGTAAACAAATTTTAATAATATTTTTTTTTTTTGAATTTTTATTTTATTTTATTTTATTTGTCTTTTTCTTTTTCTTTTTTCTTTCTCCTCCCCCTTCCTCCAACCAGTTGCTGGACCCGGTGACTAATCAACAAGCCTCGCTGGCCATTAGCAAGGCTCAAGCCCTCATCAGAGGTCACAAGGATGGCCTCGCTCTAGGTTGGCAAGGCTCGCCATCGCTAGATCTAACGAGAGTCAAGCCTCACCCAGCCTCCGGCAAGGCTCCCCAGCCGTTGCCTCTGGCTAGTTGCCGAGGTCCAATGACCAACTGGAAGAAGAAAGAGAAAGAAAAAAGGAAAAAAAATAAAAATTCAAAAAATTTATTAAAATAGTATTAAGAGTTATCCACATCATGTCATGTCAACCAGTTGACGCCTAATCGACAAAATCTTGTCAAAATTAGCCAAAAAGGATTGAATTAGCACAAAGTGAAAATATTTAGGACTAAATTTATACAAATAAAATGTTTATGACTAAATTGGCGCAAATGCAAAAATTTAGCACTTCTTTGACATTTTTCTCTGTTCTCACTAGTGTCCATTTGCTGTGCTGTAGTTAGATGCGCATTGCGAGGCGATTTGACACTAATAAGTCAACTTCTTCTTTTTTTTTCTTTTTTTTGGACTAGAAATACAGAATATATGCGCAGAATGTGCCTGCAATTCTTCTTCATCATAGTCTTAACTTGCCAAATTTACCTGTTTTAGTTCTGCTCGATGTCAGAGAACTCACTGGCAAGAAGGCCATAGCCAACAATGTCATCCTCTTGAGTCATAGTGAGCCCCGAACAGATTGGTCTTAACAAAATCATGGTCATTTGGTTGCACCAAATAGTTTGATTCTAACTAAATTATGTACTTAATAGTTATTTGAATTAGGAGGGTGCAAAAAACCAAAAATCTTCCGGACCAGACCAAATAAGTCTGTTTAGGGTGATTTCTGATTCCAATTATTAGAATGAATGAGTACTAGTCCAATTCAAGGTGAGGACTACTCATCTAAACCACTTGGACCGGATGGGCACACATTATATATTTGAATTTTTATGTTTGCAAAATCAAAGCCCTTGTTCCCACATCTTGCTTTTAGTCTCAACTCTCTCACCTCATCTCGCTCTCGATGACCTTTCATCTAAGCTCTCACCTCTGGCCACAATTCGCAGCATCACAACCGCGGCTTCACTTCCAGCTATCCCTTGCAGTCATGGCCTTGTTTCCCTCTTTTGCTCTCGCTCTCGGTCGCCTCTAATATCGTCGCTTCCTCTCCTATAAATTCAAAACCCTAATTGTCATTTGCCCCTCTCCTAGTTTCTTCACTCAACCGTCTTTGAAAGATTTGGAACCTAATGTGATATCATATACTTTGATCATTAATGGGTTGTGTAGAGAAGGGAAAATGAAAGGAACAAGTGATGTTTTGAATGAGATGAGCAGAATGGGCTTCTTTCTGACGAAGTCACCTATGATACACTCATAAATGGCCATTGCAACTTGCAAGGATGATAACTTCAATCAAGCGCTTGTTTTCCATGTAAAAATGGTAATGAACGGATTTTCGCCAAACGTTCACTTATACTTCCTTGATAAATATTTATGTGTGAGGCTAGTAATTTGAACAGAACTACGGAGTTTTTTTTTTTTTTTAATCAAATTCATGCTCGAGGGCGTTGTCCGAATCAAAAGACATACATGACGTTGGTTGATGGCTTCTCCCAGCAAGGATTATTCAAAGTAGACAGTTTCGTGGACTCACCCGATGACTAGACCATACGAGTGATCTAATTCTTAGATGAGTCAATGAAATCAACAGGCAATTCCAAGTTCCCATTTCGTGGCACTAGCCCTTAGTGGGCGGAAAGGGTGTGCAAAGAAACCGAGAACCACCCAAACTGCTTGGAACTGGATCAGATCAACCTAGTACCGACGGTTCCCATGGTAATCGGTCTGATTCTCAATTTCATTTTAGTGGAACCAATAAATACCGGTCCAGTTCCTGATTCTAGGTTTGAAATCGCTCACCCACTCATTCAAACCAGACCGATACATATATATTTAACAAAAAAAGAAATTACATCTCAATTACTTAATTATTTTGTAGTTGTTAGATATCATTAATTAATTTTGTCTCTTGGGTGTGTAATAGGATTAACCCCCTACTTTTTTTTTAATTATAATAAATCATTTACTTGTTTTCTCAACCAAACAAAATAAACAAACATAGAGGAGGGAGATGACTGATTGGAGATGTTCATTAATGTTGCAACGCTTTGTCGTCATGTACAAAATTGAAAGCCAACAGCTTGTTTTATTAGTATAAATAGGTATTGGATACACCATGATATTGATTGATGAATACAATTTGTAGGTATTTGAGACCGATTCCATGGATCCACTCGAGAACCGAACTGACAATCCAAATCTCAGGTGGATCTATGGACCCAACGAGCGATTCCTAATTTTAATTTTTTGCAACCGATCCTTAGTGGGTGGTTCTTGTTTGCAAGATGGGACCGCCCACCCAAACCATACTCATCCTTAGTGGGCGGTTCTTGGTGGAACCGATCACCCTTAATTTCAATACGCTAAATACTTTGATTCTAACTAAATCAGTGACATAGTAAACATTTCAATGCATCATCACTTGTACTTACTAAATGCAATGTTACTTGTTAACTGTTCTTGCAACTTTGCTCGCATCGGCATAAAATGCTCAAATTCAATTGAAGGACTAACCAATGAACGTAGCTTTCGAGGGATACATATCCATGCTACAGCTCAAAGAAAGACGTTTACAGAGGACAAGTGCAGTTATAAATTATTAGAAGAGCCAAATCATGGGCAACTCACTAACTTTGCAATAAAACTAACATTTCAGTTGAGCTTCCTCCTAGTTCAATTTATCACACCCCTAGCAATTGCTAACAATAGTGCTCTGCATAAACATGAAGAGTAAACCCGCAGGCTATGAAAGTAATTGCCGCACTTTGCGTCTCAAAACTCAGGATTTGCTTTCACGAATTAAAAATTTGACGAATCTCAGCTCAGCTCAACACTTTTGACACTACACCTGCACCAACCGTCCTACCTCCCTCTCTCAAGGCAAATCTTTGTCCTGTCATACAAGGATCAACAAGAAGCTTATTGAGAAATCATATTCCGAGTTCTCAGCTACAATGAAAATCACAACAAATAGCAAAATTGAAACATGAGTTCCACATACCTGCTTCAAGGGGAACTGCTGAAATAAGCTCGAAAACTGCCGTCACGTTGTCTCCAGGCATAACCATCTTAACTTCTTCAGGTAGTTCAACTTTTCCTGTGATATCTGCAGTTCTCATGTAAAACTGAGGCCTGTAATTTGAAAAGAAGGCAGTGTGGCGTCCACCTTCATCTTTTGTTAGGACGTATATTTCTGCCTCAAATCTCTTGTATGTTTTGACGGTACCAGGTTTCGCAATGACCTACTCAAAGAGAGGAACTAATCACATTCTCTCCAAAGCAATCCTTGATAATGTCACATCTGATTGTTTATATCCTACTCTGACGTACATAATTCTACACATTCAGAGCAAAAAGTATACAAGCCTTGACATCGTCTCTAAATCGTCCATCAGTAGGCCAAAGAGGTACAATCACAACGACAATAAATAGCCATCACTAGAGCATAACAAGAATGTACGCAGCATCACTTAACTTATCAATAAAAACTCCACCTTATATAATTTAAGCCTGATTACTTACCTGACCACGCTGTATATCATCCCGCTTCAAACCACGAAGGAGGAGGCCAACATTGTCACCAGCCTACAAGTTTGACAGGATGTATCAGAAACATCGCTGCATAAGGTTCTGGAGAGGTCTGCAAAGAACCAGAGCCTTACCTGTCCCTGATCCAAGATCTTCTTAAACATCTCAACACCAGTCACTACACTTTTCAGAGGAGCACCCTACACAAAAAGCTTAGGCATCAGGCTCAAACTTTCCTCTTACTGATTGATGAGATGAGGTCAATCCAAGTAAAATCACCCATGATATGCCATGCTGACATGAAATAGCTCCAGAATAGATGATAAAGGAGAAGATTTATTCTGATATTCACCTGCATTAATCCCAAAATCTCAACTTCATCACCAACTTTAATAATTCCCTGTTCAACACGGCCAGTTGCAACAGTACCACGTCCCTGAAACACAATCAGAGTTGCGAGATTAGCAAACAGTAACACTACCCCTTTTGGTGGCATGGAAAGGGAATTCAAGACAAGAAGCATCTATGCTAGAAAAGAGCAAGTACTGTGATCCTAACAATCAACTAAGGGCGCGCATAATAAAATTTCTACTTCTCTCTTTCCCTGTTTCTTTGTTTCCAGAACAGGTTTGGAACAGATATTCGTTTGGTAACACAATTTGATTTTTCTATTTCTAGAACATATTTCTATTCCAGAAATAAATTTGAAGAAGAAATAGAAATTGAGAAATCAATTTTTGGCCAGAAATCAATTTTTGTTCCAGAAATTTTGTCATGCGCATCCAAATGGGCCAAAGAAAGGAGCATCATCCTCTTTCAAATGTTCAAAATGCATAAACATAGTTGATGGTGGGGATTTGGGTTTAGAATATCTGTAAACGTAGTCTCTTATAAAAATGTAAGACAACACCAAATGATATCATGTTATTGACAAGTGAACTTCTACTTCACCTGGATTGAGAAAACGTCTTCAATTGGCATGAGGAAAGGTTTATCAAGTTGACGCACAGGATCAGGAATGTACTCATCAACAGCCTCCATCAACTTCAAAATAGCTTTCTTGCCTATGTCTTCATTTGTCCCCTGTAAAGCGGACAATGCCGAACCACGAACGATAGGAATTTCATCCCCAGGGAACTTGTAGAAGCTAAGAAGCTCTGGAAAACATTGAAGTTCATATAAAACCTTTCTAGCTCAACCTCACAACAAAAAAGAGTAGATATCCAACAAGAGAACTTCCATAAGCACCCTACCCCTAAGTTCCATTTCTACAAGCTCCAAGAGCTCTGGATCATCAACAGCATCAACCTTATTTAAGAAACACACAAGGGATGGCACCCCAACCTGCTCAATGCAATAAAAAATGCTTATTATTTACACTGCTACTCAAGAATTATTTAATGACACACATGCTTAAAAATCTGCTGAATATGTATACAGCTTTTGCAAGCAATATACAGACCTGACGTGCCAAAAGAATATGCTCCTTTGTCTGGGGCATCGGACCATCAGGGGCAGATACAACAAGAATACCACCATCCATTTGAGCAGCTCCAGTTATCATGTTCTACAAGATGAACACAGCATGTTGATTATTGCAAGGAATCATAGCACACGCAAAATTCCCATCTCTAAATTAATATATCAAATATTTAAAAATATTGACATTAAAACTATGCTGACATTAAAGCACAATAGCACTTTTATGAGATATATCCCTTGCTGATAATGTAACATCTCATAGCTCTCACACTTGCCCAAAATTGTTCCAACTGAAAAGGTTGGTCCATTCACATCTTACTTTAACATAATCAGCATGTCCTGGGCAATCTACATGTGCATAGTGCCGCTTAACGGTCTCGTATTCTACGTGAGCCTGCAAAATCATGTCCAATTGAGGTTAAACAGACAACATGCAGTTTATAACTAAACAAACTACAAAGTGAATTAAGATGCATAAAAGAGCTTAAATCGTGCTGATAAATTAAGCAAGCAGTTGATATCTTACAGTTGCAATAGTAATTCCTCTTTTCTTCTCTTCAGGAGCCTTGTCGATTTCATCAAAGGCAATAGCCTTTGCTTTTCCTTCTTCTGCCAGCACCTAAACATACCATTAAACGAAAAACTTAAGCCACTTCTTGTCTTTATGATTCGAGGCTTTCAAAATCAATCTTTAAATAAACAAAAGAGAAAAGTGACAAAGGATGGCATAAGCCATCCCACCCAAAACCCACCCTCGTAATTGCAGCAGTAAGCGTAGTTTTTCCATGATCGACATGGCCAATTGTACCGACATTTACATGAGGTTTTCTGCAGGAAAAGAAAATTATAGAAGTAAATTCAAGATGTACTGGAAAAAAATATCACAACTAATTTTTCTCCTCTCACCACTGGAAATTGCCTATAGCATATTTTTTAAAGAACATTTTTTTATATCAATAGCTAAGACAGTGAAAAGGAAAACAGACAATATTGTAATGGAAACAACTTTACTTTTAAGCAGGGCAAGAGTTACATTTCTGAGGAATTTAAAAGCAGGTCAGAAAAATAATGAAAAAGCACAGTAGGGAAGTCAATTTATGCCAAGTGAATCAGCTAAAGAAGAACAAACACCATGCAGACAATATAGGCACACTGCATTCAAATTTATGTCCTAAAATCCCAATATCATGCCTGCCATTAATATTTCTACATAGTGGGATCAGCCATATTTCTCCCTCAAAGATGATAACAGCACACACACACAAGTTGCTACTCAAAAACCCCAGTACACATTCAAGTTCACTGTTCAATGCAGTAGAAATGATATTCTCGCCTTTACACTACTCGTTCAGCTAAACGAATTCACCAAACACTCCATCGCCCCACATCATCCCGAGCTTTAAGCAATGGCAAGATGACTAAAGTTTAGTACTTCCACCAATTGCTTCCATGTTCTTAAAAATTCATCCTTTCCTTTCCCTGCACTATCACTTTTTTCCGTCTGGCAAAGCTTAAACAAAAGAAGCTTCATTTTTAACCATGCCAGGTCAAGATCCCCACCGTTTAACAACAGTCGGTCACTTGCCGTATGTCAAGGAAAGAAAACTTTAAGCTCCATTGAAACAGAAGCTAACGCGCTGGAAACAAAGCACAAATTCACTGCTCTCGCAAAGCCATTAGAAAAACCAGAAGGACAAGCTCCAGAACAAGCAAACCCCGACGAAGATAGGATATAAAGAAAGAACAGAAAAAGGGCACAGCAAATCGACATCCGCCAGGATGCGAAAGAGCACGGACGGAACCGGCCAATCAGAGGGCGAGAAACTCACGTCCGGGTGAAAGTGGCCATGGATCTCCACCACGGGAGCGACGCGCCGGCGGGTCGGTGGTCATTGGCGGCGAGCGAATCGGCGATCGAGCCGCCGGCGGCGAGCCCCCCGCAGCAGGCGTAGATTCGGGAGGGGAGCGGCAGGAGGCGCTTGGAGTGGCGGTGCGTCAGGGCGACGGCGGCCATTTGGAATCGGCGGCGGAAGCGGCAGCGGCGGCGGCGCGCCGCGGAGCAAAGAGGGGGTTTTAGGTGGGGGCTTTGCTCTCGCCTCTCGTTTTTGCTTTGCTAGCTGCTTCGAAGGGTTTAAGGAGGAGAGAGAGGGAGAGGGGATCTGGCCGGTTTGTCCAAAAATTACGGAATTGCCATTGATTGTTGACTTAATAAGAAAAAATTTTACGACTTCATTATTTTCCGTTCAATGATGCCCTAAACTTTCATAATGTTGATAAAAATGTCAATTCGTCTATTATATTTTTCTTATTTAAATATTATAAAAATGACCCTAACTTTTTTCTTTCTTTCTCTCTGCAACTAAAATGAACATTGTATAAGATATAATAAGCTTCCAAGTAAAAAAGAGTTATGTAAGGCTTCATTCATTTCCTGAAAAATATGGGTTTTCTAGAAAATATTTTCTGTTGTTCGACTAAAACTCAAAAATGAGCTAGAAAATATTTTTCATTATTTGGTAAGAAAAATCTCTTCCTCCATGCACCTCTTAATAATTTTGTTATTATTATTTTTTTGAAAAATCAAATTTTAACTATTTTTTCTTTTCTTTTCTTTTTCTTTTCATTTTCTTCTTCTCCTTCATTGGTCGATCTCTAGTCAAGGCAACAATCAATGACCAGCCGTAGGCCAACGAGCTCGAGCCTGGCCAAAACCAACCACCTAAGTAAGGCTCGAGTCTCACTGAAAGTTGCCAAAGCCTCATCGACATTTGGCAATCTCAGGCAAGGATTGAACCATGCCTAGGTGGCTAGATTTGGTGAGGCCTGAGCTTGCTTGAGGCTAGTTAGGCGAGCTGGGGTGGGCAAGGCTTGAGTATTGTCGAAGGTCACCAAAGTCTTGCCAACATCTAGCGACCTCCAACAAGGCTAAAGCCCTGCCTAGGTGGTTGAATCTGATGAGGCTCACGCTCACTAGCATCGGGCGAGCTTGGCATCATTGGCCTATGGCAAGACTCCAGTTTGCTTGTGGTTGGTCGTCGATGTTTGTTGTGGCTAGTAATTGGCCAAGGCCAATGAAGAAGAACAAAAGGAAAGAAAGAAAATAAAAAAAAAAAAAGAAAAGGAAAAAAATTAAAATTTTGATCTTAAAAAAATTAAAAAGAAAAATAATATAAAATTAAAATGAGAATTAGTTTGGTGAAAGAAAGTGAGGTGAAAGAAAATGTTTTTCTTGACTAATTCATTTTTCGTAAAATGAATATCTGAAAAATCAGAAAACGATTTTCAAAAAATTATTTTTCATGAAACAAACGAAGCCTAAAATTATAGTCAATTGATCACTAGTAGTTGCAAGGTTGATTTCCATGGGGGCTTCTATGGATTTGCACATTATTATTGATTTTGGTAGATCCATTTTAAATTAATTAGTACATCAATTTATCTAATAAATTTCAATATAGCTTATACAATCGTTCTTGATATTTCTTATTTCCTTTTTGTAATAGAATTGCACTTCTTGGTTTCGCCATTTGGACTTCCGTTTTCTCAATATGTTTTATACTTTCCAATAGAGAAAACTTTTATGAAGATTAGGTTGTGAAAAAACATTTCAATAATATCCAAAAAAAATCATAAATTTATGACATTAGTATGAATTCAGCCCTAAACATTTCAATTGAATCAATTTAGTCTTAAATATTTTTACATTAGTATCAATTCAATCCATCCGGCCGAATTACACTTACGTGGCAATTTTTAAATGATTTTTTGATTTTTTCATTAAATTTTTCCATTTCTTCTTTTTCTTTTCTTTTTCCTCTTCTTCCTCTTGGCCTTCTTCTTCAATAGTGGCCAACAAGCCTCTCACAGCTTGCCAATCAATGGGCGAGTGCCACGGAGCCCCCGCCGGCTACTTATGGCGCGTTTGGTAACAATTATGATCCGAGAACAGATTTTGATGAAAAACCATTTTTTTTTTCTATTTTGTTCCCAAGAACAATTTCTAAACATTTTAATTCATTTTGTAACTGTTCAAATTTTTTTATTCTGGAATAAAATTACATTTGGTATTGTGTTCATTGATTATGTTCTAAATCAATTTCTTTTAATTTTTAAATAATTTTTTCCTTTTTTCTCTTTTTTTCTCCTATTATTATTCTTCTTCTTCTCATGTTTGGCGGCCACCGGCCAAATGAGGGTTGGCGACCTCATCGGAGCATTGCCAACCCTCGGCGAGGTTGGTCTTGCCTGAGGCTTGCCCAGGTGTTGCAAGGCTCGGCCTCGCTAGGGTTGGGGGAGCCTCGTCGAGGCTAGGCGAGGCTCGCTTGGCCACCGACAAGGCTAAGACTGGCTAGTGGCTAGGTTTGCCTCCGGTGAGCTCACCGGACCGGTTGTTGGAGACCGGCAAACGGACAGGTGGACGGCAATGAACGGCCATAGGGGAGGGTAGAGAACACGTTTGAGCAGAGGATTCTTCTTCCACTTTTTTTATTCATCTTTTTTGTTTCCGAATAAGAATCATTTTTTTTTTATTCTTGATTCTACTCTAAATTTGTTCCTGGGAACAAAAATTTTACTAAACGCAATTCTATTCCCAAACTGATCTCGGGAACAAAAAAATCAAAATTTGATCATGTTTAGATGGTTACCAAATAGGGCCTAAAATGAATACAAGGGAGAAGAAGAGAAAAAAAAAAGAAAATGAAAAAAATGAAAATTTTTTTAATTGAATATGCATCAGCCTTGGCCCGGATTGTTAGTGTCTATGTCACCGCTTGCTAATTAAAATTAGTTATTAATATCAATGTGAAAAGGTTTAGAATTGAATTAATCCAATTAAAAAGTTTATAACTGAATTAGTATTAGTGCCATATATTTAGGACTTTTTTGGTGCTTTATCCCTTTCTCATGTGTAAATTCCGAGTCTTACATATGAAAACTATGAACATAAACCATATTTAGTAGCTTTTTTCCCTCTAGTTAAGTGAACCTAACATGGGTGAGATAAGAACATTATCATTGTTTGAATGTAAATACAACCATGTCAATCGGTTAATCAAAGGGATAGCAAGCAAAATAACAACATTGAGAACGAAATTTAGAGAGCATCGAGAAGCTTGGGTTAGTACGATGGACAACCATTTTTAAGAGGGTTGAAAAATTCAATCTCTTTGGAAATGAATCCACAATGTTTGTAAATCAATCATTTTCGGTAGAATTCTATCTAATTGGGAAAGAAAACCCACTCGAATATGATTAGTGTCTTAATCTCTTTGAGAGTTGGATAAAATAATAATGATCTAGGATCCAAATAAAAGATGATCATAAATTTATATCTATGTGACAACCTTAAATTTATATTTATATGATATATTTATCTTAAAAATTTAGTGTCACGGAAAAAAAATTAAGATTTTTGAAGTCATAAAAAGATTTGGGATAAACTTTACCAAAAAAAAAAAAAAAAAAGATTCGGGATAAATATATCTCAGTGGAAAGGTTTGGAGGGTTTTTAAGCTTTTTCCACGCATCAGATAAATCCTCAAAACTTTCGACGACAACGGCGTCGTGTCGTCGCTGTAAAGCGTCCTCCCGTCGGCCGTGCATCCCGAGATACTCTCTCCCTCTCCCCACGGCCGGTTCCCCACATCCTCACCTCCCACTCATCGTATCCAATTCCTCTCCCCCGCCGTGTTCTTCGATCCTTTCTTGTCCTCGTCCCTCTTCTTCTTCTTATTCTTCTTCTTGTTCTCGTTCTTCCTTGATCCCCGCGACCTCGGTTCTGCGCCGGTCTCGGTCTCCCGTCGCCTTGAGAGATCAGGGGGTCTCGTGGCCTTCCGGGCTCCGTTCGGGGTGGGGGGCGCTTGATCTCGGTCGGAGTTCCCCGGGCTTCGGTTTCTTGTTCATGGTCAGGACGTGGGTCGCGGTCGCTTACACACATGATTCCCTGGGGCGGCCTGAGCTGTTGCCTGAGCGCGGCGGCTCTGTACGTGCTCGGCAGGAGCAGCGGAAGGTAATGCGTACTTCCAGTGCTGCCCGAATTGCTTCGGATGAAGTCGGGGTTTCGAGCTATTTGTTTGACTTTCTCGGATGTCGAGCTGAGCTAAGTTGTGGAGTGAGAGGTTCTGGGACTACGCGTCGATGAGGCGTCGAGGGTTTTCGATGGTTTGGCTAAAGTTTGGATTTTGAATCTTGTCGCAGGGATGCGGAGGCTTTGAAGTGTGTTTTTCGGGTGAACCAATTGAAGGAATTAGGTGAGCGCACTTTCGATGTCTTGGAGAATGTTTCGATGTCTTGGAGAATGTTCCTCCTTGCTCTTATTGTCTCTCCTGGACTGAGTGGTTTATGACTTGTCGCGAATTTGACGTGGGCATTTTTCGGCTTCATTTTCTGGCATTCTTGCTGTGTGCTCTGGCGAAGAAATTTGGAAATTTGTAATCTTATGACTGCAGCATTTTGGAGATGGCGATCTCTTTTGTTAAGTTTATGCGAGTATTTCAGGCCTAAGAATTTATGCAGGGTGATATTGTTAAATTTAGCATTTACCTGACACGGGGCAAGGCATAAAAAGTGAATTTGTATATCTTGCACAATTGGGCCGCCTTGGGGAAAAGGGGAGGGGGGGCGGCTTTGGGGTTGAGTTGGGGGCCGCAGTAAGCCCTCCTCAGCTGGCCATAACCTAAAGGGAGGAGGGAAACTTCCATCATCCAGCCTACAGGCTTTTGAAATACTTTGTCATTTTCTTGTAGCTGCTGTTGTAGTCATTGGAGTGCTCTGAACATATTTTGGATCAAGAAATCAGGAAAAAGCTCTGAGAATTCAACGTTCCTCATTTTCCATGTTCACTATCCTCTAGTTGGGGCGTTGTGTACTTTCTCTATCATATGGATATATTCCTGTCATGAAGTGAAAGAGTAGTGACTTCTGAGTGCAATTCCATTTTGCTTATCTGCATAAGTTTCTATAATAGCTGAAATGACTCAGTGTGTGTTTGCTTAAACTTATCTGAAGAATGGTTTTTACATTCCGTTTGCCTGAAACAGCGCAGCTTTTGGATACGGAATGTAAGGTGTTACCTTTGGTTGTCACACTTTCTGGAAGAGTTGGCTCTGACACGCCAATTAATTGTGAATATAGTGGTCTACGAGGTGTGATAGTGGAGGAGACGGTAATAGCCTTTCACTTGATTGTAATACTTGCTTAGTTGGTCTTTTGTTATACTCTACCCATTGTGATACTAATGTTGTTGGCTTGTTCTCAGGCAGAGCAACACTTTCTGAAGCACAATGATGCTGGTTCTTGGATTCAAGACTCGGCGTTGATGCTATCTATGAGTAAAGAAGTTCCTTGGTACCTGGTGAGGAATGGCTGCTCTCTCATGCTTTTCTTATCTTCCTTGTTCACTTTGATTTGGTGGTCCAAGTAAGTTTGCTTAATACTGATTGCATAGCTGACTAGTTGCGAGTTTGTCTTGTCTAGAAAGATTGGAGCCTTCTCTTCTACTTTTTGAGAACATCTTGTTTTCTGCTCTATGTCCAAATGATGATCTGAAAATAGGCCTTGATTATGTCTTTTTCATATGCGTAGGATGATGGTACTGGCCGTGCGCATGTATTGGGGGCCCGAGGAGCCTCAGGTTTTGAACTAAACATTGCAAGTGAAGTGTTTGAAGAGTCTGGACGATCTCTTGTACGAGGAACATTAGATTATCTTCAGGGTCTCAAGGTTTGTCTGTCTCATGGCTTCCTGTTTAGCGAAGACTTTGTTGATGGACCATAAGCCAAGCTCATTGAGGATTCACTTGATTCTTTTTCCATCTACTCACCTTCTGTTTTTATTCCAGATGCTTGGGGTCAAGAGGATTGAGCGCGTTCTTCCTGTTGGTTCCTCCTTGACTGTTGTTGGTGAGGTAAGGTTTCTGCCATATCGTGTTGTTTAATGAGCCTGTGCTGTTATATGCTGAAAAATGAAACATTGGCAACTTGGCAGCTACTTGTGCGATAATGATGGATTGACCAATGTGTTGTCATTTGATAAGCAGTTCTGTTGGGCTTTTCAAGTAGTACTTTGTGTCATTTCTTATGACATGATTATTGATGTGAAATATTGGGTGTGGTTGAGTAAGAATCAAGCAACTGAGGACAGTGTTGTGAAGTACCGTATCATTTGTAACTTAAATGCTTTAGGATGAGCTGCAATTCAATGGGTCTACTGCTGAATAAGATTGGGTCAATAATAAGTTGCCAATAATCTGTAGCGTGGATGCTGTGCGATAACTCGTAACTGCTGCTGAATAAGAATTCATAATATTAACAAGAGCCAAAAAAAAAAAAAAATCTTGTTAAGCCTATGATGTAGTAAAACCAACTTGTAGACTTAGAAGTATTTAAACCGTGAGTTAGTAACTAACATTGTGCTACTATGCTCTTCACTGTGTTGTTCTATTGATAATGCTGATTTTGTCTTCCATGAAAAGGACGTCAATCTCTCGGACTTCAGGGCACATGATTTTATGAGCGTTGTCTGGAGCCAACAGCAAATTTATGCTAATTTGATTTATTGAACTTGTTTAGGTTGGTAGTTAGAGCCTATGGTGGTCTGTATAATGCTCTTCATTATCATCGCAAAGAAAACCTATTTTCCAAAATGAATATGATGGGTAGTAAGGGCCACTGATTGTGTAGATTTGTTTCTGCTAAGAAAGTGGCCCCTATAAAACTTACATTTATTTTCCTCTTGAGCTGATTTCTGACTGAGTCTGACTAATCACAATTTCATAGTAAGTTAAATCATCCAATTGTGGAGTTGGCAGTTTTGAGAGATTTAATGTAACATCCTCCTGTCTCCTCCTTAGAAAGGAATGTTACTGTCAATTGATTGTACCCTCATCAGGATACAAATAGCCACGTATCAGGAAAATCGGCAGTTTATTGAAATGTGACCCTTGTAGATTTTCGTGAGGATGTGTGTTACTTAGCTAATGACCAGCCAGTGGCTTTTCTCTAAATTAATTGCAATCAGCAATGCAGTGAAGTTGACTTACATTTTAAGCCCCTCCAATGGGAAGGCTTGATCTCAATAGCTAAAGCCAAAAATTGAGAAAGCACAAACTAATGGAGCAACGGAGAGATTACTAACACACTCTAGAAAAATGTCACTTCTGTCATTGTATAAGCATTTTAAGCATAAGCATTTTAAGTGTCTGAAGAATCGAGGCATGGAATCAGGTGTCGTCATCATGTATGGTATGGCAACACTTTTATGAGTTTAGGTTGTCTTAAGTGAGTTAGTATGTTTGAATTGGTCCTCGTGAATGCTTTAAATTGTAAATTGAGTACTGCAAGTTCTATACTCATATACCTATCAGACCCCCAAAAAAAAAAGTCTTCCTATATATATTCATCCTGTATATATATTGATGAACTGGGGCAACTTTCATGGAAGAGCACTGCGGTGTGCTACCTGTACATATGCAAACAATTTCAGAGTACAGGATTTAGCTTGTCTACTTTGTTGAGGCATTTCTCACTCCAACTCCTTCTGATATTGTTTCTTCTATGAATTTACCATATTTGCTTCTTTGCTTGAAGTCAGGCCGTCAAAGATGATATTGGGACGGTGCGGATCCAGAGACCACACAAGGGGCCCTTTTATGTATCTCCTAAAACTATTGACCAGCTCATTTCAAATCTTGGCAAATGGGCTAGGTAAGTATATTGGGGGACAACTGTGGCCTCATTAATTTCTCTGTTTCTTTCAAATGCAAGCTAACTAGAAGTTTGAACAGGTGGTATAGGTATGCTTCCTATGGGTTTACAGTATTCGGCATTTGTTTGATTGCAAAACGAGCTATCCAATACATCATGGAGAGAAAGCGACGCTGGGAATTGCAGCGAAGGTACATTTAGTGAAGCTTGTATTTTTAGAAATGGAGATCACTGGTTTGTCGAAATTATCATTCTTCGTTGTTTCTTCATTTGTCTACATGCTCTGAAGTATCTGATGGACTGGATGTGGCCATAAGTTCTGTGCCAGCGACTAAAATTGGATGACTATTTTTTGCATCTCACAAAATCCTAGGCCAATCTTAGCCTTCTTATGTCATTTATTTTGTTCAAAACTGGACTTTTGGGGAGATATAATTAGCTATTTCCTTCTCTTTGCACTTTGCATTCAATTAGTTAACATCAGAGTTTTATTTGACGACTGTTCTTTGTTGCTTCCTCTTCTTCTCCACTTCTGTTGTTCTTAACTGCAAGGATTTTGTTGAAGTATATTTTAATGGATATTAGTCAGGAGTTACTAGGTAGTCAGGAATGAGGAGATTGGGATTTTGTTAGCATCTCTTGTGCTCTATAAATTGAGCTATCTTGTGTGCCCTTTCATCAATCTATTTTGTAAAGATTTACCTCTGAATTTCTCTTGCTTCCTCTTGAAGATCCTAAAATATTTCTATGGTATTCGAGTCACCAAGAGGGAGGGACCCAAATCAAGACCCTAGAATGCCAATACACAACTTTTTCTTGCTGTTAATCATAAGGAAAAAAAAGAAGGGTTTTTGTCTTCTCCATCAAGCCAAGTATTGTGTTCTTTTGTTGCAAGCTCTACTCAGTTGCTCGCTGTTACTTTTTCAAGCCCGTCTTCAGTAACACATCAAAATCTTCTTCTCTGGTAGGGACTCAAGCTTCGTCCCTCGCTGTCTTCTTTCTTCATCAATTTCTTCCTGTCGTCAGGAGGAGCTTGTTGCCAACCCAGGTCATCCTGATGTGGGAGTTGTGCACGTTCCTACGCTCACTGCAACCAGTCCCTACTGGACAACCTTCCTCCATCAGCTACAATTTTTCTCTTGCGGGCCATTGTTCTTCTTCATCTTGGTCAGCCTTCCATTATCATCATTGCAAGCTGTCCTTCTGGCCGTGAGCTCATCCTCCACATTTGTCTCTGACAAGCACATCCCGTTTAATTTCAGCGTTTTTCATCATTTGTCTTTAGCAAAATGCCCCAGTTTTGGTCCTTTAAAATCTTAACAACCTCTACTGTGAATGTCTTCCGTTGTGAGACTCATCTTTGATTGTGAGCATCATGAACTAGCAAAATCGGTGTCAAGTTTTCGGGCGGCTGTGAGTGTTGGAGTCAAACACACCTTTATCGAGCAACCAGAGTGGGGTGATACGGTACATTTTGCTGCAATGATAAAGGCATGTTGTCACACGATTTTATCTTCATTGTTTGAGGAAGTGGAAGGTGTCAACTTTTCATTCTTGATTTGTTTTTTCAGCGCTTCTGTCAAATACGATGTTAATATGGCTTACATATATTTTGTCAGCTTACACACTTGTCGTTGTCTTAAATCCCTTCAGACAGGACCCTTCTGATGAGATGAAGAAATTTTCATTCAAGACAATTGCTAGAACTTTTGAAGTTTCTTCCTCACACTGATTGATTTTCAGATATTTGACCTTTTCTTTATCTAGCTCAAATTGCTATCTTTGCTGGGTGGTCTCTGATTTGTCCTCAAATGCCTCTTCTACTTTTCAGAACGTCTCTTTTATTTGTTTTATTGATATATTGCCTAGTTTTACTTGAGATTTTTTGTTTGCTTTTTTGTTGGTAATCAATCAGGTGCTTTTCCTTCTGGAGACTGATCAGTTATCAGTAGCATATCTCGGTTATTGTTCTCTCTTTCTGCATAATGTTGGTTAAGTCTTCTCCATGCAGGGTTCTTGCAGCTGCTGCTAGGAGATCAGAACAAGATACTGAAGGTAACTTGTGTTATATAATTGTTACTTCAAACAAATGATCTATTCACATAGTGACGGTTATGATTTATTCTCAGGCACAGATGACAAGACCAAGAATGCACCAGACAGTGCTAAGAGAGACCGTTCGATGCCAGATCTCTGTGTCATATGCCTTGAGCAGGAGTACAATTCCGTCTTTGTCCCGTAAGCAATCTTTTCTTTATTAGATACAATGTTATTAGAGTTTGCTGTTGATGGTGCCTTTGTATATTTACCAATTCCACTCTTCCATGTCGCTGCAAGCCTCAGGTGTCTAGAGGGTTGTGTTCAGTGAAGAGACGAAAAGCTTTGATTTGATTTTCATTGTCCTGGAAGAAGTTTTATATGATAAGATGGTTAATCTCCATGTGCAGGCTTTGCAATGCACGATATTAGTTAGATAGTATGGACATAACTGTGTACTCTTTAACATTTAGTAGCTTTGGAATACACTGATCCTCCAGCTTTATTCTGCCAACTTTTGTGTTTTAAGTTTTGGCCTCTGATGTTTGAGCTTTCTGGGGTCCCAATTGCGAAATGCTATGGGCAATTGCTTCCTTATAATTGGATGAATGATACTCAACATTGTAATCCCTGTGGAAGGTATCTGTCAAAAATATAAAAGAAATAAATCCCTGTTGGTGGCGTATAATTTTTATCCATGACCTGAAAAACAAGCATCTCTTCCCTAGTGTATGTTGGAGTAGAATTGAACCTTGTAAGATGTTTCATCTTTGCTTCTTCTGATTGCCTTTTAAACTTGTACTTAGCATGCTACATGCATTTCTTCAACAGGTGTGGGCATATGTGTTGCTGTACAACATGCTCATCGCACTTGACAAATTGTCCACTTTGTCGGCGGCGGATTGAGCAATCTGTGAAGACCTTCCGCCATTGAATTAATTGTATTGCAGTTTGGATCTGATAAATTCGGATGTAGTCAGGGTTGGGAAGGCTAAATTCCGTTCTGGCTGCATTGCTTCTCATTTTGCCATGTAAAAATTTTCATACTACAGAATTCTTGCATTATGCTCGTGGTTAACAGGCCAACTTCTTGGATGTCATTAGCGACTCCCACATAATGTCTCTCAACAAGAAGTCTATTGGTATACCCCACTATTGTAAGTTCAAGGTCAGTTGTCGCTTGTCCTTGTATATTTGACACAGGGACCAGCAGCAATTATGCGGGTCTCTGTTGCTTCTACCATTTTGGGATCATCTATTCCATTCTCTACAATTTGCTTATAGTCTGGCAATTTTATCATTCTGGTGGGCGTTCATGGGCTGCACTTAACTTGGCCTTTATTACTAATGTCAGCAGTGAACTCGAGTACATTCCTGATGTAAGAGTTGCGCCTGCTAAATATTTACTTTTGCAAGGGTTAAGCTACTCAACTGTTTAATCCACTGATTCTTGAGTTGGATGCCTCTGGTAGTTGGACAAAATAGAGACGATTTATTCGTTAAATTTTGACGATGCATGTGGTGCCAACTCAGAATTTCTCTTTCTTGCTTGTCATTGTTATCGGAATCGCATTTTACTCCTTTCGTCTGTACAACTCTGCTATTAGATTCCTGTGGCAATTTTTTCCAAAGCAGTAGCGACAGGTTTGCCAATCCCCAGTTTGATGTGTTAGAATGCTTTTGTTAGATTCCCTTTCTAGTTCTTCTGGATTGTTTATGGGCAAGTAAAAGTGGGAATTTGATCCTATACTTCAATTCACTGGTACAAATTGGGAAAAGCCTGCTTTCTGGCTGATATTCTTATCTTTAATACTCGTTTAGATCATGGCATCTTTGATCTTCCACGCAACCAAGTGCTGTCTGCACCACCACGCTATCTTTGTTCCATTCTCACTAAGCTGGTTTAATCTCGGCCTCATTCTTCCCTCACATGACTCGGTATAAAACGCCCGCACAAGCACTTACTGCATACTCGGCCTTCCTCATTCCCTTAAAACGCCTCTAGAGGGAAAAGGAACCGCTCTGATTTTGACTTCCCATCTCTAAGCCCTTCGTTGTGCCCCAATGTACCCGCGATCTGTCGCTGCTTCTGAAGCAGTTCCTGTCGAGTTTGAGTATGCGAGTCGGCCGGAGGCAACGTCCGACTTTGAGGCCCCTGTTCACAAGATGGCATCTCCTTTAAAGGTGGCCGATGGCCAAACTACTGGCGCTAGGAAAGTTGAGTCCCATGCTCACGGCTTGACTCAAGAGGAGACTCATCAGGAGAAGGCTAAGCCTGCACCTCGAAATGCCCCGGGGAAAGATCGAAGTAGGGAAGCGAAGGAGAAAGGAGAGGACATCAGCACCCGAGTGCCGGAGGGACGAAGGGCAAAAATAAGAATCAGAACCATGTCGAATGCCGGAGGGACGAAGGGCGCAGGGCAAAAGGACAGCAGGAGCGGCCATAGTTCGGCCTTTAGTCAAAGAGTTACGATGACGATACCGCTGGCTGGCATCGGTGGCGGTGGCGGTGGCGGTGGCGGCAAAAATGCTCAGTCTAATTGAGGCCGCAAAAATCTGACTGATAGCGCCTTTACTTGATACCGAATAATTCAGAGCGCGATGCTTGGCCATGGTTACTCCTCAGGATCTAGAAATATGTATTGGATACAGGTACTGCAAGAACAAGCTTCTGCTTGGTTCTAATGGTGTAGCTTGTCTCAGTTTCGACTTGCCAGAAAAGATTGCCTATTTGTGCCAAATTAGCTTGCTTTCTCCGTAAATACATGGCGTCCAATAAAACCACAAAATTGTCAGTGAAAACATCTGGCACGATTAAGTTAGATTCAGTGGTTACAACGAAAAGAAAGTCGGATTAAGAGATTGCCTTTGCACCAAGGGATACACATTAAACCACCTTCAAGCTTGCACTAATCTCATTAGTTCTAAATCTATTATATGGATACTAATTCAGTCCTAAACATTATAATTTTTCCAACTTAGTCCTAAATCTTTGTGTGAAATTTGAATATAATCTTTTCAATCAATTTTTGTCGGAAATCGCCAAAGTAGCAGTTCGGTTATTATTGGCCATCTTACGTGACACCATGGTACACCAACGCATTAGCAATTTTTGAGAAAATTGACCGGAATGACTATATTTGAATTTCGCGTAAAGGTTTAGGACTAAATTAGAAAGATTGGAAAGTTTAGAATTGATTGGACAAATTCTCCTATAGTAGGCATCATACCAGGTTAAGAAATAGTCGTACCGAATCTCCTCATCGGAATGTTCATGATTGCTCGTGATTGACCCAATCTGTAAGCTCATAATTAGAGGGATTTTCAGACGAGTTGAGCTAATTAACAGCTAAATTAGCCAGGTAATTGATGCATATACAATAATTTTGGTTGACGACCACTTTAAGTTAATGTAATCCAAACCATCAGAAGGGCAACATTGGCAGTGACTTGGACCAGCATCGTACTATGTCACAGTACCCTTGTCTGAAAAATTCAGGCCGACCACCATTTCCTTCTGCTGGGCCAACAAAACTGATCAGTAACGGTTAGATATGATCCGTTGTCCAAAAAGTTTTGAGAATGAAATCCCGACGTACATTAGATACTTTAACACGCCCTCTCTCGTGCATGAGCTCGCCTTCACATATAAAACATATCACGTGAATGTAGGATTCGGACGCACAAGGAGGTGGATTGGACGTCCGGTCAAACCTAAGCCAGCCACGACTCGGCCGGACATCTGACCCGATGTCGAGAAAAGTTGGAGAGATTTTGATGGGCTGGACGTTCCAACGTAGATTATAACTCAACTTGCTCGACAACGTCCAAAACTAACTCGTTTGGGAGAGATTGTGAGGATGACTTGCATTTCACTGACTAATTATTGTGGGGGCACTGAGGTGTAATTAGGATATGGGAAACACTTTGAGTATTTGAGAATTCGAGCAAATTGCAATCTTGGCATCTTGACTATTGTGGAATGTCCCATCGATTTATCCCTTGGAGTTGGCACACTGCCGAATCATGTAACTTCTCTATCTCATATTTATTTCTTTTCACATTTATTTCTTGCTCGATTTTATGTTTTTTCGGCTTTTTTTAGTGCTTCCGTCATTTTACGTGACAACACGGTAACAAAAATAAGGGATTGAGTGATTGTTACGCGTGGAATGGTGGAATTCACATACTTTTAGCATGCAACTCTAATATCACATCAGTCTAAATCAAATTTAATAAGATCATGCATACAGTGTGTAGCAAGCGTTGCTATTGTCGCCATTGTCGCCATGACAAATCAATAGAGGATTGGTGGAATTAGTAGACAGGGTCAATGGTCCAAAAGTTGAATTAGAGCTTCATATGATTGGATTACTAAACGTCCCCATTCCCCTCTGTAAAGAAGTAGAGTTGATCACGAACAAGTAATTGCTATATAAGAGTACAGGTGCTTCTAGGTCTCGTAAGCAAGGGCACTAATCGTAAATTTTTTGAAAGCATGAGAATTGGGGGGGCGATTGTAGAATTGGGTATGGGGATCATGATTCCATCATATAGTCTGTTTCTTGTAAACTAGTTGATGGTTTCTCGATTGATTTTAGTTTAAGAGAAAATTATTAAAAAAGTCATATATATATTGCATTTCTGCCAATTTAGCCATAAACAATTTGATTTAGTGCGAATTCAATCATTCCAGCTAAATTTGACTAGATATTATTAATATTAATTCCGGTTGACTTAATAATATTTTGAATTTTTTTGTTTTGTTTTTTTCCCTTCCCTTCTCCAGTTAGTCGTTGAACCTCAACAACCGGCCAGCCCCAACCTTGCTAGATTCGGTGCAGGTGATGAGGTTGAGGCTGGTTGTTGGGGGAAGGAAAAAAAAAGGAAAGAGAAAGACAAGCAAACATATAAATAAAAAAAAGGAAGAAGAAAATAAAATAGAAAATGAATATACAATTTGAAAAATATCAAAATATTATCTAAAGTACGTTGATGTTCATATTAACAATATTATGCTAAAATTAACCGAAATGACTGAATTTGTACTAGATTAAAATGTTTGTCACTAAAATAACACTACTAAAAAATTTAAGACTAAATTAATATCATCACTTCTGTCGTTTCCTTCTCTGACAACTACATCACGTGTATCCTCATCCTACAGGGAAAGAGTCACTGTCAAACCATTGTAGAACATATTGATACTTCTGATTGAGTACCTGATATCCTAAACATACTCATCTCTTTAACAACTCCATTGGGGGAGCAACATATGCTTACACCTCTTTGTAAGTGTTGAGTGTCTGGTCATATTGAAATCATGTGGAACACCAGAAAAAGCAGCGCAAAGACGTTCCCCCGAGGAAAGTATAAAATTTCAATGTATCTTATCTTTTCGCCGAGTAATGCTGTTAACAATGGATTGAATCACTTAGGAGAGGAAAACCGATAGAAAATGCTCC
This sequence comes from Eucalyptus leucophloia subsp. euroa, assembly GCA_017140325.1. NCBI lineage: Eukaryota > Viridiplantae > Streptophyta > Magnoliopsida > Myrtales > Myrtaceae > Eucalyptus > Eucalyptus leucophloia. Next base: position 21,487,862 of record CM029475.1, on the reverse strand, counting down.
AAATGACAGCATGGCGGGAAGTCACATTTCTCCATGGCTCTTCACGTAGACAACCTTGTCAAACCCAAAAACTATGGCAAGACATTAGCAGCTAAAGACTGATTCTATTAGGAAAAAGGAAAAATCTAACGTCTTTACTTGTCAACAATAGTCGCGCGCCCACACACTAGCAAGCAGGTTGATTTCATGCACTGCACATCTCTAGCCTTACTTTATGCTGCGAAGAGAAGTGCCCGGTGCTAGAGTTTTGAGTCCGAATTTTTAAAGACTACTGAACGAGCAAACAGACTAACGTCAAACATCATGTAATTTAGTTCAGTCTAATGGCACTTCCTGCCAAATTACCAGAAAGTATTGCAATGAACCGTCTATCTCATAACCAAACCCATCAAACTTTCCGTTAGAAATAGAAGTAACGAATATGGACTATCGAGTTTAACTAAATCTCACTGGGGCCAACATTAATCCTTAGCCAAAGAAAAAAAAAACAAATATATGTACCTCCGCCATAATAACCACAAGGTGCGAATATTGAAAGGGCAATTTGATCCGCACAAACTCTTTACCCGCAAAGGACAGATACCCAATAAGAACAATTAGACCGCGCTTGGGAATCGGGATAAAATTTAAGATATGATAAAATTTATCCTATACTACATTTGATGTCTGCTCAAGATAGAATAAAGTTGAATATAAACAAGATATAAGCTAGATAAAACTTTTTCATGGAGGAGATGGGATAAAAGTGAATAGGATTCCTAATATCCATAATAGGAAAGTTATTTTTCTCAAGTAGTAAACTTCTGAAATTAACAAAATTAAGATTATAATTCAATATAGATAATATATATTCTAGCATAAGAAATCTAGAATAACAAAAAAAAAATTAATTTAATCTTATATGTATTGTATATTTGAATTTAATTATAATTTAAAGTATAAATTATATATATTACATATTTTCGGTGTTTTATTATTTTATGTATATTAGTACAACTTACTATTTAAAGGGAAAGAAAGAAATAAAAAAGAAATAAATTAAAAAAGAGAGGAAAATGAAATAAAGAAGCGTATAAAAATAAAGTAAGTAAGAGTGTCACAAGAGATTTTTACTATCTTCGTTTGTAAAAATTTTGGTTCATTTATACTATATATTGTTTATACAAAATAATGTATATGATATGATATAAATATATTCGACTTTATTATTATAATCACCAAACAGTGGATAAAATATAGTAAAATTCTTGGAATTAATATCTTATTCTATTCAGTCTTATCTTGATTAGAAATTTAGACAACTAAACATAGCCTTAGAGTAAAAAAAAAAAAGTGGTACTCTTATATGTTATTTCTAGCTTGACATTGAAGCTCTGAGCAAAAGGGCAAAGACATCAACATCCATATGATCGTTCAACTCCACAAAGCCTCCATTATTTAAATCCGCAATTCCTTTAAGCTGATCGACTTGAATGACGGGCGTGCTCCTAGACTTGCAATCGACAGTCTTGTTCACATTTTTCACACACTTTTATTTGGTCTTGAATTAATTGCTCGCACGGCAATAATAAGTGGAACAAGTAAAAATATATGTCGCTGTGGATGCCCTGCAGGTTTTTCCGACAGCTCGAAAATTTGTGGTTTTTTTGGTTCAGGTAATAGCTGTAAAATTCGGGTATCATCCTTGTTTTGCGTGGGTGATATAGACAGCCTGCACATACTTATTGTAAAAACCTTGAAAGTGTCAGAAGAGTGGCTAGCCCCATCCACATCATATATGATAAGTTGACTTTGAAGATTATAACGTTTGATACAAGAAGAGCTGCGATGCGTCCAACATGTCAAATCGAAGAAGATTGTGAGGTATTCAAAGGCGTAAAAGGCTTCACCGGTTTGGGCAATGCTTGACCTTCAAATGTATGTGTTTTCCTTAATTTTCGGGCCTAAAAAAGATTTCATACATGTTTTGCAAATCTTCAGGAAGTGTCTTAAAGTCTTTCCCCTTTACTAATATTTTCCCCTTAAATCTATTATTTGATTTTAATTATTTGATTGTTTCCTAAAGAGTGACCTTCATATAAATAGATGCTTATAACATTATAATGATACTCTATTCTTTAAAATAATCATTAACCTTTGAAATATTTTTCAAATATGTCTTCCTTTGTGTCAATAGGGTTAGGTCGCATTGAGCTTTTTTGATATCTCTACACGGATGAAGTAAAACTTCATCCGTTGATTTATAGCCCGAGGAAACTAATAAAAAGAACTTGTGATTCGAGGGCTTCTCAAGAAAGGCGGTGAGGAAAAGAGAACGCAAAATAAAGTTAATTTGCGACAATGAATAAGGAAACTAACTTAGCAAAAAGCCTTATCGGATCGAAGAGGTAACCTATTGAAAACTCCAAATCAAATCAAATTACTTTCGGAATTAAACTACAATCAATCGTGTGTCGATGGCGTGCAGGTTTTTCCGACAGCCCGAAAATTTGTGGTTTTTTTTTGGTTCAAGGAATAGCTGTCAAATTCGGGTATCATCCTTGTTTTGGGTAAAGTGACGTAGAACAGCTTGCACATGCTTATATAAAAACTTTCGAGTGTCAGAAGAGTGGCTGGCCCCATCTATGTCATATATGATGAGTTGACTTCGAACGATCATCACTTTTGAGACTACACGAGTTGTGATGTGTACAACTTGTCAAATCGAAGAAGATTGTGAGATCTTCGATCTTCAAAGGCACAAAAGGCTTCACTGGTTTGGGCAACGCTTGACCTCCAAAGGTGGTGAGGAAAAGAGAACGGTATCCTATTCCTCGAAATAATCAATATCCTTCGAAATATTTTTTCAAATATATCTTCCTTTGTGTCAGTAGGGTTAGGTTGCGTTGAGCTTTTTTAACATTCCCCACTTGTAAAAAGAATATGTGACTAGTAGAAAGATTTATAGCATGAGGAAACTAGTAAAAAGAATCTGTAACTCGAGGGCTTCTCAAGAAAGGTGGTGAGGAAAAGAGAATGCAAAATGAAGCTAATTTACGACAATAAATAAGGAAATTAACTTAGTAAAAGGCCCTATCAAATCGAAGAGAACAATCAATCGTGTGTGGTCATGAAGTAGGGGCATGGGAATCTTTCATCTGCCGAGGAGAACAAGAGATCACCTGATATGATTTGATATTATTGAAGATTCTAATTATAGTACTGGTCTTGACTATGGACTAATTGATTCGGTTAATTCGCAATTAGTTTGGTAAATAGGGAATTGTAATCCTTGTATATTATTTCCTAATCTTTTCTTTCATTCTTACACTATAAATCATATGAATACAAAAAATAAAAAATAAAAAAATAATTTCTCTCCAATGTCCCTTTCAATTTATGTCAAGAAAACGAAGCGAGAAAGCGACAATACCCAGCAACAATAAATGGTTTTGAAAGCGGCGGACACCACAGAGGGAGAGGCGTGCTTTGGTCGTCGACCTTCGAGCATAGCTACGCCATAATAACAAAAATAATTGAAAATAAAAAGTAAAATTTATCTGATACGATGACGAGTGGAATGATGCGTGGACGGAGACCCGAGAGATAAATAAAAAAATAAAATAAAATAAAAAGCAGAGTCCTTCCAAAGAGAAACAGAAACTAACGAAAAGATTGAGGCGAGAGTTGTCTGAACCCCTGAACCCTCCCTGCCCAATAAATAATACATTGGAAGAGAGAAGGCCTCTCCATCTTTCGTTTTATTTTATTTTTAGATTAATATCATAAAAAGCTATAAATTAATCCTCAAAGTACAATGGAATACAGGCGCTAGCGTAATCTTTGAGGGCTTGACAATGTCTACAGATTGAGTTGCTTCTTCGTTGAATTCTGTCGCCATTTAAGAGGAAAGATTCTAGGGTTTTGGATTTATTCTCCTTTTCTGTGGCTAATTCAGGTCTGATCACGTAGACAGGCACAGTTTAAACTCGCAAATGATTAATCAATGACATAGCAGTTACAAGGGTAAACTAGGGCGAGACGAAAGGTCAAAAAAAAAAAAAAAAAAAGCCCTTGTGCCCACCAGTATCTTCATCCCCTTACTGATACTCCTCTGTAAAGAAAATATAGTTAGTACGTTCAACACCCAATACCGATGTTTACCGATGAAAGCATTCTTTTTGGCCATCTATATTTACCCAGGCAGAACCACCGTCATGGAGACGGATGTTTTGTCTTCATGGAAGCAGAATCACTTTTTTTTTTTTTTTTTTTGGAGCAGCTAAAGGTTGATATTACGCAACCGGTATAGACGATATTTAATGTGGCCATGTGTACAGAAAAAATTCCCCTGAAGTTTTAATTCGTCAAAGTTGTGTTCTTTCTTTTATAGGCTGGGCCCTATTCTACTCCTATTTTATAGATTTTTGCGTTGCTTTCGTGTGGCGTGTAGAAATTGAGATTCACATATGAAACTAAGTTATTCTCATCCCAACCCCTCATGAGAAAGTGGGGATTCGAACTTCCCATCTTCCTTTTCTCATATGGGAAGAGTGGTTATTGATGCAAACTCTGATGGTTATTGAAGCTATGTTTAATAGCTTATTTTTACTGCAAATTCCTAGGATTATTGTAGTAGGTGTGAATCGGATTTAGATGGGTATTGGCAGAATAATGATGTTACCATTGTCATATTCGATATGTAACTTGGTACACGATTTTCAATGGTAACTAGATGGGACCACTTAGAGGCTTTGATTGTCCTCCTGATTATGTGGTCAACGAGTTGACCTTGGGGAATATTTTCGATCCTTAGATATTGGATCGCTGTTATATAGGTAGGCTTTTATGAGTGGGGTATGGTAGTGGAAATAGGAGTTACTGGTATTTTTTATCTTGTGATGTTTTACTGGTATTTTTATAATGATACGACATAGTGTTTGAAGTACTCGGGCATCTCGAATTAGGTGGTGGAACATCCGCTGCGTCGGTGATTGCCATGGGTAGAAATCTTGGAAGAAGGAAGAAGGCTGTCTCTGTGCGTGTGACAAAGTCAGAGAGAAGAAAGAAACAGCGTTGTTACTAGGCAGCCACGTCGGCTCATGCGACGTTGTTTTGCACGTCTACGTGGATTGATTTTTAATACAAATATGTCAACTTATATTAAAATTTTAATTATAAAAACAGTTTAATCATTTTGATCAATATTTTCTATCAAAGGTACATAAGTAATCGTTTCTTTATTAATTTAGCACCTATGCGGGCTAGTAAAGATTTTTGCCACTAAAGTGAGCGTTGTACATAATTTTTGTCACTTCTAATGTGCTTTCCTGAATATTTTTAAATTATATATCATTAATCTTGAATTTAGCAAGGTCACCAAGCTCTTCCACCTCCTTCACCAGCCATTCCAGCTTCTCCACCATCTCTGTGAGTAAGAACACGAAGGACGAGACAGCGAGATCCTGGCCTGGGTCGCAGACATGCTCGAGCTTGGCAGGAGACCTGTAGAGCCTCAGTACAAGCCATGACGTCCTGAGCTTTTGCACGGCTTGCACATTCGATTGGCACCTTCTCATATTCATGATGCTCTCCCCAAGCTCCCGGAGAGTCGTCGTGAGGGATGACGCAACCAGTTCGCAAGGTTCCTTGATCAACCGTCTTACATCTGCGGCCGGCTGATAACGTGGACGGTTTGGTATAATAAGACGAAAAAACTTTCGAAATCAAAAGGAAGGCCTTCTAAATTTGAAAGCGAAAGACAGAGTCCACTTCTCGGGTCTTAATGCCGGCAGAAGATAAAATTGACTCGGCACCACATTTACTGCCTCGAGAAATATGGATGACTGCACTTTCAGATGAATTACTTCAAGTCTATATACTATGTTTTTAATTGCTTTCTAATGAAAACATCTCATCCGGTTTAAGCTTTTTGAAAAGATTATATATATATGAGCTTTCTCTTCCTTTTCTCCAGTTGAAATTAGGGGAAAAAACGCTCGTGGAAGAAGAAGAACATAATGGTTGAGGGTCAGGTGAAGTACCTGCCTAGAAGACTTAATACAAACTTCAAGTGCAACAATGGTGGCTGCTAACTCCCTAAGAAGCTCTCCAATCTTTAGATACTTGTCCCATGGATAAGATAGCCCAAACTTCCAGTTCCACACTTCCAATTTCGCAAAAAGCGCCTGCAATAACATATTAAATTATTCCTTAATTTAATAATTTAAGTTTTTAGAACAGTTAATAATAGTACTATAAAATCTCACGTGATATCAAAATAAGAGATTTTGAATCAAAATTTTTCTAGACTTCATCACCAGATCAGATACGAGGGAGATTGCTAGAATAATTAAATATAAACTATGTTTTCATCTAACAACTTAAAATTTTAAAATAATTGATAATGATACTATAATATCTCACAAATTATTTGCTAAATCCTCGAGTTCGAGACAGCATGCTAGAGTAAGCTTGAGATGAACCGACTCGGCTACAACACATTGGGAAATTAAAGAGGGGAAAGAAGACTTACCAGAGAGTCGTCCTTTGCTTTCGAATTCAGAACCGGTCTGCAGCTTTTGAAGTTTCCGTCAGCCTTGCTGTCCTTATCGGCTCCCACCTCAAAGTACCTCTCCAATAGTCCTGCCATTAAAGTCGACAAATATTCGACCAAAAAAATAAAAGTCAATTGATAAAAGTCAATCATACGTCACATTACAAGCGCCGGGTCATGAGAAGTTTTAAAATCGTACTGCTGATGTAGTCACGATTTGATTACCTTCCATCGAACAAGCAAGGAGCTCGAATTTTGGGGCCATGGATGTGTGAAGTTCAGCGCCAGCCCAAATAGGGAAAATGAACAAGCTCGTAAAAATGGAGGCCGCAAACCCTATCGCGACCGTCCCGAGGCGCCTAAGGGCGATCTTCAGGATTCCCTTGGCGTCTTGGGATCGGACACCGGACACGGCCACCAGACTAAAGCTGAGGATGAAGATCATGCCACCGTAGTCGTATTTCCTCTTTATGCAAGGAATTGACCGAGCATATGTACCCGCAGCACCTGAGATTTAGCATTTTTTTGAACCATGATCAAAACTGTTCAACACTCGATATATTGCAAATGCATGGCTGCACTAAGAGCACGTAGAACGTATGCTATATAAGCAAGAGCACCATATATTCTCGACACGCTTAAAGATGGCTAATTTCATGTGAACTTCCTTGCTAATAAATTGTGTTTCGTCGTCGTGTTTATTTTGATATTTTGAATGCCTTACCGAAGATGAATATCGCGATGCCAACGCCAATGGTGCTCCCGACCTGGTTGGGAATAAGTTTAGCTAAGACCGCCGACATGCACCCCAACATGCCACCCGATAAAGTCCCCGCCGCACGGTTCAATCCCTTGCTCAATGTCGCGCCTGATATATGGTCCAGTCAATCTCATTAGAACTCGCACCAAACGACATCACGAGCACGGGAGTCCATTAGTCCATAGCAAAAAAACGGGGTACCGAACCTGCATAGAACTCGAACATGACCACGACGGTCATGACAGCCCACGCGGCATCTTCCTTGAATTCCCTGTAGAGCGGACCTACAAAGGAGACAAGCGAGGCCAAAACGAGCGCGATCCCGACCTTGATACCATGGACTACTCTTCTATTGTCATGCTCGCCGTTCACTCTTCTCAGGAAAGCCGCGACGGCCGAGAGACGATTCCCGAGGGTCCCCCGAGCGGCCCCTTCTCCTCCCTCTCCAATCGGGAACACCACAGAAGACCTCGTCATCGGTGCGCCGCGGCCCTCTTCACTCTCTTCCTCTATGCTTCGATACTCACTTGGTGATGAGACCCTTGAGTAGGTGATCGAGCGTTCACATATATACACAAACTTGAGCTGCCACGGACATATTAAAAGGAAAAAAAAACCAAGGAAGATAATAATATAACTTTTTATGGCGAAACTCCGTAACGGACACTGGCCAATAACATGAGACGTGGAAGCAAACCATTTCATGCCTAATATATTAATCTTGATTATTGGCGGAGCTTTTAGCGACGGCAACGTAGCGGAACACGATCGCGGGGCACGAGTGAAATGGCCTTTTCGCGACACTCACATCTCGCTTGCGAGCACACGCAAAATGTTTTGATTGCTCGAATGGCGTCGAATCGCAATCGAGGGTCTGACTCGGGAGTCGGATTTCGCGTTTGCCGAGCTACTGCAAGTAGGGCTTTTGAAGATAGAACCTCGCGCGCGTTTCGGTCCATCGAGCTATGATTTTGGTCTCACGAGCACCCCCATGACCCGACTCGACGCAACTATTTTAGGGTTTTTTTCAAAATCAGCCAACTCTAAAGTTGTAATCCACTCGCGTGTGGCAAGGGTTGCATGAGTAGTACACGGTGTCACGTCATGCGAGATGTCTTAAGACATGTACGATACTGTGGCTTGCGCTAGTACAAAGGATTGAAGACAAAAGAGGAATACCGAAGAGAACCTGGGTGCACCGAATTTTTAGTATTCGCTATCGAAATGTGGAATTAGGGAAAAGTGTTATAAAAATTCTAAACTTATTGCATTAGTGTCAATTTAATTCTAAACCTTAATGGTTATAAATTTTTTACATGAAAAATGTGGCCACTGGGGGAAACCCTAGTAATTATTAAAGCTATGTTCAATAGCTTGTTTTTACTGCAGATTCCTAGGATTATTGTAATAGGTGCGAATTTGTTTTAGATGGGTACTGACGGAATCATGATTTTATCAGTATCATATTCAATTATAGACTAAAAACTACTTTATATTTTACTAGTAGGTTAAATTTGGCCGGTTAGAAATAACTTCAAGCCGTGAGTTTCTTGCTTTTGGATTCCATAATAGACTAACCAAGTGTTCTTCAATTTTACTACTTGACCGTTTTATTACTTAGTAACTTGAAACAATGACCTCTTTGAAGTGCCAGTAGATTATGCTCGAGGTTGCTGGGTTAGGTTTCTTCTTCAACGAGAGGATCAGGGGAGGTGATTCGTTTCCCAAAGCAAGCTAGGCAAGTATAGGCAGCCAATGATAATTTGTCATGTCAATTTTGATGGGAGAACAGTAATAATACGAACAATATCGAATTAACGCAACGGAATAAAATAATCTCCCATCTTATGTAAACTTAATAGGAATCGATATAGTAGAGTAAAATAAATATCAAGCACGCGAACACAAGAAGTTTTTTTTAAGTGAAAAACCTCATCGATGTGAGGAGATAAAAAACCACTGGACCGGAGTCCACCAGAAATTCTTTACTATCAATAAAATTGGGTAAATAATGTTCTTCTCTAGCAAATACTAGAGATACATAGCAGTAAACACCTCAAGAATATAATTCTTGGCAATACGCATGAATTTCACAAGAGATCAATGATAATTTGACCAAAAACGCAGGTTTTGATCAATTCACAAAAAAACTTGATATAGAGAGCTTCAAACGAAAATCAAACCGTTCAGATTCGAGAAAATTGCGCCACGAACATGCTGACAAAATTTCAGCTTAACCAGACCACGAATTGACCTCCGATGCCAGCTTGATATAAATCGACTTTGCCATAACCCCCAGATTTTCTACTTTCTCTTTTTCTCTTGTTATTATTTCCTTTGCGGCTACCACTTTATAAAAATAATGAGAAACCCTATTTCTTCATATAACTTATCATATGGACTCAAGCTCTTTTTGGGCTTGCAACTCATTAGGTTTCCTCCACATATGAGTGAACTTAGCTAACAAATTTCCCCCTCACGACAATGTGGAGGGATTCACCATCCCTGTTATCAATTGGCAATGTTCAAGCTTCTCTCTTGGTAGAGTCTTCGTCATCATATCAGAGCCATTATGATCCGTATGAATTTTCTCAAGTTCCAACATCTTTTCATTTAGAACATCTCTTATCCAATGATATCTAACATCAATATGTTTTGATCTAGAATGAAAATATGAATTCTTACCAAGATGAATTGCGCTTTAATTATCACAAATAACACATACCTCTTTTGCTTGAACCCAAGTTCTTCTAAGAACTTCTTCATCCATAGCATCTTTTTACTAGCTTTAGTCGTTGTAATAAATTCAGCTTCGGTTGTAGAAAGTGCAACACACTTATGCAATCTTGACTTCCATGACACAGCTCCATCCGCAAAAGAAATCAAATAACCATAAGTAGATTTACGAGTATCAATATCTCCTATCAAGTCAGAATCTGTGTATCCAACTAACTTAAGTTTCCCGGTCCTGAAACTAAGTTTCAAATTTGAAGTTCTCCGAAGATACCTCATAATTCATTTCACTGCATTCCAGTGCTCTCTACCTAGATTTGACAAATAGCGACTAATAACACCAACTGCATACGCTAAGTCTGGGCGTGTACATACCATCACATATATTAAGCTTCCTACAGTTGAGGTATATGGAACACTTTCCATATCTTTCTTTTCTTTATCAATTGTAGGACTTTGTTTCATATTTAACTTAAAGTGGGCAGCAAGAGGAGCACTAACCACTTTAGCTTTGTCCATGTAAAATTTCCGAAGGATCTTCTAGATATATTTCTCTTGCAACAAAAACAACTTCTTAGCATCTTTGTCTTGGGTAATTCTAATGCCAAAAATCTATTTCGCCAAGCCCAAGTCTTTTATGGCAAAATACTTGCTCAACTGTTTCTTTAATAACTCAATTTTTGAAGCATTCTTGCCAACAATCAGCATATCATCAAAATAAAGCAAGAAAATAATAAAGTTATCATCAAAAAATTTTTGGACAAATACATAGTTATCTGAGAAAGTCTTTTTATAGCCTTGTTCTGTTATAACTGACGCAAACTTTTTGTACATTGCCTCGATGCTTGTTTTAGGTCATAGAGACTTTTCTTTAATTTGCACACATAATCCTCTTTCCCTTTCACTTTAAAATCCCCAGGTTGTTCAATGTATATCTCTTCCTCCAAGTCATCATGTAAGAAGGCTGTTTTGACATCAATTTGTTCAATTTCTAAGTCTAGGGTAGTTGCCAAGCCTAGTACCACACGAATAGAAAACATTTTCACAACCAAAGAAAATATATCATTAAAATCAATATCTTTTTTTCTAACAGAATCCCTTAACAACCAATCTAGCTTTGTACCGTGGTTGTGAAGTATGTTCATCTTGCTTCAACCTATATACCCATTTGCTTTTCAAAGCTCTTTTACCTTTAGGTAACTTTACCAATTCAAAAGTATGATTATCATAAAGTGACTGCATCTCATTTCACCATCAAACCAATTGCTTTTGTACTATCTTCTATTGCTTCTGCATAACACTCTGGTTCACTTGCATTAGTTAATAATACATACATCTTCAGAATACCTGGTGGAAGGTCGTTGATCTCTAATGGATTTGTAGATTTGAACATTCAGTAGAACATCTAATTGAGCCTATGGTTCAGGAATATTATTATTTGTTTCAACATATTCAGGAACATGTGTGTTATTTGGAACATTAACTTCCTGCTGCTCTTCATCAACTTGTGTAGGAATATTGGATCTAATCAACCAAATTATCACTAACCTGTGGTATTGAAATTATCTCTGCTTTCGTAATATCTTCTATTGTTTGATCTTCCATAAACACAACGTCTTTGCTTCTTACAATTTTCTTTTCAACCGGATCATAAAATTTGTAGTCAAGAATATCATATCCATAACCAATAAATATGCACTGTCGTGTTTTCACATCAAGTTTAGACTTCTCATCTTTGGAAATATGCACAAATGCTTTGCATCCAAAGACACGTAAATAATCATAAGAAACATCTTTGTCTATCCAAACTCTATTAGGAACATGAAACTCTAAAGGAATGCATGGAGTAAGATTTAATAGGAATGCATGAAGTAAGATTTAATACATGCACAATTGTACTTAAAGCCTCACCCCAAAAGGATCTAAGTAGCTTTGACTGTGAAAGTAAGCATCTTACTCTTTCAACCAGTGTTTTGTTCATTTTCTCAGCTAAGCCATTTAACTGAGGTGTCTTGGGAAGTGTCTTTTGATGTAGAATACCTTGTTGTCTGTAATATTCATCAAAAGATCCAATATACTCTCCCATGTTATCAGTTATGATGCATTTAAATTTCTTTCCAGTTTGTCTCTCAATTGAAGTTTGCAATTGCTTAAAAGCATCTAACACTTGATATTTATTTTTCAAGGTATGAATTCAATTTTTCCTTGATAAGTCATCTATGAAGGTAACAAAATAAAGAGAGCCACCAAATAATTTTGTTTTCATAGGACCGCAAACATCAGAATGCACTAAGTCCAGTATACTTGACTTTCTTGAAGGATTAGAGCTTTTAAATGCAACCCTGTTTTGTTTTTCTGCTAAATAGTAAGCACACTTCTTTAGCGCTGAATTTTTCAATCCTAAAAGGAACATCTTCTTGGCCAATATTGACAAACCTTTCCCACTGATGTGACTGAGCCTCTTATGCCAAACATTCCCGAATTTTTTTTGAAGGTGAATTATTTGAAAGGGCTAATGGATTACTAAGTTTGAAGACTTGGCACGGACTCTCCCAAGTCCTACCAATCGTGACTTGATGTTAAGAAATTAATCTATTTAAACATGCAATTATACTCAATTTGGAGTCACCACTAACCAATTGGGGTTGGTTAGAAACCCAAATAAAGTATGGGAGAATACTTTATTTTTTGCGAACCAGAGATTCAATAAGTCCGGAGATATGGTTACGCTAGATTAGTTTAACGCCCTCTCGGTACCTTTTTATTTTAATTTCAAAAAAAATATTTTGCAGGCAGTATGATCAATTTTAACCTAAGATACTAATATGCAAATGGTGTTCATGCAGGTGCACGATCAATGAAATAACATTCAATAAACCAAAATGATAATAAAAATGCATGCCCTAAACAAGATTTCTAAATGACATGACACCTAATTTTTATTATTATGCAATCTTAATCTAAACTTAATATGCATGAATTTTACTTTAATGATATATGAAATGCGATTCATATGGCATAACTTGAACTATCACTATATGTATGCAATCTAGTTTATATAATCTTAAATATGCATATATTGTATGATATGAGATGTATGACGTGGTAATTCTATATGCATGCTATTTTTATGATTTTTTATGATTTTTTTTATTACACATATGCAACCTACACTAACAAGGATGACATGAAATGGGATTAATTATAAACTAATTTATTAACTAACCAAGTAAATGACCTTCTTGTGTTTTCTTTTTTAAATGATTTAATAATTCTTATTAAAAGATAATGATGCAATACTAATCTCCGGCCTTTTTTATTAAAAAATTACACGATGAGAATATTAAAGCATTAACCTATGACCCACTAACTAAAGCGCAACATGTGGTGTGCACATTATGAAATCTATATAACCTAAATAACGTTTTTTGTTTTTGTTTTTTTATATTTTTTTGTGTTTTGGTTTTATTAAAGGAAAATCATCCTAATTCTACATGAAACTTAAAAAACTAAAATGCGTTGCTTCAAATGTGAAATGTGTATAGACCTAAATGCCTAATATGATGCATGATATGTGACGAGCAAATAATAATAACATGCCAAAATAAAAATCCATCCATGTAAATCAATGACATTTTAATATGAATCAATGATGCAAAGTAATTCACGAATTTTGCCATAAAAAGTCAAAATAATCAAAAATCTAACCCGACTTCTCGCGGGTCAATATTTTTTATTATCATAACTTAATATGACAAATTTCCTAATGATAAAAATAAATCAAAACAAATGAAGTTAGAATATATATAAAAAAAATGAGTTCGAATATTCGAACTAAATTTAGCCCAAGAATTCTACCTATTCCTGATACGGCTTTCTCGAGGGGTGGCGCCGGCACAAGTGGCAGCCTGGAATGGTGGTTCACCAAGGGGTCGAGCTGTTCGTCCGAGGTCCGGCGAGGTAGACCTGCAACAAAACAGGGGAGGACCTTGGGTAGAATGAAGGTGCAGCAAGGACAACAGCAGGTTATCGGTCACAGCAGCAAAGGTGTTTGGGCTCGGGCGCGAGTGGAGCGGGTTGCGGCTCGGCGGAGGCGTCAGTTCGGTGTCCAGTGGGGTAGGGCGGATCACGAATAGAGCAAAGGTCGTTAGGGAAGCTCGGAGCTGGCACAGTGCAGACGTTGGGTAGATTTGGCTCGGGTCCGGTCTCGGCAGAGCTTCGGCAGAGGGAAGTAGCGGACCGGCAGCAGGAGCAAACGTCGGGTCGTCGCGGGTCGTCAAGTGGAGCAGCGATGCGGCGTCTGGAGGGGTGATGGAGCAGTAGCACGAGCCCTTGTGGTGTCGGCAATCATGGCAAGGAAACTCAGCAACAGAGAGTACATAGACAACAGAGACGACAGAACAGGGGAGTTGCTTGGGAGGAACTTGGATCAGCACAACAGCAGCTTCGTCGGGCGAAGTAGAGGTGCGGCGTCAGGCGCGAGACACCGGCGACTCGCAGATTAGCGCACGGCGGCACAGCAAGGCAGTAGCGAGCAACGGGGGGTGAGGCTCCAGCAGACGCTGATGAGGGAGATCGGCAGCGGGGAGGCGTCACATAGCAGAAGAGCCCACGGGGAAGATGAATAGTGCACATTTCATTTTTGTCTTTTTTTTTTTTTTTGCTGGCCTGATGCACGTCCACTCCTGTCTTTCTCTTTGCTGTACTTTCAGCCGAAAGGGAAAAAGCTTTTTGCCCTTTTTGTATTCTTTTTCTTCGAAGAGAAATCCCCCTCTTTCTTTGACGTTTCTCTCTTCTTCCTTTTTTTCTCCTTTCACTTTTTTTTTTCATGAAGAGAAGCCCCCCGCACTTTTTTTCTTTCTCTTTCAGTTTTCTATTTTTTCCTTCGACGAAAGATGAAGAGAAGCCCCCTTTGCTCGGTTCTGAAGCCTCACATTTTATAGTGAAAGCGCTCAAGGTTGTTGAAGATCTGCAAATATTTGCTCAACCATCCAACAGTAAAAAGGCTCCAAAATCACACAACTGAATATTTTAAAAAATTTTGAAATGAAGATATGTGTTCAAGTTCTTGGCTCGACAGTGTTTGTTATAGTTAGTGCTTTTGCCTTTTATGGCTTTTACGCAGCTCCCTTCCACTCTTGTGCTCTTGCTTCTAGAGTGTAAGCTTTTGGTGCCGTTTTTTTGTACATTTGTCCTATGCTATCAATATATTATTACCTTTAACAAAAAAAAAAAAAAAAAAAAAAAAAAAAGATATGTGTTCAATAAGAAAAAAAATGCTTCATTATTCATTTTTTTTTTGAAATCTCCCTCCACAAACCCAAGTGTTTTATTTTATTTATTATCCTCCATTTTATTTTCTAAAAAAATTAATCCTAAATTAGGTGTCAACACTGAGCGTCTTATGCCATAACTTAGCTGCATCTTCGCTATCTACTACATTAATTTTGTATGTAGACAACTTTGCCTTTAGAATGTACAACGAAGAATATTTTTCATCTCTAGCCACAACAAGAGAACTTTTAGTGAGCTTCCATTGACCATTACTGAAGGTGCTGCAATACCCTTCATCATCCAACTTGTATGTAGAAATCAAATTCAAGCGAATATCAGGTATGTGTTTAACATTATTCAATACTAACTTTGTGTCATTACTGGTTTCTAGGTACACATCACCGATGTCCATAGCTTGAGCTAATCCATTGTTTCCCATCTTCATAGATCCAAAGTCACCTGACCTGTATGATGTAAAAAAATCCCTACGAGACGTAGCATGAACGGATGACCACTATCAATTATCCAATTGTTCTCATGAGATACAAAATTCACCATATCACCATAAAAAATAATGAGAAAGTCTTCTTTAAGTGCAGTAACACCATTGTCATCACTGTCATTACCACTTTTTTTCTCTTTACCTTTCTCCTTTTGTTTCTCCCATTTTAACTGGCGACAAAACTTTTGAATATGTTCCTTTTGATAACAATAATGACACTCAACATTAGCAAATTTATTATACTTACCTCTACTTTTATCTCGACTTTTATTTCTATTTCTCGGATCTCGAGACTCCTTTCACTTTTCTCGACAACCAAGGCATCAAAATGTGAAGAGGACGATCCTTGTGTCTTCTTTCTCATCCCTTTATTCAAAATACTACTCTTGGCCAAATCCATGGTAATCATACCATCTGGGGTAGAATTAGACAAAAATGTTCGGAACGTCTCCCAAGAGTCCAGCAAAGTACCAAGCAACCATAGTGCTTGTTTCTCATCATCAAACTTGATTCCCATTGTAGCCAACTGATTTATAATTCGTTGAAAAGATTTAAATGATCAGTCAAACGAGTACCATCTTGATATCTCAAAGTCATAATATGTTTTATAAAAAATAACTTATTATTCCCAATCTTTCGAGCATATAACTGTTCGAGCTTATCCCATAAACTGTGTGCATGTGTTTCCTCAATAATATGATTCAAAACATTATCATCCATCCTTTGCCTAATATAATCACATACTTGACAATAAAATATAGACCATTTAGCATTAGTTTTATTCTCTGGTTTCTCTTCGGCAAATACGTGCAAATAAAAATCTTTCACATATAAAAGGTCTTCCATCTTCCTTTTCTAAATATGATAATTCAAACCATTCAGTGTAACCATTCTACTCGTATTTATTTCCATTGTTTAACACAAGGTAGAAAAATCAAACAATAGATGCTCTGATACCACTCTGATAGGATAACAGTAACAATTCGAACAATATCGAATTAACGTAGCAAAATAAAATAATCTCCCCTCTTGTGCAAATGAATCGATATAGTAGAGTAAAATAAATACCAAACATACAAATAAAAGACATTTTTGTTTTTACGTGGAAAACCTCCTCAATGTGAGGAGATAAAAAACCACAAGACCGGAGTCCACCCAGAATTCTTCACTATCAACAAAATTGGGTGAACAATGTTCTTCTCTAGCAAATGCTAGAGATACATAGCAGCAAACACCTCAAGAATATAATTCTTGGCAATATATATGAATTTCACAAGAGATCAATGATAAATTTGACCAAAAACGCATGTTTTGATCAATCCACGAAAAACCTGATGTAAGGAGTTTCAAATGAAAATCAAACCGTTCAAATCCGAGAAAATTGCGCCACGAACATGTTGACAAAATTTCAGCTCAACCGGACCACAAATCAACCTTTGATGCCAGTTTGATATAAATCAGACTTTGTCCCAACTCTCAGATTTTTTGCTTTCTCTTTTTCTCTTGTTACTATTTCCTTTTGCGGCTACCACTTTATAAAGATAGTGAGAAACCATATTTCTCAATATAACTTATCAAATGGTTTCAAGCCCTTTTTGAGCTTACAACTCATTGGGCTTCCTCCACATAGGAATGACTTAGCTAACAAATTTGTGAAACAAATTCACATGTGTAATATTTGAACTCATAACCCATATTTGTTTTCTAGCATCACGTTGATATTTTCCACAAACATAACACTTTTACTAACCTAGCAAGAGCCTATAAAACTTGCAAAATTTGGCAAATGAATTGGCAAGCATCCCAAAGTTTTGGGGGCTTTTTATTTCTAAATGTGGCAATGAAGTTTGAACTAGTAGCTTTTCGATGTCAATAGTTAATCCTAACGAAACTTTATAAAAAGCCAAACTAATGCGGTTGTGGGATGGGCTATTGTTGATCAACATCATTGCCACTTATGGAAGAGGGAGCTTTAATTTTTCAAACTAATCCAAAGGACACTTTAATCTTGTCGCCTATTGAAGGATTTGCCAAAGCAGTGATTAGGCATTGACATAGAAAAGCTAAAAATATTAGAGCATGCACTTAGGTGTAATCTAAGGTGACAAAATGTTAATATTGTTGCCTATCAAAGGATTTACCAAGCATTGATTTTACATTACATGATAGTAATTAGTTCATAGACAATTGTAAAATTTCTTAATTAGTTTCTTAATTGGTGGTCCTAAGCACTATTTAAGAAAATCCAGTTGAGAATAAGAGCTAAAAATTACTTTTGACAATTTTAAGTGTGTAAATAAAAATAAAATTTTTGGGTAATTGAAAATTTATCATTGAATGCTATGCATTTCTACCAAACATGTTGATAGGTTTTAGCAATATAGTAAGTAATTATCATTAATGAGGTTTTTTTAGTGAACGAATTAAGTAACCATTCTCTTAATTACTTAAAACATAAATGACTCTTAATTGAATCTTCCAAGTGAATATGATAAATAGGGTTGTCAAAGACTTAAATTGATTAACTGAACTCTTCTATTCATAATCTAGGGGTACAAGCTTAGAGATCCGGTTATCCAAAGGCTTATGAAATACTCTCAAAGCCACATGAACCAATTAAATTCAGACACTTTGACTTGTGCAGGTAGCCATGATCTTGAGCAGTTTGCATGCAGTTAAAGGGATTTAAACATATGCCTCCAGCTTTTCACTCAATTTGTCGAGCATAGGTGAGGTCATTGCCAAATTTTGTTATTTTTAGCACTAGATATGATTATCAAATACGCCTAAGTTTGTAGCGAAAACTATGAATTGTTTGGCTGCAATCCAATATATTTAATAACAAATAGTATCACTTCATCATTGGTGAGATTACAAGGTTAGAATTTCTAATTAGATGCCGTCCACTCACAAAAAACTAGAAAGAAGTTCCATGATCTCAACCATTTTCATGTTCATATCACAGCACCATACGCCGGTTTTTTCTCCTTCTAATCGTCTTCCTCGTATATATGCATATGCATAGGGAAACACGGTGTGAACAATTGGTAAAATGCTCATTTGATTCGATACAATTAATCTGGTATTTGATCCTTAAAGAATATTTTTGGGAGAAAGTATATTAAAATTGCCTAAAGTTGTGTACAATGTTTACTTTAGTACTTTTTTTTTTATCATTTAAGTGCCACTTTTTTCAAAAAAAAAAAACTATTACTTAAGTGCCAATTAAGATTTGGGTCGCTAGAAATCCGAGGCCATATTTTATTAATTTCTTTGGCTAACGTGGCTTGCCGGTGTGCCTAGTCACCATATAAACCCTAAACAACATCGTCTACAATGTTTGCCCCAAAATATAAACCTTAATTTGAAAATTGAAAGAAATCTCATAGAAACCCTAATTGATTTGCAATCGAAACCCTAATCTGATTTGCCCCCAAATTGAAACCTTAATTGGTGAGCCAAGGAGAGGAGGAGTAAGTGGTTAGGTTGAAGGAAAAAGAGGAAGTTACAGGCAATGAAGGTGGGGATTAAGTCATGCGCCAAGGACCTAGTTTCCCTTGTAGTGAAGAAAGAGAGTGGTGACGGCTTCACATCGGACTTGGTCGGGGAGATCATGTGACATCGGGAAAATTCTTGCATTTATTAATATGTAGGAATTTGGTTGCAATCAATGTCATGTGTGAGAAATTTATGCGATCGATTAATGTGACTATTATGTGTGAACGATCGGTTAGAAATTTACTAAGTTAATTATTTACTTATGTTCATAAAGTTGTGCCAATGTTTTGATAGGTTCAAAATATTTTTCAGATTTATTGATATTTAGAACGGGCACTTTTTCTTTTATGTATTAATTTCCTTATTCCTTAGTTATTCAATCGTAAAAATTACTTTAGAAAGTTATTCTTTGGGCTCTCTCTTTCCATTAGCAAACGAGGCTTTGAAATTTGTATTTCTAGCTTTCCTCCATCAGCAAAGTGAAACATTGAATTTAGCCTTCGTTGATGTCGTGCCTATTTTATCTATATTAACTTATATTTCATTAATGGGTGACTTACTCCTTTACTTAGCCAAAAGATATGAATCTCTCCTAAATATCTCTTCTCTTGGCTTATAAGAATGTGCCACATGCCTAAACTATTCACATAGAGGCCACATGAAGATATTCCATCGGAACACTTACCCTCTCTACTATTAGATTCAATGGTTCACCCTTTGAGTATTAAATTCACTAACCATGGTTAACCCATCTCCTCTTTCATTCTTTGTTATGGCCATGTATAAAATCGAAGAGATAGAATTCTCAAGATAAGGCCCCACTCCATTACTTTACTAATCACTATCCGCTTTCCTTTCAACCTTCGCTTTCAATTCCAGAAGTAAAAGGAAAAAGGTCCATGTTCGTATTTTATTAAATTTGAGTTTGTTTTTGTTTGGATGAGGTAAACTCATTAATTTCCTTTGCTCTTCATAAATGGGTTTGTCATTTTCAAGACAAAAATCATTGATTCCGGTTTTGCTTTACTTTGAAGGAAAACTAAAGCTTTGATTTTATGCAAGTTATTATCAAGGTTATCGATTTTAGCAGGTTACCATATTTGGAAGTTACCGAATTTAATTTTTTTTTTTACATGCTTTCTATTCTATTGATATCTTAGTTCTTCGTGTATTTTAAGCATCATTATTCAATAAATGCATATTCGTTTAATTTGAGAAAAATGTGCATAGAATGTTAATGTTGAACATGTTCATTTGATGATGGTTATGTGAAATGATGCAATGCATAAAATGTTGATGTTGAACATGTTGAGTCGATGAATGATTAAGTGAAATAATGTTGTGCATTGAGTGTTAATGTTGAACATGTTCATGTACATTAATGTTGCATGATAACATTGAACATTGAAAAAAAAAAAAAGCCGTTGTCCATGTGAGGGTGGCGACATTACCTCGTGTTAGGATGCCTTAGGAAATATTTTGGAATGTTTCCAAAGTTGAGATGCCTCACATTTAAAATTATGTATGAGTATGGCGGGACACCTCATGGGTTGATGTTAGATAAGATGTCCTATGTGTTAAGATGCCTTGGGAGTATTCGGGAGAAGAAGTGAACAAGATTATGCACTCTTATGAATATACATATATACATGTTGATAAAGCACCAAATGATACTAATGCATTAAGAAATTATATGCCATACATGTGCATTGAGTAGATAATACTATGCATTCATGTGAGGCACTTGCAAAGAAGGTAAGATGTGTGCTCATGCATTGATTATGTTATTTCGAATGTTTATGATTATTATGCTAGGGCGGGTGCAAAGGTGAACTCCTACTTTAGACTTATTGTGCATTTAATAACCATTTTGTTTCCGAGAACAATTTTTACTTAAAAATCGTTTTATGGTTCTATTTCATTAACGAGTTTCTTAGCATTCGAAGATATTTATAACTATACAAAATTTCTATTTATGGAATAGAAATGTGTTTTGTATTATTCTTAATTTTTTTTGTGATTAAGAATTTTTTTTTCATTTTTAATAATTTAATTACATTTTTCTCCTTTTTTTTTTTTTTTTTTCTTCTTTTTTTCTTCCTCTAGCTGGTTGCCGGCCTCAACCATGGCTGGCGATTGGTTAAATGAGAGCCGACGAGGTTGCAAGCCTCGGGGGAGCCTCATCGTGGCCCTCGAGCCTTACCCGACCACCAATGAGGCTCGACCTCACCCAACCACTATGAGGTTAGCCTCCAACGATGCCGACCGACCTTGCGGTGTTTAGGTGAGGTTGAGCCTCCCTAGGCTAAGGCGAGGCTAAGCTTGTCTAGCCACTAATGAGATTGAGCCTCATCGGAGGAAGGTCCAATGAGGTCGTCAACTCTCGTCTAGCTGGTCGTTGGCTATTGCCAAGGTTGGCAACCACTAGAGGAAGAAGAAAAGAAAGAAAAAAATGAAAATTGCTTGATTCTTGAGTTATTCTTAGGAATAAATAAGCAACTTTTTTTTTTTTTACATCTTGATTATGTTCCAAATTTATTCTGAAAATAAAAACGTTACTAAATGGATTTCTATTCTTTTTTTGTTCCGGGAACAAAATAATAGAAATAGTTATTATTTAGCCTGTTATCAAATAAGGTCTTAGAAATTTCACTTGCTAAGCTTTGGCTCATTCCTTTATTTTCCTAGACAAGTAGGATACCCCTTCAGCCATCGTCGCTTTTTGGAGCCCCGATACATATTGAGTATATTTATGAGGATGTTGTGTGGCCTAATTTGGCTTTTATGTATACTAAGTGTACTACCATAGTATGGGTCAACATACGATTTACCAAGTATGTTACCCATCGATATGTAACCTAGTACACGATTTTTGATGGTAATTGGATGGGACCGCTTAAAGGCTTTGATAGTCCTCCTGGTGACGTTGTCGATGAGCCGATGTTGGGGGATGTTAGTGATCCTTAGATGTTAGATCGGTGTTGTGTAAGTAGGCTTTTGAGAGCAGGGATATGATAGTGGAGATAGGAGTTACTGAACTCTTCCTAGGCGTTTTGTCTTGTGATGTTTTAATGTAAGTGATGCATATGTATGTCATTAAGTATGTGAAATAACGATAAGACATGTTTAATCATTTTGTTATGCTTCTGCTTGCGAATAAATTAATAAAATATAAATTAAATACGATAGATGTAGTGTTTGACGTACCCGGGGCATCTCAAATCAGGTGGCGGAACATCCTCTGCGTCGGGGAGGATGCGTCGATGACTGCCATGGGCAAATATCTCAGAAGAAGGAAGAAGGCTGTCTCTATGTGTGATTGAATGAGAGAGAAGAAAGAAATGGCGTTGTTTTTAGGCAGCCAGCCACGTCAGATTGTGCGACGTCGTTTTGCATGTCCACGTGGACTGGTTTTTAATACAAATATGTCAACTTACATTAAATTTTTAATTATAAAAACAGTTTAATAATTTTGGCCGGAATTTTCTGTCAAAGGCACTTAGGTGATTGTTTTTGCATCAATTTGACATTTATATGAGCCGATAAAGACTTTTGGCACTAAAGTGAGCGCTGTACACAATTTTTGATTTTTCTAGATGCTTCCCACGAATATTTCCGACTACATATCATTAATCTTGAATTTAGCGAGCTCACCGAGCTCTTCCACCTCATTCGCCAGCCGTTCCAGCTTCTCCACCATCTCTGTGAGTAAGAACACGAAGCTCGAGACAGCGAGATCCTCGCCTGAGTTGCAGGCATTCTCGAGCTTGGTGGGAGACATGTAGAGCCTCAGTACGAGCCATGACGACCTGAGCTTTCGCAAGACCAGTGCATCCGATTGGGACCTTCTCATCTGCATGAGGCTCTCCCCAAGCTCCCGGAGAGTCCTCGCGAGGGATGACGCAACCAGTTCGCAAGGTTCCTTGATCGACTGTCTTAGGTCACCGGCCGGCTGATAACATGGAGTTGTCGTATAATAAGACAAAAAAGCTTTCGAAATCAGAGGAAGGACTTCTAAATTTGAAAGCGAAAGACAGAGTCCCCTTCTCGGGTCTTAATGCCGGCAGGAGATAAAATTGACTCCACACCACATTTACTGCCTCGAGAAATATGGATTTACCGCATTTTCAGTTAGAATTACTTCACGTTTATATTCCATGTTTTCAATTACTTTCTAATTGAAACATCTTATTATTCTCTTATTTACATGTGTATACGGTTTAAGCTTTTTGTACCTGCCTAGAAGATTGAACACAAACATCAAGTGAAACAATGGTGGCTGCTAGCTCCCTAAGAAGCTCTCCGACCTTCAGATACTTGTCCCATGGATAAAATAGCCCAAACCTCCTGTGCCACGGTTCCCATTTCGCAAAATTCGCCTGCAATAACATATTAAATCACATTTTAATATAATAGTTTGAACTTTTAGAATAGTTGGTATTGATACTGCAAAATCTTACATGATATTAGAGTTAGAAATCCTAAATTCAAATCTTTCTAGACCCTATCAATAGACTAAACATGAGAGGGATTGCTAGAATAGTAAAATATTGAACTATAATTTTATCTAACAATTTAGAGGAAGAGTGCTAGAATAGTAAAGTATTAAATTATGGATTCATCTAACAACTTAAATTTTTAAAATAGTTGATAGTGGTATTATAAAATGTCACATATTATGGAAAATTTCAAATAAGGGTTCAAAGTGCCCTCATTTTCTCTAATAAGAATCCCAAATGGACTTTATTTCAATTAATGGCTTGAAGTGACCAAATTATTTCAAATAAGGACATGAAGTGGCCAAATCGTCTGAAATAAGGAGCTTTGGCTGATCGGTGACTATTTTGGTCATCGGAGAAAGGGTATTTTGGTAAAAGAATTGTAACATCTTTTTACAAAAAAATTAATTTTCTTTTCTTTTTTCATTTTCTTCTTTTCCCTTTGCTAGCCATCGTCATCGATGGCTAGTGGAGGTCGCCTACCTTAGGCAAGGGCAAGGCTAGGGCGATTCTGCGAGGGTTGCCCTCGCCGGCATCAAGTGACTTGCTTGGGCTAGCAAGGGTTGCCCTCACCAACATTGTGCGAGGGTTGCTCTTGCCCTCATCAGCGTTGGGTGAGGGTCTCCCTCGCCTTGGTTGATGAGCATTGCTTGGCATCAGGCGAGGGTCACCCTCGCTAGTGCTAGAGAGGGTGAGGGTTGCCCTAGCTAGATTTGGTGAGAAGTGTCCCGCCCAACATGGCAGGGGCTGCCCTTGTTAGCCTAGGCTAGGGTGACCCTAGCCCAACATTGGCGAGGGTGGCCCTCACCTAAGCCCAGCGACCTCCAACATGGCTAGCGAAAGGATGGGGAAAAAAGAAGGAAGAAAGAAAAAGAAATAAACAGAAAAAAAAAATTAAAAGACCAAAATGGCCTTCATTCTAAGAGTTTCAACCTTCATTTGAAATAAGTTCAACTTCATATCCTTATTTGAGATTATTTAGCCGTTTCGAGTCCTTATTTGAAATTATGTTTATTTCAAGTCCTTATTTGAGAAAATGAAGATATTTTAGGCTCTTATTTTAAATTTTTCTTATAGATTATTTGCTAAATCCTTGAGTTTGAGCGAGCATGCTAGAGTAAGCTTGAGATGAGCCAACCCAATTAAATTAAAGAGGGGAAAGAAGACTTACCAGAGACTCGTCCTTTGCTTTCGAATTCAGAACCGGTCTGCAGCTTTTGCAGCTTCCGTCACCCTTGCTTTCCTTATTGGCCACCGCATCAAAGTACGTATCCAATACTCCTGCCATTAAAGTCAACAGATAAAAGTCAACCATACGTGACATTACAAGCCCCATGCCATGAACAGTGCTAAAATGGTACTGCTAACGTAGTCACGATTTGATTACCTTCCATCGAACCAGCAAGGTGCTCGAATTTGGAGGCGATAGACACGTGAAGTTCGTCGCCAGCCCAAATAGGGAAGATGAACAAGCTCGTGAAAATGGAGGCCGCAAACCCTATCATGACCGTCCCGAGGCGCTCGGCGGCAGTTTGCAAGATTTCTTTGGAGCTTTCGAGTTGGGCGCCGGATACGGCCACCAGACTGAAGCTGAGGATGAAGATCATGCCACCATAGTCGTACTTCCCTTTATGCAAGGAATCGATCGAACATATGTAGCCGCGGCACCTGAGATTTAGCATTTTATTGAACCTCGATCAAAATTGTTTTCAACTATCGAAATATCGCAAACGCATGCTTGCAGTAAGAGCACGTAGGACATGTGCAATATAAGCAAGAGCACACTATATTCACGACATGCTTAAAAATGGCTAATTTCATGTAAACTTCCTAGCTAATATATTGTTTTCGTCATTGCGTTTATTTCAGTATTTTGAATGTCTTACCAAAGATGAATATCGCGGTAGCAACGCCAATGTCCTTCCCGACCTTGCCGTCAATAAGTTTAGCCAAGACTGCCGACATGCACCCCAACATACTACCCAATAAAGTCCCCGCCGCACGGTTCAATCCCTTACTTAATGTCGCCCCTGATAATCGTCCAATCAATCTCATTAGAACTCGCGCCAAAAAAACATCACGAGCACGGGAGTTCATTAGTCCATAGCAAAATAACGGGGTACCAAACCTGCATAGAACTCGAACATGACCACGACGGTCATGACAGCCCACACGGCATCTGTTTCGAATATATGGTGCTCTGGAGTGATAAAGGCCACAATTGAGGCCAAAACGAGCGCGATCCCGACTTTGATACCATGTACCACTCTTCTCAGGTCATGCTCGCCGTTCACCCTTCTCAGGAAAGCCGCTACGGCGGAGAGATGATTCCCGAGGGTCTTCGGAGCGGCCCCTTCTCCTCCGTCTTCAGTCGGGAACACCGTGGAAGAGCTCCTCATCGGCACGGCGCGGCCCTCTTCACTCTCGTCCTCAATGCTCTGATGCTCACCTGGTGATGAGACCTTTGAGTTGGTGATCGACCGTTCACATATATACGCAAACCTCGAGCTCCCAAGGACATATTATAAGGAAAAAGAGCAAGGAAAATAATAATATAACTTCGAGCAACGCTTGGAGGACAATACCGTCATCTTCCAGAAAGTAATAGTACCATCCTCATCACACATCTCCAAATTAATTGTTAATAAAATCTACTACGAGACCATACAAAATCTATTGCCAGACAATACACTTGGAGATGTGTGGTTAGGAGGGAATCGTCACCTTTCACAAAGTGACGATGCCGTTCTCTAGGCATTTTTCTATAACTTTGTCTCACGAAGCGCCGTATCGGACGCTGGCCCATAACATCAGACGCGGAAGCAAAACTTTTGATGCCTAATATATTCATCTTTGATCATTGGCGGAGCTTTTAGCGACGGCAACGTAGCAGATCGCGCGAGCGAAATGGCCATTTCGCGACACTCACACCTTGCTGGCGTCCATCGAGCCATGATTTGGGTCTCATGAGCAGGGACCATGACCCGCGACGCAACTACGCCAATGCGTTTTGCAAAATGAGCCAATTCTAAGTTGTAATCGACTTGTGCGTGCTAAGGGTTGCTCGTGCGGTACACGATGTCGCATCATGCGAGATGTCTTAGGATGTGTGCGATAATGTGGCTTGCACTTGCACAGAGGATTGAAGATAGAGAGGAACACCGGGGAGTACCTGCGTACACCAATTTTTGATAAAATTCGACATTGAAATGTGGAATTAGGGAAAAGTATCATAAAAATGTTAAAGCTATTATATTAGTGTAAGTTTAGTTTTAAATATTTTGATTTAGTGTCAATTTAGTAATTATGACTAATTTTATTGATATGAATACCGGGATTAGCCTATTTACGCAAATGATAAACGATGCTGATATAAATAATTTTTAATGATATTTTTATATTTTTTCGAATTTTCTTTTCCTTTCTTTTTGTTTTTTTTTCCTACCGCCTTTCCTTCTTTGGGAAGTCAATTGAGGGCTGCCGGATGCTTTGGTCGTCATCGCCATCGCTTCCGATAAATTAATGAGGCCAACCGTTGAAGTTATTGAAACACGTGGTATTACTCGAGTCAAACGTTCTTCAGAGGCTTCCCACGCGGAGTCGAGTTGACGTTTCCTGTTCCTGTTCTTTCCTGTTCGAGTCCTGGGTTAGCGATCCGTATAATCGTAGCCGCTGGATTACGCCGTCCGATCATCGTCTTCAATTATCTAACGGCTGCGATGGAAGAGATGCTGACGTCGCTATTACGTTGGTTGGCTGGAGTAAAAACGTATGATTCACGTGGCTAAAAGTTCTTAGTCGCTGTTACAGCGCCGTACTTTCACGTAACGCGCGCTGCCACGTGGTTACCTAGTTTCGTGAAATACCCTGTCAAGTGCATGAACAAGTTAAGTCTCAACCTTTCACCTGTGTAGATGACTCTGATTCGGAGCACTGGGTTTGGAACGTCGTTAGTGAAATTTGAATGGGCAATTTCCAATGATGAAATTTGAAATATTGCAATATATCTCAATCAATTGTATCAACCTTGGAGGAGCAATAAAATTTTTGAAGATAATTAGTAGTTAAATGGACAATTCAATCAAATATGCTTCTCTCCATTCGATAATTTTGACGGCCTTTGTGTGATTTTCACTCTAAGTATGGGGAATTTTCAGTAAAATTTTGTTGAAATAAACCAGTTGCTATGTAACGATTCTTCTTAACCATTGTAAATTAAATGGAATTTTGAGTCTTTATTTTCTATCAAATTCTTTCATAGTTTGAGGGCAAAAGTACGACCAGCTGAAAGACTATGGACCTAAAAAGTGAATAAAAAAAAAAGTTTTAGGGAGAAGAAACATGTGAGAGATCCACATTGGGGGTGAGAGATCTTGTAATTTTACTTTCCATACTCCCACTCACCTGGGAAAAAAAAAACTTGAGGGGAAATTGAAGGGCCTATTAGTGTGAAGGCACACTAGTGTTAAGGTGCTGGCTATCACTAGGTAGGGAACAATAATAGTTCTCTGAACTTGGGGTGAGGTAGGGTGGCTTCAAAACCACTGCCAGGTGAATAGAGCTTCGCTTAAGGCTATCAACCAGCTACTCACCTTGTACCCTTGGTTGATAGGCTTGAGCGAAGCCTATAAACCACATAGCTATGTACCAATTCTTCTAAACCATCATAAATTGAATAGGAATTTGAGTTTTTTCTTTAAAATCAAATTATTTCATAATTTGAGGGCAAAAGTATGACCACTCGAAAGATTATGGACCTAAAAAGTGATTAAAAAAATTAAGAAGAAGAAACAAGTGGGAGATTTGCCCTTGGGGTGGGTGACTCGCAATGTCATCCTTGTATTCTTACTCACCAGAGAAGAAAAGCTTAGGTGGGAATTGAGGAGTCTATTGGTGGTGAAGGTAGACATCATATTAGTGCTAACGTTCCTAATCACCACTGTAGATGAGTATAATAGTTTTCTGCTTGAGGTGAGATGGAGTGGCTTCAAAACCATTGCAAGGTGAGTGGAGCTTCACTCAAGCCTATCAACTGCCTGTTCAACTTATCCCCTAGTTGATAGGCTTGAGTGAAACCTATAACCATCATAAATTGAATGGGAATTTGAGTATTTCTTAAAATCAATTCTTTCATAATTCGAGGGCAAAAGTACAACCACCCGAAAGACTATGGACCTAAAACGTGAAGATTTGCATTATTACTAACATTTAAAGTAGAGAAATTTATTATAAATGTTAGTTTTTAAAAGAATTTCATCTAAGAAAATCACTTGAATCCATGGATTTATCGTGACCACTACCCAATTATACATACTATTTTGCACGTGTCACGGGGTGGCATTTCCTTAGTTATGGAATAGCCCGTGCATTGCTTGGTGAGACAAGAGCACCAGGCTAGCTTTCCTTCTCTAGTTGTTCCTAAGAATAATATGGCGAATCGCATCCTCTTACCGAATCGTAGGCGTCTAGTCCATCGAGCAAGATAGCAAAATGCTTTAAACATGACAATTTGTTTCAACCTGTCATGGCCTCTTCAGGAGAGCAGTATCAGCCCTGATCAGTTTGTAAACGGGAGGCCAACCCCACATTCAAAATTCTATAGAGATATAACTATTTTATCACAGAACTACTAGCACCAAGCGTCCTAGCACTACTCCCATGAGCTAATTGTATTTATCCTTTATGCATCACTCACTCTTCACCTACTTCATTCCGCAATGTCTTCATTGTTGTTCAATCACTTCCCTATGTTGCCTTGGTACCATCAACATCGATTTTTTGGGACTTACATGCATGGTGAATGCTCGTTCAACATGTTACTCGATTTCCTAGTAGCTTGTTCTAATCGCAACTGTTCCAACATTTCTGGTCATTTGTGCATTTCCTAACAAATGGGGCATTTGGAGAAGGGGAAAAAAAGAAAAAGAAAGAGACAAAAAAATAAAAAATAAAAAATTCCAAAAAAAATATTAAAAGTTGTTTATATCAAGACCGACCGTGCTATGTCATCCGAGCTAGTGTGCATGTTAGCAATATCCGACTAAAATTTAGTTGAAAGGATTGAATTTGCATTAGATCAAAAATTTTAGAACTAAATTGGCATCAATATGAGGTATATGACTAAATTGACATTATTGCAATAGGTCTAAGGCTTTTTTGGCGCTTTTCCCTTGGTTTGGTTATGGGGACAATAATTCATGACATGCCATACTTTGGTTATATAATCTATACACAAATCAATAGAAAAAATAATTGCTTATATCACTTAAAATAATTAATCAATGAAAAATATTTTTATTATTAACAATAATTTATGTCTAAATATTTTCATGAATGGTACAAATATTTTCCTTTTTTTTTTGTTGATGTAAGACTTATAAGAGATCATTTTTGGGAAAATATTTTCAAAATAATTCATTTTTGCAAAACAAACGCATCATAAGTGATGATAACATACTTAGTAATTGTATTCAATAATTGTAATTTTTCTATTAGTACTTCTAAATGACAAGACAATAACCATCCTTAATGTGTAATAATATACCACAAAGTGTTGTACGAATGAATATCCTAACCTTTGTAACTTTTCACAATAATCATTATCCCCATGAATTTATCCTCAACCTTTTCTTCTTTAGTAACTTAACTTCATGATCGTAACATTCCTTCCAGTTCGTAAACTTAGAAGCCCTATCGACGAGCAACTCAAATGTCCTAATTATCCTTAATCAATAGTTATATTGACAATCTTAAAGTCAATGGTTTTCCCTAAAACGATTATCAGTTAATATTTTTGTAAAATCAGCCGACCGTGAAAATGTCATTTATTTACTCACAATCTAAATTACATAAGACACTCGTTCCATAAATTGCGGGAAAAGTGTCAAAAAATTCATAAATTTATTCATTAGTGTCTATTTAGTCCTAAACATTTAAATGATGCTATTTAGTCCTAAAATTTTTGACATAATATTAATTCAATCCTCCGGCTAATTTTAGTCAGATATTGTGATGTGGATGCCAATTGACTTTCGTGACACCACCGACGCTGACATTAATAATTTTTAATAATATTTTTTTCTTTCTCATTTCTTCTTTTTCCTTTGTTGGTGACTTGCCAAGGTGATGGCTCGCCATGGCCGAGTTGGCCTTGGTTTGGTGAGGCTCATTGTTGCCCGCCATAGGCAAGGCTTGATCAGCAAGGGTGAGCCTTGGCGAAGGCTTCCCTTGCTAGATTTGGCCTAGAAGGCCGATGCCCATCGAGGGTCGAACTCACCAAATCTAGCCTGGGTGAGGCCGAACCTCATTGGGCCTCGTTAGATCTAGCAATGGGAGCCCTCGCCTATGGCAGGCGGCAGAGAGCCTCGCCTAGGCGAAGCCAACCTGACCATCGCCTTTGGCTGGTGGTCGGTCATTGGCAAAAGGAAAAATAAGGATGAGGAAAAAAAAGAAAATTAGAAAATAATTTATTTTTTAAATTAAAATATTATTACAAAATTATTCACGTCAATATTGACGGTGTTACATAAACTGGCCAGTGTTCATATCAGTAATATTTGGCCTAAATTAGTTAAAATGATTGAATTGACATTAGGTCAAAAATTTATTATTAAAATGGTATCGTCTAAAGGTTTAGTATTAAACTTACACCAATACAATATATCTAGGACTTTTTGACGCTTTTCCCCATAAATCACTGGCTTGGGTCTGGAGTAGGGAACCTCCCATTTTAGCACCGCTCTTTCGCAAAAGGTCCTACGAAAACAAGCAATGCCATTGCTTATATCACATAAAAATTGCATTCTTATGACATAAATTTGATACAAACCCGGACTTTAGTTCGAGGAAGATTTCTTTATGCCGGGAGACACTCGGAAACGTGCACGCCAATAGTTGACCGTTTGTTTACTGAAAAATGACAGTTGCTGTATTATAATTGCGATCCCTCCTCCTCTCCCTCTCCCAATCTCTTTGTCTTCCTTCGTCACGGCTCAGTATCTTTTAACCTCTTGAGGACGAATCACGAGCGCATCGGGGTTTTCTAATGTCAGTGTGGACGGTCTGTCCGCGACCGGACTCGCGCGAAAATGCTCTCTGGGTCGGTGAATTAACAAATGTCAAACGGTCGCTCTCTCCGTGACGGCTTGCTAGCTTTCGTAATTATACGAAAGCGCTTGCAGATCCATGGATGAATTGACTAAAGAAGGCGTTGTTTAGCTAGTGTGCAGTAGATCTACTCGCACGAACGTCAGCGACATCTCACTCGAGGAAAGAGCCGCCCTCGATCACCAAAGTCAGATCGCCCTTCTCTAGAGTTTCTTCAAGAGGCACCAGTTGCAACCTCAACCTCATTCGTTTAGATCGGATTCGATATCGTCTCGTGGATTTTCCGTACTTTCCGACTCGTTCTGTCTATGGCTCACGGGTTATTTAGAAATCTCTTTTTAATAAAGGAAAAAATAACGTCATCCAAGCCTGAAAGATTTAATGAACAGCTGTGGCACGTGAAATTTTGTTTATCTCATGGAAAATCTTATTTTTCTCCTGAGAAAACAAGTGGTGAGGGAAGGAAGACCCGGAAGTCAGCCGACCTGCACGCCTTCTTCGGACACCATCTTACCAATAACCATTAATCATGCTCACCAAGTTGAGAAGAAATAAATGATACCGCCAGACGGATATACATCGAGCTCATGTATCTAACCTAATTAGACTTTTTGTAGAACGATTTCTTATTCAAATGTCCTGATGTTTTATCTCGAAAATAGTTATTGAAACTTGCGTTCTAGAATATCCATCGAGCATATTCATCGAGATAATTATAAGTGGAGATTTGCGTCGCCAATTGGGCCGCCTTTGTATATCCTTTTCCGTGACGAGAAAAAGAAAGAAAAGGAAGAACCCTTCAAAAGATTTGGCCGGATCGTACGACATTTGTTAATTACAAAGATCTGTAGGCCGGTTTTCGCCTGTCACTTTGACATGAGCACGTAAGTTTTGCTTTGAAAGCTACATAAAGACCGGACAAAAAAAATTAAAAAGAAAGCTACGTGAAGACAAAACCGACTTCTCGAATGCTCGTGGTGCTTTGGTCTAAATATCAAGGTGATGGTGACGATGGTTGAGCTTCCAGACGAATCAGACCCACAAGCCCGGTCAGCCAATACGAGAAGTTGTCTCAAAGACCCGATAAAAAAAAGGCAAAGCGGAAGATGTCGTCGAAAAGAGAGATTCCCTTTCTTTCAATATTGGATCCGACGGCACACGACTCTTGATCCCCAAAGCCTAACTTTCACGCTAACTGATGTAATGTGATGGCACGAGAAAGAGCCCCCCGTGCCCCTCCGGTCCAAACGATCCGTCCACGTCATCCTTGCCTCACTATTTTTGCTTGGACACACGAACTCCAACTCGACCTCTGCAGAAATTTAAAAGAACGTCCCGAGTTGACGCTCGACGGTTTCGGAAAGAGCCTCCCACCCCTCCGGTCCAAACGATCCGTCGACATCATCCTTGCCTCACTATTTTGCTTGTGCTTGCACACGCGAATTCCAACTCGAACTCTGAAAATTTTAAAAGAAAGTCGCGAGTTGACGCTCCACGGTTTCGTGCGTTTCTTTTGCCCAATATAACAAGCACCAAACGTTAGTGTGCTAAGCCTGCGCATGATAAAATTTTTGTTTCTTGATTTCTCTGTTTTTCTATTTCCCAGAACATGTTTGGAACAGAAATCCGTTTGGTAACACAATTTGATTTTTCTATTTTTGAAACAGATTTCTATTTCGAATATATTTAAAGAAAAATCGAAACTAAAATTTTTAGTTTACCGGTTTAAAAATAGAAATTGAGAAATCAATTTCTACCAAAAATCAAACCCTAAACTTCTATTCTTGTCTTTGTTGCAGCTGTGATGATAACCTCACATCTTCACGTGGAGTCGCGGCAGTCAGTGCTAAGTAACATATGCCCTAACGCTACTCCAAGGTTTTCACACGGCAAGAAATATCAAAAAATATCTTAAACTTATTATAATTGTGTCGATTCAATTCTAAATTCTTTTTTTTTTTTTGGTCAATTCAGTTATGAACATTTTGAAATTGCGCTAATTCAGTCCATCTAGTCAATTTTGGCTAGCCAACCAATGTTGGCATGAATAATTTTTAATAAATATTTCTTTTTATGAATACTTTATTTTTATTTTTATTTTCCTTTTATTTTTGTATTTTCACTTATTTTCCTATTTTTCACAAATAATTTTTATTGATATTTTATTTTTTATTTGTATTTTCCTTTTTATTTTTCTTTTCTCTCTTCTTTTTCATTTTTTTCACCAGCAGTGGCCGGCCATTATGTGTGAAAAATAGGAAAAAGAAGAGAGAAAAGAAAAATTAAAAAAAGGATAAAATATTAAAAATTGTCTTCATTAGTGTTTGTTGGCCAAAATTGGACAAATGAACTGAATTGACATAATTTTAAAATGATTATGATTGAATTTACACAATTGCAATATGTTTATAAATTTTTAAATAATTCTCCCTTTTTACTCAAGTATTCTTTTTAGGGTTTTAGCCATTACAAATGGTATTAGACATGGACTCGGCTCACCTCGAGAGCAAGTACATGGGATGGCATTTAATTGCTATTGATATGCCGAAGTGATGATGACTTCATCTTATGTAGCTAATAAATAAATGATAATTGGTTACCACATTACTCTACGGGGTGGTTTGATTTATGTTGATCCATGGGCCGAGAACAATGCAATAGAATGATCGGCTTGGCCATTATGTGTGAAAAATAGGAAAAAGAAGAGAGAAAAGAAAAGAAAATTAAAAAAAGATAAAATATTATTAAAAATTATCTTCATCATCATTCGTTGGCTAAAATTGGACAAATGAACTGAATTGACATAATTTTAAAATGTTTATGATTGAATTGACACAATGGCAATATGTTTATAACTTTTTAAATAATTCTCTCTTTTTACTCTAGTATTCTTTTTAGGGTTTTAGCCATTACAAATGGTATTAGAGATGGACTCGGCTTGCCTCGAGAGCAAGTACATGGGATGGCATTTAATTGCTATTGATATGCCGAAGTGATGATGAATTCATCTTATGTAGCTAATAAATAAATGATAATTGGTTACTACTCTACGGGGTGGTTTGATTTATGTTGATCCATGTGCCGAGAACAATGCAATAGAATGATCGGCTTGGCCATTATGTGTGAAAAATAGGAAAAAGAAGAGAGAAAAGAAAAGAAAATTAAAAAAAGATAAAATATTATTAAAAATTGTCTTCATCATCGCTCGCATTGGCCAAAATTGGACAAATGAACTAAATTGACATAATTTTAAAATATTTATGATTGAATTGACACAATTGTAATATATTTATAACTTTTTAAATAAATCTCTTTCTTTACTCGAGTATTCTTTTTAGGGTTTTAGCCATTACAAATGGTATTAGACATCAACTCAGCTTGCCTCAAGCGCAAGTACATGGGATGGCATCTAATTGCTATTGATATGCCGAAGTGATGATGGCTTCATCTCGTGTGTAGCTAATAAATAAATGATAATTGGTTCCCACATTACTCTACGGGGTTGTTTGATTTGGGCTGATCCTTGTGCCGAGAACAATGCAATAGAATGATCGGCTTGGTAATGCCCCAAGTCCCACATGAAATGCGAAAAGTTTTTAAGAGATTTACATTCATGATGACCGCTCGAGCAATATATTTAGTATGGTTCGATCCTCTTGTTTCCAATTAGGTTTCATATCAAGTACTTGGGTCTATATGATCATGCTCCAAAATAAATCGCGCAAATAAACTGGGTTAATTGCCACGATGAATTCTCGATTATTTCTGACTACTTTAAAATGACGTGGATCTGCGGGTGGAGAAATTGCATCGAAAGCCATAAACTTTAAGCATCGAGTGCGATCAAGTGCCCAAATGGCATCAAAAAGTCGTAAAAACTATTGTCATCCATGCCCTTGTCTGTGTACCCTTTGGTGGTTCCACAACTTGATATATTCGAACATATATAGTGGGGTTGCCTTTCCAAAAAGGGGAAATCACCGAGCCTTCGCTGTCCCACGAGTCGTGTGGACTTCCTCTACTGTCTTAGATTAATACGTGTGTCGTTCCCCAAAGCCCCAAAAAGATATCTAGTCCAAAGAATAAAAAATCATCGCAGAAAGTTGAAAAGAACCAGAGAGAGAGAGAGAGAGAGAGAGAGAGAGAGAGAGAGAGAGAGAGATGATGCTGTGGGAGTGGGAGAGAGAGCCAGAGAGAAAGGGGGGTTGGCTTCTGCTAGATTCTTTGGAGATTGATAGCAATTTCAATGGTGGGTGACCGAGATTCCCCCCCATGCCCCCTTCGGCCGAAGATAATGGAACCAAAAAGAGGGAGAGAGAGAGAGAGAGAGAGAGAGAGAGAGAGAGAGACGCTTTCATGTCCCTAAAAACAAAGGAAGACCAAGCATTTTGCGGCATGACTCAAGCCCAGTTCCAGCACTACACGTACAGAACCTCCCTTCCATGATAACCCGTTCGAGCGTCCGCGTTCGGACACGGACGCCGATGTCAACGGATGCAGCAGTGTCCTAACGGGCAACAACTTACCACGTAAACATCCTCTAAATCATGCTTAACCCAAAAGACGAAAGGCGAAACAGGAAATGGTTCGCCACTGACGGGGGGGCACGGGCGAGCATCGACCACAAAAACATCGATGAAACAGAGCGCAGCACAGCACAGCACCTCTCCTGTGGCCGCTCACCCCACTTGACTCTTTCCCTGTCAAAAAGCCAACCCCGCTCGAGCCGCCGGCT
The DNA here is from genome assembly GCA_017140325.1 of Eucalyptus leucophloia subsp. euroa. Classification (NCBI taxonomy): domain Eukaryota; kingdom Viridiplantae; phylum Streptophyta; class Magnoliopsida; order Myrtales; family Myrtaceae; genus Eucalyptus; species Eucalyptus leucophloia. The sequence goes on along the minus strand of CM029475.1, from coordinate 21,451,220 downwards.
CGGCTCGGCTCGGCTCGGCTCGAGATGGGCTTCCCACATGAAGGAGAATCTGAGGCCTCGCCGTGCCCTCCATCCTCTCGCAGGTGGATTCTGCTTGTCACCTTGGGGAATCTTGGCGGCGAAAAGCTAAAGTCAAAGTTAACAGCGAAAGCGAGGAAGGTTCTTTTCCAGGCGAAGGCCTCGTCCGTGCCTTCTTCTTACCTTAGGCATCCAAAGCTGATTCCTCCTCTCCCCTTTTGATTAATTTTCCCTTTCAGAATTATTAAAAAAAATGCGTGAAAAAGAGGCTGAGTAGAGCATTGCATCGCGCCCTTTTATCGGATTTTGTTGATTTTAAATGGATCAGAGGAAGAAATGGAAAAAAGTTCAACTTTCGCCGGAGTTCACTTTTCAGATTTCCGAATTAATGGGTTTTTAGATAGTAAAGCTGGTTTATCTAAAAGAATAATTGGATGAGCTGATTGATTGGTTGATTGATGCTCGATCCTTTTCCGGAGGAGGGCATCGTATACCCTGCAATGATTGACCAGCACCAACCAGCTCATTTTGGTCACCATTCCGTCGCTAAGTAGACGTGCTGATAAAGGCAAGATTTACTTTAAGGTAGCACAACCGTAGATTAATGTTTGTTACTCAAAAGGGTCTTCTTTTTCTTTCGTTCGGAACAATCTTAAAATAGGTCTATCCGGCGAGTCAAGAGATTGCGCGGGACAGTTGTTACCTGTGGGTAACTTACCTGATCGAAGTAAAGATTCCTATGTTCATGTCATGCGAGACAGTTACATATGTGCTGCCACTTCGTCTCTCCTTCTCGTCATTGCTCTCTCTCTCTCTCTCTTCTCTCTCTGGCTTTTCCTATTTCGATCATGTGCCCCACCAATGACGTCATTTCGCAAATTTGACCAAGCAATGTCATCGACAGAAAGATACGGTCGAACAAATTTATAGAAACAAAGAACTTGACTGCACAAATAAGAGGATGGAATGGTATCATTAGCGAAAATTATATGACCCAAACTGTATTCGCTCAATTTAATTTCATTATTTAAATTTAGATAATTTTAAGTGGTGCCCTTATCTGCGGAAAAGACGTATCTGTTAATTTTTTAATCGATGGCTAGCCTCATTCTTCATATTCCTATGATATCTAAAGTACTTAAAAAAGATCAGCTTGATGAAAAAGGAACAAGCTTTGTACCCAAATTCAGAATAAAGACGCTAGACCCCTTTGGCACCTTTTCTTCTGTAAGTACCTTTTGCAATCTATAAAATTACTTCTAAACTAAAGACAGATTCATTTGGGTAAGATGCGAGCTGAAATCTTCTGGTACAGAGAATGAAATTATTTTCAATGAGAAGGGGAATCTTATTTTTGTCGGATACCCGATCAATCGCGAAGAGATTAGCGCGTTTATATTAACTTGGCAGCGTGGCGCACTTTGAACATTTTCATAGCTTCTAAAAAGTCCGAAATCTGGACAATGCGTAGACATTGACAGGTGAATTTTCATCGAATTTTTCATAATTTTTAGAAATTTTATCAAAACCACTAGTTGCGTATCTCGCTTTAATACAACTGCGCCCACCGATTTATAACTTCGCCATTTCGCTTTCAAAGAAGCACCCGCCGCCTTCTCTCGCCCCCGCGTTCACACTCGCACAAAAATGAAAGTTACTCACGGAGAATGGGTCTGTAGAGCAAAACGGCAGAGGACTCCGAACAGTCAAACGTCAGCCGTGGCACGAGCACGGGGGCGAGAAATGGTCGATGCCGGCGGTGATGCCTGCCCGAGCCGGCGACAGGTTAGGTGGGCGACAGCGGGCGCTGGGACGTCATGAAGAAGGCTGTAGTAGTCACGGACTCACGGGAGAGTTCGCGGGACGTAAAAAAGAAAATAAGAAAGGAAAAAGAAAAATGACAAACGCACGAGAAAAGTAAAGTAAATGCCTTTTTTTTTTAATTTATCTTTTTATTTTAAAATATTCACGGGGAAAAGCGAGACGGCGACTGTGGGAAGAAAAGTTCAAAATAGTCGGGCGCTCAGTCGAAGCCGAAGCCGGCGTCGGAGCCGGAGCCGGAGCCGGAGCCGGAGCCGGAGCCGGAGCCGGCAGGCCGGGTGGGAAGGGTGCGGGGAGCCGTGTCGTTAGCGGGTGGTGGGGTGGGGAGGGGCATCGTCGGCATGTGCGAAAATGCGCTTCCTCGGTGGCCTACCCCACCGGGCCCCACCTTTTACACCTTCCCTTCCTTCCTTTCCTCACCAACATCGCCATCGCGTAAATAAGCCAACGATTGAGGAAGGCGCAACAGGGCACCACCGGTGGGGCCCCCGCCTCCTCCCCACCTCCTCCTTTTTCCATCGAACGTGATGATGGGTCCCACCCGGCGACGTGGCTCCTTCTCAGCCGTCCCTTGGTTCCTTCCCCTTTCCAGCCCCCCGCTCCTACCTTTTCGCAAATTGGGGGCATGGGGTTCCTTGTTTATTTATTTATTTATTTTCTCTCTCTCTCTCTCTCTCTCTCTCTTTTTTATTCTCTTTTAAATATCGATTTGACCAGAATATCCTTTTCTTTTGACATTTCTCCACATGTCATCATTCGCCGGCATTTCCTTCGCTGCCTAATTTAATGAATAGATAAATGAAAATATCGTGGCCCAAAAGAAAAAAGAGGGGATGAAGAAATATATTCTAGTTCCGTAGATAGTGACGGCAATTCTATTGATCTTCTCATGAGACGCTTACTAAATTGCAAACATCAGTTATAACTGTCATCCAACTGTAAAAAATGAACGAAAATGAAAATTACAATTTTTGTGAACTAAGTTTGTATGTCAAAATTCGACAATCGTGAAGATTTCGCTTGCTTTCTAATAATATATGAAAATAGGAAAGAAATAAAAATGTGATTTTTTATTGTCTCTCTCTCTCTCTTTCTCTCTTTTAAATATTGATTTGACCGAAACATCCTTTTCTTTTGGCATTTCCTCCACAAATCGTCATTCACCAGCATTTCCTTACCTGCCTAATTTAATGAATAAATAAATAAAAATATCATGGCCCAAAAGAAAAAAAGAGGGGAAGGAGAAATATACACTAGATCCGTAGATAGTGACTAGCAATTCTATTGATCTTCTCGTGAGAGGCTTACTGATTGCAAATATCAGTTATAACTGTAGTTCGACCGTAGGAAAGGAACAAGAATGCAAACATCAGTTATAACATAAGATTTTTGTGAACTCAGTTCGTACGTCAAAATTTGGTAATCGTGATGATTTCGCTTGCTTTCTAATAACATGTGAAAATAGGAGAAATAGGTATGCAGGATCACGTTTCTTTTTTCTTGGAGCCCATTAAAAATCTCATGTATAATTCTTTAGAATAAAATAATGACGACGCTTCACCATACGAAGCAGCGACCACCCGCTTCGAGGCATATTCCATTGGAATAATGCCTCCCCCCCTTAGGACATCGGCTTTGCCCCTTCCATTCACCTTTTTTTCTTTTCAGCGTCCCCATCAATGTGGCAATCAATTAACGCTTTAACACAGCAGCTTAAGCTCTCGACAAATTTCAATCGAACTCGTCGTGCCTCATCAGGCGTCGGATTTCCTCCCTTTTGAATTCCGCGGTTTGAAAAACGTGCACGATGACGACTTTATTTTTTTGTGGTGTTTTTCGTGCGTAAGCTTTCATTAAATCGATCTTGCAAGGTCGTAATTTCGTGGTTAGAAAATGGGTGGGGGATCCTTTGACCGTGCCCTCTGTCTCCCTCCTGACCATTCGTTGGCAGCCATTATTATGTCCTTTTTTTTTTTTTTTTCCTTCCCTCCCCCTTTATTTTATTTTTATTTTTTTATTTTTTTGCTTATTTGTGAAGGCATTCATTTACCCGCAACGTAACAAGCATCATGATTGGACGGACAGGAGGCTGGTTTCCTCATGCGCGTCTCGAGAGCTCGACGCCAAAAAAAGAAAAAAACCCTACGAGGGGGCGGCGACATCGGTACGAGATTCGTGACCGGGCGAAAGGGGGTAAAATCCGAAGTATGATGATGGGTCTCTTTTTGGACTCGCTTTTGTCATCGGACATGTACCGACCGAAAAATAAAAATAAAAAGGGAAGGAGGCCACCTGAATTGTCGCGCGTGATTATATTCCTAAATCCCGTTTCAGAAAGCCGGTCGAAAATGTAATATTAAAAGGGGTCCGGAAGGGGTATGCGGGTCAAACCTTTTAGCATGCGTGATGTGTATGTCCGATGACAAAAGATGCGTTACTCTCTCCGAGCATCATATTTTCCTTAGCAAGGAACACGCGACGTACCATAGATTAATGCACGTTGATGGCATACTAGATCACAAGTGCGATTGCATTTACTTCCGAGCTTGAAATGACGCATTCTTATTCTATTAAAGAAAGGGCACTTTCGAGTCCATCGAATCTTTCCTCGCCATGTCTTTAGCCAATCAGAGAACTCATGAAATTAAAGATAAATAATTCACCCCTCTTTATTTAAAATAATTTTTATAAATCTTACCAAACGACAAAATTTCCACGTGCCCGCCGGTCCACATCTATACGCACCGCTCATGCTACTCCCGTAATTTCGCTCCCCACCCACCCTCGCACCTTCCTCTCAACGCCGGCAGCACAGCCGTCTCCAGCTCGATCCCCTCGCCAACCATCCCCCATCCCGGCCTAACAAACCTTCACGCCCCCCGATGCCTTGTCCTTGCCACGTCACCGGCATTTCAATGGCCGCCATGTCATCCCCCGTGGGCCCCCCGGGCACGTACGGACCTCCCCACACCACACTCCCACCCCTGAACTCCTCCATAATATAAATTCCACCCCCCCTCAAAAAAAAAAAAAGAAAACGAAAAATAAATAAAGAAAAGGCCACCCTTCTTCGTGCTCCACGCCACCTTCTCCTTCAACCCTTCTCTTTCTGCGATATATAAAGCGGAATCGCCCCATATTTCGGTCAAATTCCCAACGAAACACTCCGAAAACCCACCCCAAAATCTCAGCTTTCCATAACGGAGACGCGAAGCTGCGGAAGGAGCCGTAGCAGCCAGCTGCGCAGCCCGATGCCGATGGCGGTAGTAGGTCCCGCATCGCCCCCGACGGCCGACAGGCCCCCGGCGGCGGCGGCGGCGGCGACCCCACTGGTGCCAATGCTGCCGCAGCAGCAGCAGCCGCCGGCGATGCTGGCGGCGGACGCGCTGGCGCGGGACTCGGTGATCGCGTGGTTCCGCGGCGAGTTCGCGGCGGCCAACGCGATCATCGACGCGCTGTGCGGCCACCTGGTTCAGCTCGGCGGAGGGGGGACGGAGTACGAGGCGGTGTTCGCGGCGGTGCACCGGCGGAGGATGAACTGGATCCCCGTGCTGCAGATGCAGAAGTTCCACTCGATCGCCGACGTGGCGGTGGAGCTGGACCGCGTCGCGTCGAGGAGGAAGAAGGCGGCGGGGGGCGGCGGCGAGAAGGAGCCGGAGGAGGGCCTGGCGGCCGAGGAGGAGGAGGAGGTGGAGGAGGCGAAGGAGGAGGACGAGGCGCGGGCGGATGGCGAGAAACGGACAGCCGCCGCCGCCGCCGCCGCCGTCGTCGACGGCGAGAAGGGGAGCGAGAGCAATTGCGACGGGAGCGCCAACGGGGAGGTCATCGACGTGGAGGAAGAGGAGCAGGAGGAGGAAGAGGAGGACGATTCGCCGGCCAGCGACATTACCGATTCAGGTAAGTCGATTCTCCCCCCTTCCGGCGGCGGTAGTCGGTAGAACTCCGCCGTTCACGGACGAGATCGACTTTTTCCGGTCACCGTCACGTCACTTTAAGGTCGTGTGAACACGAACGTAGCCCGTGATCCTCTCTTCCAGTTTTCGAAATTCGACGTCCGGAAGAAAGCGATCCTCTTCGCCTTTTGACCAATCGAGTCGAGCGTTTTCCATGAATCTTGGGTTCGACCCTTTTTATGGAAAAACGTTCATAAATCTCCCAATTACCTTTCCCAGAAAATCTTTCTGGTGGCGTCCTCGCCGTTCCATTCGGCCGCCGAGAAAGGAAAGGAAAGGTAAAAACCGGAAAAGAAACGAGAAGGGTATCAGGCTAATTCAATTTTCATTTTTTTTTCTTTTTCAATTTTTCATTTTTTTTTCTGGGATTTAAAAAAGGGGAGAAGAAATTAAGGCCGCCACATGCCCGATGATGCGGCGACCACGGGACATTAAACTATAACCTGTCATTTTCTCTTTTTCATCAAATTGATAATAATGTACGTTTCTTTCCAATTTTCATGTGTCTGGGGGGGCAAACCGAGGAGGAGAAATCGAACACGTTGATGCTTCCAGGAGGAGCCGGATCCAAAGATCCGATACCCCGGTCGCCACCACGTGTTCGACACGTGGCCCGGCGGTGGTGGGTCAGGGTCATGATCTGTCTTAGTCTAGCAAACGGTTCGGTTCTAGGATTCGGGTGGGGGACTTTCGCGATTTGGTGGAATTTCGTTCCCCTAGTAAAGTTAAATATTCTCAACCCAAAACTATTCCGATGGTAAAAAAAATTATATTTTTCGAAAAGAATTTAGAAATCAAACGGAACGGAAACGACCGGACGTTGCGGGGGGGACGAGATTTTTCTCTTTAAATATGAGACGCGGGACGCATGGCGCCGGAGAGGAGGCCGGGGTCGGGACGCACGGCGCCGGAGAGGAGGCCGGGGTCGGCGGAACGACAAAGCGCAGCGAGTGGGAATGGGGCAAAAAGTCCTAGGAAAAAAAATTAAGGTTAAGGTTAGGTTATGTTCCCGAGGTTTTCACGAGCGGGTGGGGTTGGGGGAGGTTTTGAGGTTTCCGAGGCGATGGATGGGGGTGGCGACCGGGGTCCGCTGGCGACCGCGAATTGGCAAGCTTTCGTCGAGATGCGTGCGGCGATGGTGTCGATTCGGGGCGGGCGGCTGCGCATCGTTGACCGTCTGATCTCGGATTAGATCTGGGAGAGTTACCTGGCCTTTCGCTGGGGCCCGCGGGCGTTTCTGTTTTTTCCCACCCGTCTTCTGGGGGCTTTTTGTCCCGTGTCTTGACCGGCGACCGAGCTGGCGGGGGTCAATTCGGGCAGGAGAGGGGGTTCGGTCGGTTGGTCTGCGGTCCGGTCTGGGCGTGGGGTGGCGTGGGTAGGTGGGTTGGTAGCGGGTCAAAATGTAAAATGGGCCCCAAACCCGAGTCCGAAAATGTGGCAAAAAGCCCGCCTACAAAATTGGAAAAAGAGGGATGTTGGCGTAGGACTAGAAATGACACGGCGACAGACACCCAAACGTCAACTTTCATGTTTTTTTGGTACTAAGGTCGAGAAATGACACTTGGGATTAGTAAAGAGGTTTCGCAAGGAGCAGTGCTACATTGAATTATGAGCTTTAACGTCGCAAATTTATGAATTATGAAATTATTTTAGGATTTCCCATTACTCTACCTACTAACGTTTTTCCTTGGAGGTTTTTTAATTAATCCCTCTTGGTATTTGTATCGTAATTTACGTTCGTTAGAATAATGTATGGATTTTGAGAGAGCTTTTAGCTATGGAGTCCCAACTTTTGAGTTGTCTTTTTTTTCAATTTCGTGTTCGTAGTCGATACATTGATTAGCTGAGATTTGTATTTATTTTGATTGGTTAAATATAAGTCCAAAAGAAAAAATATTAACAAGTTAAGAGTGTGGCCTGCACTTATATCTGTATGACTTAATTACTTAGTGCATGTGCATTGGTTAAATATAAGTCCAAAAGAAAAAAATATTAACAAGTTAAGAGTGTGGCCTGCACTTATATCTGTATAACTTAATTATTTAGTGCATGTGCATGTGCATATTTAAAAATGCAAAGGTATATTTTTAAATATTTATTTTGCATCTCATATCTGTATGAATTAAGATATAATAGGAAAACACTCATGCATCTAACTCCCAACCGACCATCCAAAGATCTGACCTTCTAGCCTTCTCCACCAACCTCTGTTTGACCTTCTATCGTCCCCTGCAGGTGTTTTTTGTATTGAGTGCCAAGTTAGGTGAACTGCGATGTACTAAATTTCCCTTCATGGAAAATCTTTTTTATCTTTTTCCTTGCTGCCGTCTTGTACTTTGTGCACTGGATTGAAAGGTGGAAAAAAGGGATCTTCTTGCTGTCTTTAGCAGGCATTTTTGCTTTTGTCACTGCTAAATGCCTGAAACTGATTCATTAGTATCGATACTGTGAAATACTAATGCTGTGAAACACTACAGCTTCTGCAAACTCTGTATGTACCCCGGAAGATTTAAAAAATGCATGCTTTGGTAACGATGGCTAATCGACCGTGTTCCTTTAATTTGATGGCAGGATCCCATGAGATGCAGCCTGCACTGGAGTACCTCGAGATATGCTCTAACCACGAACTCTGCGAAGCCCGAGCAGCTCAAATCAAGCTGACAAAAGGTTTTACTGCCAAGGAGCCAGTGAAAGGGCATATGGCGAGTCCATTTTCTTTCATAATTTAAGCACATTACATTCTTTCCGTTGAAAAGGAATTTCAGATGGGTTAGGCTAAGGAGTACATGTAAAGAAAAAAAAGTGTGGCTTTCGGTACCTGATGGAACGAACTTCAACTGGCAGGTCAATGTCGTGAAAGGGTTGAAGCTATATGAGAACGTTTTCACTGATTCAGAGCTCTCGAAGCTGACAGATTTCGTCAATGACCTCCGTGCAGCTGGTCAAAATGGAGAACTCTCAGGTTATTTTGAATAGTTTACTTTCATCTTTCAATAGAGGACATCATGCATAAGGATAAAAGATGTGCAAGACAGATAGATGCAGCCGCAGAGGCTGCAAATGGATGGCAATTTTAGAAATGAATAGACTGAGGCGAAATCTTCATGCTTTAAGCATGGGATTTTTCTTTCAAACCAGTTTCATCTCGTATTGCCACTGCATGTGAAATCCTTCTTTAAGATAGGAGTTTCAATCTGGCAATTTACAACTAAACTTGTCTAATGATGATTTTGCTTTTTCTATGGTTTTACCTTGTCTACAGTAACCTCACTATGACTTGATGCAGCTTCGATTGCTCAATTTCTTTGTTTAACCTACTTAGAGAAGAAGCCATACCATGATTATTGCATGTTTTCCCACAATTCTGTTCTGAAAGGTTTTCTGCTTATGACGTGCTGACTAAATCTTCAATTCCTACAGGTGAGACCTATATTTTATTTAACAAGCAGATGAAGGGGAACAAACGAGAGTTAATCCAGTTTGGGGTCCCTATTTTCGGACACATACAGGAGGAAGGAACATGCAACAGCAAAACAGGTAACTTGCGCCACGATCGGATAAATTTTATCCCTTAGAAAAGGAGTGCTCTCCAATGTTCATTCTGATGAATCTGTTATATTCGAAGGTAACATAGAGCCGATTCCGGCACTTCTGGAACGTGTCATAGATCATCTGGTTGAATGGCAGCTAATACCTGTTTACAAAAAGCCGAACAGTTGCATCATTAATTTCTTCGACGAGGTACACTTTGTTTCGCTGCCCCAACGTGTTCATCTAAGATATGGTTCGAGATTGATGGGAGGATATATGCTGAGTATGGTTATTTCAAGTTCTCTGTTCTCTGTTTCCTACAAATCGTCGAGAGAATAGCATGTGATCCCAACGTAACTCTCATGCAGGAAGAGTATTCTCAGCCTTTCCTGAAGCCTCCTCATTTGGATCAGCCCATATCATCTCTTCTCCTCTCTGATTCAAACATGGTTTTTGGCCGGTTTCTTGTTAGTGACAATGAAGGCAACTATAAAGGACCACTCATGCTTCCATTGAAAGAGGGGTGAGCAGTTAGTAGATATACTTCATGGATAGCTGGTCAATACTCTTCGCTCCTCTTTCAGTTATACTCGTAATCACTTTCAACTTAGATGGAAAAAAGCAATCTTGTGACAATAGTGTATCTGAGTTTCAGATGAATAGGTAGCTCATTTTCATTTTTTCTGCAGGTCTCTTTTGGTGATGAGGGGTAACAGTGCTGACATGGCAAGGCATGTAACGTGCCCTTCTCCAAATAAGAGGGTCACCATCACATTCTTCAGGGTCCGACCAGACAGCAACCAAGGCCAACCATCGAGTCCTCTTTCTGGCTCCATGACTATGTGGCAAGCAGCCAACCCGAGCCCTTTCGCCATGCCAAGCGGAGGTCTCGGTGCTTACGAGGCAGTTGACATGATGCCTAAGTGGGGAGTCCTCCGAGCACCTGTGGTCATGCTGGCCCCGGTAAGCCCCATGGTTTTGAGCCCCAAAAAGATGCAGAACGGCGGCACTGGTGTTTTCTTGCCGTGGGCTTTAGGAGCACGAAAACCCACCAAGCATCTTCCGCCGCGTGCACAGAAGGGACGGCACCACATAGCAGAGTCCTCTTCTACAGCCAGCGTTGGCTGTGAAGGGAATTTGGTTTCCACCTAATAGCTTCACGCCTGCTCTCAGGAGTCCTCCCTTCGATGTACAAACTCGGGGCCTAGGTGCTGCTAGAAGAGCGTTCTCTCTCTCTTGTGCAGTTCCATCTTCCTTCCCCCTGCGATGTGGCTGTGATGATCGGACAAGGCTCTAGTAGTCGGTCTTTGTATTTTCCTTTCTTCTCCCGGATGCAACGAAATGTAGAGCACGGTGTTAGTTCCGGTTTTGGATTTTCTGAGCGTTGAATTAGCTTTGTGGTAGGAATTTTCTAAGTTAAAAATGGTTTTGGTTATCATCGCTTTTTTCTTGTTCAATATTGAATATGAAGTCTGGAGTGCAAAATTTTCATCTCACTCTGAATATGAAGTTATGCTGTATTTTACGGTGGTAACGTGAGATGATTCTAAGTGATTACTTCGGCTTTCTTTGATTATTTCTACATATTCAGATTGAAATGAAGTTGTCTGTGAAGCCTTGCCCATTTAGGTTTTTGGTCTTTACCCTTCAAATTGCATTCGTGTTAGGCATTTGTTTAAGTTTTACTAGATATATCCCATCGAAATTGTAGTTTCTATTTGATATTGATGTATAGATATATTCTTATTTCCTATATTGTAGGAAAAGAATTTGCAATGTATATAATCTCTTGGAACATGATGATACAAAGCTAGATACATGAGAAATTCATGAGCAAATTCATTAATCAAGCAATAGAACTTTATTTTTATCCATCAATGGAAAAGTTCTGCAGTGTATCTAGATTGTGCAGTGTACCTAAATTATATAGGTTAGAAATCCATCAAAACTATGCAGGCACATAATTAAAAATCCTAAAAAGTGATTAGTAAATCATTTAACCATATGCGCATGTATCAAATTTCGATCAGTATATATCAATACAAAATGGGTACCATTTACGAATGATTATGTGTACATGGCACAACCACACGCGAGCTTTACCTACAAAGACCTGTTTCCTATCGTACATATCCCATTAAAGTTGGATTTTGAATTCGTATGTGTTTAGACCATTTTGACAATATTGCCATATAATCGTAGAAGCACTGGTTTTTCTTGATATCAACAATGTCTGCATATATTGATAAAGAGAACCATTTTATGAACACTGTTTTATGACAGTTGAACAAGGCATACCAGAGAGACAGTTCCAGGGAAACATATGCATCTCTAACAATTGAAGTTGAAAATGAAACATCCTCCTGGGAACATACTTTGCATAACCTTAATACGTCAGGAGGAACCACGACACAGTGATAAATCTAATCAAGCTTTGGCAGCAGGCTTATCATCATCATCTTCGATGTCCCAACTCAAGTCTTCTTCCTCCTCTGCAACACTCAGCCTCTTTCTCAAATCATCCCTGCTTGCACTTGGAGTCCCACCTGGAGTGACTCTCTGATCGTCCATGCCGCTAAGATCCTCAATCTCATCCCAACCAAGGTCCTCCTCCTCAGCTGCCGATGGATTGCTCAGTGCAGCAGCAGGGTTACTCTCTTTTGATTTCCCAGGCTCAGCTATCGCGTTTGAGGCTGAATTCTCTTGGGATGCTGATGAAGAATTTCTGCTGTTTACATCAGAAACCTTTTCCAAATGCACATCCTCTTCGGGCGCATTTCCTTCATTTGGGACAAGAGCGACGCCATCACTGCTATCCTTACCACCCACATTCTCCACCTTCTCACCAACAACTTCAGGAGTTGGACTAACTCGCGATTCCCCACCCTGATTCTCCGCCTTCTGTTCTTTTGATTCTTCAATGTCTACCTCCGTCCGATGCAGATCACTACCCAACTTCCCAATTTGCTCATCGGTTCTATCCTCTGTTTCCTTCCCATAGGCATCCTTTGATTCCAAACTGCCCATCATCCCTGAAGCCGACTCCATTTCCTCCTGAGAGGAACCATCCTTCCCCTTCTTCACAGCTTCCCCCAAATTTCCATCCTCAACATTGGCCATTCGAACTGCCTCTGCAGAAGACACCGCATTACTCAATCTACTTCCTTTCTTCAATTCCTTCTCGCCATCAACATCCTCATCATCGTCCTCATCATAAACATCCCAACTCAGCTCCTCCTCCTCGCTCGAGATCGCCCTCTTCACCAGACTAGCCCTCACATTCTCAGCCTGCTCGAGCTTATGCACCCTATAAAAGTACCTAAGCCAGAACGTATCGCCGTCGATGCTACCGGGCACTAGCCTATAGTAGAATCCCCTAACGGGCCCATCTTCCTCCTTCAACCTCTCGATCTCTTCCCTCTTCTCCCCCAGATCGAACCCCGACTTCCACCCGCCGTAGTCCTCCGCATCCTCCGGCTCCTCGCTGAAGGTGCCAGCATCGCCCCGGATCGCGCGTACCTGCGCGTCCAGCCGACTGTACCTCGCGAAAGACTGGTGCCCGCCGCCGCTGCCGTGGCCCTGATCGGAGGGGTCCGGACCGAGATCGGCGGTGAGGATGGCCTCCTTGCCCTGGGAGATGATCTGGGCCGTCCCCTTGATGACCGAGGACCCGAGCTCGTCGATGGCCTGGCCGACGTTCTCCAGCGAGCCGTGCGCCTCCTGGATCTCCTTCCGCAGGCCCAGCCCGAACTCCTGCAGGTCGCGGCGGTACGTCTCGAGCACGGTCTCGGACTTGGTCGTGAGGATCTTCACGAGGCCGCCCAGGCCGCCCCACCGGGAATTGGACGGGCGCTCCGCTCCGGAGCGGCGGCGGCGGCGGCTTCTCCTCCTCCTCCTCGCGACGGATCGTCGTCTCCAGGAGGCGATTCGGGTCGGGCGGGATCCGGGTCGTCGGAGAAGACAGAGTTGAAGAAATTCATGACGATTTTTTCCGGGGGTTTTCCTCCGGTGGAACTGAGAGAGAGAGATCGGCGGTGGATGTGGAGTGGCGGAGTGGAGAAGAAAGATGAATTCGATCGAAAGTCATCGATGCAGACAGAGGAAGAGAAGAAGAAGCATCGGTTGGCTGAACCGGATCGAGCTGGTGAGTCTGGACCGGGCAAGTGAACCGGATCTAGTGAAACTCTGTAATTTCTGTTCAATCTTTAAGATTGTAATTCTGTTTTTGATAAAAAGATTTTTCTCTTTTTTTTTATTGGGTTAACACGATGAAAAGGTATGCTTATAATATATTTACCCCACATTAATTTCAATCAAATTTTATCGTGAAATTCCTGAGTGGTAATAACTTAATCAATATGATAAGTATATGTGAAAATTCATATCAGTTTAGATAAATTTATCACAATTAAACTGGTTTGAGGATTTTTATGACTCAAAAATTAACTTGAGGTAAATTTGTACACCTGATTGTCGCAAGTGTACTAATTTAGAGTTCTTAATGACCATAATTTAATTTGGATTAAATATATCACGGATGCAGTAATTTAATATTTTTCATGATGTCAACATGTTCTTCAACTTTATTTGGAAAACAAGTGAAAGTGCACGATGGCACAACCATGCCACAAAAGTTATTTTAGAAATTTTTTTTAACCATGTTTAAAAACACCTAGACATGTTAGGAAACTTGAGTTGCAATAGTCGTAGGAAAAGAAAATGTATATAATTTGGCAATAGAAGCTTAATCTCTTGTTTATTATCCTCCTAATTTTACATGATTGCAGAAAGCATCCCAAGCTAGGGTACTTCGTTTAATGAAAAATAAATGATTTAAAAAATATTTTCTAAAAGATGATTGTTTATATGACATAAGAAAATCAGCCTACAAGACAGATTGATAAAATTGATCGAACAGGTTCGTACCTGTATCAAGAAAACCAGACGGCAGATCATCTGCAGAAGCAAAAGGTGAGCAAGCTCGACCATAATAAATAAGGAAGGAGGAACGAGGGATCCCCTCTGTCTCGACCCTTTCTTGCCTAGAAAGTAACCCTCGAGCGAACCACGGAGAGCTACTGAGAAGTTTCCTCTCTTACGGTTGTGTAGGCCAAGGAAAATTTTGACTTTAGGTGTGAATGCAAGATCTTCCGAGGCAAAGATTATAAATTCTCCCCGGTGTTGATTACCTTTCCTGGTTACTATTTCCTATTTCGAATCACCCCGTTCTCCTCCATATGAACAGAGCGCCTTCATCAGGAAATAAACCGGCTCGATCCTTCCTGCGGTCAAGGCCTGCTCAAGGCTTTGCCATGGCATATAAATATTGTCAAGCAGTGTCGAGTCGTGTGTCTCCCCTGTCCTGAGTCCCTTTCATCGCCCCGAGCAGTAGAGTCGAGGTCGAGAGAGAGGAAGAGAGTGTGTGACGGCCGGAGCAAAACAGGGCAGTCCAAGAAAAACAGAGCGATGGAAGGGGTGAGGACCCCAGACAAGAATAGTCACGTTTCGGGTGCGGAGGATGATCGGTTCCCAAAGGGTTTAAGGGTTCTTGTGGTTGACGACAATGTCACCTGTCTCCACGTTCTGGAGAAGATGCTTCGAGATTGTTCGTACCGAGGTAACTTCTCTGCACTGCTTCTGTGTTTCTCTCTTTTTCTTACTTCATCTTTGCGTCTGCAATTACAATGTGTTGGTATGCTGTTTCCTGAGTCGATCGCTGCTGTTCACTGGCGGTACGGGTAATTAATCATCGTGACTGAACTGCAGAAGAGAGAATTTTTGCTTTTGTACTCGAAGTAGTCGAGGAATTAGTTTCGTGCTTCCTTGATCATGGGTTGATATTCAAATCGCCAAAGTTTAATTCTGGGATGCGTCTTGTGATCATAGTTAGTCGAGAATCTGCGTATATATGTGGTGTATTTTTACAGTGACCAAGTGCCAGCAAGGAGAGGAGGCGTTGTCCTTGATTCGAGAGAATAGGAGCGGGTTCGACATCGTCTTGACAGATGTTCACATGCCTGGGATGGATGGACTTCAGCTTCTCACCGAGATTGCTAACATGGAGATAACCTTGCCTGTAGTCAGTAAGTTCTCATACGCCAATTAATTCAAGCAAGACTAAAAGAATTTATATCGATATATTGTTTTTGTTTAATTTTGCCAGTGTTTTCAAGTGATGATGAAAAGGACACTGTCGTGAAAGGAGTGCAAAGTGGGGCTTGTGATTTTCTAGTGAAGCCGATTCAAATCAGCACTCTCAAGATTCTATGGCAACATGTTCTTCGGAGCAACCCATCGACGAGGAACAATTCTACTAAAGAATTAGAGATGCCGCGCGCTCTGATCACATCGACATCTAACGATACCGATCCTCAGGCAGAGAATGAGGAAGAGAATTCTAAAACCTTGCAAAGGAGCAGCGAAGATGAAGGTGATCAAAGTCAGACTAAAAGCAAGGCGAAGAAGCCCCGCATGGTTTGGACACCTGAGCTAAATCGAGCGTTTATCATGGTCGTCGACAGTCTTGGAAGCGATGGTACGTGATGTGTTTAAGAACCTGTTTCATGATGATTTTTCAAGTAGCTTTCTTATATGGCTTCTCCTTTTTGAGTGAGATAATAGTTGATCTTACCGATGGGTTCCCATATGAGGTGATGCAGATGCCAAACCTAAGAAGATATTGCAAATTATGAGGAAAATAACGGGTGTTCCTCAACTCACTCGGCAAAATGTCTCCAGCCACCTTCAGGTAAGAGTCCCTTATTCAACCTCATTCGGAAAGATCAAGAGCAAACAATTGGGAAGAACATATCAGTGCTCTAACAATTGTATTTAATTCCATGAAGTTCCGTGAGAAATGCTTATCAAATCAAGCTTGTTAATTGTGCAGAAATACCGCATGAACTCCAAGAAGACAGGTGAAGCCTCAAAGCATCAAAGTGCACATTCTTCTCTCGTTGACGGCCCTGGCTTTGCCAATCCGACCCATTCCACTCCTCTACCATCATCATCATTAATTGGGTGCGGTGGTAACCAAAACGATGTTGCTTCAGCTCAATATCCATCACAAGCTCTGAGGATTGCCCCTCAAGGGCCGTGCACAGGTTGTAGCATGAGGATGCCTAATCCAGTTGAGTTCCCAAAAAATGATGCGCTCCCAAGGTACCAAATAAGGCTCCAATCACAGCCACTTGCACCGTTGCAGCAAATGAATCCACTTCTCCAAAACTTCGGTTGCCAACAGCAAGGGAATGAATCAGCTCAACGCTTTTTCTATGCTTCTGCACCATCCGTTGGGTTCACTTCACCGATGAATAACATCACACACCCAGTTCTTCCTAATCAGAGTGACACCTCACTCATTGTGCAGATGTCCCAAACACCTTCAAATAGGCAAATCTTTGATGAGACTGCAGCTGCAAGACACTATCTTTCCACCACTACTCACCCTCATCCATTGCATGGCCAGATTTCAACACATGACAGTCGAAGCCTTAATAAGAGTGACACCTCATTCATCGTGCAGATGTCCCAAACACCTTCAAATATGCAAATCCTAGATGAGACTGCAGCTGCAAGACACTATCTTTCCACCACTACTCACCCTCATCCATTGCATGGCCAGATTTCAAAACATGACAGTCGAAGCCTTAATTCAAGTACTCCCTATCCCACTTCTGAGCAGGGTCTGCCTGGAGCCCTCAGCACCATCAGAGCTAAAGTGAATGAATCCTGCAGCAGCAATATCATGGCAGTCAAAGGAGAGTTCTCCTACCGGAACTACCATAATGCCATTGCTGAGGACTGCCAAGGATATGGTGACGAGGCCATATTTGCAGATAAGCTTGATCCGGTTAGTTGATTTATTTGGTTGGTTACTTTAAGTTTGATATAGGGATTGGCAATGACGACTCATTCTAATGACTATTTTTTTCTCTTTAATGCAGAATATCTTCAAGGATCTTGGGTTTGGGGAAGACGTTCCCTCTTTTGGCAACTTCATCCAGGACAATGGTGCCATTTAGGAGAAGACTAAAGAGTAATCTTCCTACGGCATCATATTTCTGTTAATGATTGCATGGATGAACTTCAACTCTAGTTATGGTGTTCTGTATTGAAGCGATAGCTAATTGAAAATATTTCATTAAAACCATCGACATTCTCTCTCTCTCTCTCTCTCTCTCTCGACCGTGCATCACGTCTAAATGCTGGCACGTGTATCTGTGTGTCCAGGTTGTTGGTGTTGCCTCAAAATCCTGATTTTGTTCAATCTTGTAACAAAGAATCTTAAGCTTACTCTGAATTTAGCGGAACAATTCCCCCCTTAAAGTTGAAAATGCTTGAAAACTGACCATATCAGTATGGCCTGTTCATTTGTAATTGGAGATAGTAAATTGAACTAGCCTTGACATTAGCTAAATCAATTAGCAAACCATACTTCGATCAGCCATCATTCCTCAAGGACATTTCGGAATGAAATAATGCTGCAAAGGTATTTGAATCGTCAATTAGGCAATTTTGACTGAGAGTGAACTCTAAACGAGAGGAGAAGGTGCAGATAGAATCCAGCAGTGAAACTAAAAGCTATCAAATCCCTATTCTAGTTCAAATTCAGCTGCATAAGTAAAAGCCATCAAATGCTTACTCTACGGTGATCAAATTCTAAGTTTCCGCATCCAAACCATAGTATTCAATATCTAATGGTGAGGTAATGAAGGCATATATCTAACTGATCATTAATATTCCAAGCAAAGAGTTCTACAGAGAAAATACGGGCTGATTTGTCACTAAAGCAGCAAGAATATATGCGCTGAGGTTCATTCTCTTGCACTGGATTAAAGCTTGGTCTAGAGAATGTCTCTTCTGGCATGAGCCGAAAAAACGGAGAGATGATACTAAGGTAGAAAGTGATGGCAGCACTCAGCAAGAATACCGACAGGAATATCAGTACTTCAATCATCTCTTCCTGAAATGTGTTACTGGGCACAACCGCCACACTTTCCTGGCCACAAACTCCAGTTGAAGACTCCACACACAAGTTTGGATTTGCAGCAAATGCTCCTGGAAATCTCCAGCACCCCTGTTTTTTAGAGATATATCCTGAGAAGCAGTTGGACGATATATCCAGCACAGTTAGATCTTCAAGTCCAGAGACATGTTCCAGTACCTGACCTGATAGCGAATTATATGACATATCCAAGGCTGTTGCTGTTGTAACATGCCTTTATCTAACCAACAAAGCCCATCGGAACTCCAGCAGCCATTAAAAGATCAAGAATAAAATCCCAATTGACAGGGTCAAATGCTTTTGCAATATCAGCCTACATAGGATCTGGCTGATAGTCTTGTTCTATGATGGTACTTCCCAGTTTCATGAGGAAGCAGTTCATCATCTGTAATTTCCCTGTTTTCTGCAAAAGAACTCTCATTTGGAGCTACAAAAGAAGGCAGAATCCTCCTCAGTCTGAGAAAAAAATATCTTAGTCACACATTTGTAGACCACCATTGCAGCATGATAATGGTCTAATACTGTGTCATCTTTGAAGGATTAGGGACTTCCAGTATAGAGGGATGGCCGTAGCATTGATAGCTCCAAGGAGATTAGAAAATGAGGGAAAAAATTTGGCACTGCTCTAATAAAATCAGTACCAGCAATGTTCCAGCCGTTTTCAAATGAGCAAGAGGTGAGGCACATTTTCTTAATATGCGATTTATTGAGGACATATGTAAAATGATTCTTTCCTGAAACCCGTTGTAGATGTCATGGTAGAAAAGTTTTGTAAGTTTTTACGAAAACTTCATCAACTGTGTAGTTTTTGGTGACTAAAATGAATAGTGGATTCAAGTAAAAAATTGTTGAAGCTCCCTTACGAACTTACTATGACAATTTACCTGATGAAATGGATGTTGTTCAAACGATGGAGAAACCATGTTACTATACATATTATGTGTAATACCCAGATTTAGGGACGAGAGCTAGCTCCCAGACCTAGGGTATCATCATCTTCCTCCAGTCGCTTGAAGAACAAGGTACAAAGATAGAGGAAATCCAGCATCTTATCTGGTGCTCTTCCCTTCAGTGCTTGATTTGTTAACCCCTCCAAATTTCGCAGCAGCATCGGAAATGCTTGTCTGTAGGAAAGATTGGACCAACGCCAAAAGAAGGCCACAGTACAAAACTTGGGGCCTTATCGAGCTACAAGTTGGACAGAAGATTGTGCACGAACACTCAGCGCCCCAATCTTGATGCAACAAGGATGGATGCATTCGGATTCACATCGAAGGTTCTTTCCACAGGAAGAATTCAATGTTTCACAGGTTCATTGGAAAACTAATTCAAGACTTCAATTTTGATTGTTTGACCAAGAAAATGTATCAAATCCGAAAATGTATATCACATCAAAAGCATGTATTGCTTGCTTACTGTTGTCACAACATTTTTTGGGGTGACATTCCCACTCTTAGGCTTGATGATATGCAATATTTTTTCAGCTTGAAAATACATTCGTTTATACCAAAAGGACATGTCACTTCCATTGCTAAGTGCTGCTACATCTGTTTCATAGATCTCTCAGGCAAAGACCAAAATTACTAGGGGCAAATGGCCAAGAACACAATAAAAAGGGAGAAAGAACTGTACAAAATGAATAACGATGCTTCAATTTGCAATTTAAAATCCACCAAGATAAAGTCAACACCATCTAATTACTTTTGTCGTGGTTGTCCCTATGTACCCATGGCCATAAATAAGCATTTCTCTCTCTTTTTTTTTTTCGCCTTTTAAAGTTTGACCCATGATCGATATCGTTCAAAGCCTTCAGAGTTCTTTTTTCTTCCCTCCTAAATATCCCCCAAAACTGTACAAAATCATGTCTAAAAAAACTAAAAAAAAAAAAAAGAGAAAAAGAAACAAGAGAAAAAGAGGTTCTGTAATCCCTCCAGAGCAAACGTTAAACGCGATAGCTGTTATATATATTTCCAAAATGTCACCGGAGTCTGAATCTCTCTCAAATCATAGAATAAGAGAAATCTTTTCATTCTCTCATAGAAGAACAAGGGATCACAGGGGGTCCTGTAATCCCTTCGTCTTCCCTGGCTTCCTCCCCCGCTATTCCTCGATGGCATGCATGGACGAAAGGTAGAGGTCGTAGGGCGCCCACAGATGGTCGACGCTGCATGGCCTCCTCGAGTCCAGCCTCAGCCATGGCTTGCCCTTCCCGCTCCAGTGCAGCAGGCTTATTGGGCCAGCGTTGAGAGCCCTGCACTTGCCTTCGAGGTTGTCCCCCCGAGGCCGTGCTGGTTCCACCTGTGGTCGACGGCCTTGATGTTGCCGCCCAGGACGAGCAGGAACGGCGGCAGGGAGCCCAGGTGATAGATCCTCTTGCGCTTCTGAACACCCATCCAGGACTCCACCTTCTCCGTGTACCCTCCTTGCCTCCACTTGTCCACATCCACGACCATCACCCCCGTGTTGAAGTAGCAAGGTTTTCTCCCCTTGAAGGTCCTTGACAGGGCCGGGTCCGACCAGAAGAGGTTCGTGAAGTACTTGGTGAAGTTGGCGTGGCAGTACTCCGGGGCCGCCAGGACCTTGCCCTCCAGGCTCACCCCCCAGAGCTTGGCAATGTCGTCGACCACGACCAGGTCTGAGTCGAGGTAGATGACCCGCTTCACGTCGGTTGGCATCATGTCCGCCAGGTAGATCCTCGCGTAGTTGAGGGGCTGGTCAAGCGCCTGCCGGATTGACTTGGAGATCTTGCCGCGCACCCGGCCGGAGTCGAAGCGGTAGACCTTGAAGTGGAGGTACGGGAAGGTGGACCGGATGCTCGAGAACACCTCTGGCTCGAACCGTGCCCACAGGAAGTGGAACTCGAAGTTCTCCGGGCACATGGAATGCTGGAGAATCGACAGGACCGCGGCCATGGTGCCCCGGAGGTAGTTGGAGTCGAGGGTCATGGCCACGTGGATCCTATTGGCCTGGTCGCATGCATCGGCATTGCGGAAGGCGGGGCCTCCCGGAAGACGGAGACAGCAGGGGACGGCTTCCGGATGATGCCGAGGCGGACCCCTGGGGAGGCATTGCCGGCGACGGTGGAGGAGTGGCATGGGAGGAGGAGGAGAGACAGGAGGCCAAGGAGTGGGAGGGAATGGGGGCTCCAATAGGCCATCCTGTCCCAAAGTCATTAAAGGTTGGAGTAAGTGGATAAGGGATTATCTCTGGAAGCCTAATTGAAACGGTAGTGGCCATTCTTAGGTTGTCCTTATGAGAGGAGGTTAAGGAAGAAGAGGGGAATGATTGACTGATATTTGGAGGAAGAGGATGAGAGGGAGGGACAGAGAGAGAGAGGGTTGGTGAGACTGGGAGGAAGAGAAGATTTTGCGGAGGCTCTCTCTCGTGTGATATACCAACAAGTGATTGCAGGACAATCACCAAATTAAAACAATTTACTCCTCACAAACGTTAAAAACAAAAGAAAAAGAACTTTAGGCAATGTGCATGTCCTCATTGAATGAGAACCTAAAAAAAATTTACATGATTTATGAATTTCTAGAAAGAGATGTTTTATTGATCCATAGTATACAGCTGAAGTTTATCCTGAGCTATTTTTCCATAAATTTTAGTGGCTCATGTCCTCAAATCTATTAGATAAAAACATATGACCCAATAAAATGGACTATTAAAATACGGAAAACTTCGAATATAGCATGCAGGTCAACTATCAGGAACCTTCATTTTCGGGTATATCTCAACCAATATCAAAAGCTGTATGATCTCGACATACGCCTATTAATATTTCTAAAAGTCAAAAGGCACGTATTGTTTCGTCAAAAAAAAAAAAAAAGGCACGTATTGCCACCTTATATATGTGATTGGTTAAATGGGTACGGTCATAAACCTTTATTATAACCAGACCCTCTTGTTCTATCATCGGCACCAGCATATTTTAAAGAAAATAATTTAAAATTTTTTAAACTTATTATACGGTGGCTAATTTTAGGGCTTTTGGATATACTCTACATGTCAAATCAGGTAAATGAATTGTTATAGTCTCTAATAATAGGTTAGCTCGAGTAAAAGCAACAAAAGATAGAGCTTGAGAGATTCCAAATCATGCATTTAATTATTCTTAATAAACTGAATATCCTCACATGAATCTACACTGCATATTCTTCAAAGTAAATATTTTATATTGCAATAAACTCAATTGTCTTCAGCCTGCATTCGACAACATCATCTTTTATTATAGATCCATGTCCCACGACAAAGACACAAACAAAGCCATACTCTCACCCGTTTATGAACGCTTTGCAGACCAGTTCAAGCCCCTCCCGCAAAGGGAAACAAAGCAAGTCATCACTCGGAGACTGGATAGTTCTCGCATCTGATTCTACAGTCCTGAAGCTCGAGTTGAGCCCCGATGCTAAACCGACACTTGAGGTTTATCTGCTCTGTCACAGGGTTCAAGCATTTCGTACAATCTGGATGGTCGAGGACCCCGTTGCAAGCTCCATAGCCATAGCACGAACCTCGCGAGCTGTAGTAGCTATAACCTTTGCTCGCTGTGTTCCTACTTATGTCATCGAGAACCGAAACTAAGTCGGTCTAAAACGTGCCGTCCGGCCAAAATTTTACTCCGTTGCAGACTTTGTTCACCACACCCGTGTTTGGATCGCCTACTGCAACACGGCAGACGAAGGTTAGCCGGATGACGAATATAACCAAGATTTTCGCAGAAGCAGCCATGTAATATGTCGTTCTTTCCCTTCTGTTCTTCTTTAGCATGCTGCTCTCTAAAGCTGAGTTTCGCAGGCTATTTAAAGGCGTTGATAGTGCAGAAGTTCTCTCTCCGCTGCCGGTTCCTCACACAATTTAGAGTATAGTTTTATTAGTATTGAAAGAAAGCAAGAACCGACAAGGAGAAGAGAATAAGAGAATTTGTGGGGGAAATTTTCTGTATGTATTGCGTATTGTCTCAATGTACAAGCTTCAAATTATAGTACAAAGTGTACAAGAAAAGGCAATAATGCATTCTACAAATCAGATCCGATATTAAATTGATCTCAATTGATTCAATGTATTGATCTCAATCCAAATGAAATTGGAAGATTCATGCATATCTTCCAATACTCCCCCTCAAGCTGATGGCTTGTAGATGTCCAATATGCCTAGCTTGTTCAATAGATATGCATGCTGTCTTTGACATAGAGGTTTGATGAAGATGTCCTTAGGCTCTTCTTGGTCCCAATCCCTCTCGTCTCAATTACTTTCTCTTGAATTTTTTCTTGAGTGAAATGGTAGTCCACCTCTATATGCTTCATTCTCTCATGCACTATTGGGTTAGACATAAGTTTGAGGGTTGCGTCATTGTCACGGAACAACTTAGTTGGTCCCTTAATTTGTATCCCAATGTCTTGAAGCAAGCCTCATAACCACACTATTTCACATGTGATTTTTGCCATAGCTCGATATTCTACCTCTAATGAGGATGATGAGATGATTGTCTATCTCCTTATCTTCCACGAGAGTAGAGATTCTCGTGGAAGATTATTTAATATAGAAACCTGTGATGGATCTTCTGCTCACAGGACAAGTTGCATAATCCGCATCGCAATAAGCGGTCATTTCCATATTACACTTCCCAAAAAGAAGGATCCCAACTCCTAGGCATTTCTTTAAGTATTTCACAATCTTTAGGGCAGCGTTCATATGAGATTGATTTGGCTTATGCATGAACCAAGTGTCTGCACTACATAACATATATCTAGCCTAGTCATAGTCAAATATATAAGTTTCCCAACGAGTTCTTGCTTACCTAATGGATCTTTGAGTACAGGATCATCTTCTTGAGATAGATACTCTTACATCATAATTCGTCGTAGTTAACTTCATATTTTTCTTGATTGGAACAACCCCTATCTCTATAAACCCTAAGAAAATTCCATGTAAATTTCTTCATCTAAAGCTCTATGAAGGAAGGCATTGTGGATGTCCATTTGGTGTAATGCCCAATCTTGGATAGTTACAACTGAAAGAAACGAAGGGATTGTAACATCTTTGGCTACGGGAGAAAAGATTTTGTGATTATCAAATCCTTTTGCTGTGTGAATCCTTTAACCACCAACCGAGCCTTGTATCGTTCAATGGATCCATTTGCCTAATATATAATTTTGTACACCCATTTGCATCCAATTAGCTTGCGATGAGGGGGCAAAGTCACAAGCTCCCATGTTTGATTATCTACTAGGGCCTGTAGTTCTGCTTCCATAGCTTTTTGCCATTGTGAATTGGAGTATACTTCATCGTAGTTTGATGGTTCCCGCTCTTCAGATGTGACTGACACAACATCTATGTTCCAGAGATAGTTGATCAAAGGAAACATAGGAAGAGATGGGATAATGAATACCTAGTGAGTTATGCGTAGAACAAATGTAGTCTTTGGTCCAAATTGGTGGGTGTGTGGCACGTCCAGAACATCTTGGTGTATCTTGCTTTGGGGGTGAACCTCTGGAGTTGGTCCCATCGATGGGATTAGATGTTTCCTCAATAGCCATTTCATTAGAAGTTAGGTCCAACATTGCCATCAAAGGAATTATTTTTGCAGTTGGATTCGACGTTGAAGGGTTGCTTGGATTCTCTGGTTATGTAGTCCAAATATAATCTGGATTGTTGAAGGCTTCCTTAATGGGAGAAATGAGAGAAGTCCCCATGTCTGCTGTTGGTGACCCTTGTTCATTGAATGGAAAGATATCTTCATAGAACATGACGTCCCTATTAACAGAGAACTCTCCTGTGGATGGTTCAAGTACACGGTATCCCTTTTGTAGATTGGGATATCCCATAAATATACAATGCCGAGCATGGGGACCCATTTTGTCCTAATGGCCTATTGTAGTGGTGTAACATAAGCACCTAAAGATATTACGATGAACTAGCTTTGGCTTTCTTCCAAAAAGTAGTTGGAAAGGAGTTCATCCTTCAAGTACCTTCATTGACATGCGATTAATCAGGTAAGCTATAGTCATCACACAATCCCCCCAAAAATTGTTAGAAATGAAGGCTGGAAATTTCAAAGGCCATGCAACTTCTAATAGATGACGGTGTTTCTGTTCCACTGCTCCATTTTATTGTGGAGTGTATATGCACGAACTTTCGTGTAATATGCCTTGAGATGAGAAAAGAGCAGCATGCTCGTGATTGAAAAATTCTCTTCCATTATTTGTTCGGACACGTTGCACAGATTTTCCAAATTGGGTCTTCAATAAAAAAAGGAAAGTCTTCAAATTTGAGAGAACTTGACCCTTAGATTGCATAAGGAAGACACATGTGACTCTAGAGTAGTTGTCCACAATAGTGAGAAAAAACCGAGACCCATCATGATTTAGAGTGTTATAGAATCCCTAAACATCAATATGAAGTATTGAAAGGATACTATTTGCACGATTTTTGCTTAGTGGAAAAGAGGAACATGATTGTTTTGCAAGCGGACAAATATAACATCGAGGATAAGGAAATAGAGAACTATAGCCCATTCTAGAATGCAAAATGAACTTTTTATCATTGGTAGACACATTACACAATACTTGTTTACTGAAGGAAATATGAGATAAATTAAGACTTCTTGAAAAAATGATTCAAAAAAATAATCCTTTAGAGAGATTACCCTATGTGATCATTTGCCAGTTGAAAGGATTTGAAAGAAACAAGTATCAGAATAAAAAAGAACTTGGCAAGAATTTTATTTGCAAGCTCTAGACACAGAAATGGAATTAAATTGAAAATCCAACATATAAAAGATATTTTCGAAAGTAATTTAGGAACTAAAATTTACTATCCCTATCATAGTGACATGAGTAATGTTTCAATTGGGTAATTGCATAGAAATAGGAATATCCAACTCTTCATGAAAGGTGGAAAATAAACCTTTATCACAAATGATATGATCATTAGCTCCCAAATCAATGATCCAAGCATTTCTTGAAATGGAATTTATTAGGCAATGAGAAATACATGAGAAGTTACTTCCTTTGTTGGAATTGCCTACATAAGTTGTTAATATTGTCCATGTGTGATGGATTGATCTAAATTTGGATCTACCGACCCAATAAGTTGATAGGCCACTTTTAAAATTTCCTTCCCTTTTCCTTCCTTTTCTTCGGGTTTACTGTGTAACTTCCAACAATTATCAATTCTATGATGGGGCCACTTGCAATATGCACATAATAATTTTCCTCTATTTTTGAATTGGGCCCATAATTTCTAGAAAATTGGATGCTGTTGGATCACTTGTCCATTGTCCAGATTTAATGGGGAATCACTACCTCTAGAATCGTTAGATTGTTGCGCTCGATATGGGTTGTTGGCTCTAGATCTTTTCTAGGTGTGCTATTCTCCCCCAAACCCTAGCCCCTCTCATTGCTCTTTCTCTCAGTCTAGGGTTTTGTGGCCTCTCTCGCCCCTCGTTGTGAGCTACGAGCGCAAGACTCTCGGCTCCTTTTGTGTGCTCCGACGAGGTGAGTCATTGGCTCTCTTCCTACGTAGCTAGTTCAAACAAGCAACCGAGCGGAGGCGCGAGTTCTATAGCGAGATCTGAGACCTGAAGGTTAGGTAAGAATCATTTAAAATCGGGAGGAAGAGGGTAGCTTTCTTTCTTTCTTTCTATTTTTCATCACCTTATATTGTTGTAGGGTTGCCTCTAGCCCTTTGAGTTTTTCTTTGGCCACTTCCAACTCATTCTAGATCGCTGATAGCTTGTTGAAGCATGTTATGACAATCATGTTTCCTTAATTCAACTCCGTAAGGGCTTGATGAAGCAAATTTTTTTTTTTGCCCGATCCAATTTCCAGTACATCTCTTTTATGCTATCCCACCAGGTTTTTGAGTCTTCTATGGGGGTAAACCAATGGTAATTTATGGGCTTATGCAATTTCCTATCCAGATTCTTACTAACTGATTGCATTTTTTCCATTGCTGTGCCATTCTCTTATTGGTCGGAATCGAAATAATTCTGTTGATAAAACCGTATTTATCCTTCATAACAATTGCCAAAAAGCCCACACCCAAGACAAATAGCTCTCAGGTCCTATGAGAAGGTGGCTGATGAGCTGCAACTCTAGTCCTTTAGCGGTGGAGACAAATAGCATGTCATTGGATTCTAGGCGATCCGTGGTGGCCGTGATGGGAAATGGCAAGAAACCAAGTGAGAAACCCAGGTTGGGATTTGCACCTTGACCCGGATTCACCTAGACCCATTAGACCTGCTTGCCTCATTTGTGGCTAGTTGGCTATCGCTAGGCTGGATGGTTTCCTCTTGAATTTGGATTCCTCGAAAGGAAAAATTTGCACTTCGCTCATAATACATGGGATAAGGCATCCACTAGCATGGTTGGCCCACAATGTGTTGGCTCAGAATGGGTTGCCCCATATTAGGTTGCCATTGGGGAAATTGGCCCAGAATGAGCTAGCTTTGGGCTCTAATGGATACAACGGCTACATTCTATACGAGATCTTATATCTCTGAGGTAGGCGTTTCCATTAGTGGGATATGCTATTTAAAGATTTGCTCATCGGCCATGGTGGTGGTAAAAAAGAAATCCTTTCTTCGCTTGCTTTAATAATTTAAACTTCAAGAGACTAATTTCTACACTAAAGTGCTAACGTTGTTTTGCAAGTTAGCGTGTCTCTTTTAGCAAGCAATCAAAGACTGCGGAAGCTAAGTGAGAAGCACAACCGGTGCTCTAATACCATGAAAGAAAACAACAAATCATAGACAAGGAAAAGAGAATAAGAGAATTTGTGAGGGAAATTTTATGTACTTTTTCTATTGCATATTGTCTCAATGCACAAGCTTCACATAATAAGGCCTAAGTGCCAAAATTTGGCACAATTAGACATTTAAGTGCCAAAAGTTAAGAAATTGACACTTTTTTGAAAAATGGGACATTTGAATTCACATTCGGTGAACTCCGTTGGAAATCTTACATGACAATTTTTTATTAATTATTCTTGCTTATGTGACTCATTGGAAGGCTGACTCAACAAATAAACATAAAAACGATATCGTTTTGACACAATTCGAATTTTAATATAAAAATTAATTAAATTAAATTTAAAACCTTTAAAAAGGAAGGGAGGAGGAAGATGAATAGGTGGCAGCGACTAAAGGCTGCCCTAGTCGAGGGTTAGCAACCCTAGTGAACCGATAGTGAGGGCTCGCTGAGGGCTTGCGAGCCCTTGCCTAGATCTAAGGTGAGGGTTGTGGCCCTCCCCCAGATTCGGCGAGGGTCGTTGGCCCTTGCCCAACCGGGCCAAGGGTCACCGTTGGCTGGGGGGCCATCTTAGTAGGTGGTGGCCCTTGGCCCAGCCGACGACCCTCGCTGAATCTGGGGAAGGATTGTGACGTTCGCTCCAAATCTAGGCGAGAGCTTGCGGGCCCTTGCCGTCGGTCGACTGGGGTCACCGAATTTGGGGAAGGGCTGTGACCCTCACTCCAAATCTAGGCGAGGACCCACAGGCCCTTGTTGCTGGTCAGCTGGGGTTGCCGACCCCTGGTTAGGGCTTGGTGACCTCGGCTGACCCTCCCCCCACCTTTCCGATGATGGTGAGGTGGCGGCGCCGACTAAGGGCGAGGGGTGAGCCCTCGGCCACCGCCGCTTGTTCATTTTCCTCCCCCCCCTTTTAAATTTGGTTTTAAATTTAATTTTATTAATTTTTATAATAATTATCTACCACATCAACCTAAAAATGATGTCGTTTTGGCACTATCTAGTCATATTAGCATGCAAAACAATGTCATTTTGCACTAGGCTCACCACAAAATCGCTACGTCAATGTTTTGGCTGGATTTTCTTGCCGTTGGCATTTAACTAATCCAATTTACTCTAATTTTGGCACTGAAGTGTCGCTTTCCTAACTTTTAACACTTAGTGTCCCTTCATGCCAAGTTTTGACACTTAAGTATCTCTTCGTGCCAAGTTTTGACACTCCAAGTATCTTTATGTCCATATTATAGTATAAAGTGTACATAAAAAAATGCAATAATATATCTACGAATTAGATTTGATATTAAATTGTTCTCGGTTGATTCAACATTTGGATCTCAATCCAAATGATATGGGAAGATTCATGCATATCTTCCAACAAGTGTGGCCGGCCTTTATAATAGTTAAATTCATCATCGAGTTTCGTTATCTGCAAGAAATATTTTCTTGCACCGATGAATCTTATCAGAATCTTGTGCTCAGATTTCCTTCCGAATAAGGAACTTTCTCACAACATGCGCTGAACTTTTGTCTCCACACGTCCTGATCGTATGTAAGAAGGGGATATTTCCACATCCCATGTTTGCTTTAGCACAGCTTGTTTTAGCATAGAGACGGTTCTATCCTTAAGCAAAAGACAGATTATCGGCCTGTCAAGCTATCAGACAGCTGGCGCTTCTCTCCTTCGATATAAAAAAAGTCATGCCTGGAGTCTCGAATGTCATTGGTGACTCGATAGCCAACAATCGGAGATCTTCGTGCTTCACGCTACAGTTTCAAGATTTCGAAACGAGAATATTTAGGTAAGCCCTAAAACTCATCATATTATATTAGTGCATTAGAATTTTATAATTTTTACTCGTATATTTTACTTTAAAATTCATTATTTTGATGAATTTGAATCCTTTTATTGACTCTGCCATTTTCAAGTGGGAGAAAATGTCACGTGTTCTGTAGATTATCTTTCGATCTTTGGATGGACTTTGCCATCATTTTTTCAGTTCTCGAAAGCCAAAAGACATGTATTTGTGACGCTGACCTAAGAATAAACAAAACTGAAATACTAAAAATGCAAATATAGTTTGAAAAATTGAAGAACCAAACAAAAATAAGGAAAACAAGGGATAGTAAAGGGAGAAGGCTGAAGGATTGGCTAGGGGGTGGAGGGATTGCAGGGTGCGGTGGTTACCCAATGAAGATTGATAATACTCGCCCGGCCACTGGCAAGGGTTGCCCTCACCATGGCCCATGGTTAGGCGAAGGGGTTGCCAGCACTATCTTTTTGTTTTTTTACTATTAGTTTGATCACTTTCAGATTCATTTTTTTTTTAATTTCAATACTTAATTCTTTTAAAGTTATAGACTTATACTTTTAAAAAAAAGTTTTTAGTTTGATTTTAATTTAATGTTTAAAAAATTCTTGTAGATATGGCACCGAGGATGTCATTTTTTGTGTTGAGGGACCTCCAGCCATAACTTTAACGGACTCTTGAGATTACGAATATAGTGAAAAAAGTCACGTGACAGTTTCCATCCATAGAGTTAATTAATGACTAAAGCACATTGAAGTTGCAAATTTTAGAATTCATATGCATAGAATAAAAGTTTTACGACTTAAGTGTGTGGACGTGACAAGTTCCCGGACTCACGGTATATTTATCCAAAATAATTTGGAGCTTCAAGTCATCGGAGATTGGGAAAAACCATTTTGCCAATGGTCTCTTCACTGTATTCTCGTTAAGATCTTCGTAGTTTTTGTTCATGTTGTTAATATAAAAAAAAAAAAAAACTAGAGTACTCGTTAGTAGTTCTTTTCAAAGTGCCACCTAGTTTCGTTATCAAACATGGGTCCCAGACAGGTTTACCATCTTTTAGTTGCAGACCATGAAATTTGTCTAAATACATGTTTTAAGCTATTGTTGTCATCAAGCATGGGATTCCAGAAACATTCAGAATCAGGGGACTAGGACAGCATGTCCTTATGGCATAGCAGAGGTGGAGACATGATATAGACAACAGACATAATCAATAATACGAAAGATTTTATCCAGACCACCGTCTGTAAATGGGATGCTGGGAGTCCAAATCCAGGCAATAGATGAATTTTCTCGAGTCCTAGAATGGATTGACGATGATTATTATCATTTTTTATTTGGAAGTATGGGGAATTTTTAAGTATATTGTATGATAAATATGTCACAATGGGTAAAATTTGGGGTTTTTTGGTGACTTTTACACTTTTTAATATTCATAATAGGAAAATTATTTTTCTCAAATAAAAAACTTCTTAAATTAAAAAAAAAATTAAAAATCATATTTCAATATAAATAATATTTGAATTTTAATATGAGAAATTCAATATAACAAAAATAACAATTTATTTTATTTAATTTAATCTGATTTTTATTTATATATTCGAATTTAATTCTATTTTATAATTATAATTATAAATATATGTTATTTATTACATATTTTAGATGTTTTAGTATTTTAAGTATTTAGTACATTTACTATTTAATAAAATTTTATTAGAGAATTGTGGAAGGGGAATAAATAAATAAAAAAAAATTAATTAAAAATAGAGAGGGAAATAAAATAAACAAGGAAAAAAAATAAAGTAAACAAAAGTTTCATGAGAGATTTTTTACCTTCTCCATTTATAGAATTTTGATTCAATATGATATAAATATATTCGATTTTATTATTACAATCATCAAATAATTGATAAGATGTAGCAAAATCTTTGAATTTCATATATTATCATATACATTCCTATTTTGGTTAGAAAAATCTAGATGTCCAAATTTAGCCATTATACATATATCATCGACACAAATATGATTGGGATTAGAAGTGTATTTATTTCATTTTAAATTCGTGCTTTCCTAACTTATATTCACAAATATGTGTCAAATCTTATTTTTAAGCAATTTTAAAGTTGCTTGAAAACAAGTCGATACTCTTATAGTTTTAATTTATATTTATACCTTCCCAAGTAAATTTTATTTGATAATTATGGATTTCCGTTATTACTGTAAAAGAAAATTTCGAAGTAAGAGCTAAAGACATCAACCCAAATGCCCCAGCCACAAGTTTTGTTAATTTGGGAGTAAAGCTACGCACATCCTCACGTCATATCATGCTCCAGCCCCAGCCCCGGTCAACGGTTTCCTCATGGGTTTTTTTGTCCGTCATTGTATGGAGGACCTATATATACAATATATATTTTTAAAAGTTTTCCAAAAAAGGTTTACAATTGATTCAATCCCAAGGTGGCCATCCTTTCGATGAGTGCACGAAAAATCATTCCAAAAAGCGTGCAAATGACAACCCATTCTTCCTTACCCTGGACAACTTCGCGTTCGAATGTCCAGCCCCCCGCCGGATGCTCTCCTTTTCCTCGAACATGGCTCGGATGGAGTACGGACATTTTCAGGCATTTGGTTTTCGAACATTGGCCTAGTGTTGTGCCGGCTTGGGGGCCGAGTTGATGAATTCGGAGAACAAGCCATTCCAGCGTGAAGGAGCACTTGAAAAGTCAAGTTTGTCATTATTGAGACTGAAAGGTCGAGAGGTCCCATTGACCGCTTGAAAGGTCGAGAGGTCCCAGTGATTGCGTGTTCTAATTTACAGAACGAAAGGAATCGTTGAAAACGAGCGTTCCGTTTGAAGTGGGGAGATAAAAAATTCGGAAGAGTGAGGAATTCTTTTTCGAGGTCGTCAGCCACTCACGCCTTTGCATGCGCGCTCCCTGATAATGCATAGGCATCAGCCTGGGACGGTGTAAAATATGTATGATGTAGCTTTTGAATAGTGGAATCATAAATTAGAATGATGTATCTTTTGAATAGTAGAATCATAAATTAGAATGAATGAGGTTGCATATGCTTACGTAGGATGCACTTCCCATGACATCATTACTTTGATCTGCATTAAGTAGGAATTTGAGCATCCTTCCAGTTCCAGGTCCCTGTGCAGCCCAAAACAGGAGGGAGAGATCAGAGCGAGAGACCGAAGGATGCAGGCTCTGAGCACCGCTGAGTTGTTCTGCAGAGGCTTAGACGAGCCGCCGGTGAGCCCTCTCTACTCATCGGTCTCCGTCCATTCGGATGTAAGGCATGCTCGGTGGCCCCGATAGACGACGCTCTCATTCGCCTCACCGTTTAACCACCGGCCCGCAGGTACTGTTCGAAGAAAGTTTAGGAGCGAGGAAGGTGATCCTGAACCGGCCTTCCAGGTTGAACTCCATCACTTTCGAAATGGTGAGAGCGTCCCTCTGCTTCGTTCTTCACTTGTTTACATGTCTCCATTGCTCATGCTTGTAATCGTCCCGTCCGAGTTCGCAGGCTTCTCAGATGATTAGGAAGTTGCGAACCTACGAGGACGATCATACCGCCAACCTTGTTATTTTGAAGGTAATTAGAGATTGTGCTTATGCATGTCCCTTCTTCCTAGTTGCCAGTACATATCTAAGTAAATAACACTAGTTGACGGTTCATTTACCGGTCGTTAAAAGTTAACTTATTAATTTTGCCTTTTCTTTTCGTCTAAAATGATAAATTATGCTTGATGTTTCATTTTCATCATAGTGTGAGAGTAAAAAAGTACACGGCTAAAGCAATTAATACAACATATGGATGATTTGTACAGGCAGCGATTTAAACATATGTCCATGTCATGAGTACTTTCAATTGGAAAACACTAGGTGTATAATTGAGATGAAGAAAAAGCCAAATAAATGAAGTAACGAGATTTATAAAACTAATTTATTATACCTTTCATTAAGCAAATGTTGATATAATAAACCGAACAGGACATTGCTGAGAAATAAAAAAAGAAAAAGCAGGCATATATGAAATTATTGAACAATACAACAAATATAAAACTCAAAAAAAACTTTTTTAGTATAAATAATCAGTGTTTATCCGAAGAACAAAGCAACGGTGGGACCAAAGAAAAAACGATTTGCACTGCAAATCATCATATAAAATGGCAAATAAATATGAGATCCTAAGTTGGTCACAACAAATAATATGTAAAATGACTCGATTCCCTTAGATATCTGATTAAATTGATCTTCAAATCCAATTTGTTTACAAGCAAGATATAATTAATTTGTGAGTTAATTAATCAAACATTTAGATGACTAGTACTTCACTTAAACTCAATCAACACGACACTGGAAAGACTGCATCAAACCTTTTGTAGTAATATGAATGATTTTTCCTCTATAAAATATAAAAACCACACATTGAAGAAAAAAATTGTTTTGAAGGCAAGATCGATAGATGTATTAGGATTGTAAAGTTGTGTTGCCTCAGATACAAAGAATATGAGTAAAGGTTGTGTTATTTCACATATAAAGGGCATGAATTTTGATATATTTTTAAAATGGCGTGTGTACATGAAGAGAGGCCTTGTATTATGATTCGAAAGTAGATAATTGAGTGCATGAGTTTTCATTTGTACCTGCAACATGAATAGATCATCCTCTATCTGATCGAATAATACATTCTCTGAAATATATGTGAGCTGATTTTTGTCATTTATGTTATTCTTTGCCTCTTGCTCACATGTTCATTAGGGAAATGGCCAAGCATTTTGTTCGGGTGGTGATCTTATTGGAAATATGTGCTTCATGTTAACAGGTGATCAAATCCAGATCTGCTCTCTTTTAATTGTGTTTCATATCACTATAACCCCTGAAAATTGCAATAACTTATTTTATTAGCTGGAGAATCATATATTCATGCCAAATTCTACTATCGTATGTAAAAAAAATGTGGAACTTTTTTTCTGTGCCGGTAAATTTCTGCAGACGTTAGCAAGTGTCAAAAGACGATTGGTAAAAATAAGTGACTGGTGACTTTATCCTAAGTGACTTGTTGGAAGCCTACCGACACTTTTGTGAAACTGCCAACGTTCTATGATAATTACAAATTATCAACGATAGGAAAATTTGGTATGTTAGAAAATAATAAATGTTGTCAAGTAACTCAAATAAGATATGGAAAGCTGCAACTACTTGGTAACTTAGTTGGAAAAAAGTTGGGAAGGCACAAATGAAGACGGTGATTTCATATAATAGTTAGCAAAGTTAAGGTGTTGTAAGAAAAGGTGAAAAAAAGTTGATAAAATATAAAATAGTACTTTTGTCAAAGATATAAATTAATCAAATAATTGTTGGTAACATAAAATTAGTTGGTAACTTAATTGGAGAAAAGTCGGTAATTAATTTACTTAAAGTTTGTAACTTCTAAAAAAGTTAGTTGATTTAGAAATTTGGTGAGCACTTAGAATGACAAATGATAAGAAAATGTTTGTAAATTAAAAGAACCAAATAAATGTTGTTAGTTTCTCATATAGCAGTTGATAACCCAAGATTAATTTGTGAGTTAATTAGAGAAAAGCCGAACTTCAAATTAAAATTAATAATTTTGTATGATAGTTGTTGCATTTATAGGGTAAGAAAGGTAAATAAAAGTTGGTAAAAGATGTTATAATTTTTTGTTTGTTATAGATAAGAAGTTGGTAATAAAAAAAAAAAGTGGGTAACTACTAACTCAATTAAGAGTTGAGAATGCAAAGTTCGTTGGTGATTTATCAGAAAAAGGTGGATTACACTTTAATTAATGTCGGTAATATCTAGAAAGAATTGATAAATTTAAATAGTTAGTAAGCAAGGGGAATAAAAGTTGGGAACTTAATAGAAAAGTTGGTAACTTTTAAAAAAACCTACTATATGTCGGTAAGTAATTGAAATGAGAATTGGTAAAACAAAATTAATTGTAATTTGATAGGAGAGAAATTGGGAAGTCACACTAATAAAGCTTAGTGAATTCATATAAGAGTTAAAGAAAAAATTAAAATGCTCGTAAAAATTACAAATAAAATTTGTTAAACAATAACAAAAGTTGATAAATTATGAAAAACCATATAAATGTTTGTGGTTAACTTGAATGAGAGTTAATAATCCAAAATTAATTGATAGTTCAAGTGGAAAGGTTGGTAAGTCTTTCATATAAAGATTTGTAAATCATAGAGAGCCGATGGATTTAAGGCATTGATATAAAAGACAAATAAAAGTTGGTAAAAGATAAGAAAAATTGATGATGTGTGAATTGTTAAAAAGATGGTAATTTAAAAAAAGTGTTGGTAAGCGACCAATAAATTATTGAAAATCAAATGACAACAGTTATTTTTTATTTTTTTTTTATTTTTCACACCTAGCAACGTTTTTGAAAATTGAGCAACTCGAAAAAAAAAATGTTTTTTGTTTTAAAATAGAACCGTTGAATCAACCTTTATAATTACATACACCTAAGTTCAGGTAGACATTGTAATTGATTATTTTTCAGGTATTATTTTCATATTTTCCACCTATTGCATTAAGATTAGAATCTTAATCTTTATTTTCCAAGTAATTTCTAGTATTACTTAAGCTCTTCAGGACATTGGAGCTTCGGAGCAATCGCTTACAAGAAACTGCTCACCTTGAGTTACTTGATAGCTTCCTATAAAAAGCCTTTGGTGAGATCTGCGGACTTTTCTTCTTATACAATACTATACGTGGCTGAAAAATCAAATGATTCAGCATCTGTAATTTGGTTAACCATCCCTTCTAAATCAACTTGAACATTATCAAAAGGTATGCCTCATCAACGGAATTGTAATGGGCAGTGGAGCCGGAATCTCCATGTATGGGAGCTTTCGAATTGTGACAGATAATACGGTAAATGATCTTCATCTATGGTTTTATTTGATATTCGAAAATTGAATTCAATGTTCATGAATGCAGATTGCGTATGATCTTTGTTCATTGCAATCTGTCTGCCGAGACATCTGCTAAAAGTTCTCTTCTTACCCCAGAAAATTGATCTTTTGAAGATTGTTGCAGGTATTCGCAATGCCTGAAGCATCAATCGGACTTTTTCCGGATGTGGGTGCATCTCATTTCCTATCCAAGCTTCCCGGTTATTTTGGTAATTTTCTACAGCCTTTTCTTCTTCTTTTTGTCCTTCTCGATGACACGGAAAACATATATTGTCCTTTGTGGGAAGGGAATTAAAGTGGCAGAGAATTACGTTGAATCAAACTTTCCCATTTGTCGTCTTTGTGTTTTTGCCTTACTGGCAATTTCTAATTGATCAGTCAGTGTGCGTATATTGTACCAAGTTTTCCAATTGTCCATTAATCAATCTACCTTATGTGTGGAGTGGATTTTACTATCATTTCGATTTTGCGAGTGGCATTACGTCCAGCAGGTGAATATGTAGGGCTAACGGAGCACGTCTGAATGGAGCAACGATGCTTGCGTGTGGCCTCGCAACTCATTTTGTCTTTTCCAAGGTAAACTACTAGTTAGTAGAGATTCTAGAAGGAAAAATCAAGGCATAATAGATGTATTTATTAATCAACATGATTTTATTTACACGGGTAACCCTCTATTTTCTCAATAGGATCTTCCTTCCTTAGAACATGCTCTGTCTTCGGTGGATTCATCAAATGCATCAGAAATTTTATCTGTCATCGACAAATTTGCTCAGAAAACCAATACGAAAGGGAAGATTTCCACAAAAGGTTACTGATATTCCATTCTAGCATTTCGCTCTCTTCCTGTCAAATATAATCTCTTCACCAGAGCCAGTAAGAAAAATTCCAACCAGTCTTCATTGTTGGAATAGATTGAAGATCATAAACAAATGCTTCTCAAGACAGACTGTGGAGGCCATATTGCATTCTCTTGTAAGCATAAATTAGGGTGATTCTTCCTTTTTCTTTCTTCTATTTTATCTGCAAAGCAGCAATCGCAATAGCGACATGCCTGAGAGAAGTTATACCGTGCAGGAAAAGGAGTTGGTAGATAACTTGACAGAGAAATGGATCGCCGATGCAGTGAACAACATGAAGTCTGCTAGTCCGACCAGCCTAAAGATTTTTCTGAGATCGGTAATATGCAAGAAGAATGAGTATACTATCTGTGAAAATATTACTAATTAACACTTCAAAATGATAGGGAAATAGTTCCCGCTTTTCAAAATTTGTTCTTAAAGTGTGTGCGCAGATGGGATCTTGAGAGTAGAAAATATTCAGCAATTAGTAACATTACCGTATGCGTATGTATATGTTTATTTCTTTAGTTATAGAGTACATGGTACACATGATTGCATGCATGACATCGACCATCATTAGTGTGCAACATTACAAGGAGCAATCCGTTCGAACAACCAAAAGAGCTCATTGATTTTGATTATTAGATAAGAGAAGGGCGTGGTCAGACGATTGAACAATGTCTCGCTCGTGAGTACACCATCCACAGCAACATTATCCGGAGGAAGATCACCAATGACTTCTACGAGGTACTCCAAGAAAGAGTAGTGAATATGATGAAATAGAAACAACATGTGAAACTTCATTTTATATGTCACAAACTCTAAATGAACATTTCTCAATACGTAAGACATACTCAAGTACCTAATGAGAGTTTTAATTCATCACTTGACCTTTTCAGGCAACTTCAACAAGAAGTTATTAAATGGACTATATACCACATAAATCAATATCATCTCAATCATTGATTATATGGGTCCAGCTATGAGGCCCATATCATCGACAGTGGAGATGACCTTGGTCTCAATGTCCTACAGACCATATAATATTCATGTAACCACAGTAGTCGGCGAGCATTTCTGTCATTTTCCACACTTATTGTTCTCCTTATCAGTCTGTGTAATGCATTGTTGAATCCGTTTTGGTGCAGGGTTCGAGGGCAATGTTATTCGATAAAGACAAAAAGCCTAAGGTGCAAACATATGAGCTTTTTCCCTACTATTTGACTTGTCGAGGTGGATCTTGAAACAGCAACGACATAACCCTTTATTTGACATATAATATGGTCATAAGATCATGCTTTAGACACCATGCTTTAGATATCTGTTTTTTTCAATGCCAAATCCTTTGATTGATGCTTGGCTTTATGTGTCATTGGTAGTTGTTGCCTAAACTAAGACGGTCCAAATCATTTGTTTCACTTAACTAATAGATTTGACATCCTATAATCATCCGTAAGTACCGAGCAAGTTAGAATTCTGTGAAATCATATGCTATAAATATATTATTAATCCGTTTCGTAATAACTTAACCTTTTAAGATAAATGATTTATCTAACAAATTGGATGCATCAATTAGCGTGGTTGAGTATGAGGCTGATTTTAGTTTGATGAAAACAGTGGGACCCGCCAAAGTTAGAGTTAGTCCGAGCAGAGACGGTGGATATGGTATTCAAAGCATTAGAGGATGATGATGATTGGAATTGTCTGCAGCTCCCCGCACGGTCATTCGACTTGCTTGACCATACGAGATCGAAGCTTTGAAAGAACATATCTGTAGTTTTTCGTTATGAAAGCAGAGGAACCGTCATCTATGTATCTATTAAATTATATATTTATGCATGGGACCTATCTATTTTTGTTAGCGATATCAAAGGCATAAGATCTCGACATATGTCTTTTTTGATATTTCCAAAAGTCAAAGGCATGTATTATCATCTTCTACGTGATTGGTTAAACGGGTACAGTCATAAACCTTTATTAGTACCATACCTCTTGTTCCATCATAGAC
Source organism: Eucalyptus leucophloia subsp. euroa (assembly GCA_017140325.1). NCBI lineage: Eukaryota > Viridiplantae > Streptophyta > Magnoliopsida > Myrtales > Myrtaceae > Eucalyptus > Eucalyptus leucophloia. The sequence continues at coordinate 21,411,522 of CM029475.1, read as the reverse complement.
ACAAGCAAATTCTAAAGACAACTGTCCAAAAAGTTTTCATCCTATTATATGGCGACCATTTTAGGACTTTTGGATATATTCTACATGTCAAATTGAATAAATGAATTGTCACAATCTCTAATAAGAGTTAGCTCAAGTAAAAGCAACAAATGAGAGAGCTCAAGATACTCCAAATCATGCATTTTATTAATATCAATAAACTGAATATCCTCACATGAATCTTGACTGCATATTCTTCAAATTGTATATTTTATATTGCAATAGACTCAATTTTCGTCGCTCTGCATTCGTCAACATCATCTTTCATTTCAGATTTATGTCCCACGAGATAGACCCAAACGAAGTCATACTCATAACCCTTTTTGAACGCTTTGCAGAAAGCTTAAGCCCCTCCGATAAAGGGAAACGAAGCGAGTCACCACCCAGAGAATGGATAGTTCTCTTATCTGATTCTACAGTCCTGAAGCTTGAGCTGAGCCCCGATGCTAAACCAACACCCGAGTTTATCTGCTCTGTCGTGGTATTCAAGTATTTCGTACAATCTGGATTGTCGAGGGCCCCGTTGCAAGCTCCATAGCCGTAGCACAATCCTCGCGAGCTGTAGTAGCTATAACCTTTGCTCGCCGTGTTCCTACTTATGTCATTGAGAACCGAAACTAATTCGGTTCCAAATGCGTCATCCGGTCCGAAATGTCCTCCATTGCAGATCTTGTCCACTACACTCGTGTTCGGATCACCTACCGCACGACAGATGAAGTTTAGCCCGATGACAGATATAACCAAGATTTTAGCCGAAATAGCCATGTAATATGTCGTTCTTTCTCCTGTTCTTCTTTAGCATGATACTCTCTAAAGCTGAGTTTCGCAGGCTATTTAAAGGCCTTGATGGAACTCTCCATTGCCGATCCTCACACGATTTAGAGTAAAGTTTAATTAGCATGGCCGGCCTTCATAATAGTTAAATTCATCATCGTGTTTTGTTATCCAAATCTTTTCTTGCGCCGATCGATCTTTCAGAATCTTGTACTCAAAGTTACTTCGATAGGGAACTTGCTCACAACATGCGCTGAATCTGTCTCCACATGTCCTGATCGTATGTAAGAAGGGGATATTTCCACAGCCTATATTTGCTTTGACACAGCCTTTTTAGCATAGAGACAGGGACTATCCTTAAGCAAAAGACAGATTATCAGCCTGTCGAGCTATCAGACCGTTCGCGCTTCTCTCCTTCAGAGATTTAAAAAAAAAAAAAAAAGTCATGTCTGGAGTGTCACAGCCCTAATCCCGGGCATGTGCACATCCCTCAGCGGTCAATTAAAATGTGACGTCTCAAGACGCGTCGCCGATCCTTTTCTTTTTATCTTTCAATTAAGCACATGCCGAAGCGAATTAAATAAACACCTAGCCAACAAACAAACACAAGGATAATAAAATATGCTACTCTGAATTGTGTTATTAGTATCCACAATTTTGTCTTTTTTAGGATATCTTCACGAAAGAGATAATTGGGCATGGTACTAAGAGGGGGGCTCTTTTACTTGGATGACTTCAGTTTTGGGAGGGTGTACCAGGTGCGAGGGCTTATCTAGTAGCAAGGAGAAGCAAATTTGGCTATGGCATTGCCAATTGTGGCATCCTTCATTTGGCTATATGAGACATTTACTTCCTGCATTATTTTTCATTTGACCAAATTTAGCTTTTAAATGTTAGACTTATAGTTTGGCTAAAAGCCATCGTGTGCCACTTTATAATCAGTTTGAATTAAAGTGGTGTTGCATTTTCCTTAGTCCATTTTGATGTTTGGGGCCTTCTCCCATTACTACAGTTTCGGGAAATCATTGGTTTGTTATATTTGTAAATGATTGCACCAAATGACTTGACTTTATTTTTTGAAACATAATGATGAGGTGGCTAATGTTTTTCGTGTTTCATAAAATGGTGCAAACATAGTTTGGTGGGAAGTTACAAATTTTGAGAAGTGATCATGGTGGAGAGTACACTAATGCCTAACTTAAAGAATATTTTCAAGAACATGGCCTACTGCATGAAACATTATGTTCTTAGACACCAGAGCATAATGAATTAGCGGGGCGGAAGAACGGACACATTTTAGAGACAGCTAAAATGTTTGAAATATTACCAAACATATCCTTAGTCAAGAAAACTTCTAACAACATTCAGAGATTTATTCTTACCTTTTACAGAAAAAAAAAATTCCAGATATTCCAAATCGTGGGCTCCAAGACTCACGGCCCAATGCGGTACAAGCCCGGCCCACCTATGCCCTTCACGTCATCGTCCTCGTCTTTCGTCATGCTGGAAAAGCCCTCGGCTGCTCCTCTTTCTCTTGCAGAACTTCGAAGACCGAAGAACAAGAACTCGTTCCATCCTCAAAATCCACTCTGCCCAGCAGCTGCGAAGCTCGAGCGGCCAAACCAAGACCTACCCAAGAAAGAATGGGGAGCAGACTGGGGCGACGGGTCGTCCACTTCGCGAACCTGCCCATCAAGCTCCTGATGCTGACCTCCTTCACCAACGTCACCGAGATCGCCCTCAAGACCATCCCGTCGGCATCCAAGATCGAGATCAAGCGCGTGCTGGAGTCCCTCTACGGCTTCGAGGTCGACAAGGTGCGGACGCTCAACATGGAGGGCAAGAAGAAGAAGCGGGGCGGGCTGCTGGTCGCGAAGCCCGACTACAAGAAGGCCTACGTCACGCTCCGGAGCCCGCTCTCGGTCTCCCCGGACCTGTTCCCCATCCGGGTCGTCGAGGAGGACAGGCGGAGCGCCAACAAGAAGGGCGGGTCGAGCATGGTCGAGGAAGGGGAGAGGAGGATGCATTGGCTGGAGGGGGAGGATGGGGAGAGGAGGAAGCGGGAGAAGGAGTTTGGCGAGAGGGTCAGAGGAGGGAGTGGTGCCAAGTTCCCTTGGAGCTTCATGAAGTCTGGTAGGTAGATTTTTTTTTTTTTTTTTGGGTAGGGGCCGTGGGGGATTTCTTGGGAGTTTTTCTGGTGTTGTGGTTAGTGGTGTAACCATCAGTTTACAACATTACTTGGTGGCATTTGGTACTTCTCATTAATAACATGTTCTACCATTCAATGGTATGTTTCGAATCATTGTTGCCAACTCTTCTTTCCCCCGGTGACTGTGAATCCATATGTAGTAGTTCTGGAGTAACCATGGACAAAGTCCGAGATTTTTTCGTGGAAAGTCGATGAATATCTTTGGCTTCGGATATTGCTGGAAGAATATATTATAAATGGTTATGTGGAATTATTCTTGCGGTGTCTACATTTTGTGATGTAAACTCTGGGATGGCATTGGAGAGCAGATAAGATGGTTGAATTCATGTTTTGTTGGCTCTTGCCATGATTCTTTGTTGTCCGATTGTATGTGAAGCTTGTTGGAAAGCCTATAGATGAAAGTTGTTTCTCTGCATTGGGGATGTTTAGCTTCAAAAGGGCCTCTCTTATTTTCTCATAGCAATTTAGCATGTTATGCGGCTGAGATGTTACTTGATTTTGCTTTCTTCTCCCTACGTGTGGAACCTGATGGATTTTAGGAGAAACACTGGCTCTCTCTGGATGGTTTTGGCTGGTCACTGCAGTTTAGTACTGGCTATTTTGTCTTGATGAAGTGTGGAGGATGGTTTAGGTTTCATCCAAGCTTACCCCTCCCCCCCCAACCAAACACAACCAAAAAGAAGAAGAAGAAGAAGAAGATATTAGATATCTATTGTCTTTGGTTTAATTCTGCTATTCTTTTTTTTTTTTTTTTTTTTTTTTTTTTTTGGGGGGTGGGTGTGGTGGGGAGGGGAGGTGGGGTTATGTATATGTTTCTAGTTAGATTAGGATTGTTAGTTTTGATTATTGCAGTTAGGATCTTGTCACTTTCTTTGGCTGTGCTGGCAAGGTCATGCAAAAAACACCATCTGAACAGCGACCCTTTTATATGTTCAGATAACTTGACAGGCCATTTTTTGTTGATCTGATCTTCCCTGGTATATAGCTAACTAGATCTAATCATTTCTTGTCACTTAGTTGTACATCTTTTGTCATATCTGGGATTATTGCATCTTGGATTTTACTCTTGTTGTTTATCACCTAAGTTGTTAATATTCATCATGCTTCCATCTCTGTTGTGCTTTGTTCATTCCTTGCAGTTAGCACAGATCGAGTGTCACTTCATCTGTACATTGCAAACTTAGAAGTAGCTCAAAATAAAAATGAAATGTGGTCAAGAGACTTTTACTTCTAAATCCACACTTGGCTAAACTGCATTTGAATTGAATCCAACATTGTTTTGAGTTGTGGTCAGTGTGGAGAATTTAATATGTTTTCTTTTGGTGTTAGGATTTAACTGTCTACATGCCTGTTGGGATAAAGTTTTAAGGGAATTTTACTATGGAAGATTATGGATTGGGCTTTGCAAAGGATGTGTTAGGTCTGTTGAGAAGTGATTATGGATTAAAAGATAAACATGTGTTAGTCTAATTTGTTTAGCATAAATTCAAATTTTGTGCTAAGAGAGTACTTAGAAAACTCCTCGTGCCTTCCAAAGAACAGTAAATAGGCAAGTTGCATCATGTAATGGTGGATTTTCCTTTTCAGAAGCAGAGAAGTGCTTTTTCTGCCAATAAATTGCCCTCTGCAGAAGTGAAATTAAAAAAAAAAAAAAAAAAAAAAAAAAGTTGCTGGATGATGCTTAGCTTGTTTTTCAAACTGTTTCCCTGTACCTACCAAGACAAAACCTGCTTGAATTGCATATAAAATTCTAATTTTTCCACCAGAACTGTTTTTGTCCCTCTTGAGAGAATCTTTTTGATCTCATCGAGACAATTTCAGCTACCCAAGGTCTGAAAGGTTTTTGGACAGGAAATTTTGTCAATAAACTTTGTATGGCTCCATTTAAGGCCATCAACTTCTATGCCTATGACACATACAGAAATAAATGGCTGAAGTTGTCTTGGAAATGAGTAAGCTACGAACTTTGAGGGGTTTGTCACTGGTGCCGCGGCTGGGATTACTGCTGCTTTGCTGTGCCTGCCAATGGACACAGTATGTGAAATTTAGTCTTGTTTTCTCTTTTCATGCCTCATAAGGAGCTTTACCTCTGTGCTGTATATTGTAAGATAACCCATACTTTTTTGTAGAGCTGAATCACTAGCTGCATAACTGCAAATTGAAGTATGTTTAAAACAGGATAACTGCATTGACTGAACAAGTCAGCAGAACATGTACAGCAATGAAACTGCAGCGAAGTTGCTATCATAGTGATTTGATTGTTTAGCTTCTAAAAGCAAATTAAGAGCCTTAAAACTACATGATCTGTACTTAAATTACGGTCCAAATATTTCAGACTCCACATAAATCATTCGTTATATGTAGTGATTGTTGTGTTAACTGTCACACACTACAGATTTGAAGCCTTGCATGTTCGTTTGGTGTGCTGCTTATGCATCAAATTGGTTCAATCATCCCTGGATAGTATACCAAAAAGTGATATTTTCCTGTTTTTCCTGTCAGATAAGGACAAAGATAATGGCACCAGGAGGGGAGGCTTTGGGTGGCATAATTGGCACTTCAGGACACATGGGGCAAACTGAAGGATTCTTCTCTCTCTACAAGGGTCTGATGCCTGCAATCGTAGCCATGGTGCCTTCAGGTGCTGTTTTTTACGGTGTTTACGATATACTGAAATTGCTTATCTGCGTACACCTGAGGGGAGGAAGAGACTCCAACATACGAAGCAAGAAGGCCAGGAATTGAATGCCATGGAACAACTGGAACTTGGTCCCATTAGGACCTTGCTCTATGGAGCAATCGCTGGTGCATGTTCTGAAGCAGCAACTTACCCATTTGAAGTAGTGCGGAGACAACTTCAAATGCAATTATGGACAACAAGATTAAGTCCACTTGCGAGTTGTGTCAAGATCGTTGAGCAAGGTGGTGTTCCTGCCCTCTATGCTGGTTTAATTCCCAGTTCACTGCAGGTATGAATCTGATCTTAATACATCAAATTCTGTGACTAATGTGCTTGTGCGGAAATTCCTTATGCATATTACATTTAAATATAACCAAAAACGACGAAAAAATGAATAGGAAAAAGAAAGCAGAGAAAGTGTGGTTTGCAATAGGCATTGAACCGCTCCATTTGTCTGTCATCTGTTGAAGTCTATATTAGATAATGTGGATTGTGAGAGCTCAGAGTGACGTTCATCTCCATTGCCTTTAAAGAAGAATATGAGTCTGACATCAGCAATTTCTTTGCCACTTATGAACTCTGGCTGTTTGAGATTCGTGCTTTATCAGAAATGAAAGAACACAATTGCATTATAATGCCATCTTTCTGCATAGCTGTTGTTAATATCATGTCAATATGTCAATTAGATTTGAACTTTTTTGTGGAAATTAGTGGTCCTCCTTCTATCACCCTTGTCCGACTTTGATCCTCGTATTTTATTTCATGACAAATTTGATCCTAAACTAATCTCCAGTCACAATTTTGGGACATATTCCATATTTTCTGTCTGAAAATCATCAGAAAATGCTGTATAAGTACCAGAGATGCACACGTGACACTGATGTGGAATAAAAAAAATTTAGTGTAGAGGAAATTACAATAACGGTCCATGTACTATTGCCTCCATTCAATTTTTGGTCCGTGTATCTTTATTTTATTTTATTTTATTTTATTTTATTTTATTTTCACTGAGCTAGTTGATTTTCGATCCTGCTTTTTTTTTTTTTTGGGACGCTGATTAAATGCTAAAGACTGACAGTTGGGTCAAACATGTTGTAACTAGTACAAAACTGGAAACCTCATAGCAGTTTTCCATGAATGGTCAATACTTGAGTATTGCTTTTGAGGAATTTGGCCCGTGAGGATGGGATGAGATAATTACAACTCTAGGGTAAGGTCATTTTTTCTTACAGTTTTATCCACCTTGATACCGCATAGGTTCTTTGACAATTAAACCAACAATTTTATTTGTGTTCATTGAAATAAAATTTACCTTGATATCAAGCTAAAAAATTACTTTAGGAACCAAATATGTCACTAAATAAAGTACGAGGACCAAAATGGAAAGTGGACTGTCTTTGCAATTTCTCCTCCAACTTTTTTTGTTATATTTTTTTTTTATTTCATGCTGGTGTTGCGTGTCCATGTCCGACGCTTGGTTAGCATTTTCCATTGCAATAATACAGTGACTGTTTTGGTAATTTCCCTAGTTTCAAGAAAATGTTGACCTGGTATGCTGATGGTCAATTTGTTAATGTGTTTTTATTTTGGGCATTCTTCGCAATTTTCAGGTTTTGCCTTCAGCTGCTGTAAGTTACTTAGTATATAAGTTCATGAAGATAGTTCTCAAAGAGGAGTCAACATAAAGAGCTCATGAGGTTATCATTGAGGATATACCCGGGAAAGTCTTGAGGATAACATTTAGACTTGTTTCATTTAAAGGTGCTTTCTGATGTTTCAAAAAGGAAACTCTTCTTCTTTTGCACTGTCAAAATTCGTCAAAATTTCTATGATTGTCCTCAATTTCTTCTGTTTTTGAATGGTAAAATGCTTGTGATGAACTTGAAGTGAAGAGAGGAAAATGTTTATATCATGCTTACTTACCTTAATTTCTTATATAAACAAAAGAAAAAAGAAGCAAAGCATGTAGAGCCCTTTGCTAGAGCAATGTATAATTGCAAGGTAGAATAAATAAAGAAAATGATAAGCAAGAGTGCAAAGTGCGAGCTCGAGATTGACGAGCTCGAGGTTCGCTTGGCAACGGCCGATGACTAGCCAAGAAAGAAGAAGATGGGAAACAAAGAAAAGAAAAAGAAAAAAAAAAAGAAAAGAAAAAGGAAATTAAAAATAATTCGAATTAAAAAAGAAAATGAAAATGAAAAAATAATTCAAACAAAAAAAGAAAAGAAGAAAAAGAAATGGGAGGAGGAAGTAATGATTTGTAGAGGTGTGAGATACGAGAGATCAAGTGAGGAAAATATTTTTTACTTTTCAAAAGTGGAAAATATTTTCCCTTATTTATAAGACTTTTTTTCTTTCATGGAAAACATTTTCCCTAAGAAATTCATTTTCCGTTAACTGAACGCCGAAAAATCCAGAAAACATTTTCTCGGAAATTATTTTCCGTAAACGAATGAAGCTTAAAATTATGGTAAAAAATTAGTTTGATAAAAAAATCAAAATTTTGCGGATTGACAATGGAGGAGAATTCTCTTCAGTGAAATTTGATTAATTTTATGTGACTGGTGACATTGCAAGGTAGAAGACAATACCCTATTCACCTCTATAAAATGGGGTGGCAAAGACACTTAATCGGTCTTTCATGGAGAAGGCAAGGAGTATGCTAAGTAGTGTAGGCTTAATAGTTGAATTTTGGATAGAAGCAATGGCTACCGCGTGCTACTTGAAGAAAAAGTCTCCCCACATCAGCCTTGAAGGATCATACATCATTTGAGGCACTGTTTGAGAAGAAGCCAAACATATTGTGCCAAAGAAAAAGAGGAGCAAGCTTGAGAGCAAGTCAAAGAAGTGCATTTTCATTAGGTAAAAGGATGGTGTCAAAAGGTATAAGTTGTGGAATCTTGATACTGAAATTATTATCTACAACAAAATTGTGGTGTTCGAGGAATCTACTGATAAATCAGACTATTCAACAAGCTCTAAAAAAATCACAAACGGTTGAGTTAGATGTTGGTTTGAAGAAAGAGAAAGATGTTCCACAAGCTGGATGAGGAAATTCATATTTTAAAGTTGATGAGCTTGACAGAGTGGATGATATAGTAGATTTTGAAACTAAGTTTGAAGTTGAAGCAACACCTGAACCAATCTTAAGAAGGTTCATACGGCTGAAAAGATCACTTGAGAGGTACACCCTGTAAACTAGTAATGAGGATTGTTTTCTAACTATTACAGCTAATGATCCGAGAACTATCAAGGAAGCAAGGAGCGCGGAGTATGCCAAATAGTGGGAGAAAGTAATGAAAGATGAGATTGACTCATTGGATAAAAACAAAACTTGAAGTCTAGTAAAACTAATTGCAAATCAAAAGGCGATTGGATGCAAGCGAGTGCTCAAGAAGAAGATTTTTGCAAATGGAGAGATAGGAAGATACAAAGCTCATTTGGTTGCAAATGAATACTCGTAGATAAAGGAAGTCAGTTATGGTGAGATTTTTACTCTCATTGCTAAATTGAATTCCATAAGACTTGTCTTATTTGTAGTAGCTGCAGACAATCTAGAGGTAGAGCAGCTTGATGTGAAAACAACATTATTCCATGGTGACTTGGAGGAGGATATTTATATAAGCAACCAGAGGGGTTTGTGGTCAAATGGAAAGAAGATTTTGTTTGCAAATTGAATAAGTATTTGTATGGCCTGAAACAATCTCCAAGAATGTGTTACTAGAAGTTCGACTCATATTTGTTTTGAAGCTTGATTTTGTTCTTTGTGATGTTAATCATTGTTTCTATGTGAAAATGTTAGAGGATGATTTGTTATCTTAACCTTATATGTTGATGATATGCTACTAGTAGGAAATATTTTGAGAATGATTAGCACTATGAAAGGATTGTTAACAAAACAATTTGAAATGATAGATCTAGACCCAACAAACTTCATCTTAGGTATGCTGATAAAAAGGGAGCATGAGAATAAGAAGTTGCGGTTAAGTCAGAAAAAATATGTTGAAAGTGTGCTGAAAAAGTTCAACATGGCAGGCTGTAAACCAAGTAAAAACCCCCAAGTTGTTAGCTCTCCAATATTCAGAGACTAAATAGCAAGCTGAAGAGATGGCAACAATCCCATATACAAGCACAGTTGGGAGCTTGACATATGCCATGGTGTATACTTGTCCAAATATTGCCCAAGTAGTGAAAGTATTGAGTAGATATATGTCCAGTCCAGGGAAAAGTATTGGATGGCAGTAAAGTGAGTACTTTGTTTTTTTCATGGTACATCCAAACCATGTTCTCTATATTACTCATTCAACTCACAACTTTGCCGAATAAGGAAACAACATATCTGTTGGTTGATCTCCTGCTATCAATGTCACCTTCCTAATTAGCATCCACAAAGCACTTTAGTTATAGTGCTTGCTATCCCTTTGAACTTTTCATGCCTTCATAACATAACTTTATTTATTATTGAGCCAGAGGACATGGCTCTCACTCATATTGCTAAGGAAATGATCTAGCTGCGTAGATTGTGTAAATAGCTTGGTTTTACACAAGGAGTAAAGATTGTGTGCGATAGCCAAAGTACTATATTCTTGGCTAATAATCTTGGATTTCATGTAAGAACAAAATACATCAGCACACAATATCACTTCATTTGAAACAAAGTAGAACGAAATATTGTAGTGTTGGAGAAAGTTAACATAGGTGAATAATGCAGATTTCTTTTACCAAGGCGGTAAGTGTAGAAAAATTTGAATGGTGTACAATTGTTTCACAAAGTGGGAGAATGTTGGGGTATGGTTCGTAGTCCATATCAACGGAAAGGCACGGGGATGGGGGGCTGCCCTAATGGGGATCATAAGGGGCAATGCCCATGTGACGATGGAGGGCCTTTATAATTTGAACCCATTTCTTATTGGTATTTTGGGTTTACACCCATGAATAACTACTATGTTGCCTTTGTATAATCTCTTTTGCTTGTAATTGAGGGTGATGTAATAGAAAGATGCGATGTGCTAATTATAATGGATTCCTTTGCTGGACAACTCTAGGTTAAGGTAGAATCAAGATAAAAACCTTTGTGTCTTGATTTATTTATTTTTTTGCTTATATTTTCTATTTCTTTATTATTGTGCGTTGAATCCTAACATGATGCACACCTTCAAATCACAACCCTGAACTACCCTGCTTCAAGCATTTCTCTTTCTCTCTCCGTTTGGAAGGCATACACACCTCTGGCAACCTTTAATTCAAAAAATTGGTTTAAACTTCAGCTGCACTTGTGGAGCTACGCATGGAAATGTCCCCGTGATTTCAGAAGGGAATGAGAATCACAACTGTAGAAAGCATTGCATTCTCTTTCTTTTGATGATATTCTCCCTAAATTCATAATCATATTATCAGTCCATGACATGTAATTCAACTGGTCCCCTCAGGGTATTTTTTGGACGGATTGCAACAAATGGAATATCAATTCCAAAGAAAAGCGCAAGATGGCAGCCAAGTGCACAAAGTCAAGCAGCACACAGAAAAAAGAACCCTCTGTTTAATGGCAGTCATTGACTTTTGCCCGGGAGGGCATCATTCACAAGTTGATGTCTCCATGCCATTGGATCTTGTACGTACACAAAAGAAGAAAAGAAAGAATCGAAGGATAAGAGATTTAATAGTCTGCTTGCCCAAAATGCTCGAGCTAAAGGAAGATAGCTTAAAATAGAATTCAACTCTGGTCAAGAATCCTGTTGTCGTGCTTTTGATGGAGAAAGGTCAGAAACATTCCATGTGGAGGTATTATGAAGGTCGGGAACAGAGACACCTATGCAGTGTTGACGATAAGAGTTGTGGGTATAGAGAATCAAATTATCTTTGAATTCAAGCTAAAAGCTGCATGGCTAGCTTTGCTTTTTGGACCAAAGTAGTACCCTTTTTTTGGAAAATGTCAATTTTATTTTTCTGCCGCTCATATCTAGCGTTGGCAAGCGGTTCTCGCAAAGAAATATATACTTAGTTCAAACTCTGCATCATAAAGGACCTCATTTGATAATCTTTTTCAGGATAACGTGGCAAAAAATCGTCTGATATAGTTCATTGCCAAGCTGGTCCATGAAATGCAACGCGATAAAGAATGGTACGAATCAAACTTATCACCGAAATGCAACTAAAGCCCCGGAATATTGACTTCAACCCAAGTTGCTGCAAGGTTTATGTAACAGGATGAAGCTGATAAATGACTGATTAATAGCCATCCATTGATATCTTCTCATAAATTTTCGACTGGCTCTTTTGCGCAGTTGCACGCCTGTAAGCCCTCCGCATATAAAACGATGACATTCTAATATGGAGAGCTTGATTATACCTACGAGTGTGATAACTATTGTTACATGCTTTTACCAAAAAAAAAAAAAAAAGGGACAAATTTAAAAGAGAAGATTTGTATGGGGCAAATTGACTAAAGGAGGTCCTACAAATATTGACATTCGAAATACCCCACTAATAAAAGTTTGAATTGGCTTTGATCTTATCTCATATTCTCTTTCATTTCTATAAATAGAGATACGAATGCAAACAAAAAAATTGAAGCATTGGACTTGAGTAGGAGAATAAGAAGAGAGGCTAACATGAAGATAAAGAGTCTCATTTGGTAGCCAAGGATGACTTGCCTACTCCGAAGTTGCTCTATTCGAGCTGAACTAAGTGTTCGAGTAGTTTGTCCGGTATCAGGCAGTCTCCTTGGCTAGTCAGAAAGTCTCTAATCTTTCATGTCAGGCTTCTTCTTCCTTCTGAAAGCAACTACTCCTTGAAGGTACAAATTTATTTGTTCTTTTTCTTCATCACATCACACGCCGAGAGACATTGGAATGTTTTTGTAAGGAAGAGAGGTCTTACATGGCATGACGAGTCTGGATTGTTAGCCATGGATGACTTTCCTGCTTCGTGCAAGAGGCTTCGATTAAGAACGCCATACTTGTCCATTTATCCACACGATTGCATGATCACCAAGCAAGTCATCCTGGCTTATTTGACGTGCTCTTCATGTTTATGTTAAGCCTTCTCTTCTTCTTATTCTTTGAAAGCATCTTCCTTCCTTCATCTTCCTTCCTTGGGCCACAGGTGCATTGAGAGTCAGCCCAAGAAAGTCTGCAAAAGTCGCAAAGGGCATTAACATAAAAATCCGGAAAGGAAAGGAAAAATGAAAATTGATTTTTGCGGTTTTGCTATGGAGATGGGATACTACAATTGTGCAGCTTTGATTATCGAAATCATCTGACTTTGAGGGTGTTGCGTGTGCGGAATACGGACCGAGCGAATCGGATAAAATAGTCGGAATGAAGGAAAGGGAATCGGACATCAGATTTACGTAGTTCGGTCCGAATATCAGAACTTACGTCCACGGAGAGAGCAATACGAAATTTCCCCATAGAAACAAGCGATACACTGAAGATTACAATCACTCGAGTACTCAAATACACTCTTAATGTTTTTCAGCCCCAAATTACATCCAAATAACTCACACAATGTTTAGCCCTTCATAATTTCTAATGAAATCTCACTCAAAGAATTAAATAAATTTTACTTACAAGAATTTAACTGACTAAAACACTCGGGTATAATTTCAATCGTAAAATTCCTCTCTGCCGAGAGCTTCTCTTCAGCTCTCTCTCTCTCTCGGCCACCGAAAACTTTGCTCGGCGCCACACTCGGCCACCAAGGAACTTGGCGCAATCTTCTCCTTCGCTCCTCTGACTTTTAATGGCAAAACAAGACAGAAATGTGGACTCATTCGGCGCCCACAATCAGCGCTGACGCTCACCAAAATTTACGGGCACCCATGCACACTTCGCATTTAATAAGGCAGGAAACGTGCGCCCATAATCTTTGAAGATAAGCATAAAAGATAAGATGGCCGCCTCCTTCAATTAATATGTTATCCTTTCTTTCCTTCTGATGGCTTCAGCTGCATAAACAAACAGGAAAGAGACAAAGATGTCCAACGAAAGAAGAAGAAAGAATAAAATATTAAACCTTCATGCACGTCTCTTTCTCCGCCTCTACTTGAACTTGAAGACAAAGCAAGCCTACAACTTTTTACTTTGGCTTTAGTCTTCAATGTCCATTTGCCATGCATGACGTCCATGTGCATGCAATTAAATAATGGACTTGGGAGACGTGCACATCTTTGACAAATATATGTGCAGAAGGCCTTCATGCTTTGCTTCTTCATTGTCCATTTGCGCGTGCCAATTTGCGCCGAACTTTCATCAACAAATGCTCCGCGTGTGCATCAAATCTCGTATTTGGCTTAAACTCGAGACATAATTTTAACAGAGGGAATACTTCAACGCATGGCTATGTGCAGATGATGTGTGCGTCGAGAATGTGTGGCTATATGCACTGTTGATAATACATGAAAATCAACAGTTTTTCACGGACAAGTTCGAAGATCCGATCACTCTTCGGGTGCTGTCCACTCTCCCATTTTGGATTTTGCTAGCACACAGTTGAAGTGAACACTTTAAGTGCTATGCACCGGTGTGAAAATTTAAGATTTGTAAATGGACATTTTTGAAAAGAAAACATTCTAAGTGCTATGCACTAGTGCGAAAAGTTAGGATTCTGAAATGAATATTTTGAAAATAAAATGACATTTTTCATAAATAGAGACACCATGATAATTGATGTAAAAGTGCAATATGATCTCCACAGAAGGCAAAACTTACGCATGCATATGGAATATAAGTGATCGTGAGATCAACTGTGAGGTATGCTTTCGGTATTTTCCCTGGAAAATTTGAAGAAAGAAAAAAGTGGCAAAGTGCTTGTGCCCAGATGTGGGTGCTCAAGAATTTGTATGTTCATTGATCCTAATCTTATCTCTCTATCTCTCAATCAAATGACAGCTTGAATCCGCTGTTCGTTGTCATAGTTCACCGGATCATACGGGTGATTCATGCCCGATTGACCTAATACGTGATTGGTCAGATCCACATCAATCGGATATGTTGATAGTGTAAACAAAAAAAATTTATGAGACATTGGTCAATTACTTTCATGGAAACGCATCAATAGTGAATTTGGAACTTTAAAAGTAAAAAATTTGGGTAACGCCAATGTCACCACGTCCATGCATGGAATAGATGCTGAATTCACTTTTAGGCCTTTAAGGAAGTTGAAAAGGCATCAATTCTTCAAGATTGAAGTTCCTTGGAGGCCTCTTTATTTTGGATGGCGATATCAAAGGCATAAGATCTCGACATACGTCTTTTTTGATATTTCTGAAAGTCAGGCACTATTATCATCTTATATGTGATTGGTTAAATGGGTACAATCATAAACCTTTATTATTACCATACCCTCTTGTTCTATCAGAGACACGAGCAGATTTTAAAGATAATTACACAAAAAGTTTTAAACTTACTATATGGTGACCATTTTAAGACTTTTGGATATATTCCACATGTCAAATCTACAAAAGCCAAGTACATGCTATTCAAAGGATCATATGTAACATAATTTACGAAGAAGTTAATAATTGTCATGTGTATTAGTACATGTGATTGAAAATTTGCTGGCGAGTTTTAAAAGTTTGGTAAGTTAACAATAGTATGAGGGTAATCTAAATAACTAGTGTCACTGATAAAAAGTTTCAACCCATACCAGCGGTGCTACTTATTGCAATGAGTTTATAACTCTCGCATATAGGTTATTAGAATATTTACGTATCACACCACTCCTTCATTTAATAATTCAAATTTTAGAACAATTGGCAATGATCCCACAAAAATTCTCAAAGTATTAGAATATGAGAACCTAAATTTAAATCTTTCTAGGCAGGCCCCTTAGTTGCCTCCCCATTACATATTTCCATGCTTAATGCTATGCCAAAGTTCAGTCCAAGCATAAGAGAGAATGTTAGAATATTTAAATACTAAATCATGCATTAATCTAATAACTTAAGTTTTTATAACAGTTGATAGTGGTCCTACAAAATTTCATATGAATTAATTTTTTTTTTTTTTTTGCAACAAATCACCAGTAGTATCACAAACGATTGGTAAGTTGACCGTTATAGTGGTAATTTGACCGTTACAATGGTAATTTGAATAATGTCATGGTATTGAGCTCTTATATTAAATAATGAATTTACTACCACCAGTAGTATATGTCTTTCAAACTATGAAGGCTTGGTAATGATTATTGTAATGTGTTAGTAGCCCGATATGCGGACAACATGCAGTCGGATCTTGATAGTAACTTCTCGAGAAATTTATAGGTTGACTCGGTTACACGATAAAAGCTATAGCTACCTAATCTTTATACAAATATGTTGATAGTATATGTTCACATTGGTATCGGTAATCAAATGTAATAACTAATGATAGATTGTCTGCCCTTATGAATCAACAAATTATGATCTTATAGAAGACTTAGGGCCCGTTTGGTTCGGCTTTGGGGAAATGCCTTTGGCCAAATGCAAATATCTTTAGGGTAAAGGGGTTTTCGGGAATGCTTGGACGTTTGGCAAATTACGCATTGGAAAGTGGCTTGTGTAAAAATACCGTTTGGCAAAACTTATTACAAATGGGCTTTTGCTTTTAATTTAAAAAAAAAATCTGAAAATCAAATCCGGCGGCCGGCGGTGCCGAACGGCCAGATCTGGCCTCTGCGACCGTAGACGCATGTCGTCGTCTACGTCGTAGAGGCCAGATCTGGCGGCCTAATTCGTGCGAGCTGAAGGAGTCGGAGTGCAGAAGTAGGGAGTCGACGCGGTGTTGCTCGCGCTCGTCGAAGGGGATGGATCTGCTGCAGAAGAGGAAGGCGTCGACGGTGGAGGTGGAGGTGGCGGCGGGGCCGGTGGAGAACTCGAAGTCGGGGGCGTCCCAAAACGGTGGGGCTGGAGGGCCGTCGAGTTGGTCGAGGGGGGAAGGCGGATCGACGGCCGATCCGCCCCCGGACGGCCAGATCTAGCGGCTTGAGGCCTGGTTCTCGCGAGCCGAAGGAGTCGACGCGGTGTTGCTCGCGCTCGTCGAAGGGGATGGATCTGTTGCAGAAGAGGAAGGCGTCGACGGCGGAGGCGGAGGCGACGTCACGACGGGAGGCGGAGGCCGAGGTGGAGGCGGCGTCGATGACGGAGGCGGAGGCGGAGGTGGCATCGATGACGGAGGCGGAGGCGGAGAACTCGAAGAAGTCATGGGGAAGAAGATGAACGACGCGTGAACAATAGAGCTTGCATTGGGAGAATGTCGAATGCTCAAAGCTGCCCTACCCCAGCATTGGGCTTTGAGCATTTGGAATGCCCACATTTCGCAAAATAGCATTCAAAAGTTTTGCCAAACACAAAAAATTTTCCCCAATGGGGGAAAGCCCAACCAAACGAAGCCTTATAGGGTTGTAAAGTCTTAGAATAGATGGGAAGTTACTATCAAGGAATCGGTTCAACAGGTTGAGCAGTTGTGTTTTGCTTTAAAATCGGCTCTTGGTCATGTACGGCCAACTTGTAAATACTATATAATTATCTTGGTTGAAATGCGACAGAAGTAGACCGTCACTTTTCTTGGCAACTTATAATAATGAAGACTTGATGAAATATTAGTTCATAAGTAAGCTCGTGTGTAATGATGCAATGCATTGAGAAGAGTAGGCCAGAAGCGTTTGGTTCAAACTTTGACATATGTGGGGTTTTTAATTTTAATTAACGTCTACTTAATTCCACCGATAAGTGAGGGTTCCGTTTCATGACTGCTCGTGCAAAAAATACTTTACACTGATGGTGTATTTTATATAAATCCTTAATTGATTTCATCTAACTCTGAAATAAAAAAATTTGGCTTCAACAAAAGATAGAGAAAAAGTTTCTTTTTCCAAAGTGATGAACCCTTCAACCACTTTCCTAGCCTGAAACGTCTTATTATTATTATTATTATTATTTTTTAATCTTCATGATAAATTAAATGAAATCTTGACAAGATGAAAAAACTAACATAAATAATATTAAGAAATTATAAATGAAGTCATATAGATGTCATTCCTCAATCTTTCATAACATGAAAGTATGGTACATCTATTAAATCCATATTGGTTTTTCTTTTTTACACAATTGTCATATAAGTACACCTATTAAATCCCTAGACATACCGCCTTGGTAGTTTCATCCCCGATCCCTACCTCTTGGAGTTTCATCGTCTCTTTCCTTTCTTGACGTCCAGAATGTTTTTACCCAACCTCATCCCTCCCATCACCATGAATCCCTTCCCGAGCTGAGCTCTGGTCCCGTCCTTCTTCGCTTTTGGCTATCCCAAAGTACTGCAGGTGAGTAGTCTCTGGGTTCTTCTCCGATTCACCCTCATCGGCTGCTGCATGCATCATCTTCTCAGTTTCCTATGCTTCCTCAGTCCATCTCGACCAAACTCGATGAATTGTCTGATGCTCTGACTAGCTGGTTGGGTTTTCTGTCAATGCGATGACCCTCCTTGTTAATCCAAATTATCTCAACTGAAGCTGCCCTATTTCTGTCGGGTTTGCCTTTATCAACTTACGATAGGGCCCTCCTTGTTACTCCAATTAATCTTAACTGACGATGCCCTGTTTCTGTTGAGTTGACAATGGAACACTCCAATTTGGATGAAGATGCTCGACTGGCAGCTCTATGCCAGAGACTGGGTCACCTTTGGGCTGAACAGCAAGTTGAAATCTGTGATGAGACTGCCCCCACAAAGAAGTTAAAAGAATGCAAGCTTATTTTGGTAGGTAAAATCCTATCTAACCCCTCGATCAATTTACAGGCTTTCCAAAACACCATGAGACATGCTTGGCGTACAGAAAATGTAGAAATTTCCCAACCTGAGTTAGGATTATATGTTGCTAAATTTACTAAGGAAGCTGATAAGCTGAGAGTTTTAGAAAATGGACCTTGGCTATTCTCACAACACCTGGTAATTCTCAAGCCCTAGTTACCGAACACACCTCTTCATTGCTATGATTTTATCACATGTGCTTTCAGGGTTCAGCTATTTGGTCTTCCTTTAGAGAGATGTACTGAGGCTATGATTAATAGAGTAATGAGACATGTGGGGCAAGTGCTAGAAGTCAAAGTAGAAGCCAGCGATGGTTCCCACAGAGCAGGGAGGGCGTGGGTGTTAATTAATCTTCAAGACCCTCTGAAACTAGGCCAATTGATCCGAGTTGAAGGGAAAAATATATGGGTAGACTTCCGCTATGAAAAACTATCCCATTTCTGCTATTCCTGTGGGGTTCTTGGTCATTATGCTATGCATTGTAAAAGCTATTATGGCCAATGGCTTCGTGCTGAAGTTAAGGAGCACAGCCAATTTTGGGTGGCCTTTTATGAGCAGACCAGCAATAGAGAAGACACAGTAGAAATCATACCGGAAACTCCTCAGTCATCGAATCTGCTAATGCCTGTGGATCAGCACACCAAGGACAACGGAAAGGCAACTATTGAGCCTCCAGAACAACCACTTCTTACCTTAGCTGAACCCCTTCAATGGCGATATCAGTCAGGCTCCTCCAAAGGCATCTTACCATCTCCTGCTCCAACTACTACAACAAGACATGTCCAAGATCAGTCAATGGATGCAGTTGGTGTTCCTAAACAAAAGAAACTAAAAAATACTCAATCAATCTCCAAAGCTAGTCCCACAAAGAAAGCAAAACGATACAATCCTTATAAGCCGCAACCTCAGGGACTAATGACGGTTGATGACTCGCATCTGATGGATACTCCAATTCTTGCATATGAAGAACCAAACATATGGGCTGTGGTGGCTAGCCCGAATTAGCCACCCCATGACAAATGAAGATCTTAAGCTAGAACTGTCGGGGTTTGGGCAATCCCCTGACAGTTCGAGCTCTAAGGGTCCTTGTGACCCATGAAAAGCCCCATATAGTTTTTTTGATGGAAACAAAAAATCAAAATCCAGTTCTACTTAGAATCCAGAAGAGACTCAAATTTTCGAATTGTCTACTCGAAGAGCCTATCGAAGTAGCAGGTGGACTGGCTGTGTTTTGGAATGATGGTGTCTCCATATCTCTTGAATATCACTCCTCATACTACCTAGATATGATATGCACGGAAAAGGAAACTACGATGACCACGCGCCTCACCTGTGTTCATGCCCCTTCGATATACAATCAAAGACAATATGTATGGAATGAGTTACGCCAAATCAGCAACTCTAATACTTTACCATGGGTGTGTGTTGGAGATTTCAATGACATCCTTTACCATTGGGAGAAAACTGGTAAGCGTCAAGCGGATCCCTATCGTTTGAGGTCTTTTCGTGCTTTTATTGAGACCTGTTCTTTTCTGGAGGTGGCAAGCAAAGGCTACACATACACCTGGATTAACAATAGAGAGGGAGAGGAGTTAATAAAGGAAAAACTGGATCAGGCTCTCTGCACAATGGACTGGCATTTAGCTTATCCAGTAGCTGAGGTGTTTGTATTACCTGCTCTAGCGTCGGATCACGGTCCACTTCTACTTACAACAGACGCCACATATATCAAAAGGAGAAGAAGGTTCACCTTTGACGCTTTCTGGCTTCATGATCAGGAATGCCATCAAATTATCGCTGAAAACTGGCGCTCCAATCCACGGCCCAACCCTACAATTTCAGAGAAAATCAAGATTGTTTCAGGTGCCCTTGCTATATGGAGTCAAAGAAAATTTGCAAATGGTAAGGAAAAACTTTGCTGTTTGAAACAACAACTCCAAGACATTATGAATAAGCCCCACAACCATCATGATAATGAAGAGATGACTCGCCTGCAGATGGAAATTCAGCACCTCTGGCAACAGGAAGAGCAGTATTGGGCATTGAGATCTCGCATTAACTGGCTAAGATGGGGTGATAAAAACACTAAATTTTTCTATGCCTCTACTATCCAATGAAGACAGAGAAATCGGATCAGTATGCTACAGGATATAGATCAAACTTGGGTGCGTGATCAGCAAAAACTCAAGGACATGACCCTACATCATTTTAAAACTTTGTATACATCTATGGGGCATCGCGATTATGAACCTATTTTGTTGCAGTGCCCTCGGATGGTCACGGAAGACATGAATACTAACCTCACACAAGCTGTCACTCAAGAGGAAATAAGACAAGCAGTCTTTCAGTTGGGTGCCACCAAAGCGCCAGGGCCGGATGGACTCAATGGGCTATTCTACCAGCATCACTGGGACATTCTAAAAGATGATCTTCTCGGCTTGGTACAAGATTTCTTCTGCACTGAAGTCTTGCAACCTAGACTTAATCAAACAACTATAATTTTAATACCCAAAGTCCCTAACCCGGAACGACTCGACCAGTATCGTCCAATCAGCCTTTGCAATTATATCTATAAGATTATCTCAAAGATCTTAGCCAACCGTCTCAAACCATGGCTACCAATGTTGATTTCCCTAGAACAATCTGCTTTTGTTAGTGGTCGACAGATTCAAGATAATATATTGGTCGTGCAAGAGGTCCTCCATCAGCTTAGGATTAGGAAAAGAAAGAAACATTTTCAAGCGGTCCTAAAGTTAGACATGCAGAAGGCCTACGACCGAGTTGAATGGGATTTTCTACAGGATTATATGCTCAAATTGGGTTTCAACTCAGTATGGGTCCGATGGGTCATGCAATGCATTACAACTTCTTCTCTCAGTGTCAGATTTAATGGCGATAATCTTCCATATCTTCACCCCACTAGAGGACTCCGACAAGGTGACCCTTTATCACCATATCTGTTCATCCCGGTAGCGAATGTACTACCTATCCTCATCCGGCAAGCTCTGCAAATGGGACATCTTAAAGGCATCAAATTAAATAGGTGGTGTCCAACTCTATCTCATTTATTATTTGCTGATGATGCTGTATTCTTCCTGGATGGCAAACTACATGAATGTCAGAATCTAGCGAATTTGCTAAACCAATACTGTTTAGCGACTGGCCAAACTGTGAACCGGAACAAATCTGGTATTCTTTTCAGCAAGGCGTGTCCTACCCAACTACAAGAGAATTTGGCCCAAGAACTCCGGGTTCCCGTCATCACCAAAAGTGGTAAATACCTAGGCATACCATCATACTGGGGAAGATCAAAAAAGGATATGTTTGCCTGGATTTTAGCTCGTGTGCATTCTAAACCGGAAGGCTGGAAGGAGCAATTCATTTCGAAAGGTGGTAAGGAACTTTTAATCAAAACCATTGTTCAAGCTATCCCACAATATGTGATGTCTATTTTCAAGATCCCTGTTTCTCTATGCAAATCTATTCAACAGAAAATTGCCAGATTCTGGTAGCAGAATAATAATACCAAAACAGGTATCTATTGGAAGCAGTGGGATTCCCTTACTACGAGAAAGGATACTGGAGGAATGGGTTTTCGTGACCTCATTACCTTTAACAAAGCCTTACTAGGCAAGCAGGCATGGCGTCTAATTCATAACCCCACTTCCCTATGGACTAAACTATTTAAAGGTCTTTACTATCATTCTATGGATTTCTTGCATGCCAACAAAGGCGTAAGACCTTCATGGGGCTGGCAGAGTCTACTGATTGGCAGAGACTCGATTCTGGACAATATTCAATGGTCTGTTGGAGATGGGCAAAACATTTCAATTCGCAAAGACAGGTGGCTCTCAAGTGGTACCATTGGTGGCCCTGCGCCCCAAGGCGAACCAAAGCAGATTGCAGGTTTTATTTTACCAGGTCAGTATACTTGAAATGAACCTATGCTGTGGAACTCCTTTGATGACCAGACAGTGACTGAGATCCTAGCTATACAGATTCGAGCCCAATGCACAACTGATCAGGTAATATGGAAAGGCACTCAAAACGGCAAATATACAGTCAAGAATGGTTATAACTACCTTAGAGCTAAAGCACACATAAATGATCATAATAGTGCATCCTCCTCCTACCAAGCCCCTCGACACCTTTCGCGCTAGATCTGGCAGATAAAGACATCTCCAAAGCTTCGTATATTTATGTGGTCTCTTTGCCACAATGCCCTTTCTACTCGTGAGAACCTCTACCATAGACATATAATTTCGGATTCTATGTGTCATTTATGTCAGGCACACAACCCAAAATCTACAGAACACATCTTCTTGTTATGTCCATGGATGAAGAAAGTATGGTCGCACTTGCAGATAAACATTATTACGGCGGCTTACAATACTCAACGTATGGATGCTTGGTTAACAGATCTATTAGCTAATAGAACTATCTTACCTGATCTGCAAACATTTGCGCATACTCTGTGGCAAATCTGGAAAGCCAGGAATAATTTCGTCTTTCGTAGGGTTCACCCAGATCCAACACAGGTGGTTCAAACGGCTCTTGCAAATGCCCTGACAGATCGTCGTCTATGTGCAGTGAGCCCGGTATCTTGGATTCGATCCTCAGCATCAGATCGGGTTTGGCATCCTTCGGCTCCTGGCACCTGGAAGATTAATATTGATGGAGCTTTCATCCCTGCGTCTCATGAAGGATCGGTGGCTTCCATCACTCGAGATCATGCTGGTCGAATAGTTGCTAGATTTACAAGCCAGGTCATTGCATCTTTGGCTCTGCAGATGGAAACTCAGGCCTTTACCCTCACTCTTCGAGATTTGATGCAGAAAGGACAAATAGATTGACATCTTACCTTGGAATCAAATTGCCAGATCCTCGTGGATGCGGTCAACAATTCTCGCTCACCGCCATGGGAGATAAGCTCACTGATTGCTGAGGCTGCGGCGCTCCTCCAAGGGTTCCCACATTTACGTGTTGTCCATTCTAGCAGGGATGCGAATGAGGCCGCCAACTGGGCTGCCAAGGCCCACGAGTCCAGAAGCCTCCCTCCAAACTGGCCCTCTTCTATTCCCCCTCCTCTTTTGGATATTATCTGTACTGACTTAATCACAAACGGTGTATCTCATCCTTAAATCTATATATTTGCCTTTTCGACCAAAAAAAAAAAAAAAAAAAATCCCTAGACAATTTCATACACATGTAAAAGAGGGAAATTGGGAGATTTGTATGCCTTGGGTATTCTGGAGCTGATCTATACTCCTTAGAAGCTACATTATGAGGAAAAAAGTAATAGCTTTAATGATATATAGATATCAATGTCAAGAACTTGGTTTGAGATATAAAGATATTAATTTCAAGAATTTGGTTCAGCTTAATTAAATAAGATGATTTTAAATTTAACAAGTATATCTAAATTGAAAATATGGCATTTCTCCTAGGCCAATATTATAAGTCTATATAATAAGCAACATGATGGTAGAATATGTCCAAGACTTAGGGTTAATGGTGATTGTCCATACTTCGTTAATTTATCTAAACAGAAAAAAATGGTGCAACTTCCAGAGTAGGTCTCCTCTCATTTTCTACATTTGAGCTTCTTCAAAATTTGAAACCTTGTGGTTTGCTTTCAATTTCTGTATGATTCTTGACACTGGAGAAAGTGTAGGGAAGTAGAAGGTAACATAAGTAAGAACTTAGATAGATAATTCGCATCGCTCATAGAAATCCACCTAAGAGATAATCACAAAATAAGAAATCCTTCTCGTTCTCAAGCCAATGGCTAAAAAATTTGTCACTCAAAACAAGTCTACCCTCTTATTCATCATAGCATGCTTATATAGACGAACTTGGAACAACCTTCCAAGCATGAATAATTACTAAGACTCTTTGCAAAGACAAAAGGACTCATAGGGAAGACAATTAGTTTTACTACAAAACAACGACAATTAAATAATGACTCTAAAAACTTTAAATGGCATTTACTAGACCTTAAAAATATAAGAAATAATTTTTGTTGGGTGCATGTATCCAAAATTTGTTTGTTCGAATGTTACTGAGTTAATGACCTTCTAGGAATGTAGACACTCTCCAAATGCGAAGTGATTGAAGTAGTCTTGGAATTGATAATTGTCTCGTCGATCGACGACTAGGTGGTTAATTGATAACAATGCAATTGATTTTTTTTTTTTTTTATGTTCTTTAACAATGCGATTGATGACTTGCCCATTAAATCGACAATTCCTATGTAGAATCGATGACTTTTAGGAATGCTACGGCATTAATTGTTCACCAGACTTTTTATTCGACACAAAGGTACAAAGTGGGAAAACATGCAGGGTACGATAGTAATGGTGTGAAGAAGCGTTTCTCGTTAAGCACGAGCAAACACGCCGAAGGAGGGATTGATGGTGGTGAAGCCCCCATCCACCGCCAGATTGTGGCCGCTGATGTACTTGGACTCGTCGCTCCCCAGAAAGAGAGCAGCCTCCGCTACATCTTCTTCCTGAAGAGTCACCCCATCCAAGTTGGAATACACTCGGAATTCCGGATTCTCGTCCAGCTTGAACATCTCCTCTGTCAACGGCGTTCGGATGAAATAAGGCGAGAGGCAGTTCACGCGGATCCCGTATCGCCCGAGCTCGGCGGCCGCGTTCCTCGAGAGCCCCACGATGGCGTGCTTGGAGCTGGCGTACGCGTGGGACGCCACCCCGCCCACGCTCGAGCTGACGCTCCCGACATTGATGATGCTTCCCCTTTGCGATGGGATCATGGCTCGAGCTGCGTGCTTGGTCCCTAGGAAAACGCCCGTCAGGTTCACGCTGATCACTTTCTCGAAGTCGGCCTTGTCAATGTCCAAGATGTTGAGTTTGGTTGGGTCCCCGATCGCAGCATTGTTCACCATTATGTCCAGCTTCCCATGCTTGTCAACTGCGGTGGCAACGGCATTTTCAACGTCGGGTTCGCTTGATACGTCGCAATGCACAAAGGATGCGGTCTCTGGCCCCAAGTTCTTGCACACCGATTTGCCCAAGTCGTCGTTGATGTCGGCTATAATGACCTTAGCCCCATGCTTCGAGAAGAGCCTCGCGGTAGATTCTCCGATGCCGCACGCCCCGCCAGTGATCACCGCCACCTTTCCCTCTAGCCTGCACACAATATGCTAGTAAATCCCACTATCTAGTTCACCACGAATAATAGAAATTCAAACGGAAGTAACTTCTCGCTTCGACGAGCACAAACTCTACCCTTAAATGCAATCTTCACGACGTTAGATCGTGCGCATATTGCAAAAAGGCAACACGAATGAGCGATGTGGTGCTTGCTCTTTTCGTTACCGGACTCGTGAAAACACACTTGTGCTGCTTACCTTCGCGCTGCCAGGGAGAGGAGGGTTCTGGCGGCCATGGTTCAAAGATGGATAGCGAAGATGGCTCTAGCTTGCTATCGGCGAGTGGGGTTTTTGTATGATCAGTGACAACAATCGGACCAAAAGCATCTCATTATATAGACCTTTGGAAGGCTTTGGAGACCTAATCTGTACCCATTGAGACAAAGGAGTGGTGCGTAATTGAAGTGATAATAAAAATTATGGGGCAACCCTTTGCGTGAACATCATCCCAAACACCCTTGGCCATCTCTATCTTATCGTTGCTTGCGACAAGAAGAAGCGCCGTGGAGAAGTTTCATCCCGGTTTCGTTCATTATTATACAGTTGACCATAACAGGCTTAGTCCTACGTTAAACCGAGAGACATGCATGGATCGGTCTTTGATGTTTTCTCCAAAACAAGCGGTCTTTTTCTTTCTTTTTTAACCCCCCCCCCTCGAGCATCTTCTCTCGTGGCCTATCATACGGTCATCGCTTACGTCGAGATGCCTCCTGTGGATTTATTAAGGATTGTAAAGTACCAAGTAGTCCGTCCGCAGATATACAAATCTCCCCACTTGTTCACGTGGAGCTAGAAAAATGCTTTTTGATGAGTAGCTTTATAAAATCAGTTGCGTCTTAATAGCTAAAAATAGGCCGGGATGTTGTTTGTTATTTATGGTCTTATTATACGAGAAAAGAGTCGTAAGGCTTGATAGAACTTATCTTGAATGTAACATAGTTTATGGAAAATGTCATCTTTCAATTACTGGTTCTCGAAGTGTCTTCTTATGGATGAAGGCAATGACAAGTCAACGTTTGAATGACCATTTTGATATGCATAGTATGTGTCGTCTTGTTATCTAGTAGATGGTGCTGTCCATGCATATGTATTCCGTTGGTAAATACAAAGAAAAGTGATGGGTTATGCATCATTACTGATAAAATAAGCGTAGAAAAATTTAATGAATTGATCAGTTTTTACATTATTGTGGAAACAAGGGATTGAATATAATAGTAAATGGATCGAAGATTTAATCGGATATTAAATTTACATTGTTCGGTTAGTATGACCTATTCCACGAGGAGAAGAATGCACTATTCTATTTTAAATCGAGCAATACAATAGAAATTACAATCACGCTCGAATCATTCAAGCATTCTCGTTATTTTATCACTCTTACCCAATAAGTCATATAATGTTCATACCTAAAAATTTTCATGAAACAACCTCTGAATCTCGCAACGGAATATAAGTCAAAGCCACACTTGAACTATGCCATAATTATGAATCTTGACAAACGCCAACTCCACTCGCCCTTTATCTAATCCCCAAAGACTCTCGGACATAACCTTCTTTAGCATAGATGAAGCAATGCTGATATTGCACCCATACATGTCAAGAGATGGAACTCACAACTTATCAAACTTAGTAGTTATAACGACTATTGGTTCTAAAGACTTCGCCGTGCAGCAAGCACTTTCAATATCGATTACTGTATTATCACAACCTCTCAATCTCACAAGGAAATACACATCCTCACAAGACTCCATGACTACAAACACAAATTCTTTTAGGACATATTCGTGAAATATTGTTTTTACATGAAAAGCCACATAAAACCCTTTTCTTGACTTGGATTCAACCCAAATTAGGAAAGTCGATATCCTTGTTTTGTTAGTAAATTTAATTTGGACTTTCTTCTACTATGCCACATCCGAGAGTCATACTCCATGCCGGATTTCCACATGCCTCAACTGGGGTTGGGTTTATTCATGGATCCAAACTTGAGACATGATTCATGTAGATATAAATTGTTCTGTTAATTAAAGAGAGGCCGTGAAGCAAATCAAAATAATTGAAGGTTAATGCGGGATTTTCAAAGCCGGGACGAAAGAGAAAGA
Source organism: Eucalyptus leucophloia subsp. euroa (assembly GCA_017140325.1). NCBI lineage: Eukaryota > Viridiplantae > Streptophyta > Magnoliopsida > Myrtales > Myrtaceae > Eucalyptus > Eucalyptus leucophloia. The sequence goes on along the minus strand of CM029475.1, from coordinate 21,383,756 downwards.
TGTGCTAGTCCATTGTTGTCAATGAGCTTTTCCTTAAGAAGAAAATATGTTCTTATGTAGTCCATATAATGGAGCTCTTCCTCATTATACAAATTAGTTTTAAGTACTCACGGGTCAAATCACGATGAATAACAATTGGCATCCCTCGGGGTCGTTTTTAAATAGATATCAATCCTACCGCTATTGTCCAAATAGCTCTACCATTTTCCGTTAAATTACAAATCGAGCAAGACTTTGGAGAAGATTCTCGGAAGTAGATCGCCAGAACTTTGAGATAACCGCAATTTCACAAAATCGTTGCAAATTTCGAATTTTAGATACAAAAATTCCTTGAGTGATTAAAAAATCATCTCTCATCAACCCGACTTTTTGTCAAAATTATTGCACTTATGGGAAAGCAAAACCGGTTATTTACCAAATTCGAGCAATCTTTCTCGTGCATTTGCAGTTACAATTCAGCGAATGCTATATCCGAATATGAGGGACTAAGGGCATGTTCCTATATTGAATGTCAATTTCTTATGATGAAAATTGGCAACACTTGAAAAGTTCAATACGATGTGAATCAAATAAGAAAACCAATATCGCACGTTTTGCTACATCTGCTCGCGATGCACGGGCTTTCAATTAGTTAATGTAGAAGGTAATGGTTTCAAGCTATATGAAGAGAAGGAAAGGAACGTACCAACCTTATATAGATAGATTACGACATAGAGCGGCTTTTGTCAAGATTAAATGATCGATTTAATCCTTCCGACCGATTTCAAAGTTATCCAGAGGACGCCCCCCGGCGCCCACGCGCTTTGACTAGCTTGCTCCACGTGAAACACAAAGAATCGAGACCCATGAGGAAGGCGCTTCCTCACTCGCAAGGCTGAGTCTTTGTTTATTCTACTTGATGATTATCGGAACTTGCAGCACGTGATCAAGCTTACGAACGCACGTCCGACGTCGGATGCACCTAATTCTGGTCGGAGGAACATTTTTTTATAGTTTGCCCGAAAGTCTTAGAAGGCGTTCCGGTCAGCTCCTTCTCGTCGCACATGGAGGAGCCGTCCAAAGTTAAGTCACGTTCGCACTGTTACATTGCATGTTTGCGGTTCTTATTTCGTTTAGTTTGCCTAACATTCTTAGATGTGATTCTCTTTTTACTTTACCAGTATGAGAAAACATAACCATGTTTGATTGTTTAGGTAGCCGAGTACAAGCTATTCAGGTCTAGGTCACTCATCTAGGATTCAATCACCGTTTTAATTAAGGTCAACCAACTATGGAAAGATGTCGGGAAAATTATCCAATTAGTCCTAAACTTATTATACATATGTAAATTCAGCCGTAGACTTTTCAATTATGTCAAATTATTCCTAAACCTTTGTATGAAATTCCAATGCAGTCATTCTAGTCATTTTTCAAAAGAAATCGTTACATGGTGATTTAGTTATTACCAGCCTGAACAAATATATTGAAAATTTGTGCAAAATTTTAAGGTAAAAGTGATAAAATTAAAAAGTTTAGAACTAAATTAGCATCTATATCATATATTTAGAACTGAGTGGACAATTTTTATGAAAGATGTTTTCGTCATTTTTGGCCATTTGGCATCGTTTAGCAGAGAGTAAACCCTTGGGACCTAAGATCCAGTCCTCTAAACTCAAGACTAGATGCCCCACTGCCTGACCTAGGTCGCCACCAAGGCAAGACCGGAGGCTCTAACCCCATATCTTGGATCTCAATACTCAAATCTTGGGACCTTAACACAAGTCTCGTTGCCCTACCAAGGATCTCAAGGGCTGGACCTAGGGCGTCGACCCTCGGGCACGGGACCTAGGGGTGGGTTAAGCCTAGTGATCCATACGCCAAGACCCGTGGTAGACCCTAATTTTGGGCATCCTAGTTTGACCTCTAGAGTCCAGGGTTTGGCCCGTGGGGGCTTGGATGCCAGGGTCGAGGTTCTACAGTTGTTCTCAATTTTCCAAAACAAGTTTTAACGTTCTTCAGAGACAAATTGAAAATGATTTCTCATTCAATTAAAAACGCGCGTGAACATGGGACAATTGAATCATTTACTTGAAAATAACTTGGAAAATATTTCATGTAAACATTCATTTTTATGTGAGACAAGTAGACACGTGCACATGGTTTACGAGGCAAGTGGAGTATTCATGTTCTGGAACTTATTTACCATGTAACTAGTTTCTATCGAGATGCACGTGGGGAAATTTTGATGACAAGGAATCCAACATTTGCAAGGAATGAGGGCTTGAGCAGTTACTATCTCTAGTAGGTCAATCACTCTTGTCTTAGCACTTCTTAATAAATGTGGGTTCTACTAGATATATTGACATTGCCCAGACCCAATGTTTCTGTTGGCAATAGCCTAAAGAAGAGATACCTTATGTATGGATATTTTGCGAATTTCTATACAAAGGAATTCCGTGAATTATAATTGTTAGGTAGTTGAGAATTGCCATCGCAATTCAGTCTAGCATAAGAGACCGTTAGTGTAGCCAAAATGGTGTTGTGGCAACACATTCTCGTAATCGTGTGCCACCATCAACGGAGAGCCAAACAAGAGGGAAGCTCACACGTGACACGAGCGAAGATATGTTGAGGCACGCATGTGAAGGTATAAATATAAATGGCCGCACTTTTGGCAATTGGCAATGACGAATTTGACAATTAATATATCTATGTGAGCACATCAGCAGCTCATCGCATTGGTACAAAACACAACGCAGTGAGCACATCAGCAACTCGACGCTTTTAATACAAACATACAATGGGACAAACGTGATCGACGGACTAAGGACGAGCTGGTTAAGAACGAATAGAACCTGATACATAGGTGACGGAACCGAAAAATAAGATGGCTGACATCAACACAATCAATGAACGGATAGTCTTCTAGTACAAACAGATCGTGGCAAGCATTTCATGTTGTCACTATGAATCGAATCCAGAATGTTATCGTAGAACAAGTAGCTATGTAACGAAGCGAGGAATTACCACATTCCCTATCATATCGCCAACCTTCCCATATCCAGAGAGAGTGCCACCTAATTTACTCAAATTAAACAGAAAAGTGAGTTGGTGAGGGGGAAGATGAGAATGGTTTAACATTTTACACTTTCTTGTAAATTTCTTGCTTAGGCCTCCAAGGGACCACCTGCTCAAATCTTTCACAAAGCGTTGCTCACACTTAAGAAAATGCATAAATATACGCTTAGATTAAATACTTTGGATCCATTTAACATTCCTCTTAAGGAAACATGTAATTTGTGATAGGACTTAATTGAAAACAAACAGATTTATTAGAAATGACCCAAAATTTTTAACCAGAAATATACCAACTGACACGAACATTCTTGGAAGGAAACAGAAGAATGCCTTCCAAAGAGACTGATATATATATAAAACAAAGGAAGTTGTTCGATAGGTTGTCAATCATTATCACATGATGTTGCATATGCTCGGTGGGTCCGGTGAATATTGCGCTACATCGTAGACCGGGTATTGCGGGTACTCAGTATGATAGGCCCGCGAATATTGCCTCGGGCATGTGTCACCATGATCATGAATTGGACAAAAACCTTGGCCGCACCGCCGACGGCTGCTTCCTTCATCATCACTAATTTGTTGCACGCTCAATATGGTCACTTGCCGGAATTTCTTCCTAAGCGACTGAACCAGTGTGGCCGGGTCTACTCCTTCTCCCGTCACAACCAGCTCGTCCTCATTCAACCCTCCTATCGACACGGAGATTATCGTTCCTGTCCAACAAGAAAATAATAAAAAAACATTTTTCGAAAAAGGGTAACACTCGAGACAAACAAAAGTAAATTATGAAATTACTAACCCCGTGCACGAGCAACAATCCGTAAGGCTCTTGATCTGCATTTGTCGCTGTTCATTGGCATCCTTATAATCATCTTTTGCTGCACCATGGCCCCAGCATATAAATTAGCAGTCATCCAACATGATAGCACTTTTCTTTCCCATTATTTTTCCTCATAAACAATAACATAAGCCAAACAAATAATCAAAACATCAAGTTAATTACCTTCAGCTTCATGTGCGTTCCCTGAGTGTATTGTATAAATATATGAGATGGAAATAAGTTTAACTTGGAAGGGATATGAAGTGGTTAATAGAAAACGGGGTTGATTTGCATATTTATGGAGTCATTCGACAATAATTTTTAAGGCAAGAACAATTGTAAGTGATGATATCCAGTAACCACATTTGATGAGTTACCGTACTTAGCTCAATAAGGTTTGGCAAAAGAGTATTAATAATGACTTTATTTCCTTTCTTGTGAGGTGTACACATAATGAATGTATACTTTAGCTTATACATTATTTCCCTTCTACTCTAGGAAGGTAATTTATTTCTTCAAGGACTTTGCTCTTTATTATCTATTATTATTTCTAGATATTGATGAGATGTCTTGAATTCTTCGAGCACCCGATTAGTTCACCTCAAGACCTAGGTCTATTAATGACACATTTTAATGAAGATAACACAAATTTAGCAATCAAAGAAAAGTAAAAAAGCACCGTGAAAGCCTACAATTCATTTCCTTTTGTTTTTTTTTTCCTCCTTATTTATTTATGTAGATGTATGGAACAATTCTTTTTCTTTTGCAGAAGTACGACATTCGATGATTCCACGGCAGAATTGCATGATCATGGTTGCATTTGAGAACTTATTTGTCAAATCCCTGACTTATTTTGGTTTACAGATTCCTTTATTTTATGTGTGTATATATTTCTGATTTAGATAGAGCTACGTACGCTCCTCTGTTTATCAAGTGCGAGAATATAAATCTATATATATATATATATATATATAGACACACATACGTGGGTGAGCCCTAGGTTCTTGTTAATTAAAAACCATACAAGTGCTCCACTACAGGAGATAAACGGAAATTATGAGGCTTGATTTTTGTGCTCATTGCATTTTTGTATGCAAGGATTGCTAGTGTATGATTGTGAGCACTAAACACTCTTGCATTGTCTAATGAGAAATATAAGAATTTGCTTAAGTGGTTGATGTGCTCATGTGATCACATAATGGTTCCGTACTTGTATGATCACAAAAGACAATGCACAATGGATTGCAGATGCCCCATGTCAATGAGATGCCATTTGCTGATGGATTTCGGAATGAAGCTCCTTAATTGAAAAGACATTTTCGAGTGAGATCGAGACATTGCTATGCCCAATGGGGCGAAACAATACCAAGTTACACTAGAAGACCACCAACGCGAGTATTGGTCGTGGTCGAGAGCAATCATAATAATATGAAATTATTATCTCGAGAATAGCACGGTAGTATGGAATACCATGTTATTCTCGAAATGCCAATGTGTGCAAAATGCATGAGTGTTGAGTGCATAATTGAGAGCAATATTATGGGGCAAAAGAACACCTGGAGTGTCAAAACTTTTTACGAGGAGGACACTTAAATGTCAAAAGTTACGAAAGTGATATTTAATTGCCAAAATTGGAGCAAAATGAATTAGTTAAGTGCAAACAATAAGAAAATTTAGCTAAAATGCTAATATGGTGATTATCCAACAAGACAAGTGCAAAACGACGTTGTTTTGCATGCTAACGTGTGCTAGACAAGTAATTATTATAAATATTAATTAAATTAAATTTAAAACTAAATTTATTTATATTAAAAAAAAAAAGCAAAAATGACGTGGTTTTGCTAACATTGCTAGATAATCGTTATAAATATTAATTAAATTAAATTTATAAATAAATATATATATATATATATATTAAAAAAGATGATGAAGGTTGTAGGCGGCTAAGGGCTAAGCTCTTGCCGCCACCTCCTTTGTCGTCGGCTACCAAATCTTCTAGGAAGGGCTGACCATGGTGGGGGTATCGAGCGTATAATTTATAATTCCAAAGTCTGAGGTCATCGAGCCCTAGCTAAAGGCCAACAACCTTGGTTGACCTTTTCTCCACCATCGCCGACCCTTTTTGACGACGATGGGAAGGCGGCAGCAAAAGGCTCATGCCCTCACCTTCTGCCTCATCCTCCTCCTTTAAACAAAAAAATATAAATATTTTAATTTAATTAATATTTATATTAAAACTAAAAAAACAAAATGACATTGCTTTTGTCTTCATCCCTGACTTAGCTCTTCAACATGCCACGTAGGTGAGTTATATTATTAAGCAATTACCACATAGAATTTCTGACCATCTTCACCCGACTTGGCACTCAAATATCCAATTTTTCATAAAAAATGTCATTTTCGTAACTTTTGATACTCCAAATATCCGACTCCCGATATTATGGCTTGAATATTTATGGCATGGATCTATATGAGTTGCATGAGACACATGCATGAGTGTATTATTATTTTAATGACTTACATGGCACGTGCATGCATGATTAATCCTATCTAAAGAACTGAGAAGAATTTAGGTTGAAGGTAGATCCCTTCATGTTAAAGTTAAGGCAAAGTAAAGGCTTTACTATTGATCTGACATTGGCAGTTACGTTACATGTCTAGGGCGTCTCCAAGGTGAAGTACCTTCCTATGCAAGGTTTAAGGAGTTTACTTACTAATTATATCTCATTCATTATTGTTAAATGTTTCAAGCCTTAAGCAAATCTAGCCCTTTCTGCCACATACATTTTGAGGTGCCAGTGGATCAAGACACCAAGGTGACCTCCTATCTAGGGGAGGGGACTAGCACCAGATACAAGACGATTGTGACCACCATTTGAGTGAATGAGGGGCTGCCTAACCTAGGACTCCATAGGTTCGTGGCCTGGTTCATTTGATTTAGAGGGGAGCTCTAAGGCCCTCTTCGGGATTTGAGACCGCTAGGTAGGAAATCAGGGGGTGTTGCTTGGGACCCCATGGTTGTGGATATCCCAGATGACGATGTCACTAACCTAAAGGTGGACCCCAATCCAGAGTCAGACCCTTGGCCTGAGCTGTGGTATTATAACCTAAACGTGTACTGCACGCACAGAGGATATCACCTTTTTGAATTCGCATTCGTAATATGGAGGTGCTAGGCTAACTCCCAACCCTTTTTTGGACGAATCAAAAATGATCCACAAGTTAGACATGTAAATGTGAACTTATGATGTTTAAGCTTATTTGCAAAGGTTAATTTATATGAAAGTTTGTTTTGATATGTGCTCTATGCTATCACTGTTGATATGTATAATTAGGTAGTGTTAATTTTGCTTCCACTTGCATATAATCAAAAGATAAAATGGATGGATCAACGATGCCTTTAGGACATCGCAATGAAATGACTAAAGAGAATGAGGATTGTTGCGTGTCCAAAGATCGGGGCGTGACATAGGATTAAATGAGAAACTTAAGTATTATTTATAGAGTTTTCAGTCATACTCTTTCATTACAAGTCAAGCTTAACTTAACTCACACTAGCCAGTTGATATTAGACTAATTAAGGAACATTATATCTATCTTTATTAGATGAATACCATAAAAGGTAAATTACAATATTAATTAATGTAGTTCATTTCTAAAAAAATTCTTACATCCACGCAAACATGGAACAACCCAAACCCAATCCCTACGATAACTCCCAAGAATGTAGTAATTATCTCTTGAGGTTCTTGTTTTCTTTTGGCTACTTTGCTGCGTAGAGATCCAATTTGGGTGGGTATACATATCATTTTCTTGTTCCTTGTAGGGGTTGACATTTTAATAGGCATCTGTAGATTTAATGGGACGGCTCCTCCGTGGCCTCAAGATTCGATGACGAAGCCGAGATCTCAATGGCAATGGAGGAGCCGCAGAGAACGACAAGAAGAGAGCGAGAGAGAGGCTACATGGCTAGAGGCGGCACGACGGCTTAGAGGTCCGTTAGCCCCGTCCATTTCAAAACATACATCATGTACTTTGCTCTTTCCTGATAAAATGACCCCAATTAAGGACAAACGCAAGTAAGTACATGGATTTATTTGGTCCATAACCAGTACTAGATTTCTCAAGGTGGCAAGAAGAGAATCACTCGGTGAAAGGATAATTCTCGTACCTAATTCTACAATCTTGGAGCTGCACTTGCCCCCCGATTCTCATGTTACAGATGAGAGACAACTCATTTCTAGCTGAAACCAGGCAAGTAGTGCAGTCCCCACCCGAGAGCGCCCGATTGCAAGCTCCGTGGGCATAGCATGTCGTACCGAGGTGCGTAGTTGTCGCATAGAAATCGTAATTGTAGCTCTGTGTATCGGTACATACGCTGGCCAGAGCCGCATTGCAGACGGACCCGAAATCATCGCCGGGATTATAGGAATTTCCATTGCACACTGAGGATATCAGGGTCGTGTCCGGATCACCTCTCACAACGTCGAGAACGGACAAAAGACCGATTAAAATTACTGCCTCGGCTCTCTGGAGCTTGGCAATCGATCCTTTTAGTTTTTATCCTACTAGTTCAGAGCCACCGTGGTAATTAGAGACCCAATCAGTTGATTTGCTCTATTTATAGGTGGTGAATTATGATATTCATTTTTTTTCCTTCAATGTTGTGGCTACTTCCAAAGATCACATTATAAGTTTTGCCGCTGATTCTTCGAATCAACCGAGTTTCTTATTTGTTTTTCTTTGTTTACCTCTCCTTTTGAACTCATACTTGATCACAACGATAATGGCAAAATACCTTTCTCGTTTAGATAGAATATTTGCCTCATATGCTGATCTCCTAATACCTGTTCTTCTGAGAAATTTAAGCACAGTTATTTTTTCAAAGTAACTTCTTGATAACCACGACCAGCTAAAGACGTTGAAAAAGAAAATATCGTATATTCTTTATATAATATATAATGTAAACTAAGTTCATCTCGAACTTTGATTTTGTAACTGACCAAAAAAAAAAAAAAAAAAAAACTTTGATTTTGTGAGCCACACAATATGACACACATAATTAATGCTTGAAATGATATAAAGCTATATTATTTATAAATCATGTAATAACTTCTCGACGAGATTGCTCCTTAGATCAACTTGTCTCATGGAATGAAACTTAAGTATTCTTTTAGAACAAATTATATTTGCGATCATTGTTAATTATATCAAAGTTGGAGACACAATATTTCTCTAAAGTCTAACTAGTTTTGCTTTTAAAATTGTGTGATTCTAGTCGTTCTATGTTTGCATTTTAGTTCTTGAAGGAAATTTTTACCATCTCCCAAGTATTTATGGGAACATTCCTATATTCAACGAGAGGTACATGGGCTTGCCGTCTGGCAACAATTTGGCCAATCGAGGAGCTCAAGGCCAATGACAAGATTGGTCAAGATTGATCCCACCCTTATTTAAAATTTTTCGCAAATTAAATGATTATTTGAGATAAAATCCATTTTTCTTATTTGAGATAAAATCCACTTTAATGTGTTTTTTAAGGAAATGGCCCCACTTAAGACCCTTATATAAAAATTTTCGCAAATTAAATGATGGGCTAAAAAAGACAAAAGCATTGCCTCGAAAAGATGATTGTTCAATTTGGTGAGTGGAAATTTGAGGAGGGTCTTAACATTTTACACTTTCTCATGATTTCTTGCTTTGATCTCCATCAAAATGTTTAAATAATAAATCATACATTTATATAATAGTTTTAACTTTTAGAACAATTAACAATGATCCTACAAAATTTCACATGATATCATGGCTAGATGTCTTGAATTCAAATTTTTTCAAACTCCAATTATCTCCCCAATTAAATATGTCCATGTTTAGTATTAGGCAAAAAGAACATTTGACAGCAACCCTATAAAATCTCACAGCCTTCATGGTTAAATTAAAACACTTTGGAGCACGTAAAAATTCCTCTTAAAAGAAACATGTGAACATGTAACTAATGCTACATGATACAGTAGAAAAGCGAAGCACTGAGTTTTTGAAGAGACGGCACAAATGACCTTCTTTTTTGCGGTATATTATGCACGTGTGTGCTCCTAATAAAGAGAGATTTCGAAAAGACAGCACAAGTCGTAGCAGAGAGAGAGAGAGAGATGTAACCTTGTTATGCGTTTCTGTTTCATGTCCGCTTAACAACGGCCTTTGCAAGCACGCATTGACCATTCAAAACAATAAAAGACTGCTTCTATGGTAGTTGTATATGACATGTAATATTGCAGTAATGTTGCTCCGTTATCATGTCTTTCAATCGGGATATGGCTCGATAGACATATAGCTTCGGTTGATAATTGCGATTTAGCAAATATACACAGGTTGATGGGGATTGTAAATTGTAAAGAATAATTGGGGACAAGAAAAAAAGAAAGAAATATTCAGTACTTATCTTTCAACAATCCCATATTGTAACATAAGAATTTTATATCTATACAAGTTCCACGATAATCTAAAAAGAACAAAGCATCGCCACGAAGGATGACCATCCGATCTGGTGAGTGGAAAGATGAGGACGGTTTGACATTTTACACTCTCTCATAATTGTCTTGCTTTCGCCTCCATGGAACCACTTGCTTAAAGTTTTCACAAAGCGTTGCCTGCGTTCCAAAAGACCAAGTAACATGTAACTTGTGATGGGACTCAATAGAAGAAGAAAGTTACATCAGATACATAATAAACCAATCTATAAATAAAGATATTGCTAGTTTAGAGTATTTGAATATCAATCCACGTGCTCATAAAACCCAAGCTTGTTAAGTAAATCGGTAAGGATCTCACAACTTTCACGGGATATGTATGTGTCGTGAGTCACACTTTGATTTTTTCCTGTTCTCTCATCTATCATATCAGTCAAATTTATGCTATGAATTTTTGCCAAATGTCAAAATGTGAGGAGAATTTCAAAGAATTTGAATATTAAACCTTGTGCTGATTCAAAACATTGCATATTGAATAGAATAACAATCTACTCCTCGCATTGCATACTGCACTCCATCTATTGTGCCGATGTGCTAATGGGTCTAAGCTTGACTTGGAGGCAGAAAATAAAATACAGATCTAGAAATTAAATTAGGAAAAGATTTAACCAAAGTGAAAAAGCATATAATAAAAGCAATCAATCCTTTTGATAAAATTAAACAAGTTAATTTTTGCTTACCCACAAATGTGACTTCGATTGAGATAGACCTACGAAGCCCCCTCTCCTCCTCCTTGTGTCGGCATGTGAAAAACAATCTGTGCCGGCACCGGCACCGATGCTGTCGCCGTCGCTGTCGCCGCTTCTAGCTCCACGGAATGAAGATGAAAACCCAGAAATATCCTCCACGTCGTCTATTTTCTCCCTTAGTATCCCCCACCTCATCGACCCGAAAATCGACACCCTCTCCTTCCCCTCTCCCTTGCTCCTCTTCTCCGGGCTCCGGAAAGACCCTCCTATCTTCCGGAACGAGAATGTATGACCCGAGCGCCGACCCATGTAAGGCCCATCGAGCACACTTGAAGGGGAGGGCGTATTGGTAAACCTCCCTCGTCCCACAGCCTCGGAGGCGGCTCAAGACAAGGCGGGCCCGCCACCGAGCTGGGCTTGGCCTGGTCACTGGCCCGTTTGGGCTTCCCCGGCACTTCCTCCCACTCGAACGGTACGGAGATCGTGGTTTGGAGCGGCGGGTCGGGCATGTCCGATGGATCTCGCCGGTGGTTCGGAAGCGATAGTAAGGAGAGTTTCGGAGTAGATCTCCGTTGATCCTCTTTCTCGGACTCTGAACTCATCTCTCCCTTCCTGTCACTCTGCGTTTTTGAAACTCAGGATCAATCTATGGACCTTGAGGGGATTCCTCAAGGATCTTGAGCTTTTATAGGTAAACAAAAGGCTCTGCCTAACATTCTAATATATGATGTGCAGGGGATGGCCGCAGAATTTGTGCAGTAAAGTGAATTCTTAGGGTTTGATAAGGTTAAGGGCTTGACGTTCTTTATTGGAAAAATGACCCTTTTCTCTTCTTTTCCCAACCAGTGCACATCGATCATCAGCAGATAATGACAGCATGACTTTAACTTTAGGAAATGGTCCTTGGAGGGTGCCAGCTCGTTACACGTAAGATAAGGTTCGAAACATCGTCATAAAAAATGGAACAAAAATCGTATCCTTGGACATGCGGCCCGAAATGAGTGGTCAAATATAAGATATAGCAATTTAGTGGCATTTACCAATCCATTAGGTCAAAAAGGAAGTCTTACGCGCTTTGGGGACAAACATAAATATGATAGAAAATAAACCGAAGAGTAAAAGAAGGGTTCTTAGATCAAGGTTGTCTTTATCTTGAAACTATTCAATGATAACGACAAGGTTATCATGCATCGCAGAATGGTTGGCCCTCTCAAAAGCCGTGGCAAACCAGAGAATTATTTTCTTCATGGTCCTTCTTTTTCGCCTCAATTTTGTGGGGGAAAAAATGCTATAATTCAAAAGTAAGAGCTCATTTCGCTTTTGTTCGAAAACAGAATCTTTCATGCTGTTTAACGTCTCGTAAAAGAGGAGAAAAACTTTTATTCGTGTCCGGCGGGCGGGAAAGAACGGACGTCTTCACATAGATTTCAGGAGAAAGAGGGCCCGCATTGGCTGATTATTTAATATATGACAAAAGACCATGCGAGTCAAAAAAGCTAGTATCAAAGCTGGTTGCACTTGCACTTGAATACGCCTTCTGTTTCTGTCAATCTTGATTTTCTCGCATGCATGTTAGGGCAAACAAAAGGTGAAAGAGACGTCGACGTGAACTTGACTCGGGAGCGTCGTGTTTGGTCAAGTACACAGTAAGTTATAAGACTTTGTAGCGGATATGGATCTTGTCCTGACTTAGCATATTCCATGGTAAATTGTACACGGTTGTAAAATATAACCTTAAAAGGTAATCTTATGGTTATAATATAAGCAGTGGAACGTAAATAGATTTTCCCCTAATTTATAAAAGGTCATGTCTCCAACGTCTACGAGAGGAGTTGGAAGGAAATAGGGAATTCAAAACGTTGTTTTGGAGGAAAAGTGGACATTTTATCCCCCGCAGTTCTCTTTTTTCTTCTCCTTTTCCCTTTATTTTGAAATAGATTCCTTCCTTGCTAAAGAAAACCACCCTCAAAAGGTTCACATCATTGAGACAAAGTCATCAACGGGAAAAAGAATCCGGCTGTATGATGCGGAGTCGTTTGTCTTTGAAATTTGTCATAGTTGTTATGTACACGTTACTCTTCTCGACCTAATAATTCAAACTTTTAGATGCAGCATTCGATCATGGCGTCTTATTGGAGCTAAATTTTGATTACTTCATATCCCAATTGAAATTGAGTTTTGCATGTCTTTTAAAGGGTATTATTAAGTATTTCAACTCGAGTCAATTTTCATTTAGTGAAGGTGCTCTGCTCAAGTATGGAATGAATTCAAGTTCTAACTTGACATAACTCAATTTTTCTCATGAATTGCCATGCACATATGAAGCAGACTAATGTTATTAATTTTCTTGGGCAAAGGCTTCTAAAGTCAATTTTGAGGTTAAGTTTGAGCTGAATACAGAGTTAACTTGAGCTTTGAGTGATCTTCGGTGGGGTCCGGGTGCTAAAACCACGTGATTTTGAGGGGGCTAACATCGTCGCTTTTGAATGTTGGCACACTAAGGGCCACATCATCTGACACGTGAGGAGGCGATGGCCATGATGAATAGTACAGATGCCAAAATATGGAAAAGGATTGTACATTTTTTAAGGATGTTCAAAATATTGTATTGAGTTTGAAAATTAAAACGACGGTAAACGTTATGTAATTGTTTTTGGGAACATTTGAAATATCATGTTAAATTTGAAACGGTGGCAAAAGTACCGGAGGGTTGTGCAAAAGTACCCAAGCAATACTTATCAATTAGCAAGTCAATTGGTGTTGACACCAAATTTTTTTTTTTTTTTTTGGTTGGTGATCAAGCGCACATTTTAATTAAAAATAAATAAATAGTACAAAGAGCAAAAAGATATACAAATCATGAGCCAAAAATTTCAGAGCTTCGGTCCATTTCGAGAATTCAATTCGGCCCTGAAACTGACCCATGAGGCCCAAGATCTCGCGGCCCATGTTTGGTCCAAATCCATTCCCATCAGCTTATTAGATAAGCCCAACCCATCTAACATGGGCAGTCGAATGGCCGGAGCTATTTGCCTCTTCCTTTCAGTTCCATCGCCATCAGTCGATCGTCTACCATCTCCGACCAGCAACAGTCGCCGTCAACTCTCCCTCGCCAGCCACGGCTGTGACGGAGCGGAGCATCGGCACTCATCACCGCCAGAGAATTTACAACGACAACCACGACAAACTCTCCGAAGCTTGGAGCGTACGTGAGCAATGAGGAACCGAGCGAAGCAAGCAAGAGCACTCGCAGGCCGAGAAAATCTCTCCCTCATCTCCATCGCTCTGGACCAAGTCCAATGTCTTTGCCCGTGGTCGAAACCAGTCGCTGTCGAATATCTTCGTCGAGCAATCTCGTCTGCCTATAGAAAAAGTATGGGAGTTACACTAAACACTAAGCGGTTAGACGAGACGAGGAGACGACCACACCCGGCAATCCATCCGTTAGGGTTTGCTTTAACCTCGAAATACTCTTCATTGCCTCAGAATAAATAAATCTTGGCTCACTTTTCATCCAATAGATGATGAAACATATGGATAATCAGTTTCAAGATGGGTAGATATTAATCTAACTTGTTAAAACCAATTCCTATTAAAACTTAAAGCCTACCTTGTTTTTCCGATTCTTTTCTAGGGTTTACCCGAAAACTTGCTTTATTTTTATTTTTTTGTTCCTTTGTGAGGCTTAGTTGAGGGCAAGTTGCAAACAGGCAAGGAGAGAGAGAGAGAGAGAGAGTCATGAAATATCAAAATAAGGTCAGAGACAATAGAGAAAAATTAGGATTTTTAGGTTTATGTGGTCTCAAATTTGGTCCGATCGATTCGATTCCCAAGTGGCTCTTCATTTGGAATCAAGAAACAGTCTTGGTTCAATTGGTTTTCAAGACGGTCCAGTTTGATTCCTTGGTAGAACCAATTCGATTGCCCAACCCTAATGAAACACCATCATCAAACAAGTTAATCTTGGTTTCAAATGTTATTCTAAGGTGCATTTATTTGGGGATTTTTAGAAGAAAAAAAGTAGTTTGTCAGCTTTCTCATAAAATTTACTAATTTAAATTTGAAAAAAAAATCAGACAAAAAAATTGAAAAAAAAAATGATGAAAAACTTACAAATGAATCTCTTTACCAAAAAAAAAAAAACTTACAAATGGATCTATGTGCCAATTTGTGATTAGTCTTCTCTTTATTAGACCTACCAGAATTGGGCTCGTTATTGGCAATTTCAAGCTTCTATGTAAGGATTACTACTACAAAAAATTATAAATTGATACACTCATGACAAATTAAATTTTGTTGTCAAATTACTAAGTAGAATAACAAATGGCAGTTAATTGTACTTTGTTTGTCATGGGTTCATCAGTTTGTAATTTTTCATGGCATTAATTTAATTCAAGGAAAACTAACGGAGAATAAATTTGTCACAAATATATCAGTTTGAGGCTTTTTAGTGATAAAAAAATTAGTTTAGAGTAAATTTGTCACATATATACCAATTTGATTATTTTGTGGTATTAACCCTTCCTATAATAAAGAGCCTAATACCCTAAAAAATCTTTAACTTTAGTTTTCATCACAAACATACACTTTGTCTTATAAAAAACCTCCAACTTAAGGTCTTGTCTCAATTATACAATAAACTTTTTTTTGTCCCATAAAAAGCCCTTAACTTTAAGTCATGTCCCAATTCTACCATTTAACTATTTTTGTCCTATGAAAAACCTCCAACTTTATATCTAATCTCAATTTTACTATCCAATCCTAATTATACCCTTAAATTTTTATTGTTTCATATAAAAACCACAAAGTTTTATTGGAGTCACAAATTTGCTCCAATTGACCCTTCATTCAAAATTTCTTGTTGACAACCAAGAGATGGAAAACTCCCAAGCACGATTTGTTTGAGAGTCTCGAGATGCGAGCTTTCTGACCACGAGAGATGGAACATTTACAAGCACGAAAGATTGAAGACCGAGCACAAAATAACTAAAGGCGATTTTGGCTTATGGTTAATGGAGAGCAAATTTAAGACTTAAATAAAATTTGATGATCTTTTAAGAGACAAAAAAAAAATTACAGTGAAATTGAAATTGGATCTAAAGCTAGGACTTTTTATGAGACAAAAATTTTATAGTAGCATTGGTATTGGATCTAAAGTTGATGGGTTTTTATGAAATAAAAAAAAAAGAGTAGAATTGGGATTTGACTTAAGATTTGGGGTTTTTTATGAGACAAAAAATATTTAGGATAAAATTGGGACGTGACCCCAAGGTGGGAGAAAATATTCAATGGTTCACAATCGCCATGTCATTGTCCTATGTGGCGCACGTGAATATAGGTGGCTCCACTAAAATGTGAACAATTGTCCGTTGACTTGGAGCGACTTGGAAAATAGAAAAGTCTAAAATGTTAAGTTTTTTTGTCCTCTCTCTTCTCTTTGCCAGCCGACTGAGCAAGGATAGAAAACATTTCAATTGCCGCTTAAAACACCCTCTTCTCTTTTCAATTTTCAAGCATCAAGAAGAAAAAAAATGATGCCTTCTCTATATTTTCTCCAGCATGCCCCTTCGCCTCTGCCTCCGTCTCCCTCTCTACCTTCGTCTCCCCCTCCCCTAATGCCACCGCCGATCACTGCTGTTGCTTAAATCTGCCTCTGGCACGTCGCCTCCCCCAAGAGTCCCGCTTGATCATAGTTGCTGGGTCTCGAGCCCCCTTGGCCTCTGCCATCGCCTTTGGAGCCTCATCGTGCTGATTTTTAGGAACCCTAGCAATGTTTAATTTGGCCGCATCATCTCTCTTAGCCTCGGCAACTTCTAGGCCCCCGTCTGATTGCGTCCCTCCGACGAGCTTGTCATCACGCCTCACCCTGTCCACAATCTCGTCATCTGGGAACATTTCGAATATCGGCAGCTAACAACGTTGTTTGGGTATTCTTCTTCCTCAACCAAGCTACAAAAAACCTAGAACATCGCAGTCGGTAAGGATTCTCCGAAATTGGAGATTCCTCTTCACCGAGTTCACTGCACCCAAAGTCCTTGTAGAATTTGGAAAGAAGATGTCGATTGTGTACGTGTTGGAGCTACGAACGAAGGGGAAGGTTCGTCTCCATGTGTGTGCAATCTAATTTTTGTTAGATTCTTCTGGAATGACGCTGAGAAAGTTGTGGACTCTTATTTTAGTGTGATTGCATCATGAATCTAGCTAGGGGTGAGCGTGGTTCCCGGGTAGAACCGGGAACCGGAGAACCGAACCGGAGGTTCCAGTCCGGTTCCCGGTTCTAGGGAGGCCGGTTCCAGTTCCCGGTTCCCTTTTTCTGGGAACCGGAACCGGAACCGATTAGGGTTCCTGTCCTAAACCTAGAAAGTAAAAGCCTTCTTCAGTCTTCATGCTTCAATTGTTTTACCCTTCTCCTGTTCTCTGCCCAACCCTAGTCCCCGACGCCGCTCGCCTCATCCTTCTGTTGGACGCCGTTGGTCGCCAGTCGTCTCTCGTCCCTCCGCTGGACGCCGCTCCCCCCTAAACGCTCGCCCTCGATGCCGCTCACCTCGTCTCGCCGCTGGTCGGCAGTCGCCGCTCGTCCTCTGTTGGACGCCGCTCGCCCCCAGACGCTCGCCCTCGACGCCGCTCACCTCGTCCCGCCGCTGGTCGCTGGTCGCCACTCGCCCCCGCACGCCGCTTGCCCACGATGCTGCTCGCCTCATCCCGCCGCTCGCCCCCAGACGCTTGCCCTTGATAACGCTCGCCTCGTCCCACCGTTGGTAGCCGCTCTCGTCCCACCGCTAGACGCCGCTCGCCCCTAGATGCTCGCCCTCGACGCCGCTGGTCGCCGCTGGACGGCACTTGTCCCCCTGCTGGACGGTGCTCGCCCCCGGTGATGCCCTTGACGACGATGCCCCCCTTGCTTCCCTCGATGCTGCTCACACCCCGCTCGCACCGCCGCTGGACGACACTCGCCCCTTCTGGACCCGCCCTTACAACTTGGGTATTCCGTTCCTTCTTGTTCTCTTCTTTAATTGGAATGGGTTGTCGATTGTTTCTATGCTTCTACTTCTACTGGTGCGAGTTTCTTTAATAAATTAGTCACAACGGGTAAGACTCAAGAGGCCGCTTTAGCAGCCCATGTTGTTAGATGATTGTGATCACTTATTTTTGTCAACTTAAGGTTGATTTTCTTTAATTTTGTGTTAACATAAAACAGGGGAGATGCTAGTAGGGCCAGCCAACATGTTTTTGTCATCATGAAGATTTGTTCCTAGAATTTTAAAGAGGACAGTAAATTTATCATTCTCATATGTCCTCTTAACTCCTTGGGTTGAGCTGTTGATATATTTGTCGCATCTTTTGGGTGTTTGTAAATTTTGATGCAAGTCATAGTATGTTGATCTGTGTTGCTGCTGCTTTTTCCTCAATTCTTTTCAGTGGTGGTCTATATTGTTTCCCCAGTTGCTAGAGACTTTGACGGCTTGGTATTGTTCCTGATGGGTGCTTCTTATGCTGTAGTTAAAGCTTTTCCACATAGTTAGTTCCATGGTTGCCCCAGCTACTGACTCTGAGAAACTTATTTGCACTGTATTAGAAGCTGAACGACCAGAAATCAGGTTCTTTACAACCTGTCTTTTGGACTTGCTAGGTCTTTCTTGTTTGTTTTTCCAATATGACAGTCTTTTAACACATACAATTGTTCATCTTGCAGTCATTTGCATGGGAAGTCTCTTTTAGAGGCAAATGAGTCATTCCTTGATAAGCATAAAGGTATCCTCAACATCAGACAATTTTCTTACGTGTGTTATAACATGTTCTAAGTGTGCTTGATCTTTTTTAATTGTGTGTGCAGATTCCTTAATGCACAGGGTGCCCTAGTTGCAAATTATCCATGGGATGGAACAGAGGACAAGAGGTGATCATCTGACATTCCGATTCATATGGTGAATTCGTGGGCCACTTATCTTGATAATTTGCTTGATTTCCTAGCCTGCATGCAAAGCCTATTGTCACTTTGATATGTGTTGTCCTGCATGTTATTTGCTAGATGTACTAGGCATTACTTTTTCATTGATCGGTTGTTCTTTCTCTATGTTCGTGAGTTAAATCTCCAGCTAATATGTAGATCAAAGGTTTGCTCAGCGTGTCCCAAACCTTTTATGTATTACTCCTATGTTAAGTTAAGTCATCCTTTCATAGTGACGAAAAAGTTGAAATCATTATGTTTTAAAGGGACAGAAGAATATAGAAAGGTGCTGCACATTAATCGAAGTTTACATGTGATCTTTTATTGGCCTACTTGAATTGTTGTTTATAACTTTTCATAAATTACTGCAATAATTATACTTTTGCTTTCATATCCTATATTCTTAATGACTATTGGCAATCCTAAATTGCAGGAGACATTACTTTGCCAGCCCTAATGATGAAGCCTTTCGGTTCATGGCAAGTATATATAGTCGCTCTCATCGTAACATGTCATTGAGTAAAGAATTTGAAGGAGGAATTATGAATGGAGCAGCTTGGTATGACTGTTTTGAGGTAAATCCATTGTAGCTCATAATATAGGAAGTGCTGATCTTTTCAGTGTTTTAATCTAATACCTTTGTGAAGTGAACTACTGGATTTTGCAAAAGAAAAATAGTTCACATTCTATAATATTAAACGCTTATGAGTATTATAGATTGTGTTCGTGTTGTATTCTCTTTGATGAATGAAAATTTTGTTTATTATTGCTGCATTCATTTCCATTTTCTTTTAAACTAAAAATGAAACCAAAAAAAAAAAAAAAAAGAACCTGTTGGAACCTGGAACCGACCCCGGAACCTGTGACAGGGTAGGTTCTAGGTTCTTGGTTCTAACGGGTAGGTTCCAGGTTCCAAAAAATGAGGAACCTGTACCCGAGGGTAGGTTCCAGGTTCCAAGCGGAACCTGTGAGGAACCGGGAACCACTCACCCCTAAATCTAACTGCATTTTACTTTTTTGGGATCTGGTTTTGTTTTGATTCTCTTCCTCATGCTTTGTTTTTGGAAATGTGGTTGGAATTTGTGCTATGATGAGTTGATTAATGTGAAAGCAACATTAAGATGAGCTATCAGGTTTCTTCTACATTAGATTCTGATCTTTGATTTGGTTTTTGCACCTTCGGTATGTGGAAATGGCTACTAAGGTTGAGCTAATTGTTCACCTGCCAGCAAAAATTAAGATGAGTGAATTGTGAAATGGGTCGAGATTGCTTAATCAATGCTCAAGAATGGACAAGGGAGTAGCTTCTTAGGGATTGGGTTTGCGTTCTATGGGTGATGTTTAGAGAGCCATGATGCAAAATGACAATGCTTAAGAAACTCTTGCATTCCGATTTATTTATTATCCAAAGATTATGAAGTTTTTAATGTATCTTCGGAGTGCACTCGCATTGAAAAGAGGGTTAGATCTTTCATTTGGTTTGTGCTAAAGATAGAATTTGTTGTGAGAAGAGGAAATTTCCAATTATTTTGTTAATTTGGTCATTCAGCAACAAGAATATTGAAGGAGGGTGAAGTCATATAGAATCAAACTATTGTATGGACAATTGACTAAAGCCTTTGATCTTAAGATTATGCATGTAGTATTATCATGCTCTTCAACATCATTTAATATCTATATTCAAAGAAATTTGGTGTTCAAATTCATAACCTTGTCTATACTTCTTGATGGTCGGATGAGCTTATGTCTTGACTACGGGCATTAATGGTTGAAGCTAACTAGATTTGTGTTTTTAAGTTGGATGATCTTGTCAATTTATTTGTCCTACTTAATTAAAAAAAAAAAAAAAAACTGGCTCTTTGCTTATAGTATTGAGGAAGCACAATAAGCTAGTTGAGCATGCTACTTGCTTGCAATTAGGCATTTCAATGTAAAGTACATTTTCCACTTTGTTCTAAAGTCATAGTCTCTCTCTCTCTCTTTTTTTTTTTTTTTCAGCTTGGGCTTTATTTATATTTGTTGTGTCATAGTGAAAGGGATGTTCTACTTTTGTTGGCATTCTTCTTGTTCAATGTTGTAGTGTAAATTCTATATATTGGAGGAATATTTTTTGTTCTTTAGTTGAGCTTAATGAGTAAATTGAGTCACTTGATTGGTTTCCTCATCAGTGTATCAAAGGTAACGCCCAAAATCATTTTATGCTTGGGTACTAGTTTTATTAATAACGTAGACTTGATAGATTGAATAAAAGATGTGGTGTTTTTATGGACTCTTGATATGTGTTCCGGCAATCATTGAACTATAACTAGATGAGTTTACAAGATTCCTTATATGACTTGTTTACATATTTTTATGGTCGTCGTTTGACATGGAATTGCTAATATGGCCAAATCCAACTAAATGTGGAAAGTCCAATTTTTGGCGAGAATTGGATGCTTCTATAGTGTAGCTTTATTCATGATTGTCCTTTTTTGGCATATAATTAATATTTCTACACAAACTTGTTTCACTTAGAAGTCTTCTATATATGTGAATCCTTGTTATCTTGTAGATTAATCCAATCAAGTATAACAACATTTATTTATGTTTCACTACTCTATTGAGAAAGCAAGGCCCTTTTGCCTTTTGGAGAGGTTGGGCTTCCAAGTTCTTTGGATATGGTGCTCAAGGTGGGTGCAAATTCGATTTCTATAAGTTCTTCAAACGAGTTTACTCCGATGCCTTAGTCGGCAACAACGGAAGCTTGATTTTTTTTTCTTAACAGTGCTTCTGTCGAAGCATTTGCAAATGTGGCACTTTGCCCCTTTGAAGCCACTAAAATTCAGGTTCAAGCACAGCCTCATTTTACAAAAGGCTTGGTTGATGGCTTCCCTAAAGTATATGCATCAAAAGGGCATTCTAGTGTAATTTTTTGTGACCTTAGTATTGTTTACTTGTGTTAGAGGTAGGAAGGACATTATAATGCTTTTCTTACTTTCAGATTTTACACAAGGCTTTCATTGAGTGCGCTGAGGGAGAGAATGATTTGCTCGATTCAGTGAAAGTGGAGTATTTTGTTTAATTGCTTGAATTTTGAACACCTTTATGTGGATGTTTCGCTAGTTACAACTTTATGAAATGATTCTTTTATGTATCTCTTTCATGCAAAAGTAATGACTAGTAAATTAAAATTCTACTGTTTCATAATTTATGATGTGACACCTTTTTGGAGAATGGCACAATTTTCTCTTTGAGTGAAATTAGGTCTAGTGGCTTTTATTTTATTTTATTATACTTTTTAGGGGGGTTGGGTGGGACGAGAGGTTATCTCTCAGTGATTTGTAGTGTGAATTCTCTAATAGAGAAGATGGGATGAGAAGTATCACAAAATTTTATGAACATGACTAAAATATAGAAATGCATGATAAAATTGCATAGCCAAGAGAATGACTGAATATAATCTAATCTAATAATAACAAAAAGACAACCAAAATAATTCCCAACACAAGATATACAAATACTGGCACAAGATGGGTATCAATGACAAATTATTCGGATGAAGACTACAACAAGATCCATTTAGTTCAAAACCAACTATTTCAACTCAAGTTTGCCTATTATAAATTTTCATCGTCCCACTTACTCTCGACTACCCAAAGTTGGATAATAATCACCAATAAAGCACTTCAGGGTAAGCAACAACATTTCATCTCGACTAGATCATCAAAAAATGAGATTGCATCAAGTCCACTACAGTAGCAACACAATACAATTTGTTTCTAATTAAATTCTCAACCATGACTAAAGTGAGTGGAAGAGTCACCTAGTCTCGCAACATCAAATATATAAAAGCAAAACTCATTACCTTCTCTGAAACCACTCTTGAACATTTGAAGTTGAAATTTTCTTCAACAACTCTGCTAGTTGTTGTCTAAGAGACAAACAAATTTCTCTCCTTAAGAGTTGAAACTATCATTTTATGTCTAGTACACAAATGAAAAAAAGTTTGCACTTACTTTATCTAATTACGTTCTTTGGATATATAAAAATATATTATAATGATGTCCAAAAATAAGTAGATAGACAAGCATCAAAATACTATTACATGATACAAAGAAGCCTTTGAACAGCTTAAGCAACTTGGTTGTCCATCTCAACATTGGAACAAAAACGTCTCTTAAAGATCAAATGAATCTCAGTGTTAAAGACTGCAAGAGAAAGAGAGAAAGAGAGATAGATAGATTATATAGATCTAGAAGGAAAAACATAAAATAATTAAAAAAAAAAAGCATAAATAAGATCTTTTACCATAAAATTTGTAGAATATATTGCTCCCATTTCTACCGATTATCCTTTCTCTAAACCTAATTGCTTCACAGTGTACTCATGCTTGTTCCAAACCATAATCAGTAACTTAAGGGCAAAAGAAGGTAGATTGTGTAGTCTAAGTTAGCAAAAAAATTGTATAATGAAAGAAGATGCAATAATAATGACCACAAAAGGTCAATCTTGCACAAAAGTAAGAGTATCATAAACTTCATGCTTTTAATTAATGAAATCATTTTATAAAATTAAACAAGCATCATACCTTATATGAAATGCCTCCAATGCATGAAGACACTTTTTTCTTTCGCTTTTTACTATCGCCTTACAACCGAGTATTTGGTATACCTTTTGGTCTTCTCCGAAAGGGGATCGAATATTCAATTTCATAGTTCTCTACATCTTCAGATTCATCGTTTCTCACTAAAAAATTAATATAATCATTACTCGTCAAAGATTACATTTTGTTTGTGATATGAGAGTGAAGATGCAGCAAGGTTGTTGTTGCAAGTTCCTCTGTAATATCATGATTTGCACTAATATTCATAACACTGAAAGATAATTGCATAAACCTCTTCAAGCACAATACTTTTGACTTTATCACAACATGAGAGCTTTGTCCAATATCACAATAAACCCATTATTTTGCTACTTTTGTCCACCTTTTCAAAATGTATTGTGAATGAATACTTCTAATATTTACAACATTTGTCAAGATGCATAAAGTATGCTTACACAACCATCCTCGCATTTCAAATAACTTATAGTTACATGTAATGGTTAAATCACTCGGAGTAAAATGAACAATATGCCTTATTTCACTACTTTTAATTATCACAATATAAGTGTGAAATGGCCCATCAGTTTCAATCTACAAATAAACATGGACAAAACATGCAAGAACTTATCTTGAAAATTCTTATAAATGACATGAGTGTATACATCTGTTAGAGGTGAGCGGTTCCCGATTCCTTACAAGTTCCACTTGGAACTTGGAACTTACCCTCGGGTACAGGTTTCTTATTTTTTGGAACCTAGAACCTATCCATCAAAACCAAGAACCTGGAACCTATCCTGTCACAGGTTCCGGAGTTGGTTCTAGGTTCCAACATGTTCCAATAGGTTTTTTTTTTTCATTTTTAGTTTAAAAAAATGGAAATGAATGCATAAATAATAAACAAACTTGTCATTCATCAAAGAAGAGATTAAATAAAATATTCACTTATAGATATACAAAAAGAATTACAATATGTAAAGATATAAATAATGTCACTTACCCAACTCAAATTTTTCTACATTCTCGATGCACTCCTCAACATCAATCGGTACACGAATGGCTCTCAACCAATCTTGAGTTCAAATCAAAGTTTCCACTACTTTGGGAGTTGAAGAACTTCGAAAGTCATCAAACACACGACCCAATGTATTAAAAGTTAACTTGAAAGCAACGATAGTTACGAGAATTGATAAAATATCTCGAGCCATCAAAGAAAGGATTTTATATTTTGAGCCATTAGTATTCCACCATGTCAAAAGGTCAAGATCAAGATCCTTTTCATTTTTTTTCTTGAAGATATTGATTAAGCTCGGACGTGTTGTCATCACACCCTTGTTCATTCGAGTATAAAAACATTTTCTTCTAAACTTGGGCGTCATACTTCTTTATTCCTTCACTATCACCCAAATCAACATTGGAAGCACCACTACTTGCATCTAAACTATGGCCACCAAAATTTCGATCACTTGAAATAAGAAAAGATTGCTCATAAAATTTATAAAATGCTCCAATACATCATTCACCTTGTAATGCATTTCTTTAACTTTCAATTTATCATCATAAATTTGTCCATACAAGAAAGTCACATAATTTAACTTGGCTCTAGGATCTAACACAACCACAATCAACACCATCATATTCACTTTATCCAAGCTTCTATAATATTTATCAAATTTTTCTTTCATTTTCACACCCATATCTTGAAGCCTAGGATTCGAAGCATTGACCGCATCTTTCAAATATCTATATAAAAGAGCTATTCATTCAAAATAATCATTTGAAGTAACATATGAACTCACCGGCATCCGATTTGTGGTATCATAGAATACTTTTAGAAAATCTGAAAGAATAATGGCATTTTCCCAATCATCATCACTAGGAGTTTCATGATTCAGCTCACTTGCAAAAGATAAATTGTCGTCTTCCATTTTTTAGAAGGTTTTTCTGAACTTGATAGCGGTGTCTACCATGAGAAAAGTGGAATTTCATCTAGTAGCAATGTTAAGAACTACCGAAACCTTATAGGTGATATTTTCGCTCTTAATGCAAGATTGAAATGCATTGACTCTCGCGGGAGAACTCTTCACATACCTAACCACATTCCAGATACATGCAATGGAGTCACGTACCGTAGTCAAGCCATCTCTCACAATCAAATTCAATATATGAGTTGTACACCTCATGTGCAAAACATTACCATTCAATATCAACGACTTTTCTTTGGAAAATTTATCTCTCAAATAGTTAATTGCAACATCATTCGAGCTAGCATTATCCACAGTGATGGTGGACACCTTTTTTTCAATTCCTCACTCTTGAATGCATTTCTCCACCATTTTCCCAATCTCCCTACCCCTATAACTATGCATCACCACAAAGTTGATGATTCTTTTATGCAACTTCCAATTTTCATCAATAAAATGTGTAGTGAGATATAAATAATTCAGATTTTGAATAGAGCTCCATGTATCGGTCGCGAGTGCGATTTTAGAATTAATCTGTCGAAAATAATTTTTCAAAGAAGTTATTTCATCTATATACAATTTCATGCAATCTTTTGCCATTGTGAAACGTGATATATGTTTGAAGAGAGGCTGTAACTTACTGAAAAATTCACGAAATCTAACACGTTCAATCAAGGAAAAATGTTGCTCATCAATGATGATGAACCGAGCAAGCATTCCCCTACAACGTTCTTGATTAAACGACCATGTTGACAAGATACTACCAGTATTAGAATCACCTCCTGACTTACCAGCCATGTCTACATTATGTGGTGCACAGAATTTTTGTTACTTATCTACATTATGGGGAAACCTCCTACATGTGGTCAAGTGCTTCCTCATTGCAAAAGTACCGTTAGCAACACGATACTTAAGCATTGTCCATGAATGCACTTCACTTGATTTGGTTTTCCATCCTTATCATTGATTTTTGTATAATGATTTCAGCATTCAAATGTATATTTCTTATCCTGAGGAAGATGAGAACCAGGTACCTTACTCGTGGCACTCGTGGTATGGGGTGCCTCTTCTTCATTTTCATAGCCAGAAAACTCCAATTCCGTGATCGGAGTCATCTCCTCACGTCTCTCCACCTCCATTGATGTGTTATTTTGATACATTAATTTCGCACTACACAAACAATAATAGAATATAATTAGAAATTTCAAAATAAATAGCAAACTAGAAATGAAACACCAAAATGAACCCATTTATTTCAATGCAACTCATATAATGATACCCATTGGCCAAAAATTTATAAATGTGACACCAAATATATAAATTATAGAATTATGAAAGATATAGAATTGTTGCTTTTAACATATTATTTCATTAGAATAATTTCCTGAGTTAATTTTTAAGGAGGGAGGCGAGTGAATTGCTTCTTTTTTGTTTGTTGAAGAAGGAAAATGAAAATTAGAGACATTGGGAGAACTTATTGTACCTTAGAGATTGGTCTGTACGTAGTCTATTGGGAAATTGAGTTGTGCTCCTTCAAATGATGTTATTGAAACTTTAATACGATTGTTTCTCTTGTTCCTTTGACTAATTTGTAGATGCTACCATGAAGATGTATGTGGAACTGATGCAAAGGTTGGCTGTGAAGAGTTTCCTTCACGGAGAATTGCTTCCAAATGACAACTCTATTTTTGTTCAATGCGAGCGAGTTGAGTTTATTGATTCATTCTCTTCTATAGCAATCAGGTTCTTTTAAGACAGTGGGAGCAGCCCAAGATCATCTGTACATGCAAGAATCAACAAGAAATATAAGCAAGTGAATTTTTCTCTCATACTTAAAATACTGCACTTATAAGTTGGAGCTATTCCATAGTGAGGTTTGCTCTTCACCAAGAATCAACTAAGAAAAGCTACTGAGAGCACTGGCCTTCCAACTTCCCTTAGGACCTAAAACGACTTTGTTACCGATATTGCCAACAACCTCACCCTGCTCCAAAGATGCACATCCAAGCTCTTCACTTTTTCTCTAGATAAAATAAATCAAATAAAAAAATTAGAAAGATAACATGATAGAAAGTACAACTAGATGTTACGAATAAAATCGACCTCTCTTTTCATGTATATTTGGATTTGAGCATGTAAGTTTGGATTTGGTTTGATGGTATGTAAAATTTGGATCCAAAATGTAAAATTGGCATATCTTTTGATGGTATTTATAGAGTTTCCATTATGGGTTTCCAACAAGTAGCATTCCTTATTTAGATATCATATATATCACAAGGGAAGAGATCAAACAATTGGATTCGCCCCATGGAATGCAATGAAAATCTACAAATGCACTTGAGCAAAGCTAACAGCTAAATACTTCTCTTCCTTTTACAAGTTGGATTTTTCTCTTCTACAATTACTTTCTTGATAAAAAAGCACTTGGAGATGCGTTATTTATCTAAGAATTTATGAATAATTTATGCAGGTTAACTACAAATGCATAATTTACACAAGGTGGAACCTTCTGAATGCCATGCATGCCAAGTTATCTCTTGCACTTAGCCACTTACAAGTTTCTAGCTCTAAATATATCGTGCTGCATACTTCACGATAGTTTATCTAAGAAAAAACATAGAAGAAGGACTTAGACTAATGGAAAAATCAAACACCTACTAAAAGAGCATAGGTGCCAACACACAGTCAGGATCCATATGTGCAAAGATAAACTCTCTAAAATCGAGATATCAATTGCATTTGTAAAATCTTTACCCAATGAGCCACAAGTTACACAAAAAATTATCTTAAGTTATTCCTCAGACTAGAAAATACATGGGACCCTTTGTAAGGATTACATAACTACACGATATAAGTTTAAGAAATAGTTGTAGATGATGAAACCAACCATCCCTTTCTTCCTTGATGTTCCATTACTAACTTTTTAGCCTGACTTATTATTCTGAACAAGTTTTCCTCACAGTAAAAAACAAGAGAAAACCAATTTTCTCGGAAACTACATGATCAGGTTTCTCTTTACCATCTTTGATGACCAACATCCATTTACTAACAACTCATACATTCTACAAAGAATGCTAAGGCACTATTAAGCCTTCAATGGCCAATGGAGGACTAAATTCCAGAAACAATCAAAAGCACAAGATAGAAAACGCAATCAGTAATCCTGACCAAATTCCACATCACAGATACACTTATACTTGAGTTAGATCATCTACTACAATCAAATTACTCCTATGAACTAGGAAGCACTGCACAAAAATCTGGCATAGCAAAATCAAAGCTAATTTTTCTTGTTCCAAAAGACGCACCAAAAAGCGCTTGTGAATGCAGACCACAACATGCTGGCAACCCCAATTATGGCAAAGAAAGAGAACGAGTGGGAGAGAGAACTCACAACGATGAGATCCTTGAGGTTACTTTGCTCCAGGGGCTCTAAGACGTAGGAGAGGACAGGGCGGTTGGCCACCGGAAGCAGCGCCTTCGGCACCTCCTGCAACAAATTTGAACCAAGATGAAAAATAAAAACAAAGACGAAGAAGGATGAGAAAAGCCTTCGAGAATCGTTCTCTAAGTAGAACGCATTAGTTCCTCGGAGAAAATCTCCGAACCGCAGGAAGTTGGAGGGAGCGACCTTAGAGACGAGGGGGATGAGCTTCTTCGAGAAACCGCCAGCCAACACCACCACTTGGAAGGAACTTGAGGCCTCACTCTGTGTGGAGATCCGAGAAGGTGATCGTCCGATTCGTCGAGGAAACGTTACTCAGAGATGTAGCTCTTGTTAGAGAGGAACTCGTCGAGGAAGCATTACACGGAGATGTAGGTATTGCCATAGAGGAACTCGTCGAGGGACTTGAGGCTTGACTCCATGTGGAGATTTATCGAGGAACCCGTCGAAGGCGAGCACTGAGCAGTGAGTAGATTTGTCGAGGAACTCGTTGACGGCGAGCACTTCATCAAGGGCGAGCACTGAGTAGTGAGCAGATTTGTCGAGGAACTCGTCGAGGGCGAGCATTGAGCAGTGTGCAGATTTGTCGAGGAACTTGTCAATGGCGAGCACTCATCGAGGGCGAGCACTGAGCAATGAGCAGATTTGTCAAGGAACTCGTCGAGGGTGAGCACTGAGCAGAGAGCAACGTCAGGCAAAGACAGAGAGAAGAAGCATGAAGTGAAAGTGAGAACTGAGAGTCTGAGACTAGGGTAAATTAATTTGGGGCTTTTTTTTTTAACCTAACCTAACCGGTTCCGGTTATGGTTCCTATTTTGGTTCCGGTTCCTAGGAACCTTAACCGGAACCGAGAACCGCCGGTTCCCAAAAAAGGGGAATTGGGAATCGGAATCGGTCCCTTAAGAACCTAGAACTAAACCGGAACCTCCGGTTCCCGGTTCTACCCGGGAACCACGCTCACCCCTAACATCTGTAGCATGTTTCAAAATTTCACTATTTTCAACTACAATTTGCGGCTTTCCTCGAGCGCACTCAAAATCATCAACAACTTTAGAGTTGCGCATTTTTTTCTATTCATTTCCCATAATAACTGATAAATTCAGACAAACTCATAATTTTACATGCCATATCATGAAAGATATTATTTGTGCTCTCACTTCTTTGTGTGGATATGATTTTTACAGAAAAAGTATTTCAGCCAAATGCAGGACACCATTTATGACGCAATTGGTACATGCTGTCCAATCATTTGTCGTTCCCCAAGCTCCATTCTTGAGACATATCTTTCCAAACATTCTCCATTTTTAATTCAGATTCACAATAATATAAAAACTTATATTATTATTTATCACGAAAACCTTATTTTCCAAGAAGATGCCCAATATGATATGTAGCAGTTTTCTTAATATGCCATACACATAAACGATGATT
Source organism: Eucalyptus leucophloia subsp. euroa (assembly GCA_017140325.1). Taxonomy (NCBI): domain Eukaryota; kingdom Viridiplantae; phylum Streptophyta; class Magnoliopsida; order Myrtales; family Myrtaceae; genus Eucalyptus; species Eucalyptus leucophloia. The sequence goes on along the minus strand of CM029475.1, from coordinate 21,353,296 downwards.
AGTATTTGGAAGAACAGCCTTAAGGGCCATTCGCCATGACATGATCTTGATTAGTGAAAATAGTCTTTGGTGCTTTGTTACCCATTATCTGTGTAAAATATTGAAATGCCCAAATGAAAGAAGTAATTGTTTCATCCAATAAAAATACTCAACCAAAGAAGACATTCTTCTAATGATGATTCAAGCCAATGAAAGGAGTGCATATCATATTGTATTTATTTATATGAGTTGTATCAAATACCACCGCATTTCCAAAACTTTTATAGTTTAGTTTGGATACACTATCAGACCAGAAAAAGTTGGTTAATCTTTGTTTCTCATCCAGTTTAAATGTATAAGAAAAATCGTTTTCATTTGATTGTAAGCAATTAAAATGGTTAATGAGACTTTGACAATCACCTACACTAAGCAAGTTCATTCTCTTTAATTGTAAGAAATTTTGACAATTACGTAAAGAAAAATCAATATTCTCCCATCCCCTTACTTCACCACTAAGGTAGAAATACTCTTTTTTAGCCTTTTATACTAATTATAGCCATATAAATCACAATACTTTTATTAGTATTCGACATGTGATAGATTTATCATCAATGAAATGATGATTATAAACATCCTTAAACTTATCCACTATTCATACTCCATTTTTTATTTTGAATTTTATACAAGCTTGACATCAAATTCTCTTCACAGTACATCTCTTTGTTTATGAGGTGGGATTAGTGGAAAGTGTCTTTCACAATTACAAAGAAATATGCATGTTCGTAATATTCATTTACTATTGTTAGCCTTTTGTCATTTTCTCACTCCAAATCTCTTGGAAATTGTATATGCATTGTATATCTTATATGTTTCATCATTATTAACAAATGTCATACCAATTCTAAATTGAAATTCTTTATCAACATTATGCACAATGATATTATCTTCTGTGGCCTCTATAAATTTTTGAAAAAAAAAATCTAATCATTTAAAGAAGACAAATAAATAGAAAACTAACTTTAATTCTAAAAAGATGGATCATATCCATTTATTCTTAGAACAAGTCGAGCTAGCAACAGAGTACTCAGAATAATTTGTCGAAAATTTGTACAAATGTAAGTTAGTGACTTCAAAAGATTGTAAACCATACATATTTTAGTCATAGTAAAAAATGTCATACTCACTTATCTATGGGGCACTCTCGTTTTTGTTATCACTCTTGGTTTTGCAACTAGCATGAACTTTACTTCCTCTAATTACAAGCTCAACATACCACCATGAACAAGCTTGCCATTACATAATGAATTCAACAAAAGAGTTTCCAAAGATACAACCCATAATAAATAAATAAAAAATCATATTTAGTTTCACATAGTTGAAGAACTTATGCATGAATGGTCAATAGTTCCAAAAGAAAATAAATGAAGTCCCACATTAAACAATTTGGCAGGAAAAAAAAATCTAGACAAATAGCCCAACTTTGTCAGACATCATCAAAGACTTTTGAGGGACTAGAAAAAAGAAAACTTACAAGACAATGAGGTAAGATAAATGAATTGTTAGCAATAATCATTACATGAAAACTTAAGATGGATATTGATACGAAAGTATGAATCAAATTCATCATTCCAATCAATGTTGACACAAACCAAAGTAATCCCAAGCTTAAAGACTTTTAGAAGTGATGCTACCCAATGCCAATACTCAGTCCATATGGGAATGTAAAAGTAATTTCGAGAAGAACATAAACTCAAAATTGTAATTGTATATTCAATTTCATGAATTTGAAAGCATGATATTCGCTAAAAAGAACTATTTAGAGAAGTATCAAAGAAAACAAAACCATAGAAGAAATTCAAAATGACAATGGAAAACAAAGAGCGCACTTTTATAATCATTGCGCTACCGCCACAAAAATGAATTGGTCATGCAATTGTTCTTTTGGATTGAATCATTTGTGATAGAAATTTGAGTGTCTTGTACACAAGTTATTATGAAAATTATTATCCATGAGAGCGAGTTTACCTTTTAAAACTTCTCTGAAAATCTACAATATATCGAACAGCAACGTCCAAAACAATAGTTATTGTTCAAAACTGAAGTTATTAGAAAGAAGTACATAAATAAAAGTGATTTTTAACCAAATGAACAATCGACATACGCTTCTCTTATTCTAAATTTTCCAGCCCTAACAGCATAAGAGAAGGCAATTCAAATAAAATACCTCATTGGTCATTTCACTTGGATGTGCTGCATATGATTTTCTATAAGAAATAGCTTTTCTGACACGCTTTTCCCAACCAAGAGCCACTTCCTCCTCACTTTGATATTTCTCCCATCTACAAAACATAAGTGATCATAAAAAGCATTAAGAGCAAGAATCTTGAAAGATTGAGACCCATATTTTCTCCTTACTTATAATTATAGAACAATCATTCTGATAAAATGATTTTTTCCTCCTACCAAAGAAAAGGAGAAATGATCCATTACTTTTTTTTTTTTTTCCAAATGATAAGTATTGATAATCTAGCGTTCAAAAACTAGGGAGTTATTTCTTCTAAGCAACTAGAAGGGTAACAGTTATCACCACAACAATCACCACCAATTTCAAGCCATTCCCACAACCATGACAAAGTTTAGTGACATTACAGATTTAATGCAGTTGTAGAGAGCAAAGATCAGGTTATAATTGACATAATGTGAGTGCAGGACATATGTAAAAAGGATTCAAAGTGCAAAAGGTCGCAAGAGCATTATAGTTTTCACATCAACAACGATCCTACCATTGAAGAATGATCACTTTATCACCAATTGTAACTTTATGGAGAGTGAGAATTATAATTATTCCTAGTAACTGAAGAAATACCCCTACTAGAAGGATGAAGAAATAAACTATGAGATAAAAACAATAGTTGATTAAAATGAGCTCAAAGAAAGTCAAAGACCTCTATAAGACAAGGGGAGAGCTGCCTCAATTTCATTTGTTGCTGGACCTGATCCAAACATTTTGGCTTCTAGATGTATACATTCCTATATAGTTAAAAAGAAAAGGAAAATTATTCTATCCCAATGAAAACAAACTAAGCTCAACAATCATGCCACATTTCTTTGAAGAATTAGACAGTATTAGAGGCAAATAAGAACGGGTGAGAAAGGAAAAAAAATTAAAATTAACCTGTATTACCTTATTCAGAGAAGTCTATCCCATTCATTTCTTTTGGAACAATAATAACACTATCATCTTTCTTCATAGAGTTTGCAATACATACATCCTCACTCAAAACAAGAGGTGATTCGCCTCCCCGCGTTCTTCCATCAGCTCATCATTCCATTCGAGGGATTGATATGTAAACATGAAGAAAATTATCTCGAGAAATCAATATTATTTTAGCAAAAATTCCATTAAACTTATTGAAGTGAAATACATTAAAAGAGCATCCAAATCAAAACAAAATTCATCAATGTGTGGAGAAACATTTTTCATTGCAGATTTTTGATGCAATTATTCATATTCCTACTTATGTTTTATATCAAATCACAAACTATGCAATTATGTTTTAAATCAACTTCTTACCTATTAAAGGACTCACACTACAAATCACTAAGAGATAATCTTTCTGTTCCACCAACTCCCCCTCCCCCCCCCCTCTCCCAAAAGAAAAAACAAAGAAAATAAAAGCCATTAGACTCAAGTTCATCTAAGAGAAAATTGTGCCATTATTCAAAAATGTGTCACATCATAAGTTCTAATATGACAGAATTTTAATTTACAAGTCATTACTTTTCCATGAAAAAGATACATAAAGGAATCAATTCATAAAGTTGCAACTAGCAAAACATCCACATAAAGGTATTCAAAACAAAAGCAATTAATCAAAATACTCCACCTTCACTAAACCGAGCAAATCATTCTCTCCTTTAGTGTACTCAGTGGAAACCCTCTATAAAATCTAAAAGCAAGAAAAGCATTAGAATGTTTATACTCAATCAAAGCCCAAAAGAAGGGCCTATAAATGGACATACTTATTCCTAAAACAGTAATGCTTTTCTTACTTTAAGTTGTCCCTCCTGCCTCTTAATTGGAGCAAGTGTAGACCATGGACAATTATCACTCATGTGCTCTTCCTCACAGCAACAATAATAAAACTTTCATACCAAAGGTCACAATGACAAATACTCCGGTGAGAACGACCGGATGCGTCTTGCTTCAGAAGTCAAAAGGGCCGACGAAGAACTCTCCCTCTCGGCCTCCTCATAAGCTCTTCGACTTCAGCTCGACCTAGAAGCCAAAGCAGCCACTATCACCAAGCCTCCATGCCTCCCGAAATAAAGGCGATAGAAAAGAAAAAAAAAAAAGGCAAAGGAGAAAGAGAGGTCTTACGGTACCCATACACCTTTCTCTCCTCCACCACAATATCCCTTGTGGCCGTCCCGGTGTCGCCGAAACCCCAAAACTTAGCACCACCACCAGTATATCTAGCCTCACAAACCTCTTTTGTTTCAAAATCCTTGGCTACGTACTTGAGCCCAAAATCGGGACCAAATAAGGAGTAGAAATCAAAGAAGCTCGAGAGGCCAGTCGACAACCAATGATTGCTAGAGCCACAGTTGGAAAGTCAATGACGGCGACGAAGACAAAGGTGAGGACGGAAGCGCTTAGGGTGAGTGAGAGGGCTCAAGATAGAGAGGAGAGGAGTGCTTGAGGAAAAGAGAGGCAAAAGCAGGAAGAAGAAGCACCCACTTTGTTGAAAAATGGAGAGAGAAAATGCAACAAGTAGTAGAGCATAGGAGAGGGAAAAAACAGGCTTTCAGTTTATTATTTTAATCCACATCAACAGACACGTGTTGACCTTTACCAAAAAAAAAAAAAAAACAGACATATGTTGACTTGTTAGTGGGCCAACTAGGCTTACACACGCCATGTAGGACAATGACGTGGTGATTAGCAACCAGTGAATATTTTTTTCCCAAAGTGGAGATTTGTTATGAGACAAAATGTGAAATTGGAATAAGAGCTAAAGTTGAAGATTTTTTAGAGTATTGGGCTTACATTAAAGACATTAATGTTTTTGGCCTAGCCCCATACTCCTTTTTCAATAAATAATGTACTTTAACCAAAATATATTATCATAAAATAATCAGCATGATAGTTCTTGAATGCACCTTAAAATTTGTCATTCAAAAGTATAGATTCGCCACTTTTTTTAATCTAACACCTTGCACCATGTATTTGTTTTTTGTGTTAAGCTTCTGCTTTTGATTTGCTTAAGGGCTGACTACTTAAGAGTATCAATAATTACTTACTAATTTTCAAAATATGTTCATTATTCCAAATTAATTCCAATGGGTGTGGACCTATCCAATGGATTTACTATCGGTAGGTTGATAGGACTGTATTTTTTGTTTTAGCATATCGATATTCGCATGCCTTAGACCCTGTATTTAGCACAATATATTTTATCAAGCCATGTACATTTCTCTACCCTCTAAGTGTTTTACATCAAAGCATGCTGAGGATCATGAAGCAATTTTAGGACTTACTCAGTCCAACAAAATAACGTACTTAAACCAAAATATATTATCATAAAAAAATCAACGTGATAGTTCTTAAGTGCACCTTAAATTTTGTCATTCAAAAGCATAGATTCACACACTTTCTGAATCCAACACCTCACGCCATGTATTTGTTTTTGTGTTAGGCTTTTGCTTTCTATTTGCATAAGAACTAACTACTTAAGAGTATCAATAATTACTAGCTAATTTTCAAATTACATTTATTAATACAAATTAATTCTGGTGGGTGTGGGCTTTGGAGCTTGAATATGAAATTTGGCCCAATACCAAAATGAAGGAATGGGAATGAATTAGGGGCAAGCAAAACGAATTGATTGAATCGGGAATCGTCTAGACTAGATCAAATCGACCAATTGGGTCTAATTCCAAGAAGTGTCAGTTTAGTTCCCAATTCCCAAACTGGACCAATTATTTATTTTTTTTATTTTTTTTAAATATCTCATGCACACCTTCTTTTCTCTTTTAATCTTTTCCTTTTATCTCACAACACTCCTGACTACTCTCCTTTTTCAAGTCTTTCCCTATCTTTGAGTTTTCTCAACAATTTCTCCTTTCAACTTGACCAATTTGACTGAAACCAACTATCTAGTTCCATGGACCTTTGGTCCAGTCCCTAGTTCTGAAAACTAAAATCGATCCTTTTGATCCAGTTTCTAATTCCAAGAACCGATTCCTCCGGAATGGATCGATTACCAACATTGGGGCCCCTTCAAAGAAGGTTCTCTATCGACAAACGGAATATAAATTTTCTATTTATTAGCTCAAGAACTAATGCGTTGGTAATTAATTAATTACATTACCCAATATCTCGATCGATTTTAATTTCGACCCAAATAAAAAAAAAAAAACAAAGGAGAAAATAGGAAAGGAAAAAATAGAAAACGGAGGCTTGGGCTTGTCGTTTAAGACCTGAGACGACGCGGGTCGGATCGATCCGACAAACCCTCCCTTAAACCTCAGACTGCTCCGACCTCTCCTGTCTCCACCATCAACCGAGGATCAAACCTGCCGCCGCCACCGCCGCCACCGCCGCCGCCGCCGGAGCTGCCGCTTGCACAGGTGAGTCCGCCCGCTCGAGCCTCGCGATCCCCGTCCCGCGGTGCTGCTTCGTTGAGCCCTTTTTATGTTTGCGTCGTTCATGGCTGAGTAAACCGATTGATTCGTTCTTCCGTAGCTTCGTGTCACTTTGCTCCGGCTTTTGTTTCTGTTCAAGTGCTTTAGGTCGTGATGCTCTGTTCTTGTGGTTTCTTCTATGTTGGATTATAGTACTTCTCATGATACTCTGTAGCACGTTCATGGTATCGATGTTTAGTGACGTTCCGATTCTCGGGAAATCGGTTTCGGTTTATTTGGACTAGAAGGAAGATACGGCGGAGGATTCTGCAGCGGGCAGTGAGGGAGGAGGGGGCAGCAAGAAGGTGAGAGATGAGAGGGTTGCAGCTCCCGCTGACTCAAACCCAGAAGGTGAGGCTGCAGAGAGCGCTCGAAAAGCTTGAGGCTTTGTCAACGAAGGCCAACTCCAATGCCTCCGTCACTGTTGCCGACACGATCCCTGTCAACTACGAGGACGGCTTTCTCAAGTACTGATGCTGACTTGATTCAGTTTTTATATTAATATCCCTCATAAATTATGTGTTTTGACATGGGATATGATACTTTTACCTAGATGTTCGGTTTTGCTAAGTGCGCCTAGTTTTAAAAGGACTTGATCCTGCAAATTTTGAAACTGGCCTCAGCATATTGCAGGGTTATCTTTGCAAGTACACACATAATTGATTGTCTTCTTTTACGTCTTTCTTAACCAGGTTGTGTTTATTGTGTTGGAAACCAGGGGCCATGGAACCACCGAGCTCAATGGTGAAGTTGTTGCTACGGTTTGTGGAGTAGTTGAGCGAGTCAACAAGCTGGTCTATGTTCGTACTCTGCGAGCCAGGTATCAAAATTTCAGAATTTTTTTCTGGACGAGAAGATGCTATTCGTTTCTTTTCTTATTTTCTTTAGACCTTCTGAAACAAGTCTTCTGCTTCTTCTTCTTCCATTAACGTCACAATGAGTGTAGATACAAGCCGGAGGTGGGAGACATCATTGTTGGACGCGTTATTGAGGTGAAATACTCTATGCAATTTCATAATTAGTTGGTGCATACGAATATCAAGTGAACGTCCATGTACTTGAACCTTATGTCAATAACTCCTGTCAATATGTGCGCATGTGAATGTCGACATAGCCTCAACCATGCATGCTTTATTTCAGTTTTCCTTTTCATCAATAATTACCATTATTGGTTTTTGTTTTGCAAAGCTTAACTGCAAGGTAGCATAGGATATTATTCCTCTCTATATGATGGCAGAAGATGGATGTAGATAATTTCATATGCATGATAAAAATGTAGAGTTGATTCATTTAGCTTGCCAGGAAAGGGCTCTCTATTTTGTTCACCGGATAAATGAAGTTTGATATCCCATGTCACCCAATATTTAATATCTGTTTGTAACTTTGCAGCAAAAATGCAAATTATTTTCTCTTGTTAGTGACCTTGGTGTTGACAATTTGCCAGGCTGCAATGTTTCTCTTGCATATCTGCTGAAACTATGTGAAACCTGCATGTTCTGTTTATCGATCTTATTGTAACATCGTCTTACCTTTAGGACTTAATGTGAGAAGTTTTCATTCAATTTTCCCAGTTTGTATATTTCAGGTAGCTCCAAAGCGTTGGCGACTGGATATAAATTATAGTCAAGATGCTGTGTTAATGCTTTCTTCAATTAATTTGCCCGATGGAATTCAGGTAACTATGTAGCATGTTCTTTTTCTTTTTTTCCTTTTTTTTTTCCTTTTAGATGCTTTGGCTTTTGTATGTTTGCACAGGTGATATGCAATCTTCTGTTGTTTGGGTTTTTTTTCTGTATCAATAGTTATCACACAGATTGAGAATGATTGGATTTGTGGTAAAGTGGAATGATGAGAGCTACTAGTTCTGTAGTCTTTATTCTGTTCAATGAATCTTAGAATGCTGGAAAATCCTTGAAACAGAAAAGCCAACATACGAAGGAAAAAAGTTCTCTATAGACAATGTTTCATACGTGTTGCCAACTCTACCATAAACTTATAGTGTGCATAAGTTAGTTACACCATAGTTTTCAAGATCTGTTTTTGTAGAATATATGATTATGCACAATGTGAAGCACTCATCTTTTTCTTAGTCCTTGGAGAGTGATGTCTTCTAATCACTCCTGAGGCTCAATGATTGTCTGATGGGCAGATATAACTTGATTGATATGGGGCCTATGTAGATTCTTAGGGGACATATAATTCTAATGGTTGGTATGATAGTGATTCTAGAACAAGCAATTTGGCTTAGAAGGATTTTCTTTCGTTTTCCTACTTGCAGTTCCATCGATACTTATCAGTCATATCGCATTATTGGGCAACTACCAGATTTTATAATACCTTACAAATATGCTGCATCCATATTTCTTGGAGTCATGAAGTAGATAAGCTCGCTTTCATACAGATAAGCTTTTAAAGCTCATTGCTGAACTTTCTCTGTTTTCTCCTGCTTTGATTGTTAGAGGCGACGAACTGCAGAGGATGAGCTTAACATGCGCAGTATTTTCGAAGAGAATGATGTCATATGTGTAAGTCAAATTTCCTATCTCTGTGTCTCTTACAATGGTGAGCCTGGTCTATGAATTGACTAGCAGATTTTCAGCTTAATGTAAGGGTATTTTATTTTTCCCTTTCAGGCAGAAGTCCGTGGCTTTCAGCATGATGGTCTGCACCTCCAAGCAAGAAGTCAGAAGTATGGAAAGGTTTGCAGTTTGTGCTTTAGATGCAGAGGCCTGAAGATTTATGTTTTCGTAAACCTGTATCTAGAGAATACAAAGCCTTTTACTGGGGTTATCTGTTGAATGGTTATTCTATAATTCTCTTCTTTCTTTTATGCATGTTTCTTCTGCTTTTCTGTTGTTCCACTTAAGTAGAGTCTGGGAAAGACTGATTTTAGTGCTCGAACTTTTGCAAAGGGAATAAACTGAGGGGATTGGAATCCATGCTTAGGATGAAATAATATATATAAGAAAGTGTTTTTGTGTATTCTTTGTGAATGCCATGACTGATTGAAACTCGCAGTTGAGCTGCAGTTTCTGTTAATATGCTCATCTTCATGCATTTGGACTTGCTCATTGTGCATCATTTCTTGATGCTGTTGATAGAACACACTTGTGTTAACCTTCTCAATTGTACTCTTGCAGCTTCAGCGGGGACAACTTCTCTCAATCCCTTCTTATCTTGTAAAGAGACGAAAGCAGCACTGGCACTACCTAGATGAGTACGGCATTGACCTAATACTTGGTTGCAATGGATTTGTCTGGGTTGGCGAGCACGTGGAAACCAAGGATGAAATGTTGGTGGATCAAGCGGACAAGCCTGATTCACAGACTTCAACAACAAATGATCACTCCACGAGTCTTGAAGGGCAAGAGCAGACATACACCCCATTGGAGACAAGGCAGAACATATGCAGAATTGCAAATGCCATACGTGTCTTATCTATGTTAGGATTTGTCGTCACAATAGAAGTGGTCATGGAAGTAGTCAATCTGGGTGTCTCCCAGAACATGGACACACATGAGATGCTAGGATCGGAATTTTGTGTATTGGTTGCAGAAAGGGAGGCTGAACGGCGGAGCCAGAAAAAGAACAAGGGATAACTAGGTGTCTGTTCAATGAGTTAGATGTTTCTAATGTTGCCTGGAGAGCGACTGGGTAAGCTAATGAAGTTCAAAGGATTAAAAAAAATTCTGAAAGTGGCATTGTAAGATGATAGGGATTGGTTTTCTTTATCCAGTGAATTGTGTATCATCCGTGTACGTTTGTTCATTGATTCCTTGCTTCCAATATGCTGATCCAGAGGCGAGCAATCTTCTTTTTTTCTTTTTCCCTTTGTCAACTAAAATTTAGATTTTTGGATTGAATTGTCATTGACATTTCAAATAATCGGAATAATCTGCAAATTCCTAAGAAATTAGAAAACTTTCATGTAAAAAGATAAATGTAGAAATGGCACTTCAGTTTCTTCATTGGAGTTTTCACTTTCGTTCATTGTCTTGGACCGCTTTGGTGTTTATTAATTCGAGCCAGCCATTTGTTGAGTGACAATGAAACAATAAACAGAAAAGAAAATCAATCTGGATGAGTGAAGATGATGTCTGAGGATATCTAGAAATAGTTCTATGCTCAATCACCGAAGAGAAAACATTTCTGATCATCATTACAGTTGTGGTTGATACCATTAAATTTACAAATTCCCCTTCCTATTTTCCCATTGATATGAAAATCAAGAGCCGTCTCTGAAATAGCACGAGTCTAGACATTAAAGGTTGCCCTCCCTAGATTCTTGTTGACACTCCTTGTCCCGGAAGATAGGAAAATTCAGTTTAGCGGCAGTACGTGGCATGAACCAGTCTTCATATACGAACCTGTAAAAGCCAAGGCCACTGAATGACAACGTTTTGAGCCAGTTTGCCTTCCAGACAGGAGGGAAACTTTTTATCCTTGTATGCAGAAAGAGCTGTGGTGTTCTGAAGAACTTGTACAAGCAGGACAGATCGATAATGTCTAAAGACATCAAGAAGACAAAGGCCAGTCTCCAAGTTTGATGGTTTGGCTAATCTGCTGATACATCTAGCATTATGTCTCCAGATGACATGCAAGATTTGTAAACACTATCAACCATTGGTGAAACCATAGCAAGAATAAACTTCTCACTACCAAAAAATACAGAAATTGACAGCTAAATGGTCAAGTGCAGCTCTCAATCAGTACAATGAGTTGTACCTCAGTTGAAGATGGTTGTGAGGTGCATCCAGATTTTTCTGCATATTTATTTCCCTAGAGTTTTGAGAGCTGAAGTGGTATTCCAGTTTTTTTCCTCCTCCATTCTGTATTCTTAGCCGTACTTTCATGCACATGATTATATACAGATCCAGCAGATTCTCTCGACCTCCGTCACCCCATAAACAATGACTTCTGCCCACAAATGTCAACTACAGGTCACCTAAGTTTCTGGGATACACTTTACCCTATCCTAGAGACTTAATTAACAAATTGAGAGGGAAAAGTTAAATTGACAAATAAAACAGCATCCCCAATAAAAAATTGAGAAAACCGTAATGAGAAGGAATGTATGTTGAATTAATGATAAGAAGCAAATAATGCAGGGAAATAGGAAGTAAATATGCTTACCCTTTCCTTGGCAGACGAGACATGATGACAGTAACTTGCAAATCCTAGTATCTTTTGTATCCCGTACCTGCAAGTGTACTACTAAAGTTCGAGAATGCTAGATGACTAATATGAGATCCTTAAAGGTAGTTCAAAAGGCCACAGAAAGAATTGCTAGACATGTCAAAATCTTGCAAGGAAAAGTTGTCTGAACCTTTTGCTGTATCTAAGGCTCCTCAGAAGAGGAATCATGATCACTGATCAACAACTCTGGATATTACCGAAATTGTAGTGCACCATAAGAACCATTACCTGATGAGCATCATCAAAAGGGATATGGAACGTGCTGTTCGGAAGGACGCAGAACTTCTGAGGTGTTCCCAGGTTCTTCTCATGAGAACTTAAGGCAAGATAAAGAGGACTGCTCTCCTTGAGGACCACAAACATATCTTCACAGGAATGCAGGTGAATTGGTGAGCAAGCCACAGGAGAATAGGTATGTAGCCATTCGTCAAACTGTTGATACATGAAAAATGACAAAAATATGATGCTCTGAAACTTTGTTGAAAGCAAAAAAAGTATGGCACCGCATTTGTCCCGTGCAAGAGTGAGCCTGCCTCCGTTATGTGAGAAGAACCTCCTATTCCATAGTTATCTTGTGGTAGCTCGCCGATATTCCTCACTAGTGGTAAACTTGCGCCAGGAACCGAATGTCACCGTCTTCTAACAGTGGATAAATCGTTGAATGTGGGTCTGAATTTGCCAGCGAGATACTAATTAGAAAGAAGCAGAAAAATAAAACAGAATGACAATGCTAATGCAGCATTTTGACGAAGGTAGGAGGAAAAGGACTTTGAAAGAGACTTTCTTTTCCTTCGAGCTACACCTAACAGGAAGCTCAACAAACCCATATATCCTATCATATACAGTTCTCAACACTCACTTTGCTGATCCAAGTGATGTGTCAAGTACATAAATAGAAGTCTATTCTTTTAATTTCAGCTGAGACCGACCATGTGAATTCCATAGTGCAAAGGAATGCGTAAAAAACAAGAGGAGCGCACTGCTGTTGTGGCAAAAGTGCAGAAGCAGACCTTGACTTGAGCGCCAAGAATCAACAATTGCAGAGATGAGGAAGTTGAAGATAAAAAATAAAAGGAAGTTAGAGTCCAATCATTGTCCAATCACAAGCACTTATTGCCGGTCCCTCCCTCCCATTGAAAGTGTTTGCTGTCAAAAAACTTACCATGCCATCAAAATGGCATGTCAATGTTGGAGTTCCAGATGATGATGCCGACTCAGTTATGGTTGGGCTTTTATTCAGTTGGCTGATGGCAGAGCAACTTTCACAGACAGAAGCAACAGCGACATGTTTAAACATTCTCCCATGTTAGCTGAGAGTGTAATTTATCAGTTGATATATGGAAAAACAAAACAAGTCGCCTATCCAGGGTAAGTCCTTGGAGAGTGACATCTTATATCATCCTTGTGATTCAATTGACTGTATGCCATGTAAAACCTCCGGGAACGCAGTTCTATAACACCTGTTACACCATTGTATTCCGGGGGATGAATTACTTTACCTTCAGTGCATGCAATTTGGCTGGGGAGGTTGCTCTTCCTATTAGCATTGCATGCCTGAGTAGTCCCATGACGTTATCAAGCTAGGGGTATATAGAAAGATCTTATGGTCCTTCATAGTTAAACACCTATGCATATGTGAGTTTATGAATCATGAAGCGGACAGCCACATCAGATTTCTCATATAAATGAAATTCCAGACTCATGGTTGAGTTACTCAGTTTATGTGCCACTCATAGTTTACGGTTCTGCCATGGTCACCAGCGTCATGACCATACGCACGAAAATTTGTAATTCAATGAAGTATTTCATGTTTGGCCCCTAAACAAAAGTAATGCTTAATCTGTCTGCTTTTCAGGCTCAATTTTGCAGCTTCCAGAAAGATGATCCACACCTCCAAACACAAAATCAAAAATATCTGAATGTTTTGTTTTGCGCACTTCAGATGCAACAAATATGTAACTGTCTCCAGACTGTAGATGAAGGTGAACCAAAAGATGGTTCCTCTATATGCAATCATAAACATCAAACTGACTGATCGGACATCCGGGTTGATGGTTGCTAAAAATTAAATTTACAAGCCTGGCTAAGTTCTGTTATCTGGACAAGGACACAATGCATTTCCAATGTTCCTTCCATCCCTCATTTATGTATCCTCAACACCCCACGGGACATTATCAGTCAGAAAATGGCTGCAAGGACATCAAAGCTCATCCTTCCTAGAAGCTTGGAAACATTCCTCATCCCAGTAGTAAGGATACTTCAGTTTTGCAGCAGTATGAGGCATGAACCAGTCTTCATATATGAACCTGAAAAATGAAGGTTGCTCAATATAAGTTTAGTCTGCTAACTAAAAGTAAAAGGACCGAGAAAATTTGATGAGGCTCAGGAACAGCAAATGGAGTGCATGAAAATGAAATTTTCATCCATACAGTAACGACACCGTCAATTTTCAAAAAACTTGCAGAGCTTGTAAAGTATTTTCTTAAGTGAGTAACGAAGTAATTGAAAGTGCAGAATCATCACACAAAAGAAAATCTAGTTCAAGCTAGAGGTTTACCAAATATCACATTACACCTGACATCATCTCTGCCAAACCAGCGTAAATGGTAAAAGAGGGATTCTAAAACATCCCAACAAGGTCAAAAATTATAACTATAAATTGCAAGTTCAAGTAGGCCTTGCCAATCACAGCAATAAATCCATTCTTAGTGGAAGATGGTCATCAGGTCCATGCATTTCTATCACTACACTTTTGAGGGCCAAAGCAGTTCTGCAGTTGTTTTGATTCTTTCTAGCATACTCTTTTCTCTCAGTGTCATCCATATCAATGGCATCAAGAGTCGTCCTTTCTCTTGAACTCGAACCCTGTCAAAACTAACTTCTGCCACAGATTGGACCAATACACCTGAAGTCTATTGAAGAGATTTATTAGGCAATTAACAGGCTTAAAAAAGAAAAGCCAGTTGGGTCAAGATACTGTAAAGCCAGAAGTGTGAAAAGAATACAAACAGAGAATGAACAATAAGAACTAATGAGTCTCAGCAAAGAAATATAATTTGCTTACACTTTCACTGGTGGACGAGATATGATGACAAGAACTTGCAAATCCTCATGTTTGTTTGTATTCCATACCTGCAAATGTATAGCTAAGTCTAAACACTTGAAGTTTGACATAACTTTGGAAGTGCCTATCAGATGCAAAAGAAAACTGATAACATTATTTAACAAAAAAAAAATATAAGATGAAAAGCATGACATTGCAATCTCAAATAGCAAAGACCTTGAACCATTTATTCCAGAGAAAGATTAAAGACATTGAATCAGAGCTTCAGCAGCTTTTCAAATTGCCTGAAATGAAACACCCTGTCTCCCCTCAACCAAACACCTCCCCTCCCCCCCCCCCCCCCCCCCCCCAAAAAAAAAAAAAAAAAAAAAAAAAAAAAAAAAAAACCTCCTCTCCTCCTCAAAATAAGAAAAAAAACAGGATGCAAGTAATGCCTTCTTTAGCTGCCAGACCCATCATACAAACTAATCTGAGACAACCTGCTAAATAGGTGAGTAATTGTAATCTTTAGTCGTTTTATTGAATGAATCAGATTATAAAGCTAGTTCTGGTCCTCATTATGTAACAGAGGAATGCGCTTAAAGACCAAGACCCCTAATACCTTATTTAAAACTAGCAAATTCTCTCAGAAGACACCTCAAGAAAGTGCATATATAGTGGGCCAAGAACTCCACATATCAACAAAACTGAAGATAAATAGGAATCTTTACCTGGTGAGCATCATTAACCGGAATGTGAAATGTGCTGTTTGAAAAGATAGAGAACTCTTGAGGTGTTCCAGGGTACTTTCCATGAGTATCTGAAGCAAGATAAAGAGTACCACTCCCTTTGAGGACAACAAAAATTTCTTCACAAGAATGCCGATGTATTGGTGTGCGAGTCCCTGGAGAAAAGGTTTGTAGCCACACCTCAACCTGTTGAAGCACATAAAATTACAAATACATGATGCTGAGAAACTGTCCGTCATCTGAAACATATCCACTGATGGAGCACAAAAGTAGGTTCAAGAATATATTGAAGATGGATCAAGATGAAGTGAAGCCTGTAAAAAATGCACACTCATTGGATGGAACAGTAATTTGCGTTAATGGTTTAAATATATAAATGACAAAATCAAACATTTTATGAAATTTTGAAAGACAGAAAGATCTCTGAGGACTAGTCAGCCCATTCCATTGTATTGACAATTTCAAAAAGCTGTTCATACCAAAGCATAGTATCATACGATGGCAGTCAGGCAAGTATGCCCCCATCATCTAGTGGTAATATGTTTTTATTCTGTATAAAGATGTGAGCTTGCTCCAATGAAGTTTCAGAAGGAATAACATATTGAAACCTATCTATTTAACCTCATTCCCTGCCTTTCACTAAACTAGCACTAGCCAAGTCATTAAGCTCTTGCAGTGTGGTCATAGTCTTCTAAAGCCCTTCACTGGCTTAAAATAAATGGGGGAACAAGAAACTGCATCCAGAAGATATCAACAGAGAATTAAACCCTCAAAAAGGGTACCTCTTTCATCCCATGCATGAACGAACCTGCAACAGTTATGTGAGATAAACCTCCTCTTCCATAGTTATCTTGTGGTAGCTCACTGATGTTCTTCACTAGTGAGAAATCTGCACCAAAATTGAATCACCACTTTGATATTCTCGTAAAAGAAAAATTCAAGTATTAAAGGAAGGAAGTACTAGAAAATAGGTGGCCAGTGCACTCATACTTGGTAAAAAATGTTGAATTTGACTTAAAAATTTGCCAGCAACTTTGCAATAGAAGCAAATGACAATACAGAAAAACGATTTCATGGTTCATACCAATTATTACAATGTTGGGTAGAAGAATAGTGATGAAGAATCACCTCAAGAGTTTTTAAGCCTCATCCAACCCTTAATACAAAAGTGCTTAAAGACTACTATGTTCAATTCTGCTGGCAGAATATTAAGAGTCACTTTCTTGTGCATTTAATGAGAATTTCTTGCTCCAAATTGGTCCCACAGTATATGGTCGGAAAGCCCTATATGACTAGTTTTTAGATGCATCAAGTTTCATGCAATTTGGAGTATTCCAGAAAAAAGTTATGCTCAAATTTCTATGCGCTGCTTGATTTACCCTGACAATGAGTTTTGTATTTCAATGAATTTCTCAGGTGCCATGCATATTATTTAGTTCCTGGAGTCTTCTTGAGTCAAAAATTAATCTTCTAATTTATGTTTTGTCTGGGAATTGTCAGTCTTGTCTGGGAAAATGAAAGATAAGGTGTCTTGGAATTCTCTACTTGGAAGGATGTTCCAAGTTGAGTTTACATAAACCCCTCTAACGCTTTCTTGAGGGTTAGAGTGTTTTGATTAATGACATTTCAGATATGATCTCTTGGATTAGAATATCACCAAAACTCTTTCTTTGGTAAATTCCATTGAAGTGAACTATATGCCCTCCATTCAAGTGTCGAATCCCCAGGTGGTGCGCATCCCTTTGTCGCATTAGTTTTTTTCTTCTAAATCTCTGACTCCTTGGGTAGTAAAAAGAACCGCAGCAAAATACTTAACATTCTACACTACATCAAACACAGTTCCCAACACTGTCACTCTACTGCTAACCCAAGACACACTACTAACTATGAAGCCCGCATCAGTCGAATCAGGCCCATGATTAATCACCAAAGAAGAAACCGACGCCCAATAGTCAATCCCCCAAACCGGGAAACCGTACACTGCCACATAAATCAGAACGGGTTTCCGCAACATCAGGAACGTAAAGGAAGTAACTTGAACATCCCCAAATGACCACACCCTTATGCCTCCAAATCCTCAAGCCATCGATTCCCAGCGAGAGGAAAAAGAAAAGTAACCCCCACTGAAAAAAAAAAAAAAAAAAAAAAAAAAAACCGCCTGCATTCAAGCACCCCCTCTGAAACAACGTTGTCAACCACAGACAGAAAGGGAGCTAATCTCCAGGGGACGATGGAAAACATCGAACTAAGAAAGAAACGACGGAAAGCATCCCGATGGGCAGAAGGCGCGAAAAGCCGAACCTTGAGGCGACGACGAGCAGTGAAAAGCGCCGGAGACGGCGGCGAGGAGGAAGGAGGAGGGCGGCGGCGGCGGCGGCGGCGGCGGCGGCGAAAATGGGGTCGGAATCCGACCATCGTCCGACGGCGGTCTCTTCTCGATTCTCGGAGCAACTACGCAGCACGCTTGCGAATCCAAGACCGGATTCTGGAATGGGAAAGGAAGGATCTTTTCTTTTTCTCGAGACGGTTCTCGAACCTTTTTTTTTTTTCAGTTACTACGCAGGTTCCGCTGGACCGGCTTTGTGGCGACCGTTAACTTTTGTGGGTCCCACGTCACGTGTGGAGCCCACGTAAGGACCTATCGAAATCGACCGGTTTGCGGCCCACCGGATTCGGATCCAGAAAAGAATTTCCTGTGAGATCCGTCCAAGTGGACCAATACGACATTTCACTGTGGAATATAAAAATATCGCAGGATGCTCTAATTAAGTTGGGCTGGCTACTTTTATGCTCTATTTTTTTTTTTTTTTTAACTAATCAAATGACACATAATGGGAGAGATTATATATATGATGGATTTACTTGATATATTAAATTGTACAACTTTTCAATTATGCATCACTTTAGATAAATCAACAATTTGTTAACTTGTATGAATTGTGACCAGAATTTTGTTTTTTATTTTTTTTTTTGCAATCTTAAAAAGGACATAGTAAAACTATGAGATTTTCACAAAAACTCTAAATTTAATAAAAATGAGCCAATTCAAAAGATGAATAAGACAACATCATTGAGATTGGAGGACTTTTTTCCCTCTCCTTTTGCATCTAGTTTGACTTTGGTTCAATTCAAGAAGTAAAGCAAAAGTAGTTGGAATTCAAACACTAGAGAGATGATGGCGATTTGATTCTCTAAGAGAGTGTAAATAACACCAAATTTTTCCTTAACTTAATGGCCTCTTTAGTTCTTGACACTTTAATCTAACAAGTTGTTAATCCGGTTATGATTGAATTTAAATGTGTGGAACCATGAACCTAATAATTGAGTCCCCTTGGAATTGGTTTGGAATTGAACCAATTCACAAATGGACCCTGGAGAGACAAGAGGGGATAAGCATTTATGGAAAAAGAAAAATGGCGGACAAGCATGAGAAGATAGAAAGACACAATGAGAGGCCTTCTATATATGCAACCGTCTCATTCCACAAAGAAATAGAGGCTTTGGTTTGGGAAAAATTGTAATATTCATTCTTGTGCTTTTTATGATTTTACTTCAAGTACTTTAGTTTTTCTAAATATGTCATTCTATTTGTATAAAATATCTAATTGAGACTCCACAATAGACCAAAATAATTTGTTTTTCCTTACTTCAAACAGCTCATATAGCAAGATAACAGTGTCAATTGAAAATTGGGCTTGATCCCTTATACATGGAGCCAAATTGATCTACATTGATTATTGACTTTATTTTCATGATTACCTCGAGATTCGCTGATCTAAGCTAATTTCCCAATCAAATCGAAACACATAAACACTCCTCCTCATCGTCACAGATGCATCTTTTACTTGAGGCCATCTCTCAAGACTCTTGCTTGTCGCCTAAGTACTTTCTTGGCACGTTTGGCTTGGGGGATTGCCATTGCCACACTCAATAAATCTCATTCAAATAATAAGTATATATAAAAAGTAAAAATGCAAACTTTGAAGTTGACGATAATGCCATCCCTTAGAACGCGCGGCTTTATTTTTAACCTCCCTCAGCAAGGATTCCAGTTTAACTTCCCAAGGCAAAGGCACCTCCCCAGCAGAGCAACCTCGCCCAACAGATCCCATGCGTTGGGGCCGAAAAAACCCAGCTTTACAGCCAAAAAAAATCGTTCCTTTTTCCCTTTTCTCCTTATTTTAATCTAATTTCTTACAAGCCATTTGTCTCGAAAAGCCCCACATGCATCAGATCACAAGCGCGGGACGAAAGATCAAGAATTCAGTCGAAATCTTGATGCTTTAGAGCTCCCCGTCCGCAGATTTCCTTGCAAATCTCTGTCGCTACGGCACTACATCGTCGTGCGCGTTCGAATGTAAGAACGAGCAGATGGGATAAGACGTGTGGTTGAGACTGGTGGTTGCGTGTGTTCGTTTCCCCCGTAGGAATTCTCTTCGGGGGTTGCGTTCCGACAATAATCAACGTCGAGTTCCGGTTTTCTTTTTTTTTTTTTTTTTTTTTTTTTGCCACGACCATTTATTTGGGAAACTAACGGGAGCCGATTCTTGTTTCCGTTCTCCCCTTTTCTTGGATTATTGTTCCCGTCCGGGCAGAGGGCGAGGGAGGCTCCACTTTCCGGGATTCGAATTGGTGGTTGCTGGATTACGAGGGGGAGTTTCCGTGACATGGGTTTTCGTGATATAGGTTGAGATCGAAAACCCAAGTTGTTAAAATTCGCAGAACGCTATATATAGAAGGAGTTTCATCGCGAGTTGAGAAAGGGAAGGAAAATTTCACAATGGGGCACTTCATTTCTGGAGTCTTGTTGCCTCTGCTGCTTTTGGCAGGTAGGAGTTGTCCCCTGTCTTCAGTGTGATTTTGTTTCTTGTATATACTAGCTAGAACATTGGGGAAGGTTGGAGATATTGTGCACGTTGTTGTTTCGTCGTGCTTTCATGTTTTGGCAAGCTGTTTTGTAGAATCTTAATGCAGGGTTATAGTGAGCTTTTATGCAACTTCTCGTGTAGGGCCATTGCTGTTGGCTTTTCTGTACAACATTCTAATTTCCTCTCTAAAGTAGGCTTGTCATTTGTTCGCTGTAATTCCAATGTAGCTTTGTGGACTGGATGTAGGTTAAACGTTAGTGTTTTCTGGAATAGGTAATTGTTTTTCTGGTGCCACTTTGTTAGGTACAAATGAAAGAAGTTCACTTTCGAGGATACTTGCTTACATATGCATGTGAATTTTAGGATTTCCCCCTCCTTCTCTATCTCTCTCTTTTGGACTAATGGTGGACTTTTCCCTAATCAATTTGCTGATTAAGGACCCTGGTTGTTTTCATTGGTTGCTAATAGAGAAATAGGTTGTCCTTTTCTTTCCTGTTTTTCCTTTTCTATATTTTGCAGAGTTGTTCATGATTACTCTCCCTTTTGAAGCTTACAGTATGGCATGGTTGCTTTTTTTATTTTATTTTTTTATGCCATATTAATATTATCAACTTCGTGTGGTGCAGCTGCTTTAATCAACTGGAGTTTGATATGTCTGGCAGATTTGATTGCATTCCTTGTATTTCAGTTTAACGTGTCAAAATTGGGTAAGCTACATTTTTCCTGTCTCTTATGATGTGAGTCCTTGTTCCTGATTGAGCAATCTTCTCCTCCTTCCTCTTCCATGTTTAATAGGTATATTTTATGAATTGGACATTTGAAAGAAAAGATGCTCCTGAATGAGAAACCACAGCTGCAAAATCCATATGGTGCATAAATTTCATACATCATGCTAATGGAAATTGATTTCTTATAGTCTCCCTTAGTGATTTTCCACTTCTAAGCAAATCTTTTGCATCTTAATGCTATTGTCATGTTTGTTTCTCAGTAATTTTGTTGCTTTAAAGTTATTCTGTCTAACTCAACGGGTTTGTTGCAATAGTTTCCACCTATTACTTTATTTGGAATTTTTACGTGTACAAACATGGCATTTGTTTTACTTGTAGGCTTTCGTCGTCAGAGGCCTCCCTGGTTGCTATGGTCCATCATCATGTTTTCAATACTAGTAATGCTCTGTGAATCGCTATTTCTTATCATATGGGCTATCCATGGGGGAAGATGGAGCGAAGCAGATGCTTCATGGGCTAAGCTTTTTGGATTCCTGACGTGAGAGTTTATTTTTTAGTGTATGTTGTTTTTTTTAATGAATCATGTCTGGTTTTTCTGAAATTCTTCACGTTTGGTATGTATGCAGAGTCCACTCCTGGAAAAAACCCTCAGCAATTTACTTTTTGGCATTACACCTTTTAGCAGTTACTGTTGCTTTTCTCCAAATCAACTGGAATAGGTTTGGTCCAATTATATCGCCAGATTCATGTTGGGGGAGCTTTGTGTCTGTTATTCAACATTTGGGTGAGTAATTGTAGGAGACAATTTAGCATGTCTTCTTAACTTCTTTAATTAATTAGCATGTCATATCAAGTTCATAACTTACTATCTGTAAATGTTATCTGAGACATCTTGAAAATTATGTGGCTGATCTAATATATGGAGAAGATGAGTAACAGTGAATTCAGTTCTACTGGAAAACTCTAATTTGCCATGGCTTATAAGGATGAATTTCATCCCATTATGTCCTCATGTTTATGGCTGAGGCTTTTATCAGTCAATGCTACAAGTTTGGGAGAGGCCTCTGTTATATTACCTATTTTAGGTGGCTTGGTGGATACGGTAGAGATTACAAGAAAGATAAAGACCTAAGAATTGAAATGCAATCTGTTGATAATTATTCTTACTAGCCATAGATGAGTAAACTCTGCAATAAAAACCTTGACTGTGGTTTTTTTCACGAACTTTGTATTCTAATGTCATGCATATGTAAGAAGGTGCAATTTTAAGTCCAGTGTTAATGCCTTATAGGAGGTAGACCATTAAAGAGCTGAGGTAATAGAAAGTTAGTGACAAATCTGTTTGTTGTGCTAATGTGGGTTGGTGCTGTAAGTTGTAACTGTTAATTATTGATATACACTTTACTTTGGTCTGTCTTAATGGCTTTGCAAGAGTGAGACAGCGTCAAAAGAGGTTGCTTAGGACTTTCTTGGTTCGTCAAATATCCTAGGGTTTATGTTAAGAGGTTCAACAAAAGTGATACCAAGAAAGTTTTGTGCAATCTTGCTTTGCCTTCGTCACCCAGGTGCCAAGCTGGAATCCACACTTCCATTGCCCTATGGTTTTAGGTACTTGTCAATTCACAGCCATCAAGTGCTTCTGAGGAAGTCCAGATGTTAGATGATACATATGGTATACTGCAACTCTGCTATTCATGCAAAGCTGTGCAAATCATCTTGCATCGAGTGGACTTCTATCTGATTAAAAATAATCTTTGGTGCATTGGCAGCATCAGTTGTTAAGCTAGCAGATATCCTGTTACATGTTATTGTGAATTTGGTTTCTCCCTCTTGATAATGGGTTTGTGACTTTGACTTTGGTTGTAAGAAGAGTATATTCTTCTTCTTCGGTGAAGTAATATTCTACACGAGGGATAAGCTTTTGTAAGAAGAGTTAATAGTCTTTAAGTTTGTTTTTTGCCCTCCAACTGACAATTTTGCTTGAATTTTCTTTTACCTGTCTGTCTTACAATATCATAGGTTCCCGACTGAGGATTGCTTTCTGTTTGGTGTTGCCTGCCATCCAGCTTGTTGTGGGAATCAGCTACCCTTCATGGATTTCTCTGCCATTTTTTGTGGGCAGCTGTGTTGGCCTTGTAGATTGGTCTCTAAGTAGCAACTTTCTTGGTTTATTCAGGTAACTTATTCAGAGGCATGTAGAGTTTCTCTTCTTTTGCTCATTCCATTTGCACAACATGCCTGCTCTTAATGAATCTAGTGCTTTGCAATTATACGGTTTTGAAGGTGGTGGAGGGCACTTCAGCTTTATGCGGGCTTCAACATTGTTCTGCTTTATGTGTATCAGCTTCCCGTAGACTTCCCTGAGATATCAAATTGGATAGCTGACTTCATTGGCTTATATAAAATATCTACTACTACTGAGTGGCCAAAGATTTGTTCTGGTCTTTCCCTTGTTCTTTTCTATATGATGGTACGTAGCTTCGAGTTCTTTGATCAAATGACTCCTGGTTGAGATCAGTAACATAGATCCTTGTTGAGACAATTTGATTGTTGTGATCTCTGTCATGTGTTGCATTTTTATCTCATTCTGTGTTCAACTACATCTTTTTCTAGAAAAAACTTTATCGATGGCCTGTTTGCTGGGTTTTTTTTGGAGTATTATGCAATTACAAGGGTTACTTTTCTCAAGTTATTGGACCTCTTGGAACGGAAGCACTTTCATTTAGTTGTTTAATTGGAGAAATGTTAGATCATCTAGCCAATGACAAATTGTAATCCTTCAGTGGTTTTTTGTTGACCTTAAAGTTGCATTTGGACATTGATCTCATGTTTCAGCTCTTTAACTAGCATAGAATGGATACCTGCGACATTTCCTTTGATTCATCAATGTTTACCCAAAAATGTGGGTACATCGCAGTCATGCACATTGGATAGGAAATAGAACCTATTACGAAATTAAAATTGCAGTAAGAGGTCAAAACATAATTGATGCTGTGAATGTATAAGAGCATCATGTGTACAGTATATATTCACTCACAACAAGAATTCACTTAAGTCAAGATCTGGTCCAACTTTGCTTTCTTTCTCATGATTGGAAACTGTTATGTTGACAGTTAAACCATTTTTATTTGAATTGTTTATAAAACCCTGATTGTTTTTGGTTGGGTGAGTGCATTTGTTGCTTTCATGTGGTTATAAGTACTTTTCTTTTTACTGCAGCTATCCCATGTCAAATGTAATTTGGAGGAGATGGATCTCATTCTATCAACAAACGAGAGTAGTTTGACAGAGCACCTTCTTCCTTCCAATTCATTTTTCATTCGTGAGTCGAGGTACAGTTCCTTATTAGTTTTCTACCCAGTCAAAGCTCTGTATTTTAAGTGATAATTTCTGTTTTTTACTTGTATAATAAACAAGATAGAACAATATCTGCATCTACATATTGCCTGAGTTCTTAATCATGTAACTGTGATATTCTTCTTCTTCTTCTTTTTTTTTTTTTTTGGGGGGGGGGGGTGTGGGTTATAGTGTATGATGAAATTTGGCACTCCGCAATATATTTTCCCTCTCAATACTCTTTTAACAGTTTCTACTGCTTAATATGAGAGGCTTTTCTTGCAGTTGCATTATACGTTCTCTGATCTCTTTTTTGTCTTTCCAAGTTAAGTGTAAGTTTCTACATGGGATAGATGTTCCATGAGGTAATGGCAAATTATATGTAAGCAACCTGAATAATGGGTCATGCCTAATATATTTCTAATTTAATTAATTTGGTCTTAATCACAAGGTTTGTCAATTTTGCATCTGTTCAATCCGAGAGCGTGGCATCTATCTTAGTTATTGTTTAACTCCAGAGGTTCCTACATGAAATCACTATATGGATAAAGCATTTTATGCATTGTTGCAGCATGTGTTTGCTGTCAAGTTTAGATAGGTGAACTTTGAGTTATTATCACGTGCCCAGATCCATGATTCCCAAGGGAGGCTTTGCACCTAAAATTGACATCAAATAATATTTACGGTAGTGTAATTTCACATCTCATGTCTACTTTTTATGTTGGATAACATCTTAACCTTTAACTGCATCCAAAAGATATTGGAAAAGGCATTCTAACATGATCCCCGTGTCTACTAAGTGGAATGCAAAGTGGAGATTGAAAACATACATGTCATTGAAAGTGGTTGCTTATTCTTTATAATCAAGCCATGGGAGGACAGTAGCTAACTAGAAGTGATAGTTGTAAATTAAAAAATTTTGTTTTTGCATATATAGTCTCTTGAATGACTTCGTCTCTACCTCCTTTACCTGGGATCAAAGTCTAGCTGCTACTGTTTGTCTAACTGTCTTTAAAGGAGCAGACAGTTTGAACTTTAGAATAATCTTATGCCTCGTTTGGCTTGAAATACCTTTATAATTGATGAATTACATTGTCTAATTACAGATCCGGCATAAGACATACCAATGTGCTATTGAGGGGATCAGTTTTTCGAACCTTCAGTATCAATTTTTTCGCATATGGTTTCCCGGTACACATTGCTAAAACTGCTATTTTATCATGCTCGCAATTTGTCTCTTTCTGATAATATGCGTGATAATTGTCTTCATTCCTTTTCTTCTTCTTCTTTTTTATTTTTTTATTTTTTTTTTTATTTTTAAACTTTAGAGCAAAATCCTGATTCTTAGCATTGGCTGAATCCTCTTTTAAGGAAAAGTCTTTGTTTTGTCCTGCACAATAGTGTTTTGTATTTAGCATAATGTTTATAATTAGCTGTTCTCTGCTTTCTTTCAGATGGGAAATATGATACCAGTTAAATCTAGATTATAATGGATGAGTTCTTTTTGCTTTTTCCTAGACTAATTTGCTTTCATCTTGCTGTCAATCTTTTTAAAGGTTATGCCTTAAATAATACCAACCAATTCAGCATTCTGTGTGATGTATTTGTTGCTGATAAGATGGAGCTAATCAGTCACTATGCTCTGACCTAAATCTTTAGCAGGCAAAATAATTCCTGACTTATTGTGCCTCTTCTTCCATTAAATGGATGCAATACATGTGCCATCGATCTAGCTAACCTTTTCTGTCATTAAATTGAGCAAATTGAATGAAAGATTTCATGCTTTTCCCATTCTAGTTATGTATGGTCCTAACTTCTTACGCTGGCTTGAATCTCAATCCCTATAACTCACATGCCAAGTGGTTTGGGAAGATTAAAATTTTCTAGGAAGGAAATATTAGTTAAAATGCTTTAAAATGATAAAGTTGAACACCTGGCATTCAACTGATGTACAACTAACTAGCTTTCAACTGATAGCCATTAGAGGCTTCATCTACATGATGGTTAGTAAATTCAGCTAAATAAGAATTTAAACCAAAAGCAGGTGGCATGTCACCAAGTGAGGGTATTCCAGATCTACATCAGCCATCTCTGTGATTGATTATGGATTTTTTTTTTCCAGAAGTAAATGTGATAATCATTTGGTTGATTCAATAGACACTTCTGATGGCCAGTTGTCTTTGGAATAAGACAGGACTGCGCAACTTATGCTCCATATGGTGCCTGTCCAAAACTGAAAGTACTCAAAGTTCTCATTTGATTATTAAAGCCTTAACTTCAGAACTGTGATATCATTAATCATGGTTTACTTTTCACTGAAAAGTTGCTTGTCTGAGGTGTGCCATGTGTGATTTTCTCAGAAGTCCATACCCTGCCTACAGTTTTTCATTTTCAGATATGAGCACAAGGGTTAAGCACTCAGGTGCTTGTGCACTTGTTTCTCAGTAATCTAGTTGTATGTCTCTAAAATTTTGTATTGAACATGACAGGTCTCCTTGTTTGCCCTCTCATTTTGGAGTTTCCATTTTGCCAGCATATGTGCCTTTGGCTTACTTGCATATGTTGGGTACATTGTTTATGGGTTTCCTTCTTTGTTTCGATTGCATCGATTAAATGGGCTTCTGCTGGTCTTCATTCTCTTGTGGGCTGTGGCTACATATGTATTCAATGTAGCATTTGCCTTCTTCAAATGGAAGCTTGGGAAGGTATCTCCCTATTTTGCATTGAGTTTTACATCCTCTTCTTAGAAACTACTAGAGATGTTAATTATTGATGCATGTTCAGGACACGGAAATCTGGGAGATGGTTGGTTTATGGCATTATCCAGTTCCCGGATTCTTTCTTCTTGCTCAATTCTGTCTCGGTGTTTTAGTTGCCTTGGGAAATCTTGTGAACAACTCTGTTTTCCTCAGCTTATCTGATGAGTATGGGCGACATCCAAATTATGACTCTTATGGAGAAGGTAATTTTGGGAAGAGGTGGAGGAGTACTGTTATTTATTTCATCATGGGGATTGGCTAGTCATCCTTGCCATATGATCATGGTGTAATGTAATTGCTTTAGCTTGATAGTTTACTTTTCATTTGTGTGCATGGACCTTATGCATTGTTGTTCTTCCTGGTGTAGCCAATTTTGTTTTCAACATTCTGCAAATAATTTTTTGCTAGCTACAGGGATCAATTTGAAATAGATGCCAAGGCAATTGAAAAGACTGTAAAAGGTGGACTTTGTTTGTCATGTGTTGCAAAATACGGAGGTATAGGATATTAATGCTCTAAGTCAATGACAAGACAAGTTCATTAAATTCTAGAGAGGAATACCTGCAGTTGTATGGCATATATATTTTCAGTCAGGGAAGTATGTTGCTGAATGTTGATAAACCTCTAGATAAGTAGTTCATAGAAAATTTCCTCTGCTAAATATCGTGTTGATATTATGTGTTTGGAAAGAGTACACTTAACTTAGTAAGAAGATGCACATGAATCAATGTATCCTCGATTGTGATTGTTTAAAATATGAGAGTTTATCCAGAAACATTTGTGGGGTCCAAAATTGAGGATAGGATGAGGGAAACACAAATCAGCACTTAGACGTGTGAGGATGACCTCGAGATTCTTCAATGAGAAGACATGACTTTATAGGAGGAGATATGTCGAAAGGATATGAAGATGAACCCTTTAAAATGAACATTATTAAAAGTATCTTACAGAACAAACGACGTTGAATATTGCCTATCCTTGTAAGATGATTCATTTACCCCACTCCAGGAAGAGAAAAAGGTCCTTATTTGATGTTGAGGAGACTTCAAGTTGATGAATGATGGGCATGTTTATCTATCTGTCATGTTCTCATTTGTTGGTGCTACTTGCATGAAAAAATGTTTTTGAGTCATGTGTTGTTCGTATTGCATAGCATCATATCCGAATGCGGTTAATATAGAGTCTTGTTAACAATTGCCAGGTCATGATTTTGGGAAAACTAGGGCGGGCATGTTTGTATTTCTTTTTTTTGTTCAAGAACAGATTTTCTGTTTTTTTTGTTTCCGGGAACAAAAAAAGAACAGAAACAAGTTTGTTTACGTTTTTGTTCGAAGACTGTTTTTTTGTTCCAGGAACAAAATTAGAATAGAAATAAGAAACAAAAAAAAATTGTTTTTTTGTTCCAGAAACACTTTGGAAAAATAAATTTTCTCTCTCATCTCTTTTCTTCTCTTTTTTTTCTTCTTCTTTTTTTCTTCTTTTTTCTTTAGCCGGTTGCTGGCCTCAGCCATGGCCGACGACCCGTCATCGAGGGCTGGTGACCTCACCGGAGGGTCGCCGGCCCTCGGCGAGGCTGAGTGTCGTTGGCCCCCGGCAAGTCTTGGCCTCACCCAGCCATCGGCGAGGCTCGGGCTCGCCCAGATCTGGCGAGGCTGAGTCTCGTTGGTGGCTGGGTGAGCTTGGCCTTGTCGAATGGGGTGAGGCTCGGCTCACCGGGGCCGGCGAGCCTCGCCATGGCTGGGCGAGGCCACCGTCCCTCGTTAGCCAGTCGCCAACCATGGCCGAGGCCGCGACCGGTCAAAAGAAGAAAAAAAGAAAAAAGAAAAAAAAAGGAAAAAAAAATAAAAATATTAAAATATTAAAAGAAATAAAAAAAGGATATAAATTTACCAAACGTGTTTCTATTCATTTTTTATTCCCGGAACAAGTTTACCAAACACATCTTTCTGGTCAAAAATTGCTTCCCAGAATAGAAATAGTTTTTTTTATTTCTGTTCCCCCGAATAATTTTTGAACAGAAACATAAACAAACGCGCCCCTGTTTTTTGATGTTGTGGTCACTGTTTTAATGAAATTTTTGCTGCCTGTCATACCTCCCGCCCCTGATAAGGAACTTGATACAGCTTATCCACAAACTTTTGGGTTGGCATTCTGGCTGAGAATACTGCTTGCTAGAAATATGATCCTGATTCACCTAAAATGATGATGATGGGTCAAAATGAGTGCTTTAAGACTGATTAGGAAGCAAGAATACCTCAAGAAGTAAGACATTGACTTTTAAACTCTATGGGATAACAAAAAATGGGGTAATTTTGAGGATTGCTGGTTCATTTCTCCTACATTGAAGTTTAGTGATCTACTTCAGTATTTTGGCGGTCCCTCCCTTTTGCCTCAAAAAGTATCTTGTTTTAGGATATTATGGCACCATTGATGCATGTGTTTAGTGGGACATTGTGCATTAAATGAAGCTGACATCATCATGTATGCTTTTTATTACTCCTCCATGTTGGATACAAGTATGTCATTGTCCCTGTTTTTATTTTGTCATGTCATACTTAGCTGCACATTTCGATTTTTTAGACTTTTCTTGTTTAAGTCATGTCTTGCTATTTAACATCCTGAAATAGGCATATCTC
This sequence comes from Eucalyptus leucophloia subsp. euroa, assembly GCA_017140325.1. NCBI lineage: Eukaryota > Viridiplantae > Streptophyta > Magnoliopsida > Myrtales > Myrtaceae > Eucalyptus > Eucalyptus leucophloia. The sequence goes on along the minus strand of CM029475.1, from coordinate 21,323,315 downwards.
TAGTTTGTCCTCTGAGGTTTTGTCTTTTGAATGCAGTAGAGGATACCAAAGTATTGATTGTTGCTACTGTTGCTTGGGGACTACGAAAATGTTCAAGGGCTATTATGTTGGCTTTGATATTTCTCATAGCAATGAAACCTGGCTTTATCCATGCTGTATATAGTAAGTAACTGCTGTGTGCTTTCATATTCAATTTAATTGAGTTCTCACAACTAAATTTATTTCATTCCTCAGTATCTTGTAATGCTTATTATGTGAGATAACAGAATTTCACTAATTTCTGCATCCTTCTGATCTTTGCCTCAGTGATATTTTTTCTGGTGTATCTATTGGGCCATGAGATCGGCAGACAGATACGACAGTCCCTGATCCTCCTTTGTGAGGCTCATTTTGCACTGCTTTACATTCTCCGGATTAGTTTGATTTCTAGAACTTTAGAAGATACATCCTCATTGAGCATGCAAATTCTGTCCCAGTTAGGTATGCCAAACCTTTCATGCTTCACTTTTACACCTATTCTTTCTTCTAAATTGTCACTAAGTGATTGGTCTATATTCTGTTGCAAGAGTCTGAATTTTGTTTTTCTTTTGTTTTGATGGGGTTGGCTGGGTAAATTGCTACAGGTCTTCTGGATCGTGACAGTTCCTGGGATTTCCTTGAAATCGCTCTGCTTGCTTGCTTCTGTGCGATCCACAATCATGGTTTCGATATGCTATTTTCCTTCTCAGCGGTTGTGCAACATTCACCTAGCACCCCAATTGGATTTGGCATTTTGAAAGCTGGTCTGAGCAAATCAGTTTTGCTGTCTGTGTATGCTTCTCCAAACACTAGATGCACCCAAGGAAACGCTTCCTCTGGTATAGTTTGTTATTCATTTTCACCCAGAGAATGGGATTAAACTTTACATTTTGGCACATTAAATAGCACTCTGAAAGTGTAGTCTCCTTTAGAAATTGTCTGGACAACTGTTAAATCTATGCATTGATTTTTTCGAGTGCAGTGCTACTGTATATTGTATTTCTCCTTGAGTTTATTCTTATGTAGACTTCTCGTGACCACACAGTTGTACTACGTGTAGAGCAGTTGAACAGCAAACTTTCTTGTGCACCATCAAAACAAAGATGAATTGGGATAATTTAACTCTGGATATAATACCAAGCCCACCATCCTCTGCTAAAATCTTTCAAACCCCAATACACCCCTTAAATTCCCCCATGGAGTTTCTGCATGAAAATTGATTATCCACTGGTTTAATCGCATCGAGTAATGACTGGGCTTTATCTATTTAGATATGGTTGTGGACTTTTGACTAGTTATGCACTGTTCAGGATGCTAGATTCACTTGTAGAGGTTTATAGAGGAAGGGTTTTGTTTACTGTTTTTCTAGATTATATGACAAGTATTTATAATTTGCATTTCTAAAATGTAATTTCCTTTCAATTTCCAGAGAGAAGGATCGCATCTTTCTCGGTGCAATTGGGCAGAAGTTCCTATCTGTGTATCGCTCATGTGGCACATATATTGCTTTTTTGACAATCCTTCTAACGGTTTACTTGGTGACACCCAATTGCATATCGTTTGGCTACATTTTGCTCCTCCTATGTTGGATCATAGGAAGACAACTTGTTGAAAGGACGAGAAGACACCTTTGGTTTCCATTAAAGTTTTATGCAAGCACTGTGTTTATCTTCATATACAGCTTGAGCAATTTCTCCACCTTTGAGATGTGGTTGTCGGGGTTGATTGATCTTCAGTTTTACTTGGCCTACAACTCAGAAGCTTCGCTATTGCAGAATATTTGGCAGTCTCTTGCAATCCTGATTGTGATGCAGCTTTACAGCTACGAGAGGAGACAGAGCAAGTATATCCAATCTGATGAGGCCAAACTTATGGAATTTGGAGTACTTGGATTTATTAAGAGGCTCCTCATTTGGCACAGTGACAAGATAGTGTATATAGCAGTGTTCTATGCATCATTGTCACCAATTAGTCTCTTTGGTTTCCTTTATCTGCTTGGTCTCGTCATATGTTCCCTTTTACCTAAAGGATCCCGAATCCCATCAAAGTTATTCCTTCTTTATACCGGAATTCTGGTGATGACAGAATATCTCTTTCAGATGTGGGGTGCCCTGGCAGGAATGTTTCCTGGACAGAATAACTTTAGTTTAGCAAATTTCTTGGGTTTTGAGTTATTTCAGCCAGGCTTTTGGGGTCTAGAATTGGGTTTAAGGGGAAAAATGCTGGTGATATCTGCTTGTACCCTTCAATACAATGTCTTCCGTTGGTTGCAAAAAGTACCTACTCACATTTTGAGCAAAGATTACACTGAAGAACCTTGCCCTCTTTTTGTATCAGCAGAAGTTTCTAGGGATTTTTCTAATTCAAACGGGGAAAGCAAGCCACCTGCAGATTTGCCTGCAATTCCTTGTGAAGCAGAAGGCGTGAGAGACAATTTGTCTTCCTCAGCCTCTGGTTTTACTCAAGCATCAAATAATGTACCCAAAGCTGGAGGCTCTGCGGCTGGCATTGCTAGAAAATATTCATTTGGATATATTTGGGGAAGCACCAGCGAAAGCCACAAATGGAACAGGAAAAGGATTATCACCATGAGAAGGGAGAGATTTGAAACGCAGAAGACAATCTTCATAGTCTATATAAAGTTTTGGATGGAGAACATGTTTAATCTCTTTGGCCTCGAAATTAACATGGTGGCCTTGCTCCTTGCCTGCTTTGCTTTGTTAAATGCCATTTCTATGCTCTATATTGCACTTCTTGCTGCTTGCATACTTCTAAATCGCAATGTCATTCGGAAATTATGGCCAGCACTTGTCTTTTTGCTTGCTTCCATTCTTGTCCTAGAATACCTTGTCATTTGGAAGAGCACACTATCTGCCAATTCGCAGACATCAAGCAAGGCTGAGGTACATTGCGATGATTGCTGGCAAAGTTCAAGCTCGCATCTACGTTACTGTGAAAGTTGTTGGTTAGGTAAGGCTGCCTAGTAGTTTAATACTTTTACCAGTTGAGAGTTTCTCTCCGTTATTGCATGAGAGCACTCCTAAAACCGAACATAGCATGTTAGAGGCACATCAACTCATCATAGTTTATATCGTTCTTGATCTTTTTCGGATGTCCCTTTGCTTACATGTTTATCAGTACATTTCACTTATTTCGTCTGTGTTCATTATTTCCATGGGAATGTTTTCTCAAAATCTGCAATACTTGTGCCACTTTGATGCAGGTCTTACCATTGATGATCCTTGTGTCCTGATCAGTTACTTCATTGTCTTCATGCTTGCTTGTTTAAAACTTCGTGCCGATCACAGGTCCAGCTTTTCAGGGTCATATACTTACAGAGAAGTGATATCTCAGCGCAAAAACATATTTGTATGGAGAGACCTCTCATTTGAAACTAAAAGCATGTGGACAGTTCTTGACTACCTGAGGCTATATTGCTATTGCCATCTGTTGGATCTCGTGCTTGCTTTAGTTTTAATTACTGGGACCCTGGAGTACGATATATTGCATCTTGGATATCTTGCCTTTGCTCTGGTTTTCTTTCGAATGAGACTCACTATATTGAAGAAGAGAAATAGGATTTTTAAGTTCTTGCGGATGTACAACTTTGCAGTTATTGTTCTATCTCTTGCATATCAATCTCCTTTTGTTGGGGATTTTTGTGCCAAAAAATGCAAGACAGTAAATTATATATTTGAGGTGATTGGTTTTCACAAGTATGATTATGGTTTCCGCATCACTGCAAGATCTGCACTGGTTGAGATCATCATCTTCATTCTTGTGTCAGTGCAATCCTATATGTTTTCTTCCTCAGAATTCGACTATGTCTTCCGATATCTTGAGGCAGAGCAAATTGGTACCATTGTAAGTGAACAAGAGAAGAAAGCTGCATGGAAGACTGCTCAGTTACAGCACATTCGTGAATGTGAGGAAAAGAAACGTCAGAGGAACACGCAAGTGGAGAAAATGAAATCTGAGATGCTCAACCTGCAAATTCAACTTCATAGTGGAATCCCCACTGCAAACTGTGACAGCACTTCTCCAGGTAGCGAAGGGCTTCGGAGGAGAAGGAGCTCTTTAATTTCAAATAAAGATGCTGGGATGTGGGATAATGAGAATAAATTGCTGAGAAGACAAGATCATGCTGTTGGCGAGGAGTCTGTATTTCCTTTCGAATTTTATGATTCTCCTGCCAGTATGAATGCTGAAAGTCTTCCTGTGATGAATTCAGCTGATCATTCATTTGAGTTTTCTCATTGTGAGATCACTGAGGCTGAGGAGGATGGTGGAGGTTCTTTATATGATTCAGATAAGAAAGAGAAAGTCAGAGGTCAAGCTAAGGATAACCCTATAGTTTCTGCTGTACAGCTTTTAGGAGATGGTGTTTCCCAGGTCCAATCTATTGGAAACCAGGCAGTTAGTTCTCTTGTAACCTTCCTGAACATCATGCCAGAAGATATGGATGCCAATGAACCCACATCACAAGATGATGGGAAGTATGAAGAGATGGAAAGCCAGAACATGGGATTTACAGATTTGAATCGTTCTTCATCTCTGCAATCTGATAAGAGTGCTGATGCTGCAAGTTTCCAACTAGGGAGGATATTATATCATATATGGTCCCAGATGCAGTCCAATAATGACATTGTTTGTTACTGTTGCTTCGTTCTGGTCTTCCTGTGGAACTTCAGCCTGCTGTCAATGGCGTATCTTGCTGCACTCTTTTTGTATGCCCTTTGTGTAAATACTGGTCCTACTTATATTTTCTGGGTTATTGTGTTGATCTACACGGAAGTTTATATTCTACTTCAATATCTTTACCAAATTATTGTCCACCACCATATATGGACTGCTGATTCGGGCCTCCTTCATGAGTTGGGATTTCCTGAACATAAAATGACATCTTTCTTTGTTATTGGGATACTGCCACTATTTCTAGTCTACCTATTTACCCTCATACAGAGCTCAATAACTGCAAAGGATGGTGAATGGACGTCGTACACTGAGATAAATTGCCGTAGGGTGAATGCTCTGTGCAGAAAAGAGGTCCTTGTCAGGGATAGCTTGAGCAAGAAAGCTGAAGAGCTGCTGTGCCACATTATAAACATGGTTAAAATGACGATCAGAAACTTCTTTTGGTACTGGAAGTCACTGATACGGGGGGCAGAATCTCCACCTTACTTTGTTCAGGTGTCCATGGATGTTGGTTCATGGCCTGATGACGGGATTCAGCCAGAGAGAATAGAATCTGGAATCAACCAATTGCTGAGAATAGTTCACAGTGAGAGATGCACGGATAGAAATCCTCATCTTTGCCCATTTTCTAGTAGGGTTCATGTTCAAAGCATTGAAAGAAGCGAAGAAAAGACGAATATAGCTTTGGCAGTTTTTGAGGTGATATATGCCTCACCTCCAACAGAGTGTACTTCTGCAGAATGGTACAGGTCATTGACTCCTGCAAGTGATGTAGCAAAAGAGATCACTATTGCACAGCAATCTGGATTTGTTGAAGAAATGGGGTTTCCTTATATCATACTTTCTGTAATAGGAGGTGGCAAAAGAGAAATTGATCTGTATGCCTACATTTTTGGTGCAGATTTGACTGTTTTCTTTTTGGTGGCTATTTTCTATCAATCTGTTATAAAGAACAAAAGTGAGTTTCTTGATGTATCTCAGCTCGAAGATCAATTTCCGAAGGAATTTGTCTTTATACTAATGGTAAGTCATTCTTCAACCACTCTGTTGCTTTTCTTTCTGGTGACGATTGTGTCTATTCCAAAGGAATCCAAGCAGATGGTTTTACTCAGCTTGAATGTATCAACCGTACACTCTCACCAATTTGTTTGGTCATTTGTGAATGCCTTTTCTAAATTGGAGATTTGAAGACTATAAAAATATGGCCAGCTAAAATCTGAAGTTTTGTGCCCTAGAATGCTTGAATGTTTTTCTTCAATTATCAGCTAGTTATGGGGCTAATAATGTTATTTACTGGTATATGACATCAGTTGAGTATTCTTTGCCTACTTAGCGAGTCTGTTAAAGCTGTGACACTTCAGTCTTATTTCTAGTATTCTTCTGGGCTAGCATGACATGTCAATTTGCTTCTTACCGCATTAAGTTCTTTCTTGCAGATAATCTTCTTCATGATCGTGGTTGACCGCATAATTTACCTATGTTCATATGCGCTGGGGAAAGTGATTTTTTATCTTTTTAGTCTCATTCTTTTCACATACTCAGTAACTGAGTATGCCTGGCGCTTGGGGCCTTCCCAGCAACAAGCTGGAGTTTTAGCTCTTCGTGCTATATATGTAGCAAAAGCTGTTTCTTTGTCATTACAAGCCATACAAGTACGCTATGGCATTCCTCATCAAAGCACCTTGTATCAACAGTTTTTGACCAGTCGTGTCTCTCGGGTCAATTACTTAGGCTATAGGTTGTATCGAGCTTTGCCATTCCTTTATGAGTTACGGTGCGTGCTGGACTGGTCATGCACAACCACATCCTTGACTATGTACGACTGGCTAAAGGTGAATTTCTCTCCCTTTGCACCCCCACCCCCTCCCTTTTCCTGAGAAATAAAAGGGCACCTGAGTGTGTCCTGATTCTGATCTTGTTGCTTGAACAAATTTCTTTTGTTTTGGGAGTGGATAAATTCCATGCTCTATTTTAGTCTCAGGTACTTCTATCAAATTAAGCTCACTCAATGATATAGGAAAGAAAATGAATAAGCACCTAATTGTTCTTTAGAACAAAGATATTTTATAATTACAATTCCTGGCTGCTTGATCATCATCCTTACCATTTTTACTCTGTTGCGAGACCTTTTACATAGCTAGAGAATCTCATTACTTGGCTAATCATGCTGCGATACCTCAGAACGTGGTGTAGTTAACTTCTAATGGCAGTTGACTTTAGATACTGGAATAACATGATGACTTTTGCTGTCCTTTTTCACTAATGCCAGTTTTCAGTAGTCTCTATTATTTTCTTTCAACAGTGGTTATTGGTCCTAGGATTTGAGGTACAACTACATAGCTTGGAATTCACTTGAGTGGCCATTTCTTGAGATGAACGAGATATCCCTTGACAAGTTGATGAATCATGTATACTCTTGCTTCAGCATATTTTAGTTCTTCCATCCTTATAGAACCTCCAGTTTAAGGATGATTAAGCTGATATTTAGCTTTGGAACAGTTTTAGAGGCCCCATGAACACCTTTTATGTGTCTTGGTTGGATCTGTAAGAGCCCTGATTGCTATAGAGAATGCGAGAGTGGAATGTGAAGCATTTATTCCTCTGTCACCTTCTTTTTCTTCCCGAGGCCTCGAGGTTGAACTCAGACTCTTTGATTCACATCTTATCTCATTCCTGATGGCTAACTCAAGTACTTTTCCCGCCCTGCCCTAGTTTTGCCATACCTGGTAGTGTTCTAGACGATCCTTAAAGATCAGCTGCCATAGGATGACCCTTTATCTTATTCTCTTCTTTTACCAATTTTCCATCTTCCACATAGTTGAGAAGTGAGAATAACATAAAGGAATGTAATCATGGGGCCTTTGCTTTTAATTATGTTATCATCTGGACTTATTCTACCTTATTTATGTGACTGTAGTAAAGTGGGAAATGTCTCAAGGATAACCACCATGAAATCATCTGTGGACACACTGAAGGATTTCAAACAGAATAAATGTGCTAATTGTGATAATTGTGGTATTGAATATATTTTCTTTCTTCTGGGAGTTGATTTTATCTGGTGCCTCTTGCTGCATTATAATCTGAGCACCTTGTTATTATTGACAGACAATCTTATTGCTCTGTGATTTTAGTTCTTATATTTCAATAGAGTATGAAAGTATCTTTGTTTCACAATCTAAGAATGATTAACCTACTTACCTCTGAGGCTATTCAATGGACTTTGCATGTCTGTATAGTGCATAGACTGATTCAATGCCTTCTCTCTTAGTTGGAAGACATTTATGCAAGCCTATACCTGGTCAAGTGTGATGCAGTCTTAAATAGAGCCAAGCACAAACAAGGAGAGAAGCAGACCAAAATGACCAAATGTTGCAGTGGCATCTGTCTATTTTTCATATTGATATGTGTTATCTGGGCCCCAATGCTGGTAAGACATCAGAATCTTGTTAACTCTACATGATGTTATTTATCTTCCAGTTCTTGTAATATGCATTTTGAACTTGTCAGTAGAAGGCTCATTAGACTGTTATAGATGAAGTACTCTCAAGCGACTTTTCCCCCTTGACTTTGTCAGATGTACAGCAGTGGTAACCCGACTAATATTGCAAATCCCATCAAAGATGCCAGCGTTCAGATTGATATCAAGACCATCCGTGGAAGGTTAACTTTGTATCAAACCACTTTATGTGAGAAGCTCCCATGGTATGAGCTCAACACTGACGTTGATCTAGATCCTGAAGGTTACTTGGATACTTTTGATAAGAATGATATCCAATTGATATGCTGCCAAGCTGATGCAAGCGAGTTGTGGCTTGTCCCCAATGTGGTTCAGTCTGATTTTCTAAGTCCCTTGAACATGATATGGACATGGGCATATCGTTTACCTGGGTACTTACGAGGAACCGACCCAAAGGAAAGGAACTTGTGAAGTATGAGAGGCCTGTCGATTCTCAGGATCTTCCAAATAGAGCAAATATCCAAAAGGTCCTCAATGGCTCCAGCAACAGCTTTAGGATACATAATATCTATCCCAGGTACTTCCGTGTCACAGGTTCTGGTGAAGTCAGACCTCTTGAACAGGAGGTAAGTTGGTTAGTGAGTCATTGGTCAGTTGTTTACCTACATACTCTCTGTATCTCTCTCTGTCTCTCTCTTTCTCTCTCTCTCTCTCTCTCTCTCTCTCACATACACACACATCACACACACAAACTGCAAAGAAGTCCATGCATTACATGCCCATATCTTTGTGCAATCAGGCTGTCACTGAATGTTTCAAGAGTGCATTTGTGCTCATTTTTTAGTACATGATGCGTGGTTCATCTGCACTCCTTATATGATATCTTTCCAACTATTACTTAATAAACTAAATCGGTGAAAATACAGGTGTACAATTTATATTCTGATTAACTTAATAAATTAGATACATGTAAGAAACTTATGCTGCTAGTGTAATTTAAGAATATTCATACAAAAGCATATTCCTTATGGCTTTATGCAAGTTGATTGTGCAATTTTACTGTAGTACGGCAATTGAATATGAGAATGGTGCAGGTGACTCAAGCTTATAGCAAAAATTGCATGTAAACTGCTACTTTTGATGGTTCAGATCCATTCTGTTCTTGCATTGTTCTATATTCAAAAGCTTGAGTTATGACAGAGACACGTGATCATCCATGGACGAACATATTGGTTTTAGCTGAAAAATGTGGAAGTAGTTCTAGAATTGTGAGGAAATATAGGGGTAGATATGTAATTACATCCCTCTAGGATATATGATGCTAAGATTCACGGGACACCCGCCATTATATATACAATCTTTCACTGATTGATAAATGCACAGTTTCATATATGAGAACTCTGGAAATCTCAAAGTGAATTCCACATGATGTAGCTTGAATTTCTTTTAAAAAAATATTGGGTCATGGCAGCCTTTTTCTCTCACTTCTGGCAGTGGGCAATGGAAAATTCTTTATGAAAAGACTGAGGGCTTAAAAATCTCACATTAATTACTTGATTGGGATATGTGCTCCAAAGAGTTTTTTTCATTCATTTTCTCATTTTTCTTTAGAGAATCCACCAAATTTTTTTGGTTTGAGTCTTTCCCAAGCAATGGTGGGAGAAACATGGAACCGATATAGTTGACATTTGTAGGTCGTGATGTCTCCACTTCATATTGCTTGAAATAAAAGAACCGAACTCATCAGGATCTAATTAACAAATTGACAATGATGTGCTTAATCATATCATGAAGTTAGATGACATGGAAGAGGTAAGCCCATCCCTTCTTGAATTTTAACAAGGTAGTGGACTCAATTCCTGCAGTAATTTGCCGACATAGTTGCAGCCTCAACTGTTTGTTTCCAATGGTGGTTCTGTTAGGATTAAATTCAATGATATGATACATGGCATCTGGGAAAGCTTTTAGATCTTTACTCTCCTCATTGGGCTTGTACTTGTACTTGCATACTGATATGAATTTTGAGGACAACTGATCCACCATAAATTATCAGGTTAATGCAGTTAGTGCAGACCTTGTCATGAATTGTGCAGAACAGCCGTGGTGGTCCTTCCATGATATAAATTCATCAGATGTCAGTGGATGTGGAGGATTGAAGGGACCAATGGCAATTATAGTGTCTGAAGAAACGCCCCCCCGTAAGTCATGGAAGTACAGATGGTTTTTTCTAGTGAATCAGAGAACTATCATGATATTGTGTGACAATTGCAGTTGACTAATTTTTTGAATGTATATTTTAGAGGGCATCCTTGGTGACACGCTTAGCAAGTTCAGCATCTGGGGCCTCTATATTACTTTTGTGCTGGCTGTCGGTCGCTTTATCAGACTCCAGTGTGCTGACTTGAGAATGAGAATACCCTATGAAAATCTTCCTTCCTGTGACAGGTATTAGATTTCTATATTGCCTTTCTCTATTTTCTCATCACCTTGATTCTCATATATGCTCATAACATTATGCTGTATATGATCGATGTTGGTTGTCATTTTTTTGTCAAGCTTGCTTGCCGGAAACAATTAATTAAGAGTATTTTATTTTTCTCAATAAAACTGTGAATAAGTTTGAAATAAACTCCTTAATACAATAATGCTACTATTGCATAACTAGGGTCCAGATGTAAATTGTTGTCCCTTGCATTGTAAATGTCAGCTTTAAGAGCAATGGTCTAAAGTTTAGAAGAATTTTGTTTTCTGAATAGCCAATAAAGTAATTGCTTGAAGAGTGCACTGTTCTCGAGAATAATGTGTGAGGACAAATCGAGTTTTACTTTTGAAGAATACTTATGTATTGTAGGTTTCACATATTTACAATCCGTCTTAGTTGAGGTTTATTTTTGTTTGAGACATGGAAATGCGGGTCCAAGTTTAATCTTTTATCGGCTTTTCAAATAGCAATGTGGTATTTGGTGGAGTGCCAGTTCCATATGTATATACTTTTTTCTTTTCTCTATCTATTGTCCCTGAAGAAAGCAAAAAGATGGATGAATTGTTTCCTTAAGCCAAAGCAAAAGGCCTTGTCTAAATTTTCCAAAATCAATATATTAAGGGCGGGGCTATTTCCACACCATTTTTGGGTAAAATATTTCTAGTTAACTGACCATATTACCTTTTAAACAGCAATACCTTTTGTACTTACTTTTTCTAGTGCAAATTCATAATGATTGATTATCACTTTACTATTTTAGTTTACTTAAAAGGTTTTCCTTTTGTACTCTTTGAACCTAGAACAAAAGGAAATTTTATTTTTTCACCGAAAGGAGGAACCACCCATCGAAAGAACAATATATGGAGAGAAACCAAATTCGACATTTAAATATTTTTTTGTTGTGTAATCTTGAAAACATGGTGCCACCTGTGAGATTAAAAAATGCTCAAGATTTGGTGCAAATGAGTCGATTTGAAGATGAAAAAGACGTCATTTTTCAGATCTAGCAAGTTTTACTTTGGATGAAGTCATGTGTACAAGAAGTAAAGCTAATAACCTGAATCTGAATACAATAGAGAAGGTGGAGATCTGATTCTCCGTGATAGTGCCAATGACATTTAAATGATCATTCGGTATGGATTACGTGATTACATCAGAAGATAATTATTATATGTGAGACAGATGTAATAAATATTTGATTTATTTAGAGGGTAACTTGTTCGGTCAATTTTAAAATAATGTGTTCGAGCTGTCACACCCGAATTATAATTTAACTTTTAAATGTTATGAAGAACTTTAGGGTGACTTTACATATTGACATTCATATATTTTTAAATATTTGAGGTGTTTAACATCAAGACTCCATTTGCTTCATGGAAAATAAATGATTTAGAAAACATTTCTCTAAAAACAATCGCTTGTATGGTTTATGATAATTAGTCAATGGAAAATGTTTTATTATCAAAAACAATTTATTTTTAAACATTTTCATAGGCAATGAAAATATTTATAGATTTTCAATCATTTTTGTAGATGATACAAGCCATCAGCTTTAGAAAAATATTTTTCAAATCATTCATTTTCCAAGAAGCAAACAGAGCCTAAATAAAATCAAACTGTAAATGCTTAAGAAAAAGACAATCTAAAAGCAAAAGTTGCACCAAATTTCAACTGTTGTAGCGGGTCTCTTGGTAATGAAACTCTAATATTGTAATAACTGGCAACATTATGCTTGTGTTACCTTCACTCAAGATTACTTTCAGTTCTCATTTATCCAAATCTGGAATTACTACTTTTCTGGATAATCTAACTTCACTATAGAAAAGTTTCATAAAAGATTTTGGATAAAGCATCTACTGGTATAGTTTACAACACATATTAAGCAGCAGATATTTGTCTTGTGATAGGTTGATGGCAATTTGCGAGGATATATATGCTGCAAGAGCAGAAGGTGAACTTGGAGTGGAGGAGGTCCTTTACTGGACACTAGTTAAGATTTACCGGTCCCCACACATGCTTCTTGAGTATACCAAACCCGACTAGGTCATGCAAAACTGGATCCGAATCTTGATCTGATCCAACTTGGGAGTTTGGCTAGCATTCAGTTGAGAAGCTGACAACATGCTTCATGGATTGGAGCTAATGAGCTGCAGGACCTGTGCTCCTTTATTCAGAGGATTCAGAGGACTTAGTCTGTTTCTTGATAAGAAATGGCCTTGCTCTTCTGATTCACATTGGTCTGTGTTCATCGAGGATTGTGCTTGAATGCTAGTTCTCCCACTGGGTATTCTAATGGCCAAATCACTGGTTTTTCCAAGCAACTGAAGGTGACCTTTTTTGCCTCTAGGCTTAGATGTACATACCCTGTTACTGCCCCATGTAAGTTGCTGAGTTTTTTATATTAGAAGAGAAATGTAGGTTCCTAGAAGGTGATATTTGGTGAACCCTTGATAACATTCTTTTGTTTGTAAATACTTTGGAACAAGTTGGGAAAAATAGTTTCTCCAATCTAAGCAAGTTTGTGAAATGGAATATCTGTGACTGTCCCAAAGACTTTCATCTACTTATCTTGCAGATTGGAGCTTTGTGCTGTCCTTTTGAGGAAGAACTTGCGATACCTACATTGGTGGAAACACAAGCTTTTGTGATATTTTCTCAAGAAAGACACAAGTGGGAAAATGGGGAGGTAAGATCAGCACCATGCACTGGGAAGAAACAAGAGCTTTTCATATGCTTACTATCATGAATAAAGGAGGGAATGGAAGTTGGACCCTATAAAGACATTTTGTCAACTAAACTTTCCTTCTTCATAGCAAAGGTAGACGGATTAATATTATCCACATGATCACCTTTGGTCCAGTCATTCCTCACAATTGAAACATGAGAAGTTTCCATCCAATTAGTCGTTTTTTGGATTGGTAGCTTAATTTGTTTGAAACACCAATACCTGCTTCAATAATGAAATTGACAGATGGATTGTGCTTTGAATTCTCAATTTGGTGCTGTTACGTCTTCAATTCGTTTTAGTCAGTTCGTGCTCTGGCCAAAAGGTATCACTAGTTCTTGCAAATATGGCCTTAATATTTACTATGTGAGATATAGACTGCATCTCGATAACAAATCTGTTCCCTTCCATGAGAGTTTTGTTTTTCTGTTTTCTGTTTCGGATTTCAATGTCAGCAAATCCAGTAAGCTGCAGTGTCATCTAATAAATCTAAATTGAAATGTAATGGAAGATGATGTTTCATTTCCTTACTGAGATTGAAGCATGAATTTTTTTTATTTATTTTTCTTTCGGTTTAAGCCGGGCAAAGATGGAGCACATGGAGTGTGAACTCGATAACACCAGGGGTTTGAGGTTTAGGGAGCAGATCAGGAAGTTCCAAATAGTGAAACTCTCTTTTCTTGGATTCATTTTGCCGTAGGAAATAGAAGGCTAGATGCTTGTGATTATGAGATGGTCGGTGGGGATGAAAGGGTAGAGAGACGGGAAGAACAACTTCGAAGGAGACAAAACGTAGTAAAGCTCCTAAGAGTTAACTACTTAGATCTTTCAGAGTTCTTAATAGATAATCGAGTGCAATGATATAAGAAGATTCATATAAACAATCACATCTTGGGAAATGTTACCATCTTAACGTCGCTGCTACTGCCGCTTGTGGCGAGGTTTCATTTTCTCATTGTATCGACAATGTCACCTTTTTATCGCCTCTCGCTATGTCATACCTTTTGGCATGTTACATGCTTGTCCCATGGTATGGAAACTAGCAAACAAGTACTCAAAACTGATTCGGAAGCACCTTTATTTCATCCATAAGAAAGGACCTGACAACAGCTGAAAAAAGAGGTGCATAGAAAGGACAGAGGTCAAGGATCTTTACCAAACGTTTGATTTATACGTGATTAAGGCTTTTGTTCTCGGAATTAAGCCTCTAAGTCCCTGGAAATTCAGACAAGAGGCGCTTTCCAACATGAAGAAGACAAAAGTTCGAAACAACTCCAAACGCAAACGGTCATTGCTATCACTAATGTTCCAAACTGCAAATGGCAAACAATAGCCAGCTTTCGGGCCCATTTCTTATATAAAGACAATAATGAACTTTCAACATACAACACTCGAAAGAAAAATTCTTCGTATCGTGTCAAACTAGAACATCTCAAGAGTGCGCTCGATCGCCATTCCAAAATTAAAACTCTCGCATTAGTCGGTATCTGCAAGACGCACTCCGAATTGTGTCGAGCAACACGCTTGCAGGAATACTCCTGCTAAAACTTTAAGCCAAATTTCTCAGTTTTGGCTTGGAATTAACAAAGCTTCCTTTCCTGGAGTACCTCTAATCGCATTTCAGAAGAAAATATTAACCCACAGGAACACACAAAGCACTTGCTCTCACGACGTCCATATGTAAATTAGATTCAAGTGCATGCCAGGGAACAAACAGAGAGCCAAGCCTGGAGATCCCCCAAAATTTTACCCCATCATGCTAAGCACACGAACATACTACGTTAAACAACAGCTTTCCTAAGTAGAACCGAGCACCCATCACCAGCAACTGCTTATTCTTGATCTTTCATTGTTTTAGATTTCTTATTACTCCCACTGCCACCGCTGGAAACTCTCTTCTCGACATGCTCCGGAATGGTGTCCTCCACTATCTTGGGGCAGTGAAAACTGAATTCCGAGATGGACACACCTTTGTATTCAGGATTTGCTTCCAAGAAAGCTGCTATTTCATTGCGGGTCCTCATTTTCTTCCCAGAAGGTGTGATGTAGTAAGCATCTAACTTGGTGAAATCTCTTCGCAGAACCAGGCTCCTCTTGAAACCTTCCGGAGTTTTCGGTAAGTTTGGCTTGTCAATGACCCATGTTCTAGACGCATTGTACTCTATATCCGCCGCATCGTTGCATGAAATGCCAGGTTTCCTGCTGCAATAGAAGGGGTTCCCCGAGAAGTTACTTCTGATCTCTTCGTACTCTTCTTGTGAGTCGATCACCCTCCATTTGTGGCACTTCCCACATTGCACGGCATATATGTCGATTGAGCCACTCCCAGATTTCTTAAAGTAACAAAAAACAGAGAAACAGAAAATTAACTCAGCATTCAATCAGCCACAATATTCAACCCACACAACAAGATATATCCTTCCCTCGCAGGCGATGTGATATCAATAGTAACTTTGCCTCACATAAGCAAAATGGAGATGGTAGAAACAATATGTATGGGTAAGTAATTGATTCCTTCTCCCACTAAAGCAAATATCATCAACATTCAACACACAGACACTGACAGAACAGCAAATGCGCTACAGATTGACCTCGAAACAGCAGACACAAAGCACAAGACCGTTCGCCCTCTCACACAACAATCCAATCCCTCATGGACCTACGTGCAAAGTTATCTTGCTTATGCCGTAAAGCTCCAATCAATGAACACAGTATGGACCCGTACCAAAAAGTTTCTTTACTAAGCTCGCAGATAATATCACCGCATCACCTCCACGCATCCTGCAACACCACTACATAACAACCCAACTCAACACGGAAAAAAACAAGGCACAAGGACCGTGATGCCAACCCCACATTCCGATTTCCACGACTAAATTTTTCCTTCATTCAGCTAATCCCAATATCCCTCTTCCCACCAATCAAAACCCCCGGCGGGAATCACCACGCTCACAAACGCCGCCCTAATAAAACCGAAACTGCAACGATAAAAACCGCAAGACCCAGCCGAAATCATCCTCCGGAGCTCAAACGAAAACCGAAAAGCTTCAACTTTCCCAAGCAATTAGCCACATTCGCCTCAATCAATCCCACCTCCCCATAATTGCAAGCAGACAAAAAAAAACAAAAAACAAAAAACAAAAAACAAAAAACAAGAAAAACGGACACCACACTCCCAATCCCACCAAAAAAAGTCAAAAACACAACGACGGAAGAATCCACGTACTCCCCCGCATCCCCGCCGCGCCGAAACGGCCGCGACCGCCGGGACCCGGCGGCGCGACGGGGACGGCCGGGGGGCAATCGAAGCGGGGAAAACATCGCCGTGAGGGGGAATCGATCGGGCGATCGCCGGCGGGCGGGGGGCGGGTCTTACCTTGGCGGAGGGCTTAGGGTTTTCCTGGCTCTCCACCATCATCAGATTCATCACTGCTGCTGCTGCTCTTCCGCTCGGGGCGACTGCTCAAGCCCTCATTTCCACGCGCTCTCTCTCTCCCCGCCTTCTCCTCTCCTCTCCACACCTCCCCGGCAAAACAGTCCTATAAATACCGAATGGGCCGGAAGCTCGGGGGGCGGCGATAGCATCACCCGCGGTAGGACGCGGCCCTGCCCTCCCGACCTCTCCACCGCTCGACACGTGGGGGGCGGGCCGGTCGTGACTCGTAACTCGTCAGTGAGCAGCGACAGGGGGCTGATCGTCGTCTCGTCTTCTGCTGCGTAAGTCAAGCGTGGGGGGGATATTCCGTGATTGTTACACGTTGCGTTTTCGGTTGGCGCGACGCGAGACGCATGTAAAAGATCGTAATTGTATTTCGTCTATGGTGATGATGCGTCTGCCACGTCAGAAATTATATAAGTTTATAACGTCGAAATTCATATATGAAAATATTGTCGCTTTCAATGGTCGTATTGCTGTTTTCGCTATTGAAGTGTTCGATAGCTTAGCAATAACTTAAATGGTCGAATGGGTTATTCGCACATTTTGCTATTTTAAGTCTTTGGAAATCTCATAATCAAGATATCAAATTCTCGTTATGGAAACTCCTGGTTTCAAAATAAACTTTGTATAAAACATATCATCGAATAAATTCCTGAAACTAGATAATGGGTGTTCACACATGCAAAGGCGAATTAGTCAACCTGTCTTGACACGTGAGCTTTTTAAAATTTTTAAGTCTTTTATAAAAAAAATTAGGATGAAAATATATTTGTCTGATTAACTTTTTAAATTTAGGGTTTGTATTGTAACATTATCTCTTAATTTATCTGATTAGGTTAGCCTAAAGTTTATAATTAATTTATCTGATTAGGTTAGCCTGAAGTTTATAATACACTACAACTCTTCTTGGCAAGGAGTGCCAACTCGATTACCCACAATCCGCACATGGATTCCTATCCCTATAGACATTGGTATATTGTCGCCTCTTGGAACTGACGAAAATGCAAACCTTACACATCTTCTGGTTGATCAAAATAATATCAACCCGACATAAACTTTAAATAATGTTTTACTTTTACTATTATAAATATCATAAATTAAAGTATACCTTAAGTGAACTATAAAGTATTTATAAGGACCAAAAAGGTAAAAAAAAAAAAGTAATAAAAAAGACAGTATATTTGTTGTCAATTTAAGAAATGGATTGAAATGAAATCGTGTATTATAACCCGTACAATACTGTAAAAATGAAAAAATCATGAATAGTGCTAAAGGGTTGATTTTTTTACTTTGTTATAGAGAGTTAAGTACACATTTTGCAACAGTTTAGGAACTTGCAGGAACTTGTTTCTCCCTTGTTTGATAAAGAAAAGGATTATATTGAATATTTACAAACAGTTTAAGTATCACATTAAATAAATGAAAAATACAAGTACGACATAAAACGTTAAACATTAAACAGTGACTATTTAGACACAAAAATCTGTTCTTGGTGTCATTGTGGGCCTCTCGAGGAGTGAATAACTAGCCCACTAAAATGTCTAAGTTATTCACTTAGCCCTCCTAAAGCTCTTGCCTTTAGGGTTTGGGCTTGTTTACAATCTATACACTTCCACTAAAGGGGCTCTAATAATTTCGAAAGAACAAAGATTAAAAGTCGTGCAAGCCCATTATAAACCTGAGAAAATCTATGTACATGCGTTTTTAGAAATGACCACAGAATAATTTCCAGCAAGAGCCTTCTCTTTTCAATTTTAGGCTCAATGTTATAGTTCTAGTTCCATTTATTTCTATTATCTTTGTGTTGCAAGCTGATTCTGGATTGGCCCTTTTAATGAAGCGGTGGCAGTAGACAAATTTAACCAAAGGTAATAGCTAGAGCTACATGGTCTAGTTAGGGCTGTGGGCAAGGCTCAAATTCAGTACAATAATTGAAAGTTTCTCAATTTGTTCCTGTTTTACTTCCCCGGTTAACACTTTATCTTTTTAGGGCTAACCCCTAAAGTACATTTTGACAATAGAATGAAAAGGAGCTATATTTGTAATACAAACCCCGGTTTATAAAATTAAGTTGTAAGAGGCTGGGATCGTTATTTAATTAAGCAAGTTATATTCAAAGCCCAACAGACACACGTCGCCTTATTTGGCGAATCGATTTCCCTTTTTCTAGTATTATTTTAGGGAAGAAAATTAGCTATTCAAATGGAAAGAATTGATGCTTGCTCAATAAAAAAAATGGAAAGAATTGATGGCTGAAGAAGAAATAAATCGACTTCCCCTTTTTTCAGAGGGTTGCGCTCATGCTATAGTCCCCCAAAATACTAATTTCGCCCATGTTTGACATACATGTGCGCGCGCGCAGATATTTAATTTTTTTAAATGTATTTTTTGACACTCGAATGCTTACTGGTAGATTTCAAAGCAATTTCTGTGTAAGAATTTTGACAGGCATGTATTATACACCGATTGCATTCAATTTTTTTTTTTCAAAATTCAAATGGCTGCACATTTTTTCTAGCAAGAATTATTTTTCCATTAATGATCAGCACAATTTCTTTCGGATTTTGGACGCCCTGCGCGCGCAGCTGCTGTGCTGTTCCGGCAACGAATTAAATTATTTTATCTCCTTTTTTATTTATGGCCGTGCTAAATTTATACAACATCGGTTTTAGGAATAATAATAAAAATAATATGTGAAATTATGCAACTATGGCCGTAGATGCCCATTTGATTAATGTGTCCGGACATTACAAAACACTGAATGCGACCCCTGTAGTGCGGCCATAGGTATGAGGGAACAGGGGTCCTTTTTAGGTCCATTCAGCTTTAGCCGCCATTCCTTTTTCATCAGGATTTATTGAACAAGGCGGCTAATTGACATAATGCGCTTCGAATTTGCATTTATTATATATTATAGATTTGTGTTTTATCTGTTCATTAGAAGATTACACACACATATATACGGATGTATATATGCAATTATATATACGTATGTATGTATGTACATATGTATGTTCATAATAATCATGTGCCTTCGCTTTGAGTTGAGTAATTTCCAATTTTTCTAGTATTTTTTTTTCCTTTCAAGAAATTAGCTATTACTCTGGAGTGGTGAGCATGTTCTTTTTTATAGTGAGCCTGAATGCAAATCACAACATGTGTTGCGAACTTATGGGTAAACGACGAGATACTTTCCGTGAAGCCTAAGAGAAGGTAAGTATTATCTTCTAAATTCAGCTTGGGTGATTATCCACTTGAGTGGGTTCACAATCATAAGATGGCAAAGCCTAGAGAGATTTCTCCTCTTGTTAATGGATCAAGATCACTACACATTTCTTTTACTTTAATAGATGAAATCACTCAAATTAAGAAATATTGGAATCATTCTTTTATAATTCCCATTTTGAGAAGAGACATGTGGAAAATGGGACTTTAAATTGCAATACAAGATTGTACTAAAAATTTCTTAGATGCTTCTAAAAATGAAGCAGATCTCATGCGTGATTTATATGATTTAGAGATTTGCAAGTTGAGCTCATCCTATCAAGCGTACATAACACTCGCTCAAATTCTAATTGAGAAAACCAATGACCATATCTCCAGCTCAATCTTTTTTCTTAAAAAAATCACATATAAAAAAATCACATATACATAGTCTATTTCAATAATCCATTTACTTTAATGACGTGGGTCAACTTCTGAAAATCGATTATTTCTTTTTCCCAATCAGAGACATAACAAGAAAAGATAAAATTATACAAGATTCCGGAACCCTCAACCAAGTTGTTGTAATTAAATTATATAATATCCAGCTAGTTAGCCTCAAAGAAGAAAAAATTAATAATAGAGACAGATCACTGAGATTATGCATGGCAAATACCCAACAGCATCAAACTATCCAAGTAGGACCATCCCCAAATATATACAAGAGCTGTCATCTAGCCCAAAAAGACCTCAAAAAGAAGAAGTAAAAAAAGCCTAATCCAGCTACACACAGCCCTAGAGGCCACCACCATCATGAGCCAATAATAGCCAAATCATAGATCACCTAATCCTCACTATTCTATCATTTTCTTCTTTTAATTAATCAATTAATCAATTAATCAATTAATATCTAGTCTTATTTATGGACGTATGTACGGTTTTTGCATGTGTATATTTATATATATTGATTTGTCAACCTTTTGACGTCTAAGATAACATTTTTTATTCACTCAATGAACGCACCCCATGATGTCATTTGGGCCCTTCTACTTTTCTATCATTTTAATTCTCTTGTTTTTTACTCTCCCCTAGTTTCATTGCCAAAACTTATGGAGGAGAAACCACTCGGCAGGGAAAGTTGCTAAAGAGCTTATGAAGTTCAGCACGCCAATCCCGAACCCTAAGAACTACAAAAACCAAGTCGGGAGCCATTCAACGACTTTATATATCATCAACTCGGGAATCCTTTTCTCATCTTAGCACTCCCGCTTCCTCAAAGAAACATGGCCACCGGAGAGGTCAAATTGCTTCCACTCAAAAAGTCCTTCCATGCCCAAAAATTTATTTGGAAAGTTTTCTCAAACTTACCTTAAGGATGAGGGAAAAACGTTTTAAAAGGGAATGTTATCTCCAATTGAATAGCCAAAAGCAAGGGGAAAGATAAAGGGAAATCATTCTTTTGAGACCACACCTTTACACAAGCCATTAATGCAGAAATCATAATATTTTATGTGAGCTATCATGATCCTTTGGTTTAGATAGTAGATGGTCTTAACATGGACCTTACTAAAACAAAGAACCATAGTAAATTGTACTTTGCTAACTTGAGGAAAATAAAGAGAGGAAGGCCGCGTCATGGCCAACGTTTTGATAACTGGGCTGGATTGCCTAATTTAATTGAGCAATGGTAACTTTGTTGTTGATTAAAGGTTTTTTTCGATCAAAAAGTCGCGACTTAAGCTAAGCCAAATCGAACGCGTGGCAATTTGATCAGCTCGTTCAATCATCTGGTCCGTGTGGGAAGAGACTAATGAGGGGGGACCACGCCAACACAAAATCATCCGTACAACGCATCGATCCTAACTCGCCATTTGAACCGGAAAATCTCAGTTTGGCCCTAATAAAGAAAGGCGTGATCTTCTCAGCCCTGAAAAAAGAAAAAAAGAAAATCAAAAATCAAAAAAAAATAAATAAAATAAGGGGTTTTTATTTTTTGGTCAGAAAAGGAAGGGGTTGAAATTGGGGAACAATGCATGGGAGTTAAGTACGCCGGATTTCAGGTGACGTGGCGTCGAAAATAAGAAATTCATATTGGCTGGACTGGAGTTGTTGGAGGCGTCTCCTCTGCAATTTCTTTATTCCCCCCCAAAACGACAATTTCTGTACTCTCCTCCCAGGAAACTCCCATCTCTCTCTCTCTCTTTCTGCGTGGAGTCGTTGGCATCTCTCTCTCTAGCCCCCTACCTCTCCGCCACGTGTCGCGAACCCATTTCTCGGAAGACCAACCTCTCTTCAAAGTTCCCCTCCCTCTCCGCCAAGGAAGGCATTTGGACCCAGCGGTGCTCACTGCTCCCCCCCTTTCTTCCCTCTACAATTATGAGGAATTTCGAAATGATGCAATAAAATTGCAAAAGCTGATATTTTTCAAATAAATTAGCCATATTTTATATCTTAAGGTAGCACGATTTATATCTATAAGTCCATCTAAGTCTGAAATGCTCGTGTTCTATAAATTGT
The DNA here is from genome assembly GCA_017140325.1 of Eucalyptus leucophloia subsp. euroa. NCBI lineage: Eukaryota > Viridiplantae > Streptophyta > Magnoliopsida > Myrtales > Myrtaceae > Eucalyptus > Eucalyptus leucophloia. The sequence goes on along the minus strand of CM029475.1, from coordinate 21,300,778 downwards.
ACGTTTGACGCGAGGCTATCAAATGTGACGTGACTTTATAAAGAACTATTTTGAATGTTGAGCAGCAATCATGACAGATTGAGCGGGAGCAAGAGAATAAGAACATAAGGATCGATTAATTTCAAGGAAATGAGATTTTGTATTTTCACAAAAATGTAAAGTAAATAGTTGACGTAATGTACCATGCTTGTTGACACACATGATATCTACCAGCGGTTCTCTACTGCAGGCCAAAGGTTTGATCTTCTTCCATGATGATTAAAAAGTTATAATCAAATCAGCTCACAAATCCCTACTGGTTTCTTCGCGTTATCATTAAATATTTACGTCACATGTGATTAAAAATAAAAAAACAATATAAACTTTGTATCTTTTTTTTTTTCTCCCCCTACATCAAATGCCTCCACCAGGCCACCACCATAGCATAAAACTTTCCACTGCCCTTTTGCACATGACACCCCAAGATAGTGCTTGACTACTACCCATTCATGCCCAGCATCACTCTAGCATTTCCAATGTAAGACTCCTCGTCCTGCGCCCCAGAAAAATGCTGAGCCTCCTCAACTCCAAGCTCCGCCGCCTCTGCCGCCGCCTCCGGTGGCCCTTCCGTCACCGCCGCTCCTCCGACTCCAAGGTCGTCGTCGTCAAGCAATTCGGCAAATCCCCCTATGACCGCGGCGCCGCGAGCCCGCGCCCGCACCCGCCCCCGCCCGCCGCGAACGGATGCTCGTCCACCGTCCACCCGAACGACTCGAGGCCGCCCGGGTCGATCCGCATCGCGACATTCAACGCCGCGCTCTTCTCCATGGCCCCCGCCGTCCCGAAGCTGGAGAAGTCGTCGAGCCTCGACTTCGACAGCGAGGGCGCCGTCGTCGGCGGCCTCCGCGCCAAGTCGGCCAATCTGGACCGCCCGCGGGGCATACTCAAGCAGTCTCCCCTGCACCCGCTCAGCGGCCAGGATCACCTGACGAAGCAGCAGAAGTTCGCGAGATCGAAGCTCCGGGTCTCCATCAACCTGCCGGACAACGAAATCTCCCTCCTCCGCAGCCGGCGGAACCTGAGCTTCAGCGAATCGTCCGCCGCCGCCGCCGCCGCCGCCGAACCTCCGAGTTCTCCTTCTCCATCTCCCCACTCCTCGTCCTTGGCCTCAGCGTCGATCGGTCGAATCTTCAAAGGGAAGGCTCCGGCGACGGCGAGGGGAGCCTCGAGAACGGCGGTAGCGGCGGCGACCCCGCGGCGGCCGGCAGGCGTACAGGAGCACGAGGACGGTGGTGGAGGTGCTGCGGGAGCTGGACGCGGACATAGTGGCGCTGCAGGACGTGAAGGCGGAGGAGGAGAGGGAGATGAAGCCGCTGTCGGAGCTGGCGGCGGCGCTGGGGATGAGCTACGCGTTCGCCGAGAGCTGGGCGCCGGAGTTCGGGAACGCCGTCCTCTCCCGGTGGCCGATCAAGCACTGGAAGGTCCAAAAGATATTCGACGACACCGATTTCAGGTCCGTCATTTTGTTTTATTTTATTTATTTAATAATTTCCACATATTTTTCACCTGTTATTCTTGCTATCATTTTCGTAATTATGGTGACGATGATATGCTCTGTTTTTCATTGAGCAAGTGGTCTTCCTGGGCGATTTCGAAATTTAAAAGATATTTTCATTTATTTATTGAGGCGTCCACCATTGAAAGCGAAATTTGATAATATATCATAAATTAGTATTCCCACTGGACATATTATATAATTTTTTCTTACATTTTTCCAAGTGAAAAGATGAATTTCGCAGACCCATCTATAACAGTGCAAATCCACTTCGGATAGTTGAAATTTTCGTTGAAATTAAGGTAAGGTGGATGTAATAAAAATTCACAAGACCAAAAAATAAAAGCAAAAACATAAGCTTTTGCCTAGCCATCACAATTTGTGGATGAAAATCTTGCTGTCACTTGGTTTATATTTTGTATTTTTTTCCCTCCCCTTTTTTAAACTGTTCTATTTGGAATTATCTGAATGGAGTTGTCCAAGAACTGATCTGGGAAGAATTTGGAAAATTATTCACGAGAACCCTACCACAAAAAATTCAAGAATTCCCCAAGGCTTTTCTACCACAGCCTGTTTGCCTTTGTACAACTTACGGAAAGCTATCTGCAACAACAATGGTGGGCCTTTCCAAGGATCCCAGCACCAGCTGTGAGCAATGCCAGTCAGAATTAAAAAATAAATTAAATTTTTAAAAAAAACGCATTTTTTTTATTTCTATGATTTTAGATATGGGTTCTCCAGAGAATTGTCATCTATCAATAATAATAATAATAATAATAATAATAATAATAATAATAATATAATATCTTCAGTTATAACTATTCGAAATTCGTGCGAGTGTGTGTGATGGAAAGACTGTCTTGGACTTCTTTCATTCCTTTTTTTTTTTTTTTTTTTCATTTCTGGTTGCATTTAGTGGGTTGATGAGAGTCAGCGTTGAAGATCATTCTGTATTAATTGCTGATATAGTCAAGAGAATGCTTATGAACCTGCTAAATTACATAAATATTTTTTGCTCTTTAGTATTTTAATAAGGGGTCGAGAAGATAAACGAAGGATAAGATCTATGGCGTACATTAAATGAGGGCAGGGTAAAGTGTATGTAGGTAGGACAGTAACGTGGGGAGGATTTTGCTTTTGCTTTATTTTATGTATTTGCCAAATCAGATGCTTGACCTGAAGACTATACAAGGACTACTCATCTTCAAGGAAAACTATATTTCTCTCAAGCGAGACAGACCAGATAGAATCAACTTGTTTGAGACACCGCTCAATTACTTGTCATGGAGTCAATTTCCGAGACTTTTGCATTCGATTAATTAAGCCGTGCCTTAGATAGTGAAGGGATTATGTGCTTTCGTTGTGCGAAAATTCAGAAAAGAAGAAAAGGGTGGATTGAAATATAATTGATTGACATATTAAATTGACTAGGAATCAAAGTGGCTGTGAACTCGATATGTTTTATTGCACAGGAATGTTCTGAAGGCAACAATAGAAGTGCCCCATGTTGGGGAAGTGACCTTCCAGTGCACCCACCTGGATCATCTCGACGAGAACTGGCGGATGAAGCAAGTTGGCGCCATCATCCAGTCGAGCGACTCTCCCCACATCTTGGCCGGTGGCCTCAACTCTCTCGACGAGACTGATTACTCGCAAGAGCGGTGGACCGACATCGTCAAGGTATTTACATTTCTGTCATGTTTGATGTGATATTCGTTAGCACGTCAAAATCGATTAGTAAATAGCTTAAGCTATGGCGATTTTGTAATCATGGGCACATGTGTTTGTTACAGTACTATGAAGAGATGGGAAAACCGACCCCAAAGGTTGAAGTCATGAGGTTTCTGAAGAGCAAGCAGTACACAGATGCTAAGGACTTTGCCGGAGAGTGCGAGTCCGTGGTCGTCATTGCCAAAGGACAAAGTAAGAACTCACTTGTTCGCTTTCCCATCTTTCGATTTTTCTTTTTCGCTCTATCAAATGGCCAATCTAAGGTGCTTTTCGAGCATGATGCTCCTCTCGCTCGATGATCACATGATTAGCTTGAATGGATAGAAATTCATAACATTTGAAGCATAAGGATCATGTTGAATATATACATCCGTTATTGTCATCACTTTGTCGATATCAACCTTTTATTGTCTGAATATGTAATTTGAAACTGTTTATTCTATTGCAGGTGTGCAAGGGACATGCAAATACGGAACGAGGGTGGACTATCTACTGGCGTCGCCAGATTGCCCATACAAGTTCATTCCGGGGTCATATTCGGTTTTGTCATCGAAAGGGACATCGGATCACCACATCGTAAAGGTCGACGTAACAAAATGCGAAAACAACCCTCCCCATGAAAGCAATGGCGACAACAATAAAATTACCAAGAAAAGGCGACGACAGCGCAAGCACCAGGCCATTGTAAAGATCTCAGGCACAGCTCCTCCTTCAAAGGGTATATGGACGACGAACACATTAAGCAGAGTCGAATGACATTACATTTATATCTCCCTTTTTTTTCCACTCTTTTCTCAGCTGCTGCTCCTGTTGCTACTGTTGACTGATCTTGGGCACGCTGGCTTCGTCAATCTTTGTGTAAATCTTCGATTGTTTTGTGCATCTTGTCTTCTCTGTTTTTTTGTTTGTTTGTTTTGTTTTTTTTTGTTGTTTTTTTTTCTTTTCAGTTTAGAGTTGAAGAGGGGATGGTTCTGGTGTGATGGCTTCCTCGCATCTGTATAGATTTCGACACGACATAAGTGAATTCTTACGTTTCAACTAGGCATTGGAGCTGAGCGGTTTTGGCAAGTTCTTTTTCAGTATTTTATGCCTTTTCTTTTCGCTTGTTATCTGAACTGCAAGATTCAGATTAGTTTTGTTGAGGGCGACATCTCAAGTTGACTTTGCTGAGGTTGAGGTTAGAGAATGCGATCTTGTATCTTTAAAATTAACTGAAAGTCGAAAAGTTTTAGATTAAAAGTCCTCGGAATAAAATTGCAAATTTCGAAAATTGATTTTTTTTTTTTTTTTGGTTAAGTCGGACATCGAGTGATTGATAAAAAGATCCAAACATTTCAAATGAAATACCTTTAAAAAGCAAATAAGGAAAAAAAAAAAAAAAACGCTGCGAAGTCTAGCAATTATGAATTCTAAACATTCGTGGACAGTAGTCAATGTCTTCATTCTTTTTTCTCCAGTTTTGAAATTAGCTTTGGAAAGAAGAAAAATGGTAAGTTAGTGCATTCTACTTCGATATCTTAACAAATACCTTCGGTGATCTCTAAATGGAGCCTTAATGAGTATTATAAGTAAAAGTGAAATGAAAAGAGAAAGAAATAGATTTTCTATATAATAGACATTGTTGGCTGATGTATCATGCTAATTAGCTTATGAATAAAAAAATTGCCTCTCCCTTATAATTGTTGGCAAACTGCGCCCCTTGCATCAGCATAGCAGAGGACGCAGGTATCTCTCAGTTGGCGTATACTCTTCAATTGATCCTCCTTGATGTAATTTATATCGACTGAATTATTTATTTCGATTTTGCTTGGGATCTCAATTTAGAAAATCATGGGATCTAAAGCTCAGATAACAACAAGAGGAATTAAAAAAAAAAAACAGTTAAAACATTGTGTCAATATCGTTGACCAGTAAGAATCCTGGTACTTGCGACCTTGCAGCTCTGCTACTCGGGAAATCACTAACATATGACATTAAAAATAAAAATAAATTTAATTTTTTTTAATGAGACAGAAAGACAATTAATCATTAATACTTGATACTTCTACCCTTTGTTTAAGGGCTATGCTAGTAGGTCTCATGGCACATCCAATGACGTTTTCACTGCATATGTTCATTTTTTTTTTCTATAGTGATGTAGTCACTTATTAAAAAGTTCTATTTTTTCCCTTTTTGTTGCAAATTTCCCCTTCTATAAATCATGAACACGAACACAAGCACAAAATTTTTTCGTCGAAATAATTGGTCTATTTAGTACGTGTTAATACCTTTAATTGCTTTCTATATCGTGAATAAAATATTAAGTGATGATTGGACAAATCATTAAATAGAAAAATCTCTTGACAAAAAGTATCCTAGATTATCTCCCGTGCGTATGCCGAAGATCTAGACATACATTATTGTATTTTAGGGTACAAGACTGGCTCTCTTTGTCACTGATCTCGTAAGTGTCCTATTGCCTTTGGATGGTAATTCTTTTTGTAACTGTTCGACTTTAAAATCGGCAATGACCAGGACTAACCATCATCGATCAAGCCCTCTTAAGTGAACACTTAAAAGAAATTAGTCTCTTAGTCGCTGGAATTGTGTTAAATCTGAGGTATTGTTTGTAGATATCATGAATAATGGGAAAATTTCCAAAAAAATTCCTAAATTTATTGTACTTTAGCCAATTAAGTCATAAATCTTTTAATTACGTTAATTGAATCCTAAACCTTTTCATATTTTGCTAACTGAGTTTATTGAATCAATTTTAAGAAAAAATCAATGATGTGAATGCTAGCCATCTGACGTAGGATAGTCAATGCTAATGTTGGCAAATTCTTATAATTTTTTTTCCTTTTAAAAACATGGAAATTTTTAATTTTTTTCTTTCTTTATTTTATCGTGGCTTGTGAGAGTTGGCAGGTCCTTGTAGCTACTAGTGAAGACTCAATGACCCTTGCCGGACATGGCAAAAAAAAGTAAAGGAGGAAAAGAGAAGAAAAGAAAAGATGGAAAAAGAAGAGAAAAAGGTTCATAAAAATTTAAAAAATATGTTTAAATTATTTTAAAAATTCTCCACGTTAGCGCCAGCTTGTGCCAGGAAAATAACTGTGTCCACATTAGCGATTTTCTAACAAAATTGGCTAGATAAACTCAATTGACAAAATGTGAAAATGTTTAAAATTCAATTGGCATGACTGAAAAATTAATGACCAAATTGATAAGAGTACAATGAGTTTTTTCTGGTAATTTTCCGATGACTAACAAGCATCTCTCTTCCATCCTGATTCTAATCATAGTTTAAACAGGGCAAAGTCCCAAACTTATGTAAAGAACTTAAATCTCCAAAAGAGATGCAATATCTAGTAAAAGTTCACACTTTATGACTTGTGTCCAATCACATAGCGTTGCTGCAACAGATGGTTTGAAGACATGTTTCAGCTGGTCTTCTTATATGCTAAACATGATATCATAAACAAACCACTAAGAAGGTTAGTTTTTTTTTTTTTTTTGATCACCACTAAGAAGGTCAGTTAGTAACTTTTTTTTATCGTTTGCCAAGCATGTCGTTCCATCATCTTTCAATAAATTCTCAAGTGGCATTTGTAGAGAAAAGTTTTCATCTCGGCTCACTGGCAAACTGAAAATTGTAATGGTCAAGAGTAAACGGTCAGGATGAGCAACGATATTTAAAACACTTGTGTAGTTTTTCGCCTGTTAGTATGCTAGACATGGAAAATGTCGAATCAACATCAATTTAACAGTCTTTACTCGAATAGCTACAGAACTATGTAAGAAAACACAAGGAATAAGAAGAGAATCCCCAAGCTCTAGACACGGAATGACCATGAAAAATCCACCGAGAGCTGGTTTTTGTCCTCGGAGTAGATGTGAAAGATGTGGCAGAATTAAAGAATAAGCAGAGATTCTTCGTATCTAGCACTGTAAGCTTGCTCGATGTAGAGTGAAACAAAGGGACATTGCATAGAGTTTGTACCTATATGAAGTTCACGATGGCTGGGAGCAATCCGCGCCCCATGACCTCAACTTAAGTGCATCACCGTATCAATAATCAGTGCTTCCACAAGTGGAATTGATAAGCAATTTACGCCCGAATTGTCCATTATTCACCTTTCACTTGGGGACGGTTTTCCATGAATACTTCCAGCTCCTCGAGCCTGTTATTGAGGGCTCTTCTAAGTGAGGCCATCTGTATATGATCTTTTGCTTCTGGAAATTGGTTTAAGGAGACCTTGAAGTTCAGCCTATGAATTTTGCTGTACACTAGACGGGTCCTGTTGTCGTACTTCGAACACTTATGTGAGGTTTCAATTGTTCTCGCCTACTTATGTGAGGTTTCTTTCATGGTGCAGCAGAGCAACAAATGTCAAAGGAATTGGAAGAGACAGTTCCACAGCCTTCTGTCACAATGAATGGTCTTTCTCATCAGGATGATTCTCCAGTGAGCGTGATGAACTGCAGGAATAAGTAAGAAACTCGATCCTTGAGATGTTTCTGTCTCATATCGTTTACTTTTTCTCCATTGCGTCGAACGTAGTACCTACTCTAGTGATTAGCTTAACTTTTCATTTCAATCTGAAAGCTACTCACCTACATTTATAGGATTCTTAATATAAATTACCTGCTTGTGCACACTATCTTACTTGGTGAATTCTTTCATCTGCACTAGTTTAAATACATGCATCATTCGAGAGCGCAAGTGCCTTTGATGGCTTGTGGCCTGAGGCATGGCGTAATTGTTTTTTTGCCTCGTCAAAAGTGTTGCTTCAGAGGACCTGAATATTCTTTTGATGGGAATCGTCTGTTTAGATGATCATAATTGCTACCATTGGTAGAACACACTACCAATAAGAACATGATAGTTGTGGTGTGCATTCTAGTCGAACAACGTAGTTTCAACTTCGAGTTGTGATGATAACTGTGCTCGCACTTGTGGTTCTAAAATGTTGATGAACAGAGCTGAATCTGACAAGCTACTAGCCATTCCTGTCGGTTTTGTTGGATCAGAAGAGGTGGTAAGGTCTGCTCCACATCTTGTACCTGGCGGTAATCTTAATTGTCCGTCATTGGAAGAACAAGGAATGAGAATAAATGCTGCATTAGACGCTGCACATGCACCAATTTCTCATCTCTCGAACCTCATTGACGATGGCCACGGCGCTGCAAACTTCAGGGGACCTTTCCAACCATCAGACTTTTAATGGCTCGAGGCTTGAGCCACTTGGATTCATACCCTATCCCTTACTTTCTCTGAAGGTATTTATGATATTTAACACTTAGCTTGACATTCTGCATCGTCGATCTTACTTGGTGTGGACTACCTACTGGCGAATCTCTTCATGTAAAGGTTTGGCTTGGAATATTACTTGTCAGCATAGTTGCATAGACATGACGGTTCTGTTCTTTTACCCATCAGTGCATTTGACTCGTGGTGCGACAAATCTGAAAGAAGCTTTTAATATGCTATTTGAGAGTCAGCTTTCGGCAGTGATCTCGAACAATTTCGTGTTCTCCAAACCGAGACTTGTTCAGAGTCATTGAAAGCCTTCAATTTCTGACCTTGTACTAGGAAGGTCCTTCTTGCTTTATCTGTTTCTAGATACTTTAAAAACCATCTAAAGTAATTGAAAAGACCGTGTGGCAAAAAGTTAATTGCTGTTGTACTTGGCAAGGCGACTCAAGTTTAAGTAGCAGCATGCGCTTTTGCTACTTCTCTATGTATTCTTACTCCTGATGAATGGCGTTGTTTGTAGCTTCCATTCAGGAGTACCTTGCTAATTCGGCATCAGGTCAGGGTTCTCTGTCTGCAATATCCGAGTGAAGTGGATATCGCGCGTTCCTTATCAACATCGGTGTCTGGAGGAATGTTTGCTAAGCAAGAAAACTCATGTGCAGGGGACAACAATGAGGAATATAGTACTTGTTCGGAAGAAAGTAAGGCACCATCTCATGACTTATCATCGAGTGAATGCACAAATTCTTACTGCATTGAGATATTGTGCTTTTATAATACATCACATCCTAACATGACATCACGTGTTCAATTTCTATTCATCGTAAAGGCAAAATTGATAGCCACTAGTCCTCTTTGACAATCGTTCATCGGTTAGGTAGGACCCATCTAGAAACAAGAGGTCAAGTCAGAAATTGCTTGAGCAAGTAGCTGATGTTGAGCTGGTTGATCGAGCGGGGGTTGAAGGGTGGGGGTGAGAGCTTTTGATGGAAACGAGAGAGAATCATTGCTCAAAATGCAAACATTAACGTGAAGAAAAAATTACATTGTTATGCCAAGAGGATTCACACGAAACAAAAATTATAACGAATGCCATACGGCATTCATTGTCATTTATAAAACATGGACATAATGAGTCTAATAGAAAACACCGATGCTATATAAAAAACATATAAAAGCTTCACAAATTACATTATCAAGGATAGTACATGCTAATAGTGTTAATTATATTTTGCATCTCATTTCTACAAGAGGAGAACAATCATACAATACATGATTTCGTAAACTCATTGTCGTGGTCAAATTGGTAACCGCCAGAAATTATCGGAGCACTTGACGAAGATGAGACCATTTCAGTTCTATCTCATTGTTGTCATCATCAATTGGTGCCTCTATCGGATACAAAAGTGGCTTTGGAGGTAGTTGCAGTTTATCAATATCTCCTTCAAGCATATCTAGAACTTTCCTCATTGACGGCCGATCATTAGGGCTCAACTGTATGCACCATAGCACAACGATTATCATCTTCCTTGTTTCTCTTTCCTATTCTATGACTTCTACCCTCTCAACCTCCTTTTCTTTGCTGAGTTGATCATAAACCCACAAAGGAAAGTAAATTTGACTTGAATGCGCTGCATGTGCATTTATATTTCTCCTTCTACTGGCCATTTCCATTAACATCATCCCAAAACTGTAAACATTGGCTTTATAAGAAATGCCACCAATGTCTTTGTAGAATAGCTCAGGCGCCATATAACCCAAGGTTCCTCTTGCTGCAGTCAACGATACTATGCTATGACCGATGGGATAAAGTCTTGCAAGTCCAAAGTCAGAAATTTTTGGAGTAAAACTTTGGTCTAGGAGAATGTTGTGAGGCTTGATATCAAAGTGTAGAATTTGCATATCACATCCCCGATGTAGATACTCTATCCCTCTAGCTATGCCAAGAGAGATCTCATGCATTTTCTTATAATCAAGAGGATCATCACCATCCTTATTCGAAATGTGTTTATCCAAAGAGCCATTTGACATGAAATCATAGACCGAGCTTGTTTGGAGTAATCAAAGCAAAAACCAACAAGTTGCACAACATTGATGTGGTGGATCCTTCCAATTGTGGCCACTTCACTAATAAAATCTTGGCCATTAGATTCTGGTTTGTCCAAAATCTTAACCGCAACTTCATTGCCACTTCTAAGGATTCCTCTATACACAGAGCCATATCCCCTCTCACCTAATTTGCATTTGAAATTTTTTGTAATCTTCTTGATATCCGAGTAAGAGTACCTTATAGGCAAAAAGTTGTTGTGAACTTGTAGGAATTCTTCAATGTTTGCATCGATCGCCCGGTGCCTTCTCATCCACTTATAAATTAGAAGTATCAACACACATGGAGCTCCGAGTATGAATTTTGCTGCGACGTAGTTGGCTACATAGAAATTGTCCATAGATTAGCGCAGTGCAATAACATTTTTGTAAACATAATTGTTTTTAGTCAGAGTGCTTCTTGAGATCATCATAGTTGTGAGGAGAAAAGGCCCAGCAGTCATACCAAGAAAAAGGCAAGGCTCCGACCTACAGGTGCTGCGTACCAATGCTTGGCCGACGCAAAATAAGGGCCCCCTGCAACAGATTAATTAGAGTCGGTGACCAATCGATGAAGAATTAAATTTATCATTTTAGCAGTTAAACATAAATATAATTTACTCTCCTTGACAGCGCTCAAATCACGCTTAATTCAATTCACCTAGGGAATCCATGCCATCGTAGCACGATATTTTCTCTTGAAGAAAAAAGATCTTGCTTTTGTTCACCTATATATACCAAATGATTCATAAGTTCACGTCTCGCTCCGCGTAATTCTAATTTACAAACTATTGGGAATGACTGATCCCCGAAAACCGGATTCGACACTAAATCGAACCCCTAAATCAATGCGGAAGACGAAGCCCGGGAATAACACGTATCACCGATCGTAAAGCACACCGCGGATTCGAGTGTACCTTGTTAGCCACAGATTAAACACCAATGCTGAAGATCGAGGAAGAAATTCTGATCCGATGATGCCAATTTGCCTTGAAAAGGGAAACAACGTGCCTTAAGCGTTTGGAGGGAAAGAGAGAGCGAGAAGCGTATGTTAGAATGGCCAAGGGGTGTCATCTCTCTCTCTCTCTCTCTCCTCCCTTTTATACCTTCCCCCATCCACGGGCCCTATTCCCGTGGGCCGAGCTTTTTGGGCCCAACTTGAGCGGACGGGCCAACTCAGGCCCATCAATAAAGAAAAAAATCCATCATCTCCCACTCGCACATGGTGGTCCAAAACCAACATGGGCGGACAGGCCCTACTCAACCCCATCAGAGAAAAATTCATCATAGACTCTCACTTAACATGGTGGGCCGAACAGAATCCTCTTTTCCTCTCTTCAACATTCATACCGGTGAATAATCCGTGCGACCAGCATACTTTGAGAGCTCGTTGCTATACATCTGTTAGGAATATATAGCAGCTCATAATGGGCATCACATCCTGAGTAGATTTAGTATGCAGTACCCTAGATCGATCGATCACATCTATATCTCTCTTGATCTCTTTTAAACAATGATATATATATTGTATTCACAATTATGATTATCACAAAGACAGTCATAATTGGTTAACCGGTGAATACAAAACTACAATGTGATTCTCCAAAATCGATCTTCCTCTTTCCTTCAAACTCTCAATTTCAGTTTAGCTTGCTTTTCTAGAAATGCCCAATTAGATCGAATCAAACTTATGACCATTGGCAACATCCTAAGATAGCAAACACTAAATAGAAATCTTGAGAATAAGTAAGAGTCATGAGAGGACTAAAAATTGAGGAACTCTTTTCCTCAAGAGTCTCACACGTCATAAAAGTTGAGATCAAACTTTTTGCCACTCTTATTGGTCGTCTCATGCATACGTAGTGTGAAATACGTATTACGGTATTAACTCCTTTCCCATGGAGCGTATGTCTACACCTTTCAATACCGTACGAGATGATAGTTCGGACATACCCGTGTCTAACTTGAGTTCACGTATCTACTCATTCACAAAATTCATTAGAACTCACATCTGGCATCTTAGACAGATAAAGTAAAATATGTTGGGTATTTTACTTTCGGACATAGTAAGTATTATATCCTCATCTTAACACCTAGTTAAGGCGACATACGTGTTTTAAGTTTGAGCTCTCGATTATCACCTAGATAACAAGCTTAAAAACAGTCTCATCTCTATTTATCACACAGTAAATAGAGGCGATTACCCGTGTGAGTGGGCTAATCTTATATCTGTCCGACATACTTCTCAACTTAAAGTAATGCACTAAGCATTAAGATGCATAAAGATCAAACAAAGATTCATAGGCATTAATGATGAAAACACAAATTCATCAAATGTGAACACTTAGGGAAATTACAATATTCAGTACATTAGCCTCTACGCAATCCTAGAGATTTCATATGGCCACAAAACACATCTCTAGATATTGGCTTTATCATAGGATCTGCTACCATTCTATGCGTAGTATGTACTCTAAGTTCACATCTTTTCGTGCAACCATATCTTTGACAAGATTATACTTGGTATCTATATGCTTGGTCTTGCCATGATATTTTGGATCTTTGGTATACGCTTTTGCTACTTGGCTATCATAGTTAACCAACAATTAATCTGCAGCACTTCCAATAACACCTAAATGATCCAAAAAATCTCTTAAGCCAAATACTTTTTCTTACACTGCTGCTAATAATGCCACGAACTCAACTTACATCGTGGACAAGGCTATACACTTTTGTTTCTTACTGCTCCAACATATGGTGCCATTATTCGGTAAGAAAACAAAGCCAGAGGTAGATTTTCTTTCATTTAAATCTCCTCTCCAATCAGCATCAGAATAGCCTTTGAGTTGCATATCATTTTCTTAATAACTCAGCGTATAATCAGCAGTCCCCTTTAGATACTTCAGTATTCTCTTAACGGCTTTCCATTGTGCTGGACCTGGATTGGATTGGTATCTACTCACCATTCCAACTGTAAAACATACGCCAGCTCTAGTACACATCATAGCGTACATCAAGTTCCCAATAGCACTAGCGTAAGGAACATATTTCGTTTATTTCTTTTCTTGTGGAGTTCTTGGACACAGACTATGGTTCAATCCTTCACCTTTTTGCAATAGGAGTGTCTATGGGTTTATAATCTTGCATACGAAATCGTTCAAGAATCTTATTTATATATGATTCTTGCGAAAGAGACAACGATCTCTTCAAAACGATCTCTTAAAATCTTAACTCCAAGAGTGTATGCAGCCTTACTCATATCCTTCATCTCAAAGTTGGAAGACAACCAACTCTTGACAGTATTAACAAACTCCATATTGCTTCTGGCAATTAGTATATCAACATATAATGATATGATCACAAATTGATCCTTGAATCTTTTGATATATACACAATGATCCTCATCTATCATTGTAAAATCATATGCCATTTTGGCACTATGAAAACGTATATACTATTGTCTCGATGACTGCTTATGGCCATATATCGACCTCAAAAATCGATATACCTTTTCTTCTTGGCCTTTTATTATGAAACCAGCAGGTTGTTCCATATATTTCTTCCTCTAATTCTCCATTGAGGAAAGCGGTCTTTACATCCATTTGATGTAACTCAAGATCCATACTTGTCATTATTGCCAGAATAATGCGAATCGAGGTAAATCTCACAACAGGAGAAAATGTATCTTCATAATCAATTTCTTCCTGTTGATTATACCCCTTCGCCAAAAGGCGAGCTTTATGCCTTTCTATGGAGCCATCAGCCTTTCGCTTTATTTTGAAAACCCACTTGTTCCCAATAGTTTTGTGTCCTTTTGGAAGATCACCCAGTTCCTAGACTTGGTTTGATTTCATTGACTCCATTTCCTCTTTCATTGCATGAATCCATTTTTCCTTATTAGGTAATTCAGAGCCTCATTAATATTTCTTGGCTCATCCTCATCTTGTGGAGCAACAATAAAAGTTTCCCTTTCAATGTCAAAACATCGACGGGGAATACTTTGGCGACTTGTACAACGTATGGGAGATTGTACACTTAGCACATCATTCCCCATTATGCTCCCACTTGGATTAGGTAATGATGATGTCGTCACATCAAGTGGTTGCAATTGAGAATGAGTTGAATTCAATTCATCACATCTCATATTACTCCCACTTGGACGAACTCCATTGACATCATTATCTTGATCCAAGGTTTCAAATAGGGAGTAATTTTCCCTATTTCGCCCCTTTTAGGAAATTCATCCACTAAGGATGTGACATCCTGTGATTCAAATTCAATTATACTCCCACTTTCTTGCTCACCTATGAACACATACCCTTTCGAGTGTTCGCAGTATCTCATGAAAATACTCTTATTTTCTTTGGGACCCAATTTCCCAAACTTGTGAGAGGATTCATGAGTATAGGCAGCATAACCCCATGGCTTAAGAAAACTTAAGTCCGGTATTCTACCTGTCTATAGCTCATATGGAGTGGAAGTAACTGATTTGGAAGGCACCCGGTTAAGTATATAGGCAGCAGTTAACAACACATCACTCCAAAAAGTGATAGGTAAGTTAGCATACACCATCATGGACCTAATCATTCCAGTAGGGTTCTGTTTCTTCTCTCCGCAACACCATTTTGTTGAGGAGTGTTTGGAATAGACAACTGTTTTCTATTCCTTTTTCATCACATAATTTTATGAACTCATCAGATAAATATTCTCGACTTCGATCGGATCTCAATGCTTTTATTTTCTTGTCTAATTGATTTTCTACTAGGTTCATAAACCTTTTGAAACAACATAATGCTTTAGATTTATGATAAATCAAATAGACATATCGAATCGAGTGTAATCATATATAAAAGTGATGAAATAAACAGCCCCATGCCTTTCTCTCACAGTCATTGGACCACAGACATCAGAATGGATTAAATGCAGAGGAAATTAAGCTCTTTTATCTTTTCTAAATGGTTTCCTTGTTGTTTTCCCTACTAGGCAATGCTCACATATGGACAAATCGACTTTTTCAATGTTGCCCAACAAGCCATCTTTGGCTAGTCTATTCATATGTTGTTGGCCCATATGACCAAGTCTAGCATGCCACCATATTCACATCATTATCATATAGGGTAGAAGACGTGAAACAGGGGAATAACATATTGACATCATCATAGTCAACATTTAATACAATAAAACCATTCAGTAAGTGACCACAACCATAGTAGTTTATATCTAAACACAAATCTATACCTTTATTATGGAAGTTCATGCCAAAACCAAGCTTAACCAACACTAAGACAGACACTAAATTTCGATGAATCTCCAGAGCATATAGAACATCAAGATGCGTCTACCATGCATGTTTAATTGGCAGGTGCCAATCCCTTTAACTTCAGCTCTGGAGTTATTTCCAATATAGATCTACTTAGTTCCGGTTGGTATCGTCGAATTCCACGAAGGATCCTCTATCCTTTGCTACATGGTCTGTCGCTCCTGAATCTACATTCCACAAAGGATTGGATTCAGCCTATAATGCAGAACTTGACACATAAGCAAAGTTCTCATATGTACAAGAGGTGTATACCTTCTTTGGCTCACGACGGTCGCGAGCATAGTGACCTCTTTTGTCACAATTGTAATATCTCACCCTTGACATTTTCTTCACTTGAGGACGTTTTCCTCTTTTGTGTTGGTTAACTTTTGATTTCTTGCAATAAGGACTTGATCCTTTGCATTCCCACATATTGACCGAATCAATAAGCTTGCGCTTAGAGCACAAAGCCCCTTTTTAGCTAGAACCAGCATTGAAAATATCTATTTTCGGCTCAAATGCCGTTAGGCGGTCCTCAGCTAGCTCAAGGTGGCGCATGGCATCCTTAAGACCTTCCATAACATGGTCAAGAACTTCTAGTGCTTCTTGCTTTTCCAATACATATTGAATCTTCATATTCAATATTTCACAATTGTTGCCATTCATATCAGCAATTACATTCTTAGTTGCTGAACCATCGTTTTGAACATATCAGACATACATGCACGAATAATTAATGCCTATCATTTATGCATCCCTATTTGCATAGACCCATCATAGTAATGAAAAATTTCAAGTAAGGCTTCAGAAGCAAAAGGTCACTATGTTTCCAATCATCCTCCAAAAATCCTAACTCAAAATTATTATTAATATAATTGTCTTATGCAAATAAATTCTATGAAGTTACAAAAACTTCTATTACTACCTACAGCTAATTACCCACAGCAACCAGCAATAACAGAAAGCAAATAAAATCTTAACATCCAATAAAATAACAATACTTTCATATGATACAACTAACATATCGGTTGCTACATCAACAAAAATAAGGTAGTAAACATTACATAATTAATCAAAGAAATAAATAGGGAATGTCCCTTCTAATCTATCAGTCAAAACATCTGAGAAAACTGAAGACACATTTGCCAACCATGGAAAAACTTTTGGAGAGCATTCATGTCACCACCAAGGTGCATTCACTCTGCGCCATGTGGCGCTCAACCTAAGGATTGAAGTTTTGGTTAACTCAATCCTATAGTGCTCTCTTACAAAAGCTTCCACCAGCCTCCTATAACCCGGGACCACGTTGACCTCCCATAACCGATCTAACACTACTTACCATTCAGGTGGAAGAGTGTTCATCAAAGTCGGCACCTTCTCAAAATCCGGCATAAGATAACCATTACTGATGATTTCTTGAATCATCTGATTAACCTTGACCACATGTGATACTAAATTACCGTTATGCCACCGATAATTAGCTAAATCTAACATCAGCCTTTTAAATCTTGCATTTCCCTCGTCCATTCTCGGGATTGCAGGTATCCGTGTATAACGCATCATAGTTCCCGTAACAAATGCAAAACTAAAAAATGGATTAATCATAATCCATAATTTAAATAAGGGAAAATACATAATTTTCCAAAATTCATGCAACAAATGCAGAATAAATAATTGATTACATATAAACCACATAGGCATACATGAAAAAGAAACAAATTCCTTTTTTTTTTTGGGTCAACGGTCAATGGTCAAAGTCAACGGTCGTCGGTCAACGGTCAACGATCAACGGTCAGGTCGTCGGACGTCGGACCGGTTGAACGGACAGACCGGTCGGACCGGTCGCGCCGGTCGGGCTGGTTCGGCGAACCGACCGCACGTGCCGCGCGCTTAGGGTCGTGGTTTGGGTCGGGTCGTCGTCGGGTCGGGTCGCCGTACGGTGGACCGGCCGGCGGCTAACGGTCGTCCGCGATGACGTCACCGATGACGTCATTCCAGCGGTTACCGTGACGTTACGGTGACGTCAGCACGCTGCGTCGGTTCGCCGACCGGCGCGTGCCGGTTCGCCCAGCGGCGCGCGCACGTGCCGGTTCGCAATCGGTGCGTGTAGCGCACGCGCTGGTGAAGCTAGCTCTTCCGGGCGCGTCGCGCCCACGCACAACGGCTTCGGCCGCGCGTATGGGCGCGTGTGACGTCTCCCGGCAGCGTGCGACATGTCGCCGGACTCGTCTTGACGTCGCCTTTCTCTCCATGTGTTCAGAAAGCGATTTCGACTTACGAAAACTTAGAAAAATGGCCGAACAACGCTCGGGTCTCGGGATTTTTCGCCCCGATCTGTACGGCCGAAGTTCTTTCGCGAAAAATCAATCAAAAACGTCAAATTGATTGGGAAAAACGTGAACTGGGGCTCTGATACCAATTTTGGGAATGACTGATCCCCAAAAACCGGATTCGACACTAAATCAAACCCCTAAATCAATGCAGAAGACGAAGTCCGGGAATAACACGTATCACCGATCGTAAAGCACACCACGGATTCGAGCGTACCTTGTTAGCCATAGATTAAACACCAATGCCGAAAATCGAGGAAGAAATTCTGATCCGATGATGCCAATTTGCCTTGAAAAGGGAAACAACGTGCCTTAAGCGTTTGGAGGGAAAGAGAGAGTGAGAAGCATACGTTAGAATGGCCAAAGGGTGTCATCTCTCTCTCTCTCTCCTCCCTTTTATACCTTCCCCCATCCACGGGTCCTATTCCCGTGGGCCGGGCTTTTTGGGCCCAACTTGGGCGGACGTGCCAACTCAGGCCCATCAATAAAGAAAAAATCCATCATCTCCCACTCGCACATGGTGGTCCAAAACCAACATGGGCGGACAGCCCTACTCAACCCCATCGAGAAAAATTCATCATAGACTCTCACTTAACATGGTGGGCCGAATGTAATCCTCTTTTCCTCTTTTCAACATTCATACTAGTGAATAATCCGTGCGACCAGCATATTGCTCCCGGCTGTCCGCGCGCCCTCTGCCCTCTCTCCTTCCTCTGGTTCGAATAGAACCGACCAGCAAGAGTAGAAGCAACGATCGGCGTTGCTTGAAGGAGCTGCAATCGCGCCGGAGCTGCCATTGCTGCCGCCGGGCTGCCGTCCGCACCACCCGCGCAGGCCGCGCGCTCCGCCACCGCCCCTTCGCATTTGCCGTCCCCGCCGTGCACCGTCCCGGCTCCGTGCCGCCCTCTCATTCATTCGATTCGGCCACCACAAGCCACGATTGGGCCATCTCCGGCCATCGTTCGGACCGCCGGAGCTCCCCTTGCCCTTCGTCGGCCTCCCCTCGCTGCCCTAGCCGCCGGATTAGCTCCGGCCAGCCCAAATCCGCAACCCACGAAATGGGATTCCAGCGGCTTTAGGCCCATTTTGGGCCATTTCCGGGCCCCGAACCCGAGGTCCGCTTTGGAGTTTGTTGTTCCTCGCGTCGCCGCCGTCGTATTGATCCGATTTGCACGTGATTTGGTGAGTAATCTCACTAATCCCGGATTAGTTGGCTAATTATGCTTTAGGTTGGTTTAGTTTTAATTAATTATGTTTAGGTTGTTAGATTAGAATTAATTAGCAATTATTAGTCAATTGTGATGCGATTTAGATAAATTGATTGCACAATTAACAAGTAGACGTGGTCTACTATTTATTGGGAGTGTCTCGGGAATTTTCCAACCCCTAATCGGGCTTCAATTTGGCGATTCGGGCCTAAGTGGAATTTTTGGCATTTAAATATTATTTTTCGGAATTAAATAAATAAATTATTTATTTTACAAAAATTCAATTGGGATGGCTAGCGACCGGAATATTATGCTGATGATCGTGGCGAAGTCCGTTTATTTAATTGGACTTTATTTTAAGCTAAATTGAATTTTTAATATTAATTAATTTTCGAAATTAATTAAATAATTATTTATTTTCCGAAAATTCAACTGGGATGGCCTGTGACTGGAAAATTATGCTGATAACCGTGGTGAAGTCCGTTTATTGAATTGGGCCTTATTTTGAGCTAAATGGAATTTTTAATATTTAATAATTAATTTTCGAAATTAATTAATTAATTAATTATTTTTCGGAAATTAAGATTTCGATGGCCGTCCACGAAATCTCGTGCTGATCGTCGTGACGTAGTTTGTTTATTTATTTGAGCTCCACGTTATATGGAATTGAATAAATTGTGATATTTTAGGGATTTACCCTAAATTGATTTGGAATTGATTGAGATTGAATGATTGATTGGTAAATTGCCGAGTATGTTTGTTTAGCATTTATAATGCTTTGATTGAGTTGTAAAGTGGATGGAGTTATGAGAGAATTGGAAATACTTTGGGATTGAACCAATCAGACACAGTGTGGACCTACGTGGTTCGGTGATTGGGATATCACTAGCGAAAACGGCGCCTTAAAGAACGCACGTATCGGTCTAGTACTCATTGTTATAGGCATGTGTGATTCGGTGATTTGGGATATCACTAGCGAAAACGGCGCCTTAAAGAACGCACACAATTGTCTATTGAGTACATGGTTATAGGCATGTATGGTTCAGTGATCAAGGACATCACTGGTGAAAACGGCGCCTTAAAGAATGCATACACTTGTCTATCAAATACATTGTTATAGGCATGTGTGGTTCGGTGATTTGGGATATCACTGGCGAAAACGACGCCTTAAAGAACGCACACAATTGTCTATTTGAGTACACGGTTATAGGCATGTGCGGTTCGGTGACTAAGGATGTTACTGGCGAAAACGGTGCCTTAAAGAACGCACACAATTGTCTAGTGGATAAGTCACATTGGTGAGCTTGGCGCCCGAGAGTATTGACCTAGAATGGTCCGTCTGACATGTAATCGACTAGATCGATTGATCATTGCTTTGATTTGATGTTGTGAATTGATTGACTGAATGGAAATGACCGTGAGTGGTCTTGTTGACATATAATCGACTATGTCGATTTGATCGATGCTTCTATTGGTGATATGACTGTTTGGGTGCCTATTATGAATTGTACTGACTTGCAGGTGGGATATGAGGCCAAGGTACGTCTTCTGCCCTATGCGTGTATAGGCAGCCTATAGTATAATAGTTTACTAATTGGGCTTAGTGGGGTAGAACTTGCTGAGACGTAGTCTCATCCCAGTTTGGGGAAAAACATTTCAGGACCCCGATGAGGAGCTGAAGAGGAGTCTAAGAAGGAGAACTCGGAGGTGAAACTTAAAGAGAAGGATTTTTGGAAGAAGAAGATAATCCCGAGAGGGGCCTTGAGTATGGCCTGGATGGGCTGAGAGTCTATCTTCTTTTGAGAATTTCTTTTGAAGTGAATAGTTATGAATTGGTTTGTGTTTTGTATAAAAGTTTGGTTATAAATTTCAATAGGAAAAATATGGCCCTGCTTTCCTATCCCATCGTTTTATTGTCTTTATTGTCTGGGGATTTTAACTACTTCCGCATGTGCTTAATAAACGAAAGGGTCGGCGATACTTTGTCCTGGGATATCGCATTATAAAATCGACCAAGTGAGAAGGAGTGTGCGTGCCCGAGGATCGTGGCGTGACATGAGCAATTCCCCCTCTGCAGTCCATCATAAACCACTGTGATATTACCACCGAAGTCATCTTGGTCAATATAGAAATTGTAATGAATCGACTTCACATAATATTGGCTAGCATTTAAATATAGAACAGCGCGGTTATTTTCACAAGTTAGCTCATACCGAGAATTACCGCAGTTTTTTGGATCGCCTTTTAATCGAAAAGGATAACTTATGTTACGAATCTCACCGCAAGATGAAGGGGCACACAAGTGATTCTTCTTCGCATCGCAGCTCGTCCCTAACAGTAGCAGAACATGCGATATGAGAAGTAAAACACGGAGCATAAATATCGAGCTGCGAGAAATAATCATCTCTTTATCGTTTGGTCTGATGCAATGGAAGTTTTAGCTCACATGGTAATGTGAGGGATGCTTAATAAAGGTTTTGGAGTCATCGGTCATCAAAATGTCCAAGTCAACCCTAAAACAAAGTCTAGCAAAGAAAAACTTAAAAAGTATGACCCGGCAAAAACACGATTTCGGAATTAGTGATGGATAGCTTTCACATTCATTAGGGAGGAAATTTCTCTGCATTTTCCAGATTTCATTTTTCTTGGCAAATTAATTCTCTCTAGAAATTTATTTTAGTATCGTAAAAAAGAATCGGTTTTAATGTTTTGTACCCTAAACTCAATCAAAATCCTTTCAAATGAGGCATCTGGCGTTCTATTTTATTTTCAAGGCCAATATTTCATAAGTGTCGCTGCGTTAAATTTTAAAGACGCAAAAGGAAAAGGATGATGTATTTCATCGTATAAGATTTTTCATTTTTGAGAAGAAAAAATTAGTAACCAAGAAAGAGGATAATGCTAAATAACGGGTACATAGATTTTAACTTTTATAATGACACTTTCCGCAAAAATAGAAAGAAAATAAGGAACGGGCACTTCTTGCTTATGGATGATGTGAAAGATAGCAATATGGTAAATTTTCAACTAGTGATGGGACCGACACACCTTGATTAGAAACTCACTTGCGTTGTCATGGATCGACACACGCAAGGACTATAGACGCAACATTTGAATTCACAAAAATAATGAGATGTTTACTTATTCACTATGCTTAAATTTTAAAATCACTTTCTTGTAATTGTGCTATATTTATGAATATGATCGTCGTCTCTTTTCCATAATTGAATCACTTATTAAATGAACATACTGATCTAAAAAAAAAAGCAATATGATCATTTCTCAATCAATGATCAATTGATGTGGGTCTCGATTAGAAATTCACTTGCTTCGTCATTCTTGACATGCACAAAGACTATAGGTGTAATATTCGCATGCACAAAAATAAACTAATACGTACTTATTCATTGTCAATTGAAATATTATTCTTGTGGATCAGTCAATCACTCGCCTATAATATAATCTCATATTTTTCTCACAATAAATTGATCCGACCTATTACAATATCCAATTGAACGTGCCCCATCACTCAGTAAGTAAATTTTTATACGATCCCTCAGTAGAGCTAACATTTAAGAAAAGGATGAGGATGAAGAAAGAAACAAAGAAAGAATTGAAAAGTCAGCTTTCGGGAATCATGGTGTCTGCACCTCACCCTTTGTTATCCGAAACCTAAGTAGCAAAACTCGAAACTTGTTGGTGGCGAGAGTTTATAATAGGAGATAGTGAATCCATCGACCATCATGTTGTGGAGGTCCTTATACGGTGAGCTCACACGATTATACCGATCCTTTTCACACCTTGGGATATAATGCGATATTAAAGCCTTTATGGTTCTGGTGTAAGTATCCTTGATGTTTCCTACTCGGAGATCAAATCCATGTACAGTGTATGAGTACACCTTCATTTGGGAAAAAAAATAGGGGGCATATCGGAAGGATATGCTCCCTCAATACATGGTTTAGTATTGACTTACGAAATAGAAGCAAGGGGCTGTGAGCACTTCATGAAGACCACCGGCACAGCTAACGAACCGTATGGATCATGATCACTAAAGTTGGAGGTCGCTAATGAGTGAGCGAGGGATGAACAATTACTTTTTGCCGTCCATCGTCAACCACCGTAATTTTGCCGTCGAATAAATATTTGCTAAAATAGGAACGGTAATAAATCGATTTTCATATAATATTGGCCAGCATATAGATATAGAACAATGCGGTTATTTTCATAAGCTAGCTTATGTTCAGAGTGGCCACATCATTTGGGATCGCCTTTCAATCGAAAGTGATAATGTATGTCGCAAAACTTGTTGCAAGATGAAACGGTGCACAAATGATTCTTCTTCACACCATAACTCATCCCCAATAGCTGCAGAACATACAATATGAAAAGCAAAACACTTAACAGGCTTATGGAGCTCAGAGACTTAATCGTCTCTCTATAATTTGATTTGATGCCATGAAAGTTTTTGCTAATTGGTAATGTGATAGTGTATGTCATGGATCTCGCCGCAAGATGAAGCGGCGCACAAGTGATTATTCTTCACATCGTAAATCGTCTCCAGTAGCAGCAGAACATGCAATATGAAAAGCAAAACACGGAACATGCTCATAAAGCTCGAAGACTTAATCGTCTCTATCGTTTGATGTGATGCAATGGAAGTTTTTTTTAATTGGTAATGTGATGGAGGCCCAGTTACATGAATGAAAAGAGTGGGAGTCGTCGATGATACAAATTTCCAAGTCAACTAATAAACAAAGTCTAGCGAAGAAAAAATGGGTCTTACGTAGAAATTGCAGCCCTTGCTTTTATGGTGACAAAACACAGAGTTGGAATTAGTTACGCATAGCTTCCACATTGATTAAAAAAGAAACTTCTTTGCAGTTTCCATATTGACTTTTCTTAGTACCATTTTAAAAAAAAGAAATCGATTTTAAACCAAAAGAAAAAAGAAAAAGAGAGAATCGATTTGTATGTCATGTACTCTAGAGCCACAATGAACCCACTCAACACATTAGCGCCTTTTGACTGTTGTGAAAATCTCGAGGATCTAAATACAGATGCGGGATACCAAAATGATAGTAAAATCAAACTAGTGCCGAGTCAACGAAAATTTTCCAATTTAGTGGAGTCACCAATGATTGGCCACACATCTCAGATCGAATCGACATATCTCTGATCTCAAATTGATTTTTAATTATGCCGTAATGGCCTCTAAAGATGAGCACGGTCAAGAAGCCGATTCCTGATTGAATTCTCAAATTTATTGCCTTAAAATTCCATAATGGCTTCCATGGGTAATCTAGTTATCTCGAGAGTGATCATCTCTGAAAACAACCCTATAAACGCATCGATAAAATACCTAATTAATTCAATAGAAAATAGAGTTGAAAATCTGGAATGTCACAAGTGGACTGTCACGTCTTCTAGAACCTCACAAACTTCATCGTCACGCAAAGATTATAGATGCAAATTTCCAAGTCAACCATCAACAACACAAAGTCCAGTGAAGAAAAAGTGGGTCTCATGTGGAAATTGTAGCCCTTGCAGTTAAGGCAACAAAAACACGATGTTGGAATTATTTATGGTGTGGCTTTCACGTTGATTCGAAAAGAAATTTCTCTATAGTTTTCAGATTTAACTTTTCTTAGCAAATTGACTCTTTAGGAATCAATTTTAGTTTAGTAAAAACAGAATCGATTGGAATGTTATGTACTCTAAATTGAATCAAAATCCTTTCAAGTGAGGCATTGGCATTCAATTTTATTTTCAAGGCTAATATTCCATGAGTGTTTGTTCGATAAATTTTGAAGATGAAAAGGCAAAAAAATGTCATATTTCACTGTATGACCTTTTTCATTTGACACAAAAATAGGATTGGTAACAAAGATAGACTATTAAAGGGAATATTAACTTGTATAACAAAAATAAAAGGAAAAACAGGAGTTAGTGCTTCTTGGATGGGTAACACATTATGAAAGAAAGAAAGCAATTCGATAATTTCTAGCAATGGGACCGACGCGCATTGACTAGAACCTCACTAACTTCATCATTGCACAAAGACTATAAAAAAAAAAAAATGTTTACTTATTCACTATCAACTTCAATATTACAATCACTCTCCCGTAATTGTGTTAGATCTATGAACAATATTGTCATCTCTTTCCCATAAGAGAACCACTTAATAAATGAACTGATCTATCACTATCGTTCAATCAAATGAAAATAAAAAAATGTTATGTCTGTTTTTGACATCTAAATTTTGCCATTCTTATTTAGGACTTAGCCATATAGAAAATTATGGATTTGTCTCTAAAAAAAAGTAAAAAGGTAAAATAAACAATTTTCATCAAAATGCATCACATTTTCTTTAAATTGCATCTCATATAGACATTAGGAACATTTGCATTACTAATATTAAAAAATTTAAAAATAATTTTTTAAATTAAGATTAGAAAAAAATTTAACAAAAAATAGAAATGCAACCGGGCCGGGCTAGGGGCCAGCCTTATCCCGGCTACTCCTTTTCCCTTTCTTTTTCCCCCCTTGTGGCCCAGCCCGCTTCTGTTCCTTCTATTTTACCCGCGCGGCCCACCTTTCTTCCTCCGCGACCCAGCTCGCTCTTCTTCCTCCTTTCTCCTCTTTCCCTCGCTTGGACGTCAGCTTCAGGACAAAACAGAGAGTGGGTCCCTGGCCGAAGGATGCAAGGACGTGAGGCTGCGCGTAACGTTCGCCTAGGAATGTCGTGCAGTACGAAGCCAGCTGGTCTCGTTCTTGAAGAAAGAGAGAGAAACGAGATAAATGGGAGAGAAAGGCAGCAAAGGGAAGGGGCGGTCTCTTTGGTTTTATTGGGTTTGTTCGGCCGAGGAAGAGCAACCGAGAGAGAGAGAGAGAGAGAGAGAGAGAGAGAGAGCTGGTGAGAGTGAGAAGGTGAGCTCGAGAGAGAAGGAGTGAGCCAAATAAGAGAGGAAAGAGAGGCGACCGTGTTCTCGAGTTCTTCGGCGGAGGCTGGAGAGAGCGAGAGCAACAGAGAGAGTGAGATCTAAGAGAGTGAGCAAAGGGTGAAGTAGAGGGATAGACTGAGAGAAGCGAGACCCAGGAGCCAAACTTCGTTCTCGAACAAGCGTTCCCTCGGCCATCCCCAACATAAACTAGCGATCTCCAGCCAACGACCTTTGGGTCCAATCCACTTTTATCCCGATGATCTTGGGCTCGGTGCAACAACGAGGCGACCGACCATAGCTCGTTTCACTTCAGCCTTGCCTTCTGGCCGTTGTTGCCAAGCCGGGTAGGGATATTTGCGGTCAAACACTTCTCTCTGGGAACTCCCGGAACCAAAACAATAGCTGGGTCTCACTTTCCCTAGTCCACTAGCATGCTCGGTTTGAACGAGCCGTCCCTTTTGTCGAGTTTGAGAGTCACTTGCTACTTTCATTTGAGTAAATGACTTGGAGTGCTGCCATTTTCGTTCTCTGTTGATGGCTGCTTGAATATGTTCAAGACTCCACCCTTTCGTTCCAAGGACACACCCTTTAAATTCTCCCATGGAGTTTCTGCATGAAAATTGATTATCCATGGTTTAATAGCATGCGAGTAATGACTATACCTTATCTATTTTGATATGGTGGCGGACTTTTGACTAGTTGTGCACTGTTCAGAATGCTAGATTCGTTTGTGGAGGTTTATAGAGGAAGATTTTGTTTATTGTTTTTCTAAATTATATGACAGGCATTTGTAATTCGCATTTCTAAAATGTAATATCCTTTCAATTTCCAGAGAGAAGGATCGCTTCGTTTCTCAGTGCAATGGGCAGAATTTTCTATCTGTATATTGCTCCTGTGACACATATATTGTTTTTTTTTATTGACAATTCTCCTAACACTTTACTTGGTGACACCCAATTACATATTGTTTGGCTACATTTTGCTCCTCCCATGCTGGATCATAGGAAGACAACTCTTTGAAAGGATGAGAAAACACCGTTGGTTTCCATTGAAAGTATATGCAATAACTGTGTTTATCTTCTTATACAGCTTGAGCAATTTCTTCACCTTTGAGAAGTGGTTGTCGGGGCTGATTGATCCTCAGTTTTACTTGGCCTAAAACTCAGAAGCTTTGCTATTGCAGAATATTTAGCAGTCTATTGCAATACTGATTGTGATGCAGCTTTTCAGCTACGAGAGGAGACAGAGCAAGTATATCCAATCTGATGACTCCAAACTTATGGAATTTGGAGTACTTGGATTTATTGAGAGCTTCCTCATTTGGCACAGTGACAAGAAAGTGTGTAACTGTGTATAGCAAAGTTCTATGCATCATTGTCACCAATTAGTCTCTTTGGTTTCCTTTATCTGCTCAGTCTTGTCATTTGTTCCCTTTCACCTAAAGCATCTCGAATCCCATCAAAGTTATTCCTTCTTTATATAGGAATTTTGGTGATGACAGAAGATCTCTTTCAGATGTTGGGTGCCCAGGCAGGAATGTTTCCTGGATAGAATGACTTTAGTTTAGCCAAGTTCGTGGGTTTTGAGTTATTTCAATCAGGCTTTTGGGGTCTAGAATTGGGTTTTAAGGAGGAAAAGTGCTGGTGATATCTGCTTGTAGCCTTCAATACAATGTCCTCCATTGGTTGCAAAAAGTACCAACTCACAATTTGAGCAAATATTAAACCAAAGAACGTTGCCCTCTGTTTGTATCAGCAGAAGAAGTGTTTAGGGATTTTTCTAATTCAAACGGGGCAAGCAAACCACCTGCAGATTCTCCTGTAATTCCTTGTGAAACAGAAGGCGTGAGAAACAATTTGTCTTCCTCAGCCTCTGGTTTTTCTCAAGCATCAAATAATGTACCCAAAGCTAGAGGCTCTGGGGGTGGCAGTGCTAGAAAATATTCCTTTGGATATATTTGGGGAAGCACCAACGAAAACCACAAATGGAACAAGAAAAGGATTATCACTATGAGAAGGGAGAGATTTGAAATGCAGAAGACAATCTTCATAGTCTATATAAATTTTTGGATGGAGAACATGTTTAATCTCTTTGGCCTCGAAATTAACACGGTGGCCTTGCTCTTTGCCTCCTTTGCTTTGTTGAATGCCATTTCTATGTTATATATTGTGTTGGAGAAATCTTCGTAAAGTATTTTGATGCTAACAAAACGTTTCCATCAGTCTAGTCTGAAGATCTCCAGACTCTGCTATTTAAAGTCTGAAGACCTCCAGACAGTCAGACTCAAGACTCAAAGTCTATCCTCATTGACAGTCTCTAATCCGTTGAAGAAAGACTATCCAGAACTGGATGTTTCATTAAGGATATGACCTTATCGACTGGAGAAGATCTCTTGATTGGATATGACATACCGGAATCCTTTGATTGATCGAGATTGATTCGAAGATTAAGGATCCGATGATTGGCGAAATATTCGTGGAAGGTTCTACTTATGGAAACCGAGATCCTGATTGTATGGGCGAACATGATTGATGGGCTATCGACATATTCCCTTAATAGCTTGAATGATCTTCCTAATTGATTCCGTCCAACGGGTATATTGGAGGAATTCCTTTGGTAAGTGCCAACGGGTATGATGGCATGAAGGAGTATATAAGGAAGACGTTCTAAGTTGTTCGAGAGGTGCGCAATGGAAGAATTCCAAAGTCTGAAGCTCCTTGTTGTTTAGTTAATTCATTTGAGCGAAATCTTGTACACAAAAGAGAATATATACTTGTGAGAGATCTTGAGGAAGTGTGGTAGAACATCTACACTTTGTAGAATCAAGGAAAAGTCTGTCTTTGTAACATCTCTTTTTTTCATAGTGAAATCCAGCCGGTGGACCGTCGGTGCGGAAGAGTGGACGTAGGCTTGGAATAAGCGAATCACTATAAATCTTATGTTCAATTTTCTCTTCCCTGCTCTTACTTTACTTTGATCGTACTTCATTTTGTTAATCAAAAGAGAACTCCCTTTCTATCGTTTGCCTTGAATTGCTTCTGTATCTCGAAAAATTATTTGTGCACCTATTCACCCCCCTTTAGGTGCTTATACTAGCTATCTCAATTGGTATCAGAGCCTGTGTACTCATTTTGTTTGAAGTGTTTTACTTCAGAGTTAAAGATCCATGGCTAGTATGTTGGCTCCAGGGCTGGTAGAAGGGCAAAGCAACATCAGACCGCCTTATTTTGATGGAAAGGATTACAACATCTGGAAGAATAAGATGAAAGCGTTCCTAAGATCAAAGGATCCTTTGGAATGGGATGTCGTAGAAAGAGGAATTACTCCAAAAGCTGCATCTGTCTCAGAGAGAGGAAAAGAAGCTGTTGAGTCTAGTGAAATGACTCAGGAAGAGATAATCAAGAGACAAGCTCTTGATGCAAAAGCAATTTACTCTTTGTATTGTGCTTTGTCACCTACTGAATATAATAGAATATCTTCTTGTGTTATAACAAAAGAAGTCTGGGATAGATTACACATTACCTATGAAGGAACCGATCAAGTGAAAGAGACTAGAATCAACATTCTCCTCGGTCAATACGAAGCCTTCAGAATGAAATCAGGAGAATCTATAACTGACATGTTTAGTCATTTTACAGATATTGCGAATGGTCTTGAAAATCAAGGTCAACCAATTTCTGATCCCATGAAGTAAACAAGCTACTACGTGGACTCTCTAAGGATTGGAATCACATAAAGACATCAATCATAGAGATCCAAAGAATCATGCCATTGTCTGTTGATGAGTTGGTTGGGACTCTTTAGTCTTATGAAGTGGAACGAATCAATGAAGATGAAGATCCAAAAGGTAAGAAATCCATTGCATTAAAATCAAATGATGACTCTGCTGTTATAGATTCTGAAGATGATATGGACTATGACGAGCTTGCTCTCATGATAAGAAGATTTAGAAAGCTGAACAGAAAAATGAAGAAGGTTCAATTCAAAGAAATAAAGTTTTCAAAGGCAACATTCCAAGTTTGTTGATGATGATGAATCAAACAAATATGTAGTTTGCTTTGAATGTAAGAAAAAGGGACACATCGGACCCAACTGTCCTCTTCTAAGGAAGAAGAAAGGAAAAGCTGAAAAGTCTTGAAATGCTCTCAAAGCCGAAACCTAGAGTGATACAGAGTGTGAAGAAAGTGATGATGATTATGCTAATTTATGTCTAATGGCACAATCAGACTCAGACTCAAACTTTGAATCAGACTCAAAAAGTGAATTTGAGGTTAGTAAAATCCCTATTAAAGTTTCAAAATACATTGATGAATTGTGTTTTAGTCTTAAGACTTCTATTAAAAAAGAATTTCCGAACTCAAAAAGGAAAATTCTGCTCTAAAACAACGAAAAATGTTTTGGAAGAAAAAGTGAAATGCTTAGACAATAATGTTTCTTCTCTTAAAGAAAGTGAAGATAATCTTTTAAAAGAAAATGCATTCTTGAAAAATGATATCTCAAATATTTCCAAAAAATTTTCTTTAGGATCTGAAAAACTGGAAAAAATACTTTCTGTTCAAAGACCTTATTTCAATAAATCTAGCTTGGGAATGACTGCTGAAACCATTCCTTTAATTGATTTTCTTAAAGTGAAAGAAATAATCAAACAAAGACCTACAAGAGATGCTAACAAAAATCATTTTAAAATGACCTTTGTAAAACCAGTAGGTCGCAATGCTCTCAGATGTTCAAAGTGCAATAGTACAGATCATTTTGAAAAAGAATGTCCTATGGTTTGGAAACCCGTTAAAAAGGTTTGGACAAAAACCGCATATCATACTAATGCCAATGGACCCAAGAAAATTTGGGTACCAAAGAAAGTTTGAGTTTCTCTTTTAAATGCAGGTCACTATCAAGAAAAAGGTAAAATGGTATTTGGATAGTGGATGCTCAAGACATATGACAGGAGATTCAAAGTACTTCATAAAGCTCGTTCAAGTGAATAGTGGAAAAGTCTCATTTGGAGGAAACAGCAAAGGAAAAATTGTGGGATTTGGAACTGTAAAGATTGGAAATCTCACAACAAGCAATGTTTCTTTAGTTGAAGGACTCAACTACAATCTGCTTAGCGTCAGTCAGCTATGTGATGCCTGTTTCAGAATTTACTTTCAAGAGGGTATTTGTTCAGGAACTAGTAAAGACTCTACTCAGTCATTATGGGTCGAAGACATGGAAATATCTACCTCTTGGACGTAAAACCAGATGAATCACAATATCTAATCTCAATCCAAGACAAAGCAAGCTTATGGCACAAAAAGCTTGGGCATATTAACATGAAGCAGATAGCCAAAATTTCAGCAAAGAAGCTTGTTCGTAGTCTACCCAATTTATCATACCAAAAGTCTGATCTTTGTACACCATGCATATTGGGAAAACAAGTAAGAAATTCCTTTAAACCAATAAATCAAGTTTCCACTAACCGTATACTGCAGCTTTTGCATATCGATCTCTTTAGACCAATAAGAACACAGAGCATTGGAGGTAAGAAATATTGTCTAGTAATTGTGGATGACTATTCACGATTTACTTGGGTATATTTCTTGGTAAGTAAGTCTGAAACTTTCTCTTACTTTGAAAAATTTGCTAAGAATGTTCAAAATGAAAAGGGGTATGTTATTTCAAGTATAAAAACAGACCATGGAGGTGAATTTGAAAATCAAGATTTTACAAAATTTTGTAATGAATCTGGTTTTCAGCTTTTGTTCTCGTCTCCATATATTCCAGAACAGAACGGAGTCGTGGAAAGGAAGAATAGATCTCTTCAAGAAATGGCCAGAACTCTTTTAATTGAAAGCAATATCTCTTTACGATTTTGGGCTGAAGTAGTTTTAACATCATGTTATATTATCAATAGAATTTTTCTAAGGCCTATTCTTGAAAAAACCCCTATGAACTATTCAAAAAAAAAAAGCCTATTGTTTCATATTTTCATGTATTTGGATGCAAATGTTTCATACAGAAAAATGCAAATGATCGAGTGGGTAAGTTTGAAGAAAAGTTAGATGAAGGCATCTTCCTTGGATATTCAACCACAAGTAAAGCGTACATAGTCTACAACAAGAAGACTCAAATTGTGGAAGAATCAATGAATGTCAAATTTCAAGACTCTATACAAAATAAATCTATTCAGACTCATCTTGAAGAGAGGAACCTGCTTCAGACTCTACAAAGTCTAAATCCCAAGTAGCAGCTCAGACTTTGAAGGACCAGCAACAAGTAACTATTGAAGATTCAAGTGAAGGAAGTGACCATCAATCTGACAAATTAAATAGCAACTGGAAGCAAAAGTCCAGTCATCCCAAGGATCTTATCATTGGCGACATCAATGAAGGAATTCACACAAGATCTAAATGGCGCAAAGAGTCTAGTGCTGTGGCTCTTATTTCTGAAATAGAACCCAAAAGCATAGATGAAGCTTTATCCGATGAAAGCTGGATTGAAGCTATGCAAGAAGAACTCAGACAATTCAGAATTAATGATGTCTGGGAGTTGACTCCTAAACCAAAAGGTAAATCTATTATTGGAGCTAAATGGGTTTTTAGGAACAAGATGGACGAAAAAGGAAAAGTCATAAGAAACAAGGCAAGACTCGTGGCCAAGGGATACATGCAAGAAGAAGGGATTGACTATGACGAGACTTACGCACCGCTAGCAAGATTAGAAGCAATTCGTTTATTACTTACATTTGCTTGTCGTAAGAATTTCAGGTTATTCCAAATGGATGTCAAAAGTGCCTTCCTAAATAGATTCATCCATAAGGAAGTCTATGTGGAACAACCACCTGGGTTTGAAGACCCAAGGAAACCAGACTCAGTATTTAGACTCAAAAAGGCCTTATATGGCTTAAAACAAGCACCTCAAGGTTGGTACGACAGACTGAGTAAGTTTTTAATTCAAAATGGTTTTGTTAAAGGTAAAGTAGACACTACTCTTTTTATTAAAAGAGAAAGCAAAAGTTTTCTATTTGTTCAAATATATGTCGATGATATTATCTTCAGATCCTCTAATGAAAGTCTGTGCAAGAAATTCTCTAAGACTATGCAGGATGAATTTGAAATGAGCATGATGGGTGAGTTAACCTTCTTTCTCGGACTTCAAATAAAACAATTGAAGGAATGAACTTTTATTCATCAAGAAAAATATGCTAATGATCTTGTCAAAAAGTTTAGACTGGACAATTGCAAAAAGGCTGACATTCCAATGTCAAGTTCCTTGAAGATAGATAAAGATGAGGGAGGAAAGAAAGTTGACCAGAAGCTATACAGGAGTATCATCGGTTCACTTCTTTATCTTACTGCTTCTAGACCTGACATTTTATTTAGTGTTTACATTTGTGCTAGATTTCAAGCAGACCCTAAAGAATCTCATCTAAATGCTGCAAATAGAATTATCAAATATATTTCATCAACTTCAAGCTTTGGTCTCTGGTATCTAAAAAGAGGAGACTTTACTCTTCTCGGATACTCAGACGCAGACCTTGCCGGATGCAGAGTAGATAGAAAGAGCACCTCGAGTACCTGTCAACTACTTGGAGGCAGGATAGTGTCTTGGTTTTCAAGAAAGTAGAGTACAGTAGCTCTCTCTAGAGCAGAAGCAGAGTATGTAACTCTCAGAAGTTGTTGTTCACAAATTCTGTGGATAAAACAACAACTAAGAGACTTTAAAATTGAAGATTCATGCACGAA
Source organism: Eucalyptus leucophloia subsp. euroa (assembly GCA_017140325.1). NCBI lineage: Eukaryota > Viridiplantae > Streptophyta > Magnoliopsida > Myrtales > Myrtaceae > Eucalyptus > Eucalyptus leucophloia. Next base: position 21,266,684 of record CM029475.1, on the reverse strand, counting down.
GATTAATTGCGACAACACCAGTGCAATTAATCTTACCAAAAATCCAATTCTTCACTCAAGAGCAAAGCATATAGAGATTCAACATCACTTTATTAGAGATCATGTTCAAAATGGAGAAATTTCGATTCAATTTGTTGATTCAAAGAACCAACTGGCAAATATATTTACAAAGCCTTTGGAGAAAAATCAATTTGATATCATCCGTTCCAGACTCAACATTTTGAAGCTTGAAGAAGTTAAAGTCTAGAGACTCTCAGACTCAGACATTCATGGCTATAGACTATAAGTTACTTTATTTTCTCTAAATCTTGAAAAGGTACGATCGTCTACTGTGTTTGATTATTGCTATATTTAATCGACGTAATTATTGCAACGTTTCCTTTTCGAAAAAGGAGTTATTTTTTGAAATGACTATTTTCGCGGAAAAATGCAGTTATTTATTTAAAAGGCAGTTATTGCTAAAAAAAGGCGTCTTTTCACTTTCCTTTGTGACGCTTGGCTTTTTCTTCTTTTGACCGAGCTATATACAATCGGTTTTTCTTTTTTAAACTCCAAAACCCTAAAAAGCATTCTCCTTCCTCTCTCGTCTCGATTTATTGTTCAATCTTCGAAAAAGTTGTCATTTTTCCTTGGGAAAGTCAAGCAAGGAATCTTTCAACGACAAAGAAAGATGTCTTCTTCGAGAAAGTCCTCAAGAATCGCAAGTAGGGGACCACAAAGAATGAGTGAGGTTCCTACCCACTTCGATCTCACTGAGGAAGAGGAGTTACCGAGTCGACAACGAGCCCGCAACATTCTCAACCGTGTCATTCTCCTCCATCTAGTCCTCAAGGCGTTGATCATCAACAAGAGGAAGAAATCATTGAGGATACAGATCCTGTAAGAGTCCAAAAGCCCTCTTTTATTTACAAGCTTTATCGTGCTTTGAAGAGCACTGGTACTCCGTTGAACTACGTAGATGATTTTCTTAAAGACAAGGGATATGGAAATGAGTATATCTTTTTGCGAAAAATGGAGAATTTGGGAATTGCTCCCAAAGGGAAGGCAAAGGAAGCTCTTGCAAACATTCCCAGTGATCCGCGTGTCGGGGGATTTAATCCGACAGATGGAAATGATGATGATAAATTGTTTAGCGAATTTCAACCTAGGATGGGTGTTGCAGCGGAAGTTCGAGGAAAAAGAATGGAGTTGTTTAGATCAAAGAAACAGAAGGATTTATACTCCAAATTATTGAAACGCGGGGTGATAAACCCGGAGTGTGGATTTCGACTTTTTGGATGCTGTGAATGTGAACTTAAGAGAAAAGTTCGGTCTGCTTCAACTTGAGCAATTTTGCTCTGATACCACAGAAGGCTATGCTCAATTAACTGAATATTTCCATTCAAATCTTAATTTTTTTGGATGCGAATAGAATATCTTTCAGTGTCCGAGACCAGGACTTTTTGGTTGATGTGGATATGCTGGCAGATGTGATTGGGGTTGAAAGAGGAAGATATCAACCCATCAAGGTTTCAATTGCTTGTGTCACACTGGAGCTTGTTAAAGATAGAAACACCGAAGGGAGGATTACCTACTCAAGGATGCGTGCGAACAACATCTTGCTTCACAAAATTGTGATCAACTATCTCAGACCAAAATCAACCTCCAAGATTGATGTGTCTAACTCTGAGGCAAAACTGATGTATGCGATCAATACAGGGAAAAAGTTCTCTCTTTCTCACACCATTCTCTTTCACATGTATAGAGCAATGGTAAAAGACAGGGGCCAATTGCCTTATCCAGGTCTTGTAACGAAGTTATTCAGACATCTGAATATTCAGCCTCCACAAATTCTTTGTGCTCAATCGTGCGATCATATGGCGATAGGACTGAAAATGGTGACCAAAATGCGTCTGAAGGAACTAAGCAAGGCATTAGAGAAATTCAAGGAGAAGACTCCAGTCAAATCTCATCAAACCTCTTCATCAAAAGAAAAGGGAAGGAGCCCTTGGTTGCTCCATCCAAGAAAAGAAGAGCTCTCATCATTGAAGATGAAGATGATGAGGAGAACATCACCATTTCTGCTCACGAAGAATCTAAGTCGTTACATTCAAGAGACAGCATCGAGCGAGGGCGAAGGAAGCATAAGAGAAAGAAGCAGAGGAGAAGGAAGAAGAAGAGAAAGATGCTGAGAAGGAAAGAGTTGAGAAAGAAGAAGAAGAGAAAAGAGATCAAGAAGAAGGAGAACCCGAGGGACGTTCTTCTCCACCTGAAGGCATAACCACATGGGGAGATTAAGAGAAAAGAGGAAAATCCTCATATCCTACTACCAATGAGGGAGTCAGTCGCTCTCCAGCAGATCCAGAGGACATCAATGCCTCTCAATTTCCTGAGGAAAGTCATGATGTATCATCGCCAAATCTGCGTGATTATGTTGATCTACCATCATCTGCATTTACTCCATTAGATCATGCCGAAGCAAGTACTCAAACTGATAATGCAGCAAATTTTTGCAGAATTATGGATATTCTCTTGGAGATGCGAGGTCAAATTTATGCTCTGGGATGCGAGGTTCAAAACTTGCAGAATGCAGGTCAAGCTTCTTCAGGTTCATTGAATGATCAGATCCAAGCCCTCTCTGTTCAGATTCAGGCCAATGTCAAGGGTGAGGAGGTTGCACAACTGAAGGAAGACTTGAAAAGGCTGGAAGGCATCGTTCAGTCTATGGGAGATTTCCAGCTTGTTCGCGTTCCCAAGCAATCTTGACTTTATTTAATCTCAACCTTTTTAATGCTAACAAAAAGGGGGAGAGATGCAAGATTTTGAAAAACTTTGAATTTTTTAATCGTTTGGATTGGATTGATGTTTGACTTTACGACTTTATTTTTGTGTCTGGATGTGTGGACTAAATTTGGATTTGGACTTGACTGCTTATATTAACTACCATTCATATCTTATGGATGACTTTATCATATACAAGACTAACCTATTTTCTGTGGTTGCAGATTCTATTGTTATTCATTTAGCCATTTATTTCTATAATATATGCATATGTATATGAGAAATGTTTTGCAGGTGAAAGTTGTCCAAATCTGCAGGAAAGTTTTGTCACCATCAAAAAGGGGGAGATTGTTGGAGAAATCTTCGTGAAGTGTTTTGATGCTAACAAAAAACGTTTCCATCGATCTAGTCGAAGATCTCTAGACTCGCTATTTAAAGTCGAAGACCTCGGACGATCGGACTCAAGACTCAAAGTCTATCCTCATTGAAAGTCTCTAATCCGTTGAAGAAAGACTATCCAAAACTGGATGTTTCATTAAGGATATGACCTTATCGACTGGAGAAGATCTTTTGGCTGGATATGACATAACGGAATTCTTTGATTGATCGAGATTGATTCAAAGATTAAGGATTCGATGATTGGCGAAATATTCGTGGAAGGTTCTACTTATGGAAACCGAGATCTTGATTGTATGGGCGAACAGGATTGATGGGCTATCGACATATTCCCTTAATAGCTCGAATGATCTTCCTAATTGATTCCGTCCAACGGGTAGATTGGAGGAATTCCTTTGATAAGTGCCAACGGGTATGATGGCATGAAGGAGTATATAAGGAAGACGTTCTAAGTTGTTCAAGAGGTGCGTGATAGAAGAATTCCAAAGTCTGAAGTTCCTTGTTGTTTAGTCATTCATTTGAGCGAAATCTTGTACGCAAAAGAGAGTATATTTGTGAGAAACCTTGAGGAAGTGTGGTAGAACATCTACACTGTGGAATCAAGGAAAAGTTATGCTGTAACATCTCTTTTGTTCATAGTGAAATCCAGCTGGTGGGCTGTCAGTGCGGAAGAGTGGACGTAGGCTTAGAATAAGCCGAACCACTATAAACCTTGTGTTCAATTTTCTCTTCCCTGCTGTTACTTTACTTTGATCGTACTTCATTTTGTTAATCAAAAGAGAACTCCCTTTCTATCATTTGCTTAGAATTGCTTCCATATCTCGAAAAATTATTTGTGCACCTATTCACCCTCCTCTAGGTGCTTATACTAGCTATCTCATATTGCACTTCTCGCTGCCTGCATACTTCTTAATTCCAATGTCATTCAGAAATTATGGCCAGCAGCACACCATCTGCCAATTCACAAACATCAAGCAAGGCTGAGTCTGTATTTCCTTTTGAATTTTATGATTCTCCTGCCCGGTATGAATGCTGAAAGTCTTCATGTGATGAATTCGGTGATCATTCATTTGAGTTTTCCCATTGCAAGATCGGCGAGGCCGAGAAGGATGGTGGAGCTTCTTTATATGATTCGAGATAAGAAAGAGAGAGCCGAGGTTAAGGAGGATAACCCTATAGTTTCTGCTATGCAGCTTTTAGGAGATGACGGTTAGTTCTCTTGTAACCTTCCCGAACATCAAGCGAATCGTCCGCTGCCGCCGCTAAACCTCCGACTTCTCCATCTCCATCTCCCCACTCCTCATCCTTGGCCTCAGCGTCGATCGGTCGAATCTTCAAAGGAAGGCTCCGGCGACGGCCGGGGAGCCTCGAGAACGGTGGTAGCGACGGCGACCCCGCGGGGGCGGCAAGCGTGCGGGGAGCACGAGGACGGTGGTGGAGGTGCTGCGGGAGCTGGACGCGGACATAGTGGTGCTGCGGGACGTGAAGGCGGAGGAGGAGAGGGAGATGAAGCCGCTGTCGGAGCTGGCGGTGGCGTTGGGGATGAGCTACGCGTTCGTGGAGAGCTGGGCGCCGGAGTACAAAGCAACGCCGTCCTCTCCCGGTGGGCGATCAAGCACTTTGGAAGGTCCAAAAGATATTCGATGACACTGATTTCAGGTCTGTCATTTTGTTTTATTTTATTTATTTATTATTTCCATATATTTTTTTACCTGTTATTCTTGCTGTCATTTTCGCAATTATGGTGACGATGGTATGCTCTCTTTCTCGTTGAGCAAGTGGTCTTCCTGGGCAATTTCGAATTTTAAAAGATATTTTCATTTATTTATTGAAGCGTCCATCATTGAAAGCGAAGTTTGATAATATATCATAAATTAATATTCCCATCGGACATAATATATAGTTTTTTCTTATATTTTTCCAAGTGAAAAGATTAATTTCGCAGACCCATCTACAACAGTGTAAATCCACTTCGAACAGTTGAAATATTTGTTGAAATTAAGGTAAGGTGGATGTTGAGATGACTAGTATAAACACCTAGAGGGGGTGAATAGGTGTAAAAACAATTTCTCGAGATACGGAAGCGATACTTTGGGCAAATGATAGAAAGGCAATTCTCTTCTTGTTAACAAAATAAAATACGATCAAAGTAAAACAGAGTGTAAGGAAGTGAAAGTTGAACACAGGATTTATAGTGGTTCGGCTTATTCCAAGCTTACGTCCACTCTTCGCACCGACAGACCCACTGGCTGGATTTCACTATGAACAAAAGAGATGTTATAGCACAGTCTTTCCTTGATTCCACAGTGTAGGTATTCTATCACACTTCCTCAAGGATTCTCACAAGTATAGACTCTCTTTTGCGTACAATATTTCGCTCAAATGAATTGACTAAACAACAAGGAGCTTCAGACTTTGAAATTCTTCTATCGCGCACTTCTCGAATAACTTAGAACGTTTTCCTTATATACTCCTTCATGCCATCATACCCGTTGGTACTTACCAAAGGAATTCCTCCAATCTACACATTAGACGGAATCAATTAGGAAGAACATTCAAGCTATTAAAGGAACATGTCGATAGCCCATCAATCCTGTTCGCCCATACAATCAGGATCTCGGTTTCCATAAGTAGAACCTTCCACGAATATTTCGCCAATCATCGGATCTTCGAATTAATCTCGATCAATCAAAGGATTCCGTTATGTCATATCCAGCCAAGAGATCTTCTCCAGTCGATAAGATCATATCCTTAATGAAACATCTAGTTCTGGATAGTCCTTCTTCAACGGATTAGAGACTGTCAATGAGGATAGACTTTGAGTCTTGAGTTTGGCTGTCCGGAGGTCTTTAAACTTTAAATAGCGAGTGCGGAGATCTTCGACTAGGCGATGGAAACGTTTTGTTAGCATCAAAACACTTCACGAAGATTTCTCCAATAATCTCCCCATTTTTGATGGTGACAAAACTTTCCTGCAAATTTGGACAACTTTGACCTGCAAAACATTTCTCAAACACATATGCATATCTTATAGAAATAAATGGCTAAATGAATAACACTAGAATCTGCAACCACAGAAAATAGGTTAGTATTGTATATGATAAAGCCATCCATAAGATATCAATAGTAGTTAATATAAGCAGTCAAGACCAAATCCAAATTCAGTTCACACATCTAGACACAAAAATAAAGTCGTAAAGTCAAACATCCAAATAATCTAAGTTAAGACAATCCAAATGATTAAAAGTTCAAAGTTTTTCAAATCTTGCATCTCTCCCCCTTTTTGTCAGTATTAAAAAGGTTGAGATTAAATAAAGTCAAGATTGCTTGGGAACTCGAACAAGCTGGAAATCTCCCATAGACCGAACGATGCCTTCCAACCTTTTCAAGTTTTCCTTCAGTTGAGCAATCTCCTCTCCCTTGGCCTTGGCCTGAATCTAAACAGAGAGGGCTTGGATTTGATCATTCAATGAAACCGAAGAAGCTTGACCTGCATTCTGCAAGTTTTGAACCTCGCATCCCAGAGCATAAATTTGACTGCGCATTTCCAAGAGAATATCCATAATTCTACAAAAATCTGCTATATTATCAGTCTGAGTACTTGTTTTGGCACGATCTGATGGAGTAAATGCAGACGATGCTAGATCAGCATAATCACGTAGATTTAGCGATGATACATCATGACCTTCCTCAGAAAATTGAGAGGCATAGATATCCTCTGGATCTACTGGAGAGCGACTGACTCCCTCACTGGTAGCAGGATATGAAGAGGATATTCCTCTTTTCTCTTGATCTCCCCGTTTTCATGCCTTCGGTGGAGAAGAACGTCCCTCGGGTTCTCCTTTTTCTTGATCTCTTTTCTCTTCTTCTTCTTTCTTAACTTTTTCCTTCTCAGCATCTTTCTCTTCTTCTTCCTTCTCCTCTGCTTCTTTCTCTTCTGCTTCCTTCGCCCTCTGTTCTGATTCTGTCTCTTGAACAGAACGACTTAGATTCTTCAGAGCAGAAATGGTGATGTTCTCCTCATCATCTTCATCTTCAATGATGAGAGCTCTTCTTTTCTTGGATGGAGCAACCAAGGGCTCCTTCCCTTTTCTTTTTGAAGAAGAGGTTTGATGAGATTTGACTAGAGTTTTCTCCTTGAATTTCTCCAACGCCTTGCTTAGTTCCTTCAGATGCATTTTGGTCACCATTTTCAGTCCTATCACCATATGATCGCACGATCGAGCACAAAGAATTTGTGTAGGCTGAATATTCATATGTCTGAATAACTTCATCACAAGACCAGGATAAGGCAATTGGCCCCTGTCTTTTACCACTACTCTATACATGTGGAAGAGAATGGTGTGAGGAAGAGAGAACTTTTTCCCTATTGATCGCATACATCGGTTTGCCTCGAGTTAGACACATCGGTCTTGGAGGTTGATTTCGGTGTGAGACAGTTGATCACAATTTTGTGAAGCAAGATGTTGTTCGCACGCATCCTTGAGTAGGTAATCCTCCCTTCGGTGTTTCTATCTTTAACAAGCTCCAGTGTGGCACGAGCAATTGAAACCTTGATGGGTTGATATCTTCCTCTTTCAACCCCAATCACATCCGCCAGCATATCCACATCAACCACAAAGTCCTGGTCTCGGACACTGAAAAATATTCTATTCGCATCCAAGAAACTAAGATTTGAATAGAAATATGCAGTTAATTGAGCATAGCCTTCTGTGGTATCGGACCAAAATTGCTCAAGTTGAAGTAGACCGAACTTTTCTCTCAAGTTCACATTCACAGCATCCAAGAAGTCGAAATCCACGCTCCTAGGGTTTATCACCCCGTGTTTCAATAATTTGGAGTATAGATCCTTCTATTCCTTTGATCTAAACAACTCCGTTCTTTTTCCTCGAACTTCCGCTGCAACACCCATCCTAGGTTGAAATTCGCTAAACAATTTATCATCATCATTTCCATCTGTCGGATTAAATCCCGCGACACGTGGATCACTCGGAATGTTTGCAAGAGCTTCCTCTGCCTTCCCTTTGGGAGCAATTCCCAAATTCTCCATTTTTTACAAAAAGATATACTCATTTCCATATCCCTTGTCTTTAAGAAAATCATCTACATAGTTCAACGGAGTACCAGTGCTCTTCAAAGCACGATAAAGCTTGTAAATAAAAGAGGGCTTTTGGATTCTTACAGGATCTGCATCCTCAATGATTTCTTCATCTTGTTGATGATCAACGCCTTGAGGACTAGATGGAGGAGAATGACGCGGTTGAGAATGTTGCGGGCTCTGTTGCTGACTCGGTAACTCCTCTTCCTCAGTGAGATCGAAATGAGTAGGCCCCTCACTCATTCTCTGTGGTCCCCTGCTTGCGATTCTTGAGGACTTTCTCGAAGAAGACATCTTTCTTTGTCGTTGAAAGATTCCTTGCTTGACTTTCCCAAGGAAAGATGACAACTTTTTTCGAAGATTAAACAAGAGAAGAAAAACAAGAATGGAAGATCGATGCTTTTTAGGGTTTTAGAGTTTTGAACGAAGAGAAACCGTCTGTATATAACTCAGTCGAAACGAGGGAATGCCAAACGATGCAATGGAAAGTGAAAAGGTTTCTTTAAAAATAACTGCCTTTTTTCTGCGAAAATAGTCATTTAAAAAAATAACTCCTTTTTCGAAAAGAAAACGATGCAATAATTACGTCGATTAAATATAGCAATAATCAAACACAGTAGATGATCGTACCTTTTCAAGATGAGATTCGAGAGAGAGAGAGAGAGAGAGAGAGAATAACTTACAGTCAAGGTCTTGAATGTCTGAGAGTCTCTAGACTTTAACTTCTTCAAGCTTCAAAATGTTGAGTCTGGAATGGATGATATCAAATTGATTTTTCTCCAAAGGCTTTGTAAATATATCCGCCAGTTGGTTCTTTGAATCAACAAATTGAATCGAAATTTCTCCATTTTGGACATGATATATAATGAAGTGATGTCGAATCTCTATATGCTTTGTTCTTAAGTGAAGAATTGGATTTTTGGTAATATTGATTGCACTTGTGTTGTCGCAACTAATCTCCGTGCATGAATCTTCAATTCCAAAGTCTCTTAGCTGTTGTTTTATCTACAGAATTTGTGAACAACAATTTCCGAGAGCTACATACTCTACTTCTGCTGTAGAGAGAGCTACTGTACTCTGCTTCCTTGAAAACCAAGACACTGTCCTGCCTCCAAGTAGCTGACAAGTACCTGAGGTGCTCTTTCTATCAACTCTGCATCCAGCTAGATCTACGTCTGAGTATCCAAGAAGAGTAAAGTCTCCCTTTTTAGGATACCAAAGGCCGATGCTTGAAGTTGAGGCAATGTATTTGATAATACGCTTTGCAGCACTTAAATGAGATTCTTTAGGGTTTGCTTGGAATCTGGCACAAATACAAACACTAAACAAAATATTGTCCAATGATAAAGAAGTGAGCCAATGATACTCCTGTATAACTTCTGATCGACTTTCTTTCCTCCTTCATCTTTGTCTATCTTCAAGGAACTTGACGTTGATATATCAGCCTTTTTGCAATTGTCCAGTCCAAACTTTTTGACAAGATTTTTAGCATACTTTTCTTGATGAATAAAAGTTCCCTCCTTCAATTGCTTTACTTGAAGTCCGAGAAAGAATGTTAACTCACCAATCATGCTCATTTCAAATTCATCCTGCATAGTTTTAGAGAATTTCTTGCACAGACTTTCATTAGAGGATCCAAAAATAATATTATCGACATATATTTGCACAAGCAGAAAACTCTTACTTTCTCTTTTAATAAAAAGAGTAGTGTCTACTTTACTTTTAACAAAACCATTTTGAATTAAAAACTTACTCAGTCTGTCGTACCAAGCTCGAGGTGCTTGTTTTAAGCCATACAAGGCCTTTTTGAGTCTGAATACTGAGTCTGGTTTCCTTGGGTCTTCCAACCCAGGTGGTTGTTCCACATAGACTTCCTCATGGATGAATCCATTTAGGAAGGCACTTTTGACATCAATTTGGAATAACTTGAAATTTTTATGACAAGCAAATGCAAGTAATAGACGAATTGCTTCTAACCTTGCTACTAGTGTGTAAGTCTCGTCATAGTCTATCCCTTCTTCTTGCGTGTATCCCTTGGCCACGAGTCTTGCCTTGTTTCTTATGACTTTTCCTTTCTCATCCATCTTGTTCCTGAAAACCCATTTAGCTCCAATAATAGATTTACCTTTTGGTTTAGGAGTCAATTCCCATACATCATTAATTCTGAATTGTCTGAGTTCTTCTTGCATAGCTTCAATCCAGCTTTCATTTGATAAAGCTTCATCTATGCTTTTGGGTTCTATTTCAACTTTCTTGTTTTTGTCATTATTAATGTGGTTTTAGAGTGCATTTTTTTTAAGGAAAAAATTGGAAATAACTTGTTCACTTTCCCAATAAGATCTAATGTATTTTTAAATTCAAATTATCAAAAAAAAGAAATAAATTATATGCGCATCTAAATGTCAATATTTATGTACTTTGTAAAATCTCATATAAAATGGTTGGGACACTATTTAATTTCAGATTTACTCTTAATTTCATCGAATTTTCATATACAAGTTGAGTAATAAGAGCCACAGCACTAGACTCTTCGCGCCTTTTGGATCTTGTGCGAATTCCTTCATTAATGTCGTCAATAATAAGATCTTTGGGATGACTGGACTTGTGCTTCCAGTTGCTACTTGATTTGTCAGGTTGATGATCACTTTCTTCATTTGATTCTTCAAAAAACATTTGTTGTTGGTCTTTCAGAGTCTGAGCTGCTTCTTGAGATTTAGACTTCGTAGAGTCTGGAGCAGGTTCATATTCTTCAAGATGAGTTTGAGTGGATTCATTTTACATAGAGTCTTGGAATTTAACATTCATTGATTCTTCCACAGATTGAGTCTTCTTGTTGTAGACTCTGTACGCTTTGCTTGAGGTTGAATATCCAAGGAAGATTTCTTCATCTGACTTTTCTTCAAACTTACCAACTCGATCATTTGCATTTTTCAATATAAAACATTTGCATCCAAACACATGAAAATATGAAACGATAGGCTTCGTTTCTTTGAATAGTTCATAGGGGGTCTTTTCTAGAATAGGTCTTAGAAAAACTCTATTGATAATATAACATGATGTTGAAACTGCCTCAGCCCAAAATCGTGAAGAGATATTGCTTTCAATTAAAAGAATTCTAGCAATTTCTTGAAGAGACTATTCTTCCTTTCCACAACTCCGTTTTGTTCTGGAGTATATGGAGAAGAGAACAAATGCTGAAAATCAGATTCATCACAAAATTTTGTAAAATCTTGATTTTCAAACTCACCTCCATGGTCTATTTTTATACTTGAAATAACATACCCCTTTTCATTTTGAACATTCTTAGCAAATTTTTCAAAGTAAGAGAAAGTTTCAGACTTACTTGACAAGAAATATACCCAAGTAAATCGTGAGTAGTCATCCATAATTACTAGGCAGTATTTCTTACCTCCAATGCTCTGTGTTCTGGTTGGTCCAAAGAGATCCATATGCAAAAGATGTATTACACGGTTAGTGGAAACTTGATTTATTGGTTTAAAGGATTTTCTTACCTGTTTCCCCAATATACATGGTGTACATAGATCAGACTTTTGGTATGATAAATTTGGTAGACCACAAACAAGCTTCTTTGCTGAGATTTTGGCTATCTGCTTCATGTTGATATGCCCAAGCTTTCTGTGCATAAGCTTGCTTCGTTTTGTATTGAAATTAAGCATTGTGATTCTTCTGGTTTCACATCCAAGAGATATATATTTCCATGTCTTCGACCTATAAATGACTGAGTATAGTCTTTACTGGTTCATAAACAAGTACCCTCTTGAAAGTGGATTCTGAAACCGGTATCACACAGCTGACTGACACTGAGCAGATTGTAGTTGAGTCCTTCAACTAAAGAAACATTGCTTATTGTGAGATTTCCAATCTTTACAGTTTCAAATCCCACAATTTTTCCTTTGCTGTTTCCACAAAATGAGACTTTTCCACCATTCACTTGAACGAGCTTTATGAAGCACTTTGAATCTCCTGTCATATGTTTAGAGCATCCACTATCTAGATACCATTTTACATTTTTCTTAATAGTGACCTGCATTTAAAAGAGAAACTCAAACTTTCTTTGGTATTCAAATTTTCTTGGGTCCATTGGTGTTAGTATGATATGCAGTTTTTGCCCAAACATCTTTAACAGGTTTCCAAACCATAGGACATTCTTTTTCAAAATGATCTGCACTATTGCACTTTGAGCATCTGAGAGTATTGCGACCTACTGGTTTTACAAAGGTCTGTTTAAAATGATTTTTATAAGCATCTCTTGTAGGTCTTTATTTGATTCTTTCTTTCACTTTAGGAAAATCAATTAGAGGAATGGTTTCAGCAGTCATTCCCAAACCAGATTTATTGAAATAAGATCTTTGAACAGAAAGTATTTTTTCCAGTTTTTCAGATCCTAAAGAAAATCTTTTGGAAATATTTGAGATATCAGTTTTTAAGAAAGCATTTTCTTTTAAAAGGTTATCTTCACTTTCTTGAAGAGAAGAAACATTCTTCTCTAAGCATTTCACTTTTTCTTCCAAAACATTTTCTCGTTGTTTTAGAGCTGAATTTTCCTTTTTGAGTTCGGAAATTCTTTTGAGAGAAGTCTTAAGACTAAAACATAATTCATTAATTTTGAAACTTTAATAGGGATTTTGAAGTTACTAACCCCAAATTCACTTTCTAAGTCTGAATCTGTTTCGGAGTTCGAATTTGAATCCAATTGTGCCATTAGACATATGTTGGCATAATCATCATCACTATCTTCGCACTTTGTATCACTCCAGGTTTCTGCTTTGAGAGACTTTTGATACTTTTCAGTCTTTCCTTTCTTCTTCCTCAGAAGAGGACAATTAGGTCTGATGTGTCCCTTTTTCTTACATTCAAAGCATACTACATCTTTGTTTGATTCATCATCTTCAGCAGACTTGGTCTGATGCTTTTGAAAACTTTGTTTCTTTGAATTGAATCTTCTTCCTTTTTTGTTCAGCTTTCTGAATCTTCTTATCATGAGAGCAAGCTTCTCATCATCCATATCGTCTTCAGAATCTGAAACATCAAAATCATCATTAGATTTTAATGCAATGGATTTCTTACCTTTAGGGTCTTCGTCTTCATTGATTCGTTCAACTTCATAAGATTGAAGAGTTCCAATCAACTCATCAACAAATAGAGGCATGATTCTTTGGGTCTCTCTGATTGAGGTATTTATATGATTCCAATCCTTGGAGAGTCCACGCAGTAGCTTGTTTACTTTTATGGGATCAGAAATTGATTGACCTTGATTTTTGAGACCATTCGCAATATCTGTAAAACGACTAAACATGTCAGTTATAGATTCTCCCGATTTCATTCTGAAGGCTTCGTATTGACTGAGGAGAATGTTAATTCTAGTCTCTTTCACTCGATCGGTTTCTTCATAGGTAATGTGTAATCTATCCCAGACTTCTTTTGCTGTAACACAAGAAGATATTCTGTTATATTCAGTAGGTAACAAAGCACAATACAAAGAGTAAATTACTTTTGCATCAAGAGGTTGTCTCTTGATTATCTCTTCCTGAGTCATTTCACTAGACTCAACAACTTCTTTTCCTCTGTCTGAGACAGATGCAGCTTTTGGAGTAATTCCTCTTTCTACGACATCCCATTCCAGAGGATCCTTTGATCTTAGGAACGTTTTCATCTTGTTCTTCCAAATATTGTAATCCTTTCTATCAAAGTAAGGCGGTCTGGTATTGCTTTGCCCTTCTACTAGCCTTAGAGCCAACATACTAGCCATGGATCTTTAACTCTGAAGTAAAACACTTCAAACAAAGTGAGTACACGAGTTCTGATACCAATTGAGATGACTAATATAAACACTTAGAGGGGGTGAATAGGTGTAAAAACAATTTCTCGAGATTCGGAAGCGATACTAGGCAAATGATAGAAAGGGAATTCTCTTCTTGTTAACAAAATGAAATACGATCAAAGTAAAACAGAGTGTAAGGAAGAGAAAGTTGAACACAGGGTTTATAGTGGTTCGGCTTATTCCAAGCCTACGTCCACTCTTCCGCACTGACAGCCCACCGGCTGGATTTTACTATGAGCAAAAGAGATGTTACGGCAAAGTCTTTCCTTGATTCCACGGTGTAGGTATTCTACCATACTTCCTCAAGGATTCTCACAAGTATAGACTCTCTTTTGCGTACAATATTTCGCTCAAATGAATTGACTAAACAACAAAGAGCTTCAGACTTTGGAATTCTTCTATCGCGTACTTCTCGAATAACTTAGAACGTCTTCCTTATATACTCCTTTATGCCATCATACCCGTTGGCACTTATCAAAGGAATTCCTCCAATCTACCCGTTAGACGGAATCAATTAGGAAGAACATTCAAGCTATTAAAGGAACATGTCGATAGCCCAACAATTCTGTTCGCCCATACAATCAGGATCTCGGTTTCCATAAGTAGAACCTTCCACGAATATTTCGCCAATCAACGGATCTTCGAATCAATCTCGATCAATCAAAGGATTCCATTATATCATATCCAGCCAAGAGATCTTCTCCAGTCGATAAGGTCATATCTGTAATGAAACATCCAGTTTTGGATAGTCTTTCTTCAACGGAGTAGAGACTGTCAATGAGGATGGACTTTGAGTCTTGAGTCTGGCTGTCCGGAGGTCTTTAGACTTTAAATAGCAGAGTTTGGAGATCTTCAGACTAGACTGATGAAAACGTTTTGTTAGCATCAAAACACTTCACGAAGATTTCTCCAACGAGATGTAATCAAAATTCACAAGACCAAAAAATAAAAGCAAAAACATAAGCTTTTGCCTAGCCATCAGAATTTGTGGATGAAAATCTTGTTGTCACTTGGTTTATATTTTGTCTTCTTTTTTTTTTTTATTATTCCCTCCCCTTTTTTAAACTGTTCTATTTGGAATTATACGAATGGAGTTGTCCTGGAACTGATCTGGGAAGAATTTGGAATATTATTCACGAGAACCTTACCACCAAAAATTCAAGAATTCCCCAAGGCTTTTCTCCCACAGCCTGTTTGCCTTTGTACAACTTACGGAAAGCTATCTGCAACAACAATGGTGGGCCTTTCTAAGGATCCTAGCACCAGCTGTGACCAATGCCAGTCAGAATTAAAATATAAATTAAAATAAAAAAACCTATATTTTTTTCTTTCTATGATTTTAGATATGGGTTCTCCAGAGAATTTTCATTTATCAACAATAATAATAATAATAATATCTATCTTCGATTATAACTATTCGAAATTCGTACGAGTGTGTGTGATGAAAGATTGTCTTGGACTTCTTTTATTCCTCCTTTTTTTTTCATGCATTTAGTGGGTTGATGAGAGTCAGTGTTGAAGATCATTTTGTATTAATTGCTGATATAGTCAAGGGAATGCTTAGGAACCTGCTAAATTACATATATATTTTTTTGTGCTTTAGTATTTAAATAAGGAGTTGGGAAGATAAAGGAAGGATAAGATCTATGGCGTACATTAAATGAGGGCAGGGTAAGGTGTACGTAGGTAGGACAATAACGTGAGGAGGATTTTGCTTTTGCTTTATTTTATGTATTTGCCAAATCAGATGCTTGACCTGAAGACTATGTTAGAATATTTAAATAATAAATCACGGACTACTCATCTTCAAGGAAAACTAAGGTCCTGAGTTCAAATCTTTTAGGCCCCTATTTACCTCCCCAATTAAATTTCCACGCTTAATACTAGGAAAAAAGACCAAACTAAGCATGAGACAGTGTTACCGCCTTCATCTAGATAGAATCAACTACTTTCTTCAAGAGACACATTTCTCTCACTCAATTGACCAAATAGAATCAACTTGTTTGAGACACCACTCAATTACTTGATGGAGTCAATTTCCAAGACTTTTGTGTTCGATTAATTAAGCTGTGCCTTAGATAGTGAAGGGATTATGTGCTTTCGCTGTGTGAAAATTCAGAAAAAGAAGAAAAGGGTGGATTGAAATATAATTGATCGACATATTAAATCGATCAGGAATCGAAGTGGCTGTGAACTCGATGTTTTTTATTACACAGGAATGTTCTGAAGGCAACAATAGAAGTGTCCCATGTTGGGGAAGTGAACTTCCAGTGCACCCACCTGGATCATCTCGACGAGAACTGGCGGATGAAGCAAGTCGGCGCCATTATCCAGTCGAGCAATTCTCCCCACATCTTGGCCGGTGGCCTCAACTCTCTCGACGAGACCGATTACTCGCAAGAACGGTGGACTGACATCGTCAAGGTATGTACATTTCTGTCATGTTTGATGTGATATTTGTTAGCACGTCAAACTCGATTAGTAAATAGCTTAAGCTACGGCGATTTTGTAATCATGGGCACCTGTGTTTGTTACAGTACTATGAAGAGATGGGAAAACCGACCCCAAAGGTTGAAGTCATGAGGTTTCTGAAGAGCAAGCAGCACACAGATGCTAAGGACTTTGCCAGAGAATGCGAGTCCGTGGTCGTCATTGCCAAAGGACAAAGTGAGAACTCACTTGTCCGCTTTCCCATCTTTCGAATTTTCTTTTTCGCTCTATCAAATGGCTAATCTGAGGTGCGTTTTGAGCACGATGCCTCTCGCTCGATGATCACATGATAGCTTTCATAACATTTGAAGTGATCATGTTGAATACATACATCCATTGTTGTCATCACTTTGTCGATATCAACCTTTGATGTGAAAATCCGTGGTATAAAAATTGAAGTCCAAAGTCTTTTTTTGTAGTGATTATTGTCTAAATATGTAATTTGAAACTATTTATTCTATTGCAAGTGTGCAAGGGACGTGCAAATACGGAACGAGGGTGGACTACCTACTAGCGTCACTAGATTGCCCATACAAGTTCATTCCGGGGTCATATTTGGTCTTGTCATCGAAAGGGACATCGGATCACCACATCGTAAAGGTCGACGTAAGAAAATGCAAAAACAACCCTCCCCATGAAAGCAATGGCAACAACAATAAAATTACAAAGAAAAGGCGACGACAGCGCAAGCACCAGGCCGTTGTAAAGATCTCAGGCACAGCTCCTCCTTCAAAGGGTATATGGACGACGAACACATTAAGCAAAGTCGAATGACATTGCATTTACATCTCCCTTTTCTTTCCACTCTTTTCTCAGCTGCTGCTCCTGTTGCTGCTGTTGAGTGATCTTGGGCATGCTGGCTTCGTCAATCTCTGTGTAAATCTTCGATTGTTTTGTGCATCTTGTCTTCTCTGTTTTTTTTTTCCTTCAGTTTAGAGTTGAAGAGTTGAAGAGGGGAGGGTTCTGGTGTGATGGCTTCCTCACATCTGTATAGATTTCGACACGACAGAAGTGAATTCTTACGTTTCAACTAGGCATTGGAGTCGAGCGGTTCTGGCAAGTTCTTTTTCAGTATTTTATGCCTTTTCTTTTCGCTTGTAATCTTAACTGCAGGATTCAGATTAGTTTTGTCGAGGGCGACATCTCAAGTTGACTTTGCTGAGGTTGAGGTTAGAGAATGCGATCTTGTATCTTTAGATTTAACTGAAAGTTGAAACGTCTTAGATTAGAATCCTTGGAATAAAATTCAAATTTCGAAATTGAATTTTTTTTTGCTAAGTTGGACATCAAGTGATTGATAAAAGACCCAAATATTTCAAATGAAATACCTTTAAAAAGCAAATAAGGAAAAAAAAAAAAAAAGCTGCGAAGTCTGGTAATTATAAATTCTAAACATTTGTGACAGTAGTCAATGTTTTCATTCTTTGCAATCTACTTCGACATCTTAACAAATACCTTCTGTGAGCTCTAAATGGCGCCTTAATGAGCACTATAAGTAAAAGTGTAATGAAAAGAGAAAGAAATAGATTTTCAGACATCGTTGGCTGATGTATCATGCTAATTAGCTTATGAATAAAAAACTGCCTCTCCCTTATAATGGTTGGCGAACTGCGCCCCTTGCATCAGCATAGTAGAGGATGCAAGTATCTCTCAGTTGGCGTATACTCTTCAATTGATCCTCCTTGATGTAATTTATATCGATTGAATTATTTATTTTGATTTTGCTTGGGATCTCAATTTAGAAAATCATGGGATCTAAAGCTCATATAACAACAAGAGGAATTAAAAAAAAAAAAAAGTTAAGACACTGTGTCAATACCGTTAACTGGTAAGAATCCCGGTACTTGCGACCTTGCAGGTCTGCTGCTCGAGACCTCACTAATATATGACATTAAAAATAAAAATAAATTTTAAAACTTTTTTTTAATGAGACAGAAAGATAATTAATCATTAATATTTGATACTTCTGCCATTTGTTTAAGGGCTATGCTAGTAGGTCACATGACACATTCAATGACGTTTTCACTGCACATGTTCATTTTTTTTCTACAGTGATATAGTCGGTTATTAAAATGTTGTATTTTTTTCCCTTTTTGTTGCGAATTTCCCTTCTATAAATCATGAACACGAGCACGTGCACAAAATTTTTTCGTTGAAATAAGTGGTCTATTCAGCACCTGCTGATACCTTTAATTGTTTTCTATATTGTGAATAAATTATTAAATGATGATTGGACAAATCATTAAACAGAAAAATCTCTTGACGAAATGTATACTAGATTATCTTGCGTGTGTATGCCGAAGATCTAGACATACACTATTGTATTTTAGGGTACAAGATTGGCTCTCTCTTTGTCACTGATTTTGTAAGTGTCCTATTGCCTTTGGATGGTAATTCTTTTTGTAACTGTTCGACTTTAAAATCGGCAATGACCAGGAGTAACCATCATCGATCAAGCCCTCTTAAGTGAACACTTAAAAAGAATTAGTCTCTTAATTGCTTGAATTGTGTTAAATTATAGGTATTGTTTGTAGATATCATGAATAATGGGAAAATTTCCAAAAAGATCCTAAATCCATTGCACTTTAGCTAATTAAGTCATAAATCTTTTAATTACGTCAATTGAATCCTAAACCTTTTCACATTTTGCCAACTGGGTTTATTGGGCCAATTTTTAAGAAAAACTCACTAATGTGAATGCCAGCTGTCTTACGTAGGATGGTTGATACTAATGTTGGCAAATTCTTATAATTTTTTTAAATGGAATTTTTTAATTTTTTTAATTTTTTTATTTTATTATGGCTTGTGAGAGTCGTTGGGTCCTTGCAGCTACTAGTGAAGACTCAATGACCCTCGCCAGACATGGCAAAAAAAAAAAGTAAAGGAGGAAAAGAAAAGAAAAGAAAAAAAAAAGGAAAAGAAGAGAAAAAGGTTCATAAAAATTCAAAAAAATGTTAAAATTTTTAAAAATTTTTTCCATGTTAGCACCACTTATGCCACATAAGATAACTAGTGTCCATGTCAGTGATTTCCTAACAAAATTGGCTAGATGAACTCAATTGGAAAAATGTGAAAATGTTTAAAATTCAATTGGCAATGACTGAAAGATTAATGACCGAATTGGTAAAAGTACAATGAGTTTTTTCTGGTAATTTTCCCATGACTAACTAGCATCTCTCTTCCATCCTGATTTTGATCATAGTTTAAACAGGGCAAAGTCCCAAACTTATCTAAAGAACTTAAATCTCCAAAAGAGATGCAATATCTAGTATAAAGTTCACACTTTATGACTTGTGTCCAATCACATAGCGTTGCTGGAACAGATAGTTTGGAGACATGTTTCAGCTGGTCATCTTATATGCTAAACATGATATCATAAACAAACCACTAAGAAGGTTAGTTAGTAACCTTTTTTTTATCGTTTGCCAAGCATGTCGTCTCCATCATCTTTCAATGAATTCTCAAGTGACATTTGTAGAGAAAAGTTTTCATCTCGGCTCACTGGCAAACTGAAAATTGTAATGGTCAAGAGTAAACGGTCAGGATGAGCAACGATATTTAAAAGCACTTGTGTAGTTCTTCGCCCGTTAGTATGCTAGACGTGGAAAATGTCGAATCAACATCAATTTAACACTGTCTTTATTCGATAGCTACAGAACTATGTAAGAAAACACAAGGAATGAGAAGAGAATCCCGAAGCTCTAGACACGGCATGACCATGAAAAATCCACCGAGAGCTGGTTTTTGTCCTCGGAGTAGATGTGAAAAATGTGGCAGAATTAAAGAATAAGCAGAGATTCTTTGTATCTAGCACTGTAAGCTTGCTCGATGTAGAGTGAAACAAAGGGACATTGCATAGAGTTTGTACTTACATGAAGTTCACGATGGCCGGGAGCAATCCACGCCCCATGACCTCAACTTAAGTGCATCACCGTATCAATAATCAGTTCTTCCACAAGTGGAATTGATACGCAACTTACGCCCGAATTGTCCTCTATTCACCTTTCACTTGGGGACGGTTTTCCATGAATCTCTTCGAGCTCCTCGAGCCTGTTATTGAGGGCTCTTCTAAGTGAGGCCATCTGGATATGATCGTTTGCTTCTGGAAATCGGTTTATGGAGACCTCGAAGTTCAGCCTATGAATTTTGCTGTACACTAGACAGGTCCTGTTCGTACTGCGAACACTTATGTGAGGTTTGAATTGTTCTCGCCTTCCTTTCATGGTGCAGCAGAGCAACAAATGTCAAAGGAATTGGAAGAGACAGTTCCACAGCCTCCTGTCACAAGGAATGGTCTTTCTCATCAGGATGATTCTCCAATGAGCGTGATGAACTGCAGGAATAAGTAAGAAACTCGATTTTTGAGATGTTTCTGTCTCATATCGTTTACTTTTTCTCCATTGCGTCTAACATATTACCTACTCTAGTGATTAGCTTAACTTTTCATTTCAATCTGAAAGCTACTTACCTACATTTATAGGATTCTTAATATAAATTACCTGCTCGTGCACACTATCTTACTTGGCGAATTCTGTCATCTGCACTAGTTTAAATACATGCATCATTCGAGAGCTCAAGTGCCTTTGATGGCTTGTGGCCTGACGCATGGTGAAATTGTTTTTTTGCCTCGTCAAAAGTGTTGCTTCAGAGGACCTGAATATTCTTTTGAAAGTGATGCTTCAGAGGACCTGAACATTCTTTTGAAAGGAATCGTCTGTTTAGATGATCATAATTGCTACCATTGGTAGACCACACTACCAATAACAACATGATAGTCACAGTGTGCATTGTAGTCGAACAACGTACGTAGTTTCAACTTCGAGTTGTGATGCTAACTGTGCTCGCACTTGTGGTTCTAAAATGTTGATGAACAGAGCTGAATCTGACAAGCTACTGGCCATTCCTGTCGGTTTTGTTGGATCAGAAGAGGCGGTAAGGTCTGCTCCACATCTTGTACCTGGCGGAAATCTTGCTTGTCCTTCATTGGAAGAACAAGGAATGAGAATAAATGCTGCATTAGACGCTGCACATGCACCAATTTCTCATCTCTCGAACCTCATTGCCGACGGTCACCGGGCTGCAAACTTCAGGGGGCCTTTCCAACCATCAGACTTTTAATGGCTCGAAGCTTGAGCCACTTGGATTCATACCCTATCCCTTACTTTCTCTGGAGGTATTTATGATATTTAGCACTTAGCTCGACATTCTGCGTCGTCAATCCTACTTGGTTTGGACTACCTACTGGCGAATCTCTTCATTTAAAGGTTTGGCTTGGAATATTACTTGTCAGCATAGTTGCATAGACATGGCGGTTCTGTTCTTTTACCCATCAGTGCATTCAACTCGTGGTGCAACAATCTGAAAAAAGCTTTTAATATGCTATTTGAGAGTCAGCTTTCAGCAGTGATCTCGAACAATTTCGTGTTCTCCAAACCGAGACTTGTTCAGAGTCATTGAAAGCTTTCAATTTCTGACCTTGTACTAGGAAGGTCCTTCCTGCTTTTATCTGTTTCTAGATACTTCAAAAACCATCTAAAGTAATTGAAAAGACCATGCGGAAAAAGTTAATTGCTGTTGTACTTGGCGAGGCAACCCAGGTTTAAGTAGCAGCATGCACTTTTGCTACTTCTCTATGTATTCTTACTCCTGATGAGTGGCGTTGTTTGTACCTTCCATTCAGGAGTACCTTGCTAATTCGGCATCAGGTCAGGGTTCTCTGTCTGCAATATCTGAGTGAAGTGGATATCGAGCGTTCCTTATCAACATCGGTGTTTGGAGGAATGTTTGCTAAGCAAGAAAACTCATGTGCAGGGGACAACAGTGAGGAATATAGTACTCGTTTGGAAGAATGTAAGGCACCATCTCATGACTTATCATCGAGTGAATGCACAAATTCTTACTGCACTGAGATATTGTGCTTTTGTGATACATCACATCCTCTAACATGACATCACATGTTCAATTTCTATTCATCGTAAAGGCAAAAATTGATAGCCACAATCGTTCATCTGTTAGGTCGAAGTCAGAGATTGCTTGAGCATGTAGCTGATGACGAGCTGGTTGATCGAGCGGGGGTTGAAGGGTGGGGGTGAGAGCTTTTGATGGAAACAAGAGAGATTCGTTGCTCATAATGCAAACATTACCATGAAGAAAAAATTACATTGTTTGTTATGCCAAGAGGGTTCACACAAAACAAAAATTATAATGAATGCCATACAACATTCATTGTCATTTATAAAACATGGACATAATGAGTCTAATAGAAAACACCGATGCTATATGAAAAACATGTAAAAGCTTCATAGATTACATTATCAATGATGGTACATGCTGATAGTATTAATTATATTTTGCATCTCATTTCTACAAGATGAGAACAATCAGACAATACATGATTTTGTAAACTCATTGCCATGGTCAAATTGATAACTGCTAGAAATTATCGGAGCACTTGACGAAGATGAGACCATTTCAAGTTCTATCTCATTGTTGTCCTTATTAGTCGGTGCCTCTCCAAGATACCAAAGTGGTTTTGGAGGCAGTTGCAGTTTATCGATATCTCCTTCAAGCATATTTAGGACTATCCTCATTGACGGCCGATCATTAGGGCTTAGCTGTATGCACCATAGCGCAACGATTATCATCTTCCTCGTTTCTCTTTCCTCTTCTATGACTTCTACCCTTTCAATCTCCTTTTCTTTGCTGAGTTGATCATAAATCCACCAAGGAAAGTAAATTTGACTTGAATGTGCTGCATGTGTATTTGTATTTCTCCTTCTACCGGCCATTTCCATCAACATCATCCCAAAACTGTAAACATCGGCTTTATAAGAAATGCCACCAATGTCTTTGTAGAATAGCTCAGGTGCCATATAACCCAAGGTTCCTCTTGCTGCAGTCAATGATACTATGCTATGACCGATGGGATAAAGTCTTGCAAGTCCGAAGTCAGAAATTTTCGGAGTAAAACTTTGGTCTAGGAGAATGTTGTGAGGCTTGATATCAAAGTGTAGAATTTGCATGTCACATCCCCGATGTAGATACTCTATCCCTCTAGCTATGCCAAGAGAGATCTCATGCATTTTCTTATAATCAAGAAGATCAATACCATCCTTATTTGAAATGTGTTTATCCAAAGAGCCATTCGGCATGAAATCGTAGACTAGAGCTTGTTTGGAGTAATCGAAGCAAAAACCAACAAGTTGCACTACATTGATGTGGTGGATCCTTCCAATTGTGGCCACTTCACTAATAAAATCTTGGCCATTAGATTCTGGTTTGTTCAAAATCTTAACCGCAACTTCATTGCCACTTCTAAGGATTCCTCTGTACACAGAGCCATATCCTCCCTCACCTAATTTGCATTTGAAATTTTTTGTAATCTTCTTAATATCCAAATAAGAGTACCTTATGGGCAGAAAATTGTTGTGAGCTTGTAAGAATTCTTCGATGTTTGTGTCGATCGCTTGGTGCCTTCTCATCCACTTATAGATCAGAAGTATCAGCATACATAGAGCTCCGAGTATGAATTTTGCTGCGACGTAGTTGGCTACATAGAAATTGTCCATAGATTAGCGCAGTGCAATAAATTTTTGGTAAACATAATTGTTTTTAATCAGAGTGCTTCTTGAGATCATCATAGTTGTGAGGAGAACAGGCCCAGCAGTCATACCCAAGAAAAAGGCGAGGCGCCAACCTACAATTTCCGCGTACCAATGCTTGGCCCACGCAGAATAACGGTTGCCTGCAACAGATTAATTAGAGTCGGTGATCAATCAATGAAGAATTAAATTTATCATTTTAGCAGTTAAACATAAATATAATTTACTCTCCTTGACAAGCGCTCAGATCACAACTTAATTCAATTCACCTAGAATCCATGCCATCGTAGCATGACATTTTCTCTTGAAGAAAAAAAACGATTTTGCTTTTGTTCACCTATATATACCAAATGATTCATAAGTTCACGTCTCGCTCCGCGTAATTCCAATTTACAAACGTCATCCAATACGCGTGCAGTTTATTCAACCGCATAACAATAACAGCCATGCAAGGGACACGAGCAACAACTAAATCAACCATTTTTCCCCAAACAAAAATGAAGTAACAATGTCAAATCCAGAAAAAGCTCCAAGATTCGTAAAATAAACGAGAGCAGTGCATGCCGACCCTACCAAGAAATCTATTTAAACTTTTCTACTTAAGTGATGTGGCAATTTTTTCTATTATGTTTTTAAAGAAACTAGTGTCTTAATGTGTGGATTTTATTAAAAATACCCAATTAAAACCTGCCATGTCACTTCGTAAGTATATTTTGATCAGATCTCTTAGTGAAGCTAGCATTTAAGGAAAGGAGGAGGAGGAGGAAGAAGAGAAAAAGAAAGAACAGCTTAAGGGAACGTCGCTTACGGATACGATAGCCGCAGTGCCCCCTTCGGTTAATAAAACTTAAGAAGTGACATGGAAGGTATATTTCCAAATAGCCGTAGGGCGGATAGGAGAGAGTGAATCCCTCGACCATCTTGTTGTGGAGGTCCTTGTATGGTAAGCTCCCATACTGATCCCCTTTCCGCCATGAGATTTGATCCGATGGGCATGCCATCATGGTTACGGTGCAAGAGTCCTTGATATCCCTTGCTCGTAGATCTCCATGTACAGCGTATGAGTACACCTTCATTTGGGAAAAATAAGGAGTTGTGTCGGCAGAGTGTGCGCCCTCAATACATGGTTTGGCATCAATATAAGAAGTAGAAGTAACAGGTTGTGGGCACTTCATGAAGGCCACAATGGCATTGTAATATGACAATCCATATAACTCACCAAATGGACTAGTAGTCCAATTGAAGATCGTCAATGGGTAATGAGGAAGGGATGAGCAATTACCCTTCTGCAGTCCATCATCAACCACTGTGATCTCACCAGAGAAGTCATTTTGGTGAATAGAGAAGTAATGAATAGACTTCACATAATATCGGCCAGCATTTAAATATAGAACAGTGCGGTTATTTTCACAAGCTAGCTCATACCAAGAGTGACCGCAATCTTTTGGATCGTCTTTCAATCGAAAAGGATAACTTATATTACGGATCTCACCGCAAGATGAAGGGGCACACAAGTGATTCTTCTTCGCATCGCAACTTATCCCTAACAATAGCAGAACATGCAATATGAGAAGTAAAACAGGGAGCATGAATATCGAGCTGCGAGAAATAATCATCTCTTTATGGTTTGGTCTGATGCAATGAAGTTTTAGCTCACTTGGTAATGCGAGGATGCTTAATAAAGGGTTGGGAATCATCGGTCATCGAAATGTCCAAGTCAACCCTAAAACAAAGTCTAATGAAGAAAGACTTAAAAAGTATGGCCCAGCAAAAACACGATCTCAAGTGAAGAAAAAGTGGGTGATGGAAATTGCAGCCCTTGCAGTCAATGCGACAAAAACACGGTGTTGGAATTATTTATGGTGTGGCTTTCACGTTGATTCGAAAAGAAACTTCTCTGCAGTTTTCCAAATTTGATTTTCTTGGCAAATTGACTCTTTTCAATTTTACTTCAATAAAAAAAGAATCGTTTTCAATGTTATGTACCCTAAATTGAATCAAAATCCTTTCAAGTGAGGCATTGGCATTAAATTTTATTTTCAAGGCCAATATTCTCACGGTGGTGGGCTCACACGATTATACCTATCCATTTCCCGCATCAGGTCATCATCCGATAAGAAAGTCATCATGGTTATGTTGCAAGAATCCTCGATGTCCTTTACTTGTAAACCTAACCCATAAATAGCGTATGAGCACACCTTCATTTGGGAAATATTAGGGGGCGTATCGGAAGAGTATGCTCCCTCAATACATGGTTCAGTATTGATATACGAAGGATAAGCAACGGGCTGTGAGCACTTCATGAAGACCACTGCAGAGGATGAAGCATTTTGATAGTATGGATACCGATCGCTCAAGTTGGAGCTCGCCAATGAGAAACGAGGGAGGGATGAGCAATTACTTTTTTGCAATCCATCGTCAACCACCGTGATTGCGCCCAATATTTTATCCCCGAAATTATTATAATTGTCAATCCACTTCACATGATATCGACCAGCATACAAATATAGAACGGTGCGATTATTTTCACAAGCTAGCTCATACTCAGAGCGGCCGTAGCTTTACGGGTCACCTTTCAATCGAAAAGGACAGCGTATGTCATGAACATCACCACAAGATGAAGCAGTGCACAAGCTATTATTCTTCACACAGCAACTCATCCCTAGTAGCAGTAGAACATGCAATTTGAAAAGCAAAACATGAAACATGCTCATGGAGCTTAGAGACTTCTTTGTCTCTCTATCGTTTGATCTAATGCAATGAAAGTTTTTGCTAATTGGTAAATATGAATGAAAAGCGTCGGGTCTTCGGTCATACAAATGTCCAAGTCAACCAATAAAGCAAGTCTAGTGAAGAAAAAGCGTGTATCACGTGGAAATTGTGACCCTTGCAATCTACGTGACAAAACACAGTGTTGGAATTATTTATGCATGGCTTTCACATTGATTAGAAAAGAAACTTCTCTGCAGTTTCCAAATTGACTTTTCTTAGTACCATAAATAAGAATTGATTTGAATGTTCTGTATTCTAAAATGAATAAAAAATCCTTTTGAGTGAGGCATTGGCATTCTATTTTCTTTTCAAGGCTAATACTCCATGTATGTCGCTTATTAAATTGTGAAGACAAAAAGGAAATACATATCGTATTTTATTATATCAGCTTTTTCATTTTTAACAAAGAACAAAAATTGGTAACAAAAATAGCTTATTGATGGGAATATTAACTTGTATAATGTCGCTTTTGGCAAAAGTAAAAGGAAAACATGGAGTAAGTGCTTCTTGGATGGTGGAATAGATTATGAAAGAAAGAAAGCAATGCAATAATTGCTATCGAGGGACCGACACACCTAGAAAGCAATACAATAATTGCTATGGAGGGACCGATGCACCTAGAAAGCAATACAATAATTGCTATGGAGGGACCGACGCACCTAGAAAGCAATACAATAATTGCTATCGAGGGACCGACGCACCTAGAAAGCAATACAATAATTGCTATCGAGAGACCGACGCGCCTTGACTAGAACCTCGCTAACTTTGTCGTCACACAAAGACTATAGATGCAAAATTTGACTTCAAAAATATAAAGCAATGTTTATTTATTTACTTTCAACTTTAATATTTCAATCACTCTCCCACAATTTTGCTAGATCTATGAACAATACAATCATCTCTTTCCTCTAACATAACCACTTAATGATTGAACTGATCAATTTCAATAAAACTGTCATTTTGTCAAATGAAAGAAATGTTGTTGCCTACTTCATCATCATCTTCCATATCTCTGAATGTGTGATATTGAAGGTGTCATGTAAGTTCAAATGAGACTATCGGTCAATTTACTTTTGTGAACATAACATCAAAGAGTTTCGCATAGAAATTCTTCTCAGTGAAACAGACACGCCTTCAAATAGTTGTAATTAGCATTTACCATATATTTTTCAAGCTAATGCGTACACCTAAGTATAATTGAAGAGACTGAAATGGATTTTCCATATAATACAGCAAAGTTTATTTTAACTGACGCATCCAATGACGTTTTAACTGCACATGTTCAATTTTTTGTAGTAATATTATTACTGATTACGTTTTTAGTTTTCTTTTTATTGCATATTACCGTTTCTGGAAATTGGTTTTTTCTGCGAGCAGTTCCACACGCAATGATAACTTAGTTGCTTTCTATATCATCATTAAATATTCAGCAATGATTAGTCAAATTTTTAAGTAAAAAATCTCTTGTTGAAAGTATCCTATATTATCTCTTGCACGTACACCAAAAGATTCTGGACATAAATATGCAAATTGATGTATCAACTATCAATTCATTCAGTGCCATATAATACTATAGAAAAATAATAATCTGTTTCGTAGTGTAGGATCTTTCATTTTTGACAAAACTGAAATTTGTAACTGAAAAGATTAATAACGGCACTGAAGACTATCGTTGTACGTTATAAAAAAAGAATAAAGGCCACACAATAATTTCTCACCCAGCAATAGATGAACGCGAGCCTCAATTTAAAAGTCACTTGCTTCATCATTGCCCGACATGCACGAAGACTATAAGTGCAATATTCGCATTCATAAAAATAAAGCAATACATGCTTCTTCACTAGCAATTGAGAGTATTATTCTTGTAAATCAATCACTCACTCTACTCACTCTCCTGTAAAATAACCCCATCTCTTTCCCGCAATAAAACCCAATGAACTGATAGATCTCAACAATAATGTTGTTTAATCAAACAAAAGATGCTGTTACCTGCTTCACAATCATTTTCCATCTCCAAATGTGTGGTATTGCAAGTGTCATGTAAGCTCAAATGGGACTACAAGGAAGAGTGCTGCCATTTTCATTCTCTATTGATAGCTGCTTGAATCTGCTCAAGACTCCTCCCTTTCGTTTCAGGGACCACCGTGATCACGAACACCATCCCAGCGGCGTTAATCACCGCATAAAGCAGGAAGGTACCTGTGAAGCAAGCGAGCAGAATTATTTGCTTTCGACAAGTTTTTCGGAAGCATATTCTGACATTTTTCTCATGGGAAGAATGCTTTAGTATGTACTACATGTCTATTAATCATTCTGCAGAAAAACCCACTTAATTTTTTTCTTTTTTAAACGATATGTCGGCTCAATTTTCATGATATTCGAATCTAGGCAGAAGTTGCTGTAAACGCGTTGATTGAAATAAATGGTCTGAATATGCATTCGAGAGCATGAAGAACGGAGCGACAGACACCTCTAGCTCCAAATAGGATTGAAATGTTCAGGAAAAGCTTAAGTCTCAAGTCTGTAGTCGAATTCGCACAACAACTCATGTTCCAATGTGAAAAATGTTTATCGAGCTCCTGCCAGAGTAACAGTTCAAAGAGTGTTTTCAGCAGAGTCGTACCGTAGGAGCTCCAGCTCATTAAGTAGTTGAATGTGTAGGAAACTGCCCAAGCGCCGAACCAGTTCACTAGTGTTGCGAAACCTCCAGCAACTCCTTTGATATTAATGGGGAAAATCTGAACTCCAGCACACATTACATGATTGGCAAAAGAATTTTGAAACTCTTGTACTAATAACACCAGTTACGAAAACAACCCTTTAATTTGATAAGCATGAAACTTCAGGGGATGTTTAGGATTACCTCGGACATCACGACCCAAGGAACTGCGCCCATTCCAGCTGAAAATGCTGCTATGTATAGCTGAGCATTGGAAAAAACAGAACAGAAAAATTTATACTACGGAGTTGTTGCGGGGGCCAACGGGGTAGAGCCAGAAAGAGATCAAGGCAGTGGAGATTATTACCAGAATGCCGGTGACGGCAAGTATTGGGACAGCATCAGCCGCCAGATGATGAACCTGGCTCGGAAGATTCTCAAAAAATTACTGGTTGACAAGCATTGCAAAGCAGAAGGAAGACACCAGGACTGATAGTATTTACCTTTAGAAAGAATGAAAGGGCAGTTACTATGCATCCCAGGACCAATCCTGTCCCCGAGATCTGCGATTGAGAGAGACAGAGAGAGAGAGAGAGAGAGAGAGAAGGTTATGGGTCAAGTTGCAGAACTTGCGAAAGGGGCAGAACCAGAAAAGCTTTGTTACTATAGACATGATTTCTTAGCTTTCATCTATTTTACCAAGAGAAGGGGCTTTCTTCCAGCTCTATCGACCAGTGCAGCGCCAATAGCCGTGACAATAACCTGCAAAAATTTACTCTTTAAGCGTGACGAGTATAAAACTAGATCCCCAGCAAAGAGGAAAGGGCAAGAATTACAGACCTGGAGGATTGCATAAGTTATGGTTCCAACGCTGGAGGAGAAACCTGAGGAGATTGTACAAATGGGATTATAAAGGCGAGACTAATACCTTGCTCGTGAGATTCAACACTAAATTATGTGAACAGCTCATTCAGTGATAATTAAGTTGACCAAAAGCATTCGACATTGAGAATTTTACTAACCCATTTGAATATTAACTGGATTATATAAATTGGAACCCCTGCTTTGCTTTTTATTTAGCTTTTCGTTCTGGAATCTAAAATGCAAAGCATACTTTCATTTTTGTGGTGCCCAAGAGCTTCTTGCTATGAACTGCATACCTGCTTCCTCAAAAATATTGCTTGTATAGAAACAGACACCATTTATCCCTCCGAACTGCTGGACGACCATCAATCCAACACCAATCTGGCCAAAATTTAACAAATTTGTCAGCAAAAAGAACAACAATGGGAAATATCACCAAAAGTACAACTAATGCATATTCCCGATCCACAGGGCATTCCAAGAAAGCAACGAAGGAGGGACTTTATTGGATACGTAGCAGTAAATACAGAGAGAAGATTACAATGACAGAGCTCAGATATCTTGTCTGAAATAAATCGAGAATGCTGGCTTTTGGGAGCAGTTGAAGAGTTTCGATGTAGTCCTGTCAAGAAAAACAAATTCGATCATTCTGTCAGTTATTCGTACTTATAAAGTAGAGGCACTACGATGAAACGAGTATAGACTTAAAGCCTTTTACTTTTATTTCAGCAGCCTCTTCAGAAGTGTCCGCATCCTTTCCACGGAGTTTCTGCAGCGCGGCTTCAAACTCCTTTTCGCGGCCCGTTTTCGCCTGCATTTGGCAGAATCCTAAAATTCATTCCAACAATACAAATCCCTCTCTTCCAACAATTCAGATAAGAAGAGTCTGGTGTTCATCTTGATTTGTTAGCAGCCATCTAGGAGACTCTGGAATGAAAAACAGGCCGAACAGTAGGACTGCACAGGGGATTAGACCTGCATAAGCCGCCGATGTTCAATGTGGTTTCAGACTTGGACTTTTCTATATAACATATGCACTAAACTTAAATTATGCTACTTTTTCTGTTTTACCAATTAATGCCAAAGCCCTCCAAGCTAATACTGTCCCGATTATGAAGGAAACGGACACTCCAGCAACGATCATAAGCTGTGGAGAGAAGAGAACATGTTAGGCCCAGGAGGTTCTGTAAGATGTACGTATATACACCATCTTGCACTTGCAAGAGGGCAAAATTTGCCACAAGCTAAGGCCTTTTGCCAATAGCTCCATGCTTTGCTTGCAATTTTAACCAAGAATGTTCATACAAAATCTTTGCCTGATTGACAGCAGTCAAAGCTCCACGGAGATTTTTGGGTGTAATTTCAGCTATAAATATCGGTACCTGGACATAAATTAGAAAAAGATTAACCAATCTAAACCGAAGAGAGAGCCTCATGTTGTCACTTGCTACATCAAATTTATGTGGTACGAAGTGAGGAAGTACCACATAGGAAAAGACTCCCATTCCATATCCCGTGGCCAATCTTCCGATATCCAGAGCCAGTGCTCCCTAGTTTACTCAAAATTAAACAGAACAGAGAGTTGATGAGACCTGAAGTTCTTATGCAACTAATCGATCTTCATGTATGATTTGGCTTGTAAATAGGATATGGACACACCTCAGCAAAGTAAATAGCAAGCCATCCTGCTACACAAAGAGCGCTCGCTATTCTCATTGTCTGCATTTTGAGGCAAATGTTTTTGCTGTCACGTCCTCCGTCCATGATATGACTATATCCCAAAGCTAAAATTCTCAAAAGAGTCTTGAACAACACTGTTCTGTTTTACATTGTGAAAGACGCACTCATTTGCCGCTTACCCACTTACGGCCAACAAAATCAGCGATTGGTCCTCCGGTAATTGCACCAATCATTGCACCGAATGTCAGTATGGATCCAAAGACTGAATACTGTTGAAAGACAAAGTGTAACTGCAAATCAGCTTGAGTTCAGTGAGAGCAAGAACTTCAGTTACCATCTAGCTAACGACGCTATAAGTCACCGAATGTCCTAGAATCTCAGTGGAAAGCTATTCTGAACAAGCCTATCACTTCGATCAGAAACCTGAATGATATGCAGTCGCAATTTTCAGCTGACGATACCCAATCTAAATCTCCCCATTTTTTGCTTTTCTTGTCCTGAGGTGTCCAACAATGGAACTCGATGCGAAAACTTGGTATACATTTCACTCGTTACAATGCAGAAAGAATAAGATGTCTAGAGAAAGAAGTATCTCTACCTCAAAGCCCACATCCTTATTTTTGAGAGAGTCTCGTTTATAAAGTTTTTGATCATATAACTCGTCCATATTATGGACCCAGAATATGAGCAGATCTTTACTTTGACTTTCTTGTATACGGGCGTCTTCAGTGACAAGTCCGATATTGAATCGAAGCAACAAACAAAGACAACGCGACATGTGCTTCTCAACACTCGCAGGTAAATTCGACATACCTCAGCCGTAGAGAGACTAAGTTCCTCCACTATAGCATCCTGAGTTGGTGATGAATAACCTGCCTGAAAATCCAATGAAACAATTTCTCATTAGGTTCAATTAATCACATCCTTTTCATTTTAACCATTACTATTGGACCTTAAAAAAAAAAAAAAAACCATTACTATTGGACCTGGACTTTTCGAAAAGAAATTGCATTTCCTACTTACGCAGGTCCCGAATTCATAGGAACCGCAAACCGCAACGAATGTGGTGAAATAGACCATCCACGGACGACCCTCATCGGTTCCTTTATCTTTGCCAGCTCGGTCCTTCTCTTGCGGCACAAGGAGCCGCTCTCTTACTCCTTCTCTGTCCCCGGTTTCTTGATTTTCAATGTCCTCGTTAATCGCCATGCTTGCTTGCCTTACAAAAATGCTCCTTCGTTCTCTATCTGACTACGTACGAGGAACTAGCAAATCTATAAGCTCCAGAGAAGATAAGTTCTCTTTCCAACGTGGCTAGTCTGTTTGCTTTATATGGGTGACTCGAAATGAGAAACCCCAAGTGCTAATACGGGAACCCCATCTCCGATCGGTTTATACTCGCGGTTTCTAGGAATTCCTCGCGGACCTCAGTCTTGCAAACTGGCAAGCAACTCTTTGCTTTTCTGACTCGCCTCCGTTAATGGTATTGGAATCACTAATGGAACAGAGTCTCCGAATACAGCAGGATCACAGATGTCAAGGGCTGCATCGCTCTTTATGGGCAAGGAGTAAGTAAAAACATGGAACTGGATTTTCTCAATGACACGGCTCTGGATAAAGACAAAGTGAAAACCACGGACAAAGTTCTATCTTTTTCAGCCAACCACCGGCTAGGAAAACCCGAGTGTTTTTCTAACCTGGAAAGTAATTAAGTTCTATCCATTTTTCCATGGAGGCATTGTTATCTTCAACTTTAACCCACGTTTATCGTGTAAGAAAGATAAGATCTCAATCAATAGTTTCTTATCTCTTTGGTGCGATAAGAAACTATCAAGAAAAAGAAGAAAAAGAACTGTTCTGCTAGAACATTATTTTTCCTTTGGAAAAAATTCTTGACCAAAACCCTTTTTTTCCCAATTGGACGATGAGCACAAGATAAATTCGGCCGGACCTTCTTCTGGGGACACATTATCTTCCTTTTCTATTTTTTAAAAGAACCACTACATATGCGAACAAAAAGCATGCATATAGCCTCCTTTGTGGTCAATGACGCTTTTGATGTCTGCTCAAATGGTAAGACTAGATAGCAGGAATTTCAAAAAGGGATGCTTTTCATCTTTCCATAGTGGCCAATTTTGCGGAAATTGGCAATTTATAGAGGCAAGAGGTGGACAGAATTACTTTCTACTAAGGACGTCATGTACTGCCGAGGCCCATGAATCTAAAGTATTCACCCACCATGAAGCCAGCCGACGGGAAAGAATTCACAGGCACAACGGAATGGACCATAAAGTTGCAGAGCACATTAGCCAAAAATATCCAACCACCATTCTCCTAATACTTTATTGGTCCACATTTGCTGCATCTCCGTCTTCTTTCACTTCACGATTCGGAATAGGCCAACAAAATCCAGCAAGAATATATAGCTGTGGCCTGCTCGAGAAACGGAAAATATCAAAAATATATCTTACTCTTGATCTAATAGCCACTCACATATCTTCGTTTTGATAAATATCATTCACATACTTCCAAGAAAAACCCCACATTGACAACATTTATTTGCCCCTCCATGTAAACTCATTTTAGCATCTTCCTTACCGTTTAAGCAGACTGAAAAAATGATTTTTGAATGGTAGAATTCGTGTAGATATTTATTATTTTCAAAAGAAGAGGTAAGTGGTCATGGGATGAGAAATAAGGTGTATTTTGTTATATTTTTTCTCAAAAAACTTAGACAAAACAAATTTGCTAATCAAGAATAAGCACATAGTGAGATTTGTATTTCAAATGTATTAGAAGAAAAAGACACTAAAAGTGTTATAACTTTTGTATAACGACCACTTAAATATCATAACTTTTTATTTAATCACTTAAATGTCATAATCGATCACTTAAGCGTTGTAATTTTTCATTAATAAGGAAATCCGACGTGACATGGCACTCACGGTAAACATTCTTTGAAAATCACAACACTCGAATGATCAATTAAAAGTTATGGCACTAAAGGAAAGATTTTTTTTTTTTTTTTTATAAGTCATGACACTCAAGTAATCGAAAAACAATGTTCTAGCACTTAGGCGAGCACCGCACAAAAATTATGATACTTGTGGTGTCATTATCTCAATATCTTAAAATCCTTCTTCCATTCATGACACCAGATCCCATAAAATATAATAAAAAGCACATGGAAAAAAGAACTATTTTAGCTAATGTAAGCATCTAATTAAGTAGAGATTAATCAAGCTGATTCAGGCTTTAGAGGCTGCCAGTCATTTTTGCTTAACCCCTACTAAACAAAGCTACGAACAACAAACGATTGTTTTAAGCTATTGGCTTGGTTTAAGCATCCAATAAAAATCGGCAAGATTATTTAGCACAACCCTTTTAATATAAGAAGTTTTAGGAACTCTTATCATCACCTCGAAGAAGGGTAGCTGGGCAAGCGTGATTAAAACACCAAGGACATAGACAAAGTAGCCTTCCCTAATTTAAAGGGAAAATAGGTGGACGCAATACAACTTGCCTCACCTCATTTATATATATAACCCCAAAGGCATGGACTAAAATAAGTCATTTGCGGGTCCCTCTTCTGATAAGGTCAATCCACTTGTTGGAATGGAATGAATTTGATTGATAGAGAAGGTCTGGATTGCCTAAGGGAGCGGATATATCCTAATTGCAAAAATATTATATTCAATGTAATAGAGCATATGGCACTTTCATTTTGCTTGCATCTAATCTCAGAGATCTGGACTCTTTTATTTTATTTTATTTTTTTTATTTTCACTCCAATCTTCCAATGTGTGCAGGAAAATATGATCCTATCAGCAAGAGGAACTTGAAAAATTATTCTGCCGACCTCGCACTGATGAAACAAAAATAATAAAGAGTGAAAAGTGACAGATTATTACCAAAATGAAATTGACAAAAAGCTGAGAGGTAAGGTGAGGTGAGCTGTGAAAGAAATTTATGTATGAACCAGATTGTAAAATAACCTTAGTCTAAATTCTCAATATTTCTTTTGCTATACGTTTTGAAATGAAAAATCTCTATTCGGACAAGAAAAATCACCCATGAACAGACACTTTGTATGCCCAACAAAAGAAACAAAGAAAATATTTACATATATTCTGAGAAAGAAAATCTAGAGATTTCGATTTTGCCTGTATGGATGAAACATCTTTTATTTAATTTGAGAGATTTTTGTTCTTATCTTATTAATCAACATCTTTGCTAGTGAATACAACATATTATTACAATTTTCTTTTTTCTTGGACAGAAAAAAGAGCTTGGGCTCGAAACCAAAGATAGTATTACTTTTTATGTAATATAGATTATAAATTCTTTATTTTAAGGAAGCGCAGGGGTGAGTCACCTATAATCAATTTTTTTCCCCTAGATATCAACATAGAGTTCATAAAACAACTACTTGCCCCCTCTAGACTTTTGTGGTTCTGCACAGCGTATATAAATCAATTCAATTTGTTGCTTTGACCTCACTTCCTCCTTCCTCCTCCTTCCCTCGCTTGGACGTTAGCTCCAGGACAAAACAGAGAGCGGGTCGCTGGCCGAAGGACGCAAGGACGCGAGGCTGCGCCCGACGTTCGCCCAGGAATGTCGTGCGGTACGAAGCCAGCTGGTCTCGTCCTTGAAGAAAGGGACAGAAACGAGATAAATGGGAGAGAAAGGCGGCAAAGGGAAGGGGGGGTCTCTCCTGTCTTTTTGGGTTTGTTCGGCCAAGCAAGAGCAACCGAGAGAGAGAGAGAGAGAGAGAGAGAGAGAGAGAGAGAGAGAAGTGAGCTCGAGAGAGATAGAGAGAAGGAGCGAGCCAGAGAAGAGAGGGAGCTTGAGGGTGGCTGCTTCTGGAAGGGTGCGGCTGAAAACCAAGGAGAGGCTAGAGCCGCTCGAGAGGGGAGACCGAGAAGGTGGATAGCGAGGGAGAGCGGGAGAGAGAGGCGACTGTGTTCTCTCTCGAGTTCTTCGGGGGAGGCTGGAGATAGCGAGCGCAACAGAGAGAGTGAGATACGAGAGAGTGGGCAAAGGGTGAAGCGGAGAGAGAACCGAGAGGTGAGCGGATGGATGGACTGAGAGAAAGCAGAGACCCAGGAGCCGAACTTCGTTCTCGGACAAGCGTTACGCGGCCATCCCCAACATAAACCGGCGATCGCCAGCCAACACCCTCGAGCACGTGGTGAGTTTTCTTTGGGTTCGATCCACTTTTATCTCGATGATCCTGGCTCGGTGCAACATTGAGGCTGCCGACCATAGCTCGTTTCGCTTTAGGCTCACCTTCTGGCCATCGTCGCCGAGCCGGGTAGGGATATTCGTGGTCAAACACTTCTCTCTGGGAACTCCGTTGCTTGGTTTTATTTACGATGGAACCGAAACGATAGCCGGGTCTCGTTTTCCCTAGTCCACCAGCATGCTCGATTTGAACGAGCCGTCCCTTTTGTCGAGTTTGAGTCGTCACTTGCTGCTTTCTTTTTGAGCAAATGATTTGGAGTGTTGCCATTTTCATTCTCTGTTGATGGCTGCTTGAATATGCTCAAGACTCCTCCCTTTCGTTTCAGGAACACACCCTTTAAATTCCCCCTAGAGTTGCATGAAAATTGATTATTCACTGCTTTAATAGCATGCGAGTAATGACTGGACTTTATCTATTTAGATATGGTGGCGGACTTTTGACTAGTTACGCACTGTTCAGAATGCCAGATTCATTTGTAGAGATTTATAGTGGAAGATTTTGTTTACTGTTTTTCTAAATTAGATGACAGGTATTTGTAATTGCATTTCTAAAATTTAATATGCTTTCGATTTTCCAGAGAGAAGGATCGTGTCGTTTCTTGCTGCAATGGGGCAGAAGTTTCTATCTGTATATCACTTGTGTGGCACGTATATTGCTTTTTTTGACAATTCTCATAACAGTTTACTTGGTGACACCCAATTGCATATCGTTTGGCTACATTTTGCTCCTCCTATGTTGGATCATAGGAAGACAACTCATTGAAAGGACGAGAAGACACCTTTGGTTTCCATTAAAAGTATATGCAATCACTGTGTTTATCTTCATATACAGCTTGAGCAAATTTCTCCACATTTGAGATGTGGTTGTCAGGGTTGATTGATCTTCAGTTTTACTTGGCCTACAACTCAGAAGCTTCGCTATTGCAGAATAGTTGGCAGTCTTTTGCAATACTGATTGTGATGTAGCTTTACAGCTACGAGAGGAGACACAGCAAGTATATCCAATCTGATGACTCCAAACTTATGGAATTTGGAGCACTTGGATTTATTCAGAGTTTCCTTATTTGACATGGTGACAACGTAGTGTATATAGCAGTGTTCTATGCATCATTGTCACCAATTAGTCTATTTGGTTTCCTTTATCTGCTTGATCTTGTCATATGTTCCCTTTTACCTAAAGCATCTCAAATCCCATCAAAGTTATTCTTTCTTTATACAGGAATTCTGGTGATGACAGAATATCTATTTCAGATGTGGGGTGCCGAGGCAGGAATGTTTCCTGGACAGAATAAGTCTAGCCAAGTTCTTGGGTTTTGAGTTATTACAGTCAGGCTTTTGGGCTCTAGAATTGGGTTTAAGGGGAAAAGTGCTGGCGATATCTGCTTGTACCCTTCAATACAATTTCTTTCATTGGTTGCAAAAAGTACCAACTCACATTTTGAGCAAAGATTACACCGAAGAACCTTGCCCTCTGTTTATCAGCAGAAGAAGTGTTTAGGGATTTTTCTAATTCAAACGGGGAAAGCAAGCCACCTCAAGATTCTCCTGCAATTCCTTGTGAAGCAGAAGGCATGACAAACAATTTGTCTTCCTCAGCCTCTGGTTTTTCTCAAGCATCAAATAATGTACCCACAGCTGGAGGCTCTGGGGGTGGCAATGCTAGAAAATATTCTTTTGGATATATTTGGGGAAGCACCAACGAAAGCCACAAATGGAACAAGAAAATGATTATCACCATGAGAAGGGAGAGATTTGAAACGCAGATGACAATCTTCATAGTCTATATAAATTTTTGGATGGAGAACATGTTTAATCTCTTTGGCCTCGAAATAAACACGGTGGCCTTGCTCCTTGCCTCCTTGCTTTGTTAAATGCCATTTCTATGCTATCTATTGCACTTCTCGCTGCCTGCATACTTCTAAATCGCAATGTCATTCGGAAATTATGGCCAGCACTTGTCTTTTTGCTTGCTTCCATTCTTGTCCTACAATACTTTGTCATTTGGAAGAGCACACCATCTGCCAATTCACAAACATCAAGCAAGGCTGAGTCTGTATTTCCTTTTGAATTTTATGATTCTCCTGCCAGTATGAATGCTGAAATTCTTCATGTGATGAATTCAGCTGATCATTCATTTGAGTTTTCCCATTGCGAGATCACTGAGGCTGAGAAGGATGGTGGAGGTTCTTCATATGATTCAGATAAGAAAGAGAGAGCCAGAGGTCAAGCTGAGGATAACTCTATAGTTTCTGCTGTGCAGCTTTTAGGAGATGGCGGTTAGTTCTCTTGTAACCTTCCCGAACATCAAGCCAGAAGACATGGATGCCAGAGGCACAATCAAGCAGTTTGCACCTGATTAACATTTTTTCCATTGCTTCTGGACACCTGTAAGAATTCCTATTAGGATCTTTGTTATATTGTTGAGAATATTGCATGCATAACTTAATATTTATTTGTAAACTTACTTCACGTCCTGAAGTAATTTCTCATAACATATAATTGTTATTGGACATAACAATCGGTATCAAGTGCAAATTAAAACATTTGTGGTACTTTGCAATAGAACTAATAGTTTTGCTTAGTTGTCCCAGCTTTGACATTTTCATGTCATCTCATGGCAGGTATGAACGTTTTTTGAAAATCATGATCTTGAGTGTCCTCAAGAATACACAGCGCCCTGTAAAGTTCTGGTTCATAAAGAATTATCTCTC
The DNA here is from genome assembly GCA_017140325.1 of Eucalyptus leucophloia subsp. euroa. Lineage (NCBI taxonomy): Eukaryota > Viridiplantae > Streptophyta > Magnoliopsida > Myrtales > Myrtaceae > Eucalyptus > Eucalyptus leucophloia. The sequence continues at coordinate 21,226,567 of CM029475.1, read as the reverse complement.
AGCACAATTTAAGGTTTGTTCTGTGTCTCTCTTAGCAGCCTCTACCCTTGCTAAAACTATGAGAAGTATTGATTTATACTTGCATACTTTTCTGCTTTGAACTTCTCAGGATGTGATTCCACATATGGCTCATGAGTATGGTTTTGATTATGCATTAATCACCTACAAGTGGCCTACATGGCTACATAAGCAGAAGGAAAAGCAAAGGATTATATGGGCATATAAAATTTTGTTCCTAGATGTTATCTTTCCCGTTTCTCTAGAGAAGGTAAGCATGTGATATCTATGACTTTGCCTTTAACTGTCTACTCATGCTATTTTCAGTTCTCTGTGACATCTAAATTCTATGACCCCTCTTTGCAACAGGTTATATTTGTTGATGCAGATCAGGTGGTGCGAGCAGACATGGGAGAACTTTATGACATGGATCTGAAAGGAAGACCGCTTGCATATACTCCTTTTTGTGACAACAACAAGGAGATGGATGGATATTGCTTTTGGAGACAAGTACATATTGAATCAATTTATTCTTGTGTTCTATTTCAAGCAATAGAATGCCTTTGCCTTTTCCGATCAATTTATTCGTGTTTTATTACAAGCAATAGAAGGCTCTTGCCCTTTCAGATCATTGCTGTCTACATCCCTAGGTAAGCTCTTTTATTTTCTCACAAAAACAGGGTTTCTGGAAGGAGCACTTAGGCGGAAGACCATATCATATAAGGTAGATTTTTTAGGCGGTTCCATTCTGTCCACGTGATCCTTTTGGCTCCATTGGTATCATATATGGGTTTTAATTATGATATCGTTCTGCAGTGCACTTTACATTGTTGATTTGGAGAAATTTCGAGAGACTGCGGCAGGAGATAACCTGAGAGTGTTCTATGAATCTCTCAGCAAGGATCCAAACAGTCTGTCCAATCTTGATCAGGTCAGTTCTTGGATAATAAACTGCAAATTCTTCAGCATGAGATATTCTTTGCGAGCTTATAGCTGTAACTTTCTAAAAAGATTCTCGCAAGGTGTTAATTTGTAAAAGCACTGCTTAAATATCCGTGAGCATAAACATATCAGTTGTTTGTCTAAGTGCCCTCTCTCATGCTTCAGGACCTCCTGAATTATGCTCAGCACACCGTGCCTATCTTCTCATTACCCCAAGAATGGTTGTGGTGTGAGTCGTGGTGTGGTACAGCCACTAAATCCAAGGCAAAGACCATTGATCTTTGCAACAATCCTATGACGAAGGAACCAAAGCTTCAGGTAAGTTCATTAGGTTGGGTTCTTTTCCCACTGCCAAAATGATTCGTATAGTTGTGATGTAATTTTGTTTTTGTTGTCCTCTCAGGGTGCGAAGAGAATAGTTTCTGAATGGCCTGATCTTGACTTAGAGGCAAGAACGTTTACTGCGAAAATTCTCAGAGATGAATCATCGGTAGAGGAACTTGACCTTGAATCCAAGTCAGAGCTGTAAGGCATGGTTTCATTCAGCCATGACATGATTGATCCCAAGTGTAATCCTGATCGAGGATGGAAGGGTAACTATTAGCAAAGAACGTTTTGGAATTGCATCAACTAAGGAAAACCAAGTGGTTATGGTGTGCGTATGCTGTCGAGATTGGGGATGGAGATGCACACCATCAAGAAAATGAGGTCATGGGGAGGCTGTGAGAAAGGCAAGGCAGCGCCGGTAGAGATTTAAAATTTTCTCGAGAATTTTAGAGAGAAGCGAGCTATTTGTTTTGCTTAGTTTTTGTTAATTGACCGGGTAATCTTATTTTAACCGGGCTATTTGCAAATGCGTGAAATGGTGCACTTGATTGTGGAATTTCTTCCTCGATGATAAAACCACAGGTGAAAAGCCAACGTTCCAATTTTGTTAGAATGCCCTCGTACTTGGTTATGTAGTCAAACAGGGAAAAGCTGTAAATTTTTTTTATGGATGAACTTTTTATTGTGATGCTTTCGGAGACTACCGAAAATTACGTACTAGCCATAAAGTGCTATGTTCGATTATTTTAATGGAGGCATGGAGTGGGCCTGTGTGTTTTGCTTAAACCTGATCTCGGGTCTCGGCTCGGCCTAGTTTAATGACCTCAACCGGTCATTGCCCCTCGTGCCTTAAAATGTCCACACCTTGCAGCGCTGGACGTTTGGGCCTTCCTCTACCCACTTCTTAGCCGTTTGTCGTATGGCCCGGCCCATTATTTGGCCTATACTTATCGGTCCGGCCCATTATTGGGCTTAACTTGGGTCCTCTTAGCCTTTGCTGCCGATGTCACCGCCTTCGGATCTCTACCCTCGGAGCTGAACTGATATCTCTGAAAACTCGGCGCGAATCCGAGCCTCGCGCCACGAGTTCCTCGATCAGCAGCTGCTCCGTCTTCTAGGGTTCGAGAGGGTCCGGAGGAGGTAGAGATCGAGAGAGAACGAAATCGATCCCCCTCGCGATTCCCAACCGCCGGCGCTCAATCTCCAATCGCCCGCCGATGGAGGAAAATCCTTGCGGCGAGATCAGCTCCGGCGATGACAGCGTCGCCGATCAAAAACCGCGCTTGGTCACGGATGAATCCGCTCCGGTAGGACGCCAGATCGAAGCTCCGGGTCTCCATCAACCTGCCGGACAACGAAATCTCCCTCCTCCGCAGCCGGCGGAACCTGAGCTTCAGCGAATCGTCCGCCGCCGAATCTCAGACTTCTCCTTCTCCATCTCCCCACTCCTCGTCCTTGGCCTCAGCGTCGATCGGTCGAATCTTCAAAGGGAAGGCTCCGGCGACGGCGAGGGTGAGCCTCGAGAACGGCGGTAGCGGCGGCGACCCCGCGGCGGCCGGCAGGCGTACAGGAGCACGAGGACGGTGGTGGAGGTGCTGCGGGAGCTGGACGCGGACATAGTGGCGCTGCAGGACGTGAAGGCGGAGGAGGAGAGGGAGATGAAGCCGCTGTCGGAGCTGGCGGCGGCGCTGGGGATGAGCTACGCGTTCGCCGAGAGCTGGGCGCCGGAGTATGGCAACGCCGTCCTCTCCCGATGGCCGATCAAGCACTGGAAGGTCCAGAAGATATTCGACGACACCGATTTCAGGTCCGTCATTTTTTATCATTTTATTTTATTTACTAATTTATTAATTTCCACATATTTTTTACCTGTTATTCTTGCTATCATTTTCGTAATTATGGTGAAGATGATATGCTCTCTTTCTCATTGAGCAAGTGGCCTTCCTAGGCGATTTCGAAATTTAAAAGATATTTTCGTTTGTTTATTTTGCGGCGTCCACCATTGAAAGCGAAGTTTGATAATATATCATAAATTAATATTTCCTCTGGACATATTATATAATTTTTTCTTACATTTTTCCAAGTGAAAAGATTAATTTCGCAGACCCATCTACAACAGTGCAAATCCACTTCGGACAGTTGAAATTTTCGTTGAAATTAAGGTAAGGTGGATGTAATAAAAATTCACAAGACCAAAAAATAAGCTTTTGCCTAACCATCAGACTTTGTGGATGAAATTCTTGCTGTCACTTGGTTTATATTTTGTCTTTTTTTTCCCTCCCCTTTTTAAAACTGTTCTATTTGGAATTATCTGAATGGAGTTGTCCAGTAACAAAAATTCAAGAATTCCCCTTTTTTAAACTGATCTGGGAAGAATTTGGAATATTATTCACGAGAACGGTGAACCCTACCACCAAAAATTCAAGAATTCCCCAAGGCTTTTCTTCCACCGCCTGTTTGCCTTTGTACAACTTACGGAAAGCTATCTGCAACAACAATGGTGGGCCTTTCCAAGGATCCCAGCACCAGCTGTGAGCAATGCCAGTCAGAATTAAAATATAAATTAAATTAAAAAAAAACCATTTTTTTTCTTTCTATGATTTAAGATATGGGTTCTCCAGAGAATTTTCATTTATCAATAATAATAATAATAATAATAATAATAATAATAATAATAATAATAATAATAATAATAATAATATCTTCGGTTATAACTATTCGAAATTCGTGCGAGTGTGTGTGATGAAAGACTGTCTTGGACTTCTTTCATTCCTCTTTTTTTCATTTCTGGTTGCATTTAGTGGGTTGATGAGAGTCAGCGTTGAAGATCATTCTGTATTAATTGCTGATATAGTCAAGAGAATGCTTAGGAACCTGCTAAATTACATATATATATATATATATATATATATATATATATATATTTTGCTCTTTAGTATTTAAATAAGGAGTTGGGAAGATAAACGAAGGATAAGATCTATGGCGTACATTAAACGAGGGCAGGGTAAGGTGTATGTAGGTAGGACAGTAACGTGGGGAGGATTTTGCTTTTGCTTTATTTTATATATTTGCCAAATCAGATGCTTGACCTGAAGACTATACAGGGACTACTCATCTTCAAGAAAAACTACATTTCTTTCGAGCGAGACAGATCAGATAGAATCAACTTGTTTGAGACACAATTGCTTGTCATGGAGTTTTTTTTTTTTTTTTTGTCGAACTTGTCATGGAGTTAATTTCTAAGACTTTTGCGTTCGATTAATTAAGCTGCGCCTTAGATAGTGAAGGGATTATGTGCTTTTGTTGCACGAAAATTCAGAAAAGGGTGAATTGAATCAATCGACATATTAAATTGACCAGGAATCAAAGTGGCTGTGAACTCGATATGTTTTATTACACAGGAATGTTCTGAAGGCAACAATAGAAGTGCCCCATGTCGGGGAAGTGAACTTCCAGTGCACCCACCTGGATCATCTCGACGAGAACTGGCGGATGAAGCATGTTGGCGCCATTATCCAGTCGAGCGACTCTCCCCACATCTTGGCTGGTGGCCTCAACTCTCTCAACGAGACCGATTACTTGCAAGAGCAGTGGACCGACATTGTCAAGGTATGTACATTTCTGTCATGTTTGATGTGATATTCGTTAGCACATCAAACTCGATTACTAAATAGCTTAAGCTACAGCGATTTTGTAATCATGGGAACCTGTGTTTGTTACAGTACTATGAAGAGATGGGAAAACCGACCCCAAAGGTTGAAGTCATGAGGTTTCTGAAGAGCAAGCAGTACACAGATGCTAAGGACTTTGCCGGAGAATGAGAGTCCGTGGTCGTCATTGCCAGAGGACAAAGTAAGAACTCACTTGTTCGCTTTCCCATCTTTCGATTTTTCTTTTTCGCTCTATCAAATGGCTAATCTAAGGTGCTTTTTGAGCACAATGCTCCTCTTGCTTGATGATCACATGATTGGCTTGAATGGACGGAAATTCATAACATTTGAAGCATGATGATCATGTTGACTGTATACATCTGTTGTTGTCATCACTTCGTCGATATCAACCTTTGATGTGAAAATCCGTGGTATAAAAATTGAAGTCCAGAGTCTTTTTTTCGAATGATTTTGTCTGAATATGTAATTTGAAACTGTTTATTCTATTGCAGGTGTGCAAGGGACATGCAAATACGGAACGAGGGTGGACTACCTACTGGCGTCACCAAATTGCCCATACAAGTTCATTCCGGGGTCGTATTCGGTTCTGTCATCGAAAGGGACATTGGATCACCACATCGTAAAGGTCGACGTAACGAAATGCGAAAAACGACCCTCCCCATGAAAGCGATGGCAACAACAATAAAATTACCAAGAAAAGGCGATGACAGCGCAAGCACCAGGCCATTGTAAAGATCTCAGGCACAGCTCCTCCTTCAAAGGGTATATGGACAACGAACACATTACGCAAAGTCGAATGACATTACATATATATCTCCCTTTTCTTTCCACTCTTTTCTCAGCTGCTGCTCTTGTCGCTGCTGTTGAGTGATCTTGGGCATGCTGGCTTCGTCAATCTCTGTGTAAATCTTCGATTGTTTTGTGCATCTTGTCTTCTCTGTTTTTTTTTTTCCTTAAGTTTAGAGTTGAAGAGTTGAAGAGGGGAGGGTTCTGGTGTGATGGCTTCCTCACATCTGTATAGATTTCGACACGACAGAAGTGAATTCCTACGTTTCAACTAGGCATTCTAAGCGGTTCTGCCAAGTTCTTTTTCAGTATTTTATGCCTTTTCTTTCCGCTTGTAATCTTAACTGCAGGATTCAGATTAGTTTTGTCGAGGGCGACATCTCAAGTTGACTTTGCTGAGGTTGAGGTTAGAGAATGCGATCTTGTATCTTTAGATTTAACTAAAAGTTGAAATGTTTTAGATTAAAAGTCCTCGGAATAAAATTGCAAATTTCGAAAATTGATTTTTTTTTTTTTTTGTTAAGTTGGACATCAAGTGATTGATAAAAGACCCAAAGATTTCAAATGAAATACCTTTAAAAAGCAAATAAGGGAAAAAAAAAATGCTGCGAAGTCTGGTAATTATGAATTCTAAACATTTGTGACGGTAGTCAATGTCTTCGTTCTTTTTTCTCCGGTTTTGAAATTAGCATTGGAAAGAAGAAAAATGGTAAGTTAGTGCAATCTACTTCAACATCTTAACAAATACATTCTGTGATCTCTAAATGGAGCCTTAATGAGCATTATAAGTAAAAGTGTATTGAAAAGAGAAAGAAATAGATTTTCTATCTAATAGACATTGTTGGCTGATGTATCATGCTAATTAGCTTATGAATAAAAACCGTGTCTCCCTTATAATGGTTGGCAAATTGCGCCCCTTGCATCAGCATAGTAGAGGACGCAAGTATCTCTCAGTTGGCGTATACTCTTCAACTGATCCTCCTTGATGTAATTTATATTGATCGAATTATTTATTTCGATTTTGCTTGGTATCTCAATTTAGAAAATCATGGGATCTAAAGCTCAGATAACAACTAGAGGAATTAAAAAGAAAAAAAGAAAAAAGAAATGGCTAAGACACTGCGTCAATATCGTTGACTAGTAAGAATACCGGTACTTGCTACCTTGCAGCTCTGCTAATTGGGAAATCACTAACACATGACATTAAAAATAAAATTAAATTTTAAAAAAAATTAATGGGACAGAAAGACAATTAATCATTAATACTTGATACTTCTACCATTTGTTTAAGGGCTATGCTAGTAGGTCACATGACACATCCATGACGTTTTCACTGCACACGTTCATTTTTTTTCTCTATAGTGATGTAGTCACTTATTAAAATGTTGTATTTTTTCCCTTTTTGTTGCGAATTTCCCCTTCTATAAATCATGAACACGAACACGAGCACAAAATTTTTCTGTCGAAATAATTGATCTATTCAGCACGTGCTGATACCTTAAATTGTTTTCTATATCGTGAATAAATTAGTAAGTGATGATTGGACAAATCATTAAACAGAAAAATCTCTTGATGAAAAGTATCCTAGATTATCTCCCGCGTATGCGAAGATCTAGACATACATTATTGTATTTTAGGGTACAAGATTGGCTCTCTCTTTGTCGCTGATTTAGTAAGTGTCCTATTGCCTTTGGATGGTAATTCTTTTTGTAACTGTTCGACTTTAAAATCGGCAATGACCAGGAGTGACCATCATCAATCAAGCCCTCTTAAGTGAACACTTAAAAAGAATCAGTCTCTTAATAGCTGGAATTGTGTTAAATTAGAGGTATTGTTTGTAGATATCATGAATAATAGGAAAATTTCTAAAAAGGTCCTAAATCTATTGCACTTTAGCCAATTAAGTTATGAATATTTTAATTACGTCAATTGAATCCTAAAGCTTTTCACATTTTGCCAATTGAGTTTATTGGACCAATTTTAAGAAAAAATCACCGATGTACACACCAACCATCTTACGTAGGATGGTCGATACTAATGTTGGCAAATTCTTATAATTTTTTTAAAGAATGAAATTTTTTAATTTTTTTTTTTTTCATTTTGCCGTGGCTTGTGAGAGTTGTCGGGTCCTTACAGCTACTAGCGAAGACTCAGTGATCCTTGCCGGACATGGCGAAAAATGTAAAGGAGAAAAAGAGAAGAAAAGAAAAAATGGAAAAAGAAGAGAAAAAGGTTCATAAAAATTCAAAAAAAAATGTTTAAAATTTTTTAAAAATTCTCCACATTAGCGTAGCTTGTGCCATGTAAGATAACCTGTCACGCCCCGATCCTCGGGCACGCACACATCCTTCTCACTTGGTCGATTTTATAATGCGATATCTCAGGACAAAGTATCGCCGACCCTTTCATTTTTTAAGCACATGCGGAAGCAGCTTAAAATCCCTGCATAATAAAACGATGGGATAAAAAGCGATGCCATATTTTTCATATTGAAATTTATAACCAAACTTTTGTACATGACTTCAACTAGAGAATTTCATAACTATTCACATCAATTGGAGTTCACAAAAGAAGATGAAATCTCAATCCCTTCAGGTCATACTCAAAATCTCTCTCGGTATTATCTTCTTCTTCCAAAAATCCTTCTACTTAGGTTTCACCTCTGAGTTCTCCTTCTCAGATTCCTCCTCAGCTCCTCAATGGGGTCCTGAAATGTTTTTCCCCAAACCGGGATGAGACTACGTCTCAGCGAGTTCTACCCCACTAAGCCCGATTAGTAAACCATTATACTAAAGGCTGCCTAAACACGCATAGGTCAGAAGACGTACCTTGGCCTCATATCCCACCTGCAAGTCAGTATAATTCATAATAGGCACCCAAGCAATCATATCACTGATCGAAGCATCGATCAAATCGACATAGTCGATTAAATACCAACGAGACCACTCACGGTCATTTCTAATCAGTCAATCAATCCACGACATCAAATCAAATCAATGATCAATCGACCTAGTCGATTACATATCAGCCTGACCATTTCCCAGTCATTCAAGCTATTGCTATACAGTCTCAATTGATAAAACCAATTACCGAGCCACGTGCATTCTCCGAGGTAATGCATTAATTTACCGAGCCCACGTGCCCTTTAAAATGCCATTTTGAATCAGCGAGCCCACGTGCATTCTCCGAGGCGATACATCAAGTCACCGAGCCCACGTGTCTCTTTAAGATGCCCAATGTACTCATTGGGACCACGTGCATTCTCCGAGGTAATGCATCAAATTACCGAGCCCACGTGTCCTTTTAGATGCCAAATGTACTCATTGGGACCACGTGCATTCTCCGAGGTAATGCATCAAGTTACCGAGCCCACGTATCCTTTTTTTAGATGCCAAATGTACTCATTGCGACCACGTGCATTCTCCGGCGTAATGATCAAGTTACCGAGCCCACGTGTCCTTTTAGATGCCAAATGTACTCATTGGGACCACGCGCATTCTCCGGGTAATGCATCAAATTACGAGCCACGTGTCCTTTTAGATGCCAAACTTAATCACCGAGCCACATGCATTCTCCAAGGCGACATACTTCGTCACCGAGCCATGTGCATTCTCCGAGGTGATATATCTAATCATCGTGCCCGTGCCTTTCATGATGATTAATCCCATTTCTAAAGTAATTATCCACAATTAAATAAATTCAGTACAATTTAAAGCTTAATTAAATAAACGGACTGCGCCACAACGATCAGCACGAGATTTCGGTCGTCGCCATTTCAAACTTAATTTCCGAAAAATAAATAATTAATTAATTAATTTCGAAAATTAATTTTTAAGTATTAAAAATTCCGTTTAGCTCAAATAAACGGACTTCACCACGGTCATCGGCATAATTTTCCGTCACGGACCATCCCAGTTGAATTTTCGGAAATAAATAAATAAATAAATAATTTTGAAAATTAAATAATTAATATTAAAAATTCAATTTAGCTCAAAATAAAGCCCGATTAAATAAACGGACTTCACCACGGTCATCAGCATAATATTCCGGTTCCGGACCATCTCCCTTGAATTTTCGAAAAATAAATAATTATTTAATTTAATTCTGAAATTTAATATTTAAATACTAAAAGTCTCACTTAGGCCCAAATCGCCAAATTGAAGCCTGATTAGGGGTCGGAAAATTCCCGAGACACTCCCAATAAATAGTAGACCACGTCTACTTGTTAATTGCACAATCAATTTATCTAAATCGCATCACAATTGACTAATAATTGCTAATTAATTCTAATCTAACAACCTAAACATAATTAATAAAACTAAACCAACCTTAAAGAATAATTAGCCAACTAATCCAGGATTAGTGAGATTACTCACCAAATCGTGCGCAAATCGGATCAATCCGACGGCGGCGATGCGAGAAACGATTCTTCCCAAAGCACGGCTCGGGTTCGGGGCCCGGAAACAGCCCAAAACGAGCTCAAAGGTTCTTGATACCCACTCGGCAACTTGCTGAGTTGGGCTGGCCGGAGCTACTCCGGTGGCCAAGACGGCGAGGGAAGGCCGGCGGAGGGCGAGGGGGACGCCGGGGACGTTGGGTGGTGGCCGGATGAAGATGGGCGGTGGCGGAACGCGGCTAATCGGGCCAAAACAGGGGGCGAAACAAGGCTGGGCAGGGGCCGATTCACGCGGGGAGGAGCGGCAGCGCGACGGACGCGGGCGGAGCGCACGGCGTGCGCGGGCGGCGTCGCCGGTGCGGGTGGCGGCCGAGCTTCGACGAGCTCGCGCCGATCTTTTGTAGCTTCGGTTCGCACGAACGAGAAGGGGAGAAAGGAGTCGGTTTCCATGAGGGAGATGAGGGAAGAAGAGAGAGAAGAGAGAGAAAGCCAATTTAAAATTGGCAAGGGGGTGTTCGGTGGGTGGGGAGGGGCTGCGCATGAAGGGGGAGGGGAGAGGAGAGAGAAAAGAGAGAAAAGAAGAGAGGGAGAGAAAAGAAATAATATAAAACACCACATGGTCTTATTTTTTTCTTTTCTTTTCTTTTCTCTTTCCCTTTCTATTTTCTTTTTGGTCTTCAATTTTTCCTCAGATAATTTCTTTATTGAAATTTTGGACCCGTCAATAAATTGACGAGCGATGAGGTAGGATTCTATTTATCCAGTCAAATTAAAACCCAAAAATCTGGATGTCACAACTCTTCCTCTCTTATAAAATTTCGTCCTCGAAATTTAAACCTTTACCAATCCATAAACGAAAGGTGGGGGTATTGCCGTCACATCGAATCTCACTTTTCCACGCTGATCATTCGGTCTCGTGACATTGTCTAACCACTTTGACCAAGGAGATCATCTTTGTACACAAAATCTGCTCTTTCTGAACCAACAACTGAACTGAGCTTCTCACATAAGACATTCTGTCATCCACATCTAATCTCTTTTTCTCGACTCCCTAGTAAATTTTTGAATCTCAACGATTCAAAATTTCTGACAGTTCTGAGCAGTCTTTACTTTGACATTGATCTGACAACTGCAAACACTAATTTCTGAGCTGACTCCGGACTTGCGATTTTCTGATTTCCGATCTCATCTCAACCGATTGAAATCCTGTACACTCTGCTTTGCACTGATTAAAGAGAAACTATTTGACTAATCTGCTGAAACTGGAAACCTCTGGTCAAGATCTAATATAACTCTGGCACTGATCTTGACAACTGCAATCACTGACTACTATACTGACTTTGGCCTGAAATCTTCTTCATTTTCTTTTCACCACTGAAATTCTTTACCCTCTACTATACACTGCTTAAGAAAGAATTCTCTGAAAACTTAGCCAAATTTATAATCTCTGATCTAGATTCGAAATCTAATCAATCCCCGACACTCTATGCCGGTGAATTATCTGATGCACACACACTTCGGTATATCCATTCTGTGACGTGACAGAATCTTCAATTTCTGAAATCGAACTTAGATTGGCGGTTAATTTCACTCCGACACGCTTTTAGTATGACCTAGACTACCGGGTAGTGTTCGGAGCTTTTTAGGACAAATGACTCGTGGTCGATTTTCTTCGAGCCACAATGAACCCACTCGACACATTGGTGACTCTTGATTGTCGTGAAAATCTCAAAGGTTCAAATACGGACACAGGGTACCAAAACAATAGAAACATTAAATTAGTACCGGTCGATGAGAATTTTTCAATTTGTGGAGTCACCCATGATCGGTCATTCATCTCAGTCGAACCGATCTATCTCTGATTTCAAATCGATTTTATACTGTGCCGCAATGATCTCTAAAGATAAGCACGGTCGAGAAGTCGATCCATGGTCGAATTCTCAAGTCTATTTGCCTTAAGGTCCTTAATAACTCACCCAGCTAGTCTAGTTATCTTATGAGTGGCCAACTCAGAGAAAAATACTGTAATCGCATCGATGAAATGCCCAATTTATCTAATCGAAATCAGAGCCAAAATCTGGATCACACACTCAAAACAAGATATATTCGTACTGTATCAAAGTGGACCAACTCCATCTATCGATCAACCACTATTCTCAAATGGTATCAGTAATCCCCTGAATCTTTAGTAAGCCATATATTTCCATTTCCACTTGGGACTCTCAAGTAATGCAAAAATCTTCCGGATTTGCATTACTGAACTTCCACTTACTGACACCTTTGACACTTGCAATATGCTTGGCGATATCTATCTTCATATCGATCTACCAATTTAGCTAACGTCGATTCTGATTACTTGCCCCATCTGGTCAAAACTGTGATACTATAGTGAACTTCTGACAAGATCTTTTCCCTAAGTGCTACACTATCAAGTGCACTCAATTCCTCATGGAACCCGAACGTTCCATCCTCAAAAGTTTCAAAGTTAGATTCTTTCTTGCCAGTATCCTCTTATAAGATCTTCTGAACATTTCTGTCTGTCAACTAGGCGCCGATTCTAACTTGAACATTTGGTTCAATTTTGAGGGCGGCTATAAAATTTAAAAGGTAGCTTACCTCAAATTTGAAAACCAAATTTCGAACCCTTTTTAAGTAAAGTTTATACTTTAGCCAGCCTATGTATAATCAAAGACTCTCGACTCAACACATAAATTACTTCTTTCATTCTCCCAAGATAATACCAGGTAACATCATTATAGTTCTGCAAAAATTTTGATTCACGACACTGTTTCATGTTCAACTTGTTGGGTCTCAACTGGCGGGATTGTTATACAACAATCTTCTCATGTTGTATCAATACATACCCAGTCGTTGGCAAGACACATCACTAAAGATTTCATGCTTTCCAGAGCCAAATGAAAAGTTTAGCATAAGTGCGGTAGTCAATTCTTACTCGAGCTCTGGAAACTATCCTCGCACTTGTCTATGCTGATGAATTTCTCTTCTTTCTTAAGAGATCAAACCCGCGATGATACTGATGCTGAAAGTTCTTTCACGAACCTTCTGTAGTAATCTGTCCAATCCCCACAACTTCTGATCTCTGACATTGATGTCGGTCTCGATCCATTAACAACTGATTTGATTTTGGTTGGGTCCATGAAGATTCATTTACCTGTAACCACACGACCATTCTTAGGGGCATCTCGTGATTCTCAACACTTAATGAACACCCTATAATGTCGCTACACCACACGGTCACCATTGATCTAAATATTCTTTGAACACTCGATTTGTCAAATCTATGACAGCGGCTGGAGCGTTCGTCAAATCAAATGGCTTTACATTATTCTCACAAGGAAAAAATCAAGTGCGAAATGCCGTCTTCAGTATAACCTCCTTCCTAGTTCTCAACTGACAATAACCTGTCCTCAAGTCGATCCTTGAAGACATCCACACTCTTTATAACAAGTCACCCAATTCGTCGATCTTTGACAATGAACACTTATCCTTGATTGTCACTTGATTGGGTCGACTATAGTTGATGCATAATTGCAACGAACCATCTTTCTTTCTCTTTTCACAAAACTGATTATCCCTAAAGTGATGCACTGATATGCATGAATTCCTCATTCATCAATCCTCACATCTGCACCATTGGTTCTTTTCCTACAGCCTTAACAAACAACTAAAATTCCACACTTGCAATCCCAACATTCTCTGGCACTATTCTGATAAAATCACCTCAAAATATTCTTTCATTGAATAAGGCATAGTCGGTTCCGTTCCTGTTCCTTTTGCCATCTTGCTGGCGTTCCAATGGTAGTAACAGCGTTGGTGTTCTTCTTAAACCCCAATCGATAGTCCCTTACTTGATGGCTGTGCTAACTACCATCAAAGCATGTTCTAGTCATTCTCGAACACAGGATTAATCCATGCATTCCTTCCATACTTTCGGCACTCACCTAGTGAGTCTTCTACCTCCTGTCCTCAAAATACATGAGACTGATCCATACCATCTTCCATTGAACAACATGTTCCATTTGTCTGAATGCTGACCTGACTATTCCACCATTCCTATTGAGTGGAATAGAATATCATTCTCTCAACATCAGTCTTTACCCTGACCGAATTCCCAATCTGCTTGCACTGAATCTTGACTCAGATATCGAAATATATTCCCTGATCATCCTTCCAGGTTGGACCTCAGCAAGGTAGCAACAACAGCAACAACTTGATTCTGACCTTACAGGCTCATCCAGATCCCAAGAAATACTTGCGTCAGAACGATCCTATCGAACTTAGGATCATTCGACGCTGCTATACTAGTACCAACCTGCAGTGGTACTCTTACACTCGAGCTGGCCAGAGCCGACACTCTGCCACAACCACCTCGGGTACCAACCTTTGTCAGTGCATTATCCCGAGTCACAGAGGACATTGTCCTCTTACTAGGAGTTCTCAGCTCCTGCTCGCTCATGGTTCAGTCTTTACACTGAAACCAGTCTTCTACATCCACACTGGATTAGAAGATGAGCGATCCTCACATGACAATCAATTCTAGCATCCAGCTAACACAGACATGCATCAGAATGAATTTAAAGGCCTTTCCTACTAACTATCCCATGGTCAACGCTCCTTATCACTCCAATCTTCAACTTCGCTCTGATACCACTTAAACTGGATGTCACGCCCCGATCCTCGGGCACGCACACATCCTTCTCACTTGGTCAATTTTATAATGCGATATCCCAGGACAAAGTATCGCCGACCCTTTCGTTTTTTAAGCACATGCGGAAGCAGTTAAAATCCCCAAACAATAAAACGATGGGATAGAAAAGCAGGGCTATATTTTTCATATTGAAATTTATAACCAAACTTTTGTACATGACATCAACTAGAGAATTTCATAACTATTCACATCAATTGGAGTTCACAAAAGAAGATGAAATCTCAATCCCTTCAGGTCATACTCAAAATCTCTCTCGGTATTATCTTCTTCTTCCAAAAATCCTTCTACTCAGGTTTCACCTCCGAGTTCTCCTTCTCAGATTCCTCCTCAGCTCCTCAACGGGGTCCTGAAATATTTTTCCCCAAACCGGGATGAGACTACGTCTCAGCGAGTTCTACCCCACTAAGCCCGATTAGTAAACCATTATACTAAAGGCTGCCTAAACATGCATAGGTCAGAAGACGTACCTTGGCCTCATATCCCACCTGCAAGTCAGTATAATTCATAATAGGCACCCAAGCAATCATATCACTGATCGAAGCATCGATCAAATCGACCTAGTCGATTAAATGCCAACGAGACCACTCACGGTCATTTCTAATCAGTCAATCAATCCACGACATCAAATCAAATCAATGATCAATCGACCTAGTCGATTACATATCAGCCTGACCATTTCCCAGTCATTCAAGCTATTGCTATATAGTCTCAATTGATAAAACCAATTACCGGCCACGTGCATTCTCCGAGGTAATGCATTAATTTACCGAGCCCACGTGCCCTTTAAAATGCCATTTTGAATTAGCGAGCCCACGTGCATTCTCCGAGGCGATGCATCAAGTCACCGAGCCCACGTGTCTCTTTAAGATGCCCAATGTACTCATTGGGACCACGTGCATTCTCCGAGGTAATACATCAAATTACCGAGCCCACGTGTCCTTTTAGATGCCAAATGTACTCATTGGGACCACGTGCATTCTCCGAGGTAATGCATCAAATTACCGAGCCCACGTGTCCTTTTAGATGCCAAATGTACTCATTGGGACCACGTGCATTCTCCGAGAATGCATCAAATTACCGAGCCCACATGTCCTTTTAGATGCCAAATGTACTCATTGGACCACGTGCATTCTCCGAGGTAATGTATCAAATTACCGAGCCCACGTGTCCTTTTAGATGCCAAACTTAATCACCGAGCCACATGCATTCTCCAAGGCGACATACTTTCGTCACCGAGCCATGTGCATTCTCCGAGGTGATATATCTAATCATCGTGCCCCGTGCCCTTCATGATGATTAATCCCATTATTTCTAAAGTAATTATCCACAATTAAATAAATTCAGTACAATTTAAAGCTTAATTAAATAAACAGACTGCGCCACAACGATCAGCACGAGATTTCGGTTGTCGGCCATTTCAAACTTAATTTCCAAAAAATAAATAAATAATTAATTAATTTCGAAAATTAATTATTAAATATTAAAAATTCCGTTTAGCTCAAATAAACGGACTTCACCACGGTCATCGGCATAATTTTCCGGTCACGGGCCATCCCAGTTGAATTTTCGGAAATAAATAAATAAATAATTAATTTTGAAAATTAAATAATTAATATTAAAAATTCAATTTAGCTCAAAATAAAGCCCGATTAAATAAACGGACTTCACCACGGTCATCAGCATAATATTCCGGTTCCGGACCATCTCCCTTGAATTTTCGAAAATAAATAATTATTTAATTTAATTCTGAAAATTAATATTTAAATACTAAAAGTCTCACTTAGGCCCAAATCGCCAAATTGAAGCCTGATTAGGGGTCGGAAAATTCCCAGACACTCCCAATAAATAGTAGACCACGTCTACTTGTTAATTGCACAATCAATTTATCTAAATCGCATCACAATTGACTAATAATTGCTAATTAATTCTAATCTAACAACCTAAACATAATTAATAAAACTAAACCAACCTTAAAGAATAATTAGCCAACTAATCCAGGATTAGTGAGATTACTCACCAAATCGTGCGCAAATCGGATCAATCCGACGGCGGCGATGCGAGAAACGATTCTTCCCAAAGCACGGCTTGGGTTCGGGGCTCGGAAACGGCCCAAAACGAGCTCAAAGGTTCTGGATACCCACTCGGCAACTTGCCGAGTTGGGCTGGCCGGAGCTGCTCCGGTGGCCAAGACGGCGAGGGAAGGCCGGCGGAGGGCGAGGGGGACGCCGGGGACGTTGGGTGGTGGCTGGATGAAGATGGGCGGTGGCGGAACGCGGCTAATCGGGCCAAAACAGGGGCGAAACAAGGCTGGGCAGGGGCCGATTCACGCGGGGGAGGAGCGGCAGCGGCGACGGACGCGGGGCGGAGCGCACGGCGTGCGCGGGCGGGCGTCGCCGGTGCGGGTGGCGGTCGAGCTTCGACGAGCTGCTGCTTCCGATCTTTTGTAGCTTCTGGTTCGCACGAACAGAGAAGGGGAGAAAGGAGTTGGTTTCCATGAGGGAGATGAGGGAAGAAGAGAGAGAAGAGAGAGAGAAGCCAATTTAAAATTGGCAAGGGGGTGTTCGGTGGGTGGGGAGGGGCTGCGCACGAAGGGGGGAGGGGAGAGGAGAGAGAAAAGAGAGAAAAGAAGAGAGGGAGAGAAAAGAAATAATATAAAACACCACATGGTCTTATTTTTTTCTTTTCTTTTCTTTTCTTTTCCTTTCTATTTTCTTTTGGTCTTCAATTTTTCCTCAAATAATTTCTTTATTGAAATTTCGGACCCGTCAATAAATTGACGAGCGATGAGACAGATTCTATTTATCCAAATCAAATTAAAACCCGAAAATTTGGATGTCACATAACCAGTGTCCATGTTAGCGATTTTCTAATAAAATTAGCCAGATAAACTCAATTGGCAAAATGTGAAAATGTTTAAAATTCAATTGGCATGACTAAAAGATTAATGACCGAATTGGTAAAAGTACAATGAGTTTTTTCTGGTAATTTTCCCATGACTAACTAGCATCTCTCTTCCATCCCGATTCTAATCATAGTTTAAACAGGCAAAGTCCCAAACTTATGTAAAGAACTTAAATCTCCAAAAGTTGTCACGCCCCGATCCTCGGGCACGCACGCATCTCTTACCTTGGTCGATTAATAGCGACGCACCAGGACGCATCGCCGACCCTTTCTATTTTAATAAGCACACGCGGAAGTAATTATAAAATCCCCAGACAATAATTCAATGGGATAGAAAAGTAGGACTGCAACTCGTAGAAACTAGGACATACCTTTATACATACCGGGTTAATTTATTTACATCGCCAACCGATATTTACAAGGTCAAACACAAGGTTGGCTATCAAAATTTATTATTCTAAGACCAACTATTTAGACTCAACTTCTGGACTCTCAGGGTCCACTTGATCCAGGAGGGACGACGGGTCTTCTACATCACCATCAGGTAGGTCCGCTTGTTCCACATCCTTAGCCGCATCAATCACTTCAACAGGAACATCGAAGCATAGAAGGGGGCCTATCCTTAAACCGTATGGAGTGGTTTTGAACCAGGCTCTAAAAAGATCGGGTACTTCTAGATTTGGGGCCTCTTCTGCCCAGACTGAAGTTATCACCAACTCATATGTCCAAAAGCCTCTTGGATTAGGAAAAGCATAGACCCGATCGGTCGTTCTCGAAGGACGACCGTAACGACCAAGGGGATCTACCATCTTCGAACCTGAAATGGTTATTCAATAACCAATGAGACCACGTCTCAGCAAGCTCTACCTCCTAATACCCGATTAGTAAACCAATATACCGTCTAGGTTGCCTATGCACAGCACAAGTCGAGAACTTACCTTGGCCTCGCCCACCCTGCAATTTAAGGTTAAACACATATATTCAAACAATTCACGACATACGATCAAGCATTGATCAATCGACTAAGTCGATTACATGTCAATCAGACCCTCTCTCGGTCATTCCCACTCATACCACGATTTCCCGGGTGTACTCAATCACCAAATCACATGTGTTTCTCGGGCGTCGTTTTCGCCAATGACATACCGATCACCGACATCGTGCGTTCTTTAAGGCGCCGTTTTCACCAGTGATATCCTCGATCACCGAACCACGTGTCCTTTCTGGGGCGCCGTTTTCGCCAAGGTGACATCGGCTATAGACAACATCGTGAGTTCTTTAAGGCATCGTTTTCACCAGTGATATTTCCTTAATCACCGAACCACGTTTGTCTATAAGTCATTTACATGCGTTCTTTAAGGCACCGTTTTCACCAGTGATACTTCTAATCACCGAACCACGTATGTCCAATAATATCGTACATGATTGATCTCAGCCAATAACATTCTCAGTTAGCTCTCACCGTTCTCCCTACTATATAGCCCATCAACGTACTGGCGCTATATACCCATGCTTGGCCATTACCAATCAAATATTCAATAACAAACAATTTAGGACAATTCCTAAAATTCCACAATAAATTCAATTCTACACAATGTAGAGCTCAAATAAATAAATGGGCTGCACCACGACAATCAAAGACGAAATTCCGGTCCACCGCCATCCCGGTTGAATTTCCAGAAAATAATTAATTAAATAAATAAATTTTGAAAATAAATAAATAAACAATAAAATTCCAATTTAGGCCCATATTGCCTTATTGGAGCCCGAAACGGGTCGGGAAAAATCCCGAGATGCATTCAATAAATAATAGAGCATTTCTACTCCCTGATGGCTATAGCTAATCACTTAACGTGCATTCTCAAGTCACTAAATTCATTGTTCTAACCTAATCTAACCACCTAAGTGCATGTAATTAAATCTAATCAACCCTAAGGCATAATTAGCAAACTAATAAAGCATTAGTGAGTAAAACTCACTTGGTAAAAGCGGAGACTGAATCACCGCAAAGGCGACGTGACGGCGGCAGCTGAAGTCCAAAATTTCGGCGGCGTAGATGCACCCTCGGGCCGGGCCAAGAAACTTCACAAGCCCACAGAAAATTCTGGACTTAGACTTGGGCTTGGGCCTCATTGATGGGTTTAACTTGCTGGGCTTAAAGTCTGGGCTTGACTTTGGATGGGCTGACCTTGCGAGCTGGGTCAAACTTGTTAGATCCGTGGGCTTCACTGGAAAATGGAGGCAGCGAACTGGGCTGGGCTCAATTCTAGCCTGACTTAGGCCCAAAACGTGCTGAACTAACGGGCCCCAAAAGGTCTTGGCTTGTACTGAAAAATGCTGGCCTGCTAGGTGGAATCGTGGGCTGTAGAAAATGCTTTGCTAAGTCGTTGATGGAGCTGCTGGACTTTGAGACTTCAACTGGCCAAAGACACGCGGATGCCGTTGCTGCTGAAGACTACGCGGGTTGATGACGCATGAACGAAAGTGGCTACTAACAAAGACGTCCGTGGAGGTGCAGCTGGCATCGCTGCTGAAAGATGAAGTGCACGGACTAGCTTCACTCGGTGGTCAACAAAGTGGGAAGAAATCCACTGCTGTTGACCGTGAAGGAGCAAGTCACGGACGCGTGGAGTTGCTTCGTGGAGCCGACCAAGAAACCGGGACGCGTTGCTTCGGTTTGCTGCGGCTGGAACGGTTTCACGGGCTGAGATGGGCCACGAGATTTGCTGACTTAGGCTGTCTTCCGTGAGAGGAGACACGGGCAGAAGCGGAGATGGGCTGGCCACTTGCTTCGGTCAACGAAGAGGCTTCGATTCTCAATGATTGACTTGGCGTGAGCGAGAGGACTAAGGAAAACTGATAACTCTATAAAAATAGAGTTATTTTACCTATTTTAGGCAACAATTAATGCATTATCTATGAGAAAATATTTGGATTTCCTTCTGATTATTTAAATTTTCCTTGTTTATGCAGAATAATGAGATATGGAGAGGATAAGGAAAAGAATGGCAATTATCGTGAATTCAAATAAAAGCAGCAGTGGAAGATGGATATCAAATCGGAAATTCTTGATTTTGTTCCCGATGTTATCTCAAGCGTTTGGAGATAGATATCTTTGATATATCCTATAAATAGAGACAGAGAGAGAAAAAGAGGGAGAGAGAGAGAGAGAGAGAGAGAGAGAGGAGGAATTAGATTGTTTTCCATTGTTCTGAGAGTTTTTCAAGTATTTTGAAGAGAAGACAAAAGTGGTGACAGAATTCTTGTTCTTTGATTCAAGATGCTGAGTTTGATTTATATTTATATTTTTTCTTCTACTATGTTCTAATTTTCTTTTGTTAGGGCTACGATGTAGTCTAACCATGATGATGTGAATTTCATGATGTTTATGTTCTGCAATTGATTTCATTCATGTGAGTTATATATTATTGCGTTTAATGCTTTTGAGTGACTGGCCACCACTTGAATGATCTGATGTGCATGTTTGAGACGAGAGGTGATAATATGCAATTGCTCATTATAATATATAACCATGAATTAAACGTGGATAGAAATATACCGCGTTATTTGTGTAGCTTTCGGTGATAAGGTGATCCAAAAGACTCATTGTAAACCGGGAATATTCATAGTTTTTAATGCACTCATGTTTATTTTAATTCACATAGAAATATAGTGGATTAATAAGCTGAGTAGGTTTGCTATACCTAGAGATAGGATGGTAAATAGATTAGGAAATTCCGCTATCACATGTTTGATATCGTTCTTGTATTCATAATAATATGAAATTCATATCTAGTGGTTATGGTGAAATCGGATGCTCTAACATATTTATCTGATTGATTTTACTGCATTTAGTCTACAAGTTTCATTTTTAATTCATTCATAATTATATTTTGATTTGTTAGATAAATTTTAGAATTAGTCTATTTTAGTATTTAATTAGTTTATTAATCATCGATCTCCGTGGGACGATACTTTATCTCATCATTATATTACTTGTTCGATACGTGCACTTGCGTTTAGAATTTTACGAACAAGTTTTTGGCGCCGTTGCCGGGGATCGTTTGTTTAATACTAATTAATATTGATACCAGATAATTCTAAGTTTAATCTAGCTTTTGTTTTGTTTTTCAGGGTGTACATCGGTTTATGACACGTAGCCAACAAGGGGAACTTGTTGAACTTGATCCAGAAATCGAGCGTACATTCAAAAGCGACTAAGAGAACAGAGAAATCACGCTAAGATGGCAGACGGTGATAATGAAAATCCACGTAGACTTTTAAGAGATTATGCTGCGCCAACAGTTCAAGGCGCCACATCAAGTATCGAAGACCCGCAATTCAAGCAAACAACTTTGAGATTAAGCCATCACTTATTCGAGATGCTTCAACAATCGTGCAATTCAGTGGGCTACCAAGCGATGATCCAAACGCTCACATCGATGCTTTTCTTGAAATCTGTGACACCATTAAATATAATGGAGTTACAGATGATGCTATTAGATTGAGATTATTTCCATTCTCTCTTAGAGATAAAGCTAAAAGTTGGCTTTCTTCTCTTCCCAGGATCAATTACTACATGGAATGATATGGCTCGAAATTTCTTGGTAAGTTCTTTCCACACGCAAAGTCTGCGAAGATGCGTAACGATATTACTAATTTTATGCAGATGGATAATGAATCATTATATGAAGCATGGGAAAGATTCAAAGAATTTCTTAGGAGATGCCCACATCACGGACTACCCGTATGGATGCAGGTACAAACTTTTTATAATGGCTCTAGTGCAAATCTTCGTTCTATGATTGATGCAGCTGCGGGGGGACTTTAAATAATAAAACACCAGAAGAAGCCTACAATTTATTAGAAGAGATGGCGTCCAATAGTTATCGGTGGCCTACGAGAGATTACCAATGCGAAAAGTTAGCGGAGTTCATGAAGTGGATGCTTTTGCTGCAATTGCTGCACAATTTGAAACAATCAACAAAAAGCTTGATAATATGAGTGTTTCAGCCATGAAAATTCACACTTCGACATGTGATTTTTGTGGTGGGGGACATGTTAGCACAGAGTGTCAGGTAGGTAATACTTTCAAACAATCTCATGAAAATTCTAACTTTGTTGGGAATTTTAACAGGTCGCAGAATAATCCCTACTCCAACACATACAATCCGGGATGGCGCAATCATCCAAATTTTTCATGGAACAATCAGAATGTGACGAGACCACCGGGATTCAAACAATCAGAAGAGACAAAGTCGAATTTGGAAGACATAGTCACCAAACTTGCTAACACAACTCATGACTTCATCAAAAGCACGGATGTGAGATTTCAAAACCAAGAGGCTTCAATCAGAAATCTGGAGATGCAAGTGGGTCAATTAGCAAGTATGATGTCGGGAAGGCAACAGGGTTCTTTGCCGAGCAACACAGAGAAAAATCCAATTGAAAACATAAAGGCTATTACCCTGAGAAGTGGTAAACAAGTGGGAGAAGAAGAAATTGTCAGAGACAAAGAAAAGGTGATCAATAAACAATCGAAGGAGACAAGTAAGAGTAAACTTTTTCCAGATAATCCCAAGCCATATGTGCCGCCAATTCCATTCCCTCAACGACTCCAGCAGCACAAAATGGATAAGCAATTTTCTAAATTTCTTGATGTATTTAAAAAATTGCACATTAACATTCCTTTTGCAGATGCTTTAGCGCAAATGCCTAGTTATGCAAAATTTTTGAAGGAGATTTTGGCAAATAAAAGGAAACTGGAGGATTATGAAACTGTGAAGTTAAACGAGGAGTGTTCAGCTATCCTACAAAACAAATTGCCTCCGAAATTAAAAGATCCAGGGAGTTTTACTATTCCTTGCACTATTGGGGATTCTTACTTTGAAAAAGCATTATGTGATTTAGGTGCAAGTATTAATCGATGCCTTATTCGTTTTCAAGAAATTAGGATTGGGCGAGGTAAAAGCAACCACAGTGTCACTTCAACTGGCTGATCGATCAATTAAATATCCGAGAGGTATTGTGGAAGATGTTTTGGTAAAAGTTGACAAATTTATCTTTCCTGCAGATTTCATAGTTCTTGACATGGATGAAGATTTTGAGGTACCACTTATCTTAGGTCGACCTTTTCTAGCAACAGGAAGAGCTCTTATTGATGTACAACGGGAAGTTGATCCTTAGAGTTCAAGATGATCTTGTTTCATTTAATGTTTTTAAAGCAATGAAATATCCATCTGATGATAATTCTTGTTTTAGAGTTGAGACAGTTGACAAGTTGGTGAATAAGGTTTTCCAGAAAATATTTTTGAAGATCCACTTGAAGCATGTCTGATTCAACCAAGGGACAAAGATATTCATAATGAGGAGATAAAGGAGTATGCAAATTTCATGGAGGCAATTCCACCATATTCAAGGCAAAAGGCAATTAAATTTGAAGAGTTGGGACAACACATTACAAAGCCTAAACCATCAATTGAAGAGCCTCCAATTCTTGAACTCAAACCCTTACCATCTCATTTGAAATATGTTTATTTAGATGGAGTTTCTTCTTTACCAGTAATTATATCTTCTTCTTTGACAGATTTGATGGAGGAGAAATTGCTCAGAGTATTAAGAGAGCATAAATGTGCAATTGGATGGAAAATAGCTGATATCAAGGGAATTAGTCCTTCAATTTGCATGCACAAAATTTTAATGGAAGAGCAATATAAACCCACTATCCAACCTCGAGGCGTTTGAACCCGAAGATGCAAGAAGTAGTGAAAGCTGAGGTAATTAAGCTACTTGATGCAGGTATCATCTATCCTATCTCGATAGTTCTTGGGTAAGTCCTGTACAAGTTGTGCCAAAGAAAGGTGGTATGACTGTTCAGAAAACGAAAACAATGAATTGATTCCAACTAGAACGATTCTTGGGTGGCGTGTGTGTATGGATTACAGAAAATTGAATGATGCCACTAGAAAAGATCACTTTCCTTTACCATTTATTGATCAGATGTTAGAAAGACTTGCGGGGCATGAATTTTATTGCTTTTTGGATGGATATTCGGGGTATAATCAGATTCCTATTGCACCGAAGATCAAGAGAAAACTACTTTCACTTGTCCCTATGGTACTTTTGCTTTTAGAAGAATGCCCTTTGGTCTTTGTAATGCACCAGCTACTTTTCAAAGATGCATGATGGCTATTTTCTCGATATGGTTGAAAAATATATTGAGATTTTCATGGATGATTTTTCCGTTTTTGGCCTATCATTTGATTCTTGTTTAAATAATTTGGCTTTGGTCTTACAAAGATGTGAGGAGACTAACCTTGTTTTGAATTGGGAGAAGTGTCACTTTATGGTACAGGAAGGAATAGTGCTCGGGCATAAAATTTCTCAAAACGGAATAGAAGTCGATCGAGCCAAAGTGGAAGTCATTGCAAAAT
The DNA here is from genome assembly GCA_017140325.1 of Eucalyptus leucophloia subsp. euroa. Classification (NCBI taxonomy): domain Eukaryota; kingdom Viridiplantae; phylum Streptophyta; class Magnoliopsida; order Myrtales; family Myrtaceae; genus Eucalyptus; species Eucalyptus leucophloia. The sequence goes on along the minus strand of CM029475.1, from coordinate 21,201,385 downwards.
TACCTCCGCCAACATCTGTGAAACTTGTCAGAGGATTTTTGGGACATGCAGGATTTTACAGGCGATTTATAAAAGATTTTTCAAAAATTGCTAAACCTCTTTCTAATCTTTTGGAAAAAGATGCTCCTTTTAATTTTTCTGTTGAATGCATGCGGGCTTTTAACACTTTAAAGGAGAAGTTAATATCAGCACCAATGATGGCAGCACCAAATTGGGATTTACCTTTTGAGCTGATGTGTGATGCTAGCGATTACTGCGAGGAGCTGTTTTGGGACAAAGGAAGAATAAAATTTTTCAAACCATATACTATGCCAGTCGAACCTTGTCAGGTGCACAATTGAATTATTCAACAACAACTTTTGGCAGTAGTATTTGCTTTTGATAAATTTCGTTCTTACTTAATTGGCTCAAAAGTTATAGTTTATTCTGACCACTCTGCTCTTAAGTATCTGCTTGAAAAGAAAGAATCAAAACCCAGGTTGATCAGGTGGATTCTATTGCTACAAGAATTTGATTTGGAAATCAAAGATAAGAAGGGGACTGAAAATCTTATTGCAGACCATTTATCAAGAATTCCAAATTCAAAGGAAGAGGTAAGACCAATTTTGGAAGAATTTCCTGATGAGAAAATTTTTTCCATCATGTCCACAAAAATTCCCTCGGTACGCCGACTTCGTAAATTATTTGGTTAGTAATGTTCTTCCTCCTGAATTGTCATATCAACAGAAGAAAAAATTCTTTTCTGATGTTAAAAATTATTTTTGGGAAGAACCTTTCTTGTTTAAAGTATGTGCAGATCAGATCATAAGGAGATGTGTTCTAGATGAAGAGAAGGCAAACATTCTACATCATTGTCATGATGGAGAGACAATGGCCATTTTGGTGCCACAAAAACTGCAGCTAAGATTTTACAATCTGGATTTTATTGGCCTACACTTTTTAAAGATGCATACTCATATGTAGCTTCATGTGATAGGTGTCGAGAACTGGAAATATTTCAAGAAAAAATGAGATGCCTTTAAACAACATTATTGTGTGTGAATTATTTGATGTTTGGGGTATTGATTTCATGGGACCCTTTACACCTTCTTATGGAAATTTATACATTTTAGTAGCTGTGGAGTATGTGTCTAAGTGGGTAGAAGCTGTAGCATTACCAACAAATAATGCTAAAGTTGTGGTGAAATTTTTGAAGAAAAATATTTTTACCCGATTCGGCACTCCTAAGGCAATCATAAGTGATAGGGGGACACATTTTTACAACAAGCAATTTGAAGCACTTTTAAGTAAGTATGGAGTCACACATAAGGTTGCAACCCCTTATCATCCTCAGACTAGTGGTCAAGTAGAGATTTCAAATAGGGAAATCAAGAGAATTTTAGAAAAAACAGTGAATGCCTCTAGGAAAGATTGGTCAATAAAACTTGATGATACACTTTGGGCTTATAGGACAGCGTTCAAAACTCCAATTGGGATGTCTCCTTTTAGGCTAGTGTTTGGAAAGGCTTGTCACTTACCAGTGGAATTAGAGCATAAAGCATATTGGGCATTGAAATTTCTGAATTTTGATATGCGATGCACGGTGAAGAAAGATTATTGCAACTGAATGAATTGGAGGAATTTCGCAATGAGGCCTATGAAAATTCTAAGTTGTACAAGGAGCGTACAAAAAGATGGCATGACAAGCACATATTCAGAAGAGAGTTTAAAATTGGTCAAAAAGTCTTACTTTATAACTCTCGTCTTAAACTTTTTCCAGGAAAGTTGCGGTCTCGATGGTCTGGTCCTTTTACGGTTACACGGGTATTCCCATATGGAACAGTTGAAGTTGCGCATGACACGAGGGCACATTCAAAGTGAACGGTCAACGTTTGAAGCCCTACTTTGAAGGTGGTTACAACAAGCAGAAGACCACCATTGAACTTCATCCTTCGAATAGCGACATCTCGAGATAGTTTGGCTGAAAACTATAAAGCAAGCGCTTCTTGGGAGGCAACCCAAGCATTTTAATTATGTTTTTATTTATTTTTAAGTTTATGTTTTGAAAAAAAAAAACAAAAAAAAAAGATTAATTTTTCTCTGTTTTATCCAGGTTAATTTTGAGGGAGCACCTTTCAAGAGTTTAATCATCAAGATCATCTATGGACTTATCCTACAATCGGGGAGTTTTCTTCTTCCTATTCTATTTTTCGCATTGAGGACACTTTAAGCTTCATTCAAGTTTGGGGGAAGACAAATTTTTAGATAATTTTTTTTATCATTATTGCTTTCCTGGTTGTGAATTTTTGCAATTCTTAGGAAAATTTAAATTTTATTTAAACTTGCAATTGAGGTGTGAGTTAATCTTAATTCTGATTATGTTGATCCACTTATTGAGCACTAAAAGTCCTTACTTTTTGAATTATGTGTAAATCTAGAGAACATTCATGTGAAATATGTGATTTTCTTAGATTTCACCCAAATCTTAGAATTTGTTTGATTTTCTCTTGAGGCGAAATCCTAAGCTAAATCTAATTAAGAAAATGATATAGGCAGTTTTTGGATCGATTGAGCCTTTCAAGCCAACCCTATTTATTTATCCCTAGTCACCCCGTTGAGCCTTAATTATTACCCAATCTTTCATTGGCACCCATATATGTTTAGCCTAGCCGTGATCAAATTATATCCTTATCCCATGCCCTATGAACACGTTGATTTTCTTTTGGGATAAAAAAAAATTATTTAAGCTTGATAGAAATTTGGGAGGAATGATGGAGTAAAAAGAAGAAAAAAAAAAGTGGTTGCAGTGGTTGTTTGGGATGTATTGTCAAAAAAAAAAAATTGCTTTTATGGTTCCCTATCCAACTTTCAATTGAGTGAGCCTTTTGGATACTCAATGGGTTGGAAATTTTTATGTTATATTTGGAGGGACTTTGGGAGAAACTCCACCATAAAGCAATTCAAAAAAAAAAAAAAAAGAGAAAAGAGAGAGAAAAGGAAAGAAAAAAAAAAGAATGATGATATATGGCAGCAGAAAAATTATCTTGAAGGAGTGAAATTGGACAGTGACATTGGCTCTAATTAGATCCTAGAAATCAACGTGTTGATGGGTGATTTGAGCTTAAATTCCCATTATCTCACCTTTAGCCCAGCCTTACATTACAACCCGAGAAAAGTCCTATTGATTTTTGATTGGATAATTAGCTTACATTAGTGGAGAGAGGAATGAAAAGCAAACCTATGAGATTTGGTCATAACTATTGAGAATTTTTGAGAGGTTGCATGTTAATGTGAATTTATTTGGATTGCATATAATTCGAAAAATATGAGGACTCTCACGCACACACTTGGATCATATAGTTAGAATTGGTCTTAACTTATAAATCGATTTCAATGTTTGGATGAAATTTGTGTTTTTCTTTGAATTGTGAATTTGAGCAATTATGGAAAGATGTCATGGAGGAGGTTGTTAGCTTGAGTATGTGTTATGTCTTGATTTTGCTCGAGGACTAGCAAAATGTTAAGTTTGGGGGTTTGATAACTCTATAAAAATAGAGTTATTTTACCTATTTTAGGCAACAATTAATGCATTATCTATGAGAAAATATTTGGATTTCCTTCTGATTATTTAAATTTTCCTTGTTTATGCAGAATAATGAGATATGGAGAGGATAAGGAAAAGAATGGCAATTATCGGAATTCAAATAAAAGCAGCAGTGGAAGATGGATATCAAATCGGAAATTCTTGATTTTGTTCCCTGATGTTATCGCAAGCGTTTGGAGATAGATATCTTTGATATATCCTATAAATAGAGACAGAGAGAGAAAAAAGAGAGGAGAGAGAGAGAGAGAGAGAGAGAGGAGGAATTAGATTGTTTTCCATTGTTACGAGAGTTTTTCAAGTATTTTGAAGAGAAGACAAAAGTGATGACAGAATTCTTGTTCTTTGATTCAAGATGCTGAGTTTGATTTATATTTATATTTTTTCTTCTACTATGTTCTAATTTTCTTTTGTTAGGGCTACGATGTAGTCTAACCATGATGATGTGAATTTCATGATGTTTATGTTCTGCAATTGATTTCATTCATGTGAGTTATATATTATTGCGTTTAATGCTTTTGAGTGACGGCCACCACTTGAATGATCTGATGTGCGTGTTTGAGGCGAGAGGTGATAATATGCAATTGCTCATTATAATATATAACCATGAATTAAACGTGGATAGAAATATCTGCCGCGTTATTTGTGTAGCTTTCGGTGATAAGGTGATCCAAAAGACTCATTGTAAACCGGAATATTCATAGTTTTTAATGCACTCATGTTTATTTTAATTCACATAGAAATATAGTGGATTAATAAGCTGAGTAGGTTTGCTATACCTAGAGATAGGATGGTAAATAGATTAGGAAATTCGCTATCACATGTTTGATATCGTTCTTGTATTCATAATAATATGAAATTCATATCTAGTGGTTATGGTGAAATCGGATCTTTCTAACATATTTATCTGATTGATTTTACTGCATTTAGTCTACAAGTTTCATTTTTAATTCATTCATAATTATATTTTGATTTGTTAGATAAATTTTAGAATTAGTCTATTTTAGTATTTAATTAGTTTATTAATCATCGATCTCCGTGGGACGATACTTTATCTCATCATTATATTACTTGTTCGATACGTGCACTTGCGTTTAGAATTTTACGAACAAAAACGCGTGGAGATGACGATGGACGGAGGTGGGGCTTTGGTGGGGTAAGTTATACGGAGGAAGTGGACAGCAACATGGGACAGAAGAAGAAGCAGCATTCGTTGTCTTCGTGGGAACCGAACTCAAGTGCAGGTTAAGGACAAAAGAGAAAAGTAAAAGAAATAAATAAAAAGGGAGAGGATGTCGTTGTCTCTCGGCCAGCGGGGGAAAAATATCCCCTTAATGGATAAACATGGACTGGTCAACACAAAGGAAATTGAGATTGGACTCCGCAGAAAAAGAAAGCTATCGGCAAGGCACGAACCGAATGGGGAAAGAGAGAGAAATGTGCGGCTGGTGTTCGCGCACGAGGAAAAAAGGACAAGAGGACGTGCATGGAAGGGGAGAGTGCAGGCCCAAAAGAAATAAAAGAAGAATAACCAAAAAAAAACTAAATTGAGATTATAATTTTAATCGACTATAAAACGACTTTGACAATAGGACATTCCTGGGCCAAATTCTTCCACCATTTCGAAATTTGAGGTCTAAACAAAGACCAAGATAAAACGACCTCTTTATCTCATGAACTTCTCTCAAAACCGAATTTTGATTCAATTTTCTTGGCATCCAATTTTCCGAACAAATAAATTCAGTTGAGTCGATTTGAATTCAGAAAAAGCCCGAACAACTTCCATCCACCGATTCACTCACACTGAGATGTCAAAAGTCTCTTCAAATTAGCCAATCTGAATTTCCATTCATTTTCCGCATTGTCCGATCCGGTTTTCCGAAAAATCCCGAACTCCCCGAAATTTCCTCAAAAGTTGAGTCGACGTTCCTAGAATGACTCATGACACGACAGGACTTCCAATTTCTGAAATCGAATTCAAATTCGCGGTTATTTTCAATCAAACACGTTTTTAGTGTGACCTTACCTCACGGTAGCTTCTAGGAATTTTTGGTGCAATTGACCGACCTGGTCGATTTTCTTCGAACCACAATGAACCCATCTGACACATTGGCGACCCTCGATGATCGTGAAAATCTCAAGGTTTCAAATACGGACACGGTACCCAAAACGATAGAAAATCGGTTTAGTGTCGATCGGCGAAATTTTGCAATTAGGTGGCATCACCCACACATGATTACAGATCTCAGTCGAATCGACCTATCTCTGGTCTCTGATCGATTTTGACAATGCCGTAATGACCCTTGCAGACTAGCGCGGTCGAAAGCGTCGATCACAGTCGGAATTCTTAAGTCTATTGCATTTAAAATCCTCGAATGGCTTCACCGGATAGGCCAGGTTATCTCGTGAGTGGCCAACTCAGAGAAAAACACTATAGTCACGTTGACGAAAGGCCCATCTTATCCAATCGAAATCAGAACCTGAAATTCAGGATGTCACAAAAGTGATGCAATATCTAGTATAAAGTTCACACTTTATGACTTGTGTCCAATCACATAGCGTTGCTGCAACAGAGTTTGAAGACATGTTTCAGCTGGTCTTCTTATATGCTAAACATGATATCATAAACAAACCACTAAGAAGGTTAGTTAGTAACCTTTTTTTATCGTTTGCCAAGCATGTCGTTCCATCATCTTTCAATAGATTCTCAAGTGGCATTTTTAGAGAAAAGTTTTCATCTCGGCTCAATGGCAAACTGAAAATTGTAATGGTCAAGAGTAAACGGTCAGGATGAGCAACGATATTTAAAAGCACTTGTGTAGTTCTTCGCCTGTTGGTATGCTCGACATGGAAAATGTCGAATCAACATCAATTTAACACTGTCTTTACTCGAATAGCTACAGAACTATGTAAGAAAACACAAGGAATAAGAAGAGAATCCCGAAGCTCTAGACACGGCATGACCATGAAAAATCCACCGAGAGCTGGTTTTTGTCCTCGGAGTAGATGTGAAAAATGTGGCAGAATTAAAGAATAAGCAGAGATTGTTCGTATCTAGCACTGTAAGCTTGCTCGATGTAGAGTGAAACAAAGGGACATTGCATAGAGTTGATACCTATATGAAGTTCACGATGGCCGGGAGCAATCCGCGCCCCATGACCTCAACTTAAGTGCATCACCGTATCAATAATCAGTTCTTCCACAAGTGGAATTGATACACAATTTACGCCCGATTTGTCCTCTATTCACCTTTCACTTGGGGACTGTTTTCCATGAATCTCTTCCAGCTCCTCGAGCCTGTTATCGAGGGCTCTTCTAAGTGAGGCCATCTGTATATGATCGTTTGCTTCTGGAAGCCGGTTTGTGGAGACATTGAAGTTCAGCCTCCATTAGAATTTTGCTGTACACTAGACTTTTGACATGGTCCTGTTGTCGTACTTCGAACACTTATGTGAGGTTTCATATTGTTCTCGCCTTCCTTTCATGGTGCAGCAGAGCAATCAAAAATGTCAAATGAACAGGAAGAGACAGTTCCACAGTCTCCTGTCACAACGAATGGTCTTTCTCATTAGGATGATTCTCCAATGAGTGTGATGAACTGCAGGAATTTAAGTTTTCACCAAGAAACTCGATTCTTGAGATGTTTCTGTCTCATATCATTTACTTTTTCTCCATTGCGTTGAACATAGTACCTACTCTGTGATTAGCTTAACTATTCATTTCAATCTGAAAGCTACTTACCTACATTTATCAGATTCTTAATATAAATTACCTGCTTGTGGACACTATTTTACTTGGTGAATTCTGTCATCTGCACTAGTTTAAATACATGCATCATTGATAGCACAGGTACCTTTGATGGCTTATGGCCTGAGGCATGGCAAAACTGTTTTTTTGCCTCGTCAAAAGTTTTGCTTTAGAGGACCTGAATATCTTTTGCTTCAAAAGACATGAATATTCTTTTGATAGTAATTGTATTTTTAGATGATCATAATTGCTACCATTGGTAGAACACACTACTAATGACAACATGATGGTCGCGGTTTGCATTCTAGTCGAACAACGTAGTTTCAACTTCGAGTTGTGATGATAATTGTGTTTGCGCCTGTGGTTTAAAATGATGATGAACAGAGCTGAATCTGACAAGCTACCTGCTGTTCCTATCGGTTTTGTTGGATCAGAAGAGGCGGCAAGGTCTGCTCCACATCCTGTCACCTGACGGTAATCTTGCTTGTCCTTCACTGGAAGAACAAGGAATGAGAATAAATGCTCCATTAGACGCTGCACATATGCCAATTTCGCTATCTCTCGAACCTCATTGCAGGTGGCCCCGGGCTGCAAACTTCAGGGGACCTTTCCAACCATCAGACTTTTAATGTCTCGAAGCTTGAGCCACTTGGATTCAAACCCTATCCCTTACTTTCTCTGAAGGCATTTATGATATTTAACGCTATTTTGCTCGATATTCAGCATCGTCGCCCTTACTTGTTTTGGACTTTCTACTGGCGAATCTCTTCATGTAAAGGTTTGGCTTGGCATTATACTTGTCAGCATAGTTGCATAGACATGGCGGTTCTGTTCTTTTACCCATCAGTGCATTCGACTCGTGGTGCAACAAATCTGAAAAAAGCTTTTAATATGTATCTATTTGATACAAATAGACACAGTTTGCCATTTCCAGAGTCAGTTAGATCTCGAACAATTTCGTATTCTCCAAACCGAGACTTGTTCAATCATTGAAAGCCTTCAATTTTTGACCTTGTACCAGGAAGGTCTTCCTGCTTTATCTGTTTCTGATACTTTAAAAACCATTTGAAGTAATTGAAAAGACCATACAGAAAATGTTAATTGCTTTTGTACTTGGCGAGAACCCAAGTTTAAGCAGCAGCATGTGCTTTTGCTGCTTTTCTATGTTTCTTGTCCTGATGAATGACATTGTTTGAATCTTCCATTCAGGAGTACCTTGCTAATTTGGCATTAGGTCAGGGTTCTCTGTCTGCAATATCTGACTGAAGTGGATATCGCGCCTTCCTTACCAACATCGGTGTCTGGAGGAATGTTTACATCAATGTCTGGGGACAACAGTGAATATATACTTGTTTGAAGAATGTAAGGCACCATCTCATGACTTATCATCGAGTGAATGCACAAATTCTTACTGCATTGAGATATTGAGCTTTTGTAATACATCACATCCTCTAACATGACATCACGTGTTCAATTTCTATTCATCATAAAGGCAAAATTGAAAGCCACAATCGTCTTTCGTCTTTGACATTGCAAGTCTTGGCCCTAACCCATCTGAAACTGAGGTCGAAGTCAGAGATTGCTTGAGCATGTAGCTGATGTAGAGCTGGTTGATCGAAGTGGGGTTGAAGGGTGGGGGTGAGAGCTTTTGATGGAAACGAGAGAGATTCGTTGCTCAAAATGCAAACATTAACATGAAGAAAAAATTACATTGTTATGCCAAGAGGATTCAAATTAAATGAATGCCATACGACATTCATTGTCATTTATAAAGTATGGACATAATGAGTCTACCGGAAAACACTAGTACTATATGAAAAACATGTAAAAGCTTCATGGATTACATTGTGAATTATGATACATGTTGATAGTACTATTTAAATTGTGCACCTGATTTCTACAATAGGGGAACAATCACACAATACATGATTTCGTAAGCTCATTATCATAGTAAAATTGGTAACTACCTGAAATTATCGAAGCACTTGATGAAGATGAGACCGTTTCAAGTTCTATATCATTGTCAACATCATCAATCGGCGCCTCTCTTGGATACAAAAGCGGTTTTGGAGGCAGTTGTAGTTTAGCCATATCTCCTTTAAGCATATCTAGGACTTTCCTCATTGACGGCCGATCATTAGGACTCAATTGTATACACCATAATGCAACGATCATCATCTTTCTCGTTGTTTCTCTTTCCTCTTCTATGACATCTACCATTTCAACCTTCTTTTCTTTGCCAAGTCGATCATAAACCCACAAAGGAAAGTAAATTTGACTTGAACGCTCTGCACATGCATTTAGATTTCTCCTTCGACTAGCCATTTCCATCAACATCATCCCAAAACTATAAACATCGGCTTTATAAGAAATGCCACCAATGTCTTTATAGAATAGCTCAGGCGCCATATAACCCAAGGTTCCTCTTGCTGCAGTCAACGATACTATGTTGCAATCGGTGGGATAAAGTCTTGCAAGTCCAAAGTCAGAAACTTTCGGAGTGAAACTTCGGTCAAGGAGAATGTTGTGAGGCTTGATATCAAAATGTAAAATTTGCATATCACATCCCCGATGTAGATATTCTATCCCTCTAGCTATGCCAAGAGAGATCTCATACATTTTCTTATAATTAAGAGGATCATCACCATCCTTATTCGAAATGTATTTATCCAGGGAGCCATTCAGCATGAAATCATAGACCAAAGCTTGTTTAGAGTAATCAAAGCAAAAACCAACAAGTTGCACCACATTGACGTGGTGGATCCTTCCAATTGTGGCCACTTCGCTAATAAAATCTTGGCCATTAGATTCTAATTTGTTCAAAATCTTAACCGCAACTTCATTGCCACTTCGAAGGATTCCTTTGTACACAGAACCATATCCCCCCTCACCTAACTTGCATTTGAAATTTTTTGTAATCTTCTTAATATCTGAGTAAGAATACCTTATGGGCAGAAAGTTGTTGTGAGTTTGTAGGAATTCTTCGATGTTTGCGTCGATGGCTTGGTGCCTTCTCATCCACTTATAGATTAGAAGTATCAGCACACATAGAGCCCCGAGTATGAATCTTGCTGCAACGTAATTGGCTGCGTAGAAATTTTCCATAGATTAGCGTAGTGCAACAAAAGAATTTTAAACGTAATTTTTTTTATCAGAGTGGTGCTTGAGATCTTCATAGTTGTGAGGAGAAAAGGGCTAGGAAGTCATACCCAAGACAAAGGCGAGGCTCCGGCCCACATATGGCGCAAAAAAAGGGCTGAACCACCTAACATGATCTAAGGTGACCGAAAATGACTGATTAGAATCGACGATCAATAAATGAAGAATTAAATCTATCATTTTAGCATTTAAACCTAAAAAATAATTTCCTCTCCCAGATAAGTGCTCAGATCGCAGTTTATTCTGTTCACTTGGGGAATCCATGTTATCGTAACATGACCATTTCTCTTTAAAAAAAAACACGATTTCGCTTTTGTCTTCTCAAGGAGTACCAAATGATTCATAAGTTCACATCTCAGTGCGGCATAGTTCTAATTTACAAACATCATCCAGGACGCGTGCCATTTATTCACCCGCATAAGAATAACAGCCATGCAAGGGACACGAGCAACTATTAAGTCAACCAATTTTCCCCAAACAAATATAAAGTAATAATGTCAAATCCAGAAAAAAAAGGTCCATAAATTGTAAAATTAAAAAGATCAATGCATGCTGAATTTACTAAGAAATCTTATTAAACTTTTCAACTTAGGTGATGTGGCAATTTTTTTTCTGCTGTGTTTTTAAAGAAACTAGTGTCTTAATGTGTGGATTGTATAAAAAAAACCCAATTAAAACCTGCCACATCACTTGGTAACTAAATTTTGATCAGATCTCTTAGTAAAGCTAGGATTTAAGGAAAGGAAGAAGAAGAAGAGAAAGAAAGAACACCTTAAGGGAACATCCCTTACGGAAATAACCACCACAACCTCCATTCGGTATCCAAAACTTAAGAAGTGACACCAAAAAATTCTTCACTGGAAACGAGGTGTATTCCCAAAGAGAGATGAATCCCTCGACCATCTTGTTGTGGAGGTCCTTGTATGTTAAGCTCCATACTGGTCCCCTTCCCGCCCGAGATTTGATCCGATGTGAATGCCATCTTGGTTATGGTGCAAAAGTCCTTGATATCCCCTACTTTTAGTTCTCCGAGTGCAGCGTATGAGTACACCTTCATTTGGGAAAAATAAGGAGGCGTGTCGGCAGAGTATCCCCTCAATACATGGTTTGGAATCGAATATGAAGTAGAAGCAATAGGTTGTGAGCACTTCATGAAGGCCACAGTGTCATTGCCATATGGAAGTCCATATAAATCACCAAATGGACTAGACACCCTAAAGTTGGAGTACCCCAATGAGTAACGAGGAAGGGATGAGCAATTACCCTTCTGCAGTCCATCATCAACCACCGTGATATCACCAAAGAAGTCATATTGGTGAATATAGAAAATGTAATGGATCGACTTAACATAATATCGGCCGTCATATAGATATAGAATAGTGCGGTTATTTTCACAAGTTAGCTCATACCGAGAGTCGCCGCAATGTTTTGGATTGCATTTCAATCGAAAAGGATAACTTATGTCATGGATCTCACCGCAAGATGAAGGGGCGCACAAATGATTGTTCTTCGCATCGCAGCTTGTCCCTAACAATAGCAGAACATGCGATATGAGAAGTAAAACACGGAGCATAAATATTGAGCTGAGAGAAATAATCATCTTTTTATCGTTTGGTCTGGCAATGGAAGTTTTAGCTCATTTGGTAATGCAAGGGATGCCTAATAAAGGGTTGGGAGTCATCGGTCATCGAAATGTCCAAGTCAACCCTAAAACAAAGTCTAGCGAAGAAAAACTTAAAAGTATGGCCCAGCAAAACACGATCTCGAATTAGTGATAGGTAGCTTTCACATTCATTACGGAGGAAATTTCTCTGCATTTTCCAAATTTGATTTTTCTTGGCAAATTAATTATCTCTTTTATTTTAGTATCTTAAAAAAGAATCGATTTTAATGTTTTGTACCCTAAACTCAATCAAAATCCTTTCAAACAAGGCATTTGACGTTCTATTTTATTTTCAAGGCCAATATTTCATAAATGGCGCTTCGTTAAATTTTGGAGACGAAAAGGAAAAGGATGATGCATTTCATCATATAAGGTTTTTTCATTTTTGAGAAAAAAATTAGTGACCAAAAAGAGGATAATGTTAAATAATGGGTACATAGATTTTAACTTTTATAATGTCGCTTTCCACAAAAATAGAAAGAAAATAAGGAACGGGCGCTTCTTGCTTATGGAAGATGTGAAACTTTATGAAAGAAAGAAAGCAATATGGTAAATTCTCAACTAGTGATGGGATCGACACATCTCAATTAGAAACTCGCTTGCGTCATCATGGATCAATGCACATAAGGACTATAGATGCAACATTTGAATTCACAAAAATAATACTATGTTTAAATTTTAAAATCACTCTTTTGTAGTTGTGCTATAATATGAATATGACTGTCATCTCTTTTCCATAATTGAACTACTTAATGAATGAACAAACTGATCTCAATGAAAAAGGCAATAAAATAATTTCTCAACCAACAACCAATCGATGTGGGTCTCAATTAGAAATTCACTTGCTTCATCATTCTTGACATGCGCAAAGACTATAGGTGTAATATTCGCATGCACAAAAATGAACTAATACGTACTTATTCACCATCAATTGAAATATTATTCTTGTGGATCAGTCAATCACTCACCTATAAAATAATCTCATCTTTTTCTCACATTAAATCGAACCGACCTATTACAATATCCAATTGAAATGTGCCACATCACTCAGTAAGTAAATTTTTATATGATCCCTCAGTAGAGCTAACATTTAAGAAAAGGATGAGGATGAAGAAAGAAACAAAGAAAGAACTGGGAAAGTCAGCTTTCGGGAATCATGGTGTCTGCACCTCTCCCTTTGGTATCCGAAACCTAAGTAGCAAAACTCGAAACTTGTTGGTGGCGAGAGTTTATAATAGGAGATAGTGAATCCCTCGACCATCATGTTGTGGAGGTCCTTATATGGTGAGCTCGCACGATTTATACCAATCCTTTTTCCACCTTGGGATATAATAAGGTATTAAAGCCTTTATGGTCATGGTGTAAGTATCCTTGATGTCCCCTACTCGGAGATCAAACCCATGTACAGTGTATGAGTACAACATCATTTGGGAAAAAATAGGGGGCATATCATAAGGATATGCTCCCTCAATACATGGTTCAGTATTGAATAACGAAGTAAAAGCAAGGGGTTGTGAGCACTTCATGAAGACCATCGGCACAGCTAACGAACCGTATGGATCATTATCACTAAAGTTGGAAAGCGCCAATGAGTAATGAGGGAGGGATGAACAATTACTTTTTTTGCAGTCCATCGTCAACCACCGCGATTTTGCCGTCAAATAAACATTTGCTGAGATTGGAATGGTACTAAATTGATTTCACATAATATTGGCCGGCATATAGATATAGAACAATGCGATTATTTTCACAAGCTAGCTTATGTTCATAGTGGCCACATCCTTTTGGGTTGCCTTTCAATCGAAAGTGATATGTCACGAACCTCGCCACAAGATGAAGCAGTAGACAAGTAATTTTTTTATGCACCGCAACTCGTCCTCAGAAACAGCAGAACATACAATATGAAAAGCAAACCACTGAACATGCTTATGGAGCTCAGAGACTTAATCGTCTCTTTATCGTTTGATCTGATGCAATGAAAGTTTTTGCTAATTGGTAATGTGATGGAGGCCCAGTAATATGAATGGAAAGAGCCTAGAGTCCTCGGTCATACAAACGTCTAAGTCAATCAATAAAGCAAAGTCTAGTGAAGAAAAAGTGGATATCGCATGGAAATTGCAGTCCTAGTAGTCAAGGTGTCAAAACACAGTGGTGGAATTATTTATGCATAGCTTTCACGTTGATTAAAAAAGAAAAACTTCTCCACAGTTCCAGATTGAATCAAAATCACAGTTCCAAATTGAATCAAAATCCTTTCGAGTGAGGCAATGACGTTCTATTTTCTTTTCAAAACTAATATTCCATAAGTGTCCCTTTGTTAAATTGTGTAGACGAAAAGGAAAAAGATCTCATATTTCATCATCTAAGCATTTTATTTTTGACAAAAAAACAGAAATTGATAACAAAAATAGACTATGAACAAGAATATTAACTTGTATAATGTCGGCTTTGGCAAAAGTAAAAGGAAAATAAGAAATAAGTGCTTCTTGGATGGTGTAACACGTTATGAAAGAAAGAAAGCAATACGACAATTTCTAGTGGTGGATTGAGGCGTCTTGACTAGAACCTCACTAACTTTATCGTCACGCAAAGACAAGAGATGCAAATTTCCAAGTCAACCATCAACACAAAGTCTAGTGAAGAAAAAGTGGGTCTCATGTGGAAATTGGAGCCCTTGCAATCAAGGCGACAAAAACACAGTGTTGAAATTATTTATGGTGTGGCTTTCATGTTGATTCGAAAAGAAACTTCTCTGCAGTTTTCATATTTAATTTTCTTGGCAAATTGACTCTTTAGGAATCAATTTTACTTCAGTAAAAAAAGAATCGATTGGAATGTTATGTACCATAAATTGAATCAAAATCCTTTCAAGCGAGGCATTGGCATTCAATTTTATTTTCAAGGCCAATATTCTCACGGTGGTGGGCTCACACGATTATACCTATG
Organism: Eucalyptus leucophloia subsp. euroa; assembly: GCA_017140325.1. NCBI lineage: Eukaryota > Viridiplantae > Streptophyta > Magnoliopsida > Myrtales > Myrtaceae > Eucalyptus > Eucalyptus leucophloia. The sequence goes on along the minus strand of CM029475.1, from coordinate 21,186,290 downwards.
CATTTCCCGCATCAGGTCATCATCCGATAAGAAAGTCATCATGGTTATGTTGCAAGAATCCTCGATGTCCTTTACTCGTAAACTTAACCCATAAATAGCGTATGAGTACACCTTCATTTGGGAAATATTAGGGGGCGTATCGGAAGGGCATGCTCCCTCAATACATGGTTCAGTATTGATATACAAAGGATAAGCAACGGGCTGTGAGCACTTCATGAAGGCCACCGCAGAGGATGAAGCATTTTGATAGTACGGATATCGATCACTCAAGTTAGAGCTCGCCAATGAGAAACGAGGGAGGGATGAGCAATTACTTTTTTGCAATCCATCGTCAACCACCGTGATTGCACCCAATATTTTATCCCCGAAATTATTGTAATTGTCAATCGACTTCACATGATATCGACCAGCATACAAATATAGGATGGTGCGATTATTTTCACAAGTTAGCTCATGCTCAGAGAGGCCACAGCTTTTCGGGTCACCTTTCAATCAAAAAGGACAGCGTATGTCATGAACATCACCACAAGATGAAGCAGTGCACAAGCTAGTATTCTTCGCACAGCAACTCATCCCTAGTAGCAGTAGAACATGCAATATGAAAAGCAAAACACGAAACATGCTCATGGAGCTTAGAGACTTCTTTGTCTCTCTATCGTTTGATCTGATGCAATGAAAGTTTTTGCTAATTGGTAAATATGAATGAAAAGCGTCGGGTCGTCGGTCATACAAATGTCCAAGTCAACCAATAAAGGCAAGTCTAGTGAAGAAAAAGTGTGTATCACGTGGAAATTGTGACCCTTGCAATCTATGTGACAAAACACAGTGTTGGAATTATTTATGCATGGCTTTCACATTGATTAGAAAAGAAACTTCTATGCAGTTTCCAAATTGACTTTTTTTAGTACCATAAATAAGAATTGATTTGAATGTTTTGTATTCTAAAATGAATCAAAAATCCTTTCGAGTGAGGCATTGGAATTCTATTTTCTTTTCAAGGCTAATACTCCATGTATGTCGCTTATTAAATTGTGAAGACAAAAAGGAAATACATATCGTATTTTATTATATGAGCTTTTTCATTTTTAACAAAGAACAAAAATTGGTAACAAAAATAGCTTATTGATGGGAATATTAACTTGTATAATGTCGCTTTTGGCAAAAGTAAAATGAAAACATGGAGTAAGTGCTTCTTGGATGGTGGAATAGATCATGAAAGAAAGAAAGCAATGCAATAATTGCTATCGAGGGACCGACGCGAAAGCACCTATGAGGGACCGACGCACCTATACAATAATTGCTATGGAGGGACCGACGCACCTAGAAAGCAATACAATAATTGCTATGGAGGGACCGACGCACCTAGAAAGCAATACAATAATTGCTATCGAGAGACCGACGCGCCTTGACTAGAACCTCGCTAACTTTGTCTTCACACAAAGACTATAGATGCAAAATTTGACTTCAAAAATATAAAGCAATGTTTATTTATTTACTTTCGACTTTAATATTTCAATCACTCTCCCACAATTTTGCTAGATCTATGAACAATACAATCATCTCTTTCCTATAACATAACCACTTAATGATTGAATTGATCAATTTCAATAAAACTGTCATTTTGTCAAATGAAAGAAATGTTGTTGCCTACTTCATCATCATCTTCCATATCTCTGAATGTGTGATATTGAAGGTGTCATGTAAGTTCAAATGAGACTATCGGTCAATTTACTTTTGTGAACATAACATCAAAGAGTTTCGCATAGAAATTCTTCTCAGTGAAACGGACACGCCTTCAAATAGTTGTAATTAGCATTTACCATATATTTTTCAAGCTAATGCGTACACCTAAGTATAATTGAAGAGACTGACATGGATTTTCCATATAATACAGCAAAGTTTATTTTAACTGACGCATCCAATGACGTTTTAACTGCACATGTTCAATTTTTTGTAGTAATATCATTACTGATTACGTTTTAGTTTTCTTTTTATTGCATATTACCCTTTCTGGAAATTGGTTTGTTCTGCGAGCAGTTCCACACGCAATGATACCTTAGTTGCTTTCTATATCATCATTAAATATTCGGCAATGATTAGTCAAATTTTTAAGTAAAAAATCTCTTGTTGAAAGTATCCTATATTATCTCTTGCACGTACACCAAAAGATTCTGGACATAAATATGCAAATTGATGTATCAACTATCAATTCATTCAGTGCCATATAATACTATAGAAAAATAATAATCTGTTTCGTAGTGTAGGATCTTTCATTTTTGACAAAACTGAAATTTGTAACTGAAAAGATTAATAACGGCACTGAAGACTATCGTTGTACGTTATAAGAAAAGAATAAAGGCCACACAATAATTTCTCACCCAGCAATAGATGAACGCGAGCCTCAATTTGAAAGTCGCTTCATTATTGCCCGACATGCACGAAGACTATAAGTGCAATATTCGCATTCATAAAAATAAAGCAATACGTGCTTCTTCACTAGCAATTGAGAGTATTATTCTTGTAAATCAATCACTCACTCTACTCACTCTCCTGTAAAATAACCCCATCTCTTTCCCGCAATAAAACCGAATGAACTGACAGATCTCAACAATAACGTCGTTTTATCAAACAAAAGATGCTGTTACCTGCTTCATAATCATTTTCCATCTCCAAATGTGTGGTATTGCAAGTGTCATGTAAGCTCAAATGGGACTACAAGGAAGAGTGCTGCCATTTTCATTCTCTATTGATAGCTGCTTGAATCTGCTCAAGACTCCTCCCTTTCGTTTCAGGGACCACCGTGATCACGAACACCATCCCAGCGGCGTTAATCACCGCATAAAGAAGGAAGGTACCTGTGAAGCAAGCGAGCAGAGTTATTTGCTTTCGACAAGTTTTTCGGAAGCATATTCTGACATTTTTCTCATGGGAAGAATGCTTTAGTATGTACTACATGTCTATTAATCATTCTGCAGAAAAACCCACTTAATTTTTTTTTTTTTAAATGATATGTCGGCTCAATTTTCATGATATTCGAATCTAGGCAGAAGTTGCTGTAAACGCGTTGATTGAAATAAATGGTCTGAATATGCATTCGAGAGCATGAAGAACGGAGCGACAGACACCTCTAGCTCCAAATAGGATTGAAATGTTCAGGAAAAGCTTAAGTCTCAAGTCTGTAGTTTATTCGAATTCGCGCAACAACTCATGTTCCAATGTGAAAAATGTTTATCGAGCTCCTGCCAGAGTAACAGTTCAAAGAGTGTTTTCAGCAGAGTCGTACCGTAGGAGCTCCAGCTCATTAAGTAGTTGAAAGTGTAGGAAACTGCCCAAGCGCCGAACCAGTTCACTAGTGTTGCGAAACGTCCAGCTACTCCTTTGATATTAATGGGGAAAATCTGAACTCCAGCACACATTACATGATTGGCAAAAGAATTTTGAAACTCTTGTACTAATAACACCAGTTACGAAAACAACCCTTTAATTTGATAAGCATGAAACTTCGGGGGATGTTTAGGATTACCTCGGACATCACGACCCAAGGAACTGCGCCCATTCCAGCTGAAAATGCTGCTATGTATAGCTGAGCATTGGAAAAAACAGAACAGAAAAATTTATACAAGGGAGTTGTTGCGGGGGCCAACTGGATAGAGCCAGAAAGAGATCAAGGCAGTTGAGATTATTACCAGAATGCCGTGACGGCAAGTATCGGGACAGCATCAGCCGCCAGATCATGAACCTGGCTCGGAAGATTCTCAAAAAATTACTGGTTGACAAGCATTGCAAAGCAGAAGGAAGACACGAGGACTGATAGTATTTACCTTTAGAAAGAATGAAAGGGCAGTTACTATGCGTCCCAGGACCAATCCTGTCCCCGAGATCTGCGATTGAGAGAGAGAGAGAGAGAGAGAGAGAGAGAAGTTATGGTTCAAGTTGCAGAACTTGCAAAAGGGGCAGGACCAGAAAAGCTTTGTTACTATAGACATGATTTCTTAGCTTTCATCTATTTTACCAAGAGAAGGGGCTTTCTTCCAGCTCTATCGACCAGTGCAGCGCCAATAGCCGTGACAATAACCTGCAAAAATTTACTCTTTAAGCGTGACGAGTATAAAACTAGATCCCCAGCAAAGAGGAAAGGGCGAGAATTACAGACCTGGAGGATTGCATAAGTTATGGTTCCAACACTGGAGGAGAAACCTGAGGAGATTGTACAAATGCGATTATATAAATTGGAACCCCTGCTTTGCTTTTTATTTAGCTTTTGATAATTAAGTAGACCAAAGTTCTGGAATCTTAAAATGCAAAGCGTACTTTCATTTTGTGGTGCCCAAGAGCTTCTTGATATGAACTGCATACCTGCTTCCTAAAAATATTGCTTGTATAGAAACAGACGCCATTTATCCCTCCAAACTGCTGGACGACCATCAATCCAGCACCAATCTGGCCAAAATTTAACAATTTTGTCAGCAAAAAGAACAACAATGGGAAATATCACCAAAAGTACAACTACTGCACATTCCCGATCCACAGGGCATTTCAAGAAAGCAACGAAGGAGGGACTTTATTGGATACATAGCAGTAAATACAGAGAGAAGATTCCGATGACAGAGCTCAGATATCTTCTCTGAAATAAATCGAGAATGCTGGCTTTCGGGAGCAGTTGAAGAGTTTCGATGTAGTCCTGTCAAGAAAAACAAATTCGATCATTCTGTCAGCTATTCATACTTATAAAGTTGAGGCACTACGATGAAACGAGTATAGACTTAAAGCCTTTTACTTGTATTTCAGCAGCCTCTTCAGAAATGTCTGCATCCTTTCCATGGAGTTTCTGCAGCGCTGCTCCAAACTCCTTTTCGCGGCTTGTTTTCGCCTGCATTTGGCAGAATTCTAAAATTCATTCCAACACTACAAATCCCTCTCTTCCAACAATTCAGATAAGAAGAGTCTGGTGTTCATCTTGATTTGATACCAGCCATCTAGGAGACTCTGGAATGAAAAACAGGCCGAACAGTTGGACTGCACAGGGGATTAGACCTGCATAAACCGCAGATGTTCAAGGTGGTTTCAGACTTGGACTTTTCTATACAACATTGGCACTAAACTTGAATTATGCTACTTTTTCTGTTTTACCAATTAATGCCAAAACCCTCCAAGCTAATACTGTCCCGATAATGAAGGAAACGGACACTCCAGCAACGATCATAAGCTGTGGAGAGAAGAGAACATGTTAGGCCCAGTAGGTTCTGTAGGATGTACATATATACACCATCTTGCACTTGGAAGAGGGCAAAATTTGCTACAAGCTAAGGCCTTTCGCCAATAGCTCCATGCTTGCAATTTTAACCAAGAATGTTCATACAAAATCTTTGCCTGATTGACAGCAGTCAAAGCTCCACGGAGATTTTTGGGTGTAATTTCAGCTATAAATATCGGTACCTGGACATAAATTAGAAAAAGATTAACCAATCTAAACCGAAGAGAGAGCCTCATGTTGTCACTGTAAATCGAGTCCAGCATGTTGTCGTAGAACAACTTGCTACATCAAATTCGTGTGGTACGAAGTGAGGAATTACCACATAGGAAAAGACTCCCATTCCATATCCTGTGGCCAATCTTCCGATATCCAGAGCCACTGCTCCCTAATTTACACAAAATTAAACAGAACAGAGAGTTGATGAGACTTGAAGTTCTTATGCAACTAATCGATCTTCATTTATGATAAGGCTTGTAAATAGGATATGGACACACCTCAGCAAAGTAAATAGCAAGCCATCCTGCTACACAAAGAGCGCTCGCTATTCTCATTGTCTACATTTTGAGGCAAATGTTTTTGCTGTCACGTCCTCCGTCCATGATATGACTAAATCCCAAAGCTAAAACTCTCAAAGAGTCTTGAACAACACTGTTCTGTTTTACATTGTGAAAGACGCACTCATTTGCTGCTTACCCATTTACGGCCAACAAAATCAGCTATTGGTCCTCCGGTAATTGCACCAATCATTGCACCGAATGTCAGTATGGATCCAAAGACTGAATACTGTTGAAAGACATAAAGAGTAACTGCAAATCAGCTTGAGTTCAGTGAGAGCAAGAACTTCAGTTACCATCTAGCTAACGATGCTATAAGTCACCGAATGTCCGAGAATCTCAGTGGAAAGCTATTCTGAACAAACCTATTACTTCGATCAGAAACCTGAATGATATGCAGTCGCAATTTTCAGCTGACGATACCCAATCTAAATCTCCCCATTTTTTGGTTTTCTTGTCCTGAGGTATCCAACAATGGAACTCAATGCGAAAATTCGGTATACATTTCACTCGTACAATGCAGAAAGAATAAGATGTTTAGAGAAAGAAGTATCTCTACCTCAAAGCCAACATCCTTATATTTGAGAGACTCTTGTTTATGAAGTTTTTGATCATATAACTCGTCCATATTATGGACCCATAATATGAGCAGATCGTTACTTTGATTTCTTGTATATGGGCGCCTTCAGTGACAAGTCCGATAGTGAATCGAAGCAACGAACAAAGACAACGCAACATGTGCTTCTCAACACTCGCAGGTAAATTCGACATACCTCAGCTGTAGAGAGACTAAGTTCCTCCAATATAGCATCCTGAGTTGGTGATGAATAACCTGCCTGAAAATCCAATGAAACAATTTCTCATTAGATTCAATTAATCACATCCTTTTCATTTTAACCATTACTATTGGACCTGGACTTTTCAAAAAGAAATTGCATTTCCTACTTACGCAGGTCCCGAATTCATAGGAACCGCAAACCGCAATGAATGTGGTGAAATAGACCATCCATGGACGACCCTTATCGGTTCCTTCATCTTTGCCAGCTCGGTCCTTCTCTTGCGGCACAAGGAGCCGCTCTCTTACTCCTTCTCTGTCCCCAGTTTCTTGATTTTCAATGTCCTCGTTAATCGCCATGCTAGTTCGCCTTACAAAAATGCTCCTTCGTTCTCTATCTGACTACGTACAAGGAACTAGCAAATCTATAAGCTCCAGAGAAGATAAGTTCTCTTTCCAACGTGGCTAGTCTGCTTGCTTTATATGGATGAGTCGAAATGAGAAACCCCAAGTGCTAATACGGAAACCCTATCTCCGACTGGTTTATACTCGCGGTTTCTAGGAATTCCTCGCTGACCTCAGTCTTGCAAACTGGCAAGCAACTCTTTGCTTTTCTGACTCACCTCCGTTAATGGTATTGGAATCACTAATGGAACAGAGTCTCCGAATACAGCAGGATCACAGGTGTAAAGGGCTGCATCGCTCTTTATGGGCAAGGAGTCAGTAAAAACATGGAACTGGACTTTCTCAATGACACGGCTCTGGATAAAGACAAAGTAACAACCACGGACAAAGTTCTATCTTTTTGAGCCAGCCACCGGCTAGGAAAACCAGAGTGTTTTTCTAACCTGGAAAGTAATTAAGTTTTGTCCACTACTAATTTTAGCTAATGTTACATAATGGTAAGCGTCTAATTAAGTAGAGATTAATCAGGCTTATTCAGGTTTTAGAGGCTGCCGGTCATTTTTGCTTAACCCCTACTAAACAAAGCTATGAACAACGAGCGATTGTTTTAAGCTATTGGCTCCGTTTAAGCATCCAATAAAAATCAGCAAGATTATTTAGCACAACCCTTTTAATATAAGAAGTTCTAGGAACTCTTATCATCACCTTGAAGAAGGTTAGCTGGGCGAGCGGGATTAAAACACCTAGGACAAAGACAAAGCAGCCTTCCCTAATTTAAAGGGAAAATAGGTGGACGCCATACAACTTGCCTCACCTCATATATATATATATAAAGGCATGGACTAAAATAAGTCATTTGCGGGTCCCTCTTTTGATAAGGTCAATCCACTTGTTGGAATGGAATGAATTTGATTGACAAAGAAGGTATGGATTGCCTGAGGGAGCGGATATATCCTAATTGCAGAAATAATATATTAAATGTAATAGAGCATATGCCACTTTCATTTTGCATGATTGCATCTAATCTCAGAGATCCGGACTCCTTTCTTTCCTTTTTTTAATTTTTTTTTATTTCCCCTCCAATCTTCCAATTTGTGAAGAAAAAGATGATCCTATCAGCAAGAGGAACTTGAAAAATCATTCTACCGACCTCGCATTGACGAAACAAAAATAATAAAGAGTGAAAAGTGATAGATTATTACCAAAATGAAATTGACAAAAAGCTAAGAGGTTAGGTTAGGTGAGCTGTGAAAGAAATTTATGTATGAACTAGATTGTAAACTAACCTTAGTCTAAATTCTCGATATTTCTTTTGCTATGCGTTATGAAATGAAAAATCTATATTTGGACAAGAAATTTTTCTTTTCTTGATGATTGTGGATAATAATTATACAATTATGCATTATATAAGTTTTCACCAGCCTGTTCAATGAACATGGCTTCATCCATAAGGATACATCCAAGGATGCACAAGAATCAGATTTCGACCAAGTCCAGAGAACTAAACAAGGCCTGGTTTTCCTCTCTTTAGGTAGACATCCTGATTATGTTGACAATCTTATCCACCAGGACATGTAATTCCCTATTTTCAAGAGTACGATGCCTAAGGAATGAACATTTGGTACTCTTCTTTCATCCTGCTCTTATATTTTACTAAACAAGACAGATTGCCATACGTATAAAGATGTATAATTAGAGAAGATCCAATAGAATATACATTAAAGGATCGTCTTATTAAGACATGACAAGTGCAACTTGAGTTTATTATTTGATTTGCACCTTTTAAATAAAAATACAAATATATTTTTTTTACTTATAAATTCCTATGTAGGCTTGATATGAAAAGAAAAAAAATTGTCCTGGCCATTACTATTTTAATACGAAACTAGAAAAAAGAAAAATCACCCATGAATAGACACTTTGTATGCCCAACAAAAGAAACAAAGAAAAGATTTGCATATATTTTGAGAAAGAAAATCTAGATATTTTGATTTTGCTTGTATGGATGAAACAACATCTTTTATTTAATTTGAGAGATTTTTGTTCTTATCTTATTAATCAACATCTTTGCTAGTGAATACAACATATTATTACAATTTTCTTTTTTCTTGGACAGAAAAAAGAGCTTGGGCTCAAAACCAAAGATGGTATTAGGGCAGGGGTGAATCACCTATAATTAATTTTTTTTCCCCTAGATATCAACATAGAGTACATAAAACAACAACTTGCCCCATCTAGACTGTTGTGGTTCTGCACAGCGTATATAAATCAATTCAATTTGTTTATGGCAACGTGGAATATTCTCTGAGCAACGAACTGTTGCTTTGAACTCACTTCCTCCTTCCTCCTCCTTCCCTCGCTTGGACGTTAGCTCCAGGACAAAACAGAGAGCGGGTCGCTGGCCGAAGGACGCAAGGACGCGAGGCTGCGCTCGACGTTCGCCCAGGAATGTCGTGCGGTACGAAGCCAGCTGGTCTCGTCCTTGAAGAAAGGGACAGAAACGAGATAAATGGGAGAGAAAGGCAGCAAAAAGAAGGGGGGGGGGTCTCTCTGGTCTTTTTGGGTTTGTTCGGCCGAGGTAGAGCAACCGAGAGAGAGAGAGAGAGAGAGAGAGGAGAGAGAGAGAGAGAGAGAGAGAGCTAGAGCTCTTGAGAGTGAGAAGGTGAGCTCTCGAGAGAGAGAGAGAGAAGGAGCGAGCCAGAGAAGAGAGGGAGCTCGAGGGTGGCTGCTTCTGGAAGGGCGCGACTGAAAACCAAGGAGAGGCTAGAGCCGCTCGAGAGGGGAGACCGAGAAGGTGGATAGCGAGGGAGAGCGGGAGAGAGAGGCGACTGTGTTCTCGAGTTCTTCGGGGAGGCTGGAGACAGCGAGAGCAACAGAGAGAGTGAGATCCGAGAGAGTGAGCAAAGGGTGAAGCGGAGAGAGAACCGAGAGTGAGCGGAGGGATGGACTGAGAGAAAGCGAGACCCAGGAGCCGAACTTCGTTCTCGGACAAGCGTTACCCGGCCATCCCCAACATAAACCGGCAATCTCCAGCCAACACCCTCGAGCGCGTGGCGAGTTTTCTTTGGGTTTGATCCACTTTTATCTCGATGATCCTGGCTCGGTGCAACGTCGAGGCGGCCGACTGTAGCTCGTTTCGCTTCAGGCTCACCTTTTGGCCGTCGTCACTGAGGCGGATAGGGATATTCGTGGTCAAACACTTCTCTCGGGGAACGCCGTTGCTTGGTTTTATTTAAGACGGAACCGAAACGATAGCTGGGTCTCGTTTTTCCTAGTCCACCAGCATGCTCGGTTTGAACGAGCCGTCCCTTTTGTCGAGTTTGAGTCGTCACTTGCTGCTTTCTTTTGAGTAAATGACTTGGAGTGCTGCCATTTTCATTCTCTGTTGATGGCTGCTTGAATATGCTCAAGACTCCTCCCTTTCGTTACAGGAACACACCCTTTAAATTTCCCCCCCTGGAGTTTCTGCATGAAAATTGATTATTCACTGGTTTAATAGCATGCGAGTAATGACTGGACTTTATCTATTTAGATATGGTGGCGGACTTTTGACTAGTTATGCACTGTTCAGAATGCTAGATTCATTTGTAGAGGTTTCTAGAGGAAGATTTTGTTTACTGTTTTTCTAAATTAGTTGACAGGTATTTGTAATTTGCATTTCTAAAATTTAATATCCTTTCGATTTTCCAGAGGGAAGGATCACGTCGTTTCTTGGTGCAATGGGGCAGAAGTTTCTATCTGTATATCGCTTGTGTGGCACACATATTGCTTTTCTTGACGATTCTTGTAGCAGTTTACTTGGTGACACCCAATTGCATATCGTTTGGCTACATTTTGCTCCTCCTATGTGGGATCATAGGAAGACAACTTATTGAAAGGACAAGAAGACACATTTGGTTTCCATTAAAAGTATATGCAATCACTGTGTATATCTTCATATACAGCTTGAGCAATTTCTCCACCTTTGAGATTTGGTTGTCAGGGTTGATTGATCTTCAGTCCTACAACTCAGAAGCTTCGCTATTGCAGAATATTTGGCAGTCTCTTGCAATCCTGATTGTGATGCAGCTCTATAGCTACGAGAGGAGACACAGCAAGTATATCCAATCTGATGACTCCAAACTTATGGAATTTGGAGCACTTGGATTTATTCAGAGTTTCCTTATTTGACATGGTGACAACGTAGTGTATATAGCAGTGTTCTATGCATCATTGTCACCAATTAGTCTATTTGGTTTCCTTTATCTGCTTGGTCTTGTCATATGTTCCCTTTTACCTAAAGCATCTCAAATCCCATCAAAGTTATTCCTTCTTTATACAGGAATTCTGGTGATGACAGAATATCTATTTCAGATGTGGGGTGCCGAGGCAGGAATGTTTCCTGGACAGAATAAGTCTAGCCAAGTTCTAGGGTTTTGGGCTCTAGAATTGGGTTTAAGGGGAAAAGTGCTGGCGATATCTGCTTGTACCCTTCAATACAATTTCTTTCATTGGTTGCAAAAAGCACCAACTCACATTTTGAGCAAAGATTACACCGAAGAACCTTGCCCTCTGTTTGTATCAGCAGAAGAAGTGTTTAGGGATTTTTCTAATTCAAACGGGGAAAGCAAGCCACCTGAAGATTCGCCTGCAATTCCTTGTGAAGCAGAAGGCATGAGAAACAATTTGTCTTCCTCAGCCTCTGGTTTTTCTCAAGCATCAGTTAATGTACCCAAAGCTGGAGGCTCTGGGGGTGGCAATGCTAGAAAATATTATTTTGGATATATTTGGGCAAGCACCAACGAAAGCCGCAAATGGAACAAGAAAAGGATTATCACCATGAGAAGGGAGAGATTTGAAACGCAGAAGACAATCTTCATAGTCTATATAAATTTTTGGATGGAGAACATGTTTAATCTCTTTGGCCTCGAAATAAACATGGTGGCCTTGCTCCTTGCCTCCTTTGCTTTGTTAAATGCCATTTCTATGCTATATATTGCACTTCTCGCTGCCCGCATACTTCTAAATCGCAATGTCATTCGGAAATTATGGCCAGCACTTGTCTTTTTGCTTGCTTCCATTCTTGTCCTACAATACTTTGTCATTTGGAAGAGCACACCATCTGCCAATTCACAAACATCAAGCAAGGCTGAGTCTGTATTTCCTTTCAAATTTTATGATTCTCCTGCCAGTACGAATGCTGAAAGTCTTCATGTGATGAATTCAGCTGATCATTCATTTGAGTTTTCCCATTGCAAGATCACTGAGACTGAGAAGGATGGTGGAGGTTCTTTATAAGATTCAGATAAGAAAGAGAGAGCCAGAGGTCAAGCTGAGGATAACTCTATAGTTTCTGCTGTGCAGCTTTTAGGAGATGGCGGTTAGTTCTCTTGTAACCTTCCCAAACATCAAGCCAGAAGACATGGATGCCAGAGGCACAATCAAACAGTTTGCACCAGATTAACATTTTTTCTATTGCTTCTGGACACCTGTAAGAATTCCTATTAGGATCTTTCTTATATTGTTGAGAATATTGCATGCATAACTTAATATTTATTTGTAAACTTACTTCACGTCCTGAAGTAATTTCTCGTAACATATAATTGTTATTGGACATAACAATCGGTATCAAGTGCAAATTAAAACATTTGTGGTACTTTGCAATAGGACTAATAGTTTTGCTTCGTTGTCCCAGCTTTAACAGTTTCATGGCATCTCATGGCAGGTATGAACGTTTTTTGAAAATCATGATCTTGTCAAGAATACACAGCACCCTGTAAAATTCTGGTTCATAAAGAATTATCTCTTCCCACAATTTAAGGTTTGTTCTGTGTCTCTCTCAGCAGCCTCTACCCTTGCTAAAACTATGAGAAGTATTGATTTATACTTGCATACTTTTCTGCTTTGAACTTCTCAGGATGTGATCCCATATATGGCTCATGAGTATGGTTTTGATTATGCATTAATCACCTACAAGTGGCCTACATGGCTACATAAGCAGAAGGAAAAGCAAAGGATTATATGGGCATATAAAATTTTGTTCCTAGATTTTATCTTTCCCGTTTCTCTAGAGAAGGTAAGCATGTGATATCTATGACTTTGCCTTTGACTGTCTACTCATGCTATTTTCAGTTCTCTGTGACATCTAAATTCTATTGACCCCTCTTTGCAACAGGTTATATTTGTTGATGCAGATCAGGTGGTGCAAGCAGACATGGGAGAACTTTATGACATGGATCTGAAAGGAAGACCGCTTGCATATACTCCTTTTTGTGACAACAACAAGGAGATGGATGGATATCGCTTTTGGAGACCAGTACATATTGAATCAATTTATTCTTGTGTTCTATTTCAAGCAATAGAATGCCTTTTCCTTTTCCGATCATTCTATTCATGTTTTATTACAAGCAATAGAAGGCTCTTTCCCTTTCAGATCATTGCTGTCTACATCCCTAAGTAAGCTCTTTTATTTTCTCATAAAAACAGGGTTTCTGGAAGGAGCACTTAGGCGGAAGACCATATCATATAAGGTAGATTTTTTAGGCGGTTCCATTCTGTCCACGTGATTCTTTTGGCTCCACTGGTATCATATATGGGTTTTAATTATGATATCGTTCTGCAGTGTACCGTACGTTGTTGATTTGGAGAAATTTCAAGAGACTGCGTCAGGAGATAACCTGAGAGTGTTCTATGAATCTCTCAGCAAGGATTCAAACAGTCTGTCCAATCTTGATCAGGTCAGTTCTTGGATAATAAACTGCAAATTCTTCAGCATGAGATATTCTTTGTGAGCTTATAGCTGTAACTTTCTAAGAAGATTCTCGCAAGGTGTTAATTTGTAAAAGCACTGCTTAAATATCCGTGAGCATAAACATAGCAGTTGTTTGTCTAAGTGCCCTCTCTCATGCTTCAGGACCTCCCGAATTATGCTCAGCACACCGTGCCTATCTTCTCATTACCCCAAGAATGGTTGTGGTGTGAGTCGTGGTGTGGTACAGCCACTAAATCCAAGGCAAAGACCATTGATCTTTGCTACAATCCTATGACGAAGGAACCAAAGCTTCAGGTAAGTTCATTAGGTTGGGTTCTTTTCCCACTGCCAAAATGTTTCGTATAGTTGTGATGTAATTTTGTTTTTGTTGTCCTCTCAGGGTGCGAAGAGAATAGTTTCTGAATGGCCTGATCTTGACTTAGAGGCAAGAACGTTTACTGCAAAAATTCTCAGAGATGAATCTGAGCTTCAAGAAGCAGTGGCTTCAGATAAGTCGCAGGGTTCGCAGGGTGATGAGTCATCGGTAGAGGAACTTGACCTTGAATCCAAGTCAGAGCTCTAAGGCATGGTTTCATTCAGCCATGACATGATTGATCCCAAGTGTAATCCTGATCGAGGATGGAAGGGTAACTATCAGCAAAGAACGTTTTGGAATTGCATCAACTAAGGAAAAACAAGTGGTTATTGGGTGCGTATGCTGTCGAGATTGGGGATGGAGATGCACACCATCAAGAAAATGAGGTCATGGGGAGGCTGTGAGAAAGGCAAGGTAGCGCCGGTAGATATTTAAAATTTTCTCGAGAATTTTAGAGAGAAGCGAGATATTCATTTTGCTTAGTTTTTGTTAATCAACCGGGTAATCTTATTTCAACTGGGCTATTTGCAAATGCGTGAAATGACGCGATTAATTGTGGAGTTTCTTCCTCGATGATAAAACCACGGGTGAAAAGCCAACGTTCTGATTTTGTTAGAATGCCCTAGTACACACACTTGGTTATGTAGTCAAACAGGGAAAAGCTGTAAATTTTTTTGATGGATGAACTTTTTATCGTGATGCTTCCGGAGACTACCGAAAATTACGTACTAGCCGTAAGTGCTATGTTCGATTATTTTAATGGAGGCATTGAGTGGGCCTGTGTGTTTTGCTTAAACCTGATCTCGGGTCTCGGCCCGGCCTAGTTTAACGACCTCAACCGGTCATTGCCCCTCGTGCCTTAAAATGTCCACACCTGGCAGCGCTGGACGTTTGGGCCTTCCTCTACCCACTTCTTAGCCGTTTGTCGTATGTCCCGGCCCATTAGTTGGCCTATACTTATCGGTCCGGCCCATTATTGGGCTTAACTTGGGTCCTCTTAGCCTTTGCTGCCGATGTCACCGCCTTCGGATCTCTACCCTCGGAGCCGAACTGATATCTCTGAAAACTCGGCGCGAATCCGAGCCTCGCGCCACGAGTTCCTCGATCAGCAGCTGCTCCGTCTTCTAGGGTTCGAGAGGGTCCGGAGGAGGTAGAGATCGAGAGAGAACGAAATCGATCCCCCCCTCGCGATTCCCAACCGCCGGCGCTCAATCTCCAATCGCCCGCTAATGGAGGAAAACCCTTGCGGCGAGATCAGCTCCGGCGATGACAGCGTCGCCGATCAGAAACCGCGCTTCGTCACGGATGAATCCGCTCCGGTAGGACGCCAGATCGAAGTCCGGGTCTCCATCAACCTGCCGGACAACGAAATCTCCCTCCTCCGCAGCCGGCGGAACCTGAGCTTCAGCGAATCGTCCGCCGCCGAATCTCAGACTTCTCCTTCTCCATCTCCCCACTCCTCGTCCTTGGCCTCAGCGTCGATCGGTCGAATCTTCAAAGGGAAGGCTCCGGCGACGGCGAGGGTGAGCCTCGAGAACGGCGGTAGCGGCGGCGACCCCCGCGGCGGCCGGCAGGCGTACAGGAGCACGAGGACGGTGGTGGAGGTGCTGCGGGAGCTGGACGCGGACATAGTGGCGCTGCAGGACGTGAAGGCGGAGGAGGAGAGGGAGATGAAGCCGCTGTCGGAGCTGGCGGCGGCGCTGGGGATGAGCTACGCGTTTGCCGAGAGCTGGGCGCCGGAGTACGGCAACGCCGTCTTCTCCCGGTGGCCGATCAAGCACTGGAAGGTCCAGAAGATATTCGACGACACCGATTTCAGGTCCATCATTTTGTTTTATTTTTTTTATTTATTTATTTTCACATATTTTTTACCTGTTATTCTTGCTATCATTTTCGTAATTGTGGTGACGATGATATGCTCTCTTTCTCGTTGAGCAAGTGGTCTTCCCGGGCGATTTCGAATTTTAAATATATTTTCATTTATTTATCGTTGAGAGTGAAGTTTGATAATATGTCATAATTAATATTCCCTTTGGGCATATTATATCATTTTGTTCTTACATTTTCTAAGTGAAAAAGATTAATTTCGGTAGACCCATCTATAACAGTGCAAATCCATTTCGGACAATCAAAATTTTTGTTGAAATTAAGGTAAGTTGGATATAATAAAAATTCGCAAGACCAAAATTAAAAATAAAAACTTCTTTAACAAAAAAAGAATTAAAAATAGAAACGTAAGTTTTGCCTAGCCATCCATCAGAATTTGTGGATGAAAATTTTGCCGTCACTTGGTTTATATTTTGCCTTTTTTTATCCTCCCCTTTTCTAGCTTCTCTGTTTGGAATTATCTGAATGGAGTTGTCCAAGAATTGATCTGGAAAGAATTTAGAATATTATTCACGAGAACCCCACCACCAAATTCAAGAACTGCCCAAGGCTGTAAGCCTTTTGCCTTCGGACAGCTTACGGAGAGCTCTCTGCAACACCGATGGTGGGCCTGTCCAAAGATCCCAGCACCAGCTGCGAGCAATGCCAGTCAGAATTAAAAATAAAATAAAATAAAATAAAAAAAGAAAAAAAAAACCCAATTTTCTTTCTATGATTTTGGATGTGGGTTCTCTGTACAATTGTCATCTATCGTTCCTCTTTTTTCATTTCCGGTTGCATTTAGTGGGTGGTAGAGAGTCAGCTTTAAAGATCATTCTCCATTAATTGCTGACTTAGTCAAGAGAATGCTTAAGAAGCTGCTAAATCATATATATATATTTGCTCTTTAGTATTTAAATAAGGAGTTGGGAAGATAAATGAAGGATGAGAGCTGTGCGTCCGTTAGATGAGGGCAGAGTAAGGTGTATGTAGGCAGGACAGTAACGTGGGGAGGATTTTGCCTTTGCTTTATTTTATGTATTTGCCAAATCAGACGTTTGACCTGAAGACTGTACAAGGACTACTCATCTTCAAGGAAAGGTACATTTCTCTCAAGCGAGACAGACCAGATAGAATCAACTTGCTTGAGACAGCAAGCAATTGCTCGTCATGGATCAATTTCTGAGAGTTTTGCGTTCGATTAATTAAGCCGCATCTTAAACAGTGGAGGGATTATGCATTTCTGTTGTGTGAAAATTCAAAAAAAAGATGTAAAAAGTTGAAAGTAATATGGTCAATCAACATATTAAATATACTGGAATCGAAGTGGCTGTGAACTTGATGTGTTTGGTTACACAGGAATGTGCTGAAGGCGACAATAGAAGTGCCTCATGTTGGGGAAGTGAATTTCCAGTGCACCCACCTGGATCATCTCGACGAGAATTGGCGGATGAAGCAGGTCAGCGCCATCATCCAGTCGAGTGACTCCCCCCACATCTTGGCCAGTGGCCTCAACTCTCTTGACGAGACTGATTACTCACAAGAGCAGTGGACTGACATCGTCAAGGTATGCACATGCCCTTTTTAATCATTAGCATGCGAAACTCGATTACTTGATAGCTTAAGCTAGGGCATTTGTGTAATCACTGACACTTTTTGTTATAGTTCTATGAGGAGATAGGAAAACCAACCCCAAAGGTTGAAGTCATGAGGTTTCTGAAGAGCAAGCAGTACACAGATGCTAAGGACTTCTGAATGCGAGTCCATGGTCGTCATTGCCAAAGGACAAAGTAAGAACTCACTCGTTCGCTTTCCCATCTTTCAGTTTTTCTTTTTCACTTTGTCAAATGGCTAATCTAAGGCGATTTTCGAGCATGATGCTCCTTTAGCTCGATGATCACATGATTGGCTTGAATGGACGGAAATTCATAAAATTTGAAGCATGATGCTCGCGTTGACTATATACATGTACACGCCTGTTATTGTCATTATTGTGTCGATATCAACCTTTGATGTGAAAATCCATGGAATAAAAATTGAAGTCCAAAGTCATTATTCGAGAGACTATTGTCCGAATATGTAATCCAAAACCATTTATTCTATTTCAGGCGTGCAAGGGACATGCAAATACAGTACGAGGGTGGACTACATACTACCATCACCAGATTGCCCATATAAGTTCGTTCCTGGGTTGAATTCGGTCCTGTCATCGAAAGGGACATTGGATCACCACATCGTAAAGGTTGACGTAAGGAAATGTGCAAACAACCCTTCCCACGAAAGCGACGGCAACAACAATAAAATTACCAAGAAAAGGCTACGACAGTGCAAGCACCAGACGGCGTAAAGATCACAGACACGGCTCCACCTTCAAAGGGTATCTGGACAACGAATACATTAAGCAAAGTCGAATGACATTACATGTATATCTTCCTTTTCTGTCCGCTCTTTTCTTGGGTGCTGCTGCTGCTATTGTTGCTGTTGAGTGATCTTGGGTATGCTATCTTCGTCAATCTCTATGTAAATCTTCAATTTTTTTGAGTTTAGAGTTGAAGAGGAGTGTTCTGGGGTGATGGCTTCCTCACATCCGTATAGATTTCAACATGACAGAAGTGAATTCTTACCTTTCAGCTGGGGATTGGAGCTGAACCTCTTGGCAAGTTCTTTTTGAGTATTGTATATATATATATTTCGCTTGTAATTTTAACTGCAAGATTCAGATCAGTTTTTGTTGAGGGCGACATCTTGACTTGACTTTGCTGAGGTCAAGGTTAGAGAAAGCGGTGTTGTATCTTAGATTTAACTAAAAGTCCTTGGAATAAAACTGCAAATTTCGAAAATTGAAATGATTTTTGTTAACCTGGACATCCGGGGATTGATAAAAGACCCAAAGATTTCAAATGAAATACCTTTAAAAAGCAAATATGGTAAAAAAGAAGCTGTAAAGTCTGGTGATTATGAATTCTAAACATTCGTGAAAGAATTCAATGTCTTCTTTCTTTTTCCTCCAATTTCGAAATTAGTATTGGAAAGAAGTGAAGTGGTAAGTACAATGTACTTCGATATCTTTAAAAATATCTTCTGTGCTCTCCAATGGTAAAATATAGTTTTAAGCGGGAAATCAAGTATACTTGCATAGACACGGTGGTTCTGTTCGTTTCCCCATCAGTTCATTCGACTCGTGGTGCATCAAATCTGAAAAATGCTAGTAATATGCTATCAATCAATTTATCACTCAGTACATCTCTTTATACATATAGACACGGTTTGCCATTTCCAGAGTCGAGAGTTAGCTTTCGGGAGTGGTCTTGAACGATTTCGTATTCTCCAAACTGAGACTCGTTCAGTCATTGAAAGCCTTCAATTTTTGACCTTGTACTAGGATGGTCCTTTCTGCTTTATCTATTTGTAGATACTTTGAAAACCATTTGAAGCAATCGAAAAGACCTCGCAGAAAATTTTGATTGCTTTTGTACTTGGCGAGACGACCCAAGTTTAAGCAGCAGCATGCGCTTTCGCTGCTTTTCTATGTTTTCTTAGTCCTGATGAATGACATTATTTGAATCACAGTGGGGAAGTTCCTCGCTAATTTTGGCATCAGATCAGGGCTCTCTGTCTGCGATCTCTAAGTGAAGTGGATATCGCGGGTTCCTTATCGACATCGATGTCTGAAGGAATATGATACTTGTTTGGAAGCACGTAAGGCACCATCTCATGTCTTATCATCAAGTGAACGCATAAATTCTCACTGCATTTAGGGATTGAGCTTTTGTAATACATCACATGCTCTAAAATGACACTATCTGCTCAATTTCCATTCATCATAAAGGCAAAATTGTCGGCCTACTCTCTCTTTCGTCTTTGACATGTCCCAGTTATTCATCGGTTAGGCCCTAACCCATCCCGTGACATGAGGTCAAAGTCGGAGATTGCTTGAGCATGTAGCAGTTGTAGAGGTGGGTGATCGAGCGGGGTCGAAGGGTGGGGGTGAGAGGTTTTGATGGAAACAAGAGAGATTCACATTAAACAAAAATTAAATGAATGCCATACAACATTCATTGTCATTTATAAAGTATGAACATAATGAGTTTATCGGAAACACTAGCGCTATATGAAAAACCTGTAAAAGCTTCACGGATTACATTGTGAATGATGATACATGTTGATAGTACTATTTAAATTTTGCACCTCATTTCTACAATAGGGGAACAATCACACAATACATGATTTCGTAAACTCATTGTCATGGTAAAATTGGTAACCGCCCGAAATTATCGAAGCACTTGACGAAGCCGAGACTGCTTCAAGTTCTATATCAGTGTTGACATCATAAATCGGCACCTCTCTTGGATACAAAAGCGGTTTTGGAGGCAGCTGTAGTTTAGCCATATCTCCCTCAAGCATATCTAGGACTTTCCTTATTGACGGCCGATCATTAGGACTCAATTGTATACACCACGATGCAACGATTATCATCTTCCTCGTTGTTTCTCTTTCCTCTTCTATAACATCTACCATTTCAACCTCCTTTTCTTTGCCAAGCTGATCATAAACCCACAAAGGAAAGTATATTTGACTCGAACGCTCTGCACATGCATTTAGATTTCTCCTTCTACCGACCATTTCCATCAACATCATCCCAAAACTATAAACATCAACTTTATAAGAAATGCCACCAATGTCTTTATAGAATAGCTCAGGCGCCATATAATTCAAGGTTCCTCTTGCTGCAGTCAATGATACTATGCTGTGACCGGTGGGATAAAGTCTTGCAAGTCCAAATTCAGAAATTTTCGGAGTGAAACTTTGGTCTAGGAGAATGTTGTGGAGCTTTATATCAAAGTGCAGAATTTGCATATCACATCCCTGATGTAGATATTCTATCCCTCTAGCTATGCCAAGAGAGATCTCATATATTTTCTTATAATCAAGAGGATCATCACCATCCTTATTCGAAATGTGTTTATCCATGGAGCCATTCGGCATGAAATCATAGACTAGAGCTTGTTTGGAGTAATCGAAGCAAAAACCAACAAGTCACACCACATTGACATGGTGGATCCTTCCAATTGTGGCCACTTTGCTAATAAAATCTTGGCTGTTAAATTCTGATTTGATCAAAATATTAACCGCAACTTCATTGCCACTTCGAAGGATTCCTCTGTAGACAGAACCATATCCCCCCTCACCTAACTTGTATTTGAAATTTTTTGTAATCTTCTTAATATCCGAGTAAGAGTACCTTATGGGTAAAAAGTGATTGTGAGCTTGTAGGAATTCTTCGATGCTTGTGTCAATCACTTGGTGCCTTCTCATCCACTTATAGATTAGAAGTATCAACACACAGAGAACTCCGAGTATGAATTTTGCTGCAACGTAGTTGGCTGGATAGAAATTGTCCATAGATTAGCACGGTGCAATAAAAAAAAAAAATTAAACGTAATTTTTTTTTTTTTATCAGAGTGCTGCTTGAGATCTTCATAGTTGTGAGGAGAAAAGGGCTAGGAAGTCATACCCAGGACGAAGGCGAGGCTCCGACCCACATGTGGCGCATAATAATACATGGCCTACATAGCATAACCTAAGGTGACCGAAAATGACTAATTAGAATCGACGATCAATCAATGAAGAATTAAATCTATCATTTTAGCATTTAAACATAAAAATAATTTACTTTCCTAAATAGGTGCTCATATCGCAGCTTATTCTATTCACATGGGAAATCCATGTTACGGTAGCATGATATTTTCTCTAAAAAAATAAAATAAAAAACACGAGCTTGCTTTTGTTCCCTCAAGACGTACCAAACAATTAATAAGTTCACATCTCACTGCAGCACGATTCTAATTTACAAACATCATTCAGGACGCGTGCAATTTATTCATCTACATAGGACTAACAGCCATGCAATGGACACGGGCAACTATTAAATCAACCATTTTTCCCCAAACAAATATAAAATAATTGTGTCAAATCCAGAAAAAAAAGGTTCATAAATTGTAAAATTAAAAAGAGCAATGCATGCCTAATCTACTAAGAAATCTTATTAGACCTTTCAAATTAAGTGATGTGGCAATTTTTTTTTTTTTTGCTGTTGTGTTTTTAGAGAAAATAGTGTCTTAATTTGTGGATTGTATTAAAAATCCCCAACTAAAACTTGCCACATCTCTTGGTAAGTAAATTTTGGTAAGATCTCTTAGTAAAGCTAGGATTTAAGAAAAGGAAGAAAGAAAGAAAGAAAGAAAGAACACCTTTAAGGGGAAGTCCCTTGGGAAAATAAATGTTCCAGCAACTCTCCATTCGGTATCCGAAACTTAAGTAGCGACACCTAAAAGCTCTTCTTGACACATCCCAGAGCATTCCCCCATAAGAGAGATTGAATCCCTCGGCCATCTTGTTGTGGAGGTCCTTGTATGTTAAGCTCCCATTCTGATCCCCTTCCCGCCCCGAGATTTGATCCGATGCGAATGCCGTCATGGTTACGGTGCAAGAGTCCTTGAAATCCCCTGTTAAGTTCTGTACAGCGTATGAGTACACCTTCATTTGGGAAAAATAAGGAGGCGCGTCGGCAGAGTATCCCTCAATACATGGTCTGGTATCGACATATAAACTAGAAGCAATGGGTTGGCAACACTTCATGAAGGCCACCACCGTAGCGTATCGATCAGCGTATCTCACCACCGTAGCGTATCCATCAGAGTATCTATCATCATGACTGAAGTTGGAGTACGTCAATGGATAACGAGGGAGGGATGAGCAATTACCCTTTTGCAGTCCATCGTTAACCACTGTGATATTACCATCGAAGTAATATTGGTCATTATAGATTCCGTAATGGATCGACTTCACATAATATCGGCCGGCATATAAATATAGAATAGTGCGGTCATTTTCACAACCTAGCTCATACTGAGAGGTGCCGCAATGTTTTGGATCGCCTTTTAATCGAAACGGATAACTTATGTTATGGATTTCACAACCTAGCTCATGCTGAGAGGTGCCGCAATGTTTTGGATCGCCTTTTAATCGAAACGGATAACTTATGTTATGGATCTCACCGCAAGATGAAGGGACACACAAATGATTGTTCTTCGCACCGCAACTTATCCCTGATAGTAGCAGAACGTGCAATATGAGAAGTAAAACACGGAGTGTAAATATGGAGCTGAGAGAAATAATCATCTCTTTATTGTTTGGTCTGGTGCGATGGAGGTTTTAGCTCATTTGGTAACGCGAGAGAGGCTCAATAAAGGGTTGGGAGTCGTCGGTCATCGAAATGTCCAAGTCAACCCTAAAACAAAGTCTAGCGAAGAAAGTCTTAAAAAGTATGGCCCAGCTAAAACTCGGTCTCGGAATTAGTGATGGATAGCTTTCACATTCATTACGGAGGAAACCTCTCTGCATTTTCCAAATTTGATTTTTCTTGGCAAATTAATTCTCTCTTTATTTTAGTACGTAAAAAAGAATCGGTTTCAATATTTTGTACCCTAAACTCAATCAAAATCCTTTCAAATACGGCATCCAGCATTCTATTTTATTTTCAAGGCCAATGTTTCGTAAGTGTCGTTTCATTAAATTTTGAAGATGAAAAGAAAAAGGATGGTGAATTTCATCGCATAAGGTTTTCTCATTTTTGAGAAAAAAAATTAGTAACCAAGAAAGAGGATCATGTTAATTAATGGGTATATAGATTTTAACTCATATAATGTGGCTTTCCGTAAATATAGAAAGAAAATAAGGAGCGTGCGCTTCTTGCTCATGGATGTTGTGAAACTTTATGAAAGAAAGCAATATGGTAAATTCTCAAATAGCAATGGGACCGACGCATCTCGATTAGAAACTCACTTGCGTCATCGTGGATTGACACACGTAAGGACTATAGATGCGACATCTGAATTCACAAAAACAATGCAACGTTTACTTATTCACTATGCTGAAATTTTAAAATCATTCTTTTGTAATTGTGTTGTAATTATGACAGATTGGGTAGACCCAAGTGAATCGTGAGTAGTCATCTACAATTACTAAGCAATATTTCTTACATCTAATACTCTGAGTTCTGGTTGGTCCAAAGAGATCCGTATGCAGAAGTTACAGTACACGGTTAGTAGAAACTTGATTTATTAGTTTAAATGAGTTTCTTACCTGTTTTCCCAACACGCATGGTATGCATAGATCGGTCTTTTGATATGATAGATTGGGTAGACCTTGAACAAGCTTTTTTGCTGAAATTTTGACTATTTGTTTCATGTTGATGTGCCCAAGTTTTCTGTGTCATAAGTTTGCTTATTCTTGAATTGAGATCAGACATTGGGTTTGATTTGGTTTGACATCCAAGAGATAAATATTTCCATGTCTTCTACCCGTGAAAGACTGAGATGTATCTTTACTAGTTCCTGAACATATTCCTTCTTGAAAGTTGATTTTGAAACCGGTGTTGCACAGCTGACTAATACTTAGCAAATTGTAGTTGAGTCCTTCAACTAAGGAAACAATACTGATCATGAGGCTTCCAATCTTTACTATTCCGAATCCCACAATTTTTCCTTTGTTGTTTTCTCCAAATGAAACTTTTCCACCATCAACTTGAATAAGCTTTATGAAGTAATTTGAATCTCCTGTCATATGCCTTGAGCATCCACTATCCATGTACCATTTAACCTTTTTTTTTTTCTTGATAGTGACCTGCATTTAGAAAATAGACTCAAGCTTTCTTTGGTACCCATATTTTTTTGGGTCCATTGGTGTTAGTATAATATATTGTCTTTGCCCAAACTTTCTTAACAGATTTCCAAACCATAGAACATTTTTTCTCAAAATGGTCTAAGCTATTGCACTTAGAACATTTAAGAGCACTGCGACCTACTGGTTTTACAAAAACTCTTTGGAAATGATTTTTGTAGGCATCTCTTGTAGGTTTTTACTTAATTCTTTTTTTTACTTTAGGAAAATTAATTAGAGGAATGGTTTCTGCAATCATTCCCAAATCAGATTTATTGAAATAAGGTCTTTAAGCAGAAATAATTTTTTTTAGTTTCTCAGATCCTATAGAAAATCTTTTAGAAATATTTGAGATGTCAATTTTCAAATATGCATTTTTTTTGAAAGATTGTCTTCATTTTCTTTCAAAATAGTAATACTTTTGTCTAAACTTTCAACTTGTTCTTTCCAAACATTTTCTTGTTGTTTTAATGCAGATTTTTCCTTTTTAAGTTCGGAAATCATTTAAAGAGAAGTCTTGAGATTAAGACACAATTCATCAATGTATCTAGAGACTTTAGTATGGATTTTCAAATTACTTACCTCGATTTCACTGTCTGAATCTGAGTCTAATTGTGCCATGAGACAAATATTGGCATAATCATCATCACTTTCTTCACGTTCTATATCACTCCATGTTTCGCTTTGAGTGTCTTTCGATATTTCTCAGTTTTTCCTTTCTTTTTCTTCAAGAGGGGACAGTTGGGTCTGATGTGTTCCTTTTTCTTACATTCAAAGCAAACTACATCTCTATTGGATTCATCATCCTCAACAGACTTACTCTGTTGCTTTTGAAAACTCTGTTTCTTTGGATTGAATCTTCTTCATTTCCTGTTCAGCTTTCTGAATCTTCTTATCATGAGAGCAAGCTCTTCGTCATCCATATCGTCTTCGAATCTGTGACATCGAATCATCATTAGATTTTAATGCAATGGATTTCTTACCTTTAGGATCTTCATCTTCGTTGATTCGCTCCACTTCATAAGACTGAAGAGTCCCAACCAATTCATCAACCGAAAGTGACATAATTTTTTATGTCTCCTTATTGAGGTCTTTATGTGATTCCAGTCCTTGTAGAGTCCATGCAGAAGCTTGTTTACTTTCATGGGATCAGAAATTGGTTGCCTTTGATTTTAAAGGCCATTCACGATCTTTGTAAAACGACTAAACATGTCAGTGATAGATTCTCCAGATTTCATTTTGAATGCTTCATATTGACCGAGCAGAATGTTGATTCTGGTTTCTTTCACTCGATTAGTTCCCTCATAAGTGATGTGTAATCTATCCCAGACTTCTTTAACTGTAGCACAAGAAGATATTCTGTTATATTCAGTAGGTGATAATGCACAGTATAAAGAATAAATTGATTTTGCATCAAGAGCTTATCTTTTGGTTATCTCTTCTTGAGTCATTTCGCTAGACTCAACAGCTTCTTTTCCTCTTTCTGAGATAGGTGTAGCTTTAGGAATGATTCCTCTGTCTACCACATCCCATTCCAGAGGATCATTTGATCTTAGAAATGCCTTAATATTATTTTTCCATATGTTGTATTCTTTTCCATTGAAATAAGGCGGTCTGGTATTGCTTTGCCTTTTAACCAGTCATGGAGCCAACATACTAGTCATGGATTTTTAACTCTAAAGTAAAACACTTCAAATCAAGTGAGTACACAAGCTCTGATACCATTTGTGAAAGTTAGTATGAGCACCTAGAGGGGGTGAATAGGTGCAGAAATAATTTTGCGAGATTAGTGCAGCACAAATCAACAATGGTTTATGAAAAGAAAATTCTTCTCTTTTCAAATAAACAAGTTATGATCAAAGTAAAAGAGTGTAGGAAAGAGAATTTGAACACAGAGTTTATAGTGGTTTGGCTTTATCCAAGCCTACGTCCACTTTTCCGCACTGACAGCCCACCGGCTGGATTTCACTATAAACAAAAAAGTTGTTACAGTGAAGTTTTCCCTTGATTCCACAGTGTAGAGACTTTACTACACTTTCTCAAGGTCTCTAAAAAATTTAGACTTTCTTTTGCCTACAAGATTTCGCTCAACACATGAATTAACTAAGAACAAGGAGCTTCAGACTTTGGAATTCTTCTATCGCGCACCACCTCAAAACAACTGAAACGTCTTCCTTAAATACTCCTTTATGCCATCATACCCGTTGGCACTTACCAAATGAATTCTTCTAATCTACCCATTGGACATAATCAATTAGGAAGATCTTCAAGCTATTTAAGGAACATGACAATAGCCCATCAATCCTGCTCGCCCATATAATCAGGATCTTGGTTTCCATAAGTAAAACCTTCCAAGTATACTTTGCCAATCAACGGATCCATAATCCCTGATTCAATGTTAATTTGAATAATGGATTCCGACATACTATATTCAGCCTAGAGATCTTTTCCAGTCGATAAAGTCAAATCCTTAACGAAACATCCGGTCCTGAATAAGCTTTCTTCGACGGTCTAGAAACTGTCAATGCGGATAGACTTTGAGTCTTGAGTTTAGCAGTCCAGAGGTCTTCAGACTTTGATGAGAGCGTCTGCAAGTCTTCAGACTAGACTGATGGAAATGTTTTATCAGTTTCAAAACATTCAAATGAAGTTTTCTCCAACAATCTCCCACTTTTTGATAGTGACAAAACTTTTTTGCAGATTTGGATAACTTTGACCTGCAAAGTATTACTCAAGCAAATATGGATATCTCATATAGATAAATGGCTTAATAACACTAGAATCTGCATCCACAGAAGATAGATTAGTTCTATAAATAAGCGAAGCCATGAGATATCAAGATGTCAATAGTACTTGAGATAAACAAACATTTAAACAGTCAAACCCAAATCCAGTCCAAATCCAAAACAACCAAACACAAAAGTGAAGTCATAATCAACACAAAAAGTTCAAATCACATCTGTTTCAAAAGTTCAAATCTGCACCACATCTCTCCCCCTTTTTGTCATCATTAAAAAGGTAGAGATGAAAAGATAATGGTATTAAGGTTGCTTAGGAACACGAACAAGCTGGAAATCTCGCATTGACTGGACAATCCCTTCCAGCTTTTTCAAGTCGTCCTTCAGTTGCGCCACATCTTCACCCTTAGCATTTGCTTGAACTTGAAGAGCAAGGGCTTGAATTTGATCATTCAAAGAAACGAAGAAGTTTGACCTGCGATACCCAAGTTCTGTACTTTGCATCCCAGAGCATATATTTGACCCCATATCTCTAAGAGAACATCAAGAATTCTGCGAAAGTCTGCTGAATTATCAGTTTGAGTACTGGCTTCTGTACGATTAGACGGTGTAAAGGCAGACGATGGTAAATCGTGTCCTTCCTCAGGAAATTGAGATGCATAGATGTTTTCTGAATCTGCTGGAGAGTGGCTTACTTCTTCACTGGTGGCAGAGTATGAGGACATTCCTCTTTTCTTAGGATCTCCCCCTATTTCCATGCCTTCAGGTGAAGAAGAGTGTTTCTCATGCTCTGCTTCCACTTGATCTCCTCTCTCCTCTTCTTCTTCGATTCTTTCCTCCTCTTCATCTCCTTCTTCTGCTTCTCTCTCCTCTGCTTCTGTCTCCTCTGCTTCCAAATTTTCTCTTTCTCCAGTCCTCTATTATGTCTCATCCGTGTCTTTATCTTGTCTCTTCATTGATTCTGGAACAGAATGACTCAAATTCTTCAATGGCATTACAAAAATGGTGATATCATCATCATCATCTTCATCCTCAATGATGAGAGCTCTTCTTTTCTTGGATGGAGCTACCATGGGCTCCTTTCATTTTCTCTTTGCAGCCGAAGAGACTTGATGAGACTTAACAGGGGTTTTCTCCTTGAATTTCTCCTTTCTCCTTGAATTTCTCCAACGCCTTGTTGAGTTCCTTCAGACGCATTTTAGAGACTATTTGCAGTCCCACTACCATTTGATCGCACGTTTGAACACAAAGAATTCGGGGAGGCTGAATGTTCAAATGTCTGAATAACTTAGTCACAATAGCTGGATAAAGAAGTTGACCCTTGTCCTTCACTACTGCCCTGTACATGTGGAACATAATAGTATGTGGAAGAGAGAACTTTTTCCCTGCATTGATGGCATACATCAGCTTTGTCTCCGAGTTTGAAACATCGGTCTTTGAAGTAGATTTTGGTCTGAGGCAATTAATCACAATCTTGTGAAGCAGAATGTTGGATGCATTCATCCTCAAATAGGAAATCTTTCCCTCCGTCCTTCTATCCTTAACAAGTTCCAATGTTGCACGAGCAATGAACACACTAATGGGTTGATATCTCTCTCTTTCAACCCCAATCACATCAGCCAATATATTCATGTCAACCACATAGTCCTGATCTCGAACACTGAAAGAGAATCTATTCGCATCTAGGAAACTAAGGTTCAAATAGAAATAAGCAGTAAATTTAGCATAGGCTTCTGTACTTTCAGAACAAAACTGTTCGAGTTGAAGATGATTGAATTTTTCCCGTAGATTGACATTCACAGAGTCAAGAAAATCAAAATTCACAATTCTAGGGTTTATCACTCCACGCTTCAGCAACTTAGAATACGGTTGCTTATGTTCCTCTGAACGAAACAAATCTGTCTTTTTGCTTCGGATTTTTGCCGCAACACCCATTCTTGGTTTAAATTGACTATACAACCTATCATTGTCATTCCCATTTGGCTGACTCAACCCTCCAACACGTGGATCGCTTGGGATATTTGTGAATGTCTCTTCCGTCGACCCAGCAGGGGCAATTCCCAATCGTTCCATTGTGCGTAAAAAGAAATTTTCATTTCTATACCCTTTGTCTTTAAAAAATTCATCAATGTAGTTCAAAGGAGTACCGCCCATCTTCAAAGCACGATAAAGCTTGTAGGTAAAAGAGGGCTTAAGAGTTCTTACGGGTTTTGCGTCTTCGATTATTTCTTCCTCTTCTTGATGTACAACATCCTGAGGTATAGATGGAGGAGATGGACGCAGTTGAGAATGTTGTGGGCTTTGTTGTTGATTAGGGGATTCTTCTTCCTCGGTGAGATCAAAGTGCGTAGGCCCCTCACGCATTTACTGTGTTCCCCTATTCGCGATCCTCGAAGACTGTCTTTGGGAATACATTTTTCACAGTTTTTGAGAGATTCCAAGCTTGTTTCCCCAAGAAAGATGACAACTTTTCGAAGATTAAAACAAGAGAAGAAGACAGAAATGGAATATCGGTGCTTTCTTATGGTTTTTGTAAGTGAAACAAAGAGGAACCGACAGTATATAAGGCAGTCGAAGAGAGGCATACGGAACATCGTTAAAAAAAGAAGGTATAAAGATGTCTTTTTAAAAAATAACTGCATTTTCAAAAATTGGATAACTGTCATTTTAAAAAATAATTCCTTTTTCGACAAGGAAAGATCGCAATAATTACGGAAATTAAAAATAGCAACAATTAATAATGGGTTGATGATCGTACCTTTCCGAGATTTCATTCGTGAGATAATAAAAATAACTTACAGTTGTGAATCTTGATCGTCTGAGTCTGAATATCTTTAAACCTTCAATCCCGAGTCTGAACTTCCTTAGACTTTAAGATATTGAGTCTGGAACGAATAGCTTCAAATTGATTTTTCTCCAAAAACTTTGTAAAAATATCCGCCAGTTGATTCTTTGAATCAATAAATTGAATCGAAATTTCTCCATTTTGAACATGATCTCTAATGAAGTGATGTCAAATCTCTATATGCTTTGCTCTTTAGTGAAAAATCGGATTCTTGGTGAGATTTGATTGCGCTGGTGTTGTCACACTTGATTTCAGTGCATGAATCTTTAATTCCAAAGTCTTTTAACTGTTGTTTTATCCATAAGATTTGTGAACAACAACTTCCAAGAGCTACATATTCTGCTTCTACTATAGAAAGAGCTACTGTACTTTGCTTCCTTGAAAACCAAGACATTGTCCTACTTCCAAGTAGTTGATAGGTACCCGAGGTGCTCTTTCTATCAACTCTGCATCCGGCTAGATCTGCGTCTGAGTATCCAAGAAGAGTAAAGTCTCCTTCTTTAGGATACCAAAGACCCAAAGTTGAGGTTGAGGCAATATATTTGATGATACGTTTTGCAGCACTTAAATGAGATTCTCTAGGGTTTGATTGAAACCTGACACAAATGCAAACACTAAACAAAATGTCAGGTCTAAAAGCAGTAAGATAAAGGAGTGAACCAATGATACTCCAGTACAGTTTCTAGTCAACTTTCTTTACTCCTTTATCTTTGTCCAGCTTCAAGGAACTTAATATTGGTATATTGATCTTTCTGCAATTCTCCAGTCCAAACTTTTTTATAAGATCTTTGGCATATTTTTCTTGATGAATAAAGGTTCATTCCTTTAGTTATTTTACTTGGAGCCCGAGAAAGAAGGTTAATTCACTCATCATGCTCATTTCAAATTCTTCCTGCATAGAATTAGAGAATTTATTGCATAGACTTTTATTAGAAGATCCAAAAATAATATCATCAACGTAAATTTGAACAAGTAGAAAACTTTTGTTTTCTCTTTTGATAAACGGTGTAGTGTCTACTTTACCTTTAACAAAACCATTTTGAATTAAAAACTTACTTAGCCTCTCGTACCAAACTCGAGGTGCTTGCTTTAAACCGTATAAAGCCTTTTTTCAATCTGAATATAGAGTCTGGTTTCCTTGGGTCTTCAAAACCGGGTGGTTGTTCCACATAGACTTCCTCTTGGATAACTCAATTTAGGAAATCACTTTTGACATCCATTTGAAATAACCTAAAATTCTTATGACAAGCAAAAGCATGTAATAATTTAATTGCTTCTAACCTTTCTACTGGCGCGTAAGTCTCATCTTAGTCTATTCCTTCTTCTTGCGTATATCCCTTGGCCACAAGTCTTGCTTTGTTTTTTACGACATTTCCTTTCTCATTCATCTTGTTTCCGAAAACCCATTTAGCTCCAATAATAGATTTACCTTTCAATTTAGGAGTCAATTCCCAGACATCGTTGATATTGAATTGCCTGAGTTCTTCTTGCATAGTTTCAATCCAGCTTTCATCGGTTAAAACTTCTTCTATGTTTTTGGGTTCTATTTTAGAAATAAGAGCCATAGTACTAGACTCTTCGTGTCTTTTGGATCTTGTACGGATTCCTTCATTAATATTACCAATGATGAGATCTTTGGGATGACTAGACTTATGCTTTCAGTTATTGGTTGCTTTGTCAGACTGTTGATCTTTTTCAACATTTAAGTCTTCGACGATCATTTGTTGCTGTTCTTTTGAAGACTGAGCTGCTTCTGGAGATTTAGACTTTGTAGAGTCTGGAGCAGGTTCAGATTCTTCAAGTTGAGTCTGAATCGATTCATTTTGCATAGAATCTTGGAATTTGACATTCATTGATTCCTCCACAGATTGAGTCTTCTTGTTGTAGACTCTGTAAGCTTTGCTTGTGGTTGAATATCAAAGGAAGATGCCTTCGTCTGATTTTTCTTCAAACTTGCCAACTCGATCATTTACATTTTTCAATATAAAACATTTACACCAAAACACATGAAAATATGAAACAATGAGCTTCTTTTCTTTGAATAACTTGTAGGGAGTTTTCTCCAGAATAGGCCTTAGAAAAACTCTATTAATAATATAACATGCTGTAGAAACTGCTTCAACCTAAAAACGTGAAGAAATGTTACTTTTAATTAAAAGAGTTCTAGCCATTTCCTAAAGTGACCTGTTTTTTCTTTCCACGACTCCATTTTGCTCTACAGTATTTGGAGAAGAGAACACATGCTGAAAATCAGATTTATCACAAAATCTTATAAAATCTTGATTTTCAAATTTGCCTCCATAGTTAGTTTGTATATTTAAAATAACATAACCTTTTTCGTTTTGGACATTTTTAGCAAACTTTTTAAAATAAGAAAATGTGTCAGACTTACTTACTAGGAAATATACCCAAGTGAATCGTGAGTAGTTATCCACAATTATTAGGCAATATTTCTTACCTCCAATACTCTGAGTTCTAGTTGGTCCAAAGAGATCCATATGCAGAAGCTGCAGTATACGGTTAGTGGAAACTTGATTTATTAGTTTAAATGAGTTTCTTACCTGTTTTCCCAACACGCATGGTGTGCATAGATCAGTTTTTATGATATGACAGATTGGGTAGACCTCGAACAAGCTTTGTTGCTGAAATTTTGGTTATTTGTTTCATGTTGATGTGCTCAAGTTTTCTGTGCCATAAGTTTGCTTCTTCTTGAATTGAGATTAGACAATGGGTTTCATCTAGTTTGACATTCAAGAGATAAATATTTCCATGTCTTCTACCCATGAAAGACTAAGATGAATCTTTACTGGTTCCTAAACATATTCATTCTTGAAAGTTGATTTTGAAACCATTGTCACACAGCTGACTAATACTTAGCAAATTGTAGTTGAGTCCTTCCACTAAGGAAACAATACTGATCGTGAGGCTTCCAATCTTTACTGTTCCGAATCCCACAATTTTTCCTTTGTTGTTTCCTTCAAATGAAACTTTTCCACCATCAACTTGAGTAAGCTTTATGAAGCAATTTAAATCTCCTGTTATATGCCTTGAGCATCCACTATCCAAGTACCATTTAACATTTTTCTTGATAGTGACCTGCATTTAGAAAAGAGACTCAAGCTTTCTTTGGTACCCATATTTTCTTGGGTCCATTGGTGTTAGTATAATATACTGTCTTTGCGCAAACTTTCTTAACAGGTTTCCAAACCATAGGACATTCTTTCTCAAAACGGTCTGAGCTATTGCACTTAGAACATTTAAAAGCATTGCGACCTATTGGTTTTACAAAAACTCTTTGGAAATGATTTTTGTAGGCATCTCTTGTAGGTCTTTGCTTAATTTTTTCATTTACTATAGGAAAATCAATTAGATA
This sequence comes from Eucalyptus leucophloia subsp. euroa, assembly GCA_017140325.1. NCBI lineage: Eukaryota > Viridiplantae > Streptophyta > Magnoliopsida > Myrtales > Myrtaceae > Eucalyptus > Eucalyptus leucophloia. The sequence continues at coordinate 21,152,653 of CM029475.1, read as the reverse complement.
AATGGTTTCAGTCATTCCCAAACCAGATTTATTGAAATAAGGTCTTTGAGTAGAAAGAATTTTTTCCAGTTTCTCAAATCTTATAAAAAATCTTTTAGAAATATTTGAGATGTCAATTTTCAAATATGCATTTTCTTTTGAAAGATTGTCTTCATTTTCTTTCAAAATAGTAATACTTTTGTTTAAACTTTCAACCTTTTCTTTCCAAACATTTTCTTGTTGTTTTAATGCAGAATTTTCATTTTTAAGTTCGGAAATCCTTTTAAGAGAAGTCTTGAGACTAAGACATAATTCATCAATGTATCTAGAGACTTTAGTAGGGATTTTCAAATTGCTTATCTCGATTTCATTATATGAATCTGAGTCTGTCTCGGAGTCTGAATCTGAGTCTGATTGTGCCATGAGACAAATATTGACATAATCATCATCACTTTTTTCACATTCTGTATCACTCCATGTTTTTGCTTTGAGCGTCTTTCAATATTTCAGGAGGGGACAGTTGGATCTGATGTGTCCCTTTTTCTTACATTCAAAGCAAACTACATCTCTATTGGATTTATCATCCTCAATAGACTTACTCTGTTGCTTTTGAAAACTCTGCTTCTTTGGATTGAATCTTCTTCCTTTCCTGTTCAGCTTTCTGAATCTTCTTATCATGAGAGCAAGTTTTTTGTCATCCATATCATCTTCAGAATATGTGACATCAGAATCATCATTAAATTTTAATGCAATGGATTTCTTACCTTTAGGATCTTCATCTTTGTTGATTCGCTCCACTTAATAAGACTGAAGAGTCCCAACCAATTCATCAACCGAAAGTGGCATAATTCTTTGTGTCTCCCTTATTGAGGTCTTTATGTGATTCCAATCCTTGGAGAGTCCACGCAGAAGCTTGTTTACTTTCATGGGATCAGAAATTGGTTGCCCTTGCTTTTTAAAGCTGTTGGAGAAATCTTTCCAGAATATTTTGAAGCTGACAAAACGTTTCTTTCAGTCTAAAGTCTGGATGTTCGGAGACCGTCAGTTTAAAGTCTGAAGACTTTGTTCTCTCAAGACTCAAGACTCAAGACCCAAGTCTCAAGACTCAAAGACTTAAGACTCGGGACTTAAGACTTAAGTCTATTCTCACCGTCGCTTTCGATCCAAGAATGAAGGAAATCCAAAACCGAGGTTTATGGTTGAGGATTCGATCCTATCTTCTGGAATAGATTCTTTGGTTGGATAATCATTTCGGATTCTTTAATTCTTATCTAAGATCGATTGAAGATCCGATGGTCGACGAAACAATCTTGGAATATTCTATTCTTGGAAACCGAGATCCCGATTGTATGGGCGAACAGATTGATGGGCTATCATCGATTCCTTAAATAGCTCGGATGATCTTCTTGATTGATTCCGTCCAACGGGTAGATTGGAGGAATTCCTTTGGTAAGTGCCAACGGCTATGATGGCATGAAGGAGTATAAAAGGAAGACGTCTAGCTGTTTTAAGGGTGTGATCGATAGAAAAATTTCAGTCGAAGACCCTTGATTGTTAGTTGAGACGAGCGAAATTGTATACAGAGAGTGTTTATACTTGGTGACACCTTGAGTGAGTGTGGTAGATCATCTACACCGAGAAATCAAGGAAGATCAACTTTGTAACATCTCTTTGATCATAGTGGAATCCAGCCAATCGGCCGGTGCGAAAGAGTGGACGTAGGCTTGAATCAAGCCGAACCACTATAAACCGAGCGTTCAATTCTCTCTTTCCCTTACTCAGTCTTGCGATTAAATTTTTAATTGTTGCAAATCCTCTAATTGCTTAAATATCGTACAAGTTTCGAGAAAATTTTTTTTGTACACCTATTCACCCCCCCTCTAGGTACTCGCACTAGCTATTTCAATTGGTATCAGAGCTCGTGTTCTTACTTTGTTTGAAGTGTTTTACTTCAGAGTAAAAGATCCATGGCTAGTATGCTAGCACCGGGCTGATGGAGGGCAAAGCAATACCAGACCTCCCTACTTCGATGGAAAGGATTACAACATCTGGAAGAACAAGATGAAAGCTTTCCTACGATCAAAGGATCCTCTGGAATGGGACGTTGTGGAAAGAGGAATCACTCCTGCCGCTGCATCAATCTCGAAAGAGGGAAAGAAACTGTTGAAGCCAACGGAATGTCTCAAGAAGAATTAAACAAGAGACAAGCACTCGATGCAAAAGCGATTTATTCTTTATATTGTGCTTTATCACCAACGAATATAACAGAATATCTTCTTGTGTTACAAAGCAAAAGAAGTCTGGGACAGGTTACATATCACTTATGAAGGGACAGATCGAGTGAAGGAGACCAGAATTAACATTCTTCTTGGTCAATATGAATCCTTCAAAATGAAATCAGGAGAATCTATAACTGACATGTTTAGTCGTTTTACGATATTGTCAATGGTCTTGAGAATCAAGGACAAAAATTTCTGATCCCATGAAGGTGAACAAGCTTCTGCGTGGACTCTCCAAGGATTGGAATCATATAAAGACTTCAATAAGAGAGACGCAAAGAATCATGCCATTATCTGTAGACGAATTGATTGGAACTCTTCAGTCTTACGAAGTGGAACGAATTAATGAAGACGAAGATCCAAGAGGTAAGAAATCAATTGCACTAAAATCAAATGATGATTCGATGATGCAGATTCGAAGATGATATGGATGATGAGGAGCTCGCCCTCATGATAAGAAGATTCAGAAAACTGAATAGAAAAGGCGAAGGTTCATTCCAAAGAAACAGAGTTTACGAGACAGCAGACCAAGTCTGTTGATGATGTGGAACCAAACAAAGATGTAGTCTGCTTCGAGTGTAAAAAGAAGGGACACATCGGACCCAACCGTCCTCTTCGAAAAGAAAAGAGGAAAAGTTGAGAAGTCTCGAAAAGCTCTCAAAGCCGAGACCCGGAGCGTCTACGAGTGTGAAGAGAGTGATGAGGAATATGCCAACTGTGTCTAATGGCACAATCGACTCGGACTGATCGACTGGATCGACTCGCATAGTGAATTTGAGGTAAGTGATTATAAAATCCCTGTCAAAGTCTCTAAATATATTGATGAGTTATGTTTCGGTCTTAAGACTTCTCTTAAAAAGATTTCCGAACTTAAAAAGGAAAACTCAGTTTTAAAACAAAAGGAAAATACTTTAGAAGAAAAGGTAAAAAATTTAGATTTGGAAGTTTCTACTCTTAAAGAAAGTGAAGACAATCTTTCAAAAGAAAATGCTTTCTTAAAAACTGATTTATCAAATATTTCAAAGAAATTTTCAATAGGGTCTGAAAAACTTGAAAAAGTTCTTTCAATCCAAAGACCTTACTTCAATAAGTCGGGTCTAGGTATGACAGCTGAAACAATTCCTTTGATTGATTTTCCGAAAGTAAAAGAAAGAATTAAGAAAAGACCATCGAGAGAGGCTTATAGAAATCATTTTAAAAGAGTTTTTGTAAAACCCGTAGGTCGAAATGCCTTAAGGTGTTCTAAGTGTAATAGTCGGGATCATTTTGAAAAAGAGTGTCCTATGGTTTGGAAGCCTCGTTAAGAGAGTATGGCCTAATAATGCTCATCCTACTAACACCAAAGGACCCAAGAAAATTTGGGTACCAAAGAAAGCTTGAGACTCTCTTTTGAATGCGGTCTCTGTCAAAAAGAAGGTAAAGTGGTATCTTGACAGCGGATGCTCAAGACACATGACAGGAGACTCAAATTGTTTCGTAAAGCTTATTCAAGTAAATGGTGGAAAAGTTTCATTCGGAGGAAATAGCAAAGGAAGCATTGTGGGATTCGGAACTGTGAAAATTGGAAATCTCACAATAAGCAATGTCTCTCTAGTGGAAGGACTCAACTATAATCTACTCAGCATTAGCCAATTGTGTGATACGGTTACAAGATCTCCTTTCAAGAAGGCATATGTTCTGGAATTAGCAAAGATACGACTCGGTCTTTCATGGGTCGAAGGCATGGAAACATCTATCTCCTTGATGTAAAGCCAAATGAAGATCAATGCTTAATCTCAATTCAAGATGAAGCAGTTCTATGGCACAGAAAACTTGGCCATATCAACAAGAAGCAATTAGCCAAAATCTCTTCAAAGCAGCTTGTTCGAGGTCTACCTAAATTGCCTTACCAAAAGTCTGACTTATGTACTCCATGCATTCTCGGGAAAGCAGGTAAGAAATTCATTTAAGCAAATAAATCATGTATCTACTAATCATGCACTGCAGTTGCTTCATATGGATCTCTTCGGACCAACAAGAACCCGAGCATTGGAGGTAAGAAATATTGTCTAGTAATTGTAGACGATTACTCTCGTTTTACTTGGGTATATTTTCTTGCAAATAAATCAGAAACCTTTTCATACTTTGAGAAGTTTGCTAAAAAGGTTCAAAATGAAAAAGGATGTGCTATTTCTAGCATAAGAACAGATCATGGAAGTGAATTTGAAAATCAAGATTTTACGAGATTCTACGATAAATCTGTGTTAATCACATGTTTTCCTCTCCATATACTCCGAGCAAAATGGAGTTGTGGAAAGAAAGAATAGATCTCTTCAAGAAATGGCTAGAACACTTTTAATTGAAAGTAAAATTTCTTCACGATTTTGGGCTGAAGTCGTTTTTCAGTTGCTTGCTATATTATAAATAGAGTCTTTCTAAGACCTATTCTTGAGAAAACCCCCTATGAATTGTTCAAAGGTAAGAAGCCTATTGTTTCATACTTTCATGTATTTGGTTGCAAATGCTTTATTTTGAAAAATGCAAATGATCGAGTTGGTAAGTTCAAGAAAGATCGATGAAGGTGTCTTCCTTGGATATTCTACATCAAGCAAAGCCTACGAGTCTACAACAAGAAAAGCCAGTATGTGGAAGAATCAATGAATGTAAAATTCCAAGACTCGGTGCAAGATGAATCCAGCAAGACTCGATACGAAGAGACTGAACCCGCTCTAGACCTTCAAATGTCTACATCTCAAGAATCATCTCAGAGTTTGGAAGTCCATCATCAAGACGCTCATGGAGAATCAAATAAAGAAAGAGATCATCAACCTGGAAAATCAACTAGCAACTGGAAGCACAAATCCAGGTCATCCTAAAGATCTTATTATTGGTGAACTTGATGAAGGAATCCGTACCAGATCAAAAAGGCATGAAGAATCTAGTGCTGTGGCTCTCATCTCGAAAATTGAACCAAAAAGCATAGAAGAAGCTTTATCCGATGAAAGCTGGATCGAAGCTATGCAAGAAGAGCTCGACAGTTCAACATCAATGATGTCTCGGGAATTGACATCTAAACCAAAAGGCAAAACTGTTGTTGGAACCAAATGGGTTTTCGGGAACAAGATGGACGAAAAAGGAAAAGTCGTACGAAACAAAGCAAGACTCGTGGCCAAAGGCTATACGCAAGAAGAAGGAATAGACTATGACGAGACATATGCACCAGTTGCAAGGTTAGAAGCTATTCGACTATTACTTGCATTTGCTTGTTACAAAAATTTCAGGTTATTCCAAATGGACGTGAAAAGTGCTTTCCTAAATGGATTTATCCATGAGGAAGTTTATGTGGAACAACCGCCTGGATTTGAAGACCCAAAGAAGCCGGACTCGGTCTTCGGACCGAAAAGGCTCGTATGGTCTAAAGCAAGCACCTCGGGCTTGGTACGACGACTAAGTAAGTTTTTATTACAGAATGGTTTTGTCAAAGGTAAAGTAGATACTACTTTGTTTATCAAAAAGGAAAACAAAAACTTCTTACTTGTTCAAATATATGTTGATGACATTATTTTTGGATCCTCTAATGAAAGTCTCGCAAGAAATTCTCTAAGTCTATGCGGGATGAATTTGAAATGAGTATGATGGGAGAGTTAACATTCTTCCTTGGACTTCAAGTGAAACAAATGAAGGAAGGAATTTTCATTCATCAAGAAAAATATGCGAATGATCTTGTTAAAAGGTTTGGATTGGAAAAGTGCAAAAAGACCGACATACCAATGTCATGTTCTCGAAAGATAGACAAGGATGAAGAAGGGAAGAAAGTAGATCAAAAGCTGTACGGGGAGCATGATCGGTTCACTTCTTTATCTTACTTGCTTCTAGACCTGATATTTTGTTTAGTGTTTGTATCTGTGCTAGGTTTCAATCGATCCTAGAGAATCACATCTCATTGCTGTGAAGCGTATTATCAAATACGTTGCTTCATCTTCAAGCATCGGTCTTTGGTATCCAAAGAGGGGAGACTTTAATCTTCTAGGATACTCGGATGCGGATCTGGCGGTTCTGCGAGTCGATAGAAAGAGCACTTCGGAACTTGTCGGCTACTTGGAAACGGGACGGTGTCTTGGTTTTCAAGGAAGCAAAGCAATCGTAGCTCTCTCAACGACGAAGCGAGTATGTAGCTCTTGGAAGCTGCTGTTCGCAAATTCTATGGATAAAACAACAACTACAAGACTTTGGCATTGAAGACTCATGCACGAAATCGATGTGACAACACCAGCGCGATCAATCTCACTAAAAATCCAATCCTTCATTCAAGAGCAAAGCATATTGAGATTCGTCATCACTTCATTAGAGATCACATTCAAAACGGAGAAATCTCAATTCAATTTGTTGATTCAAAAAGTCAACTAGCGGACATATTCACAAAGCCTTTGGAGAAGAATCAATTCGACTTCATCCGCTCAAGACTCAACATTTTGAAGCTTGAAGAAGTTAAAGTCTAGAGACTCACCAACTCTAAAGACTCGATCTCTTAGACTCTAAATCCCGAGACTCAATCATTCATTGCTAAAGACCGTAAGTTGCTATCTAAAAGGTACGAATTCTCGCTTATTCTATCTCAAAAAGGTACGTTCTTTTATAATTCGTGTGAAATTTGAAAACTTGTCTTTTTAGAGGAAGTTATTTTTGGCGTTATTGATTTTGAAAAAGAAGTGTTCGTACACTTTCCTTGTGCCGTTTAATCTTCTCTTTTCAAAACCGAGGCACATATAAATTCACGTCATTCTTCCCCCAATTTTCAAAACCCTAAAAAGACACTCTCCTCCCGATCTGTTTCTACTCTCTGTTCATCGTCGAGAAAGTTGTCATTTTTCTTGGGAAAAGCAAGTGAAGGAATCCTCCAATAGACAAAGAAAGATGTCGTCTTCGAGGAAATCATCAAGAATCGCAAACGGGGACCACAAAGAATGGAGAAGGGACCGACTCACTTCGATCTTACGAGGAAGAAGACTTTCCAAGTCAGCGACAAAGTCCGATTCGCTCTCCTCCACGTCATTCAGCATCTCCGACCCACAAGGTGCAAGTCAAAATCTAGAAGAAGACATAATCGAGGATGCCGACCCAAGTAAGAGTCCAAAAACCCTCTGTTATCTATAAGCTTTATCATGCGTTGAAAAGCACCGGTTCTTCATTAAAGTATATAGATGACTTTCTTAAGGACAAAAATTATGGGAATGAGTATCTTTTTCTGCGGAAAATGGAAGAGTTGGGAATTGCTCCGAAAGGAAGAGCGAGAGGAGGCTCTTGCGAACACTCCTAGTGATCCTCGTATGCCGGGACGAGAATCGATTGACGGGAACGATGATGACAAAATGTTTCTTGAATTTAAACCTAGAATGGGTGTGGCTGCAAAGGTGAAAGGAAATCGGATGGATTTGTTTAAATCCAAGGATCGGAAAAAGTGTATCTAAGGCTGTTGAAAAGAGGGGTAATCAACCCTAGAAGTGTCGACTTTGACTTCCTGGATTCCATCAACTTGAACTTAAGGGAGAAGTTGAATTTGCTTCAACTTGAGACTTTTTGCTCGACTCTGACGGGTATGATCATCGACCGCTTACTTCTATTCAAATCTTAGCTTTTTGGATGCGAATAGAATTTCATTCGATGTCCGAGACCAAGTCTATGTAGTAGATGTGAATATGTTGGCGGACATAATTGGAGTTGAAAGGGGACGCTATCTCCCAATCAAAGTCTCACCTGCTCGCACTACTCGGATCTTGTCAAAGATAGGGATGTAGATAAGAAAATTATCTATTCCAGGATGAATGCAATCAACATTGTGCTTCACAAGATTGTGATCAATTGTCTCGGACAAGTCTACGTCAAAGACTTCGTGTCTTTCTTCGAAGCAAAGTTGATGTATGCGATCAACTCGGACGGAAATTTTCTCTCCCGCACACTATCCTTTTCCACATGTACGAGAAAGGTGTCAAAAGACAAAGGACAATTGCCTTATCCCGGTCAGTGACCAAGATCTTCGAGACATCTGAATATTGAACTGCCACATACTTTTTGTGTTCGACCGTGTGACAAGATGGTGGTAGGGTTGAAAATGTTAATGAAGATGCGTCTGAAAGAACTCTCTAAGGCAATGGAGAAATTCAAGGTGAAATCTCCAGTCCCGATGTCTGCTTCAAAAAGGAAAGGGAAGGAGGCCATTGGTGTCTCATCGAAAAGGAGAAAAAGAACTCTTATCCTGGAGAATGAGGATGAAGATGAAGATGATGAAGATCCCACTATTCCCGCACCGACAAGAACAAGACGTTCGTGTCTTATCCGAGCGTAACTTCAGCGGAAGCGAGAAGAAGAAGAAGAACAGAAAGAGAAGGAGAAAGAAGTTGAGGAAGAAGGAGAAGAAGAAAAGAACAGTCTGGCGACAAATGCGGAGAGAAGGGAACTCAAAAGCATGATCATCACTCTTCCCCTCTCGATGTCCTAGTGACGGGGAGTTAGTGAGCAAGAGAGGTCTACACCTCATGCTGCTGAAGATCTACGACAATCTCCGGAAGACCCGGAAGAAGTTCGGAGTCTCTCCATTGCACGAAGAAGGTGGTACGTCGATTCGAAATCCGCCGGATCGTACGAAGCGCCATCGTTTGCTTTGAGAAAGTCAATGCCGGTACACGAGACGGATAATTCTGCGGATCTTCGCGATATCATGAATATTCTTACGGAAATGCGTAACCGGATATATGTTACGGACTGTGAAATCCAAGCTTTAAAGCATGCTGGACAAGAATCTTCGATCTCTGGAAGATAAATTCAAAGACCTCGCTCAGCAACTCCAAGCCAATGCCAAGGGAGAAGAGGTAGCTCGTCGCGAGAAGACCTGAAGAAGCTTGAAGGAGTAGTCCAGTCCATTGGGGATTTCCGGATCGTGCGCATTCCCAGCGGACATGACTCCTTTCTCACCCTTTTCAATGCTGACAAAAAGGGGAGAATCAATTTGAACTTTCATTTTTTTTTAATCTTTGACCTTTGTGGTTATGTTTATGACTTGAGAACTTGAACTTGGGTGTGAATTTGACTGAATTGATCTGCGGATTTGATTATGAACTTGACTGGTTGCATTTATTCAAGTGTTGTTATGTTGTTATGTGGTGTTTCTCATGAAAGACTAACCAATTTTCTGGGATGCGAGTCCGGTTGTTTTATTAATCTTTATGAGTTAGCCATATTACTTGAGAAATGTTTTGCGAGTCAAAGTTGTTCAAATCTTCAAGAAAGTTTTGTCACCATCAAAAAGGGAGATTGTTGGAGAAATCTTTCCCGAATATTTTTGAAGCCGACAAAACGTTTCTTTCGATCTAAAGTCTGGATGTTCGGAGACCGTCGGTTTAAAGTCTCGAAGACTTTGTTCTCTCAAGACTCAAGACTCAAGACCCAAGTCTCAAGACTCAAAGACTTAAGACTCAGGACTTAAGACTTAAGTCTATTCTCACCGTCGATCTTTTCGATCCGATGAACGAAGGAAATCCAAAACCGAGGTTTATGGTTGAGGATTCGATCCTATCTTCTGGAATAGATTCTTTGGTTGGATAATCATTTCGGATTCTTTAATTCTTATCTAAGATCGATTGAAGATCCGATGGTCGACGAAACAATCTTGGAATATTCTATTCTTGGAAACCGAGATCCCGATTGTATGGGCGAACGGGATTGATGGGCTATCATCGATTCCTTAAATAGCTCGGATGATCTTCTTGATTGATTCCGTCCAACGGGTAGATTGGAGGAATTCCTTTGGTAAGTGCCAACGGCTATGATGGCATGAAGGAGTATAAAAGGAAGACGTCTAGCTGTTTTAAGGGTGTGATCGATAGAAAAATTCCAGAGTCTGAAGACCCTTGATTGTTAGTTGAGATCGAGCGAAATTGTATACGAGAGTGTTTATACTTGGTGACACCTTGAGTGAGTGTGGTAGATCATCTACACCGAGAAATCAAGGAAGATCAACTTTGTAACATCTCTTTGATCATAGTGGAATCCAGCCAATCGGGCATCGGTGCGAAGAGTGGACGTAGGCTTGAATCAAGCCGAACCACTATAAACCGAGCGTTCAATTCTCTCTTTCCCTTACTCGGTCTTGCGATTAAATTTTTAATTGTTGCAAATCCTCTAATTGCTTAAATATCGTACAAGTTTCGAGAAAATTTTTTTGTACACCTATTCACCCCCTCTAGGTACTCGCACTAGCTATTTCAAAAGCCATTCACGATCTTTGTAAAACGACTAAACATGTCAGTGATAGATTCTCCAGATTTCATTTTGAATGCTTCATATTGACCGAGCAAAATGTTGATTCTGGTTTCTTTTACTCGATTAGTTCCCTCATAAGTGATGTGTAATCTATCTCAGACTTTTTTAGCTGTAGCACAAGAAGATATTCTATTATATTCAGTAGGTGATAATGCACAATATAAAGAATAAATTGCTTTTGCATCAAGAGCTTATCTTTTGGTTATCTCTTCTTGAATCATTTCACTAGACTCAACAGCTTCTTTTCCTCTTTCTAAGTCAGGTGTAGCTTTATGAATGATTCCTCTGTCTACCACATCCCATTCCAGAGGATCCTTTGATCTTAGAAATGCCTTCATTTTGTTTTTCCATATGTTGTATTCTTTTCCATCGAAATAAGGCGGTCTGGTATTGCTTTGCCTTTCAACCAGTCTTGAAGCGAACATACTAGCCATAGATCTTTAACTCTGAAGTAAAACACTTCAAATCAAGTGAGTACACAAGCTTTGATACCAATTGTGAAAGCTAGTATGAGCACCTAGAGGGGGCTGAATTGGTGCAGAAACAATTTTGCGAGATAAGTGCAGCACAAATCAACAATGGTTTATGAAAGGAAAATTCTTCTCTTTTCAAATAAACAAGTTACAATCAATTAAAAGAGTGTAGGGAAGAGAATTTGAACACAGAGTTTATAGTGGTTCGGCTTTATCTAAGCCTACATCCACTCTTCCGCACTGACAGCCCATTGTTGGATTTCACTATGAACAAAAGAGTTGTTACAGTGAAGCTCTCCTTTGATTCCACAGTGTAGAGACTCTACTACACTTTCTCAAGGTCTCTAAAAAATTTAGACTCTCTTTTGTGTACAAGATTTCGCTCAATACATGAATTAATTAAAAACAAGGAACTTCAGACTTTGGAATTCTTCTATCGCACACCACCTCAAAACAACTGGAACGTCTTCCTTAAATACTTTTTTATGCCATCATACCCGTAGGCACTTACCAAATGTATTCTTCCAATCTACCCATTGGACATAATCAATTAAGAAGATCTTTGAGCTATTTAAGGAACATGACGATAGCTTATCAATCCTGCTCGCCCATATAATCAGGATTTTGGTTTACATAAGTAGAACCTTCCAAGTATACTTTGCCAATCAACGAATCCATAATCCCTGATTCAATCTTAATTTGAATAATGGATTTTGACATGCTATATCCAGCCTAGGGATTTTTTCCAGTCGATAAAGTCAAATCCTTAACGAAACATCCGGTTCTGAATAAGCCCTCTTCAACGGTCTAGAAACTGTCAATGCGGATAGACTTTGAGTCTTGAGTCTGGCAGTCTAGAGGTCTTCAGACTTTGATGAGAGAGTCTGCAAGTCTTCAGACTAGACTGTTGGAAAAGTTTTGTCAGCTTCAAAACATTCAAATGAAGTTTTCTCCAACAGATCTCAATTAGAAATTCACTTGCTTCGTCATTCTCGACACATGCAAAGACTATAGGTGTAATATTCGCATGCACAAAAATCAACTAATATGTACTTATTCACTGTTAATTGAAGTATCATTCTTGTGGATCAGTTAATCACTCGCCTATAAAATAATCTCATCTTTTGCTCGCAATAAATTGAACTGACCTATTACAATATCCAATTGAAACGTGCCACATCACTCAATAAGTAAATTTTCATACGATCATGGTGTCTGCACCTCTCCCTTTGGTATCCGAAACCTAATTAGCAAAACTCGAAACTTGTTGGTGGCCAGAGTTTATAATAGGAGATAGTGAATCCCTCGACCGTCATGTTGTGGAGGTCCTTATACGGTGAGCTCGCACGATTATGCCGATCCTTTTTCCACCCTAGGATATAATGCGGTATTAAAGCTTTTATGGTCATGGTGTAAGTATCCTTGATGTCCCCTACTCAAAGATCAAACCGATGTACTGCGTATGAGTACACCATCATTTGGGAAAAAATAGGGGGCATATCGAAAGGATATGCTCCCTCAATACATGGTTCAGTATTGACTTACGAAGTAAAAGCAAGGGGCTATGAGCACTTCATGAAGACCATCGGCACAGCTAACGAACTGTATGGATCATTATCACTAAAGTTGGAGAGCGCCAATGAGTAATGAGGGAGGGATGAACAATTACTTTTTTGCAATCCATTGTCAACCATCGTGATTTCGCCGTCGAATAAACATTTGCTGAGATTGGAATGGTACTAAATTGATTTCACATAATATTAGCCGGCATATAGATATAGAACAATGTGATTATTTTCACAAGCTAGCTTATGTTCATAGCGGCCACATCCTTTTGGGTTGCCTTTCAATCGAAAATGATATGTCACGAACCTCGCCACAAGATGAAGCGGCAGACAAGTAATTTTTCTATGCACCGCAACTCGTCCCCAGTAGCAGTAGAACATACAATATGAAAAGCAAAACACTAAACATGCTTACGGAGCTCAGAGACTTAATCGTCTCTCTATCATTTGATCTGATGCAATAAAATTTTTTGCTAATTGGTAATGTGATGGAGGGCCATTTAATATGAATGGAGAGCTCAGAGACTTAATCGTCTCTCTATCATTTGATCTGATGCAATAAAATTTTTTGCTAATTGGTAATGTGATGGAGGGCCATTAATATGAATGGAAAGAGCCTGGAGTCCCCGGTCATACAAATGTCTAAGTCAACCAATAAAGCAAAGTCTAGTGAAGAAAAAGTGGATATCGCGTGGAAATTGCAGTCCTAGCGGTCAAGGTGTCAAAACACGGCGGTGGAATTATTTATGCATAGCTTTCACATTGATTAAAAAAAAAACTTCTCCACAGTTCCAGATTGAATCAAAATCCTTTCGAGTGAGGCAATGACGTTCTATTTTCTTTTCAAGACTAATATTCCATAAGTGTCCCTTTGTTAAATTGTGTAGACGAAAAGGAAAAATATCTCATATTTCATCATCTAAGCTTTTTATTTTTGACAAAAAACAGAAATTGATAACAAAAATAGACTATGAACAAGAATATTAACTTGTATAATGTCGCCTTTGGCAAAAGTAAAAGGAAAATAAGACATAAGTGCTTCTTGGATGGTGTAACATGTTATGAAAGAGAGAAAGTAATACGACAATTTCTAGTGGTGGGCTGAGGCGTCTTAATTAGAACCTCACTAACTTTGTTGTCACGCAAAGACGAGAAGCAAATTTCCAAGTCAACCATCAACACAAAGTCTAGTGAAGAAAAAGTGGGTCTCATGTGTAAATTGCAGCCCTTGCAGTCAAGGCGACAAAAACATGGTGTTGGAATTATTTATGGTGTGGCTTTCACGTTGATTTGAAAAGAAACTTCTCTGCAGTTTTCAGATTTAATTTTCTTGGCAAATTGACTCTTTAGGAATCAATTTTACTTCAGTTAAAAAAGAATCGATTGGAATGTTATGTACCCTAAATTGAATCAAAATCCTTTCAAGTGAGGCATTGACATTCAATTTTATTTTCAATTTTATTTTCAAGGCCAATATTCTCACGGTGGTGGGCTCACACGATTATACCCACCCATTTCCCGCATCAGGTCGTCATCCGATAAGAAAGTCATCATGGTCATGTTGCAAGAATCCTTGATGTCCTTTACTTGTAAACTTAACCCATAAATAGCGTATGGGTACACCTTCATTTGGGAAATATTAGGGGACGTATCGGAAGGGTATGCTCCCTCAATACATGGTTCAGTATTGATATATGAAGGATAAGCAACGGGTTGTGAGCACTTCATGAAGACCACCGCAGAGGATGAAGCATTTTGATAGTACGGATACCGATCACTCAATTTGGAGCTTGCCAATGAGAAACGAGGGAGGGATGAGCAATTACTTTTTTGCAATCCATCGTCAACCACCGTGATTGCGCCCAATATTTTATCCCCGAAATTATTATAATTGTCAATCAACTTCACATGATATCGACCAGCATATAAATATAGAACGGTGCGATTATTTTCACAAGCTAGCTCATACTCAGAGCGGCCGCAGCTTTATGGGTCACCTTTCAATCGAAAAGGACAGCATATGTCATGAACATCACCACAAGATGAAGCAGTGCACAAGCGATTATTCTTCGCACAGCAACTCATCCCTAGTAGCAGTAGAACATGCAATATGAAAAGCAAAACACGAAACATGCTCATGGAGCTTAGAGACTTCTTTGTCTCTCTATTGTTTGATCTGATGCAATGAAAGTTTTTGCTAATTGGTAAATATGAATGAAAAGCGTTGGGTCGTCAGTCATACAAATGTCCAAGTCAACCAATAAAGGCAAGTCTAGTGAAGAAAAAGTGTGTATCACGTGAAAATTGTGACCCTTGCAGTCTACGTGACAAAACATAGTGTTGGAATTATTTATGCACGGCTTTCACATTGATTAGAAAAGAAACTTCTCTGCAGTTTCCAAATTGACTTTTCTTAATACCATAAATAAGAATTGATTTGAATGTTTTGTATTCTAAAATGAATCAAAAATCCTTTCGAGTGAGGCATTGGCATTCTATTTTCTTTTCAAGGCTAATATTCCATGTATGTCGCTTATTAAATTGTGAAGACAAAAAGGAAATACATATCGTATTTTATTATATGAGCTTTTTCATTTTTAACAAAGAACAAAAATTGGTAACAAAAATAGCTTATTGATGGGAATATTAACTTGTATAATGTCGCTTTTGGCAAAAGTAAAAGGAAAACATGGAGTAAGTGCTTCTTGGAGGGTGGAATAGGTTATGAAAGAAAGAAAGCAATGCAATAATTGCTATCGAGGGACCGACGCACCTAGAAAGCAATACAATAATTGCTATCGAGGGACCGACACGCCTAGAAAGCAATACAATAATTGCTATCGAGAGACCGACGTGCCTTGACTAGAACCTCGCTAACTTCGTCGTCACGCAAAGACTATAGATGCAAAATTTGACTTCAAAAATATAAAGCAATGTTTATTTATTTACTTTTGACTTTAATATTTCAATCACTCTCCCACAATTTTGCTAGATCTATGAACAATACAATCATCTCTTTCCCATAACATAACCACTTAATGATTGAACTGATCAATTTCAATAAAACTGTCATTTTGTCAAATGAAAGAAATGTTGTTGCCTACTTCATCATCATCTTCCATATCTCTGAATGTGTGATATTGAAGGTGTCATGTAAGTTCAAATGAGACTATCGGTCAATTTACTTTTGTGAACATAACATCAAAGAGTTTCGCATAGAAATTCTTCTCAGTGAAACAGACACGCCTTCAAATAGTTGTAATTAGCATTTACCATATATTTTTCAAGCTAATGCGTACACCTAAGTATAATTGAAGAGACTGAAATGGATTTTCCATATAATACAGCAAAGTTTATTTCAACTGACGCATTCAATGACGTTTTAACTGCACATGTTCAATTTTTTGTAGTAATATTATTACTGATTACATTTTTAGTTTTCTTTTTATTGCATATTACCCTTTCTGGAAATTGGTTTGTTCTGCGAGCAGTTCCACACGCAATGATACCTTAGTTGCTTTCTATATCATCATTAAATATTCAGCAATGATTAGTCAAATTTTTAAGTAAAAAATCTCTTGTTGAAAGTATCCTATATTATCTCTTGCACGTACACCAAAAGATTCTGGACATAAATATGCAAATTGATGTATCAACTATCAATTCATTCAGTGCCATATAATACTATAGAACAATAATAATCTGTTTCGTAGTGTAGGATCTTTCATTTTTGACAAAACTGAAATTTGTAACTGAAAAGATTAATAACGGCACTGAAGACTATCGTTGTACGTTATAAGAAAAGAATAAAGGCCACACAATAATTTCTCACCCAGCAATAGATGAATGCGAGCCTCAATTTGAAAGTCACTTGCTTCATCATTGCCTGACACGCACGAAGACTATAAGTGCAATATTCACATTCATAAAAATAAAGCAATACGTGCTTCTTCACTAGCAATTGAGAGTATTATTCTTGTAAATCAATCACTCACTCTACTCACTCTCCTGTCAAATAACCCCATCTCTTTTCTCTTTCCCGCAATAAAACCGAAATTTATCAAACAAAAGATGCTGTTACCTGCTTCATAATCATTTTCCATCTCCAAATGTGTGGTATTGCAAGTGTCATGTAAGCTCAAATGGGACTACAAGGAAGAGTGCTGCCATTTTCATTCTCTGTTGATAGCTGCTTGAATCTGCTCAAGACTCCTCCCTTTCGTTTCAGGGATCACCGTGATCACAAACACCATCCCAGCGGCGTTAATCACCGCATAAAGAAGGAAGGTACCTGTGAAGCAAGCGAGCAGAGTTATTTGCTTTCGACAAGTTTTTCGGAAGCATATCTGACATTTTTCTCATGGGAAGAATGCTTTAGTATGTACTACCGGTCAGTTAATCATTTTGCAGAAAAACCCACTTAATTTTTTTCTTTTTTAAATGATATGTCGGCTCAATTTTCATGATATTCGAATTTAGGCAGAAGTTGCTGTAAACGCGTTGATTGAAATAAATGGTCTGAATATGCATTCGAGAGCATGAAGAACGGAGCGACAGACACCTCCAGCTCCAAATAGGATTGAAATGTTCAGGAAAAGCTAAGTCTCAAGTCTGTAGTTTAGTCGAATTTCCGCAACAACTCATGTTCCAATGTGAAAAATGTTTATCGAGCTCCTGCCAGAGTAACAGTTCAAAGAGTGTTTTCAGCAGAGTCGTACCGTAGTAGCTCCAGCTCATTAAGTAGTTGAAAGTGTAGGAAACTGCCCAAGCGCCGAACCAGTTCACTAGTGTTGCGAAACCTCCAGCTACTCCTTTGATATTAATGGGGAAAATCTGAACTCCAGCACACATTACATGATTGGCAAAAGAATTTTGAAACTCTTGTACTAATAACGCCATTTACGAAAACAACCCTTTAATTTGATAAGCATGAAACTTCGGGGGATGTTTAGGATTACCTCGGACATCACGACCCAAGGAACTGCGCCCATTCCAGCTGAAAATGCTGCTATGTATAGCTGAGCATTGGAAAAAACAGAACAGAAAAATTTATACTAAGGAGTTGTTGCGGGGCCAACTGGATAGAGCCAGAAAGAGATCAAGGCAGTTGAGATTATTACCAGAATGCCGGTGACGGCAAGTATTGGGACAGCATCAGCCGCCAGATCATGAACCTGGCTCGGAAGATTCTCAAAAAATTACTGGTTGACAAGCATTGCAAAGCAGAAGGAAGATACTAGGACTGATAGTAATTACCTTTAGAAAGAATGAAAGGGCAGTTACTATGCATCCCAGGACCAATCCTGTCCCCGAGATCTGCGATTGAGAGAGAGAGAGAGAGAGAGAGAGAGACAGAGAGAAGGTTATGGGTCAAGTTGCAGAACTTGCGAAAGGGGCAGAACCAGAAAAGCTTTGTTAATATAGACATGATTTCTTAGCTTTCATCTATTTTACCAAGAGAAGGGGCTTTCTTCCAGCTCTATCGACCAGTGCAGCGCCAATAGCCGTGACAATAACCTGCAAAAATTTACTCTTTAAGCGTGACGAGTATAAAACTAGATCCCCAGAACAGAGGAAAGGGCAAGAATTACAGACCTGGAGGATTGCATAAGTTATGGTTC
Source organism: Eucalyptus leucophloia subsp. euroa (assembly GCA_017140325.1). Classification (NCBI taxonomy): domain Eukaryota; kingdom Viridiplantae; phylum Streptophyta; class Magnoliopsida; order Myrtales; family Myrtaceae; genus Eucalyptus; species Eucalyptus leucophloia. The sequence goes on along the minus strand of CM029475.1, from coordinate 21,134,441 downwards.
CAACGCTGGAGGAGAAACCTGAGGAGATTGTACAAATGCGATTATAAAGGCGAGACTAATACCTTGCTTGTGAGATTCAACACTAAATTATGTGAACAGCTCATTCAGTGATAATTAAGTAGACCAAAAGCATTCAACATTGCGAATTTTACTAACCCATTTGAATATTAACTGGATTATATAAATTCGAAGCCCTGCTTTGCTTTTTATTTAGCTTTTCGTTCTGGAATCTTAAAATGCAAAGCACACTTTCATTTTTGTGGTGCCCAAGAGCTTCTTGCTATGAACTGCATACCTGCTTCCACAAAAATATTGCTTGTATAGAAACAGACGCCATTTATCCCTCCGAACTGCTGGACGACCATCAATCCAACACCAATCTGGCCAAAATTTAACAAATTTGTCAGCAAAAAGAACAACAATGGGAAATATCACTAAAAGTACAACTACTGCATATTCCCGATCCACAGGGCATTCCAAGAAAGCAACGAAGGAGGGACTTTATTGGATACATGGCAGTAAATACAGAGAGAAGATTACGATGACAGAGCTCAGATATCTTCTCTGAAATAAATCGAGAATGCTGGCTTTCGGGAGCAGTTGAAGAGTTTCGATATAGTCCTGTCAAGAAAAACAAATTCGATCATTCTGTCAGTTATTCGTACTTATACAGTTGAGGCACTACGATGAAACGAGTATAGACTTAAAGCCTTTTACTTGTATTTCAGCAGCCTCTTCAGAAATGTCCGCATCCTTTCCACGGAGTTTCTGCAGCGTGGCTTCAAACTCCTTTTCACGGCCTGTTTTCGCCTGCATTTGGCAGAATCCTAAAATTCATTCCAACAATACAAATCCCTCTCTTCCAACAATTCAGATAAGAAGAGTCTGGTGTTCATCTTGATTTGTTACCAGCCATCTAGGAGACTCTGGAATGAAAAACAGGGCGAACAGTAGGACTGCACAGGCGATTAGACCTGCATAAGCCGCTGATGTTCAAGGTGGTTTCAGACTTGGACTTTTCTATACAACATTGGCACTAAACTTGAATTATGCTACTTTTTCTGTTTTACCAATTAATGCCAAAACCCTCCAAGCTAATACTGTCCCGATTATGAAGGAAACAGACACTCCAGCAACAATCATAAGCTGTGGAGAGAAGAGAACATGTTAGGCCCAGTAGGTTCTGTAGGATGTACGTATATACACCATCTTGCACTTGCAAGAGGGCAAAATTTGCTACAAGCTAAGGCCTTTTGCCAATAGCTCCATGATTGCAATTTTAACCAAGAATGTTCATACAAAATCTTTGCCTGATTGACAGCAGTCAAAGCTCCATGGAGATTTTTGGGTGTAATTTCAGCTATAAATATCGGTACCTGGACATAAATTAGAAAAAGATTAACCAATCTAAACCGAAGAGAGAGCCTCATGTTGTCACTTGCTACATCAAATTTATGTGGTACCAAGTGAGGAATTACCCCATAGGAAAAGACTCCCATTCCATATCCCGTGACCAATCTTCCAATATCCAGAGCCAGTGCTCCCTAGTTTACTCAAAATTAAACAGAACAGAGAGTTGATGAGACTTGAAGTTCTTATGCAACTAATCGATCTTCATGTATGATTAGGCTTGTAAATAGGATATGGACACACCTCAGCAAAGTAAATAGCAAGCCATCCTGCTACACAAAGAGCTCTCGCTATTCTCATTGTCTGCATTTTGAGGCAAATGTTTTTGCTGTCACGTCCTCCGTCCATGATATGACTATATCCCAAAGCTAAAACTCTCAAAAGAGTCTTGAACAACACTGTTCTGTTTTACATTGTGAAAGACGCACTCATTTGCTGCTTACCCACTTACGGCCAACAAAATCAGCGATTGGTCCTCCGGTAATTGCACCAATCATTGCACCGAATGTCAGTATGGATCCAAAGACTGAATACTGTTGAAAGACACAAAGTGTAACTGCAAATCAGCTTGAGTTCAGTGAGAGCAAGAACTTCAGTTACCATCTAGCTAACGACGCTATAAGTCACCGAATGTCCGAGAATCTCAGTGGAAAGCTATTCTGAACAAGCCTATCACCTCGATCAGAAACCTGAATGATATGCAGTCGCAATTTTCAGCTGACGATACCCAATCTAAATCTCCCCATTTTTTGGTTTTCTTGTCCTGAGGTGTCCAACAATGGAACTCGATGCGAAAACTTGGTATACATTTCACTCGTTACAATGCAGAAAGAATAAGATGTCTAGAGAAAGAAGTATCTCTACCTCAAAGCCCACATCCTTATTTTTGAGAGAGTCTCGTTTATAAAGTTTTTGATCATATAACTCGTCCATATTATGGACCCGGAATATGAGCAGATATTTACTTTGATTTTCTTGTATATGGGCGCCTTCAGTGACAAGTCCGATATTGAATCGAAGCAACAAACAAAGACAACGCGACATGTGCTTCTCAACACTCGCAGGTAAATTCGACATACCTCAGCCGTAGAGAGACTAAGTTCCTCCACTATAGCATCCTGAGTTGGTGATGAATAACCTGCCTCAAAATCCAATGAAACAATTTCTCATTAGGTTCAATTAATCACATCCTTTTCATTTTAACCATTACTATTGGACCTCAACTTTTCAAAAAGAAATTGCATTTCCTACTTACGCAGGTCCCGAATTCATAGGAACCGCAAACCGGAACGAATGTGGTGAAATAGACCATCCACGGACGACCCTCATCGGTTCCTTTATCTTTGCCAGCTCGGTCCTTCTCTTGCGGCACAAGGAGCCGCTCTCTTACTCCTTCTTTGTCCCCGGTTTCTTGATTTTCAATGTCCTCGTTAATCGCCATGCTTGCTCGCCTTACAAAAATGCTCCTTCGTTCTCTATCTGACTACGTACGAGGAACTAGCAAATCTATAAGCTCCAGAGAAGATAAGTTCTCTTTCCAACGTGGCTAGTCTGTTTGCTTTATATGGGTGACTCGAAATGAGAAACCCCAAGTGCTAATACGGGAACCCCATCTCCACTTATTCTCAGTCTTGCAAACTGGCAATACGCGGACCTCAGTCTTGCAAACTGGCAACCAACTCTTTGCTTTTCTGACTCGTCTCCGAATACAGCAGGATCACAGATGTAAAGGGCTGCATCGCTCTTTATGGGCAAGGGTAAGTAAAAACACGGAACTGGACTTTCTCAATGACACGGCTCTGGATAAAGACAAAGTAAAAACCACGGACAAAGTTCTATCGTTTTCAGCCAACCACCGGCTAGGAAAACCAGAGTGTTTTTCTAACCTGGAAAGTAATTAAGTTCTGTCCATTTTTCCATGGAGGCATTGTTATCTTCAACTTTAGCCCACGTTTATCGTGTAATAAAGATAAGATCTCAATTAATAGTTTCTTATCTCTTTGGTGCAATAAGAAACTATCAAGAAAAAGAACTGTTCTGCTAGAACATTACTTTTCTTTTGGGAATTTTCTTGACCAAAACCCTTTTTTTTTTTCCAATTGGACGATGAGCACAAGATAATTTCGGCCGGACCTTCTTCTGGGGACACATTATCTTCCTTTTCTATTTTTTAAAGAATCACTACATATGCGAACATAAAGCATGCATATAGCCTCCTTTGTGGTCAGTGACGCTTTTGACGTCTGCTCAAATGGTAAGACTAGATGGCAGGAATTTCAAAAAGCGATGTTTTTCATCTTTCCATAGTGGCCAATTTTGCGGAAAATGGCAATTTATAGAGGCAAGAGGTGGACCGAATTACTTTCTACGAAGGACGTCATGTACTGCCGAGGCCCATGAATCTAAAGAATTCAGCCACCATGAAGCCAGCCGACGGGAAAGAATTCACAGGCACAACGGAATGGACCATAAAGTTTCAGAGCACATTAGCCAAAAAATCCAACCACCATTCTCCAACTACTTTATTGGTCCACATTTGCTGCATCTCCGTCTTCTTTCACTTCACGATTCGGATTAGGCCAACAAAATCCAGCAAGAATATATGGCTGTGGCCTGCTCGAGAAAGGGAAAATATCAAAATATATTTTATTCTTGATCTAATAGCCACTCACATATTTTCATTTTGATAAATATCATTCACATACTTCCAAGAAAAACCCCACATTGAGAACATTAATTTGCCCCTCCGTGTAAACTCATTTTAGCATCTTCCTTACGGTTTAAGCAGATTTAAAAAGTGATTTTTGAATGGTAGAATTCATGTAAATATTTTTTATTTGTTATTTCAAAAGAAGAGGTAAGTGGTCATGGGATGAGAAATAAGGTGTATTTCGTTATATTTTTCTCAAAAAACTTAGACAAAACAAATATGTTAATCTTATAAGCATATAGTGAGATTTGTATTTCAAATGTATTAGAAGAAAAAAGACACTACAAATGTCATAACTTTTGCATAACGACCACTTAAATCCCATAACTTTTTATTCAATCACTTAAATGTCATAATCAATCACTTAAGCGCTGTAATTTTTCATTAATAAGGAAATCCGGCGTGAATGTTCTTTAAAAGTTACAACACTCAAATGATCAATTAAAGGTTATGGCACTCAAGTAAAGATTTTTTTTTTTTTTTTTAAAGTCATGACACTCAAGTAATCGAAAAACAATGTTATGGCACTTAGGCGAGCACCACATGAAAGTTATGATACTTGTGGTGTCCTTATCTCAATATCTTAATATCCTTCTTCCATTCATGACACACCAAATCCTGTAAAATATAATAAAAAGCGCACGGAAAAAAAAAACTATTTTAGCTATTGTTACGTAATTGTAAGCATCTAATTAAGTATCAGGCTGATTCGGGATTTAGAGGATGCCAGTCATTTTTGCTTAACCCTTACTAAACAAAGCTACGAACAACAAGCGATTGTTTTAAGCTAGTGGCTCCGTTTAAGCATCCAATAAAAATCAGCAACATTATTTAGCACACCCCTTTTAATATAAGAAGTTTTAGGAACTCTTATCATCACCTTGAAGAAGGGTAGCTGGACAAGTGTGATTAAAACACCCAGTTCAAAGACAAAGCAGCCTTCCCTAATTTAAAGGGAAAATAGGTTGACGCAATACAACTTGCCTCGCCTCATATATATATATCCAAAGGCATGGACTAAAATAAGTCATTTGCGGGTCCCTCTTCTGATAAGGTCAATCCACTTGTTGGGATGGAATGAATTTGATTGATAGAGAAGGTCTAGATTGCCTGAGGGAGCGGATATATCCTAATTGCAGAAATAATATATTAATTGTAAAAGAGCATATGCCACTTTCATTTTGGATGATTGCATCTAAACTCAGAGATCTGACTCCGTTCTTTCTTTCTTTCTTTCTTTTTTATTTCCCCTCCAATCTTCCAATTTGTGTAGAAAAATATGATCCTATCAGCAAGAGGAACTTGAAAAATCGTTCTGCCGACCTCGCACTAACGAAACAAAAATAATAAAGAGTGAAAAGTGACAGATTATTACCAAAATGAAATTGACAAAAAGCTGAGAGCCTAGGTGAGGTGAGCTGGGAAAGAAATTTATGTATGAACCATATTGTAAAATAACCTTAGTCTAAATTCTCGATATTTCTTTTGCTATACAATATGAAATGAAAAATCTCTATTTGGACAAGAAATTTTTCTTTTCTTGATGACTGTGGATTATAATTATACAATTATGCATTACTATAAGTTTTTGCCAACCTATTCGATGAACATGGCTTCATCCATAAGGATACATCCAAGGATGCACAAGAATCAGATTTTGACCAAGTCCAGAGAACTAAACAAGGCTTGGTTTTCCTCTCTTTAGGTAGACATCCTGATTGTGTTGACCATCTTATCCACCAGGACATGTAATTTCCTATTTTCAAGAGTACGATGCCTAAAGAAACAAACATTTGGTACTCTTCTTTCATCCTGCTCTTATATTTTACTAAACAAGACAGATTGCCATACGTATAAAGATGTATAATTAGAGAAGATCCAAGAGAATATACTATTAAAGGATCGACTTATTAAGACATGACAAATGCAACTTGAGTTCATTATTTGATCTGCACCTTTTAAATAAAAATACAAATATATTTTTGTTACTTATAAATTCCTATGTAGGCTTGATATGAAAAAAAAATTGTCATGGCCATTACTATTTTAATACGAAACTAGAAAAAGGAAAAAATCACCCACAAATAGATACTTTTTATGCCCAACAAAAGAAACAAAGAAAATATTTGCATATATTTCGAGAAAGAAAATCTAGAGATTTCAATTTTGCCTATAAGATGAAACAACATCTTTTATTTAATTTGAGAGATTTTTATTCTTATCTTATTAATCAACATCTTTGCTAGTGAATACAACGTATTATTATAATTTTCTTTTTTCTTGGACAGAAAAAAGAGCTTCGGCTCAAAACCAAAGATAGTATTACTTTTTATGTAATATAGATTATAAATTCTTTATTTTAAGGAAGGGCAGGGGTGAATCACCTATAATTAATTTTTTGCCCCTAGATATCAACATAGAGTACATAAAACAACTACTTACCCCCTCTAGACTATTGTGGTTCTGCACAGCGTATATAAAGCAATTCAGTTTGTTTATGGCAACATGGAATATTCTCTGAGCAACGAACTGTTGCTTTGACCTCACTTCCTCCTTCCTCCTCCCTCCTTCCCTCGCTTGGACGTTAGCTCCAGGACAAAATAGAGAGCGGGTCGCTGGCCGAAGGACACAAGGACGCGAGGCTGCGCGTGACGATCGTGTGGTACGAAGCCAGCTGGTCTCGTCCTTGAAGAAAGGGATAGAAACGAGACAAATGGGAGAGAAAGGCGGCAAAGGGAAGGGGGGTCTCTCCGGTCTTTTTGGGTTTGTTCGGCCGAGGTAGAGCAATCGAGAGAGAGAGAGAGAGAGAGAGAGAGAGAGAGAGAGAGAGAGAGAGAGAGAGAGAGAGAGAAGGAGCGAGCCAGAGAAGAGAGGGAGCTCGAGGGTGGGTGCTTCTAGAAGAATGCGGCTGAAAACCAAGGAGAGGCTAGAGCCGCTCGAGAGGGGAGACCGAGAAGGTGGATAGCGAGGGAGAGCAGGAGAGAGAGGCGGTTGTGTTCTCGAGTTCTTCCGGGGAGGCTGGAGACAGCGAGAGCAACATAGAGAGTGAGATTTGAGAGAGTGAGCAAAGGGTGAAGCGGAGAGAGAACCGAGAGTGAGCGGAGGGATGGACTGAGAGAAAGCAGAGACCCAGGAGCCGAACTTCGTTCTCGGACAAGCATTACCTGGCCATCCCCAACATACCCAGATGCAAATTATACAACAGGTATTTATAATTTGCATTTCTAAAATGTAATTTCCTGTCAATTTCAGGAGAGGAGGATCGCATTGTTTCTTGGTGCAACTGGGCAGAAGTTTCTATCTGTGTATTACTCGTGTGGCACATATATTGATTTTTTGACAATCCTCCTAATAGTTTACTTGGTGACACCCAATCACATATCGTTTGGCTATATTTTGCTCCTCCTATGTTGGATCATGGGAAGACAACTTGTTGAAAGGACGAGAAGACATTTTTAGTTTCCATTAAAAGTATATGCAATCACCGTATTTATCTTCATATACAGCTTGAGCAATTTCTCCACCTTTGAGATGTGGTTGTCAGGGGTGACTGATCTTTAGTTTTACTTGATCATGATTGATTTAGAAATTAAAGATCCGATGATTGGCGAAGTATACTTGGAAGGTTCTACTTATGGAAACCGAGATCCTAATTGTATGGGCGAGCATGATTGATGGGCTATCGACATGTTCTTTTAATAGCTCGAATGATCTTCCTAATTGATTCCATCCAACGGATAGATTGGAGGAATTACTTTGGTAAGTGCTAACGGGTATGATGGCATAAATGAGTATATAAGGAAGACGTTCCAGTTGTTCAAGGTGTGCGCGATAGAAGAATTCCAAAGTCTGAAACTCTTTGTTCTTAGTCAATTCATTTGTTGAGCGAAATTTTGTACGTAAAAGAGAGTCTATATCTTTGAGAAACCTTGAGGAAGTGTGGTAGAGTATTTACACTGTGGAATCAAGGGAGAGCATTGCTGTAACTACTCTTTTGTTCATAGTGAAATCCAGCCGGTGGGTTGTCAGTGCAGAAGAGTGGACATATGCTTGGAATAAGCCGAACCACTATAATTTCAGTGTTCATTTTCTCTTCCCTACTCTCTGCTTTACTTTGATCATAATTCGTTTTGTTAACCAAAGGAGAACTTCATTTCTATTGTCTGCTTAGTATTGCTCTCTTATCTCGAGAATTTATTTTTACACCTATTTACCCCCCCTCTAGGTGCTTATACTAGCTATCTCAATTGGTATCAGAGCCTGTGTACTCACTTATTTTGAAGTTTTTTACTTCAGAGTTAAAGATCCATGGTTAGTATGTTGGCTCCAGGGCTGGTAGAAGGGCAAAGCAATACCAAACCGCCTTACTTTGATGGAAATGATTACAACATATGGAAAATGGCTAATACCCTAAAAAACCCCAAACTGGTACACTTGTGATAAATTTACCCCAAACTATTTTTTTGACCATGAAAAACCCCAAATTGGTATACTTGTGACAAATTTACCCCGACTGACTATAAAAAAACCCTAAACTGGTACATTTATGACAAATTTACCCTAAACTGATTTATTCGATTGCAAAAAACCCTAAAAATGGTAAATTTATGACAAATATACCCTCTGCTAAATTAGATTAATACCACAAAAAAAATCACAAAAATTATAAACTGTGACAAACGGAGCGTAAAATCCTAAATTGGTATACTGGTCAACTGTCACGTGTCATTTAACTTAACAATTTGAGAATACATTTAACGAAAACTAACAGAGGGTAAATTTGTCACAAGTGTATTAGTTTGGGGTAAATTTGTCAAAGGTATATCAGTTTGGGGGTTTTTGGTGGTCAAAAAAATAGTTTGGGGTAAATTTGTCACAAGTGTACCAGTTTGGGGTTTTTCAGGGTATTAACCCTATGGAAAAACAAAATGAAGGCGTTCCTAAGATCAAAGGATCCTCTAGAATGGGACGTTGTAGAAAAATGAATCATTCCTAAAGCTGCACCTATCTCAGAGAGAGGAAAAGAAGCTGTTGAGTCTAGTGAAATGACTTAGGAAGAGATAATCAAGAGACAAGCTCTTGATGCAAAATCAATTTATTCTTTATGTTGTGCTTTGTCACCTACTGAATATAACATAATATCTTCTTGTGTTACAGCGAAAGAAGTCTGGGATAGATTACATATTACCTATGAAGGAACCGATCGAGTGAAAGAGACTAAAATCAACATTCTCCTCGGTCAATACGAAGCCTTCAAAATGAAATTAGGAGAATCTATAACTGACATGTTTAGTCGTTTTACAGAAATCGTGAATGGTCTTGAAAATCAAGGTCAACCAATTTCTGATCCTATGAAGGTAAACAAGCTACTGCGTGGACTCTCCAAGGATTGGAATCACATAAAGACCTCAATAAGAAAGACACAAAGAATCATGCCATTATCTGTTGATGAATTGGTTGGGACTCTTCGATCTTATGAAGTGGAACGAATCAATGAAGACGAAGATCCTAAAGGTAAGAAATCCATTGTATTAAAATCCAATGATGATTCGATGTTATAGATTACGAAGACGATATGGATGATGAGGAGCTTGCTCTCATGATAAGAAGATTCAGAAAGCTGAATAGAAAAGGAAGAAGATTCAATCCAAAAAACGAGTTTTCAAAAGCAACAGACTAAGTCGTTGAGGATAATGAATCAAACAAAGATGTAGTCTGCTTTGAATATAAGAAAAAAGGGACACATTAGACCCAACTGTCCTCTTCTGAGGAAGAAGAAATGAAAAGCTGAAAAGTATCGAAAGGCTCTTAAAGTAGAAACCTGGAGTGATATAGAGTGTGAAGAAAGTGATGATGATTGTGCCAATATATGTTTGATGGCACAATCGGATTCAGATTCAAACTCGAGACAGACTCGATTCGGACGGTGAATTTGAGGTGAGTAACTTGAAAATCCTATTAAAGTTTCTAAATACATTGATGAGTTGTGTTTTAGTCTTAAGACTTCTCTTAAAAGGATTTCCAAACTTAAAAAGGAAAACTCTGCACTGAAACAATAGGAAAATGTTTTGAAAGACAAAGTAAAATGCTTAGATGTGAATGTTTCTACTCTTAAAGAAAATGAAGATAATCTTTTAAAAGAAAATGTATTTTTAAAAAATGACATATCAAATATTTCCAAAAGATTTTCAATAGGATCTCAGAAACTTGAGAAAATTCTTTCAGCTCAAAGATCTTATTTTAATAAATCTAGTTTGGGAATGACTGTGGAAACCATTCCTTTAATTGATTTTCCTAAAGTGAAGGAAAGAATTAAGCAAAGACCCACAAGAGATGCTTACAAAAATCATTTTAAAAAGATCTTTGTAAAACTAGTAGGTCGCAATGCTCTCAGATGTTCAAAGTGCAATAGTGCGAGATCATTTTGAAAAAGAATGTCTTATGATTTGGAAACCTGTTAAGAAAGTACGGACAAAAACCGCATATCATACTAACACCAATGGACCCAAGAAAATATGGATACCAAAGAAAACTTGAGTCTCTTTTCTAAATGCAGGTCACTATCAAGAAAAATGTTAAATGGTATCTGGATAGTGGATGCTCAAGACATATAACAGGAGATTCAAGTTGCTTCATAAAGCTCGTTCAAGTAAATGGTGGAAAAGTCTCATTTGGAGGAAACAACAAAGGAAGAATTGTGGGATTTGGAACTGTAAAGATTGGAAACCTCACATTAAGTAATGTTTCCTTAGTGGAAGGACTCAACTGCAATCTGCTTAGTATCAGTCAGCTGTGTGATATCGGTTTCAAAATCAACTTTCAAGAGGGAATATGTTCAGGAACTAGTAAAGATTCTATTCAGTCATTCATGGGTCGAAGACATGGAAATATCTACCTCTTGGATGTGAAACCAGATAAATCGCAATGTCTAATCTCAATTTAAGACGAAGCGAACTTATGGCACAGAAAGCTTGGGCACATTAATATGAAGCAGATAGCCAAAATTTCAGCAAAGAAGCTTGTTTGTGGTTTACCTAATCTATCATACCAAAAGTCTGATCTATGTACACCATGCATATTGGGAAAACAAGTGAGAAATTCATTTAAACCAATAAATAAAGTTTCCACTAATCGTGTACTGCAGCTCCTACATATGGATCTTTTTGGACCAACCAGAACTCAAAGTATTGGAGGTAAAAAATATTGCCTAGTAATTGTGGATGACTACTCATGATTTATCTGGGTATATTTCCTGGCAAGTAAGTCTGAAATCTTTTCTTACTTTGAAAAGTTTACTAAAAAGGTTCAAAATAAAAAATGGTATGTTATTTCAAGTATAAGAACATACCATGGAGGTGAATTTGAAAATCAAGATTTTACAAAATTTTGTGATGAATCTGGTTTTCAGCATTTGTTCTCCTCTCCATATACTCCAGAACAAAACGGAGTTGTTGAAAGAAAGAATAGGTCACTTCAAGAAATGGCTAGAACTCTTTTAATTGAAAGTAACATCTCTTCACGTTTTTGGGCTGAAGCAGTTTCTACAGTATGTTATATTATTAATAGAGTTTTTCTAAGGCCTATTCTAGAAAAAATCCCATATGAGTTATTCAAAGAAAAGAAGCCTATTGTTTCATATTTTCATGTGTTTGGGTGTAAATGCTTTATATTGAAAAATGCAAATGATCGAGTTGACAAGTTTGAAGAAAAATCAGACAAAGGCATCTTCCTTGGATATTCAACCACAAGCAAAGCGTATAGAGTCTACAACAAGAAGACTCAATCTATGGAGGAATCAATGAATGTCAGATTCCAAGATTTTATGCAAAATGAATCTTGAAGAATCTGAACCTACTCCAAACTCTACAAAGTCTAAATCTCAGGAAGCAGCTCAGACTTTGAAAGACTAGCAACAAATAATTGTTGAAGATTCAAATGAAGGAAGTGATCATTAACCTAACAAATCAACTAACAACTGGAAGCATAAGTCCAGTCATCCCAAAGATTTTATTATTGGCGACATTAATGAAGGAATTCGCACAAGATCCAAAAGGCGCGAAGAGTTTAGTGCTGTGACTTTTATTTATGAAATAGAACCCAAAAGCATAGAAGAAGCTTTATCTGATGAAAGCTGGATTGAAGTTATGCAAGAAGAACTCAGACAATTCAGTATTAATGATGCCTGGGAATTAATTCCTAAACCAAAAGGTAAATCTATTATTGGAACTAAATGGGTTTTCAGGAACAAGATGAACGAGAAAGGAAAGGTCATAAGAAACAAAGCAAGACTCGTGGTCAAGGGATATACACAAGAAGAAGGGATAGACTATGATGAGACTTACGCACCGAGCGAGGTTATAGGCAATTAGATTATTACTTGCTTTTGCTTGTCATAAGAGTTTCAGGTTATTCCAAATGGACGTCAAAAGTGCTTTCCTAAATGGATTTATCCAAGAGGAAGTCTATGTGGAACAACCACCAGGTTTTGAAGACCCAAGGAAACCAGATTCTGTATTCAGACTCAAAAAGGCTTTATATGGTCTAAAGCAAGCACCTCGAACTTGGTACGACAGGCTGAGTAAGTTTTTAATTCAAAATGGCTTTGTCAAAGGTAAAATAGACACTACTCTGTTTATCAAAAGAGAAAGCAAAAGTTTTATGCTTGTTCAAATATATGTTGATGATATTATTTTTAGATCCTCTAATGAAAGTCTGTGCAAGAAATTCTCTAAGTCTATGTAGGATGAATTTGAAATGAGCATGATGGGTGAATTAACCTTCTTTCTCGGGCTTCAAGTGAAACAATTGAAGGAAGGAACTTTTATTCATCAAGAAAAATATGCTAATGATCTTGTCAAAAAGTTTGGACTGGAAAATTGCAAAATGCTGATATACCAATGTCAAGTTCCTTGAAGATAGACAAAGATGAAGGAGGAAAGAAAGTTGATCAGAAGTTATACAAGAGTATCATTGGCTCACTTCTTTATCTTACTGCTTCTAGACTTGACATTTTGTTTAGTGTTTGCATTTGTGCCAGATTTCAAGTAGACCCTAAAGAATCTCATCTAAGTATTGCTAAGCGTATTATCAAATATATCGCATCAACTTCGAGCCTTGATCTTTGGTATCCTAAAAAGGGAGACTTTACTCTTCTTGGATACTCAGACGTAGACCTAGTCGGATGCAGAGTTGATAGAAAGAGCACCTTAGGTACCTGTCAACTACTTGGAAGCAGAACAATATCTGGGTTTTCAAGGAAGCAAAGTACAGTAGCTCTCTCTACAGCAGAAGCAGAATATGTAGCTCTTGGGAGTGGTTGTTCACAAATTATGTTGATAAAACAACAGCTAAGAGACTTTGGAATTGAAGATTCATGCACGGAAATCAAGTGTGACAACACCAGCGTAATCAATCTCACTAAGAATCCAATTCTTCACTCAAGAGCAAAACATATAGAGATTCGACATCACTTCATTAGAGATCATGTTCAAAATGGAGAAGTTTCGATTCAGTTTGTTGACTCAAAGAACTAACTGGTGGATATTTTTATAAAGTCTTTGGAGAAAAGTCAATTTGAAGCTATTCGTTCCAGACTCAAAATCTTAAAGTCTGAGGAAATTCAGACTCAGGACTGAAAATCTAAAGATACCCAGACTCAGACGATCAAGTTTTTCTTTCGTAATTTATTTTACTATCTCTCGAATCTCATCTCGAAAAGGTACGATCATCAACCGTGTTTGATTATTTCTATTTTTAATTGACGTGATTATTGCAACGTTTCCCTTTCGAAAAATGAGTTACTTTTGAAATGACAATTATCTAATTTTTTGAAAAAGGCAGTTATTATTTAAAAGGCATCTTTTTACTTTCTTTTATGACGTTCCGTATGCCTCTCTTCGACTGTCTTATATACTGTTGTTTCTTCTTCGCTTTACTCTCAAAAACCCTAAGAGAGCACCGATTTTCCATTTCTGTCTTCTTCTCTTGTTTAGTTTTCGAAAAGTTGTCATCTTTCTTGGGAAAGTCAAGTTTGGAATCTTTCAAAGACTGTGAAAGATGTCGTCTTAAAGGAAGTCTTCGAGGATCGCAAAAGGGACCGCAGCGAATGCGTGAGGGGCCTACGCACTTTGATCTCACCGAGGAAGAAGAGTTTCCTAGTCGATGCAGAGCCCACAACATTCTCAGCAGCGTCCATCTACTCCATCTAGACCACATGATGTTGCTTGTCGAGAAGAGGAAGAAATAATCGAAGATGCATAACCCGTAAGATTTTCTAAGCCCTCTTTTATCTACAAGATTTATCGTGGTTTGAAAAGGGGTGGAACTCCTTTGAACCACATTGACGAATTTCTGAAAGACAAAGGGTACAAAAATGAAACCTTCTTTTTACACACAATGGAACAGTTGGGAATTGCCCCTGCTGGATCGGCAGAAGAAGCAATGGCAAATATTCTAATCAATCCTCGTGTTGGAGGGCTGAATCAGATAGATGGGAATGATGATGATAAGTTGTACAGTCAGTTTCAATCAAGAATGGGTATTGCGACAAATATTCGGGGAAAAAGGACAAACTTGTTTCGATCAAAGGAGCACAAATATATATACTCTAAGTTATTGAAGCATGGGGTGATAAACCCTAAAAGTGTGGATTTTGATTTTCTTGACGCTGTGAATGTTAATTTGAGGGAAAAATTCAGTCTTCTTCAACTTGAACAGTTATGTTCTGACTCTACAAAAGCCTATGCTGAACTCAATGCATATTTCTATTCGAATCTCGAGTTTCTTGGATGCGAATAGATTCTCTTTAGTGTCCGAGATCGGGACTATGTGGTGGATGTAGATATGTTGGCTGATGTCATTGGGGTTGAGAGGGGAGATATCAACCTATCAATATCTCCATTTCTCGTGCTATGTTGGAACTTGTTAATGATAGAAGGATAGAGGTAAAGGTTTCCTACTCGAGGATGAGTGCATTTAACATTATGCTTCACAGGATTGTGATTAATTGCCTCAGACTAAAATCTACTTCAAAGATTGATGTTTCAAACTCAGAGGCAAAGCTGATGCATGCCATCAATGCTAGGAAAAAGTTTTCTCTTCCTCACACTATTATGTTCCACATGTATAGAGCAGTGATGAAGGATAAGGGTCAACTTCCTTATCCAGCTCTTGTGACAAAGTTATTCAGACATTTGAATGTTCAGCCTCCACGAATTCTTTGTGTTCGATCTTGTGATCAAATGGTGGTGGGACTGAAAATGATGTCTAAAATGCGTTTGAAGGAACTCAACAAGGCGTTGGAGAAATTCAAGGAGAAAACCCCTGTCAAGACTTATCAAATCTCTTCAGCTGCAAAGAGAAAAGGGAAGGAGCCCATGGTTGCTCCATCCAAGAAAAGAAGAGCTCTCATTGTTGAGGATGAAGATGATGAGGAAGACATCACCATTTCTGCTATGGCATTGAAGAACCTAAGTTGTTCTGTTCAAGAATCAACGGAACGACAAGAGAAAGACTTAGAACAGAGGACTAGAGAAAGAGAAGATTTGGAAGCAGAAGAGAAAGAAGCAGAGGAGAAAGAAACAGAGGAGAGAGAAGCTGAAGAAAGAGATAAAGAGGAGGAAAGATTTGAAGAAGAAGAAGAAGAGGAAAGAGGAAATCAAGGGGAAGGAGAGCATGAGGAACTCTCTTCTCCACCTAAAGGCATGGAAACAGGGGGAGACCATGAGAAAAGAGAAATGTCCTCATATCCTGGTACCAGTGAATGAGTTAGTCGCTCTACAGCAGATCCAGAGGACATCTATGCCTCTCAATTTCCTGAAGAGGGACATGATATTTCATCGCCCAATCTGCGTAACTATGCTGATTTGCCATCGTTTGCCTTTACTCGATCTGATCGTGCAGAAACCAGTATGCAGACTGATAATTCAGCAGATTTTCGCAAAATTCTTGATGTTCTCTTAGAAATGCAGGGTCAGATATATGCTCTGGGATGCGAAGTTCAGAATTTGCAAACTGCAGGTCAAGCTTCTTCAGTTTCTTTGAATGATCAGATCCAAGCCTTTTCTCTTCAGATTCAAGCAAATGCTAAAGTTGAAGATGTGGCACAACTGAAGGAAGAGTTGAAAAAGCTGGAAGGCATTGTCTAGTCAATGGGAGATTTCCAGCTTGTTCGTGTTCCCTAGCATTCTTGAATCCATTCTCTTTCCATCTCAACCTTTTTTTATGATGACAAAAATGGGAAGAGATGCGAGATTTGAAACTTTGAACTTGAACTTGAACTTTTGAGTTATTTTGTTTTGATGTTTGACTTGACTTTTGTGTCTGGATGTAGACTGAATTTGGGATTTGGGTTTGACTGCTTATATTGAGTACTATTGATATCTTATGAATGGCTTTACTCACATAAAAGACTAACCTATTTTCTGTGGTTGTAGATTTTAGTGTTATCATTAAGTCATTTATCTTTATGAGATATCCATATTTGCTTGAGTAATGTTTTGCAGGTCAAAGTTATCCAAATCTGAATTTGCAGGAAAGTTTTGTCACCATAAAAAAAGGGGGAGATTGTTGGAAAAATCTTCCTGGAGTATTTTGAAGCTGACAAAACATTTCCATCAGTCTAGTTTGAAGATTTGTAGACTCTACGATTTAAAGTCTGAAGACCTCCGGACTGCTAGACTCAAGACTCAAAGTCTATTCTCATTGACAGTTTCTAATCCATCGAAGAAGGGCTATCCAGAACTGGGTGTTTCATTAAGGATTTGACCTTATCGACTAGAGAAGATCTCTTGGCTAGATATGACATAACGAAGTCCTTTATTTGATTATGATTGATTCAGAAATTAAGGATCCGATGATTGGCGAAGTATACTTGGAAGAAACTACTTATGGAAACTGAGATCCTGATTGTATGGGCGAGCAGGATTGATGGGCTATCGACATGTTCCTTTAATAGCTTGAATGATCTTCCTAATTGATTCCGTCCAACGGATAGATTGGCAGAATTCCTTTGGTAAGGGCCAATGGGTATGATGGCATAAAGGAGTATATAAAAAAGACGTTCCAGTTGTTCGAGGTGTGTGCGATAGAAGAATTCCAAAGTCTGAAGCTCTTTGTTCTTAGTCAATTCATTTGTTGAGCGAACTCTTGTACGCAAAAGAGAGTCTATATCTTTGAGAAACCTTGAGGAAATGTGGTAGAGTATTTACACTGTGGAATCAAGGGAGAGCTTTGCTAGAACTACTCTTTTGTTCATAGTGAAATTCAGCCGATGGGCTGTCAGTGCGGAAGAGTGGACGTAGGCTTGGAATAAGCCGAACCACTATAATTTCTGTGTTCATTTTCTCTTCCCTACTCTCTGCTTTACTTTGATCATAATTCATTTTGTTAACCAAAGGAAAACTTCCTTTCTATTGTTTGCTTAGTATTGCTCTCTTATCTCGAGAATTTATTTTTACACCTATTTACCCCCTCTCTAGGTGCTTATACTAACTATCTCAGTACCAACCCTGCTAGTATGTTTGCCGCGCTTTTCTCTCGCATGATTGGCAATGAGTTGATGATTATTGATGATGAACTTGATTTGCCTTGATTAGCAATTTCGTATGCCTGATATGGCACTTTCTATTTTGGCTGAAATGAGGTACTAGATGAGTTTTTTTGATCTCAAGCCCTTCTAGACATAAAAAATACACTTCTAGAGCTTCGATTTGATATTTCACATGCCCTGAATGGATGTCATTCGGTCATCAAAAAACACCTGCAAAATCTGTCAATTTTGCAGCAGTTTTAGATTGATTTGCTGTTCTGACTTATTGCGATTTTCTTTTTTAATTGGAATGAGCTGGTAGATGATATTATTAGGACTTAATGTCTTCTGGAGATTTGTAATAGACTTCTCAAGTGTTCCATAGACATATAATATGCTTGATTTGGCAATCATTTGCCCTCTCATATGTCTGTTGCAAAATAGAAGTCAATGTCTTCATGAATTCTACTCCTCATATCTGAAAGTCTACTGTCCCAAAATGATTTTTATAAAATTGTGTGTTCTCAATATGACAATAAGGTCATATAGCTTGAATGCTTGTCATGTTATGCGTTTCACATGTGATTGATAGATGAATGATTTAGGTGTGACATATAATAATGCTGAACCTTGTGATATCATCTAGAATTTGACCTATAGACTTTGTGACTTTAGTTACTCTTCTTGAACACAAAAGATGTATTGCTTTTGATTGTTTTGATATGTGATGATTGTTTCTTTCATTTGTATACGCCTAGTTATCCTTGTTTCTTAGATTAGGTTTAGAATAGGATCCTGAACATGGATAAAGCGTGAAGATGGTGGAGGTCGATGTCCATTCTGACCATTGTCATGTACTATTTGTTTTCCCAACATATGTCTCGGGTTCCATGCATTGTATAAAACCCGACGAGTTGCATGTTTCCTTTCTTTCCCAATTGTTTTTTCTTTTATATTTTTAGAATTGCATGATTAGGTTTAATGTTTTTCTTGATTGTTTACTTCATGTCTTGCAATTTCATTTTCATTGTTTGTTTTCCTTTCCTTTCTTAGGAATAGAATAGAATGAAAGTAATCCACCACGCATGATCATTTAGTATAAAAAATGATGATCCCAAAAATGTAAAAAGAGACGCATGGACATGCTAGGGAAAATACAACATACTGTTTAGGTATCAAAAGGGCGCTAATAGTTATATTAGTGTAATCCAAGTCCCCGAATCTAAATATTTGGTTGCGTAGGAATCGAGGGAACTCTCCCGACTCTCGATTGGGTTTTCTAGCCGACCCCAAAAAAATAAGGCTAGTAGCGACTCCTGTATATTCTTAGGCTGTTAAATAATTAAACCGCATAAATAAATCCGCTTGATAGTGGGTACAAGCTTGGGTGCGATCTCGTGAGGGAACTCTCGTGATCAAGTACCCCTAAACCCGACCTTTCCCACCTTGGACATTTCGAGGGCGGCGAGATCGGGTCGTGACACCCAGATAGTTTAGTTATCTCGTGAGTGATCAAATAGCACTATCGGCGCGTTGACGAAATGTCCAATTTATTTAATCGAAAACGAAATCTGAAAATTTAGGTTGTCAGTCTTTACTCTTTGACATGTGCTTGTCATTCATCGGTTAGGATTGGACCCATCCTGTGACATGAGGACCAAGTTGGAGATAGCTTGAGCAAGTAGTTGTCTTCGACGTGGGTGATCAAACAAAGGTCGAAGTATGGGGATGCGAGGTTTGATGGAAATCAGAGATTCATTGCT
This sequence comes from Eucalyptus leucophloia subsp. euroa, assembly GCA_017140325.1. Classification (NCBI taxonomy): domain Eukaryota; kingdom Viridiplantae; phylum Streptophyta; class Magnoliopsida; order Myrtales; family Myrtaceae; genus Eucalyptus; species Eucalyptus leucophloia. The sequence goes on along the minus strand of CM029475.1, from coordinate 21,115,030 downwards.
CAAAATGAAAACATTGGCACGGAGAAAAAATTACCTTGTTATACCAAGACGATTCACATGAAACAAAAATTGAATGAATGCCATACAACATTCATCTTCATTTATAGAATATGGACATAACGAGTCTACCAGAAAACACTGGTGCCATATGAAAAACATGTAAAAGCTTCACATATTACATTTTGAATGATGATAGATGTTGATAGTAATATTTATAATTTTTGCATCTCATTATAGGGAAACAATCACACAATATATAATTTCATAAACTCATGGTCATGGTAAAATTGGGAACCGCTAGAAACTATCGGAGTACTTGATGAAGATGAGACTGTTTCAAGTTCTATCTCAGCATCAACATCATCAACGGGTGCCTCTCTCGGATACAAAAGGGGTTTTGGAGGCAGTTGCAGTTTATCCATATCTCCTTCAAGCATATCTAGGACTTTCCTCATCGATGGCCGATCATTAGGGCTCAATTGTATACACCACAGTGCAACGATTATCATCTTCCTTGTTGTTTCTCTTTGCTCTTCTATGACATCTACCCTTTCAAGTTCATTTTCTTTGCCGAGTTGATCATAAACCCACAAAGGAAAGTAAATTTGACTCGAACGCTCTGCCTGTGCATTTAGATTTCTCCTTCTACCGGCCATTTCCATTAATAACATCCCAAAACTATAAACATCGGCTTTGTAAGAAATGCCACCAATGTCTTTATAGAATAGCTCAGGAGCCATATAACCTAAAGTTCCTCTTGCTGCAGTCAGCGATACTATACTACGATCGGTGGGATAAAGTCTTGCAAGTCCAAAGTCAGAAACTTTCGGAGTGAAACTTCAATCTAGGAGAATGTTGTGAGGCTTGATGTCAAAATGTAGAATTTGCATATCGCATCCCTGATGTAGATACTCTATCCCTCTAGCTATGCCAAGAGAGATCTCATACATTTTCTTATAATCAAGAGGATCATCACCGTCCTTATAGGAAATGTGTTTATCCAAAGACCCATTCGGCATGAAATCATAGACAAGAGCTTGTTTGGAATAATCGAAGCAAAAACCAACAAGTTGCACCACATTAACGTGGTGGATCCTTCCAATTGTGGCCACTTCGCTTATAAAATCCTGGCCATTAGATTTTGATTTGTTCAAAATCTTAACCGCAACTTCATTGCCACTTCTAAGTATTCCTCTGTATACGGAACCATATCCCCCTTCACCTAACTTGCATTTGAAATTTTTTGTGATTTTCTTAATATCTGAGTAAGAGTACCTTATGGGCAAAAAGTTGTTGTGAGCCAGTAGGAATTCTTCGATGTTTGCGTCGGCCGCCTGATGCCTTCTCATCCACTTCAAGATTAGAAGTATCAACACACATGGAGCTCCAAGTATCAATTTTGCTGCTATGAAGTGGACTACAGAGAAATTTGGCCATTGATTAGCATAGTGTCAACAAAATTTTACACATACAATTTTTGTTTGTTAGAGTGCTGAATGAGAGCTTCATAGGTATAAAGAGAAAAGGACTTATCATACCCAAGACAAAGAAGACAATCCATATGGCAATTAGACCAAAATCGTTCATGATATACCGCGTAGAATCATCTGTAGATAGTAAGAGAATTCGTGAGAGATTACTAGATATGGTTAATTAGAATTAACGACCAATCAATAAATAACTAGATCCATTGTTTTAGCAGTTAAATAATAAAAGCAATTCACGTTAAGATATACCCCAAGTGAAGGATAACTTCATACAGTCACTGCAAAGTGCAAAGTCACATTTTTGTTAATTGAAATTTGCAAATGGAGAAGTCTAGAATAAAAGAAAAAGTGAACGAGTTTCACTTTTCTAGATAATGCTTAGATCAACATTATTCTATTCACTCATGAAATCCATGGTTTCGTTGCATGATCTTTTCTTTTGAAGAAACACGTTTTCGCTTTTATTCTCCTAAATGTACCAAATGTTCATAAGTTCCCCTTAGCAATAACATCGATTCAAGGGACACAAGCTACAGTCAAATCAAACAATTTTCCCCATAAAAGGCCTAATTCCCTAAAAAACCCTCAAGTCCTAGTCCAATTTTGGCCCAAACCGTTTTTGTCAAACTTTAGGTACAATCCCAGATTTGTTTCGAATTTTGTTTTGTTTAAAAAAATCACCAACTTTTAATATATTCCAAACTTTACCCCCATGGTCCGGTCCCAATTTGATATGACATTTCCACATCGATAACAACTCCACTTCTGTAAGGTGACATGGAAAATTATTTCCAAAATGAAACCGTTCTAAGATATGAAAATTAGGGATGACTAACGGCAATTTTCGATCAAAGGGCTGATGGGGTAGATTTGCAATTAGAGTAAAAATTGGTGTTTTTTCTTTTAGACAAAAAAAAAAAGTTTGAGATAGATTTAGTTATGGACTAAAGTTTGAGGTTTTTTCTAGATAAAGAAAAGTTCAAGGCAAATTTGGATTGGACCTAAAGTTTAGGGTTTTTTTTAGACAAAAAAAGTTCGGAGCAGAATTGGGACTAAATTTAAATTTGTGGTTTTTTTTTTTAGTGAATAAGGCCCAAAAAATAAAAATAAAGAAAGAGTGTCAAGTCCAAAAAAGCACCACAGATGTAAAATAAAAGAGCAATGCCCGCCAAATCTACTAAAAAATCTTACTGAACTTTTTCACTAAACGGATATGGCAATTTTTTTTATTGGGTATTAAAGAAAGTAATGACTCAACAAATCGAACCAACGTATTACAATATCCAATAAAAACATGCCACATTACTCAATAAGTAAATTTTGATAAGATCCCTCAGTAGAGCTAACATTTGAGAAAAGGATGAGGGTGAAGAAGAAGAAAAAAAAGAAAGAGAGTAAGAGAGTAAGAGAGTAAAGGAAGAAAAGCTTCAGAGAAAGTCAGCTTAGAGGAGTAATATGGTTCGCACCACACCTCTGGGTACATAATCACGCAAAGCTAGAAAATTACCGGCGAAAACGGCAGAGACGGCGAGGACGGCAAGGATGGCGGAGACGGCAAGGACGACGAGGACTGCGGGGACGGCGGAGACGATGCAGACGAGGCAGATGGTGAAGATGGCATAGACGGAAAGCAAATGTGGCAAAGACAGCAAATGCGGCAAAGACAGCCAAGACGGCGAAGACGGCCAAGACAGCCAAGACGGCCAAGACGGCCAAGGCAGCCAAGACGGCAAAGATGGCGAAGACGGCCAATACAGAGGAAGTCCTCCTGGATAAGAGAGATCGAATCCTTCAGCCATCATGTTGTGGAGGTCCTTATACGGTGGGCTCACACGATTATACCGATCCAATTCCCTCATCAGGTTATAACCCGAGAAGAAAGTCATCATGGTTATGTTGCAAGAATCCTCGATGCCCCCTACTTGTATGTCAGAATCCCCATACATAGCGTATGAGTACACCTTCATTTGGGAAATATTAGGGGGCGTATCAGAAGGGTATGCTCCCCCAATACATGGTTCAGTATTGATATACCGAGCAGAAGCAACGGGCTGTGAGCACTGCATGAAGACCACCGACCCACGAGATTGAAGATTGTATAGATCATGATAACTAAAGTCGGATACAAATGAGTAACGAGGGAGGGATGAGCAATTACTTTTTTGCAGTCCATCGTCAATCACCATAATATTACCAGAGAAATCATATTCAGGATTATTCTTATAGTAAATCGACTTGACATAATATCGATCGGCATACAAATATAGAACGGTTCGATTATTTTCACAAGCTAGCTCATACTCAGAGCGGCCGCAGCCTTTCGGGTCACTTTTCAATCGAAAAGGATAGTGTATGTCACGAACCTCACCGCAAGATGAAGGGACACACAAGTGATTCTTCTTCGCACCGCAACTCGTTCCTAGTAGCAGCAGAACATGCAATATAAAAAGCAAAACATGGAACATATTCATGGAGCTCAGAGACCTAATCATCTCTCTATCGTTTGATCTGATGCAATGAAAGTTTTTGCTAATTGGTAATGCGATGGAGGCCTAGTTATATGAATGAAAAGTGTTGGGAGTCGTCGGTCATACAAATGTCCAAGTCAACCAATAAAGGCAAGTCTAGCGAAGAAAAAGTATGTATCGCGTGGAAATTGCAACCCTTACAGTTCAGGTGACAAAACACGGTGTTGGAATTATTTATGCATAGCTTTCAAATTGATTAGAAAAGAAACTTCTCTACAATTTCCAAATTGACTTTTCTTAGTACCATAAAAAAAGAATCGATTTGAATGTTTTGTATTCTAAAACGAATCAAAAATCCTTTCGAGTGAGGCATCGGCGTTCTATTTTCTTTTCAAGCTAATATTCCATAAATGTTGCTTATTAAATTGTGAAGACAAAAAGGAAATACATATCATGTTTTATTGTATGAGCTTTTTCATTTTTAACAAAAAACAAAAATTGGTAACAAAAACAGCTTATTGACCGGAATATTAACTTGTAAGTGCTTCTTGGATGGTGTAACACGTTATGAAAGAAAGAAAGCAATACAATAATTGCTATCGAGGGACCGACGCACCACAATAATTGCTATTGAGGGACCGACGCACCTAGAAAGCAATACAATAATTGCTATCAAGGGACCAACGCACCTTGACTAGAACCTCACTAACTTTGTCATCATGCAAAGACTATAGATGCAAAATTTGACTTTAGAAATATAAAGCGATGTTTATTTATTTACTATCAACTTTAATATTTCAATCACTCTCCCACAATTGTGCTAGATCTATGAACAATACTATCATCTCTTTCCTATAACAGAACCACTTAATGATTGAACTGATCAATTTCACAAATACTTTCATTTTATCAAATGAAAGAAATGTTGTTGCCCACTTCATCATCATCTTCCATATCTGAATGTGTGGAATTGAAGGTGTCATGTAAGCTCAAATGAGACTATCGGTCAATTTACCATTGTGAACATGACATCAGAGAGTTTTGCATAGAAATTCTTCTCAGTGAAATAGACACACCTTCAAATAGTTGTAATTAGCACTTACCATATATTTTTCAAGCTAATGCGTACACCTAAGTATAATTGAAGAGACTGAAATGGATTTTCCATATAATACAACAAAGTTTATTTTAATTGACGCATCCAATGACGTTTTAACTACACATGTTCGATTTTTTGTAGTAATATTATTACTGATTACGTTTTTAGTTTTCTTTTTATTGCATATTACCCTTTCTAGAAATTGGTTTGTTCTGCGAGCAGTTCCACATGCAATGAACCTTAGTTGCTTTCTATATCATCATTAAATATTCAGCAATGATTAGTCAAATTTTTAAGTAGAAAATCTCTTGATGAAAGTATCCTATATTATCTCTTGCACGTACACCAAAAGATTTGGACATAAATTATGCAAATTGATGTATCAACTATCAATTCATTCAGTGCCATAAAATACAATAGAAAAATAATAATCTATTTCGCAGTGTAGGATTTTTCATTTTTGAACAAAATGAAATTTGTAACTGAAAAGATTAGTAACAGCACTGAAGACTATCGTTGCACATTACGAGAAAAGAATAAAGGCCATACAATAATTTCTCAACCAGCTATAGATGGACACGAGCCTCGATTTGAAGGTGACTTGCTTTGTCATTGCCTGACACGTACGAAGATATAGGTGCAATATTCACATTCATAAAAATAAAGCAATACGTGCTTTTTCACTAACAATTGAAAGTATTATTCTTGTAAATCAATCACTCACTCTCCTGTAAAATAACCCCATCTCTTTCCCGCAATAAAACCGAATGAACTGACGGATCTCAACAATAATGTCGTCTTATTAAACAAAAGATGCTGTTACCTGCTTCATAATCATTTTCCATCTCCGAATGTGTGGAATTGCAAGTGTCATTTAACCTCAAATGGGACTACCAAGGAAGAATGCTGCAATTTTCATTCTCTATTGATAGCTGCTTGAATCTGCTCAAGACTCCTCCCTTTCGTTTCAGGGACCACCGTGATCACAAACACCATCCCTGCGGCATTAATCACTGCATAAAGAAGGAAGGTACCTGTGAAGCAAGCGAGCAGAGTTATTTGCTTTCGACAAGTTTTTCGGAAGCATTTTCTGACATTTTTCTCATGGGAAGAATGCTTTAGTATGTACTACCTGTCTGTTAATCATTCTGCAGAAAAACCCACTTAACTTTTTTCTTTTTTGAATGACATGTCGGCCCAATTTTCTTGATATTTGAATCTAGGCAGAAGTTGCTGTAAACGCGTTGACTGAAATAAATGGTCTGAATATGCATTCGAGAGCATGAAGAACGGAGTGACAGACACCTCCAGCTCCAAAAAGGATTGAAATGTTCAGGAAAAGCTAAGTCTCAAGTCTGTAGTTTAGTTGAATTCGCGCAACAACTCATGTTCCAATGTGACAAAATGTTTATCGAGCTCTTGCCAGATTAGCAGTTCAAAGAGTGTTTTCAGTAGAGTCGTACCGTAGGAGCTCCAGCTCATTAAGTAGTGGAAAGTGTAGGAAACTGCCCAAGCGCCGAACCAGTTCACTGGTGTTGCGAAACCTCCAGCTACTCCTTTGATATTAATGGGGAAAATCTGAACACCAGCACACATTACATGATTGGCAAAAGAATTTTGAAACTCTTGTACTAATAACACCAGTTACGAAAACAACCCTTTAATTTGATAAGCATGAAACTTCGGGGGATGCTTAGGATTACCTCGGACATCACGACCCAAGGAACCGCACCCATTCCAGCCGAAAATGCTGCTATGTATAGCTGAGCATTGGAAAAAACAGAACAGAAAAATTTGTAGTAGGGAGTTGTGGCGGCCAACTGGATAGAGCCAGAAAGAGATCAAGGCAGGGGAGATTATTACCAGAATGCCGGTGACGGCAAGTATCAGGACAGCATCAGCTGCCAGATCATGAACCTGGCTCGGAAGATTCTCAAAAAATTACTGGTTGACAAGCATTGCAAAGCAGAAGGAAGATACTAGGACTGATAGTAATTACCTTTAGAAAGAATGAAAGGGCAGTTACTATGCATCCCAGGACCAATCTTGTCCCCGAGATCTGCGATTGAGAGAGAGAGAGAGAGAGAGAGAGAGAGAGAGAGAGAGAGAGAAGGTTATGGTTCAAGTTGCAGAACTCATGAAAGGGCAGAACCAGAAAAGCTTTGTTCCTATAGACATGATTTCTTAGCTTTCATCTATTTTACCAAGAGAAGGGGCTTTCTTCCAGCTCTATCGACCAGTGCAGCGCCAATAGCCGTGACAATAACCTGCAAAAATTTACTCTTTAAGCGTGACGTGTATAAACTAGATCCCCGGCAAAGAGGAAAGGGCGAGAATTACAGACCTGGAGGATTGCATAAGTTATAGTTCCAACGCTGGAGGAGAAACCTGAGGAGATTGTACAAATGCGATTATAAAGGCGAGACAAATACCTTGCTTGTGAGATTCAACACTATATTATGTGAACAGCTCATTCAGAAATAATTAAGTAGACCAAAAGCATTCGACATTGCGAATTTTACTAACCCATTTGAATATTAACTGGATTTTATAAATTGGAACCCTTGCTTTGCTTTTTATTTGGTTATCCGTTCTGGAATCATAAATTGCAATGCATAGTTTCATTATTGTGGTGCCCAAGAGCTTCTTGCTATGAACTTCATACCTGCTTCCTCGAAAATATTGCTTGTATAGAAACAGACACCGTTTATCCCTCCGAACTGCTGGACAACCATCAATTCAACACCAATCTGGCCAAAACAAATTTGTCAGCAAAAAGAACAACAATCGGAAATATCACCAAAAGTACAACTACTGCATATTGTGAAGATGAAGAAACAGAACTGAAGAACTAGAGAATGTGAAGATGAAGAGATATGTTGAAGAACTGAAGATCAATCAAGAAGCTTTGAATTCTTTTGTTTCAATGAGATTGTAATACAAAGTCTGTATATCTCCGATCATCAATGAACAAAGAAGATTTACACTTCTAAATTTCTCTCTCTCTCTCTCTCTCTCTCTCTCTCTCTCTCTCTCTCTCTCTCTATCTCTACTGTAAAAATACAGAGCATTCATTTTTTTATAGGAATTCTCCATCTGTTTTCCTCATATCGAAGAAGATGAAGATACAGCAGAAAAACTGATTTTAACAAGACTATTTCTCAATCTGTTTCAATCGTCAACTGAATAATTGCTCACGTGTCTTCATGAGTTGGCAGTCCGTGTCAGTCTTCATCACAAACTCTTCACCATTGATGACGATCCATATCAACCTTAATCGCAATCGTTTATTTGAGTTGTCGTGTCTTCTCCGGTCTGTGTTACTCACTTTGTTGCTTTGCAGCTCTTCCTTCTCTCTAATATCAGCCTCTGTTCTTTCTCTTTTAATATCAGTCTTAACCCTCTTTTCTCTATTATCAATATCAGCAGCATAGATAGTTGGTACAGTTGGTGTTTTTGATTTATACTCCTTAACATCCCCCCTCAAATTGGGAATGGGTGGAAAACCAATGCCCAATTTGATTCGTAGCTGAAAATGTTTAAGGCGAGGCAGAGATTTTGTGAAAATATCAGCAAGTTGACAGTTGCTTGGAACATATCCCACATGGAGTGACCCTAAGGAGACCTTTTCGTAAAGAAAGTGGAAGTCAACTTCAATATGTTTAGTGCAAGCATGTAAAACAAGGTTGGCAGTAAGAGCAATGACTGATTTATTGTCACAAAAGAGATGAGTTGGACGAGGTAGAGAGCATCCTATGTCACGAAGGACAAAGCTGATCCAAGTAAGTTCAGCAGAAGTGGAAGCAAGAGCACGGTACTCAGCTTCTATAGAGGATCGATTATCTGTGGATTGCTTCTTTGCTGCCCAAGAGATAAGATTGGAGCCAAGGTATGTACAGAAACTAGTTGTTGATCTTCTGGTTTCAGCACATCCAGCCCAGTCTGCATCTGAAAAACCATACAGATGTAGAGAGCTTCGAGAATAAATGAAAATTCCAAGACTTATGGTGCCTTTAACATATCGCAGAACCCTCTTGAGTTTATGAAGATCTGCAACAGTAGGTTTCTGTATTTTTTGACACGGTAAATTCGTAGCATAGGCAACGTTAGGACGTGTTAATGTCAGGTATTGAAGACCACCAACTAAGCTTTGATACTCAATAGGATTGGATAGAAGAATGAATCATTTGTCAAAATGATTGGTCTTAGTGACAAAGGGGTTGAAATTGGTTTACACTCAAGCATATGAGCTCCAGCAAGAAGATCGATAGCATATTTAGTTTGGCAAAGAAACAGATGATCAGAAGTATGTTTAACTTCAATGCCAAGAAAGTAGTGCAATGGGCCAAGGTCTTTCATATGAAACTAGAGACTTAGAGAATGGATGAGATTAGAAAGCAACTGAGAGGAACTTCCAATTAAGACAATGTCATCGACATATAGTAGTAAAAGAATTATGTCTGTACTAGTGTGAAATACGAATAAGGATGGGTCAGTTGAGTTGCAAAAGAACCCATTTCAAGTAAAAAGTTGCTGAACTTGTCAAACCAGGCTCGGGGAGCTTGTTGAAGTCCATAGAGAGACTTCTTGAGGTGACATACATGATGAGGTTTCTTGGGATCTTGAAAGCTAGGAGGCTACTCCATGTAAACTGTCTCATTTAGGGTACCATGTAAAAATGCATTTTTAACATCGAGTTGATGAATTGGCTAGTGTTTCATCATTGCTACAGAGAGAACTATTCGAATTGTAGCATGCTTGACAACAGGACTAAAAGTCTCTGTAAAGTCAATGCCTTCTTCCTGATGAAAACCTTTAGCAACTAGTCGAGCTTTCAGTCTATCAAGACTACCATCAGATGCAAGTTTTGTTTTAAATACCCACTTGCAGCCAATCACATTCATTTGATCAGTTCTAGGAGTTAACTCCCAAGTTTTATTTTGATACGGTGCATCCATTTCTTCTGTCATGGCTTTATACCAGCCTTTATGTGCTAAAGCTAATTTAATTGATCTTGGTTCAGTGGGTACTTCATATACAGCAAGACATGTATACTTGGGATTAGGTTTTATAATGCCGGACTTTGATCGAGTCTGCATAGAATGACTTGAAGTTGTTCCTTGTGACACATAAGGAGGAATGGCATGTTCAGATCCAACACTTATATCATTGGATGTTGTTGTTTCAATAGAAGGCATCTCTTGGTTCTATACTGGTGAAGAGATTTCATCTTGTGTTGTTGTTATAGAGGTACCATGTTCTTGTGTTACATTTGGCAGAAATGATGAATGATCAGTATATGGTATTGTAACTTGCTGTGAAGGTTGAGAATCATTTGCAATGATATCTCCATTAGTCTGCAAATGTTCTGCATATGTCTGTAAAAAGACAAGAGCTGTTTCCTTGCTTACTAATTCCATAAGTTGAGTTTCTTCAGCCCATAATCGATAAAGTGTTGTGAGGGGTGCATACTCTGTTAGACATGTCTTAGTAAAAGGGAAAGAGTTTTGATCAAATAGGACATGTCGACTAATATACACACGACCTGTTGTAGGCACAAGACATCTGTAACCTTTATGACGTTCATTGTATCCAATGAACACACATGTGAGTGATCTTGGATCAAACTTGTGCTGGGCATAGGGTCGTAAACATGGATAACATGCACATCCAAACACCCTGAGATGATCATAACTTGGTTCTTGTTGGTATAATCTTCTGTGAGGTGACTACATCTGCAATTTTGGTGTTGGAAGTATATTGATAACATAGTTAGCTGTTATGAATGCATCTACCCAATATTTCAGTGGAACTCTACCATGATAAAGCATGGCAAGACCTAGTTCAACAATGTGACGATGCTTCCTCTCAAAAATGCCATTTTGTTCAAGTGTATAAGGACAAGAGATGTGTTGTTTGACACCACAGTTCTGCAAATGAGTCTGAAACCTGTGGCTAATGAATTCTCCTCCACCATCACATTGAAATATCTTGATTTTCGACTCAAATTGATTCTCTACTTGCTTTTGAAATAGAACAAAGACATTATAGAAGTCTGACTTCAACTTCAGTGGATAGATCCAGCTAAACCGAGAGAAATTGTCTACAAAAAGAACATAGTATTTGACATTCTGAAATGAAGTAACAGGTGAAGGGCCCCAGATATCACAATGGACTTTCTGTAAGGGCATAGTAGCTACAAATTATGATAATGGAAATGGCAAAGCTGTGGTCTTAGCAATTTGACAATTGCTACACATGTTCTACATTCTAGTATTACACTAAATCAATTGTTGGTTCTGCAGGTACTTCAAGATATTCAAATTGGTATGTGCTAATCGTTGATGCCATGTATCCTCTCCTATTGCTCTATGTCTCTGAGTTAGAAATGCTTTTGTTGTTTGTGAATTTACTCGATACAGCCCTTTAATTTTCCTCCCGAGTAGCAAAGTTGTGTTGGTGCAATTGTCCTTTACATAGACACCAAATTTATCAAAAACAAATGAGCATGGATAGTCATCTATTAATCTGGATACTAACAAAAGATTCTTCTTTATATCAGGGACAATTAGCACATCATTTAGAGGCAATGAATTTATTTCAGTATGTAGTAATGTATTACCAATATAGGTGATAGGCAAACATGATCCATCACCAATCATAATAGTGTCATAACCAGTATATCTAGAAGGATTATGAAGTATACCAGGATTGGCTGTGATATGTGCAGTTGCACCAGTGTCTGGATACCACTCACTTCCTTTGGAGTCTTCGAGATGTATTGCTGCTAGAGCTATTGGAATTTCCTCAGCTTGATAGGAATTATCAAAACGAAACTAGCAATGTAAAGCATCATGTCTTGGTCTCTTGCAAATTTGACACTCTAATCTCATGGTGTTAGCTGATTTCTCATCCTGTAAATCCTTAGAAAAGGTTAGATTTGAAGTGGGATAGGATCTTGTTTCTTGATATCTCTGCGAGGAACCAGAATAAGGGCGAAATCCTGGATTAGAAATAGAACCAGAGGGGTTGTGGAATTGCTTAACTTTCTGACTCTCTTGTATGTAATTGATGTTATTTGGTCTGTAACTTGAATCTCTTCCAGGATATCTAAAGCCTCGACCTCTGTGATTAAGAAATCTTCCTCTTCCATAGCTATGGCCTCCACGACTATTCACCCTTAAAGTTCCAAAAGCAGAATTGTGTTTCATAGGTTCTCTGTCAAGTTCTTCCCTTTGTTGAACTTCTGTTCTTCTTTGACTATAATACGCCAGATTGGGATTGTATGAACTCAATGAGTACCTTTGTAACCTCACTTCAAACCTTTCTAGCTGAGATATCACCTCATCATAGTCTGGTTGAGGTTTTAAACAATAGATGATAGTTTTAAAATTTTGATACTCAGATCTTAAACCTTCCAAAACTCCAAACAGCTTTGTTATTTCATCTATAGGCTTCCCTATAGCATTGAGTTGATCGCAGATTGATTTATATTCTCTAAGATACACAGCCAGAGATCAATCTCGTTTATGACATGCTTGTAGCTTTCCTCTCAACTCAAATTCCCTAGCCACAGACTTTTTGTGTAAATCTATTGAGCAAGGTTTGCCATACCTCATAAGATGTTTCTAAGCCAATGATTAGGCTCAAAATGTTTTTAGAGACAGCTCCGCTTATCCAGGATGATATCAGCTGATCAGTCTTTGTCCAATCAGTGTAATCTGGGTTTACAACTTCAGTTTCACACCCTTCTATTTCAATCTGCAGCATTCGAGGAGGTGATGGAATTTCACCATTAATGAAGCCAAAGAGTTCTTGGCTTCTCAAAAATCTATGGATCTGTGCTTGCCATAATAGAAAGTTATCTTCGGCAAGTTTGATTGTGACAAAATTAGAGATATTCACATGTATTGGGAAAGGATACTTCTATGTTCTTGCTGCCATTATTCTATTCTCTCGACTTTGAAGAAGATGATAACAGCAATGATATTATGATAGTAACCTCAATTACCGTGACACTGCGATCTGCTGCAACTTCAGTTTCTTCACTTTGATTCAATGAATGATTGCTGAATAAGCCTTTCTAACAGTATGATCTTCTGCTTTGATACCGTGTGAAGATGAAGAAATAGAACTGAAGAACTAGAGAATGTGAAGATGAAGAGATATGACGAAGAACTGAAGATCAATCAAGAAGCTTTGAATTCTTCCGTTTCAATGAGATTGTAATACAAAGTCTGTATATCTCCGATCATCAATGAACAAAGAAGATTTACACTTCTAAATTTCTCTCTCTCTCTCTCTCTCTCTCTCTCTCTCTCTCTCTCTCTCTCTCTCTCTCTCTCTCTCTCTCTCTCTCTCTCTCTCTCTCTATCTCTCTCTCTAAAAATACAGAGCATTCATTTTTTATAGGAATTCTCCATCTGTTTTCCTCATATCGAAGAAGATGAAGATACAACAGAAAAACTGATTTTAACAAGACTATTTCTCAATCTGTTTCAATCCTCAACTGAATAACTGCTCATGTGTCTTCATGAGTTGGCAATCCGTGTCAGTCTTCATCACAAACTCTTCACCATTGATGACGATCCATATCAACCTTCATCACGATCGTTTATTTGAGTTGTCGTGTCTTCTCCAGTCTGTGTTACTCACTTTGTTGCTTTGCAGCTCTTCCTTCTCTCTAATATCAGCCTCTGTTCTTTCTCTTTTAATATCATTCTTCACCCTCTTTTCTCTATTATCAATATCAGCAGCATAGATAGTTGGTATAGTTGGTGTTTTTGATTTATACTCCTTAACACATATTCCCGATCCACAGGGCATTCCAAGAAAGCAAGGGAGGAGGGAATTTATTGGATACATAGCAATAAAACAGAAAGGAGATTACGATGATGGAGCTCAGATATCTTCTCGAAATAAATCAAGCACACTGGCTTTTGGGAGCCGTTGGAGAGTTTCGATATACTCTGGTCAAGAAAAACAAATTCAATCATTCTGTCAGCTATTCACACTTAGAAAGTTGAGGCTTTAAGATGAAACAGGTATAGACTTAAAGCCTTTTACTTGTATTTCAGCAGCCTTTTCAGAAATATCTGCATCCTTTCCCCGGAGTTTCTACAGTGCGGCTTCAAACTCCTTTTCGCGGCCCCTTTTTGCCTGCATTTGGCAGAATTCTAAAATTCATTCCAACACTACTGATCCCTCTCTTCCAAAAATTCAGAGAAGAAGAGTCTAGTGTTCCTCTTGATTTGTTACTAGCCATCTAGGAGACTCGGAATGAAAAACGGGCCGAACAGTGGGACCGGGTACGGGGATTAGAGCCGCATAAACCGCGAGATGTTCATGGTGGTTTCGGACTTGGACTTTTCTATGCAACATTGGCACTAAACTTGAATTATGCTACTTTTTTCTGTTTTACCAATTAATGCCAAAACCCTCCAAGCTAATACTGTCCCGATTATGAAGGAAACAGACACTCCAGCCAACAATCATAAGGCTGTGGAGAGAAGAGAACATGTTAGGCCTAGTAGGTTACGTAGGATGTACATATATACACCATCTTGCACTTGCAAAAGGCCTTTTGCCAATAGCTCCATGCTTGCAATTTTAACCGAGAATGCTCATACAAAATCTTTGCCTGATTGACCGCAGTCAAAACTCCACGGAGATTTTTGGGTGTAATTTCAGCTATAAATATCGGTACCTGGACATAAATTAGAAAAAGATTAACCAATCTAAACTAAAGAGAGAGCTTCATGCTGTCACCATCCTTATTTTTGAGAGTCTTGTTTATAAAGTTTTTGATCATATAACTCGTCCATATTATGGAGCCGGAATATGAGCAGATCGTTACTTTGATTTTCTTGAATATGGGTGCCTTCAGTGACAAGTCCGATATTGAATCGAATCAACGAACAAAGACAACGTGACATGTGCTTCTCAACACTCGTAGGTAAACTCAACATACCACAGCTGTAGAGAGACTAAGTTCCTGCACTATAGCATCCTGAGTTGGTGATGAATAACCTGCCTGAAAATCCAATGGAACAATTTCTCATTAGATTCAATTAATCACATCCTTTTCATTTTAACCATTACTACTGGATCTAGACTTTTCAAAAAGAAACTTCATTTCCTAATTACGCAGGACCCAAATTCATAGGAACCGCAAACCGCAACGAATATGGTGAAATAGACCATCCACGGACGACCCTTATTGGTTCCTTTGTCACGTCCCGATCCTCAGGCACACACACATCCCTTACCTTGGTCGATTAATAGCGGCGTCCTAGGACGCATCGCCGACCCATTCTTTTCATATGCACATGCAGAAGCATATAAATTATCCCTAGACAATAAAACATTGGGATAATACAGTAGGATTAAATTTCAAACCTTTAAAACGTTCACTCATATATACATTGCAAACTAGTGCACCTATATATACAAGGTGAACTATTAAGTCAAATTCAACTTAAGCCAGTGTAAAAATAAGGTCTACAAACAAGAATGGGGTTCTACAAACTATAGGTCCCTGTCCTCCTCTCCATCATCCTCTACACTTCAACTGAAGCCTTCAGCAGACTGCACTGGACTTTCAAGATCTTCAAAATCCAAGTCTGCTGCATCTAAGGACCCGAAATAGCTATTCAATAATCAGTAAGACAACGTCTCAGCAAGTTCTTCCCCCTAAGACCCGATTAGTAAACCAATACACCGTCCAAGATGCCTATGCACTCACGGGTAAGAGGACTTACCTTAGCCTCAGATTCCACCCGCATATTAGTACAGTTCAATAGGCACCTAAATAATCACATCACAAATCGATATCTCGATCAAATCGACTTAATCGATTACACGCCAACAAGACCACTCACGGTCATATCAATTCAATCAATTTATTCACAACGCTAAATCAAAACAATGATCAATCGACCTAGTCGATTTCATGCTAGCCGGACCAACTCTAGGTCATTCCCAAACATCAATCACATGTACTCTCTCGGGTGTCGTTTTCGCCAACTGCTATACCATCACTGATCATGTGCATTCTTTAAGGTGCCGTTTTTCCCAGTGATATCTCAACCACCAAATCACGTATCATTTCTATGGTGTCGTTTTTGCCAATGACATACCGATCACCGACACCGTGCGTTCTTTAAGGTGCCGTTTTCACTAGTGATATACTTAATCACCGAACCACGTGTCCTTTCTAGGGCGCCGTTTTCACCAAGGTGACATCGACAATAGACAACATCGTGGGTCTTTAAGGCGTCGTTTTCACCAGTGACATTTCCTTCATCGCCGAATCACGTTTTGTCTATAAGTCATTCACATGCGTTCTTCAAGACACCGTTTTCGTCAGTGATACTTTCAATCACTAAACCACGTATGTCCAATAATATCGTACCTGATTGATCTTAGCTAATAATATTCTTAGTTAGCTATCACCATTCCCTCTACTATATAGCCCATCAACATAACTGGCACTATATACTCATACTCGGCCATCTACCAATCAATTATTCAATATCAAACAATTTAAGACAATTCCTAAAATTCCACAATTAATTCAATTCCACACAACATAGAACTCAAATAAATAAATGGACTGCACCACAACAATCAATACAAAATTTCGGTCGTCGGCTATCCCTACCTAACTTTCGAAAAATAAATAAATAATTAATTAATTTCAAAAATTAATAAATAAATACCAAAAATCCAATTTAGGCTCTTATTGCCTAATTGAAGCCTGATAAGGGTCAGGAAAAATCCCGAGATGCATTCAATAAATACTATAGGCAGTTCTCCAGCTAAGTACACTAACCACCTAACTAATATGCAATGCGATTAACTAATAATCACTAATCAACCCTTAAGTGTCATTAGCAAACTAAGAATGCATTAGTGAGTAAAAATCACTTGTGAAAAGCGAAGACCGAAACACTGCGATAACGACGCAACGGCGGACACTCGGGCCGGGCCTCGCGGCTTGAGCTCGGAATTGGGCTTGTAACACTTGCTGGGCTTGACTGAAGATGGGCCGCAGGCTGGACTTCCAAGATTGAAATTAACGGGCTGAAGTTGAAGTTCACTTGGGTTGAATTGAGGGCTTTGCTGGGCTGAGTCCACTGATTCGGTGGGCCTGACTTTTGATGGACTGGCCTTCGGCTGTTTGCGGTGAATTGGGCTTGAAGAACTCAATCAATGGGCTGCTCTCTTGGACTGAAATAAGCTAAATTTGTTGGGCTTCAAATCCAATTGATGATGGGCTGGCTGTTGAATTGGGCTGAATTCAATGGGAATTTGCACTTGGCGAGGGAAGCAGACAAAGCCCGAAGGATCGAAGATGCGGCCCAAGACGTTGGAATTTGTTGGGCTTGAAGAGAGGACGCGTGGATGGAGTTGCTGCTACTGATCGGTGGTGCGGCAAATGTTGATCGGATGAAGCGGCTTCGACGGCGCTGGATTGATGGCGTAAAAGAGACTTCGGTGGATGGCGAGGGAGTTGAGTGGTCTTCAATGGGTGTTGGGGTTGACGGCATGCTGGCAGCGAGAGAGAAGACACTGAGCAGCAGGCTTCAACGTGGAATTACGGCAAGGTTTTTGGTGTTGGGGTTGAATCGAACGTAGTTGACGAAGGTGCAAAGCATGGAGCAGCTTCAGTGAAGACGTTGCTGCTGTTGACCGAAGGGAACGCGTGGAGATGGGGCAACCTGCGGCTCACGGATCTGCTGGTCTTTGAGGAAATCGAGAGAAGTTGACCAATCCAACTATAGACACAAGGAATCAACTAGTCTTCGTGGCTACTCGCAAGACACGAACGAGATGATGGACTACTTCGGTGCTGTGGAACGCGTGGGGACGTGGATTATGGCTGGTTGAGTAGAAAACTCAGTGGATGATGGAGCTCGGTGATTTTGCTGGGGAAGGAGCAGAGAGTGAAAATAAAACTAAAACAGTAAGGGAGTCTGGTTCGAAGAAGGGAAGACGAAGGGGAACGTGCGATGGAAGTTTTAGGGGAGAGAGAGAGAGAATAGTCAAAGACTAATCCATCTAATTTAATGTTCTCCCCAAAGGTGTTCAATCATATCCTATATGTCCCCTTAATACTTTCCAATAATAATCCACCAAAATAACCCAATTTTTTAAGCCAAAATTCCAGCTCTATCCCAAGCTCCGAATTTTCAATTTTCGGACTTCAATAACTTCAACTCATTCTTCGTTCAATGTCCCTTTAGCCAAGGAAAAAGCCCATATGATTTTCTGTAAGTCCTCAACACCCAACGGTTCGATAAAGATGCCAAAAATCTAATCAATTTGGCCGATCCAATTTTCTGCTAATTTCCGCAACGTCCGAATTGATTTTCCATAAAAGAAAACTCGGAATTTCGAAAAAATTTCTGAAACTAAGTCAATGTTCCTAGAATTTATTGTGGCATGATAGGACTTTCAATTTCTGAAATCGAACTCGAATTCACAGTTAATTTCCATTCGACGCATTTTTAGCGTAACTTAGGCTACCGGGTAGTTTTCAGAACTTTTTAATACAAATGACCCGTGATCGATTTTCTTTGAGCCATAATGAACTCACTCGACACAATGGCGACTCTCGATTGTCATGAAAATCTCGAGGATTCAAATACGGACACATGCTACCAAAACGACAATAAAATCAAACTAGTACCGGTCAATGAGAATTTTCCAATTTAGTGGAGTCACCCACAATCGGCCACACATTTCAGTCGAACCGATCTATATCTAATCTCAAATCGGTTTTACACTGTGCCGTAATGGCCTCTAAAGATGAGCACGGTCGAGAAGTCGATTCTTGGTCGAATTCTCAAGTATATTTGCCTAAAAATCTCTTAATAACTTCCCCAGATGGTCTAGTTATTTCGTGAGTGTCCAACTCTGAGAAAAACACTATAATCGCGTCGATGAAAAGTCCAACTTATCCGATCGAAATCAAGACTTGAAAATCAGGATATCACAACTCTTCCCCTCTTATAAAAATTTCGTCCTCAAAATTTAAACATTTACCAATCCTTAAACAAAAAGGTGGGGGTGTTGTCATCTCAACGAGTCTCACTTATCCACGCTATCTCTTTGGTCTCATGGTGTTGTCGGACCACTTTAAACAAGGAGACCATCTTCGTACATAGAATCTACTCTTTTTGAACCAACAACTGAACCAACTTCCCACGTACGACACTTTGTCATCTACGCCTAATTCTTTAGGATTTAGCACGTGGGTCGAGTTAGGCTCATATGTCCTCGACACTGACACATGAAAGACGTCATGCACTTATGCCTACCTTGGCGACGATGCAAGACGATGCGTTAGGATCTTGATTATTTCTCTAGAATCCTTAAGGAACCTACGTAGCTCGGTCTCAGCTTTCCCCTCCTTGCTAAAATGCAAGGTATTCCTCATTGGTGACACCTTCAGTAAGATGCTTTCACCAATTTAGAACTCTAAGGGCCTTCAAAGCTCATCAATTCAACTTTTCCGGTAGTTTCATGCGGCTTTTACTCTGACACTGATCTCGGCAACTGAAATTACTAACTACTGCACTGACCCTGGCCTGCGATCTTTCTTTCCCTAACTTCATCTCTGCAATTGAAGTTCTGTACTCTCTGTTGTGCAATGCTTAAGAAAGAACCATCTGAAAGCTTTGCCAACTTGGAATATCTTATCTAGATTTGAAATACAATTCATCCTCGGCACTCCATACCGATAAATTATCTTATATGCATACACCTTGGTATACCCATTCAAATCGAGATCTATTCGTACTGTACTGAAGTGAGTCGGCTTCATTCATTTATCGACCACAATCCCATAAGGAATCAGTACTCCTTTGACTCCTTAGTAAGCCTGTTGTAACATCCCATCGGGATATACTTCCATTCCCACTCGGGACTCTTGAGTGTTGGAAAAAGCTTTCCCAGCTTACATTGCCAAATTCTCACTTACTGATACATCCAACACTTACAACCCATTTGGCTATATCTATCTTCATAGCGGTCTACCAACCAATCTGATGTCGATTCTGACCTACTTTGAATTATTTGATCAAATACTACAACTGTTACAGTGAATTTTTGACAAGGTCTTCTCCTCAAGTTCCGTACTGTCTGACACCTATCATCACCCACGACACCTCAGCATTCCATCTTCGAAATCTGAAAGTTAACAATTAACATTTTTCTTACCAGTATCCTCTTACACGATTTCTCGAACATCCCAATCTGTCAATTGAAATGTCTGCTGTTAACTTGAATATCCGGTTCAATTTTGAATATGGCCATAAGATTCGAAATGTGGCCTACCTCAAATTTGAAAACCGAATCTTGAACTTTCTCAAGCAAGGTCCATACTTTAACCAGCCCATACACAATTGAAGACTCTTGACTCAATGCATCAAATACTTCTTTCATTCTTCTAGGGTGATACCGGATATCACCATTTTAGTCCTCCCAAGGTTCTGATTTACAACACTGTCTCATATTCAACTCCTTATGAGATAATAAAAACTTGAGACTTTAATAGATGATGAAGATATGTAATTTTCCCTCATACCATCTATGTCTCTAAATCTTTAGAGCGAAAATTAATGCTGCAAATTTTCAATTCATGCGCTGGAAATTTTAACTTATGAGGTCTCAACTAGCGGAATGTTTATGCAACAACCCTATCATAATGCATTAGCACACAATCCAGTCTTCTGAACGACCCATTTCCATAGGTCTTGTATCTTCCATGACCAGATGGAATGATCAATACAGGCGCGGTAGTCAGCTTCCATTAAACTCTTGGAGACTATACTCACACTTGTCTATCCACATGAACTTTTCTTCTTTCTTCAGGAGTCGAGTCATTGGCGATACTGATGCTGAAGCTTCTCCCACAAATCCTCTGTAGCAACCTGTCCAATCCACACAGCTTCTGATCTCTGACATTGTTGTAGATCCTGGTCCGCTAACAACTGATTCGATCTTGGCTAGGTCCATGAATATTCCTTCACTTGGAATCACATGACAATTCTTAGGTGGCTCTCATGATCCTCATCACTTAATGAATACACTAGATGTCGTTATACCACACGATCACCATTGATCTAGATATTCTTTGAACACTTGGTTTGTCAAATCTACGACAGCGGTTGGAGCGTTCATCAAATCAAATGGCTTTACATTAATCTCACAAGGGCCAAATCAAGTGCAAAAAGTTGTTTTCAGTATAACCTCCTTCCTAGTTCTAACTGACCATAATCTGTCCTCAAGTTGATCCTTGAAGACATTAACACTCTTTATAACAAGTCACCCAATTCGTTGATCTCTGACAATGAACACTTATCCTTGACTGTCACTTGATTAAGTCGGCTATAGTTGATGCATAATTGCAACGAAATTGCAACGAACCATCTTTCTTTCTTTCTTGCTACAAGACTGATGTTTCTCTTAAGTAATGCACCGATATGCATGAATTCCTCATTCATCAATCCTCACATCTGCACCATCAGTCCTTTTTAATTTAGACAACAACAACTGGTAAGAAGCTTTAGAGAATGGTTTTGTCACGAGTGCTAACTCAATCCCAAATTCTATCTCACTTACTGATGACAGGCTTGACGATCCCTCTAGCAACACTTCCAAAAGTTCTTAGACTACCGAGGAGTCCTCAATTTTCAATTCTTCAATCTGTTTTATCTTTGACAATCGCCAAGTAACCTAGGCGTCCTTCGTCTAACAAACGGATCACCTCCAGTGACGAGATTAAAGAAGTCGAGGACCCTTCTCGACTCTCAATAAAATTCGGCATTTCTACCTGCTTCTGGAATAAACTGGGTTACTCCACTATAACAATTCATCACCACAAGATGCTCTAGAGCCAATTCTTTCCACACTTGACAATAGAGTTGTACACCAATAGCCAATCGAGTACAACTCTAGTCAATGGTTCTTCTCCAACCACCTTAACATGCATATTAAAATTCCACAATTAATCCCTGAAACTCTGAGGCACCATTATGATAAAGTTACTTCAAGACATTATTTCTCTGTTCGGTGCATGGTCGGTTTCATTCATGTCCCTTTTGCCATCCTAGTGGCATTCCATCGGTAGTAACAATGTTGGTGTTCTTCCTGAACTCTAACTGATAGTCCCTCACCTGATGGCCGTGCAATCTACCATCAAAGCACGTTCTAGTCATACTCAGGCATAGGATTAATCCATGCATTCATTCCATACTTTTGGCACTCACTTGATGAGTTCTCAATCTCCTGTCATATGACAGCATGCACACTTACTTGCAATAGGGTCTGTCCCAAAAATTCCCGTGGTATTTTCTACAGCGCACTTGCGATCCCATCAATGATAACGACAACTGCTATTGTGGTCCCATCAACCCTCTGAAATAGTTTCTTGCCAAATGACCCTATCGGTCACAATTAGAACAATCACCCATCCTAATATGGCACGAGGCTGATTCATGTTGTCTTCCATGACACACAACGTTCTAATTCAATGCTGACTTGTCTATCCCGTCTTTCCTAATGGGTGGAATAGAACAATACTTTTCCGGTTATAGGCTCCTTTCCAAATTAATTTCCACCTCTATTGAATCCATACCTCGCCTCGGATGCAACAGCTTGCTCCCAAATCACATCTCCATATTGAACCTTGGTAGGTGTGGCAATAACAGCGATCCTGGCACTGATGACAGTAATGGCAACAACGATGGCTCGATCCTGAGCTTACTAGCTCGATAAGTTCCTTAGGAACACTTGCGCCTAAACAATCCTGCTGAACCTAGGATCGCTCGATGCTGCTATACTCTCAACACCAACTTACGGCGGTACTCTTACACTCGCGCTGGTCTAAGCAGTGCTTTGCCACAACCACCTCGGGCACCGATCCTCGTTGGCATTTTTCCCGAGTCACAGAGGCTACAGTCCTCTTACTAGGAGCTCACAACTCCTGATCACTCATACTACAGGCTCTTATAGACACCTGTTTTCAAATTCTAATACCATATTAGAATTCAAGTGATCCACAAACAAGCTACCAATCAACTATCACAAACATGCACTACTATCCTAAAGGTCATCGCATCTTATCACTCCAACTACTTCCATGCTCTGATACCACAAAAAGGGGATGTCATGCCCCAATCCTCAGGTACGCACACATCCCTTACCTTAGTTGATTAATAACAACGTCTCAAGACGCATCGCCGACCCATTCTTTTCATATGCACATGCGGAAGCATATAAATTATCTCCAGACAATAAAACATTGGGATAACACAGTAGGATTAAATTTCAAACCTTTAAAACGTTCACTCATATATACATTGCAAACTAGTGCACCTATATATACAAGGTGAACTATTAAGTCAAATTCAACTTAAGCTAATGTAAAAATAAGGTCTACATACAAGAGTGGGGTTCTACAAACTACGGGTGCCTGTCCTCCTCTCCATCATCCTCTACACTTCAACTGGAGCCTTCAGCAGACTGCACTAGACTTTCGAGATCTTCAAAATCCAAGTCTGCTGCATCCAAGGACCTAAAATGGTTATTCAATAACCAATTAGACAATATCTCAGCAAATTCTACCTCCTAAGACCCGATTAGTGAATCAATACACCATCCAGGTTGCCTATGCACTCACGGGTCAGAAGACTTACTTTAGCCTCAGATTCCACCTGCATATTAGTACAATTCAATAGGCACCTAAACAATCACATCACAGATCAATATCTCGATCAAATCGACTTAATCGATTACATGCCAACAAGACCACTCACAGTCATATCAATTCAATCAATTTATTCACAACGTCAAATCAAAACAATGATCAATCGACTTAGTCAATGTCATGTCAGCCGGACCAACTCTAGGTCATTCCCAAACATCAATCACATGTACTCTCTCGAGCGTCTTTTTCGCCAACTGCTATACCATCACTAATCACGTGCATTCTTTAAGGCGCCGTTTTCCCCAGTGATATCCCAACCACTGAATCACGTATCATTTCTGTGGCGTCGTTTTCGCTAATGACATACCGATCATCGACACTATGTGTTCTTGAAGGTGCCATTTTCACCAGTGATATCCTCAATCACCGAACCACGTGTCCTTTCTAGGGCGCTGTTTTCACCAAGGTGACATCGGCAATAGACAACATCGTGGGTCTTTAAGGTGTCGTTTTCACCAGTGACATTTCCTTAAGCACTGAACCACGTTTTGTCTATAAGTCATTCACGTGCGTTCTTTAAGGCGCCGTTTTTGCCAGTGATACTTTCAATCACCGAACCAAGTATGTCCAATAACATTGTACCTGATTGGTCTCAGCCAATAATATTCTCAGTTAGCTCTCACCATTCCCTCTACTATATAGCCCATCAACGTAACTAGTGCTATATACCCATATTCGGCCATCTACCAATCAATTATTCAATATCAAACAATTTAGGACAATCCCTAAAATTCCACAATTAATTCAATTCCACACAACGTAAAACTCAAATAAATAAACGGACTGCACTGCGACAATCATCACAAAATTTTGGTCGTCAACTATCCCTGCCTAATTTTCGAAAAATAAATAAATAATGAATTAATTTCGAAAATTAATAAATAAATACCAAAAATCCAATTTATGCTCTTATTGCCTAATTGAAACCTGATAAGGGTCAGGAAAAATCCTAAGATGCATTCAATAAATACTATAGGCAGTTCTCTAGCTAAGTACACTAACCACATAACTAATATGCAATGCAGTTAACTAATAATCACTAATCAACCCTTAAGTGTCATTAGCAAACTAAGAAGACATTAGTGAGTAAAAATCACTTGTGAAAAGCGAAGACCGAAACATTGCGATGACGAAGCAATGGCGAACACTCGGCCTGGGCCTCGCGACTTGAGCTCGGAATTGGGCTTGCAACACTTGCTGGGCTTGACTGAAGATGGGCTGCAGGCTAGACTTCCAAGACTAAAATTAACGGGCTGAAGTTGAAGTTCACTTGGGCTGAATTGAGGGCTTTGCTGGGCTGAGTCCACTGATTTGGTGGGCCTGACTTTTGATGGACTGGCCTTCGCGGGCTGTTGCAACTAAATTGGGCTTGAAGAACTCAATCAATGGGCTGCTCTCTTGGACTGAAATAAGCTAAATTTGATGGGCTTCAAATCCAATTGATGATGGGCTGGCTATTGAATTGGGCTGAATTCAATGGGAATTTGGGCTTGGTGAGGGAAGCAGCAAAGCCCGAAGGACTGAAAATGCGGCCCAAGATATTGGAATTTGTTGGGCTTGAAGAGAGGACGCGTGGATGGAGCTGCTGCTGCAGATCGGTGGTGCAGCAAATGTTGACTAGATGAAGCAGCTTTGACAGACGCTGGATTGATGACAACAAAAGAGCCTTCGGTGGACAGCAGAGGGAGTTTGGTGGTCTTCAATGGGCGCTGGGGTTGACTGGCATGCTGACAGCGAGAGAGAAGACACGGAGCAGCAGGCTTCAACGTGGAACTGCGGCAAGGTTTTCGGTGCTGGGGTTGGACCGAACGTAGTTGACAAAGGCATGAAGCACGGAGCAGCTTCGGTGAAGACGTTGCTGCTGTTGACCGAAGGGAACGCATGGAGATGGGGCAGCCTACTGGCGCACGAATCTGTTGGTCTTCGAGGAAATCGGAGAAGTTGACCGATCCAACTGAAGACACGAGGAATCAATTGGTCTTCGTGGCTGCTCGCAAGACATGAACAAGATGATGGACTTCTTCCGTGTTGCGGAACGCGTGGGGACGTGGACTGTGGCTGCTTGAGCAGAAAACTCGGTGGATGATGGAGCTCGATAATTTTGCTGGGGAAGGAGCAGAGAGTGAAAATAAAACTAAAACAGTAAGGGAGTCCGGTTCGAAGAAGGGAAGACAGAGGGGAACGTGCGATGGAAGTTTTGGGGGAGAGAGAGAGAAATAGTCAAAGACTAATCCATCTAATTTAATGTTTGTCTCCCCAAAGGTGTTCAATCATATCCTATATGTCCCTTAATACTTTCCAATAATAATCCACCAAAATAACCCAATTTTTGAAGCCAAAATTCCAGCTCTATCCCAAGCTCCGAATTTTCAATTTTTGGACTTCAATAACTTTGACCCATTCTTCGTTCAATGTCCAATTTAGCCAAGGAAAAAGCCCATATGATTTTCCGTAAGTCCCCAACACCCAGCGGTTCGATAAAGAGGCCAAAAATCCAATCAATTTGGCCGATCCAATTTTCTGCTAATTTCCGCAACGTCTAAATTGATTTTCCGTAAAAGGAAACTCGGAATTTCGAAAAAAAATCTTCTGAAACTAAGTCAATGTTCCTAGAATTTATTGTGGCATGACAGGACTTTCAATTTCTGAAATCGGACTCGAATTCACGGTTAATTTTCATTCGACACGTTTTTAGCGTGACGTAGGCTACCGAGTAGTTTTCAGAACTTTTTAATGCAAATGACTTGTAGTTGATTTTCTTCGAGCCACAATGAACTCACTCGACGCAATGGTGACTCTCAATTGTCGTGAAAATCTCAAGAATTCAAATATGGACACAGGGTACCAAAACGACAATAAAATCAAACTAGTACCGGTCGACGAGAATTTTCCAATTTAGTAGAGTCACCCACGATCAGCCACACATTTCAATCGAACCGATCTATAACTGATCTCAAATCGATTTTATACTGTAAAGATGAGCACGGTCAAGAAGTCGATTCATGGTCGAATTCTCAAGTTTATTTGCCTTAAAATCTCTTAATAACTTCCCCCGATGGTCTAGTTATCACGTGAGTGGCCAACTCCGAGAAAAACACTATAATTGCGTCGATGAAAAGCCCAATTTATCCGATCGAAATCAGTTGCTGAAAATTAGGATGTCGCAATTCTTCCCCTCTTATAAAAATTTCTTCCTCGAAATTTAAACATTTACCAATCCTTAAACAAAAAGGTGCGGGTGTTGTCATCTCAACGAGTCTCACTTATCCACACTGTCTCTTCGGTCTCGTGGTGTTGTTATCTTCAACTTTAACCCACGTTTATCGTGTAAGAAAGATAAGATCTCAATTAATAGTTTCTTATCTCTATGGTGCAATAAGAAACTATCAAGAAAAAGAACTGTTCTGCTAGAACATTACTTTTCTTTTGGGAATTTTCTTGACCAAAACCCTTTTTTTTTTCAATTGGACGATGAGAACAAGATAATTTCGGCCGGACCTTCTTCTGGGGGCACATTATCTTCCTTTTCTATTTGTTAAAAGAACCACTACATATGCGAACAAAAAGCATGCATATAGCCTCATTTGTGATAGCTGGGCCTCGTTTTCCCTAGTCCACCAGCATGCTCGGTTTGAACGAGCCGTCCCTTTTGTCGAGTTTGAGTCGTCACTTGCTGCTTTCTTTTGATGGCTGCTTGAATATGCTCAAGACTCCTCCCTTTCGTTTTAGGAACACACCCTTTAAATTCCCCCCTGGAGTTTCTGCATGAAAATTGATTATTCGTTGGTTTAATAGCATGCGAGTAATGACTGGACTTTATCTAATTAGATATGATGGCGGACTTTGCACTGTTCAGAATGCCAGATTCATTTGTAGAGGTTTATAGAGGAAAATTTTGTTTACTGTTTTTCTAAATTATACAACAGGTATTTATAATTTGCATTTCTAAAATGTAATTTCCTTTCAATTTCGGGAGAGGAGGATTGCATTGTTTCTTGGTGCAACTGGGCAGAAGTTTCTATCTGTGTATTGCTCGTGTGGCACGTATATTGATTTTCCTCCTAACATTTTACTTGGTGACACCCAATCACATATCGTCTGGCTACATTTTGCTCCTCCTATGTTGGATCATGGGAAGACAACTCGTTGAAAGGACGAGAAGACATTTTTAGTTTCCATTAAATGTATATGCAATCACTGTGTTTATCTTCATATACAGCTTGAGCAATTTCTCCACCCTTGAGATGTGGTTGTCGGGGTTTTTTGATCTTCAGTTTTACTTGGCCTACAACTCAGAAGCTTTGCTATTGCAGAATATTTGGCAGTCTATTGCAATACTGATTGTGATGCAGCTTTACAGCTACGAGAGGAGACAGAGCAAGTATATCCAATCTGATGACTCAAACGCATGGAATTTGGAGTACTTTGATTTATTAAGAGTTTCCTCATTTGGCGCAGAGACAAGATAGTGTGTATATCAAAGTTCTATGCATCATTGACACCAATTAGTCTCTTTGGTTTCCTTTATCTGCTTGGTCTTGTCATTTGTTCCCTTTTACCTAAAGCACCTCGAATCCCATCAAAATTATTCCTTCTTTATACAGGAATTCTGGTGATGACAGAATATCTCTTTCAGATGTGGGGTGCCCAGGCAGGAATGTTTCCTGGACAGAATGACTTTATTTTGGCCAAGTTCTTGGGTTTTGAGTTATTTCAGTCAGGCTTTTGGGGTCTAGAATTGGGTTTAAGGGGGAACAGTGCTGGTGATATCTGCTTGTATCCTTCAATACACTTTCTTCCGTTGGTTGCAAAAAGTACCAACTCACATTTTGAGCAAATATTACACCAAAGAACCTCGCCCTCTGTTTGTATCAGCAGAAGAAGTGTTTAGAGATTTTTCTAATTCAAACGGGGTAAGCAAACCACCTGCAGATTCTCCTGCAATTCCTTCTGAAGCAGAATGGCGTGAGAAACAATTTGTCTTCCTCAGCCTTTGGTTTTTCTCAAGCTTCAAATAATGTACCCAAAGCTAGAGGCTATGGGGGTGGCAGTGCTAGAAAATATTCCTTTGGATATATTTGGGGAAGCACCAACGAAAGCCACAAATGGAACAAGAAAAGAATTATTACCATGAGAAGGGAGAGATTTGAAATGCAGAAGACAATCTTCATAGTCTATATAAATTTTTGGATGGAGAACGTGTTTAATCTCTTTGGCCTCCAAATAAGCATGGTGGCCTTGCTCCTTGCCTGCTTTGCTTTGTTAAATGCCATTTCTATGCTATATATTGCACTTCTCGCTACTAGCATACTTCTAAATTGCAATGTCATTCGGAAATTATGGCCAGCAGCACACTATCTACCAATTCACGAACATCAAGCAAGGCCGAGTCTGTATTTCCTTTCGAATTTTATGATTCTCCTGCCAGTATGAATGCTGAAAGTCTTCATGTGATGAATTCAGCTGATCATTCATTTGAGTTTTCCCATTGCGAGATCACTGAGGCTGAGAAGGATGGTGGAGGTTCTTTATATAATTCAGATAAGAAAGAGAGAGCCAGAGGTCAAGCTGAGGATAACTCTATAGTTTCTGCTGTGCAACGTTTAGGAGATGGCGGTTAGTTCTCTTGTAACCTTCCCGAACATCAAGCCAGAAGACATGGATGCCAGGGGCACAATCAAGCAGTCTCCCCTGCACCCGATCAATGGCCAGGATCACCTAACGAAGCAGCAGAGGTTCGGCAGATCGAAGCTCCGGGTCTCCATCAACCTGCCGGACAATGAAATCTCCCTCCTCCACAGCCGGTGGAACCTGAGCTTCAGCGAATCGTCCCCCGCAGCTGCCGCCGCCGCCGCCGAACCTCCGACTTCTCCTTCTCCATCTCCCCACTCCTCGTCCTTGGCCTCAGCATCGATCAGTCGAATCTTCAAAGGGAAGGCTCCGGCGATGGCGAGGGGGAGCCTCGAGAACGGTGGTAGTGGCGGCGACCCCCAAGGGGGCGGCAGGCGTACAGGAGCACGGGGACGGTAGTGGAGATGCTGCAGGAGCTGGACGTGGACATAGTGGCGCTGCAGGACGTGAAGGCGGAGGAGGAGAGGGAGATGAAGCCGCTGTCGGAGCTGGCGGCGGCGCTGGAGATGAGGTACGCGTTCGCGAGAGCTGGGCGCCGGAGTACCGGAGTACGGCAACGCCGTCCTCTCCCGGTGGCCAATCAAGCACTGGAAGGTCCAAAAGATATTCGACGACACCGATTTCAGGTCCGTCACTTTGTTTTATTTTCTTTATATATTTATTTATTTATTTATTTCCATATATTTTTTACCTGTTATTCTTGCTATCATTTTCATAATTGTGGTGACGATGATATGCTCTCTTTCTCGTTGAGCAAGTGGTCTTCCTGGGCGATTTCGAATTTTAAAGATATTTTCATTTATTCCCTCTTGCTATCATTTTCGTAAGAACTCACTTGTTCGCTTTCCCATCTTTCGATTTTTCTTTTTTCTCTATCAAATGGCTAATCTAAGGTGCTTTTCGAGCACGATGCTCCTCTCACTCGATGATCACATGATTGGCTTGAATGGACGGAAATTCACAACATTTGAAGCATCATAATCATGTTAAATATATACATCCGTTGTTTGTCATCACTTTGCCGATATCAACCTTTGATGTGAAAATCCGTGGTATAAAAATTGAAGTCCAAAGTCTTTTTTTCCAGTGATTATTGTCTGAATATGGAATTTAAAACTGTTTATTCTATTGTAGGTGTGCAAGGGACGTGCATATATGGAACGAGGGTGGACTACATACTGGCATCACCAGATTACCCATACAAGTTCATTCTGGAGTCGTATTCGGTCTTGTCATCGAAAGGGACATCAAATCACCACATCATAAAGGTCAATGTAACGAAATGCGAAAACAACCCTCCCCATGAAAGCAATGGCAACAACAATATAATTACCAAGAAAAGGCGACGACAGCGCAAGCACCAGGCCATTGTAAAGATCTCAGGCAAAGCTCCTCCTTCAAAGGGTATATGGACAACGATCACATTAAGCAAAGTCGAATGACATTACATTTATATCCCCTTTTCTTTCCACTCTTTTCTCAGCTACTGCTCTTGTTGCTGCTGTTGACTGATCTTAGGCATGCTGGCTTCGTCAATCTCCGTGTAAATCTTCGATTGTTTTGTGCATCTTGTCTTCTCTGTTTTTTTTTTCTTCAGTTTAGAGTTGAAGAAGGGAGGGTTCTGGTGTGATGGCTTCCTCACATCTGTATAGATTTCGACACGACAGAAGTGAATTCTTACGTTTCAACTAGGCATTCTAAGCGGTTCTGCCAAGTTCTTTTTCAGTATTTTATGCCTTTTCTTTCGGATTGTAATCTTAACTGCAAGATTCAGATTAGTTTTGTCGAGGGCGACATCTCAAGTTGACTTTGCTGAGGTTGAGGTTAGATAATGCGATCTTGTATCTTTAGATTTAACTGAAAGTTGAAACGTTTTAGATTAAAAGTCCTTGGAATAAAATTGTAAATTTCAAAAATTGATTTGTTAAGTTGGACATCAAGTGATTGATAAAAGACCCAAAGATTTCAAATGAGATACCTTTAAAAAGCAAATAAGGAAAAAAAAAAAAAACTGCGAAGTCTGGTAATTATGAATTCTAAACATTTGTGACAGTAGTCAATGTCTTCATTCTTTTTTCTCCGGTTTTGAAATTAGCATTGGAAAGAAGAAAAATGGTAAGTTAGTGCAATCTACTTCGACATCTTAACAAATACCTTCTGTGATCTCTAAAAGGAGCCTTAATGAGCATTATAAGTAAAAGTGTAATGAAAAGAGAAAGAAATAGATTTTCTATATAATAGACATTGTTGGCTGATGTATCATGCTAAGTAGCTTATGAATAAAAAACCACGTCTCCCTTGTAATGGTTGGCAAACTGCGCCCCTTGCATCAGCATAGTAGAGGACGCAAGTATCTCTCAGT
Source organism: Eucalyptus leucophloia subsp. euroa (assembly GCA_017140325.1). Classification (NCBI taxonomy): domain Eukaryota; kingdom Viridiplantae; phylum Streptophyta; class Magnoliopsida; order Myrtales; family Myrtaceae; genus Eucalyptus; species Eucalyptus leucophloia. The sequence goes on along the minus strand of CM029475.1, from coordinate 21,083,208 downwards.
TGGCGTATACTCTTCAACCGATCCTCCTTGATGTAATTTATATTGATTGAATTATTTATTTCGATTTTGCTTGGGATCTCAATTTAGAAAATCATGGGATCTAAAGCTCAGATAACAACAAGAGGAATTAAAAAAAAAAAATGGTTAAGACACTGCGTCAATATCGTTGACTGGTAAGAATACCGGTACTTGTGACCTTGCAGCTCTGCTACTCGGGAAATCACTAACACATGACATTAAAAATAAAAATAAATTTAAAAACTTTTTTTTTAATGAGACAAAAAGACAATTAATCATTAATGCTTGATACTTCTACCGTTTATTTAAGGGCTATGCTAGTAGGTCACATGACACATCCAATGACGTTTTTACTGCACGCGTTCATTTTTTTTCTCTATAGTGATGTAGTCACTTATTAAAATGTTGTATTTTTTTCCCTTTTTGTTGCGAATTTCCCCTTCTATAGATCATGAACACGAACACGAGCACAAAATTTTTCCGTCGAAATAATTGGTCTATTCAACACGTGCTGATACCTTAAATTGTTTTCTATATCGTGAATAAATTAGTAAGTGATGATTGGACAAATCATTAAGCAGAAAAATCTCTTGATGAAAAGTATCCTAGATTATCTCGCACGCGTATGCCGAAGATCTAGACATACATTATTGTATTTTAGGGTACAAGATTGGCTCTCTCTTTGTCGCTGATTTTGTAAGTGTCCTATTGCCTTTGGATGGTAATTCTTTTTGTAACCGTTCGACTTTAAAATCGGCAATGACCAGGAGTAACCATCATCGATCAAGCCCTCTTAAGTGAACACTTAAAAAGAATCAATCTCTTAATCGCTAGAATTGTGTTAAATTAGAGGTATTGTTTGTAGATATCATGAATAATGGGAAATTTTTCAAAAAGGTCCTAAATCTATTGCACTTTAGCCAATTAAGTTATGAATCTTTTAATTACATCAATTGAATCCTAAACCTTTTCACATTTTGCCAATTGAGTTTATTGGACCAATTTAAAGAAAAAATCACTAATGTACATGCCAGCATCTTACGTAGGATGGTCGATACTAATGTTGCCAAATTCTTATAATTTTTTTAAAGAATGGAATTTTTTAATTTTTTTCTTTTTTTATTTTACCGTGGCTTGGGAGAGTCGTCGGGTCCTTAAAGCTACTAGCAAAGACTCAGTGATCCTTGCCAGACATGGCGGAAAAAGTAAAGGAGAAAAAGAGAGAAAAGAAAAAATGGAAAAAGAAGAGAAAAAGGTTCATAAAAATTCAAAAAAAAAGTTTAAAATATTTTAAAAATTCTCCACATTAGCGCAACTTGTGCCACGTAAGATAACCGGTGTTCATGTTAGTAATTTTCTAATAAAATTGGCCAGATAAACTCAATTGACAAAATGTGAAAATGTTTAAAATTCAATTGGCATGACTGAAAGATTAATGACCGAATTAGTAAAAGTACAATGAGTTTTTTCTGGTAATTTTCCCATGACTAACTAGCATCTCTCTTCCATCCTGATTCTAATCATAGTATAAACAGGGCAAAGTCCCAAACTTATCTAAAGAACTTAAATCTCCGAAAGAGATGCAATATCTAGTATAAAGTTCACACTTTATGACTTGTGTCCAATCACATTGCGTTGCTGCAACAGATAGTTTGGAGACATGTTTCAGCTGGTCTTCTTATATGCTAAACATGATATCATAAACAAACCACTAAGAAGGTTAGTTAGTAACCTTTTTTTTATCGTTTGCCAAGCATGTTGTTCCATCATCTTTCAATAAATTCTCAAGTGGCATTTGTAGAGAAAAGTTTTCATCTCGGCTCACTGGCATACTGAAAATTGTAATGGTCATGAGTAAACGGTCAGGATGAGCAACGATATTTAAAAGCACTTGTGTAGTTCTTCGCCTGTTAGTATGCTAAACATGGAAAATGTCGAATTAACATCAATTTAACACTGTCTTTACTCGAATAGCTACAGAACTATGTAAGAAAACACAAGGAACAAGAAGAGAATCCCGAAGCTCTAGACATGGCATGGCCATGAAAACTCCACCGAGAACTGGTTTTTTGTCCTCGGAGTAGATGTGAAAATGTTGCAGAATTAAAGAATAAGCAAAGATTCTTCGTATCTAGCACTGTAAGCTTGCTCGATGTAGAGTGAAACAAAGGGACATTGCATAGAGTTTGTACCTATATGAAGTTCACGATGGCCAGGAGCAATCCACGCCACATGACCTCAACTTAAGTGCATCACCGTATCAATAATCAGTTCTTACACAAGTGGAATAGATACGCAATTTACGCCCGAATTGTCCTCTGTTCACCTTTCACTTGGGGACGGTTATCCATGAATCTCTTCCAGCTCCTCGAGCCTGTTATCGAGGGCTCTTCTAAGTGAGGCCATCTGTCTATGATCGTTTGCTTCTGGAATTCGGTTTATGGAGACCTTGAATTTCAGCCTATGAATTTTGCTGTACACTAGATGTCAAACACTTATTTGAGGTTTCTACCCAAAAAAAAAAAAAAAAAAAACACTTATGTGAGGTTTCGATTGTTCTCGCCTTCCTTTCATGGTGCAGCAGAGCAACAAATGTCAAAGGAGTTGGAAGAAACTCGATTCTTGAGATGATTCTCCAATGAGCGTGATGAACTGCAGGTATAAGTAAGAAACTCGATTCTTGAGATGTTTTCGTCTCATATTTTTTACTTTTTCTCCATTGTGCCGAACATTGCACCTACTCTAGTGATTAGCCTAACTTTTCGTTTCAATCTGAAAGCTACTTACTTACTGTTGCGACCTAAATATCGGGTGCAGCACTTAAATTTAGGCTAATGAACTACTAAGTCTTTAAACTTAGCTTGAGCTCTCCCAAGCCCATACCAATTCGCAACTTAGGTTCAAATATTTAACATGCAAATGAATTTTAACTAGGAGTCGCCACTAATCAGTTAATGGGAGGTCGATAAGACATATTTTACTTACCAAAGACTAAGGGTATGGGGACTTGGTTACATTAGATTTCTCTAATGCCATTTCGGTACAATTTCTTTTTAATTTCAAAAATATTTTGTAGGCAACTTGGATTTATTTTAACATAAATTACTATTATGCAATGGGGGTGATCACACAGATGCTTAATCATTATTAAATATTAAATAAAATAAATTGCACCAAATGAATTCCACACACTAAGCAATTAATTATTTTTTGGATTTTCTTTTAATTATAACCTTATCATAAAACATGCATTTAACTACATGACCTAACTTTACTAATAAACTAATTCTAATATGGAAACTAATTGACATGCACCAAATATTTTTGTGTTTTTTTATTTGAAATTCGGAATTAATAAGAACCCTAATCAAACTATCTAAAATGAATAATTCTCTAATTTATTTTAGGGGTTAATTTAACTTAAACCCTATTCTATCTTAGAAAAAATTATTTTTTTTAGAAAAATGAGGTTATTTAAATGTGCAAACATTATCTAAAATCAATCCTAATTTATTCCAAAAATCATCTAAAAATGCAATCATAATTTACTAAGCTAACACACTCTAATGCAAGATTTGATTTTTTTGAGTTTTTGATTTTCGGTGTTTTTCAAGACAAACAATTATCAGATAAATTTATATCTAAACTAATTAAGACATTCACTAGATAAATGATTAAAATAATCGAAAAAATAACCCGTTGTCTCACGGGTTAAATTAATAATTACACTAACCCTAAACATCACGACACATAAAAAAGTTCAAAACGATTAAAAATATGATCCAAAGTCTTACAGATCAAATTAATAATTATAATGATCTAAAAATTAAAATATTATCAAAATGCCCAAAAAATTAATATAATTAAAAAAAATGATCCGATGTCTTACAGATCAAATTAATAATTACAATAATTTTGGACAAAATCCTTGCGGATAATGCCTATAAAATTTATGAGTATTAACATCCAATGTTCCAATTTGAATAACTAAACTTACAAAAATATAAACAAAATAAAGTAAATAGAAAAGAAAAACTACCTAATTTGTTTTTTATTTTTTCTTTTTCCCTTCCAAGCAAAGCTTGGCAACTGGTTCGGGGTTCACCGTCGGTAGTCGATCGTCGAGTCTCCGGCGAGGAGGACCAGCAGCAAGCAAGGGGACTTTGGACGCCGGTGTTGTAGCAGCGTCACTCAGGGGAAGCTACGGACTTAGGGGCACAACGAAGACAGAGCAACGGCGTCACGGGATCTGAGCAATGGGGGTGAGTGGCGGTATCGGGCAGCAGCTCCGCTGCGGCAAATCGGAGGCAGAGATCGGGCGACGCGCGGTGGGCTTCGTCAAGCTGGTGGAGCAGACCGGCAAGGCAGCAGCAATTTCGCAAAGGTGCGGCGAACCGGCTCGGATCTCGCTGGGTCACGGTGTTGCGTACGAGTCGGGGCGAGATTGGCGTTCCGGCGCGCGCGGATCGTGCTCCGAGCGGGTGCGGGGACGCAGGCCGAAGGGGTCCGGCGCTTGCTGCCGGCAAGCGATGGCAAGAAGGAATCAGCAACGGCATCGAACTCCGGTGGTGCTACTGGGCATCGGCGTCCGGATTTGGAGCGGTGGAAGCGGCTCGGTTAGTCACTCGATTGAGTGGGTGCAGCGACTGGCTTCGAGCTCGAGCAGAAGCACTGAGCAGGTCTAGGCGGAGGAGAGGCGCCGGTTCCGGTCGCAGCTCCGACAAAGGATCGGCGGTGGAGCGGAGAAGGCTCGTGGGTCGCCAGCGAAGCAATAGTGGTCGGCGTAGGCGGAGGCGTCGAAGGTGGCTGGCGGAGGCGATTCCGGCGGTGGCTGGTGCGGACGCGGGGGGCCGACGCGGAGAAGACGAACAGTGACTACTTTGTTTTTCCTTTTTTTCTTTTTTTCTTTCTTTTCTCTCTCGCTCTCACGTCACTTCTCTCTCTATCTCACCTCCATGGAATACTTCGTCTCGAAGATTGCATATAACCTCGATCACGAAAATCTTTTTTAACTTTCACATCTCTGAATATTTTCGGCTGATTTTATTATCTAAAGATAAGATTGCAACCCGATTTTCTTAAATTCCCAAAATCCACCGTAATATCATTTCAAATCTTCATTTAGATAAATTTTGTCATTAAAAGAAAACAGACCTGGGCTAATTTTGCTCGTTTCATGGGCTTAGTTCGACCTGCCAAGTTAAAACTCAGCCATTTAATTTGAATCCATTCACCACCGGTCTAATAAAATGAAAAAAAAATACAAATTAAAAATAAATGCACCTAAATCTATATGCTATTAATATATATATTAGAAATAAAATTACCCCTATTTTTATCTCTAGGGGGCCTGAATCTTTGAAGAGTGCCATGGTTAATGCATCGGGTTTCAACCTTGGATCCTTGCCTTTTCGGTACCTTGGCGTCCCCATAATTTCCTCAAGATTAGGCAAGGAAGATTGTGTATCTCTGGTCGATGCTATAATGAAGAGAGTCCAGTCATGGACCAACCGCTTCCTTTCAACTACTAGTAGACTCCAGCTTATTAAATCTGTTCTCCATTCCATTCAGGTTTACTGGTCTTCGGTTTTTATCCTCCCCTCCTCAGTTATTAATCGAATTGAGCAGATTTTTCGCCAATTTCTCTGGCGTGGCCCGAACCTTGGATCTGGTGGTGCTAGAGTTTCTTGGGAAGAAGTCTGTCTTCCTAAAGCGGAAAGAGGATTAGGTATTCATTCACTTCGAGTAAGTAATATTGCTGCCATGACTAAACATATATGGCTGCTTTTTTCTGATAAGGAATCGCTCTTCACCAAATTGATCCATTCAGTCTTCTTAAAACACAAGAATTTCTGGATTGCGCCTAGGCCGACCGTTTGTTCTTGGTCTTGGAAGAAACTCTTTGGCCTGCGTGAATTGATTCAGAATTATTTTGCCTAGAACATTGGTAATGGGCTATCAGCTTCATTCTGGTTTGATACCTGGCACCCCCGTGGTCCATTCAACAAGTTATTCTCGGATCGTGACATATATTACTCTCGTATCCCATGGAATGCTTCCGTTGCTACGGGTATTGCTACCCTGTCTATCCCATCTAATGTTGCTATTGTTATCCGTGCTTGGGATGATCCACTCCCCAACCTCAACAGCCATGATGACCGTCTGGTGTGGCTTGGCCACTCTTCAGGTTAGTTCTCTACTGCTTATGCATGGAGTGTGCTTCGAGCTAGGGGCTCCTTGGTTAACTGGTCTCGATTTATTTGGAGCCCCTCTCTTCCCCCGCGTTATCAGACCCATCTATGGCTGATCACCCGGAATAGACTGCCAACCCAGGTTTTGCTTCTGTCATATAGGAGGATCCCGGATGGTTCTTGTGCCTTCTACTCAAGTAGGCCAGACTCAATTGATCACTTATACTTTGGTTGCTCAATTACGGGTAGGTTGGCTTCATTCTGGGCTTCTAAATGTAATTTGAGTTGGAGAAATGGTCCTTGGAAGGACAATCTTCAGTGGGTGGTCAGCCATCTCTTGGACTCGAGCTTCCACCATTCCATTGCTCGCTTTGCATTTGTTGCCCTGTGCTACCTCATATGGAAGGAGCGAAATAATATAACTTTTCGGAATCAGAGCCTATTCCTGCCTGCTCTCAAAGAACATCTCCGGAAAGATGTCAAAGATAGAGCCTCCACATTCTCAAGAGTTTCGGATATTCCGTGTAACCGAAGGCTCCAAATGTGCTGGGGAATCCATCCTACAATCTTTGAATAATTCTGTTGTTGATTTCTGGCCCTATACGCTAACGTTATGCCCCTCTTTCGGTTGCCTTTGCTACCTCGAATGCTTTTGGGTACCCCCTTTTTGCCTAATGTCTCTAGAGAGGGTCTCCATCCTGGCCTGTCTCCCTTGCGCTGCGAGATGCTGCTGTTGTTGAAGATGCGTCCTGCTCTCCCTTCGCAAGGCTGTTCTGTTTTTTCAATTGCTGCTGGGTTATTCCCCTCCCCCTGCTCCTCGTCTTGGCAGTCTGTGGTTCCCTAGCTCTTGGCTTTTGCCTGTTCTTTCCTTTTGGCCATCGTGTTTGGCCTTTTGCTGCATTTTTCTTTTTTTGGCTGTGCAGCCCCTCCGCCTCCCGTCCACTCAATTTGACGCCTGTGTCAAATTGAGTGCATGTTTGGAGTCGGTTGTTTGCTGTGCCTTTGTGTAGCTCTTTGGTTCAAAAGTTATAATATTCTTACTTCTTACCAAAAAAAAGAAATTACCCCTATTTTTTATGCAATAAATAAATAATCGGACCGTCAAAATTTAGGTGTCAACATCTACATTTATAGGATTCTTAATATAAATTACCTGCTTGTGCACACTATCTTACTTGGCGAATTCTGTCATCTGCACTAGTTTAAATACATGCATCATTAGAGAGCGCAAGTGCCTTTGATGGCTTATGGCCTGAGGCATGGCGTAATTGTTTTTTTGCCTCATCAAAAGTGTTGCTTCAGAGGACCTCAATATTCTTTTGATAGGAATCGTCGTTGAGATTATCATAATTGCTACCATTGGTAGAACACAACCAGTAACAACATGATAGTCGCGGTGTGCATTCAAGTCAAACAACGTAGTTTCAACTTCGAGTTGTGATGATAACTATGCTCGCACTTGTGGTTCTAAAATGGTGATGAATAGAGCTGAATCTGACAAGCTACTGGCCATTCCTGTCGGTTTTGTTTGAGCCACTTGGATTCATACCCTATCCCTTACTTTCTCTGAAGGTATTTATGATATTTAACACTTAGCTCGACATTCTGCATCGTCGATCTTACTTGGTTTGGACTACCTACTGGCGAATCCTTTCATGTAAAGGTTTGGCTTGGAATATTTCTTGTCAGCATAGTTGCATAGACATGGCACTTCTGTTCTTTTACCCATCAGTGCATTCGACTTGTGGTGCAACAAATCTGAAAAAAGCTTTTAATATGCTATTTGAGAGTCAGCTTTCAGCAGTGATCTCGAACAATTTCGTGTTCTCCAAACCGAGACTTGTTCAGAGTCAGTGAAAGCCTTCAATTTCTGACCTTGTACTAGGAAGGTCCTTCCTGCTTTATCTGTTTCTAGATTCTTTAAAAACCATCTAATGTAATTGAAAAGACGATGCGGAAAAAGTTAATTGCTGTTGTACTTGGCAAGGCGACCCAAGTTTAAGTAGCAGCATGCGCTTTTGCCACTTCTCTATGTATTCTTACTCCTGATGAATGGCGTTGTTTGTAGCTTCCATTCAGGAGTACCTTGCTAATTCGGCATCAGGTCAGGGTTCTCTGTCTGCAATATCTGAGTGAAGTGGATATTGCGCGTTCCTTATCAACATCGGTGTCTGGAGGAATGTTTGCTAAGCAAGAAAACTCATGTGCAGGGGACAACAGTGAGGAATATAGTACTTGTTCGGAAGAATGTAAGGCACCATCTCATGACTTATCATCGAGTGAATGCACAAATTCTTACTGCATTGAGATATTGTGCTTTTGTAATGCATCACATCCTCTAACATGACATCACGTGTTCAATTTCTATTCATTGTAAAGGCAAAAATTGATAGCCACTCTATCTATCATCTTTGACGTGCACCAATCGTTCATCGGTTAGGCTAGGACCCATCTAGAAACAAGAGGTCGAAGTCAAGAGATTGCTTGAGCAGGTAGCTGATGTCGAGCTGGTTGATCGAGCGGGGGTTAAAGGGTGGGGATGAGAGCTTTTGATGAAAATGAGAGAGATTCATTGCTCAAAATGCAAACATTAACATGAAGAAAAAATTATATTGTTATGCCAAGAGGATTCATACAAAACAAAAATTATAACGAATGCCATACAACATTCATTGTCATTTATAAAACATGGACATAATGAGTCTAATAGAAAACACCGATGCTATATGAAAAACATGTAAAAGCTACATAGATTACATTATCAATGATGGTACATGTTGATAGTGTTAATTATATTTCGCATCTCATTTCTACAAGAGGTGAACAATCACACAATATATGATTTTGTAAACTCATTGCCGTGGTCAAATTGGTAATTGCTAGAAATTATCGGAGCACTTGACGAAGATGAGACCATTTCAAGTTCTATCTCATTGTTGTCATCATCAATTGGTGCCTCTATTGGATACAAAAATGGTTTTGGAGGTAGTTGCAGTTTATCGATATCTCCTTCAAGCATATATAGAACTTTCCTCATTGACGGCCGATCATTAGGGCTCAGCTGTATTCACCATAGCACAACGATTATCATCTTCCTTGTTTCTCTTTCCTCTTCTATGACTTCTACCCTCTCAACCTCCTTTTCTTTGCTGAGTTGATCATAAATCCACAAAGGAAAGTAAATTTGACTTGAATGCTTAGCATGTGTATTTATATTTCTCCTTCTACCGGCCATTTCCATCAACATCATCCCAAAACTGTAAACATCGGCTTTATAAGAAATGCCACCAATGTCTTTGTAGAATAGCTCAGGCGCCATATAACCCAAGGTTCCTCTTGCTGCAGTCAATGATACTATGCTATGACCGATGGGATAAAGTTTTGCAAGTCCAAAGTCAGAAATTTTCAGAGTGAAACTTTGGTCTAGGAGAATGTTGTGTGACTTGATGTCAAAGTGTAGAATTTGCATATCACATCCCCGATGTAGATACTCTATCCCTCTAGCTATGCCAAGAGAGATCTCATGCATTTTCTTATAATCAAGAGGATCATCATCATCCTTATTCAAAATGTGTTTATCCAAAGAGCCATTCGGCATGAAATCATAGACCAGAGCTTGTTTGGAGTAATTGAAGCAAAAACCAACAAGTTGCACCACATTGACATGGTGGATCCTTCCAATTGTGGCCACTTCGCTAATAAAATCTTGGCCATTAGATTCTGGTTTGTTCAAAATCTTAACCGCAACTTCATTGCCACTTCTAAGGATTCCTCTATACACAGAGCCATATCCCCCCTCACCTAATTTGCATTTGAAATTTTTTGTAATCTTCTTGATATCCGAGTAAGAGTACCTTATAGGTAAAAAGTTGTTGTGAACTTGTAGGAATTCTTCGATGTTTGCGTCGATTGCCCGGTGCCTTCTCATCCACTTATAGATTAGAAGTATCAACACACATGGAGCTCCGAGTATGAATCTTGCTGCGACGTAGTTGGCTGCGTAGAAAATTGTCCATAGATTAGCGCAGTGCAATGAATTTTTCGTAAACATAATTGTTTTTAATCAGTGCGCTTCTTGAGATCATCATAGTTGTGAGGAGAAAAGGCCCAGCAGTCATACCCAAGAAAAAAGCGAGGCTCCGACGTACAGGTGCCGCATGCCAATCCCTGACCCACCCAGAATTAGGGGTGCCTGCAACATATTAATTAGAGTCAGTGATCAATCAATGAAGAATTAAATTTATCATTTTAGCAGTTAAACATAAATATAATTTACTCTCCTTGACAGCGCTCAGATCACAGTTAATTCAATTCACCTAGGGAATTCATGTCATCGTAGCATGATATTTTCTCTTGAAGAAAAGCGATTTTGCTTTTGTTCACCTAGATATACCAAACGATTCATAAGTTCACGTCTCGCTCCGCGTAATTCTAATTTACAAACGTCATTCAATACGCATGCAATTTATTCAACCGCATAACAATAACAACCATGAAAGGGACACGAGCAACAATTAAATCAACCATTTTTCCCCAAACAAAAATGAAGTAACAATGTCAAATCCAGAAAAGCTCCAAGATTCGTAAAATAAACGAGAGCAGCGCATGCCGACCCTACTAAGAAATCTATTTAAACTTTTCTACTTAAGTGATGTGGCAATTTTTCCTATTATGTTTTTAAAGAAACTAGTGTCTTAATGTGTGGATTTTATTAAAAATACCCAACTAAAACCTGCCACGTCACTTGGTAAGTAAATTTTGATAAGATCTCTTAGTGAAGCTAGCATTTAAGGAGAGGAGGAGGAGGAAGAAGAGAAAAAGAAAGAACAGCTTAAGGGAACATCGCTTACGGTAAGAACGGCCGCAATCCTCCCTTCGGTATCCAAAACTTAAGAAGTAACATGGAAAGGATCTTATCGCAATATCGTATGATGGATAGGAGAGATTGAATCCCTTGACCATCTTGTCGTGAAGGTCCGTGTATGGTAAGCTCTCATACTGATCCCCTTTCCGCCCTGAGATTTGATCCGATGCGAATGCCATCATGGTTACGGCGCAAGAGTCCTTGATATCCATTGCTCGTAGGTCTCCATGTACAGCGTATGAGTACAACTTCATTTGGGAAAAATAAGGAGTTGTGTCGGCAGAGTATGCGCCCTCAATTCATGGTTTGGAATCAATATAAGAAGTAGAAGTAACAGGTTGTGAGCACTTCATGAAGGCCACAGTGGCATTGCCACTTGGAAAACTATATGGATCAGACATACTATGGTAGGTGTACGCCAATGAGTAATGAGGAAGGGATGAGCAATTACCCTTCTGCAGTCTATCATCAACCACCGTGATATGACCATCGAAGTTATTTTGGTTGATGGATTTTTCTCTGATGGGGTTGAGTAAGGCCTGTCCGCCCATGTTGGTTTTGGACCACCATGTGCGAGTGGGAGATGATGGATTTCTTATTTATTGATGGGCCTGAGTTGGCCCGTCCGCCCATGTTGGGCCTAGAAGCCCGGCCCACGGGAATAGGACCCGTGGATGGGGGAAGGTATAAAAGGGAGGAGAGAGAGAGAGAAGACACCCGTTGGAAAACAAACGTACGTACGTCTTCTCCCGCGTTCTCTCTCTCTCAAGAAAAAGAAGAAAACGCTTACGGCGTCCCGTCTTCCCTTCAAGGCGAATTGACATCATTGGATCAGAATTTCTTCCTCAATCTTCAGCATTGGTGTTTAATCTGTGGCTAACAAGGTACACTCGAATCCGTGGTGTGCTTTAGGATCGGTGATACGTGATTTTCCCAGGCTTCGCTTCCGCATTGATTTAGGGGTTCGATTTAGTGTCGAATCCGATTTTTGGGGATCCGTTATTCCCAACATTGGTATCAGAGCCCTATTTCACGTTTTCCCGATCAATTTGATGTTTTTTGATTGATTTTTGGCGAAAGAAATTCAGCCGTACGGATCGGGGCGAGAAATCCCGACACCCGAGCACTGTTCGCCCAATTTTCTAAGTTTTCGTAAGTTGAAATCAATTTCTAAAGGAACTGGGTGAAAGAGGTCATCGAGACGAGTCCGGCGTCGTGTCGTGCGCCGCCGGACGACGCCGCACGCGCCCACACGTACGGCCGGAAGCCGCTGCGCGTGGGCACGATGCGCCCGAAGTGCTGGCAATGGCCAGCGCGTGCGCTACACGCGCCGGTAACGAACTGGCACGTGTGCACCGGCAACCAGCGAAACGGCACGCGTCAATCGGCGAACCGACGCGTGCTGACGTCACTCGCTGACATTATCGTGACGTCACCCCACGCCGGGTAACCATTGGGATGACGTCATTGATGACGCGCCGGCGTCGACGACGGTAGGCCGATGGTCACCGGCCGGCGACCCGACCGGCGACACGACCTGACCCGACCTGCAGAAGCTTGGCACGCACATGACACGTGCCAACCGACATCTGCGTGACATCAGCCCCACACGCGCACAGCACGTGCAGTCGGTCCGTCCAACCTGCCCGACTGGTTCGCCGACCCGCACGCCCGCTGACCGTTGACCGTTGACCCGAAAAAAAAAAAAAAAAAGGAATTTGTTTCTTTTTCATTCATGCCTATGTGGGTTATAAGTAATCCATTTTTAATTCTGCATTTGTTGCATGAATCATGGAAAATTATGTATTTTCCCTTATGTTTATTATGGATAATAAGTGATCCATTTTTAGTTCTGCATTTGTTGCAGGAACTATGATGCGCAATGCAAGGATACCTGCAATCCCAAGAACGGACGAGGGAATTGCAAGACTTAAAAGGCTAATGACAGAGTTAGCTAATTATCGATGGCATGACGGTGATTTAGTATCACATGTGGTCAGGGTCAATCAGATGATACAGGAAATCATCAGGAATGGTTATCTTATGCCGGATTTTGAGAAGGTGTCGGCTTTGATGAACACTCTTCCAGCTGAATGGCAAGCAGTGTTAGATCGGCTATGGGAGGTCAACGTGGTCCCGGGTTATAGAAGGCTAGTGGAAGCTTTTGTAAGAGAGTACTATAGGATTGAGTTAACCAAAACTTCAACCCTTAGATTGAGCACCACATGGCGCCGAGTGAATGCGCCTTGGAGGCGACATGAAAGCTCTCCAAAAGTTTTTCCATGGTTGGCAAATGTGCCTTCACATTTCTCAGATGTTTTGACTGATAGATTAGAAGGGACATTCCATAATTATTTCTTAGATTAGTTTGAGATATTTTTTTTAAGTGTGAATTTCTCTTTCTATGTTGATAATTTTCCCTGTATATATTACTTAGTGTAATGTATAGTTGTATCAAATGAAAGCATTGTTATTCTATTGGATGTTAGATATTATTGCTTTCTGTTATTGCTGGTTGCTATGGGTAATTAGCTGTGGGTAGTTCATAGAAGTTTTTGTAACTTCATAGAATTTATTTTGCATAAGACAATTATATTAATAATAATTTTGAGTTAGGATTTTGGAAGATGATTGGAAACATAGTGACCTTTTGATTCTGAAACCGTACTTGAAATTGTTCATTGATATGATGGGTCTATGCAAAGTGGATGCATAAATGATAGGCATTAATTATTCGTGCATGTATGTCTGATATGTTCAGATCGATGATTTCAGCAACTAAGAACGTAATTGCTGATATGAACAGGGACAATTGTGAAATATTGAATATGAAGATTCAATATGTGCTGGAAAAGCAAGAAGCACTAGTAGCTCTTGACCATATTATGGAAGATCTTGAGGATGCCATGCGCCACCTTAAGCTAGTAGAGAACCGTCTAACGGCATTTGAGCCGAAAACAGACATTTGCAATGCTGGTTCTAGCTCATAAAGGGCTTTGAGCTCTAAGCGCAAGCGTATTGATTCGTTCAATATGTGGGAATGCAAAGGATCAAGTCCTTATTGCAAGTAATCAAGAGTTAACCAACACAAGAGAGGAAAACGTCCTCAAGTGAAGAAAATGTCAAGGGTGAGATGTTACAATTGTGACGAGAGAGGTCACTATGCTCGCAACTGTTGTGAGCCGAAAAAGGTAAACACCTCTTGTACATTTGAGAACTTTGCTTATGTGTCAAGTTCTGTATTATTGGCTGAATCCAATCCTTTGTGGACTGTAGATTCAGGAGCGACAGACCATATAGCGAAGGATAGAGGATCCTTCATGGAATTTCGACGATACCAACTGGAACTAAGTGGATCTATGAGAGAAATAACTCCAGAGCTGAAGTTAAAGGGATTGGCACCTTCCGATTGAACATGAGTGGTGGACGCACCTTGATGTTCTATATGCTCCGGAGATTCGTCGAAATTTAAGTGTCTGTTTTGGTGTTGGTCAAGCTTGGTTTTTATATGAACTTCCATAATAAAGGTGTAGATTTGTATTTGGATACAAACTACTATGGTTGTGATTATTTTCTGGATGGTTTTATTGTACTAAATGTTGACTATGGTGATGCCAATATTTGTTATTCCATTGTTTCACGTATTCTTCTTTATATGACAATGATGTGATTGTGTGGCATGCTAGACTTGGTCATATGGGCCAACAACGTATGAATAGACTAGCCATAGAGGGCTTGTTGGGTAACATTGAAAAAGTCGATTTGTCCATATATGAGCATTGCCTAGTAGGGAAAATAATAATGAAACCATTTAGAAAAAGGTAAAAGAGCTGAATTTCCTCTGCATTTAATCCATTTTGACGTCTGTAGTCCAATGAATGTGAAAGGAAGGTATGGGGCTGTTTATTTCATCACCTTTATTGATGATTATACTCGAATCGGATATGTCTATTTGATTTCTCATAAATCTGAAGCATAAGTTGTTTCAGAAGGTTTATGAACCTGGCAAAAAATCAATTACACAAGAAAATAAAGGTATTTAGATCCGATCGAAGTCGAGAATATTTATTTGATGAGTTCAGAAAATTATGTGATGAAAAAGGAATAGAAAGACAGTTGTCTATTCCATATACTCCTCAACAAAATGGTATTATGGAAAGAAGAAACAGAACCCTACTGGAAATGGTTAGATCCATGATGGCGCATGCTAACTTACCTATCACTTTTTGGAGTGATGCGTTGTTAACTACCACCTATATACTTAACCGGGTGCCTTCCAAATCAGCTATTTCCACTCTATATGAGTTATGGACAGGTATAAAACCGGACTTAAATTTTCTTAAGCCAAGGGGTTGTGCTGCCTATACTAATGAGTCCTCTCACAATTTTGGGAAATTGGGTCCCAAAGGAAATAAGAGTATTTTCATGAGATACTCCGAACACTCAAAAGGGTATGTGTTCATAGGTGAGTAGGAAAGTGTGAGTATAACTAAATTTGAATCACAGGATGTCACATTCTTAGTGGATGAATTCCTAAGAAGGGCGAAATAGGATAATATTACTCCTTATTTGAAACCTTGGATTAAGATAATGATATAAATGGAGTTCGTCCAAGTGGGAGTAATATGAGAAGTGATGAATTGAATTTAACTCATTCTCAATTACAACCACATGATGAGATGATATCATTATTATCTAATCCAAGTGGGAGCATAATGGGAAATGATGTGCTAAGTGTACAATCTCTCATACGGTGAACAAGTCACCAAAGTATTCCCCGTCGACGTTTTAACATTGAAGGGGAAACTTTTATGGTTGCTCCACAAGATGAGGATGAGCCAAGAAATATTAATAAGGCTCTAAATTGCCCTAGTAAGGAAAAATGGATTCATGCAATGGAAGAGGAAATGGAGTTAGTAAAGTCAAACCATGTTTAGGAACTGGTTGATCTTCCAAAAGGACACAGAGCTATTGGGAACAACTGGGTTCTCAAAATAAAGTGAAAGGCTGATGGCTCGATAGAAAGGCATACGGCTCGCCTTGTGGCGAAGGGGTATAATCAACAGGAAGAAATTGATTATGAAGATGTATTTTCTCCTGTAGTGAGATTTACCTTGATTCGCATTATTTTGGCAATAGTGGCTAGTATGGATCTTGAGTTACATCAAATTGATGTAAAGACTGCTTTCCTCAATGGAGAATTAGAGGAAGAAATATATATGGAACAACCTGCTGGTTTCATAGTGAAAGGCCAAGAAGAAAAGGTAAGTCGACTTTTGAGGTCGATATATGACCTTAAGCAGTCATCAAGACAATGGTATATACGTTTTCATAATGCCATAATGGCATATGATTTTACAATAATTGATGAGGATCATTGTGTATACATCAAAAGATCCAATGATCAATTTGTGATCATATCATTATATGTTGATGATATACTAATTGCCAGAAGCAATATGGAGAGTTGGTTGTCTTCCAACTTTGAGATGAAGGATATGGGTGAGGCTGCATACACTTTGGAGTTAAGATTTCAAGAGATCATTCGAAGAGATCGTTGTCTCTTTCGCAAGAAACATATATAAATAAGATTCTTGAACGATTTCGTATGCAAGATTGTAAACCCATAGACACTCCTATTGCAAAGGGTGAAGGATTGAGCTATAGACTGTGTCCAGGGACTCCACAAGAGAAGGAACAAATGAAACATGTTACTTATGCTAGTGTTGTTAGAAACTTGATGTACGCTATGATGTGCACAAGACCTGACATATGTTTTGCAGTTGGAATGGTGAGTTGTTACCGATCTAATCCAGGTCAAGCACAATGGAAAGCCGTTAAGAGAATACTGAGGTATCTAAAGGGGACTGCTGATAATATGCTAAGTTATTAAGAAAATGATCTGCGACTCTAAGGCTATTCTTATATTGATTGGAGAGGAGATTTAGATTAAAGAAAATCTACCTCTGAGTTTATTTTCTTACCGAATAATGGCACCATATGTTGGAGCAGTAAGAAACAAACGTGTATAGCCTTGTCCACGATAGAAATTGAGTTCGTGGCATTATCAGCAGCAGTATAAGAAGATGTTTGGCTTAAGAGATTATTGGATCATTTAAGTGTTATTGGAAGTGCTGCAGATTTGTTATTGGTTAACTGTGATAGTTAAGCAACAAAAGCATACACCAAAGATCCAAAATATCATGGCAAGACCAAACATAAAGATACCAAGTATAATTTTGTCAAGGATATGGTTGCACGAAAAGATGTGAACTTAGAGTACATACTACGCATAGAATGGTAGCAGATCCTATGACAAAGCCAATACCTAGAGATGTGTTTTTGTGGCCATATGAAATCTCTAGAATTGTGTAGAGGCTGATGTACTGATATTGTAATTTCTCTAAATGTTCATAATTTGATGAATTTGTGTTTTCATCATTAATGCCTATGAATCTTTGTATGATCTTTATGCATCTTAATGCTCAGTGCATTATTTTAAGTTGAGAAAGTATGTCGGACAGATATAAGATTAGCCCACTCACACGGGTAATCGCATCTGTTTACTATGTGATAAATAGAGATGAGACTGTTTTTAAGCTTATTATCTAGGTGATAATCGAGAGCTCAAGTTTAAAACACGTATGTCACATTAACTGAGTGTTAAGATGAGGACATAATACTAAATATGTCCAAAAGTAAAATAATCCACATATTTTACTTTATCTGTCTATGATGCCAGATGTGAGTTCTGGTGAATTTTGTGAATGAGTAGATACGTGAACTCAAGTTAGACATTGGGTATGTCTGAACTATCATCTGTACGGTATTGAAAGTGTAGACATACGCTCCATGGGAAATGAGTTAATACCGTAATACGTATTTCATACTACGTATGCATGAGACGACCAATAAGAGTGACAAAAGTTTGATCTCAACTTTTATGCCGTGTGAGACTCTTGAGGAATAGAGTTCCTCAGTTTTAGTCCCCTCATGACTCTTACTTATTCTCAAGATTTCTATTTAGTGTTTGCTATCTTAGGATGTTGCCAATGGTCATGAGTTTGATTCGATCTAATGGGGCATTTTTAGAAAATTAAGCTGAACTGAAATTGAGAGTTTGAAGGAAAGAGGAAGATCGATTTTGAAGAATCACATTGTAGTTTTGTATTCACTGGTTAATCAATTATGACTGTCTTTGTGATAATCATAATTGTGAATACAATATATATATCATTGTTTAAAAGAGAGAGAGATATAAATGTGATCGATCGATCTAGGGTACTGCATACTAAATCTACTCGGAGTGTGACGCCCATTATGAGCTGCTATATATTCATAACAGATGTATAGCAACGAGCTCTCAAAGTATGCTGGTCGCACGGATTATTCACCAGTATGAATGTTGAAGAAAGGTAAAGAGAATCCTATTCAGCCCACCATGTGCGAGTGGGAGATGATGGTTTTAATTGGTGATGGGCTTAAGGCCCGTCCGCCCATGCTGGGCCCAAAAGGCCCAGCCCACGGGAATAGGGCTCGTGGATGGGGGAAGGTATAAAAGGGAGGAGAGAGAGAGATGACACCTCTTGGATAATTCAACGTACGTACGTTTGTTTTCCAACGGGTGTCTTCTCTCTCTCTCTCTCCTCCCTTTTATACCTTCCCCCATCCACGGGCCCTATTCCCGTGGGCCGGGCTTCTAGGCTCAACATGGGCGGACGGGCCAACTCAGGCCCATCAATAAATAAGAATCCATCATTGGTTATAATAGAAATCGTAATGAATCGACTTCACATAATATCGGTCAGCATTGAAATATAGAACAGTGTGTTTATTTTCACAAACTAGCTCATACCGAGAGTGACCGCAGTTTTTTGGATCGCCTTTTAATCGAAAAGGATAACTTATATTACGGATCTCACCGCAAGATGAAGGGGCACACAAGTGATTCTTCTTCGCATCACAGTTCGTCCCTAACAATAGCAGAACATGCAATATGAGAAGTAAAACACGGAGCATAAATATTGAGTTGCGAGAAATAATCATCTCTTTATCGTTTGGTCTGATACAATGGAAGTTTTAGCTCGCTTGGTAATGCGAGGGATGCTTAATAAAGGGTTGGGAGTCATCGGTCATCGAAACGTCCAAGTCAACCCTAAAACAAAGTCTAGCGAAGAAAAACTTAAAAAGTATGGCCCCGCAAAAACACGATCTCGAGTGACAGATAGCTTTCACATTCATTAGGGAGGAAATTTCTCTGCATTTTCTAGATTTGATTTTTCTTGGCAAATTAATTCTCTCTAGAAATTTATTTTAGTATCTTAAAAAAGAATCGGTTATAATATTTTGTACCCTAAACTCAATCAAAATCCTTTCAAACGAGGCATCTGGCATTCTATTTTATTTTCAATACTAAATTAAATAAATGTCGCTTCGTTAAATTTTGATGATGAAAAGGAAAAGGATGATGTATTTCATCGTATAAATTTTTTCATTTTCGAGAAAAAAAATTAGTGACCAAGAAAGAGGATAATGTTAAATAACGGGTACATAGATTTTAACTTTTATAATGTCGCTTTCTGCAAAAATAGAAAGAAAATAAGGAACGGCGCTTCTTGCTTATGGATGATGTGAAACTTTATGAAAGAACGAAAGCAATATGGTAAATTCTCAACTAGTGATGGGACCAACACGTCTCGATTAGAAACTCACTGGCGTCGTCGTGGATCGACACATGCAAGGACTACAGATGCAACATTTGAATTCACAAAAATAATGTGATTTTTACTTATTCACTATGCTTAAATTTTTAAATCACTCTCTTGTAATTCTGCCATAATTATGAATATGACCGTCGTCTCTTTTCCATAATTGAACCATTTAATGAATGAACAAACTGATTTCAACGAAAAAGGCAATACGATAATTTCTCAAGCAACAATCAATCGATGCGGGTCTCGATTAGAAATTCACTTGTTTCATCATTCTTGACATGCACAAAGACTATAGGTGTAATATTCGCATGCACAAAAATAAACTAATACGTACTTATTCACTGTCAATTGAAATATTATTCTTGTGGATCAGACAATCACTCGCCTATAAAATAATCTCATCTTTTTTCTCACAATATATCGAACCAGCCTACTACAATATCCAATTGAAACATGCCACATCACTCAGTAAGTAAATTTTTATACGATTCCTCAGTAGAGCTAACATTTAAGAAAAGGATGAGGATGAAGAAAGAAACAAAGAAAGAACTGGGAAACTGAGCTTTTGGGAATCATGGTGTCTGCACCTCTCCCTTGGTATCCGAAACCTAAGTAGCAAAACTCGAAACTTGTTGGTGTCAAGAGTTTATAATAGGAGATAGTGAATCCCTCGACCGTCATGTTGTGGAGGTCCTTATACAGTGAGCTCGCACGATTATACCGATCCTTTTTCCACCCTGGGATATAATGCGGTATTAAAGCCTTTATGGTCATGGTGTAAGTATCCTTGATGTCCCCTGCTCGGAGATCAAACCCACGTACAGCGTATGAGTACACCTTCATTTGGGAAAAAATAGGGGGCATATCGGAAGGATATGCTCCCTCAATACATGGTTCAAAGATCGACTTACGAAGTAGAAGCAAGGGACTGTGAGCACTTCATGAAGACCACCGGCACAACAAACGAACCATATGGATCATTATCACTAAAGTTGGAGAGCACCAATGAGTAATGAGGGAGGGATGAACAATTACTTTTTTGCAGTCCATTGTCAACCACCGAGATTTCGCCGTGGAATAAACATTTGCTGAGATTGGAATGGTACTAAATTGATTTCACATAATATTGGCTGGCATATAGATATAGAACAATGCAATTATTTTCACAAGCTAGCTTATGTTCATAGCGGCCACATCCTTTTGGGTTGCCTTTCAATTGAAGGTGATATGTCACAAACCTCGCCGCAAGATGAAGCGGCAAACAAGTAATTTTTCTATGCACCGCAAGTCGTCCCCAATAGCAGTAGAACATACAATATGAAAAGCAAAACACTGAACATGCTTATGGAGCTCAGAGACTTAATTGTCTCTCTATCATTTGATCTGATGCAATGAAAGGTTTTGCTAATTGGTAATGTGATGGAGGCCCAGTAATATGAATGGAAAGAGCCTGGAGTCCTCGGTCATACAAATGTCTAAGTCAACCAATAAAGCAACGTCTAGTGAAGAAAAAGTGGATATCGTGTAGAAATTGCAGTCCTAGCAGTCAAGGTGTCAAAACACGGTGGTGGAATTATTTATGCATAGCTTTCACATTGATTAAAAAAAAAAAAAACTTCTCCACAGTTCCAGATTGAATCAAAATCCTTTTGAGTGAGGCAATGACGTTCTATTTTCTTTTCAAGATTAATATTCCATATGTGTCCCTTTGTTAAATTGTGTAGACGAAAAGGAAAAAGAACTCATATTTCATCATCTAAGCTTTTTATTTTTGACAAAAAACAGAAGTTGATAACAAAAATAGACTATGAACAAGAATATTAACTTATATAATGTCACCTTTGGCAAAAGTAAAAGGAAAATAAGAAATAAGTGCTTCTTGGGTGGTGTAACACGTTATGAAAGAGAGAAAGTAATACGACAATTTCTAGTGGTGGACTGAGGCATCTTGACTAGAACCTCACTAATTTCGTCGTCACGCAAAGACAAGAGATGCAAATTTCCAAGTCAACCATCAAGATGCAAATTTCCAAGTCAACCATCAACCCAAAGTCTAGTGAAGAAAAAGTGGGTCTCATGTGGAAATTGCAGCCCTTGCAGTCAAGGCGACAAAAACACGGTGTTGGAATTATTTATGGTGTGGCTTTCACATTGATTCGAAAAGAAACTTCTCTGCAGTTTTCAGATTTAATTTTCTCGGCAAATTAACTCTTTAGGAATCAATTTTACTTCAGTAAAAAAAGAATCGATTGGAATGTTATGTACCCTAAATTGAATCAAAATCCTTTCAAGTGAGGCATTGGCATTCAATTTTATTTTCAATTTTATTTTTAAGGCCGATATTCTCACGGTGGTGGGCTCACACGATTATACCTATCCATTTCCCGCATCAGGTCATCATCCGATAAGAAAGTCATCATGGTTATGTTGCAAGAATCCTTGATGTCCTTTACTTGTAAACTTAACCCATAAATAGCGTATGAGTACACCTTCATTAGGGAAATATTAGGGGGCGTATCGGAAGGGTATGCTCCCTCAATACATGGTTCAGTATTGATATACGAAGGATAAGCAACGGGTTGTGAGCACTTCATGAAGACCACCGCAGAGGATGAAGCATTTTGATAGTACGAATACCGATCACTCAAGTTGGAGCTCGCCAATGAGAAACGAGGGAGGGATGAGCAATTACTTTTTTGCAATCCATTGTCAACCACCGTGATTGCGCCCAATATTTTATCCCCGAGTTATTGTAATTGTCAATTGACTTAACATGATATTGACCAGCATACAAACATAGAACAGTGCGATTCTTTTCACAAGCTAGCTCATACTCAAAGCGGCCGCAGCTTTTCAGGTCACTTTTCAATCGAAAAGGACAGCGTATGTCATGAACATCACCACAAGATGAAGTGGCACACAAGTGATTATTCTTCGCACCGCAACTCGTCCCCAGTAGTAGTAGAACATGCAATATGAAAAGCAAAACACGGAACATGCTCATGAAGCTCAGAGACTTCATCGTCTCTCTATCATTTGATATGATGCAATGAAAGTTTTTGCTAATTGGTAAATATGAATGAAAAGCGTCGGGTCGTCGGTCATACAAATGTCCAAGTCAACCAATAAAGGCAAGTCTAGTGAAGAAAAAGTGTGTATCGCGTGGATATTGTGACCCTTGCAATCTAGGTGACAAAACACGGTCTTGGAATTATTTATGCATGGCTTTCACATTGATTAGAAAAGAAACTTCTCTGCAGTTTCCAAATTGACTTTTCTTAGTACCATAAATAAGAAATGATTTGAATGTTTTGTATTCTAAAATGAATCAAAAATCCTTTCGAGTGAGGCATTGGCATTCTATTTTCTTTTCAAGGCTAATATTCCATGAATGTTGCTTATTAAATTGTGAAGACAAAAAGGAAATACATATCGTATTTTATCATATGAGCTTTTTCATTTTTAACAAAAAAACGAAAATTGGTAACAAAAATGGCTTATTGATGGGAATATTAACTTGTATAATGTCGCTTTTGGCAAAAAGTAAAAGGAAAATATGGAGTAAGTGCTTCTTGGATGGTGGAATAGGTTATGAAAGAAAGAAAGCAATGCAATAATTGCTATCGAGGGACCGACGCACCTAGAAAGCAATACAATAATTGCTATCGAGGGACCAACGCACCTTGACTAGAACCTCGCTAACTTCGTCGTCACGCAAAGACTATAGATGCAAAATTTGACTTCAGAAATATAAAGCAATGTTTATTTATTTACTTTCAACTTTAATATTTCAATCACTCTCCCACAATTTTGCTAGATCTATGAACAATACAATCATCTCTTTCCTATAACATAACCACTTAATGATTGAACTGATCAATTTCAATAAAACTGTCATTTTGTCAAATGAAAGAAATGTTGTTGCCTACTTCATCATCATCTTCCATATCTCTGAATGTGTGATATTGAAGGTGTCATGTAAGTTCAAATGAGACTATCGGTCAATTTACTTTTGTGAACATAACATCAAAGAGTTTCGCATAGAAATTCTTCTCAGTGAAACAGACACGCCTTCAAATAGTTGTAATTAGCACTTACCATATACTTTTCAAGCTAATGCGTACACCTAAGTATAATTGAAGAGACTGAAATGGATTTTCCATATAATACAGCAAAGTTTATTTTAACTGATGCATCCAATGACGTTTTAACTGCACATGTTCAATTTTTTGTAGTAATATTATTACTGATTACGTTTTTAGTTTTCTTTTTATTGCATAATACCCTTTCTGGAAATTGGTTTGTTCTGCGAGCTGTTCCACACGCAATGATACCTTAGTTGCTTTCTATATCATCATTAAATATTCAGCAATGATTAGTCAAATTTTTAAGTAAAAAATCTCTTGTTGAAAGTATCCTATATTATCTCTTGCACGTACACCAAAAGATTTTGGACATAAATATGCAAATTGATGTATCAACTATCAATTCATTCAGCGCCATATAATACTATAGAAAAATAATAATCTGTTTCGTAGTGTAGGATCTTTCATTTTTGACAAAACTGAAATTTGTAACTGAAAAGATTAATAACGGCACTGAAGACTATCGTTGTACGTTATAAGAAAAGAATAAAGGCCACACAATAATTTCTCAACCAGCAATAGATGAACGCGAGCCTCAATTTGAAAGTCACTTGCTTCATCATTGCCTGACACACACGAAGACTATAAGTGCAATATTCACATTCATAAAAATAAAGCAATACGTGCTTTTTCACTAGCAATTGAGAGTATTATTTTTGTAAATCAATCACTCACTCTACTCACTCTCCTATAAAATAACCCCATCTCTTTCCCGCAATAAAACCGAATGAACTGACAGATCTCAACAATAACGTCGTTTTATCAAACAAAAGATGCTGTTACCTGCTTCGTAATCATTTTCCATCTCCAAATGTGTGGTATTGCAAGTGTCATGTAAGCTCAAATGGGACTACAAGGAAGAGAGCTGCCATTTTCATTCTCTGTTGATAGCTGCTTGAATCTGCTCAAGACTCCTCCCTTTCGTTTCAGGGACCACTATGATCACGAACACCATCCCAGCGGCGTTAATCACCGCATAAAGAAGGAAGGTACCTGTGAAGCAAGCGAGCGGAGTTATTTGCTTTCAACAAGTTTTTCAGAAGCATATTCTGACATTTTTCTCATGGGAAGAATGCTTTAGTATGTACTACCTGTCTGTTAATCATTCTGCAGAAAAACCCACTTAATTTTGTTCTTTTTTAAATGATATGTCGGCTCAATTTTCGTGATATTCGAATCTAGGCAGAAGTTGCTATAAACGCGTTGATTGAAATAAATGCTCTGAATATGCATTCGAGAGCATGAAGAACGGAGCAACAGACACCTCTAGCTCCAAATAGGATTGAAATGTTCAGGAAAAGCTAAGTCTCAAGTGTGTAGTTTAGTCGAATTCGCGCAACAACTCATGTCCCAATGTGAAATATGTTTATCGAGCTCCTGCCAGAGTAACAGTTCAAAGAGTGTTTTCAGCAGAGTCGTACCGTAGGAGCTCCAGCTCATTAAGTAGTTGAAAGTGTAGGAAACTGCCCAAGCGCCGAACCAGTTCACTAGTGTTGCGAAACCTCCAGCTACTCCTTTGATAATAATGGGGAAAATCTGAACTCCAGCACACATTACATGATTGGCAAAAGAATTTTGAAACTCTTGTACTAATAACACCAGTTATGAAAACAACCCTTTAATTTGATAAGCATGAAACTTCGGGGGATGTTTAGGATTACCTCGGACATCACGACCCAAGGAACTGCGCCCATTCCAGCTGAAAATGCTGCTATGTATAGCTGAGCATTGGAAAAAACAGAACAGAAAAATTTATACTTGGGAGTTGTTGCGGGGGCCAACTGGGTAGAGCCAGAACGAGATCAAGGCAGTTGAGATTATTACCAGAATGCCGGTGACGGCAAGTATTGGGACAGCATCAGCCGCCAGACCATGAACCTGGCTCGGAAGATTCTCAAAAAATTACTGGTTGATAAGCATTGCAAAGCAGAAGGAAGACACCAGGACTGATAGTATTTACCTTTAGAAAGAATGAAAGGGCAGTTACTATGCATCCCAGGACCAATCCTGTCCCCGAGATCTGCGATTGAGAGAGAGAGAGAGAGAGAGAAGGTTATGGGTCAAGTTGCAGAGCTTGCGAAAGGGGCAGAACCAGAAAAGCTTTGTTACTATAGACATGATTTCTTAGCTTTCATCTATTTTACCAAGAGAAGGGGCTTTCTTCCAGCTCTATCGACCAGTGCAGCGCCAATAGCCGTGACAATAACCTGCAAAAATTTACTCTTTAAGCGTGACGAGTATAAAACTAGATCCCCAGCAAAGAGGAAAGGGCCAGAATTACAGACCTGGAGGATTGCATAAGTTATGGTTCCAACGCTGGAGGAGAAACCTGAGGAGATTGTACAAATGCGATTATAAAGGCGAGACTAATACCTTGCTTGTGAGATTCAACACTAAATTATGTGAACAGCTCATTCAGTGATAATTAAGTAGACCAAAAGCATTCGACATAATACCTTGCTTGTGAGATTCAACACTAAATTATGTGAACAGCTCATTCAGTGATAATTAAGTAGACCAAAAGCATTCGACATTGAGAATTTTACTAACCCATTTGAATATTAACTGGATTATATAAATTGGAACCCCTGCTTTGCTTTTTATTTAGCTTTTCATTCTGGAATCTAAAATGCAAAGCATACTTTCATTTTTGTGGTGCCCAAGAGCTTCTTGCTATGAACTGCATACCTGCTTCCTCAAAAATATTGCGTGTATAGAGACAGACACCATTTATCCCTCCGAACTGCTGGACGACCATCAATCCAACACCAATCTGGCCAAAATTTAACAAATTTGTCAGCAAAAAGAACAACAATGGGAAATATCACCAAAAGTACAACTACTGCATATTCCCGATCCACAGGGCATTCCAAGAAAGCAACGAAGGAGGGCCTTTATTGGATACATAGCAGTAAATACAGGGAGAAGATTACAATGACAGAGCTCAGATATCTTCTCTGAAATTAATCGAGAATGCTGGCTTTCGGGAGCAATTGAAGAGTTTCAATGTAGTCCTGTCAAGAAAAACAAATTCGATCATTCTGTCAGTTATTTGTACTTATAAAGCTGAGGCACTACGATGAAACGAGTATAGACTTAAAGCCTTTTACTTGTATTTCAGCAGCCTCTTCAGAAATGTCCGCATCCTTTCCACGGAGTTTCTGCAGCGCAGCTTCAAACTCCTTTTCGCGGCCTGTTTTTGCCTGCATTTGGCAGAATCCTAAAATTCATTCCAACACTACAAATCCCTCTCTTCCAACAATTCAGATAAGAAGAGTCTGCTGTTCATCTTGATTTGTTACCAGCCATCTAGGAGACTCTGGAATGAAAAACAGGCCAAACAGTAGGACTGCACAGGGGATTAGACCTGCATAAACAGCAGATGTTCAAGGTGGTTTCAGACTTGGACTTTTCAATACAACATTGGCACTAAACTTGAATTATGCTACTTTTTCTGTTCTACCAATTAATGCCAAAACCCTCCAAGCTAATACTGTCCCGATTATGAAGGAAACGGACACTCCAGCAACGATCATAAGCTGTGGAGAGAAGAGAACATGTTAGGCCCAGTAGGTTCTGTAGGATGTACATATATACACCATCTTGCACTCGCAAGAGGCCAAAATTTGCTACAAGCTAAGGCCTTTTGCCAATAGCTCCATGCTTGCAATTTTAACCAAGAATGTTCATACAAAATCTTTGCCTGATTGACAGCAGTCAAAGCTCCACGGAGATTTTTGGGTGTAATTTCAGCTATAAATATTGGTACCTGGACATAAATTAGAAAAAGATTAACCAATCTAAACCGAAGAGAGAGCCTCATGTTGTCACTGTGAATCGAGTCCAGCATGTTGTCGTAGAAAAACTTGCTACATCAAATTTGTGTGGTACGAAGTGAGGAATTACCACATAGGAAAAGACTCCCATTCCATATCCCGTGGCCAATCTTCCAATATCCAGAGCCAGTGCTCCTTAATTTACTCAAAATTAAACAGAACAGAGAGTTGATGAGACTTGAAGTTCTTATGAAACTAATCGATCTTCATGTATGATTAGGCTTGTAAATAGGATATGGACACACCTCAGCAAAGTAAATAGCAAGCCATCCTGCTACACAAAGAGCGCTCGCTATTCTCATTGTCTGTATTTTGAGGCAAATGTTTATGCTGTCACATCCTCCGTCCATGATATGACTAAATCCCAAAGCTAAAACTCTCAGAGAGTCTTGAACAACACTGTTCTGTTTTACATTGTGAAAGACGCACTCATTTGCTGCTTACCCATTTACGGCCAACAAAATCAGCTATTGGCCCTCCGGTAATTGCACCAATCATTGCACCGAATGTCAGTATGGATCCAAAGACTGAATACTGTTGAAAGACACATAAAGAGTAACTGCAAATCAGCTTGAGTTCAATGAGATTAAGAACTTCAGTTACCATCTAGCTAACGATGCTATAAGTCACCGAATGTCCGAGAATCTCAGTGGAAAGCTATTCTGAACAAACCTATTACTTCGATCAGAAACCTGAATGATATGCAGTCGCAATTTTCAGCTGACGATACCCAATCTAAATCTCATCATTTTTTGGTTTTGTTGTCCTGAGGTGTCCAACAATGGAACTCGATGCGAAAATCGGTATGCATTTCACTCGTACAATGCAGAAAGAATAAGATGTCTAGAGAAAGAAGTATCTCTACCTCAAAGCCAACATCCTTATATTTGAGAGTCTTGTTTATAAAGTTTTTGATCATATAACTCGTCCATATTATGGAGCCATAATATGAGCAAATCGTTACTTTGATTTCTTGTATATGGGCGCCTTCAGTGACAAGTCCGATAGAAGCAACGGACAAAGACAACATGACATGTGCTTCTCAACACTCGCAGGTAAATTCGACATACCTCAGCTGTAGAGAGACTAAGTTCCTCCACTATAGCATCCTGAGTTGGTGATGAATAACCTGCCTGAAAATCCAATGGAACAATTTCTCATAAGATTCAATTAATCACATCCTTTTCATTTTAACCATTACTATTGGACCTGGACTTTTCAAAAGAAATTGCATTTCCTACTTACGCAGGTCCCGAATTCATATGAACCGCAAACTGCAACAAATGTGGTGAAATAGACCATCCACGGACGACCCTTATCAATTCCTTCATCTTTGCCAGCTCAGTCCTTCTCTTGCGGCACGAGGAGCCGCTCTCTTATTCCTTCTCTGTCCCCGGTTTCTTGATTTTCAATGTCCTCGTTAATCGCCATGCTTGTTCGCCTTCCAAAAATGCTCCTTCGTTCCCTATCTGACTATGTACAAGGAACTAGCAAATCTATAAGCTCCAGAGAAGATAAGTTCTCTTTTCCACCGTGGCCAGTCTGCTTGCTTTATATGGATGACTCGAAACGAGAAACCCCAAGTGCTAATATGGAAACCCCATCTCAGATCGGTTTATACTAGTGGTTTCTAGGAATTCCTCGCTGACCTCAGTCTTGCAAACTGGCAAGCAACTCCTTGCTTTTCTGACTCGCCCCCGTTAATGGTATTGGAATCACTAATGGAACAGAGTCTCCGAATACAGCAGGATCACAGATGTAAAGGGCTGCATCGCTCTTTATGGGCAAGGAGTAAGTAAAAACATGGAACTGGACTTTCTCAATGATGCGGCTCTGGATAAAGACAAAGTAAAAACCACGGACAAAGTTCTATCGTTTTCAGCCAACCACCGGCTAGGAAAACCAGAGTGTTTTTCTAACCTGGAAAGTAATTAAGTTCTGTCCATTTTTCCATGGAGGCATTCTTATCTTCAACTTTAACCCACGTTTATCGTGTAAGAAAGATAAGATCTCAATTAATAGTTTCTTATCTCTTTGGTGCAATAAGAAACTATCAAGAAAAAGAACTGTTCTGCTAGAATATTACTTTTCTTTTGGGAATTTTCTTAACCAAAACCCTTTTATTTTCCCAATTGGACGATGAGCACAAGATAATTTCCGCCGGACTTTCTTCTGGGGACACATTATCTTCCCTTTCTATTATTTAAAAGAATCACTACATATGCGAACAAAAAGCATGCATATAGCCTCCTTTGTGGTCAGTGACGCTTTTGATGTCTGCTCAAATGGTAAAGACTAGATAGCAGGAATTTCAAAAAGAGATGTTTTTCATCTTTCCTTAGTGGCCAATTTTGCGGAAAATGGCAATTTATAGAGGCAAGAGGTGGACAGAATTACTTTCTACTAAGCACGTCATGTACTGCCGAGGCCCACGAATCTAAAGAATTTAGCCACCATGAAGCCAGCCGACGGGAAAGAATTCGCAGGCACAACGCAATGGACCATAAAGTTGTAGAGCACATTAGCCAAAAATGTCCAACCACCATTCTCCAACTACTTTATTGGTCCACATTTGCTGCATCTCCCTCTTCTCTCACTTCACGATTCGGAATAGGCCAACAAAATCCAGCAAGAATATATGGCTGTGGCCTGCTTGAGAAAGGGAAAATATCAAAATATATCTTACTCTTGATCTAATAGCCACTCACATATTTTCGTTTTGATAAATATCATTCATATACTTCCAAGAAAATCCCCACATTGAGAACATTAATTTGCCCCTCCATGTAAACTCATTTTAGCATATTCCTTACGGTTTAAGTAGACCGAAAAAGTGAATTTTTTTTTTGAACAGAGACCCAAGTAGAATTAATTAGAGAAACCAGTACATCCCGCAGCGATTGCATCTGCGCACAACAGAGATAAGAGAGGTGGGGGCGAAGAAGAGGCCCAATTACAAGTCAAGCGGAGGGAGTATGGGCTTTACAGCCCCCAAATCGGCTACGCGTTCGCTTTCTTCGACAGAACCCTAGCGTGAGATTGGGGAATAGGGTTAGCATAAACGAAGCCTCAGAGAAGAGAGATCGATCCCTCCATGGCGGCAACATACGGCGGTTCAACGATTCGACGACGGTGAGGTTGTCTGATTCGACTATGATCCGGGCGAGTTGAAGCCGTTGTTGTAGAAGATGGTGGAGCGAAAAGGAGACAGCTTGGATCTCGACCTGAAGGGCCGAGGACGCCACAACCCCCATGGAGAAGCCCTCTGTAAGTCGTCCTTGGTGATCCCTGCATATACAGGCGACGTTGCCATGGTTGCTTCCTTGATGGAACGATCCATCAACATTTACCTTCAAAACCCCGTGGATCCGGGGGATGCCGAGGTAAGGTTTGTTTCTGTCCGAAAGCCTTTGAGACATAGGGGGAGTCGAGGATAACCGATCTACTTTGGTGTGAGTTAGTGCCGCTTCTACTACCTGCGTTGGATTGGGAGGAGTTCCGCGGAAGATGAAGCCATTTCGGGCTCGCCATATTTGCCACAGAAGATGAGAAAGAAAAGCCAGGCGAGGTAGACGGTTGCCATCCCCAATCGTAGAAGCGATCCACGAGTCCAGACGCTGAATATTAGTGGGGAGGACATAAATTCTGATCTGGGAATGGTTCCACACCTGTTGAGTCCACGGACAGAGTAAGAAAATGTGCTCTATAGTTTCTGGAATCTTGCGGTTGCATAACGTGCAGCAGGGGCTGTCTAATATGTGTCTTCGATACAGATTTTCTCTCATTGCCAAAGCATTTCTACAGATGGACCAGAGGAAGACACGGATTTTGGGTGCAGCAGGCATCTTCCAGATATGGCGCCACAACCAGGTAGGAATCTGATATGATGTTGAAGCATTAGAAGTTGGGATAACAGATTGTGTTTGAGTGATGGCGTGATATGCTGATTTGACTGTGAATGTTCCTTGTTTTGTTGCTGTCCATATAAGATCATCTGTAGTGAAATGAGGCCTGAGTTGTATGTCTGTGATCTGTTTAATGATTGGCAAGTCGAAAAAACGGTAAAGTAAATCAATCTTCCATGAACTGGTAGTCTGGTCAATAAGATCAGCTACTAGTGTAGGTTCTGTAAGAGCTTTAGGTCCACCTAGAATTCCCATAGGAAGCCATCGATCATTCCTTATGTTTATACGTGTTCCATCTCCCACAGACCAACGAACATGCGGTAGGATAGCATCCCTTCCACCCAAGAGGCTCTGCCATCCCCATGATGGGCGATAGCCCTTTTCAGCTCTTAAAAAACTGGATGAGTGAAAATATAAGGCCCTAAAAACTTTGCTCCATAAAGATAATGGTTGGTGCGAGAAACGCCAGGCTTGTTTACCGAGCATGGCTTGATTAAAACACACCAAATTTCGAAAACCTAATCCACCGAGTTCTTTCCTATTCTCAGAAAGTGTTCCAACTCGCCAATGCACACCGTAGCGGGCCGATATCGCATTCCACCAAAATTTTGCCATTCGTTTTTCAATAACTCGCATAGAGAGATAGGGATCTTAAACACAGACATGGCGTATTGTGGAATAGATTGAATGACAGTCTTTAGGAGAACTTCTTTCCCTCCCTTAGAAATGAGTTTCTCCTTCCACCCTTCTAATTTGGATTGAACTCTGCTCAACAGCCAAGAAAACATGTCCCTTTTAGATCTGCCCCAATCAGTAGGGATCCCTAGATACTTCCCACATCGCTGTAAAACTGGTACCCTTAGTTCACTAGCTAAATTCTCCTGAAGAGAGATAGGACAAGAAGGGCTGAAGAAAACTCCAGATTTATTGCGATTAATAGTTTGTCCTGATGCTAAGCAGTACTGATTTAAGATATTAGAGAGGTTCTGACACTCGAGTAAGGTACCATCAACGAAAAAAGTGAATTTTGAATGGTAGAATTCGTGTAGATATTTGTTATTTTCAAAAGAAGAGGTAAATGGTCATGGGATGAGAAATAATGTGTATTTTGTTATATTTTTCTCAAAAAACTTAGACAAAACAAATATGCTAATCTTATAAGCACATGGTGAGATTTGTATTTCAAGTGTATTAGAAGAAAAAAGACCCTGCAAATGTCATAACTTTTGTACAACGACCACTTAAATACCATAACTTTTTTTTCAATCACTTAAATGTCATAATGAATCACTTAAGCGTTGTAATTTTTCATTAATAAGGAAATCCGACGTGACATGGCACTTATGGTAAACATTCTTTAAAAATTACAACACTCAAATGATCAATTAAAAGTTATGGCACTCAAGTAAAGATTTTTTTTTTTTTAAGTCATGATACTCAAGTAATCAAAAAAAAAAAAATGTTACTGCACGAAAATTATGATACTTGTGGTGTCATTATCTCAATATCTTAATATCCTTCTTCCATTCATGACACCAAATCCCATAAAATATAATAAAAAGCACACAGAAAAAAATTATTTTAGCTAATGTAAGCATCTAATTAAGTAGAAATTAATCAGGCCGATTTAGGTTTTAGAGGTTGCCAGTCATTTTTGCTCAACCCCTACTAAACAAAGCTACGAACAACAAGCGATTGTTTTAAGCTAGTGGCTCCGTTTAAGCATCCAATTAAAATCAGCAAGATTATTTAGAACAACCCTTTCAATATAAGAAGTTTTAGGAACCCTTATCATCACCTTGAAGAAGGGCAGCTGCGCAATTGTGATTAAAACACCTAGGACAAAGACAAAGCAGCCTTCCCTAATTTAAAGGGAAAATAGGTGGACGCCATACAACTTGCCTCACCTCATATATATATAACCCCAAGGCATGGACTAAAATTGGGTCCCTCTTTTGAAAGGTCAATCCACTTGTTGGAATGGAATGAATTTGATTGATAGAGAAGGTCTGGATTACTTGAGGGAGCGGGTATATCCTAATTGCATAAATAATATATTAAATGTAATAGAGCATATGCCACTTTCATTTTGCATGATTGCATCTAATCTTAGAGATCTGGACTCCTTCCTTTCTTTCTTTCTTTCTTATTTTCCCTCCAATCTTCCAATTTGTGTAGAAAAATATGATCCTTTCAGCATGAGGAACTTGAAAAATCGTTCTGCTGGGCTCGCACTGATGAAACAAAAATAATAAAGCTGAGAGGTTAGGTGAGGTGAGCTGTGAAAGAAATTTATGTATGAGCTAGATTGTAAAATAACCTTGGTCTAAATTCTCAATATTTCTTTTGCTATACATTCTGAAATGAAAAATCTCTATTTGGACAAGAAATATCTCTTTTCTTGATGATTGTGGATTATAATTATACAATTATGCATTACTATAAGTTTTCACCAACCTGTTCAATGAACATGGCTTCATCCATAAGGATACATCCACAGATGCACAAGAATCGGATTTCGACCAAGTCCAGAGAACTAAACAAGGCCTGGTTTTACCCTCTTTAGGCAGACATCCTGATCGTGTTGACAATCTTATCCACCAAGACATGTAAATTCCCTATTTTCAAGAGTACGATGCCTAAGGAAATGAACATTCGGTACTCTTCTTTCATCCCGCTCTTATATTTTACTAGACAAGACAGATTGCCATACGTATAAAGATGTATAATTAGTGAAGATCCAAGAGAATATAATATTAAAGGATCGACTTATTAAAACATGACAAATGCAACTTGAGTTCATTATTTGACCTACACCTTTTAAATAAAAAAACAAATATATTTTCGTTACTTATAAATTCCTATGTAGGCTTGATATGAAAAAAAAAAAAATTGTCCTAACCATTACTATTTTAATACAAAACTAGAAAAAAGAAAGTCACCCAACACTTTTTATGCCCAACAAAAGAAACAAAGAAAAGATTTGCATATATTTTGAGAAAGAAAATCTAAAGATTTTGACTTTGCCTGTATGGATGAAACAATATTTTTTATTAAATTTTAGAGATTTTTGTTCTTATCTTATTAACCAACATCTTTGCTAGTGAATACAACATATTATTACAACTTTCTTTTTTCTTGGACATAAAAAAGAGTTTGGGCTCCAAACCAAAGATAGTATTACTTTTTATGTAATATAGATTATAAATTCTTTATTTTAAGGAAGGGCAGGGGTGAATCACCTATAATTAATTTTTTTCCCCTAGATATCAACATAGAGTACAAAAAACAACTACTTGCCCCCTCTAGACTTTTCTAGTTCTGCACAGCGTATATAAATTCAATTTGTTTATGGCAACATGGAATATTCTCTAAGCAACGAACTGTTGCTTTGAACTCACTTCCTCCTTCCTCCTCCTTCCCTCGCTTGGACGTTAGCTCCAGGACAAAACAGAGAGTGGGTCGCTGGCCGAAGGACGCAAGGACGCGAGGTCCGCGCCCAACGTTCGCCCACGAATGTCGTGCGGTACGAAGCCAGCTGGTCTCGTCCTTGAAGAAAGGGACATAAACGAGATAAATGGGAGAGAAAGGCGGCAAAGGGAAGGGGAAGTCTCTCCGGTCTTTTTGGGTTTGTTCGGCCGAGGTAGAGCAACCGAGAGAGAGAGAGAGAGAGAGAGAGAGAGAGAGAGAGAGAGAGAGAGCTAGAGCTCGTGAGAGTGAGAAGGTGAGCTCGAGAGAGAGAGAAGGAGCGAGCCAAAGAAGAGAGGGAGCTCGAGGGTGGCTGCTTCTGGAAAGGTGTGGCTGAAAACCAAGGAGACGCTAGAGCCGCTCGAGAGGGGAGACCGAGAAGGTGGATAGCGAGGGAGAGCGGGAGAGAGAGGCGACTGTGTTCTCTCTCGAGTTCTTTGGGGGTGGCTGGAGACAGCGAGCGCAACAGAGAGAGTGAGATCCGAGAGAATGAGCAAAGGGTGAAGCGTAGAGAGAACCGAGAGTGAGCAGAGGGATGGACTAAGAGAAAGCAGAGACCCAGGAGCTGAACTTCGTTCTCGGACAAGCGTTATGCAACCATCCCCAACATAAACCGGCGATCTCCAGCCAACACCCTCGAGCACGTGGTGAGTTTTCTTTGGGTTCGATCCACTTTTATCTCGATGATCCTGGCTCGGTGCAACGTCGAGGCAGCCGACCATAGCTCGTTTCGCTTCAGGCTCACCTTCTGGCCGTCATCGCCGAGCCGGGTAGGGATATTCGTGGTCAAACACTTCTCTCTGGGAACTCCGTTTGGTTTTATTTAAGACGGAACTGAAACAATAGCTAGGTCTCGTTTTCCCTAGTCCACCAAAGATGCTCGATTTGAACGAGCCGTCCCTTTTGTCAAGTTTGAGTCATCACTTGCTGCTTTCTTTTGAGTAAATGACTTGGAGTGCTGCCATTTTCATTCTCTCGTTGATGGCTGCTTGAATATGCTCAAGACTCCTCCCTTTCGTTTCAAGAACACACCCTTTAAATCCCCCCGGAGTTTCGCATGAAAATTGATTATTCACTGGTTTAATAGCATGCGAGTAATGACTGGACTTTATCTATTTAGATATGGTGGCAACTTTTGACTAGTTATGCATTGTTCAGAATGCCAGATTCATTTGTAGAGGTTTCTAGAGGAAGGATTTTGTTTACCATTTTTCTGAATTACACAGTAGGTATTTATAATTTGCATTTCTAAAAGGACGAGGTAGAGTGTGATGTTGTACCTATGCAAGCGGCTTATATCTTACTTGGAAAATCATGGCAATATGATTGAAAGGTACATCATGATGGGTATACTAATCATTATTCATTGGTGATGAATCAAAAAACTTATACCTTAGTACCAATGACACCTAGTGAGGTGTATCAAGATCAGTTAAAGTTATAACGAGAATCTGAGAGAGAGAGAGAAAATGTGAGAAATCCGAGGGTTTGCGTGGTGTGTCTGAGACACAAGGAAAATGAGAGGCCGAGAGAAAGATTGTGGTAAAAACCGAGGGAAAAGAAGAGACGAAAGAAAATAGGCAAACTAATTTTTATGCAAAATCAAGTGAAGAGAGGAGAGGTTTAGTTCTAGATTGACCAATGCTTGTACTTGTGTACAAGGAGGTTTTGTTTTCTACTAATGATCTTGACCCAAGTTTGTTTAGTCCTATTATGTCTTTATTGCAGGAATTTAAAGATGTCTTTCTTAATGAGCTTCCTAGAGGGATACCACCAATTCGAGGTATAGAACATCAAATTGACTTGATTCCTAGTGCGTCATTACCTAACTGACCCGCATATCGAAGCAATTCCGAGGAAACAAAGGAATTTCAGGGGCAAGTTAGCGAACTATTGGAGCGAGGGTATGTGAGAGAGAGTCTTAGCTCGTGCGTTGTCCCTGTTTTGTTGGTGCCAAAGAAGGATGAAACTTGGCGAATGTGTGTCGATTGCCGAACAATCAATAACATTACGGTAAAGTATCGACATCCTATTCCTAGGTTAGATGACATGTTGGATGAATTACATGATTCTTGCATTTTCACTAAGATCGATTTGAGAAGTGACTATCATCAAATTAGGATAAAAGAATGTGATGAATGTAAAACTGCATTTAAGACCAAGTATGTATTATATGAATGGTTAGTCATGCCATTTGGATTAACTAATGCACCGAGCACATTTATGCGACTTATGAATCATGTTTTGCATGCTTTTATTGATCAATTTGTGGTTGTCTATTTCGATGACATCTTGATTTATAACCGAAGTCTTGATGATCATATTGAGCATGTGCAAGTTGTCTTGCAGGTTTTAAGGGCCGAGCAATTATCCACTAATCTAAAGAAGTGCTCTTTTGTTACCAACAAATTAGTATTTCTAGGATTTGTTGTTAGTGCTAATGGTATACAAGTTGATGAAGAAAATATCAAAGCAATCCGTGAATGGCCAAGGCCTAAGACCATGGGAGAGGTGCGTAGCTTTCATGGATTAGCGAGTTTTTATCGACGATTTGTGAGAAATTTCAGCACCATTGCCGCACCTTTAACTGAGGTTATCAAGAAGCACATGGGTTTCATGTGGGGAGAAGAGCAAGAGAAAGCATTTAATCTGCTAAAAGATAAGTTAACTAATGCTCCTTTGTTATCTTTACCAAACTTCAGTGCTACTTTTGAGATAGAGTGCAATGCTTTTGGTACAGGAATTGGAGCCGTGTTGATGCAAGGAGGGCGTCCTATAGCTTATTTCATCGAGAAATTGAGTAGAGCAACATTGAATTATCTTACCTACGATAAGGAGATGTATGCTTTAGTGCGAGCTTTGGAGACTTGGCAACATTATCTATGGCCGAAGGAGTTTGTGATCCACACCGACCATGAGACTTTGAAGTACTTGAAAGGGCAGCAAAAGTTGAATAAAAGACATGCCAAATGGATGGAGTTCATTGAGACTTTTCCATATGTGATCAAGTACAAGAAATGTAAGGAGAATGTGGTAGCCGATGCACTTTCTCGAAGGTATGCGATTCTAACTATTTTAGAAACAAAGTGTCTAGGTTTTGAGCATATTAAGGGCTTATATACTGATGATGATGACTTTGGGAGAGTGTATGAAACATGTGAACATGCTGCATTTGATAAATTCTATAGGCATGAAGATTATCTTTTTCGTGAAAACAAATTATGTTTGCCTAAGTGTTCTTTGCATGAATTGTTAGTGCAAGAAGCGCATAGTGGTGGTTTAATGGGGCATTTTGGTAGTAATAAGACTTATAAAGTGCTACATGAACATTTTTATTGGCCATATATGAAGAGAGATGTCACACGTGTCTATGAGAGATGCATTGCTTGTAAGCAATCGAAGTCTACAACTAAACCGCATGGCTTGTATACACTATTACCTATTCCAACGCATCATTGGATTGATATTTCTATGGATTTTGTGTTAGGATTGCCTAGGTCTAAGTATGGTAGAGATTCTATTTATGTGGTTGTTGATCGGTTTTCAAAGATGGCTCATTTTATACCTTGTCATAAAACTGATGATGAATCTCATGTTGCTGATTTGTTCTTTAGGGAGGTTGTACGTTTGCATGGCATGCCTAGATCGATTGTTTCAGATCGAGATTCTAAATTTCTTAGCTACTTTTGGAAAATATTGTGGAAAATACTAGGGACACGGATGTTATTTTCTACTACTTGTCATCCACAAACTGATGGTCAAACCGAGGTAGTTAATAGAACTTTAGGGGTATTGTTGTGTGCTATTATTAAAAAGAACATAAAATCTTGAGAAGATTGTCTACCATATGTTGAGTTTGCCTATAATAGGAGCATGCATTCTGCTACTAAATTTACACCATTTGAGGTTGTCTATGATTTTAATCCGTTAACTCCGTTAGATTTAACCCCTTTACCTATTAATGAGTGAGTGGATTTATATGGAGCAAAGAAAGCTGAATTTGTCAAGGCGTTGCATGAGAAGACACGTGCAAATATTGAGCGCAAGATTGAGCAATATGCAAGGCAAGCCAACAAAGGGCGCAAGGAAGTGGTGTTTGAACTCGGCAATTGGGTTTGGGTTCATATGCGCAAAGAGCGATTTCCTAAATAGCGACATTCTAAATTATTACCGCGAGGGGATGGACCATTCATGGTTTTGGAAAGAGTTAACAATAATTCCTACAAGCTTGATCTTCAAGGTACGTATGACGTTAGTGTCACATTTAATGTTTCTGACTTGACTCTTTTTGATGCCAGTGATGATTTGAGGGCAAATCCTTTGTACGAGGGAGGGAATGATGTGGACATTGAGCCATATCGAGGAGGAGGTGCTAAGAACCCATTGTTTATTCCTATTGGTTCGATCACTCGAGCGCAGGCCAAGCAATTTAGGCAAGCAGTTGGTGTTATGGTTCGTGATCTTTGGCGTGGAGATGACCCTGGATCAGATTTTGAAAAATCTTGGTAATCTTGGTCACCAAATATTTAACCAAGTCAAATAGGAATATTATTCTTGTTTAGGAATATTCTAGAATATGACGCATTAGATTTTTAGGGTTTGTGTGGCTGCTAGAAGGCCTATATATTAAAGATTGACTAAATTTCTTTGAGAGATATTTTACTTTTGAGAAAAAGAATTGAGAGGTTCTTTTTTTTACTGTTCTTTTGAGGACTTGACCTAATCAAGATTCTCTTGTGGCGGTCGATTCGACTTATCAAGCGAGATAGCGAATTTTTTCGTTCGTGGCGTCTATAACGTTGGCTGATTGACACGCGTTCGTCAATAGGTCACGTTCATATCGAGGTTGCCAATCACAGGTTTGATTGAAGGTCGAGGTTTGCAATTCGCACCATCTGGGCCTTCGTAGAACGATCCTTCCGCAACGATTCACATCAAAAACCAACCCCAAAGGTTGAAGTCATGAGGTTTTTGAAGAGCAAGTAGTACACAAATGCTAAGGACTTCTCCAGAGAATGCGAGTCCATGGTCGTCATTGCCAAAGGACAAAGTAAGAACTCACTCGTTCGCTTTCCCATCTTTCAATTTTTCTTTTTCACTTTGTCAAATGGCTAATCTAAGGTGATTTTCGAGCATGATGCTCCTTTAGCTTGATGATCACATGATTAGCTCGAATGGACGGAAATTCATAACATTTGAAGCATGATGCTCTCGTTGAATATATACATGTACACGCTTGTTATTGTCATTATTGTGTCGATATCAACTTTTGATGTGAATAAAAATTGAAGTTCAAAGTCATTATTCGAGAGACTACTGTCCGAATATGTAATCCAAAACCATTTATTCTATTCAGGCGTGCAAGGGACATGCAAATATGGTACGAGGGTGGACTACATACTAGCATCACCAGATTGCCCATATAAGTTCGTTCCTGGGTTGTATTCGGTCCTGACATTGAAACGGACATCGGATCACCACATTGTAACAGTTGACGTAACGAAATGTGCAAACAACCCTTCCCACGAAAGTGACAGCAACAACAATAAAATTACCAAGAAAAGGCGACGACAGCACAAGCACCAGACGGTCGTAAAGATCACATGCACTGCTCCACCTTCAAAGGGTATCTGGACAACAAATACATTAAGCAAAGTCGAATGACATTACGTGTATATCTTCCTTTTCTGTCCGCTCTTTTCTTGGCTGCTGCTGCTGCTATTGTTGCTGTTGAGTGATCTTGGGCATGCTGTCTTCGTCAATCTTTGTGTAAATCTTCGATTTTTTTTCAGTTTAGAGTTGAAGAGGGGAGTGTTCTGGGGTGATGGCTTCCTCACATCCGTGTAGATTTCAACACGACAAAAGTGAATTCTTACCTTTCAGCTGGGGATTGGAGCTGAACCATCCTGGCAAGTTCTTATATATATATATATTCGCTTGTAATTTTAACTGCAAGATTCATATCAGTTTTTGTTGATGGCGACATCTTGACTTGACTTTACTGAGGTCAAGGTTAGAGAAAGCGATGTTGTATCTTAGATTTAACTAAAAGTCCTTGGAATAAAATTGCAAATTTCAAAAATTGAAATGATTTTTGTTAACCTGGACATCGGGCGATTGATAAAAGACCCAAAGATTTCAAATGAAATACCTTTAAAAAGCAAATATGGAAAAAAAAAAAAGAAGCTGTAAAGTCCAGTGATTATAGATTCTAAACATTCGTGAAAGAATTCAATGTCTTCTTTCTTTTTCCTCCGATTTCGTAATTAGTATTGGAAAGAAGTGAAGTGGTAAGTACAATGTACTTTGATATCTTTAAAAATATCTTTTGTGCTCTCCAATGGTAAAATATAGTTTTAAGGGGGAAATCAAGTATAGGAAGTAATTATTTTATAATAAAGTAGAGGATTACTGATTGATCCATGAAAAATAGAGAAAATCAATTATGGAAGCAAGCAAGGATGAGAGAGAGAGAGAGAGAGAGAGAGAGAGAGAGAGAGAGAGAGAGAGAGAGAGAGAGAGAGAGATTTTTATCGAAGCTCTAAGCATGGTCGAACTCCATTGATGTCCATTGATGTAATGTGTGTGTGTGTGTCTATATATATATATATATATATATATATATATATATATATATTTATTTATTTATTTATTTATAATTGTTGACTGATGGATAATGCTAATTAGCTTATGAATAAAAAACTGCTTTTCCCTCATAATGGTTGTCAATTTGCACACCTTGCATCAGCATAGTAGAGGACGCGAGTATCTCCCAGTTGGCTATACTCTTCAATCCTTCTTGATGTAATCTATATATATATATATATATGTATGATGTATATCTATATCGATTAAATTATTTATTTTGATTTTGCTTGGGATCAATTCAGAAAATCATGGGATCTAAAGCACAAATAACAAGAAGAGCAATAAAAAAAACAATTAAGACATAGCGTCGATATCGTTGACCGGTCAGAATCCCCGGTGCTAGCGATCTTGAAGGTTTGCTACTTGGGGCCTCACTAACATATGACATGAAAAATAAAGATAAATGATTTTTTGATGAGTGAGAAAGATAAATATTCATTAATATTTCATACTTCTGCCGTTTGTTTAAGGGCTATGCTAGTAGTCACACAAGCATCTGATGATGTTTTAACTGCACATGTTCTTCTTCTTCTTCTTCTTCTTCTTCTTCTTCTTCTTCTTCTTCAATCCTTCTTGATGTAATCTATATATATATGTATGATGTATATCTATATCGATTAAATTATTTATTTTGATTTTGCTTTGGATCAATTCAGAAAATCATGGGATCTAAAGCACAAATAACAAGAAGAGCAATAAAAAAAAACAATTAAGACATAG
Source organism: Eucalyptus leucophloia subsp. euroa (assembly GCA_017140325.1). Lineage (NCBI taxonomy): Eukaryota > Viridiplantae > Streptophyta > Magnoliopsida > Myrtales > Myrtaceae > Eucalyptus > Eucalyptus leucophloia. The sequence continues at coordinate 21,040,699 of CM029475.1, read as the reverse complement.
CGTCGATATCGTTGACCGGTCAAGAATCCCTGGTGCTAGCGATCTTGAAGGTTTGCTACTTGGGGCCTCACTAACATATGACATGAAAAATAAAGATAAATGATTTTTTAATGAGTGAGAAAGATAAATATTCATTAATATTTCATACTTCTGCCGTTTGTTTAAGGGCTATGCTAGTAGTCACACAAGCATCTAATGATGTTTTAACTGCACATGAAAATAAAGATAAATGATTTTTTAATGAGTGAGAAAGATAAATATTCATTAATATTTCATACTTCTGCCGTTTGTTTAAGGGCTATGCTAGTAGTCACACAAGCATCTAATGATGTTTTAACTGCACATGTTCTTCTTCTTCTTCTTCTTCTATGGTCACTTATTAAAATGTTGTATCTTTTCCCTTTTTGTTGTGAATTTCCCCTTCTAGAAATCACGAACATGAGCACAAATTTTTTTTGTCCAAATAATTGGTCCATTTAGCACGTGCTGATACCTCTAATTTCTTTCTATATCATGAATAAAGCTTTGTAAGCTTGCTCAATATGGAGATAGAGTTTGTACCTGTATGAAGTTCACGATGGCCGGGAGCAATCCGTGCCACATGACCTCAACTTAAGTGCGTCGCCTTGTCAACAATCAGTTCCTCCACAAGCAGAATTGATACACAATTTACGCCTGAATTGTCCTCTGCTCACCTTTCACTTGGGGATGTTTTTCCATGAATCTCTTCAGCTCCTCGAGCCACTTACCGAGGGCTCTTCCAAGTGAGGCCATCTGTTTATTATTGTTTGCTTCTGAAAGTCGGTTTCTGGAGACCTTGATGTTCAGCCTATGAATTTTGCCGTCCATTAGACGAGTCTTGTTGTCATACTTTTTTTTTTTTGGTCAATCATAATTTACTTCTATTCTAATACTCACTCTTAGACTTTTGCTATGCCTCCTTGTAGGGCGTGAGAGTCAAAACCCATACTTGAAACTAATTCGTCTCCACCCCAACCCCCTGAAAAGGTGAGGATAAAAAGGTGGAAATTCGAACCCCCCATCTCCCTCTTCCATGTTAGAAGGGTGGCCACTGGATTGTTGTTGCACTCTAAACACTTCGTTATGTGAGGTTTCGACTGTTCTTGCCTTCCATTCATGGTGTAGCCGAGCAACAAATGTCAAATGAGCAGGAAGAGACAGCTCCACAGTCTCCTGTCACAACGGTCTTTCTCATTAGGATGATTCTCCAGTGAGCATGACGAACTAGGGGAACCTTTAGTTTCTCATCAAGAAACTCGACTCTTGAGATGTTTCCGTGTCATATCGTTTACTTTTTCTCCATCGTGTCGAACATAGTACCTACTCTGGCAATGAGCTTAACTATTCATCTCCATCTGAAAGCTACTTACCAACTTGATCAGATACTTAATATAAATTACCTGCTTGTGCACACTATTTTACTTGGTGAATTCTGTCATCTGCACTAGTTTAAATACATGCATCGTTTGATAGCACAGGTACCTTTGTCGGCTTACGGCATGAGGAGTGGCAAAACTTTATTTGCCTCGTCAAGTCTTGCTTCAGAGGACATGAATATTCTTTCGATAGTAATTGTATGTTTATATGATCGTAATTGCTACCACTGGTAGAACACACTGCTAATGACAACATGATGGTCGCGGTGTGCATTCTAGTCGAACAATGTAGTTTCAACTTCGAGTTGTGATGCTAATGGTGTTTGCGCCTGTGGTTTAAGATGATGATGAGCAGAGCTGAATCTGACAAGCTACCTACTATTCCTATAGGCTTTGTCGGATCAGGAGAGGTGGCAGGGTCCGCTCCACATCTCGTAACCGACGGTAATCTTGCTTGTCCTTCACTGGAGGCACGGAATGAGAATAAATGCTCCATTAGACGCTACACATATGCCAATTTCGCTAGTTCTGAACCTCATTACAGGTGCCCCCCAGGCTGCAAACTTCAGGGGACCTTTCCAACTGTTGACTTTTGATGGCTCGAAGCTTGAGCTACTTGGATCCAAACCCTGTCTTTACTTTCTCTGAAGGCATTCATGATATTTAACGCTATTTAGCTCGATATTCAGCATCGTCGCCCTTACTTGTTTTGGACTTTCTACTGGCGAATCTCTTCATGTAAAGGTTTGGCTTGGCATTATACTAGTCAGCATACTTGCATAGACATGGTGGTTCTGTTCGTTTCCCCATCAGTGCACTCGAGTTGTGTTGCATCAAATCTGCAAAAAGCTAGTAATAGGCTATCAATCAATTTATCACTCAGTACATCTCTTTAACATATAGACACGGTTTGCCATTTCCAGAGTCGAGAGTTAGCTTTCGGGAGTGATCTCGAACGATTTCGTATTCTCCAAACCGAGACTCATTCAGTCATTGAAAGCCTTCAATTTTTGACCTTGTCCTAGGATGGTCCTTTCTGCTTTATCCATTTGGAGATACTTTGAAAACCATTTGAAGCAATCGAAAAGACCTCGCAGAAAATGTTAATTGCTTTTGTACTTGGCGAGACGACCCAAGTTTTAAGCAGCAGCATGCGCTTTCGCTGCTTTTCTATGTTTTCTTAGTCCTGATGAATGACATTATTTGAATCTCAGTGGAGGAGTAGCTCGCTAATTTGGCATCAGATCAGGGCTCTCTGTCTGTGATCTCTAAGTGAAGTGGATATCGCGGGTTCCTTATCGACATCAATGTCTGGAGGAATATGATACTTGTTTGGAAGCACGTAAGGCACCATCTCATGTCTTATCATCGAGTGAACGCATAAATTCTCACTATGCACTCATATCATCCATGCTATCAAGCATACATCACCATGCAGTCGTGCATATAATACCATGCAGTCATGCATATCTCACCATGCCATTGTGCATATATCACCATGATTCGTATCATCCATGCTATCAAGCATACATCACCATGAGATCCATTCACGCCTTCATGATCACATTTTCAATATCAAATAGCATCAATTTACTTTTATAAGCAGATCATGCATCATGCCATATGCGTACACCCATGCACATGATTCAATTTCAGTTCTTATTTTTCACAAGAATCTCGTTATTTTTCATCCAGAGACCAATGTTTACATCCCACAATTTATCGCTCGTATCTAACTTGGCATCACGAGGAACCTTTGGCATACACCTTCGGGCATCCGATACACACACTCCGAGCATCTCGTATCTCAACTAGCATCACGAGGTATCCCCGAGCACACACCTCCGAGGCTTCCAACACCCCCACACTCCGAGCATCTTGAAACTCCCGAGGCATTGTCGGCTCACACCTCCGACAGTCTCGTTATTTTCTCAAGTTATATCCACACATGTTGTCACACCCCGAACACCGAGCGCGTGCCCATCCCTATCTGGTTGATAATAAATTGCGACTTCCCAGGACGAGTCGCAAACCCTTTCCATTTTATTGCACATGCAGAAGCGAAAAGAAATCCCCTGACAGTAATCATCTCGGGATAGAAAAGCAGGATACGAATTCACAAACAAACATGCTTTTATATTCACACTGAGTCATGTACAAAAGGCTATGGACAAAAAACTACAAAAGATTGGCCTTCTAGAAAGAAGCAGTCCTAATTGACCTACACTTTTGATCACCTCCTCTCAGCTCCAGGTCCTCCACTCGACGACCCTGAAAATGTTGTCCCATTACAAGGTAAGATAAAATCTCAGCGAGTCTAAGCTCTAAACCCCAATTAGGAGGGAAATACGCCTAGAAGCGTCCTAACCACGCAATCATACAATAAGCATAGATGACTTACCTCACCTCAGTTTCACCCTGCAAGTCAGCACAGTTCATAAAAATTATGTATAGAATTGATACACCCAGCAATTGAAACGCATCACTCAACTCAATAATTCACAAGGGTCCAGATTATAGGGCCAAATCGTTATGACACGTCCCATACCATGTCACACAATTTTATCTCATAATCCGACGCATCAAACTCAACCATCATGCGTTCCAATTGTTAATTACACCCCTCAAGGGTACGACCAACTCTATTGGCGGTCTTCTGGCATTGCCAAGCATCGTTTCACCTCCTTTGAGCACGGCTACGTCTCTCAATTAGACGGCTTCCCCGAAGGTGCGTAGGTCCAGAATCTACTGTGACCCGAGTCCCAATGAATGGGTAACATCCGGCTTAACAACCCAGGATGGTTTCTCTTAACCAACACACGACCAATCAATCCCGGCCCAGGACACTGTGCATTGCACTCAAATGCCTCCATTAAAATAGTGATCCTGGCCTATTTTCTTCGTATTAAAAACATCCCGAAAATAGTCGTGTGTGGGTACACAGTTAATTCGAACCAGAAGACTGATACCTATCTTTTTCAAACCCCACTATTTGATATAGTACTTAAAATCCATTTTCGGTGTTAAAACCCGACACCCGGGATTTTCTGAATAAATATTGGAAATTCACAATTTTTGGAATTAAATAACAAAAATCCAATCAGCACTCAATTTGCATAATTTAACACTTAATTGTGAAATTTAACCACATCATTGCAATCAGAACAAAATTCTAGTCACCGGCTATCCCGGCCTAAATTCTGGAAAAATAATTAATAAATAATTAATTTCAAAAATTAATCAATTAATTCAATTTAATTTCTAAAAATACTAACCTTGCCCAAAATTATTAAATTAAATACCAATATGGACCCGAAAAATTCCCGAACACTTCTAGATAAATAGTACAATTTATTTAGGCCTTAGCTAAACCATGCTAATCACCTAACATGCTCAATTAAATAATTACATTTCTAATTTAATCTAACTAACCACCTAATTCCTAATAAAATAAATCTAAACACCTCTTAAACGTCATTAGCCTACTAAGCAGAGTTTAGAGTATAAACTCACCGATTAATTGCGGAAACCGGTCCACCGTGACGACGACGCAACGGCGGCCAAGATCTTAATTTCCGGCGGCGTCAACAAACTTGGGTTGGGCCTAAACTTGGCCCAACACAACTCAACAAGGCTGAGTTTCGGTCTTGGGCTTCTGCAGGGCTGCTGGTCGCGGGCTTGGGCCTTCTTTGCGGGCCCAAAATGGGCTGAGCTTCAAATGGGCTAAAACCAACTGAACTTGGGCCTGATCTTGGGCTTCAAAATCTGCTGGAGCTGGGCTTAAAATCACTGGGCTGATCTTGCTTTGAAGAAACTATTGGGCTAATACGGGCTGAAGAAATGAAGCTGGGCTTCGTGCATTGCTGTTGATCCACGAGCGGGCTTCGCTGGCAGCTGGATGCGGGAACAACCGAAAAAGAAACAGCTGAGAAATTCGCAGCGTCGAGCTGGCCAAAAAAATGAAATCACTGAAGATGATGGCTGACGTGTGGACTGTGGGTGGACGACAAGAGCTGGTGGAGAAGGGGTGCACGAACTGGCGGGAGCTGGACCGAAAACACACACTGGGAGTTGCTGGAAACGTGAGGCGTGCGTGGGGTTGAACGGTGGTCTTCTACGCTCGTTTGTTGACTGGAGGGGAACAAACCGAAGTGGAGAGAGCTGCTTGGTCTTCGGAGAAGATGCCACAGACACGCGGCTTCGTTGGCGTGAATGAAGTCAACAAGGTGGGCTTCGCTTGAATGTTGACCGAGCAAGTAGCAAATAAGGACGTGTCGTGGCTTGGAGATGGGGGAAAATTTGGTGTTTCAATGGGTGAAGATGGAGAGCTATTGTGAAAGGAGAAATGAAAGGAAAGCAAGGTAGGGACCGAAACAAAGGAGAAGAAAAGAAGTGGCGTGCGAGAGAAGCAGCCGGTGGAGGGTCCCAATCAAGCATCCTTATCCCCTCCATTAAAAGCATGTTCCCCTTAATACTTTCTTGTAATGCATAAATCACTAATTAATCCAATTTAAAGTCCCAATTTTCAGCTTTATGCTTAATTTCCTCTCCAGTTGTCCAAATCGAGGTTCGATTTTGCTGAAGAAAAATTCCAAACAATTATCTGTAAGTCCCTGACGCTCACATGCTTAGTTTAGAAGTCTCAATTTCCATCAATTTAGCCATCTGAATTTCTGTTGATTTTCCACAACGTCCGTATCGATTTTCCGCAAAAATCTTGAAATTTCTGAAAATTTCTCGGAGGGTGAGTCGACATTCCTAAAATAGATCGTGACACCTCAGAACTTTCAATTTTTGAAATTAGGTTCCAATTCGCGGTTATTTTCAATCTGGCGCGCTTTTAGCGTGACCTAGTCTACCGGGTAACTTTTAGGAATTTTTGGTGCAATTGACCTGTGATCGATTTATCTCGAGTCACAAAGTACATCTTCGACACATTAGTGACTCTCAATTGTCGTGAAAATCTCGAGGTTTCAATTACGGGCACCGGGTACCAAAACGACAGAAAATCAATTTAGTGCCGATCGATAAGAATTTTTCAATCAAGTGGAATCACCCACAATTTGATCACATATCTCAGTCGAATCGACCTATCTCTGATTTCTGATCGATCTCTGACGGTATCGTAATGACCCTTGCAGATCAACACGGTTGAGCAATCGATTATTGGTTGAATTCTCAAGTCCAATTGCATTTAGATTCCCTAATTGTTTGCTCAGATAGTCCAGTTATCTCATGAGTGATCAACTCAGAAAATAGCACTATTAGTGTTTCGATGAAAAGCCCGATTTATTTAATCGAAAACAAATTCTGAAAATTCAAGCTGTCACACATGTATCTCAACTTCAACATGGTATTTGATGCAATAATATCAAGGGTCTCAACTAACATTTCATGCCATATAACATGCCATATGTCATCACATATGCAGCAAAATCAACCACGCAAAGTATTACATCACATGGATAAATCCATTTATTTTTCAAAACCCATCAATTTTTCGGATAAATCAGAATGCATTCCTCCAATTAAAATTTCAGAAAAATTAATAAATGGCCTTAATAAATTCTGAAAATTTGACACATCATAGACGAGATCTAAAGGTAGATATCTCATAAATAACTCCATACCAAAAGAATCTCACACAACACAGTATAATCCATACATCACAGATTATTAAACTTCAACATTTCGGCTTGCACAGTTTTTGAAGAAATTCAAATTGAATACCCAAATGAACTCCAAAAATTCTGAAATTTCGACATGTTATAGAAAAGTCCTAGAGGTAAATATCTCATACAGAAATTGAAACCCAAATCGTTCTAGGTTAATAGATATAGACGATTATTTCCTCTGTTCTCGGTGTCATCTTTACCTAGATTATCATCTTTAAAAAGAAACTCATTTCACCGACCTACATATGTTCATTTATTCTATATTTTTAATATGTTATTCCGCATAATATTACCTACAACTTTCATTAAGGACGCATGAACAAATTTTAACTGTATGATTTTATAAAAATCACGAAATCACACTGGGTTGAGGTAACGTTTTTCCCAGATCCAGTCTCTTCAAAATACAACGATTTCACCGACCTATTCTCATTCATTTCCTCTAAATTTTTTATATGTTCTACCTCAAGAAGTATACTAGAACTTTCATTAAGAGATCAAAGTGATATTTTTACAAGAAAGTTGCTTTACATACCACGAAATCTCTAAAGGTCAGCACAACGGATTCCAGATCTAACTTCTCCAAAGAAAAATCGTTTCACTAACCAATACTTGTTCGTTTTGCCTCAAATTTTATTATGTTGTTATTCAAGGTGTTCTCTACAACTTTCATGAAGAAATCAAAACAAGATTCTGACTAAAAAGTCGCATGAAACACACAAACTCAAGGACGGTCGGACTGGTCTTTCCAGAAACAGCATGCATGACCAATGAATCTCTCTTCAAAGCTCCGAAATCTTATCCCATCTACCACAACCAAGACTTACCATCTACTACACATACACACAGCAATGCAAAGGGTAGGATTTAGGACTTCACTTGCCTCAAATTCAAGCACAAACAGCAATAAAGATGGCGGGCAAAGCGGCGAACGAACGGCGGCCGCTCGGCATGGGCGGAAGACGGTCCTCCTCTTCCCCCTCACGGCCCGTACTCGCACGTGCCTGCTTCCCTTGCTCGAACTCTCCCTCTTACTCACTCAAAAGTCTGCTCGGTTCCTCCCTTTCTCTCTCTCCCTTCAATTCCCGAAACCCCCTCCCCTTTTGTTCTTTGATTAATAGTTAATCACCCTTTCTTTTGCATACAGGTGACAAGTGGAAGATGCATGGACAAGTGGTGAGTAGCCTTTTTCATGCTAGAGACACATGGAGAATCCCTCACGCCACTTGTCAATCTCCATGCAAAGGTGATGGCCCTCAATGGGCTGGGCTTGGGCCTTCATGGGCCGGTCGAATGGGGGGCTGCGTGGGCTGGTTGGACGGGCTTTGGGCCTAAAAAATCAGCCCACCCTCTCCTATTCCTATTCCATTTAATCCCCAATTAAATAAACACCTAATTTCAGCTTATAAGGTCACAAAGCTTTGTAATTTAAATCAATAAAATTCTACTTATAAAGTGCACCACCAAGAATAAGATTTCTATACCAATTTGCACTTTAATAAATCCTTGGGTCACTTGAAGGCACCTCCGTCCAAACAATCATCCATTACAATGATCGGCCTTAAACTAATTGAAATTCATTAATTCAATGGCTAATACAAAATCCAATGGCACTCCCATTACCTAATCATGGTTCATGGCACTCCAGAGGTTGTCACGAGATTTTAGGATGCCACAGTACCAAAACGATAGAAAAATCAATCTAGTGTCAATCGACGAGAATTTTGCAATTTAGTGGAATCACCCATGTTTAACCACATATCTCAGTCAAACCGATCTATCTCTGATTTCTAATTGATCTTATTGTGCCATAATGATATCGGCAGATGAACATGATCGAGTAGCCGATTCCTGGTCGAATTCTCAAGTCTATTGTATTAAAATTTTGTTATGACTTTCCCAGATAGTCTAGTTATCTCAAGAGTGATCAGCTCTGAAAACAACCATATAGGAGCATTGATGAAATGCCCGATTAATTTAATTGAAAGTAGAAGTGAAAAATCCATGATGTCACAGATTGAGCTTTCATAATACATAATATGCTCTAACATAACATCATATGGTCAATTTCCATTTATCATAAAGGCAAAATTGTCGGCCTACTATGTCTTTACTCTTTGACATGTGCTGGTCATTCATTGATTAGGCTTGGACCCATCCCGTGACATGAGGACCAAGTCGGAGATAGCTTGAGCAAGTAGCTGTCTTTGACGTGGGTGATCAAACAGAGGTCGAAGGGTGGGGATTAGAGGTTTTGATGGAAATGAGAGAGATTCATTGCTCAAAATGCAAACATTGACATGAAGAAAAAATTACCTTGTTATACCAAGACGATTCACATGAAACAAAAATTGCATGAATGCCATACAACATTCATCGTCATTTATAAAATATGGACATAACAAGTCTACCAGAAAACACTAGTACCATATGAAAAACATGTAAAAGCTTCACAAATTACATTTTGAATGATGATACATGTTGATAGTACTATTTATAATTTTTGCATCTCATTATAGGGAAACAATCACACAATACATGATTTCATAAACTCATGGTCATGGTAAAATTGGGAACCGCTAGAAACTATCGGAGTGCTTGACGAAGATGAGATTGTTTCAAGTTCTATGTCAGCATCAACATCATCAATGGGTGCCTCTCTTGGATACAAAAGTGGTTTTGGAGGCAGTTGTAGTTTATCCATATCTCCTTCAAGCATATCTAGGACTTTCCTCATCGACGGCCGATCATTAGGGCTCAATTGTATACACCATAGTGCAACGATTATCATCTTCCTTGTTGTTTCTCTTTCCTCTTCTATGACATCTACCCTTTCAAGTTCATTTTCTTTGCCAAGTTGATCATAAACCCACAAAGGAAAGTAAATTTGACTCGAACGCTCTGCATGTGCATTTAGATTTCTCCTTCTACTAGCCATTTCCATTAATAACATCCCAAAACTATAAACATCAGCTTTGTAAGAAATGCCACCAATGTCTTTATAGATTAGCTCAGGAGCCATATAACCCAAGGTTCCTTTTGCTGCAGTTAGCGATACTATACTGCGATCAGTGGGATAAAGTCTTGCAAGTCCAAAGTCGGAAACTTTCGGAGTGAAACTTCGGTCTAGGAGAATGTTGTGAGGCTTGATGTCAAAATGTAGAATTTGCATATCACATCCCCGATGTAGATACTCTATCCCTCTAGCTATGCCAAGAGAGATCTCATACATTTTCTTATAATCAAGAGGATCATCACCATCCTTATACGAAATGTGTTTATCCAAAGATCCATTCAGCATGAAATCATAGACAAGAGCTTGTTTGGAGTATTCGAAGCAAAAACCAACAAGTTGCACCACATTAACGTGGTGGATCCTTCCAATTGTGGCCACTTCACTTATAAAATCCTGGCCATTAGATTTTGATTTTTTCAAAATCTTAACTGCAACTTCATTGCCACTTCTAATTATTCCTCTATATACGGAACCATATCCCCCCTCACCTACCTTGCAATTGAAATTTTTTGTGATCCTCTTGATCTCCGAGTAAGAGTACCTTATGGGCAAAAAGTTATTGTGAGCTCGTAGGAATTCTTCAATGTTTGCATCGGTCGCTTGATGCCTTCTCATCCACTTCAAGATTAGAAATATCAACACACACGGAGCTCCGAGTATGAATTTTGCTACTAGGAAGTGGACTGTGGAGAAATTTGGCTATCGATTAGCATAGTGTGATAATTTTTTTACACATACAATTTTTGTTTGTCAGAGTGCTGAATGAGAGCTTCATAGGTGTAAAGAGAAAAGGATTTATCATACCCAAGACAAAGAAGAGATTCCATACGGCAATTTGACCAAAATCGTTCATGATATGCTGCGTAGAATCATCTGTAGATAGTAAGAGAATTCATGAGAGATTACTAGATATGGTTAATTAGAATTAACGACCAATCAATAAAGAACTAGATCCATTGTTTTAGCAGTTAAATAATAAAAGCAATTCACGTTAAGATATACCCCCAAGTGAAGGATAACTTCATATAGTCACTGCAAAGAGCAAAGACACACTTTTGTTAATTGAAATTTGCAAGTGGAGAAGTCTAGAATGAAAAAAAAAAAAAAAGAGTGAACGAGTTTCACTTTTCTAGATAACGCTTCGATCCAACTTTATTCTATTCACTCATGAAATCCATGTTATCATTGTATGATCTTTTCTTTTGAAGAAACACGTTTTGGCTTTTATTCTCCTAAATGTACCAAATGTTCATAAGTTCCCCATAACAATAACATTGATTCGAGGGACACAAACTATGACCAAATCAAACAATTTTCCCCAAAAAAGGCCTAATTCCCGAAAAAAAACCCTCAAGTTCTAGTCTAATTTTGGCCCAAACCTTTTTTGTCTCAGAAGAAACCCCAAACTTTAGGTATAGTCCTAGATTTGCCTCGAATTTTGTTTTGTTTAAAAAAATCACCAACTTTAAATATATTCCAAAATTTACGCCCATGGTCCGGTCCCAATTTGACATGACATTTCCACATCAATAAAAACTCCACTTCAGTAAGGTGACATGGAAAATTATTTCCAAAATGAAACCGTTCTAAGATATGAAAATTAGGGACGACTAACGGCAATTTTCGGTCAGAGGGCTAATGGGGTAGATTTGCAATTAGAGTAAAAATTGGTGTTTTTTCTTGTAGACAAAAAAAGTTAGAGATAGATTTAGGATTTGGCCTAAAGTTTGAGGTTTTTTCTAGATAAAGAAAAGTTCGAGGCAAATTTGGACTGGACCTAAAGTTTAGGGTTTTTTTTTAGACAAAAATAGTTCGGAGCAGAATTGGGACTAAAATAAAAGTTGTGGTTTTTTTCAGTGAATAAGGCCCAAAAAAATAAATAAAGAAAGAGTGTCAAGTCCAAAAAAGCTCCACTGATTTAAAATTAAGGGGGAAAAATAAACGCCAAATCTACTAAAAATCTTACTGAACTTTTTCACTAAACGGATGTGGCAATTTTTTTATTGGGTATTAAAGAAAATAATGACTCGATAAATAGACAAACGTATTACAATATCCAATAGAAACATGCCACATTACTCAGTAAGTAAATTTTGATAAGATCCCTCAGTAGAGCTAACATTTGAGAAAAGAATGAGGATGAAGAAGAAGAATAAAGAAAGTAAGAGAGTAAAGGAAGAAAAGCTTCAGAGAAAGTCAGCTTATAGGAGTAATAAAGTTCACACCACACCTCTGGGTACATAATCATGCAAAGCTGGAAAATTACCGGCGGCAGAGGCGGCGAAGACGGCGAAGACGGCAGAGACGGCGAAGACGGTGGAGAGGGCGAGGACAGCGGATTTGATGGAGTCGGCAGAGGTGGTGAAGATGGCGGAGATGGCGCAGACGGCGAGGACGGCGCAGAAGGCGAAGATGGCGAGAGACATCAGAGACGGCCAAGACTGTGGAGACGGCCAAGACCACCGTCTCGACCGCGGAGACGGCCAAGACCGCCGTCTTGACGGCGGAGACGGCAAAGACGGCGGAGACGGCAAAGACGGCGGAGACGGCACAAACGGCGGAGGAGGAGGTCCATGATAATAGAGATTTAATCCTTCAGCCGTCATGTTGTGGAGGTCCTTACACGTTGGTCTCACAAGATTATAAGAGTCCCTTTCCCATGTCAGGTAATAACCCGAGAAGCAAGTCATCATGGTTATGTTGCAAGAATCCTTGATGTCCCCTACTCGTAGAGCTTTTTCCTTTGTAGGGAACAAATACACAACGTATGAGTACCGCTTCATTTGGGAAATATTAGGGGGCATATCGGAAGGGTATGCTCCCTCAATACATGGTTCAGTATTGATATACGAAGGAGAAGCAACGGGCTGTGAGCACTTCATGATGACCGCCGAGGATGAAGTAAAATTATAGTATGGATACCGATAATTATAATCATAGTATAGATACGGATTACTCGAGTCGGAGCTCATCAAAAGGAAACTAGGGAGGGATGAGCATAAATTTTTTTTCACTCCACCCTCAACCACCGTGATTTTACCAGAGAAATCATCTCCGGAATTATTGTCATAGGAAATCGACTTCACATAATACTTCCCATAATATTGATAGGCAGACAATAGAATGGTGCGATTATTTTGACAAGCTAGCTCATACTCAGAGCGACCGCAGTGTTTCGGGTCGTCTTCCAATCGAAAAGGATAGTGTATGTCACGAACCTCACCGCAAGATGAAGGGACGCACAAGTGACTCTTCTTCGCACCACAACTCGTTCCCAGTAGCAGCAGAACATGCAATATAAAAAGCAAAACATGGAACATGTTCATGGAGCTCAAAGACTTAATCATCTCTCTATCATTTGATCTGATGCAATGAAATTTTTTGCTAATTGGTAATGCGATGGAGGCCTAGTTATATGAATGAAAAGTGTCGGGAGTCGTCAGTCATACAAATGTCCAAGTCAACCAATAAAGGCAAGTCTAGTGAAGAAAAAGTATGTATCACGTGGAAAATTCAACCCTTACAGTTTAGGTGACAAAACACGGTGTTGGAATTATTTATGCATGGCTTTCACATTGATTAGAAAAGAAACTTCTCTGCAGTTTCTAAATTGACTTCTCTTAGTACCATAAATAAGAATCGATTTCAATGTTTTGTATTCTAAAATGAATCAAAAATCCTTTCGAGTGAGGCATTGGCGTTCTATTTTCTTTTCAAGGCTAATATTCCATAAATGTCGCTTATTAAATTGTGAAGACAAAAAGGAAATACATATTGTATTTTATTGTATGAGCTTTCTCATTTTTAACAAAAAACAAAAATTGGTAACAAAAATATCTTATTGACGGGAATATTAACTTGTATAATGTTGCTTTTGGCAAAAGTAAAAGGAAAATATGGAGTAAGTGCTTCTTGGATGATGGAACAGGTTATGAAAGAAAGAAAGCAATACAATAATTGCTATGGAGGGACCGGCACACCTTGACTAGAACCTCGCTAACTTCATCGTCACGCAAAGACTATAGATGCAAAATTTGACTTCAGAATATAAAGCGATGTTTATTTATTTACTGTCAACTTTAATATTTCAATCACTTTCCCACAATTGTGCTAGATCTATGAACAATACTATCATCTCTTTCTTATAACAGAACTACTTAATGATCATCTTCCATATCTGAATGTGTGGAATTGAAGGTGTCATGTAAGCCCAAATGAGACTATCGGTCAATTTACCATTGTGAACATAACATCAGAGAGTTTCGCATAGAAATTCTTCTCAGTGAAACAGACACGCCTTCAAATACTTGTAATTAGCACTTACCATATATTTTTCAAGCTAGTGCGGGCACCTAAGTATAATTGAAGAGACTGAAATGGATTTTCCATATAATACAGCAAAGTTTATTTTAACTGACGCATCCATTGACGTTTGCACATGTTCAATTTTTGTAGTAATTTTATTACTGATTACGTTTTTAGTTTTCTTTTTATTGCATATTAACCTTTCTGGAAATTGGTTTGTTCTGCGAGCAGTTCCCCACGCAATGATACCTTAGTTGCTTTCTATATCATCATTAAATATTCAGCAATGATTAGTCACATTTTTAAGTAGAAAATCTCTTGGTGAAAGTATCCTATATTATCTCTTGCATGTACACCAAAAGATTTGGACATAAATTATGCAAATTGATGTATCAACTATCAATTCATTCAGTGCCATAAAATACTATAGAAAAATAATAATCTGTTTCGTAGTGTAGGATTTTTCATTTTTGAAAAAAAAAATGAAATTTGTAACTGAAAAGATTAATAACGGCACTAATGACTATCGTTGCACATTACGAGAAAAGAATAAAGGCCATACAAGAATTTCTCAACCAGCAATAGATGGACGCGAGCCTCAATTTGGAAGTCACTTGCTTCGTCATTGCCCGACACGCACGAAGACTATAGGTGCAATATTCGCATCCATAAAAATAAAGCAATACGTGCTTTTTCACTAGCAATTGAAGTATTATTCTTATAGATCAATCGCTCATTCTCCCGCAATAAAACCAAATGAACTGAGATCTCAACAATAACGTCGTTTTATCGAACAAAAGATGCTTTTACCTGCTTCATAATCGTTTTCCATCTCCAGCTGGTGCTTAATAAAGGGTTAGGAGTCATCGGTCATCGAAATGTCCAAGTCAACCCTAAAACAACGTCTAGCGAAGAAAAACTTAAAAAGTATGGCCCCGCAAAAACACGATTTCGGAATTAGTGATGGATAGCTTTCACATTCATTAGGGAGGAAATTTCTCTGCATTTTCCAGATTTGATTTTTCTTGGCAAATTTATTCTCTCTAGAAATTTATTTTAGTATCGTAAAAAAGAATCGGTTTTAATGTTTTGTACCCTAAACTCAATCAAAATCCTTTTAAATGAGGCATCTGGCATTCTATTTTATTTTCAAGGCCAATATTTCATAAGTGTCGCTGCGTTAAATTTTTAAAGATGAAAAGGAAAATGATGATGTATTTCATCGTATAAAGTTTTTCATTTTTGAGAAAAAAAAATTAGTAACCAAGAAAGAGGATAATGTTAAATAACGGGTACATAGATTTTCACTTTTATATTGTCACTTTCCGCAAAAATAGAAAGAAAATAAGGAACGGGCGCTTCTTCCTTATGGATGATGTGAAAGACAGCAATATGGTAAATTCTCAACTAGTGATGGGACCGACAAACCTTGATTAGAAACTCACTTGCGTCGTCGTGGATAGACACACACAAGGACTATAGACGCAACATTTGAATTCACAAAAATAATGCGATGTTTACTTATTCACTATGCTTAAATTTTAAAGTCGCTCTATTGTAATTGTGCTATAATTATGAATATGACCGTCGTCTCTTTTCCATAATTGAACCACTTAATGAATGAACATACTAATCTCAACGAAAAAGGCAATACAATAATTTCTCAACCAATGATCAATTGATGTAGGTCTCAATTATAAATTCACTTCCTTCGCCATTCTTGACACGCACAACGACTATAGGTGTAATATTCGCATGCACAAAAATAAACTAATACGTACTTATTCATTGTTAATTAAAATATCATTTTTGTGGATCAATTAATCACTCGCCTATAAAATAACCTCATATTTTTCTCACAATAAATCGAACCGACCTATTACAATATCCAATTGAAATGTGCCCCATCACTCAGTAAGTAAATTTTTATACAATCCCTCAGTAGAGCTAACATTTAAGAAAAGGATGAGGATGAAGAAAGAAACGAAGAAAGAATTGGGAAAGTCAGCTTCCTGGAATCATGGTGTCTGCACCTCTCCCTTCGATATCCGAAACCTAATTAGCACGATTATACCGATCCTTTTCCCACCCTGGGATATACTGCGATATTAAAGCCTTTATGGTTCTGGTGTAAATATTCTTGATGTCCCCTACTCGGAGATCAAACCCATGTACAGCGTATGAGTACACCTTCATTTGGGAAAAAATAGGGGGCATATCGGAAGGATATGCTCCCTCAATACATGGTTCAGTATTGACTTACGAAGTAGAAGCAAGGGGCTGTGAGCACTTCATGAAGACCACCGGCACAGCTGACGAACCGTATGGATCATTATCACTAAAGTTGGAGAGCGCCAATGAGTAATGAGGGAGGGATGAACAATTAATTTTTCGCAGTCCATCGTCAACCATCGTTGATTTTGCCGTCAAATAAACATTTGCTGAGATGGGAATGGTACTAAATTGATTTCACATAATATTGGTCGGCATATAGATATAGAACAATGCGATTATTTTCACAAGCTAGCTTATGTTCATAGTGGCCACATCCTTTTGGGTTGCCTTTCAATTGAAAGTGATATGTCATGAACCTCACCGCAAGATGAAGCGGCAGACAAGTAATTTTTCTATGCACTGCAACTCATCCCCAGTAGCAGAAGAACATACAATATGAAAAGCAAAACACTGAACATGCTTATGGAGCTCAGAGACTTAATCGTCTCTCTATCGTTTGATATGATGCAATGAAAGTTTTTGCTAATTGGTAATGTGATGGAGGCCCATTAATATG
Organism: Eucalyptus leucophloia subsp. euroa; assembly: GCA_017140325.1. Lineage (NCBI taxonomy): Eukaryota > Viridiplantae > Streptophyta > Magnoliopsida > Myrtales > Myrtaceae > Eucalyptus > Eucalyptus leucophloia. The sequence goes on along the minus strand of CM029475.1, from coordinate 21,023,515 downwards.
AATGGAAAGAGCCTGGAGTCCTCGGTCATACAAATGTCTTAGTCAACCAATAAAGCAAAGTCTACTGAAGAAAAAGTGGATATCGCATGGAAATTGCAGCCCTAGTGGTCAAGGTGTCAAAACACGGTGGTGGAATTATTTATGCATAGTTTTCACATTGATTAAAAAAAAAAAAACTTCTCCACAGTTACAGATTGAATCAAAATCACAGTTCCAAGTTGAATCAAAATCCTTTCGAGTGAGGCAATGACATTCTATTTTCTTTTCAAGACTAATATTCCATAAGTGTCCCTTTGTTAAATTGTGTAGACGAAAAGGAAAAAGATCTCATATTTCATCATCTAGGCTTTTTATTTTTGACAAAAAACAGAAATTGATAACAAAAATAGACTATGAACAAGAATATTAACTTGTATAATGTCACCTTTGGGAAAAGTAAAAGGAAAATAAGAAATAAGTGCTTCTTGGATGGTGTAAGACGTTATGAAAGAGAGAAAGCAATACGACAATTTCTAGTGGTGGACTGAGGTGTCTTGACTAGAACCTCACTAACTTCGTCATCACGCAAAGACAAGAGATGCAAATTTCCAAGTCAACCATCAACACAAAGTCTAGTGAAGAAAAAGTGGGTCTCATGTGGAAATTGCAGCCCTTGCAGTCAAGGCGACAAAAACACGATGTTGGAATTATTTATGGTGTGGCTTTCATGTTGATTTGAAAAGAAACTTCTCTGCAGTTTTAAGATTTAATTTTCTTGGCAAATTGACTCTTTAGGAATCAATTTTACTTCAGTAAAAAAAGAATCGATTGGAATGTTATGTACCCTAAATTGAATCAAAATCCTTTCAAGTGAGGCATTGGCATTCAATTTTATTTTCAATTTTATTTTCAAGGCCAATATTCTCACGGTGGTGGGCTCACACGATTATACCTATCCATTTCCCGCATCAGGTCATCATCCGATAAGAAAGTCATCATGGTTATGTTGCAAAAATCCTTGATGTCCTTTACTTGTAAACTTAACCCATAAATAGCGTATGAGTACACCTTCATTTGGGAAATATTAGGTGGCGTATCGGAAGGGTATGCTCCCTCAATACATAGTTCAGTATTGATATACGAAGGATAAGCAACGGGCTATGAGCACTTCACAAAGGCCACCGCAGAGGATGAAGCATTTTGATAGTACGGCTCAAGTTGGTGCTCGCCAATGAGAAACGAGGGAGGGATGAGCAATTACTTTTTTGCAATCCATCGTCAACCACCGTGATTGCGCCCAATACTTTATCCCCGGAATTATTATAATTGTCAATCGACTTCACATGATATTGACCGGCATACAAATATAGAACGGTGCGATTATTTTCACAAGCTAGCTCATACTCAGAGCGGCCGCAGCTTTACGGGTCGCTTTCCAATCGAAAAGGACAGCGTATGTCATGAACATCACACAAGATCAAGCAGCGCACAAGCAATTATTCTTCGCACCGCAACTCATCCCCAGTAGCAGTAGAACATGCACTATGAAAAGCAAAAGACGGAACATGCTCATGGAGCTCAAAGACTTCACCGTCTCTCTATCGTTTGATCTGATGCAATGAAAGTTTTTGCTAATTGGTAAATAAAAGCGTCCGGTCGTCGGTCATACAAATGTCCAAGTCAACCAATAAAGGCAAGTCTGTGAAGAAAAAGTGTGTATCACATGGAAATTGCAACCCTTGCAGTCTAGGTGACAAAACACGGTGTTGGAATTATTTATGCATGGCTTTCACATTGATTAGAAAAGAAACTCCTTTGCAGTTTCCAAATTGACTTTTCTTAGAACCATAAATAAGAATCGATTTGAATGTTTTGTATTCTAAAATGAATCAAAAATCCTTTCGAGTGAGGCATTGGCATTCTAATTTCTTTTCAAGGCTAATATTCCATGAATGTCGCTTATTAAATTGTGAAGACAAAAAGGAAATACATATCTTATTTTATTGTATGAGCTTTTTCATTTTTAACAAAAAACAAAAATTGGTAACAAAAATAGCTTATTGATGGGAATATTAACTTGTATAATGTTGCTTTTGGCAAAAGTTAAAGGAAAATATGGAGTAAGTGCTTCTTGGATGATGGAACAAAAGAAAGAAAGCAATGCAATAATTGCTATCAAGGGACCGACGCACCTAGAAAGCAATACAATAATTGCTATCGAGGGACCGACCCACCTAGAAAGCAATACAATAATTGCTATCGAGGGACCGATGCGCCTTGACTAGTGATATAGCTAGTACAAGTACCTAGAGGGGGGTGAATAGGTATATAAAAGATTTTTTCTCTTGATAATCGCGCAATACTTAGATAGTTGAAGGATTTGCAACAAATGATAATCAATGCAAGACTGAGTAAAGAAAAGAGAGAATTAAACACGCGGTTTATAGTGGTTCGGCTTGATTTAAGCCTACGTCCACTCTTCTGCACTGACAGCCAATTTGGCTGGATTCCACTATGAACAAAGAGATGTTACAGTGTTGATCTTCCTTGATTTCTAGGTGTAGATGATCTACCACACTCGCTCAAGGTATCACCAAGTATAGACACTCTCTGTGTATACAATTTCACTCGATCAGTATCGACTAATAATCAAGATGCTTCAGACTCTGGAATTTCTCTATCGATCACGTGCTTAAACAACCAGAACGTCTTCCTTTTTATACTCCTTTATGCCATCATACCCGTTGGCACTTTCCAAAGGAATTCCTCCAATCAACCCGTTGGACGGAATCAATCAAGAAGATCATTCGAGCTATTAAAGGAACTTGAAGATAGCCCATCAATCCTCGCTCGCCCATACAATCGGGATCTTGGTTTCCAAGAATAGAACATTCGAGAATACTTCGTCGACCATCGGATCTTCAATTGATCTAGATACGAATAAAAGAATCCGTTATATTTATCCAACTAAAAAGATCTTCTCCAGAGTATAGGATTAAATCATCAACCATATACTTCGGTTCGATTTCCTTCGTCACACGGATCGAAAGACTGTCAATGAGAATAGTCCTGAGTCTTGAATCTTGAGTCTTGAATCTTGTGTCTGGTGATCAAAAAGTCTTCAGACTTTAAACTAGACGATCTGCAGATATCCAAACTAGACTGAAGGAAACGTTTTGTCAGCTTCAAAATATTCTGGAAAGATTTCTCCAACAATCTCCCCCTTTTTGATGGTGACAAAACTTTCTTGTAGATTTTGAACCTCTTTGACCTGCAAAAACATTTCTCAAGCAATATGGCTATCTCATAAAGATTAACAAAACAACCAGACTCTGCATCCACAGAAAATTGGTTAGTCTTTCATGAGTAATACCATATAACAACACTTGATATAAATGTAAACAGTCAAGCATCTAAATCACAGCCAATTCAGTCAATTTCAAGTTCACACCCAAGTTCACTCAAGTCATACTAAAAAACAAACACATTCAACCACAAAAATAAATTTTAAAGTCAAAGAAAGTTGGTTGGTTGGTTCAAATTGCTTCTCCCCCTTTTTGTCATCATTAAAAAAGGTGAGAAATGAGTCATGTCTACTTGGGAATGCGCACGATCTGGAAATCTCCCATGGACTGGACTACGCCTTCTAACCTCTTCAAGTCCTCCCTTAGTTGAGCTACCTCCTCTCCTTTGGCATTGGCTTGAAGTTGTAGAGCGAGGTCTTTCATTTTATCCTCCAGGGTAACTGAAGATGCTTGTCCAGCATTCTTCATGGCTTGAATTTCGCAGTCCAGAGCATAGATTTGGCCACGCATTTCCAGAAGAATATCCATAATACGACGAAAATCTGCAGAATTGTCCGTCTGTGTACTTGCATTTGCCCTTTCCGATGGAGTAAATGCAGACGATGGCACTTCTGTATAGTCTTGCAGATTTGGTGTCGACGTATCGTGTCCTTCTTCAGGCATTTGAGAAGCCTGAATTTCTTCCGGGGTCTGCTGGAGATTGTCTTAGACCTTCACTATTGGCAGCATGAGGTGTGGACCTTTCTTGCTCGCCAACTCCCCCTATCTCTAGGACATCAAGAGGGGAAGAGTGATGATCATGCTCTTCTGTGTCTTGATTCTCCTTCTCTCCAGATTCAGCTGCAGACTTTTCTTGCTCTTCTTCTCCTTCTTCTTCAGCTTCTTTCTCCTTCTCTTGCTGCTCTTCTTCTTCTATGTTCTTGTCTTTCTCTTCTTCTTCTCTCTGTTTCTTCTGATGTTCTGTTGATTGTGGAACAGAACGTCTGGTCCTTATCAAGGCAGTGATTGTGAGATCTTCCTCCTCATCTTCATCCTCCAAGATGAGAGTTCTCTTCTTTTTGGATGGGGCACCAATGGCCTCCTTTCCTTTTCTCTTTGAAGCAAACGGAACTAGAGTCTTACTCGGAATTTCTCCATTGCCTTGGAAAGTTCTTTCAGACGCATCTTTGTTAACATCTTCAAACCCACCACCATCTTATCGCACAGTCGAACACAAAGTGAATGTGGCGGTTCAATATTCATGTGTCTAAAGATCTTGGTCACTGCACGGGTAAGGCAATTGTCCCTTGTCTTTCGACATTGCTCGTACATGTGAAAGAGAATAGTGTGAGGGAGAGAGAACTTCTTCCCGAGTTGATTGCGTACATCAATTTTGCTTCGGAATTAGACACATCGCTTTGATGTAGACTTTGGCCTAATGCAATTGATAACAATTTTGTGCAACACAATATTGATAGCACGCATCCTTGAATAGATGATTTTTCCCTCAATATCTCTATCTTCGACAAGGTCCATTGTGGCACGAGCAACTGAGACTTTGACTGGTTGATAACGTCCTCGTTCAACTCCATTTATGTCCGCTAACATGTCCACGTCTAACACATAATCTTGATCTCGAACACTGAATGATATTCTATTCGCATCTATAAAGCTGAGATTTGAATAGAAATATGCAGTCAGTTGTGCATATCCGTCCGTGGTATCAGTGCAAAAACGTTCCAGTTGAAGCAGACTGAACTTCTCCCTCAAGTTCACATTCACAGCATCCACGAAATCGAAATCAACACTCCTAGGGTTTATCACCCCTCGTTTCAGCAGTTTGAAGAACAAATTTTCATGTTCCTTCGATTTAAATAACTCCATCCTCTTTCCCTTCACCTTCGCAGCAACACCTATTCTCGGTTGAAAATCACTGAACATTTTGTCATCGTCGTTCCCATCAGTCGAATTTGGTCCCGACATACGAGGGTCACTGGGAATATTCGCAAGTGCTTCCTCTGCTTTACCTTTGGGAGCAATTCCCAAATCCTCCATTTTCTTCAGAAAGATATACTCATTCCCATAATGCTTATCTTTGAGAAAATCATCCACGTATTTCAACGGAGTCCCAGTACTTTTCAAAGCACGGTAAAGTTTGTAAATATAAGAGGGTTTTTGGACTCTTACAGGATCTGCGTCCTCGATTATCTCTTCCTCCGGATGTTGACCCGCACCTTGTGGGGTAGATGGCGTTGAGTGACGTGGTGGAGAGTGAATCGGGCTCTGTTGCTGACTCGATAATTCTTCCTCTTCGGTGAGATCGAAATGGGTAGGTCCCTCCTTCATCCTCTGTGGTCCCATGTTCGCGATTCTTGAAGACTTCCTCGAAGAAGACATCCTTCTTGTCGCTGAAAGATTCCTTGGCTTGCTTTCCCAAGAAAAGATGACAACTTTCTTGAAGATGAGCACGAAGTAGAAATCGGATTGGAAGGAGAATGCTTTTTAGGGTTTTGAAGATTGAAGGTGAAAAATGTGTATATATAACTCAGTTTTGAAAAGGGAAGTTCAATCGGTATAAGGAAAATGTACGAATACCTCTTTTCGAAATCAATAATTGCCAAAATTAATCCTTTTGAAAAGACAAGTTTTTCGATTTTCACGGAGACTACAAAATAACTGAACGAAAGATCATACCTTTTTGAGTTTAGATAAAATAACAACTTACAGTCTATAGTCATCATCGTCTGAGTCTGAGAGATTTGAGTCTGAGAGATTTAAGTCTGACGGTCATCAACTTTCTGAGTCTGAAGGTTGGTGAGTCTCTAGACTTTAACTTCTTCGAGTTTCAAAATGTTGAGTCTGGAACGGATAAAGTCGAATTGATTTTTCTCCAAAGGCTTTATGAATATATCCGCTAGTTGACTTTTTGAATCAACAAATTGAATCGAAATTTCTCCATTTTGAATATGATCTCTAATGAAGTGATGTCAAATCTCTATATACTTTGCTCTTGAATGAAGAATTGGATTTTTGGTGAGATTGATTGCGCTGGTGTTGTCACATTTGATTTCTGTGCATGAGTCTTCAATCCCAAAGTCTTGGAGCTGTTGTTTTATCCATAGAATTTGTGAACAGCAGCTTCGAAGGGCTACATACTCTGCTTCTGTTGTTGAGAGAGCTACGTGCTTTGTTTCCTTGAAAACCAAGACATTGTCCCGCTTCCAAGCAACCGGCAAGTTCCCAAGTACTCTTTCTATCGACTCGCAGCCGGCTAGATTCGCATCCGAATATCCCGAAAGATTAAAGTCTCCCTTCTTAGGATACCAAAGACCAATGCTTGAAGATGAAGCAACGTATTTAATAATACGTTTTGCAGCACTGAGATGGGATTCTCTAGGATCTGATTGAAACTTAGTCTATCGTACCAAGCTCGAGGTGCTTGTTTTAGACCATACAAGGCCTTTTTCAGTCTGAAGACTGAGTCTGGCTTCTTTGGGTCTTCAAACCCAGGCGGTTGTTCCACACGGGCTCTGATACCAATTGATATAGCTAGTACAAGTACCTAGAGGGGGGTGAATAGGTATATAAAAGATTTTTTCTCTTGATAATCGCGCAATACTTAGATAGTTGAAGGATTTGCAACAAATGATAATCAATGCAAGACGAGTAAAGAAAAGAGAGAATTAAACACGCGGTTTATAGGGGTTCGGCTTGATTTAAGCCTACGTCCACTCTTCGCACCGACAGCCAATTTGGCTGATTCCACTATGAACAAAGAGATGTTACGTTGTTGATCTTCCTTGATTTCTAGGTGTAGATGATCTACCACACTCGCTCAAGGTATCACCAAGTATAGACACTCTGTGTATACAATTTCGCTCGATCGTATCGACTAATAATCAAGATGCTTCGACTGGAATTTCTCTATCGATCACGTGCTTAAACAACCGAACGTCTTCCTTTTTATACTCCTTTATGCCATCATACCCGTTGGCACTTTCCAAAGGAATTCCTCCAATCAACCCGTTGGACGGAATCAATCAAGAAGATCATTCGAGCTATTAAAGGAACTTGAAGATAGCCCATCAATCCTGTTCGCCCATACAATCAGGATCTTGGTTTCCAAGAATAGAACATTCCGAGAATACTTCGTCGACCATCGGATCTTCAATTGATCTAGATACGAATAAAAGAATCCGTTATATTTATCCAACCAAAAAGATCTTCTCCAGAGTATAGGATTAAATCCTCAACCATATACTTCGGTTCTAGATTTCCTTCGTCACTGGATCAAAAAGACTGTCAATGAGAATAGTCTTGAGTCTTGAATCTTGTGTCTGGTGATCAGAAAGTCTTCAGACTTTAAACTAGACGATCTGCGATATCCGTACAGACTCAAGGAAACGCTTTGTCGCTTTAAAATATTCTGGAAAGATTTCTCCAACAACTAGAACCTCGCTAACTTTGTCGTCACCGAAAGACTATAGACGCAAAATTTGATTTCAGAAATATAAAGCGATGTTTATTTATTTACTGTCAACTTTAATAATTCAATCACTCTCCCACAATTGTGCTAGATCTATGAACAATACTATCATCTCTTTCCTATAATAGAACCACTTAATGATTGAACTGATCAATTTCAATAATACTATCATTTTGTCAAATGAAAGAAATGTTGTTGCCCTTCATCATCATCTTCCATATCTGAATGTGTGATATTGAAGGTGTCATGTAAGCTCAAATGAGACTATCGGTCAATTTACTATTGTGAACATAACATCAAAGAGTTTCGCATAGAAATTCTTCTGAGTGAAACAGACACGCCTTCAAATACTTGTCATTAGCACTTACCATATATTTTTCAAGCTAATGCGTACACCTAAGTATAATTGAAGAGACTGAAATGGATTTTCCATATAATACATAAAAGTTTATTTTAACTGACGCATCCAATGACGTTTTAACTGCACATGTTCAATTTTTAGTAGTAATATTATTACTGATTACGTTTTTAGTTTTCTTTTTATTGCATATTACCCTTTCTGGTAAATCAGTTTGTTCTGCGAGCAGTTCCACACGCAATGATACCTTAGTTGCTTTCTATATCATCATTAAATATTCAGCAATGATTAGTCAAATTTTTAAGTAGAAAATCTCTTGGTGAAAGTATCCTATATTATCTCTTGCACGTACGCCAAAAGATTTGGACATAAATTATGCAAATTGATGTATCAACTATTAATTCATTCAGTGCCATAAAATACTATAGAAAAATAATAATCTGTTTCGAAGTGTAGGATCTTTCATTTTTGACAAAACTGAAATTTGTAACTGAAAAGATTAATAACGGCTCTGAAGACTATCGTTGCACGTTACAAGAAAAGAATAAAGGCCATACAATAATTTCTCAACCAGCAATAGATGGACGCGAGCCTCAATTTGAAAGTCACTTGCTTCGTCATTGCCCAACACACACGAAGACTATAGGTGCGATATTCGCTTTCATAAAAATAAAGCAATACGTGCTTTTTCACTAGCAATTGAGAGTATTATTCTTGTAAATCAATCACTCACTCTCCTGTAAAACAACCCAATCTCTTTCCCGCGATAAAACCAAATGAACCGACAGATCTCAACAATTACATCGTTTTATCGAACAAAAGATGCTGTTACCTGCTTCATAATCACTTTCCATCTTCGAATCTGTGGGTATTGCAAGTGTCATGTAAGCTCAAATGGGGCTACAAGGAAGAGTGCTGCCATTTTCATTCTCTGTTGATAGCTGCTTGAATCTGCTCAAGACTCCTCCCTTTCATTTCAGGGACCACCGTGATCACGAACACCATCCCTGCGGCGTTAATCACCGCATAAAGAAGGAAGGTAGCTGTGAAGCAAGCGAGCAGAGTTATTTGTTTTCGACAAGTTTTTCAGAAGCATATTCTGACATTTTTCTCATGGGAAGAATGCTTTGGTATGTACTACCTGTCTGTTAATCATTCTGCAAAAAGACCCACTTAACTTTTTTCTTTTTTAAATGACATGTTGGCTCAATATTCGTGATATTCGAATGTAAGCAGAAGTTGTTGTAAACGCGTTGATTGAAATAAATGGTCTGAATATGCATTCGAGAGCATGAAAAACGGAGTGACAGACACCTCCAGCTCCAAATAGGATTGAAATGTTCAGGAAAAGCTGAGTCTCAAGTCTGTAGTTTAGTCGAATTTGCGCAACAACTCATGTTCCAATGTGACAAAATGTTTATTGAGCTCCTGCCAGAGTAACAGTTCAAAGAGTGTTTTCAGCAGTCGTACCGTCGGAGCTCCAGCTCATTAAGTAGTTGAAACTGTAGGAAACTGCCCAAGCGCCGAACCAGTTCACTAGTGTTGCGAAACCTCCAGCTACTCCTTTGATATTAATGGGGAAAATCTGAACACCAGCACACATTACATGATTGGCCAAAGAATTTTGAAACTCTTGTACTAATAATACCAGTTACGAAAACATCCCTTTAATTTGATAAGCATGAAACTTCGGGGGATGTTTACGATTACCTCGGACATCACAACCCAAGGAACCGCGCCCATTCCAGCTGAAAATGCTGCTATGTATAGCTGAGCATTTGAAAAAACAGAACAGAAAAATTTATAGTAGGGAGTTGTTGCGGGGGCCAACTGGATAGAGCCAGAAAGAGATCAAGGCAGGTGAGATTATTACCAGAATGCCGGTGACGGCAAGTATTGGGACAGCATCAGCTGCCAGATCATGAACCTGGCTTGGAAGATTCTAAAAAAATTACTGGTTGACAAGCATTGCAAAGCAGAAGGAAGATACTAGGACTGATAGTAATTACCTTTAGAAAGAATGAAATGGCAGTTACTATGCATCCCAGGACCAATCCTGTCCCCGAGATCTGCGATTGAGAGAGAGAGAGAGAGACAGACAGAGAGAGAGAGAGAAGGTTATGGTTCAAGTTGCAGAACTTGCGAAAGGGGCAGGACCAGAAAAGCTTTGTTACTATAGACATGATTTCTTAGCTTTCATCTATTTTACCAAGAGAAGGGGCTTTCTTCCAGCTCTCTCGACCAGTGCAGCGCCAATAGACGTGACAATAACCTGCAAAAATTTACTCTTTAAGCGTGGCGAGTATAAAACTAGATCCCCAGCAAAGAGGAAAGGACGAGAATTACAGACCTGGAGGATTGCATAAGTTATGGTTCCAACACTGGAGGAGAAACCTGAGGAGATTGTACAAATGCAATTATATAAATTGGAACCCCTGCTTTGCTTTTTATTTAGCTTTTCGTTCTGGAATCTTAAAATGCAAAGCGTACTTTCATTTTTGTGGTGCCCAAGAGCTTCTTGATATGAACCGCATACCTGCTTCCTAAAAAATATTGCTTGTATAGAAACAGACGCCATTTATCCCTCCAAACTGCTGGACGACCATCAATCCAGCACCAATCTGGCCAAAATTTAACAATTTTGTCAGCAAAAAGAACAACAATGGGAAATATCACCAAAAGTACAACTACTGCATATTCCCGATCCACAGGGCATTTCAAGAAAGCAACGAAGGAGGGACTTTATTGGATACATAGCAGTAAATACAGAGAGAAGATTACGATGACAGAGCTCAGATATCTTCTCTGAAATAAATCAAGAATGCTGGCTTTCAGGAGCAGTTGAAGAGTTTCAATGTAGTCCTGTCAAGAAAAACAAATTCGATCATTCTGTCAGCTATTCATACTTATAAAGTTGAGGCACTAGGATGAAACGAGTATAGACTTAAAGCCTTTTACTTGTATTTCAGCAGCCTCTTCAGAAATGTCTGCATCCTTTCCACGGAGTTTCTGCAGCGCTGCTCCAAACTTCTTTTCGCGGCTTGTTTTCGCCTGCATTTGGCAGAATTCTAAAATTCTTTCCAACACTAAAATCCCTCTCTTCCAACAATTCAGATAAGAAGAGTCTGGTGTTCATCTTGATTTGATACCAGCCATCTAGGAGACTCTGGAATGAAAAACAGGCCGAACAGTAGGACTGCACAGGGGATTAGACCTGCATAAACTGCAGATGTTCAAGGTAGTTTCAGACTTGGACTTTTCTATACAACATTGGCACTAAACTTGAATTATGCTACTTTTTCCGTTTTACCAATTAATGCCAAAACCCTCCAAGCTAATACTGTCCCGATAATGAAGGAAACGGACACTCCAGCAACGATCATAAGCTGTGGAGAGAAGAGAACATGTTAGGCCCAGTAGGTTCTGTAGGATGTACATATATACACCATCTTGCACTTGCAAGAGGGCAAAATTTGCTACAAGCTAAGGCCTTTCGCCAATAGCTCCATGCTTGCAATTTTAACCAAGAATGTTCATACAAAATCTTTGCCTGATTGACAGCAATCAAAGCTCCACGGAGATTTTTGGGTGTAATTTCAGCTATAAATATCGGTACCTGAACATAAATTAGAAAAAGATTAACCAATCTAAACCGAAGAGAGAGCCTCATGTTGTCACTGTAAATCGAGTCCAGCATGTTGTCGTACAACAACTTGCTACATCAAATTTGTGTGGTACGAAGTGAGGAATTACCACATAGGAAAAGACTCCCATTCCATATCCTGTGGCCAATCTTCCGATATCCAGAGCCAGTGCTCCCTAATTTACTCAAAATTAAACAGAACAGAGAGTTGATGAGACTTGAAGTTCTTATGCAACTAATCGATCTTCATTTATGATAAGGCTTGTAAATAGGATATGGACACACCTCAGCAAAGTAAATAGCAAGCCATCCTGCTACACAAAGAGCGCTCGCTATTCTCATTGTCTGCATTTTGAGGCAAATGTTTTTGCTGTCACATCCTCCGTCCACGATATGACTAAATCCCAAAGCTAAAACTCTCAAAGAGTCTTGAACAACACTGTTCTGTTTTACATTGTGAAAGACGCACTCATTTGCTGCTTACCCATTTACGGCCAACAAAATCAGCTATTGGTCCTCCGGTAATTGCACCAATCATTGCACCGAATGTCAGTATGGATCCAAAGACTGAATACTGTTGAAAGACATAAAGAGTAACTGCAAATCAGCTTGAGTTCAGTGAGAGCAAGAACTTCAGTTACCATCTAGCTAACGATGCTATAAGTCACCGAATGTCTGAGAATCTCAGTGGAAAGCTATTCTGAACAAACCTATTACTTCGATCAGAAACCTGAATGATATGCAGTCACAATTTTCAGCTGACGATACCCAATCTAAATCTCCCCATTTTTTGGTTTTCTTGTCCTGAGGTGTCCAACAATGGAACTCGATGCGAAAATTCGGTATACATTTCACTCGTACAATGCAGAAATAATAAGATGTTTAGGGAAAGAAGTATCTCTACCTCAAAGCCAACATCCTTTTATTTGAGAGAGTCTTGTTTATAAAGTTTTTGATCATATAACTCGTCCATATTATGGACCCATAATATGAGCAGATCGTTACTTTGATTTCTTGTATATGGGCGCCTTCAGTGACAAGTCCGATAGTGAATCGAAGCAATGAACAAAGACAACGCAACATGTGCTTCTCAACACTCGCAGGTAAATTCGACATACCTCAGCTGTAGAGAGACTAAGTTCCTCCACTATAGCATCCTGAGTTGGTGATGAATAACCTGCCTGAAAATCCAATGAAACAATTTCTCATTAGATTCAATTAATCACATCCTTTTCATTTTAACCATTACTATTGGACCTGGACTTTTCAAAAAGAAATTGCATTTCCTACTTACGCAGGTCCCGAATTCATAGGAACCGCAAACCGCAATGAATGTGGTGAAATAGACCATCCATGGACGACCCTTATCGGTTCCTTCATCTTTGCCAGCTCGGTCCTTCTCTTGCGGCACAAGGAGCCGCTCTCTTACTCCTTCTCTGTCCCTAGTTTCTTGATTCTCAATGTCCTCGTTAATCGCCATGCTAGTTCGCCTTACAAAAATGCTCCTTCGTTCTCTATCTGACTACGTACAAGGAACTAGCAAATCTATAAGCTCCAGAGAAGATAAGTTCTCTTTCCAACGTGGCTAGTCTGCTTGCTTTATATGGTTGAGTCGAAATGAGAAACCCCAAGTGCTAATACGGAAACCCTATCTCCGACTGGTTTATACTCGCGGTTTCTAGGAATTCCTCGCTGACCTCAGTCTTGCAAACTGCTTTCTAGGAATTCCTCACCCACGAACAGACACTTTGTATGCCCAACAAAAGAAACAAAGAAAAGATTTGCATATATTTTGAGAAAGAAAATCTAGATATTTTGATTTTGCGTGTATGGATGAAACAACATCTTTTATTTAATTTGAGAGATTTTTGTTCTTATCTTATTAATCAACATCTTTGTTAGTGAATACAACATATTATTACAATTTTCTTTTTTCTTGAACAGAAAAAAAGAGCTTGGGCTCGAAACCAAAGATGGTATTGCTTTTTATGTAATATAGATTATAAATTCTTTATTTTAAGGGAGGGCAGGGGTGAATCACCTATAATTAATTTTTTACCCCTAGATATCAACATGGAGTACATAAAACAACTACTTGCCCCCTCTAGACTTTTGTGGTTCTGCACAGCGTATATAAATCAATTCAATTTGTTTATGGCAACATGGAATATTCTCTGAGCAACGAACTGTTGCTTTGACCTCACTTCCTCCTTCCTCCTCCTTCCCTCGCTTGGACGTTAGCTTCAGGGCAAAACAGAGAGCGGGTCGCTGGCCGAAGGACGCAAGGACGCGAGGCTGCGCCCGACGTTCGCCCACGAATGTCGTGCGGTACGAAGCCAGCTGGTCTCGTCCTTGAAGAAAGGCACATAAACGAGATAAATGGGAGAGAAAGGCGGCAAAGGGAAGGGGGAGTCTCTCCGGTCTTTTTGGGTTTGTTCGGCCGAGGTAGAGCAACCGAGAGAGACAGAGAGAGAGAGAGAGAGAGAGAGAGAGAGAGAGAGAGAGCTAGAGCTAGTGAGAGTGAGAAGGTGAGCTCGAGAGAGAGAGAAGGAGCGAGCCAGAGAAGAGAGGGAGCTCGAGGGTGGCTGCTTCTGGAAGGGTGCGGCTGAAAACCAAGGAGACGCTAGAGCCGCTCGAGAGGGGAGACCGAGAAGGTGGATAGCGAGGGAGAGCGGGAGAGAGAGGCGACTGTGTTCTCTCTCGAGTTCTTCGGGGAGGCTGGAGACAGCGAGCGCAACAGAGAGAGTGAGATCCGAGAGAGTGAGCAAAGGGTGAAGCGTAGAGAGAACCGAGAGTGAGCGGAGGGATGGACTGAGAGAAAGCAGAGACCCGGGAGCCGAACTTCGTTCTCGGACAAGCGTTATGCAGCCATCCCCAACATAAACCGGCGATCTCCAGCCAACACCCTCGAGCACGTGGTGAGTTTTCTTTGGGTTCGATCCAATTTTATCTCGATGATCCTGGCTCGGTGCAACGTCGAGGCGGCCGACCATAGCTCGTTTCGCTTCAGGCTCACCTTCTCGCCGTCGTCGCCGAGCCGGGTAGGGATATTGGTGGTCAAAACTTCTCTCTGGGAACTCCGCTTCGTTTTATTTAAGACGGAACCGAAACAATAGCTAGGTCTCGTTTTCCCTAGTCCACCAGCATGCTCGATTTGAACGAGCCGTCCCTTTTGTCAAGTTTGAGTCGTCACTTGCTGCTTTCTTTTGAGTAAATGACTTGGAGTGCTGCCATTTTCATTCTCTGTTGATGGCTGCTTGAATATGCTCAAGACTCCTCCCTTTCGTTTCAGGAACACACCCTTTAAATTCCCCCTGGAGTTTCTGCATGAAAATTGATTATTCACTGGTTTAATAGCATGCGAGTAATGACTGGACTTTATCTATTTAGATATGGTGGCGACTTTTGACTAGTTATGCACTGTTCAGAATGCCAGATTCATTTGTAGAGGTTTCTAGAGGAAGGATTTTGTTTACCATTTTTCTAAATTATACAGCAGGTATTTATAATTTGCATTTCTAAAATGTAATTTCCTTTCAATTTCCAGAGAGAAGGATCACATTGTTTCTTGGTGCAACTTGGCAGAAGTTTCTATCTATGCTCGTGTGGCACCTATATTGATTTTTTGACAGTCCTCCTAACGGTTTACTTGGTGACACCCAATCACATATCGTTTGGCTACATTTTGCTCCTCCTATGTTGGATCATAGGAAGACAACTCTTTGAAAGGAAGAGAAGACACCGTTGGTTTCCATTGAAAGTATATGCAATCACTGTGTTTATCTTAATATACAGCTTGAGCAATTTCTCCGCCTTTGAGATGTGGTTGTCAGGATTGATTGATCTTCATTTTTACTTGGCCTACAACTCAGAAGCTTTGCTATTTGCAGAATATTTGGCAGTCTAATGCAATATGGATTGTGATGCAGCTTTACAGCTACGAGAGGAGACAGAGCAAGTATATCCAGTCTGATGACTCCAAACTTATGGAATTTGGAGTACTTGGATTTATGGAGAGCTTCCTCATTTGGCACAGCGACAAGATAGTGTGTGTAGCAAAGTTCTATGCATCATTGTCACCAATTAGTCTCTGCTCGGTCTTGTCATTTGTTCCCTTTCACCTAAAGCATCTTGAATCCCATCAAAGTTATTCCTTCTTCATACAGGAATTCTGGTGATGACAGAATATCTCTTTCAGATGTGGGGTGCCCAGGCAGGAATGTTTCCTGGACAAAATGACTTTAGTTTAGCAAAGTTCTTGGGTTTTGAGTTATTTCAGTCAGGCTTTTGGGGTCTAGAATTGGGTTTAAGGGGGAAAAGTGTTGGTGATATCTGCTTGTATCCTTCAATACAATGTCTTCCGTTTGGTTGCAAAAATTACCAACTCACATTTTGAGCAAATATTACACCAAAGAACCTTGCCCTCTGTTTGTATCAGCAGCAGAAGTGTTTAGGGATTTTTCTAATTCAAACGGGGAAAGCAAACCACCTGCAGATTCTCTTGCAATTCCTTGTGAAGCAGAGGCCGTGAGAAACAATTTGTCTTCCTCAGCCTCTGGTTTTTGTCAAGCATCAAATAATGTACCCAAAGCTGGAGGCTCTGGGGGTGGCAGTGCTAGAAATATTCCTTTGGATATATTTGGGGAAGCACCAACAAAAGCCAGAAATGGAACAAGAAAAGGATTATCACCATGAGAAGGGAGAGATTTGAAACGCAGAAGACAATCTTCATAGTCTATATAAATTTTTGGATAGAGAACATGTTTAATCTCTTTGGCCTCGAAATAAACACGGTGGCCTTGCTCCTTGCCTCCTTTGCTTTGTTAAATGCCATTCCAATGCTATATATTGCACTTCTTGCTGCCTGCATACTTCTAAATCGCAATGTCATTCGGAAATTATGGCCAGCACTTGTCTTTTTGCTTGCTTCCGTTCTCGTCCTACAATACTTTGTCATTTGGAAGAGCACACCATCTGCCAATACACAAACATCAAGCAAGGCTGAGTCTGTATTTCCTTTCGAATTTTATGATTCTCCTGCCAGTATGAATGCTGAAAGTCTTCATGTGATGAATTCAGCTGATCATTCATTTGAGTTTTCCCATTGCGAGATCACTGAGGCTGAGAAGGATGGTGGAGGTTCTTTATATGATTCAGATAAGAAAGAGAAGGTAAGCATGTGATATCTATGACTTTGCCTTTGACTGTCTACTCATGCTATTTTCAGTTCTCTGTGACATCTAAATTCTATTGACCCCTCTTTGCAACAGGTTATATTTGTTGATGCAGATCAGGTGGTGCGAGCAGACATGGGAGAACTTTATGACATGGATCTGAAAGGAAGACTGCTTGCATATACTCCTTTTTGTGACAACAACAAGGAGATGGATGGATATTGCTTTTGGAGACAAGTACATATTGAATCAATTTATTCTTGTGTTCTATTTCAAGCAATAGAATGCCTTTGCCTTTTCCGATCAATCTATTCGTGTTTTATTACAAGCAATAGAAGGCTCTTGCCCTTTCAGATCATTACTGTCTACATCCCTAAGTAAGCTCTTTTATTTTCTCACAAAAACAGGGTTTCTGGAAGGAGCACTTACGCGGAAGACCATATCATATGATTTAGATTTTTTAGACGGTTCCATTCTGTTTTGGCGCCATTGGTATCATATATGGGTTTTAATTATGATATCGTTCTGCAGTGCACTGTACGTTGTTGATTTGGAGAAATTTCGAGAGACTGGGCAGGAGATAACCTGAGAGTGTTCTATGAATCTCTCAGCAAGGATCCAAACAGTCTGTCCAATCTTGATCAGGTCAGTTCTTGGATAATAAACTGCAAATTCTTCAGCATGAGATATTCTTTGCAAGCTTATAGCTGTGACTTTCTAAAAAGATTCTCGCAAGGTGTTAATTTGTAAAAGCACTGCTTAAATATCCGTGAGCATAAACATAGCAGTTGTTTGTCTAAGTGCCCTCTCTCATGCTTCAGGACCTCCCGAATTATGCTCAGCACACCGTGCCTATCTTCTCATTACCCCAAGAATGGTTGTGGTGTGAGTCGTGGTGTGGTACAGCCACTAAATCCAAGGCAAAGACCATTGATCTTTGCAACAATCCTATGACGAAGGAAACCAAGCTTCAGGTAAGTTCATTAGGTTGGGTTCTTTTCCTACTGCCAAAATGATTCGTATAGTTGTGATGTAATTTTGTTTTTGTTGTCCTCTCAGGGTGCGAAGAGAATAGTTTCTGAATGGCCTGATCTTCACTTAGAGGCAAGAACGTTTACTGCGAAAATTCTCAGAGATGAATCTGAGCTTCAAGAAGCAGTGGCTTCAGGTAAGTCGCAGGGTTCACAGGGTGATGAGTCATCGGTAGAGGAGCTTGGCCTTGAATCCAAGTCAGAGCTGTAAGGCACGGTTTCATTCAGCCATGACATGATTGATCCCAAAGTGTAATCCTGATCGAGGATGGAAGGGTAACTATCAGCAAAGAACGTTTTGGAGTTGCATCAACTAAGCAAAAACAAGTGGTTATGGTGTACGTATGCTGTCGAGATTGGGGATGGAGATGCACACCATCAAGAAAATGAGGTCATGGGGAGGCTGTGAGAAAGGCAAGGTAGCGCCGGTAGAGATTTAAAATTTTCTCGAGAATTTTAGAGAGAAGCGAGCTATTCATTTTGCTTAGTTTTTGTTAATTGGCCGGGTAATCTTATTTTAATTGGGCTATTTGCAAATGCGTGAAATAATGCGCTTGATTGTGGAATTTCTTCCTCGATGATAAAATCACAGGTGAAAAGTCAATGTTTCGATTTTGTTAGAATGCCCTAGTACACACACTTGGTTATGTAGTCAAACAGGGAAAACTTGTAAATTTTTTTGATGGATGAACTTTTTATCGTGATGCTTTCGGAGACTACCGAAAGTTTCGTACTAGCCATAAGTGCTATGTTCGATTATTTTAATGGAGGCATGGAGTGGGCCTGTGTGTTTTGCTTAAACCTGATCTCGGGTCTCGGCCCGGCCTAGTTTAATGAACTCAACCGGTCATTGCCCCTCGTGCCTTAAAATGTCCACACCTTGCAGCGCTGGACGTTTGGGCCTTCCTCTACCCACTTCTTAGGCGTTTGTCGTATGGCCTGGCCCATTATTTGGCCTAATACTTATCGGTCCGGCCCATTATTGGGCTTAACTTGGGTCCTCTTATCCTTTGATGCCGATGTCACCGCCTTCGGATCTCTACCCTCGGAGCCAAACTGATATCTCTGAAAACTCGGCGCGAATCCGAGCCTCGCGCCACGAGTTCCTCGATCAGCAGCTGCTCCGTCTTCTAGGGTTCGAGAGGGTCCAGAGGAGGTAGAGATCGAGAGAGAACGAAATCGATCCCCCCTCGTGATTTCCAACCGCCGGCGCTCAATCTCCAATCTCCCGCTGATGGAGGAAAACCCTATTGGGAATAACGGATCCCCGAAAAACGGATTTGGCACTAAATCGAACCCCTAAATCAATGCGGAAGACGAAGCCCGGGAAAACACGTATCACCGATCGTAAAGTACACCACGGATTTGAGCGTACCTTGTTAGCCATAGATTAAACACCAATGCTGAAGATTGAGGAAGAAATTCTGATTCGATGATGTCAATTTGCCTTGAAAAGGGAAACGGTGTTGCCTTGAGCGTTTTGGAAGAAAAGAGAGGGTTTTTCTTTTCTTTTTCTTGGAGGGAGAGAGGGAGAGGAACGTACGTACGTTCTGATTTCCCAAGAGTTGTATTCTCTCTCTCTCTCTCCTCCCTTTTATACCTTCTCCCATTCACAGGCCCTATTCCCGTGGGCCGGGCCTTTTTGGGCCCAACTTGAGCGGATGGGCCTTAAGCCCATCTCATAAATCCATCATCTCCCACTCGTACATGGTGGTCCAAAACCAACATGGGCGGACGGCCCTACTCAACCCCATCGAGAGAAAAATCCATCATAGACTCTCACTTAACATGGTGGGCGAAACGGAATCCTCTTTTCCTCTCTTCAACATTCATACCGGTGAATAATCGTGCGGCCAAGCATACTTTGAGAGCTCGTTGCCATACATCTGTTAGGAATGTATAGTAGCTCATAATGGACATCACACTCCGAGTAGATTTAGTATGCGGTCTTAGATCGATCGATCACATTTATATCTCTCTTGATCTCTTTCAAACAATGATATATATATATATATATATATATATATATATATATTGTATTCACAATTATGATTATCACAAAGACAATCATAATTGGTTAACCGGTGAATACAAAATTACAATGTGATTCTCCAAAATCGATATTCCTCTTTCCTTCAAACTCTCAATTTCTGTCCAACTTGCTTTTCTAGAAATGCCTCATTAGATCGAATCACTCATGACCATTGGCAACATCCTAAGATAGCAAACACTAAATAGAAATCTTGAGAATAAGTAAGGGCGCGCATGACAAAATTTCTATTCCAGAAATTGATTTCTGGCCAGAAATTGATTTCTTGATTTCTATTCCCCGGACAAGTTTCTGAGCAAAGAAACCCGTTTGATAATGACTCAAAATTTCTATTTCTGGAACAAAAATCCGTTTGATAACAGCATAAAATTTTAATTTCTAGGAATAGAAATTGATTAGATGACAACATAGGAAATCCTCAAATACAAAATAATAGTCGAAATAATACTAAAACAACATAGGAAATCCTCAAATACAAAATAATAGTCGAAATAATACTAATACATTACAAAAGTTGAAAATACAATTTCATGGAATTTCCTATTACATGTGTTTACGTTTAACATATTACGTAATATTTTCTTTCGAAAAATAAACGACGTGGCAAAAAACAAAAATCAATTGAAGTTCAATTGTAGTGAATATGTCGTTATGTTTTTGCCGAAATTGATTTCACATTAATCAAATAAGTCTAATGATAGCCATGATTATAATAGTCTAATCTCCTAAAAAAAATCCTAACTTCAAGTCTAATTCCAATTTCTTTCCAAATTTTGTTAAAAAAATCCTCACCATGTTCAAAAATCGTCACCAATTTTTTCAAAATTATCAACACTAGGATTATTTAAAAATTTATTATCAAAATTTGTATTTTCATTAACACTCTTACAAGAACAACAGATTCCTTATTAGATCTATTTTCCTTATAAAAGAAAAATCGGATGAAACCCTAATGATTTGACCCCTTTTACCGTCTCAATATGAAGTTTATGAATAAAAAAAATAGTTAGCTAGATAGAGCCGTTGTCTAGCGTACTACGGAAGAGTAGATGAAGAAAGACTCGTTAGATATGAATGTGGCAAGTTGACTATTACCATGTGTGAAATCTCTTGCGTGCAACAAATGAAGCCTTGTCCATTCAATTCCCACCATTTGGCCCAATGGTTAAGATTTTCAATCAATATTGATTGAAATGATTATATTAAAAAATTATTAAAATATTTTGGACTAAATTAACTATTTCTATTTCTATTTCTATTTCAATATTAGTGATCTAAAATATTTTGGACTAAATTGAAAAGTTAAGAAAAAAAATTTCTATTTCTGTTTTCAAACGAGAAGCTAAAAATTTCAGCTTCGATTTCTTCGATTTCTCTATTTCGGAATAGAAATCTGTTTCAGAAATAGAGAAATCAGATTGCGTTACCAAACGGATTTACTGTTTCCAAACCTGTTCCGGGGAACAGAGAAACAGAGAAATCGAGAAACAGAAATTTTATCATGCGCACCCTAAGAGTCATGAGGGGACTAAGAAATTGAGGAACTCTCTTCCTTAAGAGTCTCACACGACATAAAAGTTGAGATCAAACTTTTGCCACTCTTATTGGTCGTCTCATGCATACGTAGTATGAAATACGTATTACGGTATTAACTCCTTTCCCATGGAGCGTATGTCTATACCTTTCAATACCGTACATATGATAGTTCAGACATACCCAATGTCTAACTTGAGTTTACGAATCTACTCATTCACAAAATTCATCAGAACTCACATTTGGTAAAATATGTGGGGTATTTTACTTTCGGACATAGTAAGTATTATATCCTCATCTTAACACTTAGTTAAGGCGACATACGTGTTTTAAGCTTGAGCTCTCGATTATCACATAGATAATAAGTTTTAAAACAGTCTCATCTCTATTTATCACACAGTAAATAGAGGCGATTACCCGTGTGAGTGGGCTAATCTTATATTTGTCCGACATACTTCTCAACTTAAAGTAATGCACTAAGCATTAAGATGCATAAAGATCAAATAAATATTCATAGGCATTAATGATGAAAACACAAATTCATCAAATGTGAACACTTATGGAAAATACAATATTTAGTACATCAGCCTCTACGCAATTCTAGAGATTTCATATGGCCACAAAACACATCTCTAGGTATTGGCTTTATCATAGGATCTGCTACCATTCTATGCGTAGTATGTACTCTAAGTTCACATCTTTTTGTGCAACCATATCCTTAACAAGATTATACTTGGTATCTATATGTTTGGTCTTGCCATGATATTTTGGATCTTTGGTATACGCTTTTTGCTGCTTGGCTATTATAGTTAACCAACAACAAATCTGCAGCACTTCCAATAACACTTAAATGATCCAAAAAAACACTTTCTTACACTGCTGCTGATAATACCACGAACTCAACTTACATCGTGGACAAGGCTATACACTTTTGTTTCTAACTGTTCCAACATATGGTGCCATTATTCGGTAAGAAAACAAACCTAGAGATAGATTTTCTTTCATCTAAATCTCCTCCCCAATCAATATCACAATAGCCTTTGAGTTACAGATCCTTTCCTTAATAATTCAACGTATAATCAGCAGTCCCCTTTAGATACCTTAGTATTCTCTTAACGGCTTAATGTGCTTGACCTGGATTAGATTGGTATCTGCTCACCATTCCGACTGCAAAGCATATGTCGGGTGTTGTACACATCATAGCATACATCAAACTCCCAACAGCACTAGCATAAGGAACATGTTTCATTTGTTCATTCTCTTGTGGAGTCCCTAGACACGGTTTATGGCTCAATCATTCACCTTTTGCAATAGGAGTGTCTATGGGTTTACAATCCCATATCCTTCAACTCAAAGTTAGAAGACAACCATCTCTTGACAGTATTAACCAACTCAATATTGCTTCCGGCAATTAATATATCATCAACATATAATGATATGATCACAAATTGATCATTGGATCTTTTGATATATACACAATGATCCCCATCTATCATTGTAAACTCATATGCCATTATGGCACTATGAAAAATATATATACCATTATCTCGATGACTGCTTACGGCCATATATCGACCTCAAAAATCAATACACCTTTTCTTCTTGGCCTTTCATTATGAAACCAACAAGTTGTTCCATATATTTCTTCCTTTAATTCTCCATTGAGGAAAGCAGTCTTTACATCCATTTGATGTAACTCAAGATCCATACTTGCAATTATTGCCAGAATAATGCTAATCAAGGTAAATCTCACTACAGGAGAAAATGTATCTTGATAATCAATTCCTTCCTGTTGATTATACCTCTTCGCCACAAGGCGAGCCTTATGCCTTTCTATTGAGCCATCAGCCTTTCGCTTTATTTTGAGAACCTACTTGTTCCCAATAGCTTTGTGTCCTTTTGGAAGATTAACCAGTTCCCAGACTTGGTTTAATTTCATTGACTCCATTTCCTCTTTCATTGCATGAATCAATTTTTCTTTATTAGGGCAATTCAGAGCCTCATTAATATTTCTTGGCTCATCCTCATCTTGTGGAGCAACCATAAAAGTTTCCCTTTCAATGTCAAAACATCGACGGGGAATACTTTGGCGACTTGTTCACCATATGAGAGATTGTACACTTAGCACATCATTCCCCATCATGCTCCCACTTGGATTAGGTAATGATGATGTTGTCACATCAGGTGGTTGCAATTGAGAATGAGTTGAATTCAATTAATCACATCTCATATTACTCCCACTTGGACGAACTCCACTGACATCATTATCTTGATCCAAGGTTTCAAATAGGGAGTAATTTTCCCTTATTTCGCCCCTTTTAGAAAATTTATCCACTAAGGATGTGACATCCCGTGATTCAAATTCAGTTATACTCCCACTTTCCTGCTCACTTATGAACACATACCATTTTGAGTATTTGCAGTATCTCATGAAAATACTCTTATTTTCTTTCGGGACCCAATTTCCCAAACTTGTGAGAGGACTCATGAGCATAGGCACACAACCCCATGGCTTAAGAAAACTTAAGTCCGATTTTCTAACTGTCCATAACTCATATGAAGTGGAAATAACTGATTTAGAAGGCACCCGGTTAAGTATATAGGCAGCAGTTAACAACACATCACTCCAAAAAGTGATAGGTAAGTTAGCATGCGCCATCATGGACCTAACCATTCCAGTAGGGTTCTGTTTCTTCTCTCCGCAACACCATTTTGTTGAGGAGTATATGGAGTAGACAGCTATCTTTCTATTCCTTTTTCATCACATAATTTTCTGAACTTATTAGATAAATATTCTCAACCTCGATCGGATCTTAATACCTTTATTTTCTTGTCTAATTGATTTTCTGCCAGGTTCATAAACCTTCTGAAACAATTTATGCTTCAAATTCATGAGAAATCAAATAGACATATCCGATTCGAGTATAATCATCTATAAAAATTGATGAAATAAACAGCCCATTGCCTTCCTCTCACATTCATTGAACCACAGACGCCCAAATGGATTAAATGCAGAGAAAATTCAGCTCTTTTACCTTTTCCAAATGGTTTCCTTGTCATTTTCCCTATTAGGCAATGCTCACATATAGACAAATCGACTTTTTCAATATTGCCCAACAAGCCATTTTTGGCTAGTCTTTTTATATGTTGTTGGCCTATATGACCAAGTCTAGCATGCCACCATATTCACATCATTATCATATAAGGTAGAAGACGTAAAACAAGGGAATAACATATTGACATCATCACAGTCAACATTTAGTATAATAAAACCATTCAGTAAGTGACCACAACCATAGTAGTTTGTATCTAAACACAAATCTACACATTTATTATGGAAGTTCATACCAAAATCAAGCTTAACCAACACTAAGACAGACACTAAATTTCGACGAATCTCCAGAGCATATAGAACATCAAGATGCGTCCACCTTGCATGTTCAATTGGCAGGTGCCAATCCCTTTAACTTCAGCTCTGGAGTTATTTCCAATATAGATCCACTTAGTTCCAGTTGGTATCGTCGGAATTCCATGAAGGATCCTCTATCCTTCGCTACATGGTCTATTGCTCCTGAATCTACAGTCCACAAAGGATTAGACTCAGTCAAGAATACAGAACTCAACACAAAAGTAAAGTTCTGAAAAGTACAAGGGGTGTTTACTTTCTTTGGCTCACAACAGTTGCGAGCATAGTGACCCTTCTTGTCACAATTGTAACATTTCACCCATGACATTTTCTTCACTTGATGACGTTTTCCTCTCTTGTGTTGGTTAATTCTTGATTTCTTGCAATAAGGACTTGATCATTTGCATTCCCACATATTGAACGAATCAATACGTTTGCATTTAGAGCACAAAGCCCTTTCTGAGCTAGAACCAGCATTGAAAGTATCTATTTTCGGCTCAAATACCATTAGGCGGTTCACTACTAGCTCAAGGTGGCGCATGGCATCCTTAAGATCTTCCATAACATGGTCAAGAGCTTCTAGTGCTTCTTGCTTTTCCAGCACATATTGAATCTTCTTATTCAATATTTCACAATTGTCACCGTTCATATCAGCAATCACGTTCTTAGTTGCTGAAACCATCGATCTGAACACATCATATATACATGCACGAATAATTAATGCCTATCATTTCTGCATCCCTATTTGCATAGACCCATCATATTAATGAATAATTTCAAGTAAGGCTTTAGAATCAAAAGGTCTCTATGTTTCCAATCATCCTCCAAAAATCCTAACTCAAAATTACTATTAATATAATTGTCTTATGCAAATAAATTCTATGAAGTTACATTAAACTTCTATTACTACCCACAGCTAATTACCCACAGCAACCAGCAATAGCAGAAAGCATATAAAATCTTAACATCCAATAAAATAACAATGCTTTCACATGATACAACTAACATATCGGTTGCTATATCAACAACAATCAGGTAGTAAACATTACATAATTAATCAAAGAAATAAATAGGGAATGTCCCTTATAATCTATCAGCCATAATATCTGAGAAATTTGAAGGCACATTAGCTAACCATGGAAAAATTTTTGGAGAGCATTCATGTCGCCTCCAAGGCGCATTCACTCGGCACCATGTGGCGCTCAATCTAAGGGTTGAAGTTTTGGCCAACTCAATCCTATAGTGCTCTCTTACAAAAGCTTCCACCAGCCTCCTATAACCTGGGACCACGTTGACCTCCCATAGCCGATCCAACACTGCTTGCCATTCAGGTGGAAGAGTGTTCATCAAAGCGGAACCTTCTCAAAATCCGGCATAAGATAACCATTCCGATGATTTCTGTATCATCTGATTGACCTTGACCACATGTGATACTAAATCACCATCATCCCATTGATAATTAGCTAATTCTGATATCGGCCTTTTAAGTCTTGCATTTCCCTCGTCCATTCTCGGGATTGCAGGTATCCTTGCATAACGCATCATAGTTCCTGCAACAAATGCAGAATTAAAAATGGATCACTTATTATCCACAATTAATATAAGGGAAAATACATAATTTTCCAAAATTCATGCAACAAATGCAGAATTAAAAATGGATTACTTATAATCCACATAGGCATGACTGAAAAAGAAAACAAATTCCTTTTTTTTTTTGGGTCAACGGTCAACTGGTCAATGGACGGTCAACGGTCAACGGTCGTCGGTCAACGGTCAACGGGTCGGGTCAACGGGCGCGCGGGTCGGACCGGACGGGCCGGTCGGACCGCTCGCGCGGACCGACCGTGCGTGCCTCGCGCGTGCGGGGAATGATGTCACGTAGATGTCATCCGGCACGTGTCGGGTGCGTGCCTGCATCCGCGAGTCGGGTTGGGTCGCCGGTCGGTGACCGCCCGTAGCGTCGATGGCGATGACGTCATCGGTGACGTCATCCGAGCGGTTACCGACATTGGATGACGTCACGATGACGTCATCGCGTGACGTCAGCACTCGTCGGTCTGCGGACCGGCGCGTGCCGGTTTGCCCGCCGGCGGCGTGCACGTGTCGGTTCGCCGACCGGCGCATGTGCCGCACGCGCTGGGCGAGCCAACTCTTCCGGGCGTGTCGCGCCCACGCGTAGCTCCTTCCGGCTGCCCGTGTGGGCGCGTGCGGCGTCGCCCGGTGGAGTTCGACCTATCCCCGGACTCGTCTCGACGTCACCTTTCACCCAGTGCCTTCAGAATTTGATTTCGACTTACGAAAACTCAGAAAAATGGCTGAACAATGCTCGGGTGTCGGGATTTCTCGCCCCGATCCGTACGGCCGAAAGTTTTTTCGTGAAAAATCAATCAAAAAACATCAAATTGATCGGGAAAACGTGAACTAAGGCTCTGATATCAATGTTGGGAATAACGGATCCCCGAAAAATGGATTCGACACTAAATCGAACCCCTAAATTAATGCGGAAGACGAAGCCCGGGAAAACACGTATCATCGATCGTAAAGCATACCACGGATTTGAGCGTACCTTGTTAGCCACAGATTAAACACCAATGCCGAAGATTGAGGAAGAAATTCTGATTCGATGATGTCAATTTGCCTTGAAAAGGGAAACGGCGTTGCCTTGAGCGTTTTGGAAGAAAAAAGAGCGTTTTTCTTTTCTTTTTCTTGGAGGGAGAGAGGGAGAGGAACGTACGTACGTTATGATTTCCCAAGAGTTGTCTTCTCTCTATCTCTCCTCCCTTTTATACCTTCCCCCATTCACGGGCCCTATTCCCGTGGGCCGGGCCTTTTTGGGCCCAACTTGAGCGGATGGGCCTTAAGCCCATCACATAAATCCATCAAACCCTTGCGGCGAGATCAGCTCCGGCGATGATAGCTTCGCTGATCAAAAACCGCGCTTCGTCACGGATGAATCCGCTCCGTAGGACGCTAGATCGAAGCTCGGGTCTCCATCAACCCGCCGGACAACGAAATCTCCCTCCTCCGCGGCCGGCGGAACCCGAGCTTCGAATCGTCCGCCGCCGAATTCCCGACTTCTCCTTCTCCATCTCCCCACTCCTTGTCCTTGGCCTCGGCGTCGATCGGTCGAATCTGCAAAGGGAAGGCTCCGGCGACGCGAGGGTGAGCCTCGAGAACGGCGCTAGCGCGCGACCCCGCGGCGGCCGCGGGCGTACGGAGCACGAGGACGGTGGTGGAGGTGCTGCGGGAGCTGGACGAGGACATAGTGGCGCTGCGGGACGTGAAGGCGGAGGAGGAGAGGGAGATGAAGCCGCTGTCGGAGCTGGCGGCGGCGCTGGGATGAGCTACGCGTTCGCCGAGAGCGGGCGCCGGAGTACGGCAACGCCGTCCTCTCCCGATGGCCGATCAAGCACTTGAAGGTCCGAGAAGATATTCGACGACACCGATTTCAGTCCGTCATTTCGTTTTATTTTATTTTATTTTAATTTAATAATTTCCACATATTTTTTAACTGTTATTCTTGCTATCATTTTCGTAATTATGGTGACGATGATATGCTCTCTTTTTCATTGAGCAAGTGGTCTTCCTAGGCGATTTCGGAATTTAAAAGATATTTTCATTTATTTATTGAGGCGTCCACTGTTGAAAGCGAAGTTTGATAATATATCATAAATTAATACTCCCACTGGACATATTATATATATATATATATATATATATATTTATTTATTTATATTTTCCAAGTGGAAAGATTAATTTCGCAGACCATCTACAACAGTGCAAATCCACTTCGGACAGTTGAAAATTCGTTGAAATTAAGGTAAGGTGGATGTAATTAAAATTCACAAGACCAAAAAATAAAAGCAAAAACATAAGCTTTTGCCTAGCCATCAGAATTTGTGGATGAAAATCTTGCTGTCACTTGGTTTATATTTTGTCTTTTTTTTTTCCCTCCCCTTTTTGAAACTGTTCTATTTGGAATTATATGAATGGAGTTGTCCAGGAACTGATCTGGGAAGAATTTGGAATATTATTCACGAGAACCCTACCACCAAAAATTCAAGAATTCCCCAAGGCTTTTCTCCCACAGCCTGTTTGCCTTTGTACAACTTACGGAAAGCTATCTACAACAACTATGGTGGGCCTTTCCAAGGATCCCAGCACCAGCTGTGAGCAATGCCAGTCAGAAGTAAAATATAAATTAAATTTTTAAAAAAACCCATTTTTTTCTTTCTATGATTTTAGATATGGTTTCTCCAGAGAATTGTCATTTATCAATAATAATAATAATAATATCTTCGGTTATAACTATTCGAAATTCGTGCGAGTGTGTGTGATGAAAGACTGTCTTGGACCTCTTTCATTCCTCTTTCTTTTCATTTCTGGTTGCATTTAGTGGGTTGATGTAGTCAAGAGAATGCTTAGGAACCTGCTAAATTACATATATATTTTTTGCTCTTTAGTATTTAAATAAGGAGTTGGGAAGATAAAGGAAGGATAAGATCTATGACGTACATTAAATGAGGGCAGGGTAAGGTGTATGTAGGTAGGACAGTAACGTGGGGAGGATTTTGCTTTTGCTTTATTTTATGTATTTGCCAAATCAGATGCTTGACCTGAAGACTATACAAGGACTACTCATCTTCAAGGAAAACTACATTTCTCTTGAGCGAGACAGACCGGATAGAATCAACTTATTTGAGACACCTCTCAATTGCTTGTCATGGAGTCAATTTCCAAGACTTTTGCATTCGATTAATTAAGCCGCGCCTTAGACAGTGAAGGGATTATGTGCTTTCGTTGCGCAAAAATTCATAAAAAGAAGAAAATGGTGGATTGAAATATAATTGATTGACATATTAAATTGACCAGGAATGGAAGTGGCTGTGAACTCGATATGTTTTATTACACAGGAATGTTCTGAAGGCAACAATAGAAGTGCCCCATGTTGGGGAAGTGAACTTCCAGTGCACCCACCTGGATCATCTCGACGAGAACTGGCGGATGAAGCAAGTCGGCGCCATCATCCAGTCGAGCGACAACAATAAAATTACCAAGAAAAGGCGACGACAGCGCAAGCCCCAGGCCGTTGTAAAGATCTCAGGCACAGCTCCTCCTTCAAAGGGTATATGGACAACGAACACATTAAGCAAAGTCGAATGACATTACATTTATATCTTCCTTTTCTTTCCACTCTTTTCTCAGCTTCTGCTCCTGTTGCTGCTGTTGAGTGATCTTGGGCATGCTGGCTTCGTCAATCTCTGTGTAAATCTTCGATTGTTTTGTGCATCTTGTCTTCTCTGGTTTTTTTACTTCAGTTTAGAGTTGAAGAGGGGAGGATTCTGGTGTGATGGCTTCCTCACATCTGTATAGATTTCGACACGACATAAGTGAATTCTTATGTTTCAACTAGGCATTCTAAGCGGTTTTGCCAAGTTCTTTTTAGTATTTTATACCTTTTCTTTCCGCTTGTAATCTTAACTGCAAGATTCAGATTAGTTTTTGTCGGGGCGACATCTCAAGTTGACTTTGCTGAGGTTGAGGTTTGAGAATGCGATCTTGTATCTTTAGATTTAATTGAAAGTTGAAACGTTTTAGATTAAAAGTCCTTGGAATAAAATTGCAAATTTCGAAAATTGATATCTTTTTTTTGTTAAGTTGGACATCAAGTGATTGATAAGGGCCGTTTGTTAAAAACAATTTCTGTTCCCCGGAATAACAATTTCTATTCTTTTGTTCCAAGAAATGAAAAAAGAATAGAAACGTGTTTGGTAAAACTTTTGCTCCCCGGAATAAAATATAGATCTTTTGTTCCCGAGATTAGATTTGGAACAGAAACATCTGTTTCCCGAATAACAATTTCTATTCTTTTGTTCCAAGAAATGAAAAAAGAATAGAAACGTGTTTGGTAAAACTTTTGCTCACCGGAACAAAATATAGATCTTTTGTTCCCGAGATTAGATTTGGAACAGAAACAAGAAGTAAAAAAAAGTAGCTTCTTATTTCCGATATCAATTTCTAAAATCAATTTTCCTCTCTTCTTTTTTCTTCTTCTTCTTCTTCTTCTTCTTCTTCTTCTTCTTAACAATTTCTATTCTTTTGTTCCAAGAAATGAAAAAAGAATAGAAACGTGTTTGGTAAAACTTTTGCTCCTAGGAACAAAATATAGATCTTTTGTTCCCGAGATTAGATTTGGAACAGAAACAAGAAGTTAAAAAAAGTAGTTTCTTATTTCCGAGATCAATTTCTTCTTCTTCTTCTTCTTCTTCTTCTTCTTCTTCTTCTTCTCAGTGGTGGTTGGCGATCGGCCAAAGAGAAAAAGAAAAAGGAAAGAGGAAAAAAAAAAAAAAAAAGAAAAAAAGCTATTTTCTAGCTTCCATTTTCAACCATACTTGCCTAAGTGTGCGATCAATATGGACTTTAGAAAAGCTTATGACACGGTCAATTGGGATTTCGTTGAGAGAGTCATCTTGGCTTTTGGTTTCCCTGAGTTTATAACTCGGCTGATTATGACGTGTGTTCGCACTTCTAAGTTTTCGATTGCTTTGAATGGAGAGCTTCATGGATTCTTTGCAAGTGGTCGTGGACTTCATCAAGGTGATTCTATCTCTCCCTATTTATTTACTTTAGTGATGGAAGTCCTATCGGATCTTATTCAGATGCACTTTGAAGCCAGAGTTTAAGTTCTTTTGGAGATGCAAGCCCACGAGCCTTTCACATCTTTTCTTTGCAGATGACGTTTTCTTGTTTTCGAAGGCGGATTTGCCCACTATAGCCATCCTTAAAGAAGGTCTTCAAACCTTCTCTACTTGGAGTGGCTTGTTCCCAAATCCAAATAAGAGTGAAATCTTCCTTGTTGGAGGCACGCCGTCCTTAGGAAACCAGATTATCTCTGAGTTGGGTTTTCACGAAGGTAACTTTCCGGCTCGCTATAGGGGGTTCCTATCATTACCTCGAGGCTCACTAAGGTTGACTGTTGCACTCTCGTCAACCGCACAATGGCGAGGGTTCAATCTTGGACTCATTGCTTCCTTTCTCTGGTTGGGTGTTTGCAGCTCATCAGGTCAGTTCTTCAAGCTATCCAAGCCTATTGAGTGAGTGCTTTTTGTTTTACTTGTAGTTGTTCTAGATCATATTGAAAAAATTCTCAGACAATTCATTTGGAAAGGGCCGGAGTTAGGTAGAGGGGGTGCCAAGGTTACCTGGGAGGATGTGTGCCTTTCAAAGAAGGAATGAGGGCTTGGTATCAGGAAGGTTAAAGATTGCAACAAGGCTGCCATGTTGAAACATATATGGCTCTTGTTCTCATATAAAGAGGCTTTCTAGTGCAAGTGGGTTCATTTCACGTTTTTAAAGGACATGAACTTTTGGGTCGGTAGGAAGCTAGCCTTTTGTTCTTGAGCCTAGAAGAAGCTTCTAAGTCTTAGGAGTGAATTTCGGGACGCCTTCTTTTGGAGGATTGGGGATGGCCGCTTGGTCTCTCTTTGGTTTGACAACTGGCATTCTAGAGGACTGTTGAATTTAATCTTCTCAGACTCACTTATCTACAGCTCAGGATTATCTAGATAGGCCTTAGTTGCAGATTTTTTTTCTAATGCTGGCTAGGCTCTCAAAACAATCCTTGAGTCGTGGGATTATCTTCTTTCGACCCCTACTCAGGTAACGGATTGCTGTTGTTGGAGGGAGAACCCATTGGGCCGGTTCACGGTAGCAACTGCTTTGGAAACCATCAGGCGCAAGCGGAACATCATTTTTTGGCATGATTTCATCTAGGATAATGCAATCATGCCAAGGTATTAGCTTAACCTTTGGCTTATGGCTAAGCACAGATTACCCACACAATCTCTGTTATTGTCTCATGGTAGAATAGAGAGGGGATCTTCTGTGTTCTATAATGGGTTGCCTGATTCCATAGATCATTTGTTTTTTGATTGCTCTGTCACGGCCGGTGTTGCTTTCTTTTGGGCGGCGATATACAATTTGCATTGGCAGAACAGGTCTTAGGGAGAGAATTTCCATTGGGCCACCTCTTTCTTGAAGGGTAAGGACTTCTTTAAATGCATTGCTCGCTTTTCCTTTGGGGCTCTTTGTCACATTATTTGGAAAAATGGGAATAGCATCCTATTCAAAGAACAACCCTTTACCGTCTCGGCTATGAAGAACCATCTTTTTAAGGTAGTTAGGGATAGAGCTAGCACCTTCAGAAACGTTGAGGATAGCTTCAGAAATAGAAGGTTGCTAAGGAGTTGGGGCATCAATACCATTATCTTTTCGGGGGACTTGTAATTGACCTGGTTTTGGCCGATGCTTCAAGGAACTACTGGTGCTCTGGAGCCGATGTCTCTCTCCTCCGTCGCTGAGGTGTTTGTTTCTTTGCCATGCCTTTCTAGTTGTTGTTTGTCTTCTTTTGGGTGTTGCCTTGGGTTTTACATCATGGCATCATTCCACTCATTATGTTTGTTCATCTTGAGTGCAAGTTTTTGTGCCGTGATCTTTTGTACTTTTGACCTTTCCTCTTTATATTATTACCTTTTACCGAAAAAGAAAAAGAAAAATAATAAAATGATTAAAAAATTAAAAGAAATGAAAAAATCTAAGAATTTTACTAAACGTATTTCTATCCCAGGAGTAGAAATTTTGAAAAGTTACAAAACACGTTTTTTTACTCAGAAATTGTTTTTCATAACAGAAATAGAAAAAATCATTTTTTTTTAGCAAAAATTGCTCTCTAGAACATAAGCGTTAACCAAATGCCCCCTAAAAGACCCAAAGATTTCAAATGAAATATCTTTAAAAAGAAAATAAGGAAAAAAAAAACCTGTGAAGTCTGGTAATTATGAATTCTAAACATTTGTGATAGTAGTCAATGAGTCAATGTCTTCATTCTTTTTTCTCCGGTTTTGAAATTAGCATTGGAAAGAAGAAAAATGATAAGTTAGTGCAATCTACTTTGACATCTTAACAAATACCTTCTGTGATCTCTAAACGGAGCCTTGATGAGTATTGTGACATCCAGATTTTCGGGTTCTAATTTCGATTGGATAAATAGGGCCATTTTTGTTCAGTTGAAGCTAGGGATCGTGAAATTGGGATGCAAGTGGGCTATATTGGTAGGGAAAAATACCAATTGGAATGACGAGGTGTTGAATGAAATTATGAGAGTCAATTTAAATTGAATCAAGAGGAATTATGGTCCAATTGGGAAGAAAACCTAGCAAATTCGTATGCCACTCATACCCCCACACTTTGGCCTACCTAAATGCTTCTAGAAGGGGTAGAATTGACAAGAAAATGTGGGTGGATGACAGCCATAGTGGCCCACGTGTGGCTGACCTAAGAGAGAGAGAGTGAGAGAAAAAGAAAGAAAAATGGGTTTTCTCTTCTTCCCTTCCCTCTCCCGTCGTTGTCTCTCTCTTCCTTCATCTTCTTCTTTGGTTGTGCGACGCCATGGAAGCCGAAGAAGCCGGCGCAGTAGCAGCTCCGCCCATCGTCGCCTCTTGTCGTCATCGTCGCACGCCCGCAAGCACCGGCTGCTCACGCTACCGAGCCGCCGCCGAGCTGCGGACCGCGTGCGTCCGTCCCTCTCCTCCTCCTCGGTTCCGAACGAACTAGCCGCGAAAATGTACGACGATCGGTGTTGCTTGAAGGAGCTGCAATCGCGCCGGAGTTGCCATCGCCGCCGCACGCTGCCTAGCCGCCGTCCGCTTCGTGCTCCGCCTGCCTCGGCCTCCTCCTCGCTCAACCCTCTGTTCCGGTGATGTTTCGGATCTGGTAGAGCTCCGCCGGAGCCGTCCACCCCTCCTCCGGCCACCGTGAAGACTCGCCTTGGTCTTGTTTAGCTCCTTCGCCCATTCCCGAGCCCAACCAGCCCCGGATCCGCCCACCTTCACCTCCAACCAGCAGCGATCAGAGGACTGCAGAAATGGGTTTGCAGCAACTGTTTGGCCCGTTTGGGCCGTTTCCGAGCCCCGAACCCGAGGCCCGCTTTGGGAAGAATCGTTCCTCGCGTCGCCGCCGTCGGATTGATCCGATTTGCGCGCGATTTGGTGAGTAATCTCACTAATCCCGGATTAGTTGGCTAATTATGCTTTAGGTTGGTTTAGTTTTAATTAATTATGTTTAGGTTGTTAGATTAGAATTAATTAGCAATTATTAGTCAATTGTGATGCGATTTAGATAAATTGATTGTGCAATTAACAAGTAGACGTGGTCTACTATTTATTGGGAGTGTCTCGGGAATTTTCGGACCCTAATTGAGCTTCAATTTGATGATTCGGGCCTAAGTGAGATTTTTGGCAATTAAATATTAATTTTCGGAATTAAATTAAATAATTATTTATTTTCCGAAAATTCAAGGGAGATGGTTTGGAACCGGAAAATTATGCTGATGACTGTGGTGAAGTCCGTTTATTTAATCGGAGTTTATTTTAAGCTAAATTGAATTTTTAATATTAATTAATTTTCGAAATTAATTAAATAATTATTTATTTTCCGAAAATTGAACTGGGGTGGCCCGTGACCGGAAAATTATGCTGATGACCGTGGTGAAGTTCGTTTATTCAATTGGACCTCATTTTGAGCTAAACGGAATTTTTAATATTAAATAATAATTTTCGAAATTAATTAATTAATTATTTATTTTTCGGAAATTAAGTTTGAGATGGCCGACGACCGAAATCTCGTGCTGATCGTCGTGGCGCAGTCTGTTTATTTAATTAAGTTTTAAATTGTACTGAATGGATTTAATTGTGGATAATTACGAATCATCATGAAATGCATGGGGCTTGATGATTAGATATATCACCTCGGAGAATGCACATGGCTCGGTGACGAAGTATGTTGCCTTGGAGAATGCATGTGGCTCGGTGAATAAGCGTGGCATCTAAAAGGGCACGTGGGCTCGGTAATTTGATGCATTACCTCGGAGAAGGCACGTGGTCCCAGTGAGTACATTTGGCATCTAAAAGGACACGTGGGCTCGGTAATTTGATGCATTACCTCGGAGAAGGCACGTGGTCCCAGTGAGTACATTTGGCATCTAAAAGGACACGTGGGCTCGGTAATTTGATGCATTACCTCGGAGAAGGCACGTGGTCCCAGTGAGTACATTTGGCATCTAAAAGGACACGTGGGCTCGGTAATTTGATGCATTACCTCGGAGAAGGCACGTGGTCCCAATGAGTATATTTGGCATTTTAAAGGGCACGTGGGCTCGGTAAATTAATGCATTACCTCGGAGAATGCATGTGGCTCGATGATCGGTTCCATCACCTCGGAGAATGCACGTGGCTCGGTGATAAGGGATATCGCCTCGGAGAATGCACGTGGCTCGGTGATTGGTTCTATCAGTTATGACTGTATAGCAATAGCTTGAATGACCGGGAAATGGTAAGGCTGTCATGTAATCGACTAGGTCGATTGATCGTTGCTTTGATTTGACGTCGTGAATTGATTGACTGATTGGGAATGACTATGAGATGGTCTCGATTGACTTGTAATCGACTAGGTCGATTGATCGATGATTCGATCTGAGTGTGACTTGATGTGATTCATTGCCTTGGTTGGATGTTGTGAATTGAATGATTGAATGGAGATGATCATGAATGGTCTTCCGGCATATAATCGACTAGGTCGATTTGATCGATGCTTCTATTAGTGATCTGATTGCTTGGGTGTCTATTATGAATCGTACTAACTTGCAGGTGAGATATGAGGCCAAGGTACGTCTTCTGCCCTATGCGTGTATAGGCAGCCTATAGTATAATAGTTTACTAATTGGGCTTAGTGGGGTAGAACTCGCTGAGACGTAGTCTCATCCCAGTTTGGGGAAAAACATTTCAGGACCTGGATGAGGAGCCTAAGGAGGAGAAATCTGACGAGGAGATCCCTGTTAAGGAACCTGAGGAGGAGTACGTGAAGGAGAACCCCGAGGATGATCCAGAGTAGGATCCTGATGACGATTGTTATAGAATCAATTTGAGTAGAAACCAATCGTTTTAGTATGGCTTGTATATGATTGCAATGGTGTGGTTTTCAGGTTCAATTCCTTAGTCCTACTTGTATATCCCATTGTTTTATTGTCTGGGGATTTATAACCGCTTCCGCATGTGCATATATAAATGAAAGGGTCGGCGATACATAGTCCTGGGATATCGCAATTTAAAATCGACCAAAAAGTTAAGGGATGTGCGCGTGCCTAAGGATCGGGGCGTGACAAGTATTATAAGTAAAAGTGCAATGAAAAGAGAAAGAAATAGATTTTCTATATAATAGACATTGTTTGGCTGATGTATCATGCTTATTTAGCTTATGAATAAAAAACTGCCTCTCCCTTATGATGGTTGGCAAACTGCACCCCTTGCATCAGCATAGTAGAGGATGCAAGTATCTCTCAGTTGGCGTATACTCTTCAATTGATCCTCCTTGATGTAATTTATGTCGATTGAATTATTTATTTCGATTTTGCTTGGGATCTCAATTTAGAAAATCATGGGATCTAAAGCTCGAGATAACAACAAGTGGAATTTAAAAAAATTAAAAAAAAATACAGTTAAGACATTGCGTCAATATTGTTGACCAGTAAGAATCCCGGTACTTGTGACCTTGCAGGTCTGCTACTCGGGATCTCACTAATATATGACATTAAAAATAAAAATATATTTTTTAATGAGACAGAAAGATAATTAATCATTAATATTTGATACTTCTACCCTTTGTTTAAGGGCAATGCTAGTAGGTCACATGACACATCCAGTGACGTTTTCACTGCACATGTCCTAAATCTATTGCACTTTAGCCAATTAAGTCATAAATCTTTTAATTACGTCAATTGAATTGTAAATCTTTTCACATTTTGCCAATTGAGTTTATTGGGCCAATTTTAAGAAAAAATCACCGATGTGAATGCCAGCCGTCTTACGTAGGATGGTTGATACTAATGTTGGCAAATTCTTATATTTTTTTTAAATGGACTTTTTTAATTTTTTAATTTTTAAATTTTTAAATTTTACCATGGCTTGTGAGAGTCGTTGGGTCCTTGTAGCTACTAGCGAAGACTCAGTGACCCTTGCTAGACATGGCAAAAAAAAGTAAAGGAGGAAAATAGAAGAAAAGAAAAAATGAAAAAATAAGAGAAAAAGGTCCATAAAAATTCAAAAAAAAAAAATGTTTAAATATTTTAAAAATTCTCCACATTAGCGTTGCTTGTGCCACGTAAGATAACCAGTATCCGCATTAGTGATTTCCTAACAAAATTGATCAGATAAACTCAATTGGCAAAATGTGAAAATGTTTAAAATTCAATTGGCATGACTAAAAGATTAATTACTAAATTGGTAAAAGTACAATGAGTTTTTTCTAGTAATTTTCCCATGACTAACGAGATAAGTACACTAATGGTGCCATAAGTTGTGTACAGTGCTCACTTTGGTGCCAAAAGTTTCCGTCGGATCACTTAAGTGCCAAAAAATTTGAAAAATGCTCACTTTGGTGCCAACTTCGACGAAATTGGCCGGAAATCCGACGTGACCTTTTTTTTATTAATTTTTGACGCTGACGTGGCTCGTCGGAGAGTTGAGTCAGCATCCAAATACCAAAACGATACCGTTTGGTGTCTCCCCCAATTCAAAACCCTAATCTCCGGCCATCGCCGTCCTCGATGGTCCTTGTGCTCGGCGGCCACGGCTTCGACCTCGACCTCGACCCCAACCCCGACGATGGCCACTCAACGGCAGCGGCTCCGACCTCGACCTCGACCCCGACCCCGACCCCGACGATGGCCACTCGGCGGCCGTAGCTCTGACCCCGACCGTGACGATGGCCACCCAACAGCCGCGGCTCAAACCCCGACCCTGACCTTGACGATGGCCACTCGACGGTCATAGCTTCGACCCCGACCTCGACCCCAACCTCAATGATGGCCACTTGGCGGCCGTAGCTTCGACCCCGACTCCGACCCCAACCCCGACGACGGCCACGGCTTCGACCCCGTCGAAACCCTTATTTCTTCCCCATGTGAGCTAAACGGCGTCGTTTCCATGAAGCCATCCACATAGGACGGCAAAATGACGTCGTTTTCTTAAGGAGGACTGAAAACGATGTCATTTAAAGGCTTATCAATTTTTTTTAAAAAAAAAATTTTATTTTGGCAGAAATCTTTCGCCAGAGGCCAAAATCTTTCGCCGGTGGTACCAAAGTGAGCGTTTTTCCTCCGATTTGGCACTTAAGTGATCCGACAGAAACTTTTGGCACCAAAGTGAGCGCCGTACACAACTTATGGCATCATTAGTGTACTTATCCCCATGACTAACTAGCATCTCTCTTCCATCCTGATTCTGATCATAGTTTAAACATGATATCATAAACAAACCACTAAGAAGGTTAGTAACCTTTTTTTATCGTTTGCCAAGCATGTCGTTCCATCATCTTTCAATAAATTCTCAAGTGGCATTTGTAGAGAAAAGTTTTCATCTCGGCTCACTGGCAAACTGAAAATTGTAATGGTCATGAGTAAACGGTCAGGATGATAACGATATTTAAAAGTACTTGTGTAGTTCTTCGCCTGTTAGTGTGCTAAACTTGGAAAATGTCGAATCAACATCAATTTAACACTGTCTTTACTCGAATAGCTACAGAACTATGTAAGAAAACACAAGGAACAAGAAGAGAATCCCGAAGCTCTAGACATGGCATGACCATGAAAACTCCACCGAGAGCTGGTTTTTGTCCTCGGAGTAGATGTGAAAATGTGGCAGAATTAAAGAATAAGCAAAGATTCTTCGTATCTAGCACTGTAAGCTTGCTCGATATAGAGTGAAACAAAGGGACATTGCATAGAGTTTGCACCTATATGAAGTTCACGATGGCCAGGAGCAATCTGCGCCACATGACCTCAACTTAAGTGCATCGCCATATCAATAATCAGTTCTTCCACAAGTAGAATTGATACGCAATTTACGCTCGAATTGTCCTCTATTCACCTTTCACTTGGGGACGGTTTTCCATGAATCTCTTCCAGCTCCTCGAACCTGTTATCGAGGGCTCTTCTAAGTGAGGCCATCTATATATGATCGTTTGCTTCTGGAAGTCGGTTTATGGAGACCTTGAAGTTCAGCCTATGAATTTTGCTGTACACTAGACGGGTCCTGTTATCGTACTTCGAACACTTATGTGAGGTTTTAATTGTTCTCGCCTTCCTCTCACGGTGCAGCAGAGGAATGAATGGTCTTTCTCATCAGGATGATTCTCCAATAACGTGAAGAACCGCAGGAATAAGTAAGAAACTCGATTCTTGAGATGTTTCTCTCTCATATCGTTTACTTTTTCTCCATTGCGTCAAACATAGTACCTACTCTAGTGATTAGCTTAACTTTCCATTTCAATCTGAAAGCTACTCACCTACATTTATAGGATTCTTAATATAAATCACCTGCTTGTGCACACTATCTTACTTGGCGAATTCTGTCATCTGCACTAGTTTAAATACATGCATCATTCGAGAGCGCAAGTGCCTTTGATGGCTTATGGCCTGAGGCATGGCGTAATTGTTTTTTTGCCTTGTCAAAAGTGTTGTGCAGAGGACCTGAATATTCTTTTGATAGGAATTGTCTGTTTAGATGATCATAATTGCTACCATTGCTAGAACATACTACCAATAACAACATGATAGTTGCGGTGTGCATTCTAGTTGAACATAGTTTCAACTTCGAGTTGTGATGCTAACTGTGCTCGCACTTGTGGTTCTAAAATGTTGATGAACAGAGCTGAATCTGACAAGCTACTAGCCATTCCTGTCGGTTTTGTTGGATCAGAAGAGGTGGTAAGGTCTGCTCCACATCTTGTACCTGGCGGTAATCTTAATTGTCCTTCATTGGAAGAACAAGAAATGAGAATAAATGCTGCATTAGACGCTGCACATGCACCAATTTCTCATCTCTCGAACCTCACTGTTGACGGCCACCGGGCTGCAAACTTCAGGGGACCTTTGCAACCATCAGACTTTTAATGGTTCGAAGCTTGAGCCACTTGGATTCATACCCTATCCCTTACTTTCTCTGAAGGTATTTATGATATTTAACACTTAGCTCAACATTCTGCGTCGTTGATCTTACTTGGTTTGGACTACCTACTGGCGAATCTTTTCATGTAAAGGTTTGGCTTGGAATATTACTTGTCAGCATAGTTGCATAGACATGGCGGTTCTGTTCTTTTACCCATCAGTGCATTCGACTCGTGGTGCAACAAATCTGAAAAAAGCTTTTATATGCTATTTGAGAGTCAGCTTTCAGCTGTGATCTCGAACAATTTTGTGTTCTCCAAACTGAGACTTGTTCAGAGTCATTGAAAGCCTTCACTTTCTGACCTTGTACTAGGAAGGTCCTTCCTGCTTTATCTGTTTCTAGATACTTTAAAAACCATCTAAAGTAATTGAAAAGACCATGCGGAAAAAGATAATTGCTGTTGTACTTGGCGAGGCAACCCAAGTTTAAGTAGCAGCATGCACTTTTGCTACTTCTCTATGTATTCTTACTCCTGATGAATGGCGTTGTTTGTAGCTTCCATTTAGGAGTACCTTGCTAATTCGGCATCAGGTCAGGGTTCTCTGTCTGTAATATCCGAGTGAAGTGGATATCGCGCGTTCCTTATCAACATTGGTGTTTGGAGGAATGTTTGCTAAGCAAGAAAACTCATGTGCAGGGGACAACAGTGAGGAATATAGTACTTGTTCGGAAGAATGTAAGGCACCATCTCATGACTTATCATCGAGTGAACGCACAAATTCTTACTGCATTGAGATATCGTGCTTTTGTAATACATCACATCCTCTAACATGACATCACATGTTCAATTTCTATTCATCGTAAAGGCAAAAGTTGATAGCCACAATCGTTCATCGGTTAGGTCGAAGTCAGAGATTGCTTGAGCATGTAGCTGATGACGAGCTGGTTGATCGAGCAGGGGTTGAAGGGTGGGGGTGAGAGCTTTTGATGGAAACGAGAGAGATTCGTTGCTCAAAATGCAAACATTAACATGATGACAAAATTGCATCATTATGCCAAGAGGATTCACATGAAACAAAAATTATAATGAATGCCATAAGACATTCATTGTCATTTATAAAACATGGACATAATGAGTCTAATAGAAAACACCAATGCTATATGAAAAACATGTAAAAGCTTCACAGATTACATTATCAATGATGGTACATGCTGATAGTGTTAATTATATTTCGCATCTCATTTCTACAAGAGGAGAACAATCACACAATACATGATTTCGTAAACTCATTGTCGTGGTCAAATTGGTAATTGCTAGAAACTATCGGAGCACTTGATGAAGATGAGACCATTTCAAGTTCCATCTCATTGTTGTCATCATCAATTGGTGCCTCTATCGGATACAAAAGTGGTTTTGGAGGTAGTTGCAGTTTATCAATATCTCCTTCAAGCATATCTAGAACTTTCCTCATTGACGGCCGATCATTAGGTCTCAGCTGTATGCACCATAGCACGACGATTATCATCTTCCTTGTTTCTCTTTCCTCTTCTATGACTTCTACCCTCTCAACCTCCTTTTCTTTGTTGAGTTGATCATAAATCCACAAAGGAAAGTAAATTTGACTTGAATGCTCTGCATGTGCATTTATATTTCTCCTTCTACCGGCCATTTCCATCAACATCATCCCAAAACTGTAAACATCGGCTTTATAAGAAATGCCACCAATGTCCCTGTAGAATAGCTCAGGCGCCATATAACCCAAGTTTCCTCTTGCTGCAGTCAACGATACTATGCTATGACAGATGGGATAAAGTCTTGCAAGTCCAAAATCAGAAATTTTCGGAGTAAAACTTTAGTCTAGGAGAATGTTGTGAGGCTTGATATCAAAGTGTAGAATTTGCATATCACATCCCCGATGTAGATACTCTATCCCTCTAGCTATGCCAAGAGAGATCTCATGCATTTTCTTATAATCAAGAGGATCATCACCATCCTTATTCGAAATGTGTTTATCCAAAGAGCCATTTGGCATGAAATCGTAGACCAGAGCTTGTTTGGAGTAATCGAAGCAAAAACCAACAAGTTGCACAACATTGATGTGGTGGATCCTTCCAACTGTGGCCACTTCACTAATAAAATCTTGGCTATTAGATAATGGTTTGTTCAAAATCTTAACCGCAACTTCATTGCCACTTCTAAGGATTCCTCTATACACAGAGCCATATCCCCCCTCACCTAATTTGCATTTGAAATTTTTTGTAATCTTCTTGATATCCAAGTAAGAGTACCTTATGGGAAAAAAGTTGTTGTGAACTTGTAGGAATTCTTCGATGTTTGCGTTGATCGCCCGGTGCCTTCTCATCCACTTACAGATTAGAAGTATCAACACACATAGAGCTCCGAGTATGAATCTTGCTGCGACGTAGTTGGCTACATAGAAATTGTCCATAGATTAGCGCAGTGCAATAAATTTTTGGTAAACATAATCGTTTTAAATCAGAGTGCTTCTTGAGATCATCATAGTTGTGAGGAGAAAAGGCGAGGCGCCAACCTACAATTTCCGCGTACCAATGCTTGGCCACAGAATTAGGGGTGCCTGCAACAGATTAATTAGAGTCGGTGATCAATCAATGAAGAATTAAATTTATCATTTTAGCAGTTAAACATAATATAATTTACTCTCCTTGACAGCGCTCAGATCACAGTTAATTCAATTCACCTAGGGAATCCATGCCATCGTAGCATGACATTTTCTCTTGAAGAAAAGCGATTTTGCTTTTGTTCACCTATATATACCAAATGAGTCATAAGTTCACGTCTCGCTCCGCGTAATTCTAATTTACAAACGTCATTCAATACGCGTGCAGTTTATTCAACTGCATAACAATAACAGCCATGCAAGGGACACGAGCAACAATTAAATCAACCATTTTCCCCCAAAAAAAGAAATGAAGTAACAATGTCAAATCCAGAAAAGCTCCAAGATTCGTAAAATAAACGAGAGCAGTGCATGCCGACCCTACCAAGAAATCTATTTAAACTTTTCTACTTAAGTGATGTGGCAATTTTATTAAAAATACCCAATTAAAACCTGCCACGTCACTTCGTAAGTAAATTTTGATCAGATCTCTTAGTGAAGCTAGCATTTAAGGAAAGGAGGAGGAGAAAGAAGAGAAAAAGAAAGAACAGCTTAAGGGAACGTCACTTACGAGTACGATAGCCGCAATACCCCCTTCGGTTAATAAAACTTAAGAAGTGACATGGAAAGAAACTTGTCATATAAAAGTAGCGCGGATAGGAGAGTGTGAATCCTCGACCATCTTGTTGTGGAGGTCCTTGTATGGTAAGCTCCCATTCTGATCCCCTTTCCGCCATGAGATTTGATCCGATGTGAATGCCATCATGGTTACGGTGCAAGAGTCCTTGATATCCCCTACTTGTAGATTTCCGAGTACAGCGTATGAGTACACCTTCATTTGGGAAAAATAAGGAGTTGTGTCGGCAGAGTATGTGCCCTCAATACATGGTTTGGCATCAATATAAGAAGTAGAAGTAACAGGTTGTAAGCACTTCATGAAGGCCACAGTGACATTGCCATATGGAAGTCCATATGGATCAGACATACTAAAGTTGGAGTTCGCAAATGGGTAACGAGGAAGGGATGAGCAATTACCCTTTTGCAGTCCATCATCAACCACCGTGATATTACCAAAGAAGTAATTTTGGTTAATAGAGTAATCGTAATGAATCGACTTCACATAATATCGGCTAGCATTTAAATATAGAACAATGCGGTTATTTTCACAAGCTAGCTCATACTGAGAGTTACCGCAATATTTTGGATCGCCTTTCTTTCAATCGAAAAGGATAACTTATGTTACGGATCTCACCGCAAGATGAAGGGGCACACAAGTGATTCTT
The DNA here is from genome assembly GCA_017140325.1 of Eucalyptus leucophloia subsp. euroa. Lineage (NCBI taxonomy): Eukaryota > Viridiplantae > Streptophyta > Magnoliopsida > Myrtales > Myrtaceae > Eucalyptus > Eucalyptus leucophloia. Next base: position 20,978,651 of record CM029475.1, on the reverse strand, counting down.
CTTCACATTGCAGCTCATCCCTAACAATAGCTGAACATGCAATATGAGAAGTAAAACACGGAGCATAAATATCAAGCTGTGAGAAATAATCATCTCTTTATCGTTTGGTCTGATGCAATGGAAGTTTTAGCTCACTTGGTAATGCGAGGGATGCTTAATAAAGGGTTGGGGGTCATCGGTCATCGAAATGTCCAAGTCAACCCTAAAACAAAGTCTAGCGAAGAAAAACTTAAAAAGTATGGCTCGGCAAAAAGACGATATTGGAATTAGTAATGGATAGCTTTCACATTCATTAGGGAGGAAATTTCTCTGTATTTTCCAGATTTGATTTTTCTTGGCAAATTAATTCTCTCTAGAAATTTATTTTAGTATCGTAAAAAAGAAGCAGTTTTAATGTTTTGTACCCTAAACTCAATCAAAATCCTTTCAAATGAGGCATTTGGTGTTCTATTTTATTTTCAAGGCCAATATTTCATAAGTGTCACTGTATTAAATTTTAAAGACGAAAAGGAAAAGGATGATGTATTTCATCGTATAAGGTTTTTCATTTTTGAGAAAAAAAAATACTAACCAAGAAAGAGGATAATGTTAAATAACAGGTACATAGATTTTAACTTTTATAATGTCACTTTCCGCAAAAATAGAAAGAAAATAAGGAATGGGCGCTTCTTGCTTTTGGATGATGTGAAAGATAGCAATATAGTAAATTCTCAACTAGTGATGGGACCGACACACCTTATTAGAAACTTACTTGTGTTGTCGTGGAATGACACATGCAAGGACTATACACGCAACATTTGAATTCACAAAAATAATGCGATGTTTACTTATTCACTATGCTTAAATTTTAAAATGATTCTCTTGTAATTGTGCTATAATTATGAATATGACCATCGTCTCTTTTCCATAATTGAATCACTTAATGAATGAACATACTGATCTCAACGAAAAAAGCAATATGATCATTTCTCAACCAACGATCAATTGATGTGGGTCTTGATTAGAAATTCACTTCCTTCGTCATTCTTGACACGTGCAAAGACTATAGGTGTAATATTCACATGCACAAAAATAAACTAATATGTACTTATTCACTGTTAATTGAAATATTATTCTTGTGGATTAGTCAATCACTCGCCTATAAAATAATCTCATCTTTTTCTCACAATAAATCCAATCGACCTATTACAATATCCAATTGAAACGAGCCATATCACTTAGTAAGTAAATTTTTTACGATCCCTCAGTAGAGCTAAAATTTAAGAAAAGGATGAGGATGAAGAAAGAAACAAAGAAAGAACTGGGAAAGTGAGCTTTCGGGAATCATGGTGTCTGCACCTCTCCCTTTGGTATCCGAAACCTAAGTAGCAAGACTCGAAACTTGTTGGTGTCAAGAGTTTATAATAGGAGATAGTGAATCCCTCGACCGTCATGTTGTGGAGGTCCTTATACGGTGAGCTCGCACGATTATACCGATCCTTTTTCCACCCTGGGATATAATGCGGTATTAAAGCCTTTATGGTCATGGTGTAATTATCCTTGATGTCCCCTACTCGGAGATCAAATCCATGTATAGCGTATGAGTACACCATCATTTGGGAAAAAATAAGGGGCATATCGGAAGGATATGCTCCCTCAATACATGGTTAAGTATAAGTAGAAGCAAGGGGCTGTAAGCACTTCATGAAGACCACCGGCACAACTAACGAACCGTATGGATCATTATCACTAAAGTTGGAGAGCGCCAATGAGTAATGAGGGAGGGATGAGCAATTGCTTTTTTGCAGTCCATCGTCAACCACCGCGATTTCGCCGTCGAATAAATATTTGCTAAGATTGGAACAATAGTAAATTGATTTACATGATATTGGCCAGTATATAGATATGGAACAATGCTATTATTTTCACAAGCTAGCGTATGTTCATAGCAGCCACATCCTTTTGGGTTGCTTTTCAATCAAAAGTGATAGTGTATGTCATGAATATCGCCACAAGATGAAGCGGCGCACAAGTGATTCTTCTATGCACCGCAACTCATCCCCAGTAGCAGCAGAACGTACAATATGAAAAGCAAAACATTGAACATGCTTATGGAGCTCAAAGACTTAATCGCCTCTCTATCGTTTGATCTGATGCAATGAAAGTTTTTGCTAATTGGTAATGCAATGGAGGCCCAATAACATGAATGAAAAGAGCCTGGAGTCCTCGGTCAATAAAGCAAAGTCTAGTGAAGAAAAAAGTGGATATCGCGTGGAATTTTCAGTCCTTGTAGTCAAGGTGTCAAAACATGGTGGTGGAATTATTTATGCATAGCTTTCACATTGATTAAAAACTTCTCTGCAGTTCCAGATTGAATCAAAATCCTTTCGAGCGAGGCAATGACGTTCTATTTTCTTTTTAAGGCTAATATTTCATAAGTGTTTTTTGTTAAATTGTAAAGATGAAAAGGAAAAAGATGTCGTATTTCATCATCTAAGCTTTTTATTTTTGACAAAAAAAAAAACAGAAATTGGTAACGGAAATAGACTATGAACAAGAATATAACTTGTATAATGTCGCTTTTGGCAAAAGTAAAAGAAAAATAAGAAATAAGTGCTTCTTGGATGGTGCAACACGTTATGAAAGAAAGAAAGCAATACGATAATTTCCAGTGATGGACCAACCCGTCCTAACTAGAACCTTACTAACTTCGTCGTCATGCAAACACTATAGATGCAAATTTCCAAGTCAACCATCAACACAAAGTCTAGCGAAGAAAAAGTGGGTCTCCTGTGAAAATTGCAGCCCTTGCAGTCAAGTTGACAAAAACATAGTGTTGGAATTATTTATGGCGTGGCTTTCAATTTGATTAGAAAAGAAACTTCTATGCATTTTTCAGATTTAACTTTTCTTGGCAAATTGACTCTTTAGGAATCAATTTTAGTTCAGTAAAAACAGAATCGATTGGAATGTTATGTACTCTAAATTGAATCAAAATCCTTCAAGTGAGGCATTGGCATTCAATTTTATTTTCAAGGCCAATATTCCACGAGTGTCAGTTTGATAAATTGTGAAGACGAAAAGGAAAAAGAATGTCGTATTTCACTGTATAAGCTTTTTCATTACTGGCAAAAAAAAAAAAAAAGATTTGGTACAAAGATAGACTATCAAAGGGAATATTAACTTGTGTAACAAAAATAAAAGGAAAAATAGGAGTTAGTGTCTCTTGGATGGTGTAACACATTATGAAAGAAAGCAATTCGATAATTTCTAGTGATGGGACCGACGTGCATTGACTAGAACCTCACTAACTTCGTTGTTGCGCAAAGACAAAACATGCAATATTCAAGTTCACAAAAAAAAGAAAAAAAAAAGCGATGTTTACTTATTCACTATCAACTTCAATATTGCAATCACTCTCCCGTAATTGTGTTAGATCTATGAACAATAATGTCATCTCTCTGGGAACTCCGTTGCTTGGTTTTATTTAAAACAGAACCGAAATGATAGCTGGGTCTTGTTTTCCCTAGTCCACGAACATGCCTGGTTTGAACGAGCCATCCTTTTGTCGAGTTTGAGCGTCACTTGCTATCTCTTTTGAGTCTGGACACGAGCTAGTGTCTAGAATGGAGAACCATTCTCATGTGGAATTTCACGACCACTAAAGAGATTAAGGGGGTGCATGACAACCCAAAATTTCTGTTCCAGACCTGTTTGTGGAAGAGAAATCCGTTTGATAAACCTATTTAGTTTTTCTATTTCAGAAATAGGTTTGGAAGAGAAATCAGAAGCTAAAATTTTCTACTTCTGATTTCTAGAAGAGAAATCAGAAATAATTTCTCTCACTAAACCCTAATTTCAGTGAGTCCTCCCTCATCTCCTCTACATCTTTGCCTCCTCCTCTTCCTCTGCCTCTCCTCATTTTATTAAAAATAAAAATAAATAAAAATAAGTATATTAATTTTTATTCATTTAAAAATAAAAATAAATTTATTATAATAAATAAATAATTTTTATTTATCATTTTATTTTTAGTTTATTAAAAATAAATTTATTTATGATAAATAAAAATAAATTTAATAAATTTATTTTTATTTGCCTTGAGTGTTTTGCCAAATAAAATTATTTTTATTTTTATTTTATTTTTATTCATTTTAAAATAAATTTATTTGTAAAATAAAATAAAATAGAATAAATAAAATAAATTTATTTTTATATTTTAATTTTAAAATAAAATGATATTTTAATTTTAAAATAAAATGATATATTTATTTAATTTTTTTATGATTTATTTAATTTAATTTAATTTAATTTAATTCATTATTTTTTTGTTACTAAATCATTTTTATTTTTATTTTTTATATTAAAGGTTGTCGGTCATCGCCGCCGTTTCGAAAGTAAGAAATTTTGTGTTGTTATCAAACGAATTTCTTTTTTAGAGTGAAATTTTGTCTTAGTTATCAAACGGTTATTTTTTAAAACTCTTCTAGAAATAGAAATAGAAAAATTTATTTCTGTTTCAGAAACTATTTTTGGAATAGAATGGTTGTCATGCTCGTCTTAAGTTTGTTAATTTTTTCCATTTTCTACTTTTTTAGCATCATTTTTTATGCTGCTTTATTTTGGTAATAATAAAACTTAAAATTTGTACTTCTTTGTCTGCGATCTCTAAACAAAGTGGAGATCACGTGTTCCTTATGAACATCGGTGTCTCGAGGAATGTTTTCTTAGTAATAAACTCATGTGTAGGGGACAATGGTGAGGAATATAATACTTGTTCTGAATAATGCAAGGCACCATCTGTCACGCCCCGATCCTCGGGCGCGCACCCATCCCTCATTGGTCGATTAAATAGTGAAGTTTTAGGACGCATCGCCGACCCTTTTCATTTTGATATGCATGCAAAAGCATAATAAAATCCCTAGACAATAAAGTAATGGGATAAAAAAGTAGGGCCAAATTTTAAACTTTAAAAACAACCACACTTATATACATTGCAACCCATAATGCAAATATATACAAGGTTAACTACTAAGTCAAGTCCTAAACAACCAGTTCACAAACAAAGTCTACAGACAGGGTGGGGTTTTCAATCCTCTCCTAGATCCTCTTCTGGGTCCTCCTCCGGGTCCTCTTCGACAATCTTGCCTTCTTCCATACTCTAGCTGGAGTCCATTGGTAAGTTCACCGGGGAATCAAGATTATTACCAAGCTTGGGATCCTTTGCATCCACTACCGATCCACCCTTAGGATCTGCTGTCCCCTTCCCGAACGCTACCTCTAAAACGTATAGAGATACATCATATTCCGATACAGGGCCCACCCTTCGTTCATCATTGTAATGGCGATACCACGACCGTTATTTGTGGGGCACTTTTTGGGGTTCACCCACATCAACCCAGACGGTGGATTTCACTAGCACATATTCCAAGCCTCCAGGATAATGGTGTATCGAAATATGATAACCTATCTAAGTGATTTCCTCTAGTATACCAAAATGCTCAGGAGGAGGTGAAGGTACTGCCATCTAAAGACCTGAAATGTTGTCCCACAACGGGGTAAGATTACGTCTTAGCAAGTTCTACCCTCCTAAGACTCGATTAGGAAGAAAATATACTATGAGGGCTACCTAAACACAACATAGGTCAGAGGACTTACCTTGGCCTTAGTCTCTTCCTGAAAGTAAGTTAAATCAATAAATACTAACAAACTACACCATCCAATCAAATCAGATTGAATCGTCGATCAATCGACTTAATCAATTACATGTTACCATGATATTCTCCCAGTCGGTACATTCAATACTATCTATAAAGTCCTATTAATTCAGGACCGCTCACCCAAAGCTGAAAATAGATAGTATATAGTATATTGTAGATATATGCTCGCCTAAAGCTGATAGATTATGGCCCTCAAGCCACCATAATAACTATATATGCTTGCCCAAAGTTGATAATATGTGCTCACCCAAAGCTAATAATATGGTATACTATATATGCTCGCCCAAAGTTGATAGATTTAGGGTCCCCTGGCCAAAATAGTATACCACTTTAATTGTATAGTTAATTTCTCATATTTATCACACCCGATAAAAATAGCCGTGTGTGCGTACACGATCGGCCTTAGCCAAAATGCCATAATTTCACTTTTGATCTTCCCAGTACTTTCAACAATCCAAAATTAGATTTTTGGTGTTGTATACCGGCACCCGGTAATTTTCCATTTAATTATACAAATTAATTAATTTAGGAATAAAATCATAAAATCACAATTAAATCAATTCAGCACAACTCAGAGCTCAAATAAATAAACAAATTGCACCACAATAACTAGCATAAAATTCTGGTCACTGCTATCCCGGCCTAATTCCCGAAAAATAAATAAATAAATAAATAAATATGGAAAATATTAAATAAATGCCAATAAATCCAACTTAGACCCGTAATGCCTAATTAGACATCGAAATGGACTCGGAAAAATTTCGAGACTCGTTAAATAGATACTAGAGTCTATTTACTCGCTAATTACACTAACTATTCACCTAACATGCACCGGCAATTAACTAAATTTACTAATCTAATCTAATTTAACCACCTAATCCATCTTAGCCTAAACTAATCAACCCTTAAGCGTGATTAACTTACTAAGCGAGGATTAGTGAGTTAAACTCACTTGTTCGACGATGAGCGGCTCAAATTGTTGGGAACGCAACGGGGCTCGATACTCTCCGAAGCGGGCCTAACTTTCGGGGTCAGGATTGACCTCAAAACAGGCCTTGAAGGTTGCTGGAAACCCACTTTGCTTGCTGCTGATCTTGGCTGGAAAAGAGGGCAACAAGCTCAGTTTAAGGCGACAACAGGTTGAGGAAGGTTGAAAGGACTAAATCGGACCTAGATGGGGACTCACGGTGGTCGGAGGAAGCTCCGGCAGCGGCTCATGGTGCTGGACAACCTCTTGGAACGGCGAGCTGGGTGGGATGGAGCAGTGAGGACACCGGGATCGTGCAGTCGAGCACGAGGCAGCAACAGCATGCGCGCCGGGCGGGAGAGGCGGACGGTGGTAGCGAGCAGTCTTGGTGGCGTGCGGGCTTGCTTCGGTGACTTCTCCTTGGTTGTTGGCGTTCAAAACTGGCGAGAAGGAGGATAAGAGAGGTACGGACGTAGCTTAAGGGAAAGAGGGAACAAGAGGGGGCCATAAGTCTTATTTTCTCTTCCATGGTCCCCTTGACCCTATCCCATCCACAGGTACATTCTTTGGTTGAAAATTAGCCACCACCACCCTTCGAGAAGCTAATTTGAAGTGGTCCAATAGTCATGGGTGGGGGCATACGAATTTCAAGCATTTTCCCTCAAATTGGACTTCATCTCTTTCTTGAATCAACATAAACCGGCCTCTATAAATTCAATCAACCCACCATTGATCATTGTGGCATTTTCCTCACCAATACAACTCACTTGATTCTCAAATTTGCGATAAAAAAAAAATCCCCCACATTTTTTGAACAAAACAGTCCTACCTCAACTTTTTCCCAAAAGTCTTGGTTTGCAGAAAAATCTTCTGAGATTGAGTTGACACTCCTAGAATTAATTGTGATATGATAGAACTTTCAATTTCTGAAATCGGACTCAAATTCGCGATTAATTTCAATCTGGTGCATTTTTAGTGTGACTTAGGCTACCATGTCGTTTTCAGAAATTTTTAGTGCAAATGACCTGTGGTCTATTTTTCCGAGCCACAATGAACCCATTCGACGCATTGGTGACTCTCGGTTGTCATGAAAATCTCGAGGATTTAAATACGGACACAAATACCAAAATGATAGAAAAATCAGTCTAGTATCAGCCGACGAAAATTTCCAAATTAGTGGTGTCACGCCTCGATCCTCAAACATGTGCCCATCCCTCATCTAGTCAATTTATAGCAATTTCCTAGGATGCATCATCGACCCTTTTGTTTAATATGTGCATACGGAAGCATATAATAAAATCCCCAGACAATAAAATAATGGGATAAGAAAGTAGGCCATATTTTCCACAACTGAAATACTACAACCACACTTTTATACAATACAAACCACATAGTATATATTACAATACTATTCACTAAAGGTTGGACTATCACACATCAGTTTTCAACCTAGGTTTGTAAGTAGGATGGGATCTCAGTCCTTATCCGGGTCGTACTTAGGATCCTTCTCTAGATCGTCCTCTTCTTCAGATTCTTCTTCTTCTTCTTCAAGTTTGTCCTCGATTTCTCCTTCCTCAAAATTCACCTTAGGCTCGTCCTTAGGTTCCTCCTCCGGCTCTTCCCACTCCTGATCCTCCTTCGATCCAGTTAGCACCCTTGGCTATCTCCCTTTCCTCTTCACTCCAGTTAGCACCCTTGGCTGAGTACACTGGTGACTTAGGATCGCCCTCGAGCTTGGGATCCTTGGCATCTACTACCGACCCATCCTCTAGCCTTTTTGAGTGGTGGTGTATTGGAAGTGGTATCCTACCTTGGTGATCTCTTCAGGAATACTAAAATGCATAGGAGGATGAGGAGGTGGAGGTGCTGCCATCTAGGGACTTGAAATGGTTATTCAATAACCATTGAGATCACGTCTCAGCAAGTTCTACCCCTTACGACCCAATTAGTAAACCAATACACTATGGGCTGCCTATGCATACATGGGTTAAAGGACTTACCTTGGCATCAGATTTCACCTACAAATCAACACTATTTACACATGCCTTATATCACATCACTCAATCAATTCATAATATCAGATTAAATCATTGATCAATCGACCTAGTCCATTACATGTCATCTCGATCCTTTCTTGGTCGGCTCATCTTATTTACTCAAATTCACTGTTGACTTACGGCTTAGTGAGCATAGCCTACATGATCATCTCAAATACTCAACACTAACGTTGAATTATGGCTCAACGAGCACAGCTTACTAAAACTTTGGCGGGAATGTTGAATTATGGCTTAATGGGCACGGCTTACTAATTCATCGGTGGTTAATGTTGAATTATGGCTCAACGGGTACAACCGATTCCAAATCCGGTGGAAATGCTAAATTATGGTTCATCATGCACAATCGGTTCCAAGTTCAATGGTAGTGCTGAATTACGGCTCAGTGAGCACAACCTAGATTAGGTGGTAACTTACGGTTTAATGGACATAACCATACTTTGGTGGTAATGCTGAATTACAGCTTAGCGAGCACAACCAATTCTAAATTCGGTGAAAATTTTGAATTACAGCTTAGCAAACACAACCTAAATTAGGTGGTTTCCATGCCTAATCCCACACTGTCACACACCCATCATACATCATTTCATCTTTCAATAGTCTTTTCAAGATGACTAATAACCCTCACACGATTAATTACTCTTGGCCAAGGATTGTACGCTTCACACTTGGCTGCATTTGGTTGACCGGATAAAAACTAGGATAGGATATGTTTTATCCTATCTCGTGTTTGATAGCTGTCTAGGATATGATGAGGTCAGATATAGATGGGATATAAACCGGATAAAAAAAAATCCAAGGGGGGAGGTGGGATAAGATTGGATAGGATTTCTTTTATCCGAAACCTAAAACCTACACTTTTTTTATTTCTCCGTCATTCACCCACAGACGACTCTCTGTTTCCAAAGTATTGATGTTGAAGCCTTCTCCTCAATAGCTCTCCGATTCTCATCGAAATTTTACGAAAGCCTTCTTCCTCCGCCAAGGTAAGACCCCCCGTCCACTGGCGATCGCCCGCCGGTCGCCCTCCCGATCAATTCCCTCCCACTCATCGGGTCACCTAAGCTTGCCGGTCTGCCGATGAGCCCAGGTCTGAATTCCAAATGCAAATCTGGTTGCCAGGCCGATGCCCCACCGATGGTGGCCGAGGGTGGCCGAGGGTGGCCGAGGTTCACCTAGGGTTTGGGTTCGCTCGTGTGGATCGATGAATGCAGGGCTGGATTGCCTAGGGTCTGGGTTTGCCATGTTCTCTCTCTGCTCTATCTCCATTTACTTGCTTCGCAAGGATGGTGATGTTAATTGTTAGCTCATTTCACTCTTTGTGTACTAGTTCGACTAAGGCTCATTTCATTGGTGCTAATCAATTAGCGAGTCGCGCGTGCCACAAATTTAGAGTGAGTGGTTTTAATTTATGGCTCTTGAGAGAGAGTATGTATTCATCCACACCCATTTCTCAGAATAGGAGGATGAAGCTAAAAATTCTTTGTTGGGTTTTCTCTTTTGCAGCTTCATCACTGCAATTTCTTATATGGGTTTGTTCTGTCTTACGGTACTTTTTCTGTATAGACCCGTTGTTTGTGGTTAATTTTCAGCTCACTCATTAACATGTGTTATGAGTTAATTGATCAATCAATTTGTGATTTTTTCTTCTTTTTATTGGATTTATGAAATTTATTTAAAAGGTTATGTAGATATAGATGATAGCAGCTGTGTTTTTGGGAGAGGAAGAGGCGATCTGGTTACTGATTCGTTACTTGAATGAGTTCTTATTGAAGCTCAGGGGTCTTTTTTCCCCCCTCTCTAGAGACCCAGGAACCACAATGAAAGGAAATGTAATGTACTTTATAAATGCGAATTGTTCAGAGATCGTTCGTTAACGTAATTAACTGTCATTGCATCCTCGTGACATCTGGAAAAAAAAATGAATGAACTTTGGACTTTATGCTTTGTTCTAATTGGGCATTTGTTTGATTTGGTATTGGACCTGTAACAAAATGGAAACAAATGAAAAACTTGTAAGAGACAAAAAGAATTCATGTTTCAAATGAATATATTGAAATTGAAGTTATTCTAAAAACGTTTGATTTGAAGGGGTATCCAAAAGATTATTTCAAAGGAACGGAAAAGATTATTACAATGCGTAATCATGAAATTCGATGAAAATCTATTAATTTGAAAAAGATATATTGTTTTGGAAGATTTTGTGAATATTAAACTTGTAAATTTGTACTTGCCTAAATTATTGTTTTTAAAATATCCGAATTTAAATCCGTAGTTCACCAAACCATAGATTGGATAAGATATGAGGATATCCGACTTTAAATCCGTAGTTGACCAAATAGTAGATTGAATAGGATATGAGGATATTCGACTTTAAATCCGTAGTTCACCAAATAGTTGATGGGATATGAAGAAATCCATGGATTTCTTATCTATCCTATTTAGAAATCCGGACGACCAAACGCAGCCTTAGAATCCTCAATCAAAATAACCATTGGTCTATCTCCCTCGTATTAACGATACCCGATAAAAATTTATTATGTGTGGGTTTACGGTCGGCTTTTGTTAAAATATAATAATTTCATTTCCACAAATCCTACCATTTTTTGTACTCCACCAAAACATTTTTGGCATTATCAACCGATGCCCAGTTATTTATCAATTAATTTTCCAAATTATGTAATTTAGGAAATAAATCCTAAATTCACCAATAATTCATTTGAGCACAAAATAAAGCTCAATTAAATAAACGGATTGCATCACGATAATCAATATAAAATTCCGGTCGTCAACTATCCTGGTCTAATTTCTGAAAAATAAATAAATAATTGATTAATTTTGAAAGTTAATAAATAAAAACCATAAATCCAATTTAGGCCTGTAATGCCTAATTGGAGCCTGAGACGGGTCGAGAAGAATCCCAAAAGTCATTCAATAAATACTATAGCACTTCTACTCCCTAATGACTATGTCTGACCACCTAACATGCATTGCAATTAACTAATAATCACTAATCTATTCTAATCTAACCACATAATCCTAATTAATTAATACTAATTAACCCTTAAGCATCATTAACAACTAAGCAGTGATTAGTAAGCTAAACTCACCCATTTAACAATCCGTTCGGATCGAAACATCGAGAATGTCACAGGGGACATTTTTCTCCAAAGCGGGCCTAGGGTTCGGGGTCCAAAAACACCTCAAATCGAGTCTCAAAGGTGCTGAGAAACCCACTTTCTGAGTTGCTGGTTGAGCTGCAAAAACAAGAGGAAATGAGCTGGTTTGGAGCGGGATTAGCGACGGTGGACCGATGAATGGATTGGTGGAAGTTCGGTGGCCCAAATGGCAGTCTAAGGTGGTAGAACGGCTCCAACATGAGCTGAGGAGTTGTTGGATGGTGGTTGAACAGGTGGCTGTATGTGGAGAGTGTAGATGACGCTCGGCTAGGTGCACGGTGGAGGTGTGCGAGAAGCGGCGGCTGCTCGCGGTGGTAACTTGGTGTCTAGGCAGTGGCAAGCTACTCCTGCTCTTCCTTTAGTGGCTATTGGTCGCATGAACGGAGGGGAGAGAGAGAGAGAGTCTTCCACGGCAACAAAAGGGGGTGAGGGAGAGATAAGAGAGAGAGTGGGCCACCATGGCCAATATTTTCCACAAAAATATCTCCTACAATCATTCTAGGCCAAGTATCAACCCTTGGCTCACAATGGACCACCATAGGTTACCTTTTCAACCTTGAGATGGTCCAATTTGGCTAGGGCATGGGGAAGCTACGAATTTGCAAGCCGTTTCCTCCAATTGGACTCTCACACTCACTTGATTAAGTGTCAATAATTTTCCCCATCCAAGAATCCATCATGCTTCTCAATTTTGTGACCAAAATTAATCCCCGACCTTAATTGGATAAAAACGATCCTAAACTGATTTTTTCCCAAAAAGTCTCAGTTGTTAGAAAAATCTTCTGAGACTAAGTCGATGCTCCTAGAATTTATTGTAACATGACAGAATCTTTAATTTCTGAAATCGGACTTGAATTGGTGGTTAATTTTCATTCGGCACGTTTTTAGCGTGACTTAGACTACCAGGTAGTTTTTAGAACTTTTTAGTGCAAATGACCCCCGGTCAATTTTTTTCTAGCCACTATGAACCCACTCAACACATTGGAAACTCTTGATTATCGTAAAAATCTCGAGGATTCAAATACAGATAGAGGGTACCAAAATGACAGAGAAATCAAACTAGTGCCGGTCGACGAGAATTTTCCAATTTAGTGGAGTCACCCACTATCGGCCACATATCTCCATCGAACCGATCTATCTCTGATCTCAATTCAATTTTTAACTGTGCTGTAATGGCTTCTAAAGATAAACACTATCGAGAAGCCAATTCCTGGTCGAATTCTCAAGTCTATTGCATTAAAATTCCTTAATGGCTTCCTTGGATAGTCTAGTTATCTTATGAGTGGCCATATCAAAGAAACGCACTATAGGCGTGTCGATGAAATACCTGATTTATCCAGCAGAAAACAGGACCGAAAATCTGGGATGTCACAACTCTTCCCCTCTTATAAAAATTTCATCCTCGAAATTTAAACCTTTACTAATCCTTAAACAAAAATGTGGGGAAATGTGGGGTATCGTCGTCTCATCTAGCCTCACTTTCCCCGGTTGCTTCTTCAGTCCCGTTGCAATGTCAAACCACTTTGACCAAGGGGACTATCTTGGTTCATTGAATCCAATCTTTTTGATTCACGTGAACTGGGCTTTCCGCGTATGACACTCTTTCATCCACGTCTAATTCTTCAAGATTTAGCACGTGGGTCGGGTCAGGCTCATACGTCCTCAACCTTGACACGTGAAAGACGTCATGCACTTGTGCCTACCTCAGCAACAATGTAAGATGATACGTTAGGATCCCGATTCTTCTCAGAATCTCAAAGGAATCTACGTACCTCAGTTTCAGTTTTTCCCTCCTTGCTGAAGTGCAAGGTATCCCTCATTGGTGACACATTCAGAAAGATGTAATCACCAATTTGGAACTCTAAGGGCCTTCAATGCTCAACGATGCAACTTTCTTGGCGGCTCTAAGCGGCCCATAATCTGATTCTAATCACGACAACTGCAATCACTGACTGTTGAGCTGATGCTGGGCCTGTGATCTTTCTTTCTCTGATCTCATTTCAGCAAACTAAAGTTCTATACACTCTGCTCTACCCTGCTTCAAAAAGGAACTATCTGACTGTTCTACTGAAACTAGGAACCTTGGTTCTAGATCTGATATAAGTTCGTCAGTGATACTTCCTACAGATGAACTGACTGACACACGTACACTTTTGCATGCCTATTCCAATCAAGATCCTTCCATACAGCGATAAAGTGAGCCGACTTCATTAGTCTGTCGACCACTACCCCAATTAGAGTTAATACCTTTCTGACTCATAGGTAAGCCTGTTACAAAATCCAATATGACGTGTACCCATTCCCACTCGGGAATCTCGAGAGGTTGTAAAAGTCTTCCTGGTTTGCATTATCGAACTTCCACTCACTGACACATTTGACACTCGTAACCTGTCCGGCAACATCTATCTTTATAGCGGTCTACTAATCGGGTTGACGCCGATTCAGACCTACTTTGTACCATCGAGTTAAATACTGCAATACTGTAGTGAAATTCCTAACAAGGTCTTCTCCTCAAGTTCCATACTGTTTGACATCTATCATCACCCATGATACTTCGACGTTCCATCTTCCAAAATTTGAAAGTTAATCTTTCTCTTACCGGTATCCTTTTGTAGGATTTTCTGAACATCCCGATCTATCAACTAAAATGTCTTAATCCTTAACTGGACTTCTAGTTTAGTTTTGAGGGTGGCCATAAAATTCGTAAGGTGGCCTACCTTAGACTTGAAAATCGAATCTCAAGTTCTCTCGAGTACCTTCTACTTTTTGATCACCATTTATGCAACCGAAGATCTCTGACTCGGTGCACTTGCAATTTAATTCGTCTTTCCAGGGCGACACAGGACATCACAATCATAGTTCTTCCAAAATTCTAACTCATAACACTGTCTCATTTTCAACTCCTTCTGAGAGAATAAACATTTTGAGACTTTAGCGTTCAACAAAGGTCTAGAGTTTTTCTCCACACAAATCACATTTTCAAATTTTCAGAGCAAAAATTATTGCCGCGAGTTCCAAGTCACGCACTAGGTAACTCAACTCATGGGGTATCAACTGATGGGATGCATATGTAACACTCTACCACATTACATCTACACACAACCCAATCCTATAAGCGATGCGTCACTATAATTTTCGCATCCTTCAGAACCATAAGGAATGGTTAACACAAGTGCGGTAGCTAACTTCTACTTAAGCTCTTAGAAATTATCCTCACACTTGTCTATCCATATCTCATTTCTTCAAGAGTTGAGTCAATGGCGACACTGATATTGAGATTCCTTCAGCGAACCTCCTATAAGGACTTGTCCAACTTAAACGGTTTTCGACCTTTGATATTGTTGTCGATCTTGGTCCACTAATAACTGATTCGATCTTGGTCGGGTTCATGGAGATTCCTTCACCATTCTCAGACACCTCTCATGCTCCTTAGCATTCTTCGAATACATCGGAATATCATTACATGACACGATCACAACTGATCTAGACATTCTTTGAACACTCAGTTTGTCAAATCCATGACAGTAGTTGGAACATTCGTCAGACCCAATGGCATTACATTGTACTCACAAGGGCCATATTGAGTACGAAACACCATCTTAGGTATAACCCCCTTCCTGGTTTTCCACTGATGATAACTTGATCTCAAGTCGATCTTTGAAAGTATCGACACTTTTCATAATTGGTCACACAATTCGTCGATCTTTGGCAATGAACGCTTGCCCTTGATCGTCACTTGATTGAGTCGACGATGGTTGATGTATAATTGCCACAAACCATCTTTCTTTCTCTCGCCACAAAATTGATGTTCCTTAAAGTGAAGCACAGATATGCATGAATTCCTCATTCATCAATCCTCACATCTGGATCTTTGGTTCTATCAATTCAGGCAACAACAACTGGTAAGAAGCCTTAGAGAGTGGCTCCGTCCTAATTGTTAACTTGATCACAAGTTCTATCTCTTTCTCTGACGACAGGCCTGACAATTCCTTTGACACCAGATCTAGAAATTCTTGGACTATTAAGAAGTCCTCAACCTTTAGTTCTCTAATCTGTCCTACCTATGACAATCGCCAAGCAACCTTGGCAACCTCCGTCTAACAAATGGGTTGTCTTTAGCCAACGAGATTAATGAAATCGAAAATTCTTTTCGACTTCAAATAACCTCGATACTTTCATATGCTAATGGACTAAACTGGATTATTCCATGACCATAATTCATTACCACAAGATGCTCCATGAGCCTACTCTACTCATGTGACGTCCGAATTATATTTCAGCAACTAGTCAAACACGACTATAACTAGCGTTTTCCCTTTCTTCCACTTTATTTCAACTAACTAAAATTCTACAAATTCAATCCAAGGCTCTGCTGGGCTACTCCGATAAAAATCTCCCCATGAACATTCTTCTTCTAATTAGGGCGGGGTCAGTACCATTCCTGTCCCCTTTTGCCATCCTAGTGGCGTCCTAACTGCGGCAGCGGCGTTTATGCTACCCTAGACTTTCACTGATAGTCCCATCGGCCTTCTAGGACCACTCCTGACCAGGTAACCTTGTTGGTTACATTCCAAACAAATTTCTTGTCCTAGGAAAGACATAGGACCAATCTTTGCCATTTGACTTGGTGCTGACTTGACTATCCTATTCTTCCTATTGAGTGGAATATAATACTTTTTTCTCGACATCGGTCTTGTCCTTGACCGATTTCCATTTCTACTTGTACTGAATCTTGAGTCAGATACTAAATTGATCCCTGACAACCAATCCAAGTTGGACCTTAACAGATACAACAACAACATCGGCTTGGTCCAGAGTTTGCTGACTCAAATAGTTCCCACGAAACACGAGCGCCTGAACGATCCCGTCGAACCTAGGATCACTCAGTGTTGCTACACTAGTACCGGCCTACGGCGGTACTCTTACACTCGTGCTGGCTTAAGCTGGCACTCAAACTCAACCACCTCGGGCATCGATCCTGGTCGGTGTTCTACCTCGAGTCACAGAGGCTACTGCCCTCTTACTAGGAGTCTTCAGCTCTTGATCACTCATACTACAGGCTCTTTATAGAAACCTGTTTTCTAATTCTAATACCATATTGGAATTTGAGTGATCCACTCAAACAAGTTATCAATCAGCTAGTATTGACATGCACCAAGCATGAATTTAAAGGCCATCCTACTACTATCATATGAACCATCGCTCCTTATCAGTCTAATCTTGAACTTTGCTTTGATACCACTTAAACAGGATGTCACGCCCCGATCCTCGAACGCGTGCCCATCCCTCACCTGGTCGATTTATAGCGAAGTCTTAGGACATATTGCCGACCCTTTCGTTTAATATGCACATGCGGAAGCATATAATAAAATCCCCAGACAATAAAATAATGGGATAGAAAAGTAGGCCGTATTTTTCACAATTGAAAAACTACAACCACACTTTTATACAATACAAACCACATAGTATATATTACAATATTATTCACTAAAGGTTGGACTATCACACATCAGTTCCCAACCTAGGTTTGTGAGCAGGATGGGATCTTAGTCCTCATCCGGGTCGTACTTAGGATCCTCCTCTGGATCATCCTCTTCTTTAGGTTTGTCCTCGAGCTCTCCTTCCTCAAGATTCACCTTAGGCTCGTCCTTAGGTTCCTCCTCCGGCTCTTCCCACTCCTGATCCTCCTATGATCCCTCATTTTGCTCGACTATCTCCCCTTCCTGTTCACTCTAGTTAGCACCTTCGGCTGAGTACACTGGTGACTTAGGATCGCCCTCGAGCTTGGGATCCTTGGCATCTACTACAAACCCATCCTCTAGCCCTTATGGGTGGTGGTCTCTCGGGAAGTGGTATCCTACCTCGGTGATCTCTTAAAGAATACCAAAATGCATATGAGGACGAGGAGGTGGAGGTGCTGCCATCTAGGGACCTGAAATGGTTATCAATAACTATTAAGACCATGTCTTAGCAAGTTCCATCCCCTAAGACCCGATTAGTAAACCAATACACTATGAGCTGCCTATGCACACATGGGTCAGAGGACTTACCTTGGCCTTAGATTCCACCTACAAATCAACACTATTTACACATGCCTTATATCACATCACTCAATCAATTCATAACATCAGATCAAATCATTGATCAATCAACCTAGTCGATTACATGTCATTTTGACCCTTTGTAACGACCTGGGCCCACTATATAATATTGTCCATTTTGGACACTGAGTCCTCACGGCTTTAGAACGCATTATACAAGTTAAATGGACCCCAAGCCTTATAAACTAGCTCATGACTCCCCTTCTAAGCGATGTGGGACTAGAGAGTACCTCTCCCATTCCTTGGGCTATCACACCCTTTCTTGGTCGGCTCATCTTATTTACTCAAATTCACTAGCTGAATTATGGCTCAGCGAGCATGGCCTACACGGTCATCTCCAATACTCAACATTAACGCTGAATTACGGCTTAGTGAACACGGTCTACTAAAACTTTGGCGATAATGCTGAATTATGGCTCAGCGAGCACGGCTTACTAATTCTTCGGTGGTTAATGTTGAATTATGGCTTAGCGGGCACGACCGATTCCAAATTTGGTGGAAATGTTGAATTACGGCTCAGCGTGCACAATCGGTTCTAAGTTCGGTGGTGGTGCTGAATTACGGCTCAGCGAGCACAATCTAGATTAGGTGATAACCTACGGTCCAATGGACACAACCATACTTTGGTGGTAATGCTGAATTACGGCTTAGCGAGCACAACCTATATTATGTGGTTTCCATGCCCTATCCTACACTGTCACACACTCATCATACATCATGTCATCTTTCAATAGTCTTTTCAAGACAACTAATAACCCTTACACGATTAATTACTCTAGGCCAAGGACTGTATGCTTCACACTTAGAATCCTCAATCAAAATAACCATTGGCCTATCTCCCTCGTATTAACGATACTCGATAAAAATTTATCATGTGTGGGTACACGGTCGGCCTTAGCTAAAATATAACAATTTCCTTTCCATAAATTCCATCATTTTCTATAGTCCACCAAAATTTTTTTGGCATTATCAACCCATGCCCAATTATTTATCAATTGATTTTCCAAATGATTTAATTTAGGAAATAAATCCTAAATTCACCAATAATTCATTTCAGCACAAAATAAAGCTCAATTAAATAAACGGACCGCACCACGATAATCAGCATAAAATTCTAGTCATCGACCATCCTTATCTAATTTTCGAAAAATAAATAAATAAATAAATAATTTCGAAAATTAATAAATAAATACCATGAATCCAATTTAGGCCCGTAATGCCTAATTGGAGCCCAAGACGAGTCAAGAAAAATCATGAGAGACATTCAATAAATACTATAGCACTTCTACTCCCTAACGACTATGTCTAACCATGTAACATGCATTGCAATTAACTAATAATCACTAATCTATTCTAATCTAACCACATAATCCTAATTAATTAATACTAATCAACCTTAAGCATCATTAGCAAACTAAACAGGGATTAGTGAGTTAAACTCACATGTTTAACAATTCGTTCAGATCGAACATCAGAAACCTCGCTGGGGATGTTTTTCTCTAAAGCGGGCCTAGGGTTTGGGGTTCGGAAACACCTCAAATTGAGCCTAAAAGTTGCTGAGAAACCCACTTTCTGAGTTGCTGGTTGAGCTGCAAAAACAGGAGGAAATGAGCTGGTTTGGAGCAGGATTGGCAACGGTGGACCGATGAATGGATTGGTGGAAGTCTGGCGGCCCAAATGGCGGTCTAAGGTGGCCGAACGGCTCCAACACGAGCTAAGGAGTTGCTGGACGGTGGTTGGACAGGTGGCTGGACGCGGAGAGGGCGACGGCGTGCGGCCAGCATGGGTGGAGGCGCGCAGACGGTGACGGCGGCTGCTCACGGTGGTGGCTTGGTGTCCAGGCAAAGGGCGAGCTACTCTTGCTCTTCCTTCGGTGGTGCTGGTCGCACAGATGGAGGGGAGAGAGAGGGAGTCTTCCACGATAACAAAGGGGGGTGAGGGAGAGATAAGAGAGAGAGTGGGCTACCATGGCCAATATTTTCCACAAAAATATGTCCTACAATCATTCTAGGCCAAGTATCAACCCTTGGCTCACAATGGACCACCAAAGCTTACCTTTCCAACCTTGAGATGGTCCAATTTGGCTAGGGCATGGGGGAGCTACGAATTTGCAAGCCGTTTCCTCCAAGTGGACTCTCACACTCACTTGATTAAGTATCAATTGGTATCTCAACACCTCAATTGATAATTTTCCCCATCCAAAAATCCATCATACTTCTCAATTTTGTGACCAAAATTTATCCCTGGCCTTAATTGCATAAAAACAATCCTAATTGACTTTTTCGTAAAAAGTCTCGGTTGTCAAAAAAATCTTTTGAGACTGAGTCGACTCTCCTAGAATTTATTGTGACATGATAGAATCTTCAATTTCTGAAATCAAACTTGAATTGACAGTTAATTTGCATTCGGCGCGTTTTTAGCGTGATCTAGACTACCGAGTAGTTTTTAGAACTTTTTAGTGCAAATGACCCATGGTCGATTTTCGTCAAGCCACTATGAACCCACTCGACACATTGGCGACTTTCAATTATCGTGAAGATCTCGAGAATTCAAATATGGACACAGGGTACCAAAACGACAGATAAATGAAATTAGTGCCGGTCTACGAGAATTTTCCAATATAGTGAAGTCAACCATGATCGGCCACACATCTCCGTTGAACCGACCTATCTCTGATCTCAATTCAATTTTTAACTATGTCGTAATGGCCTTTAAGGATAAGCACGATCAAGAAGCTGATTCCTGGTCGAATTCTCAAGCCTATTACATTAAAATTCCTTAATGGCTTTCCCAGATAGTCTAGTTATCTCATGAGTGGCCGTCTTAGAGAAAAGCTCTATAAGCGCGTCGATAAAATGCTCGATTTATCTAGCATAAAATAGGACTGAAAATCTGGGATGTCACAAGTGGAGTCACCCACGTTTAGCCACACATCTCAGTTGAACCGACCTATCTCTAATCCCTAATTGATTTTTAACTGTGCCGTAATGATCTCTAAAGTTGAGCACGATCGAGAACTCGATTCCTAGGCGAATTCTCAAGTCTATTGAATTAAAATTCCTTAATGGCTTCCCTGGATAGTCTAGTTATCTCAAAAGTGATCAGCTTTGAGAACAACCCTATAGGCGCGTCAATGAAATGTCCGATTTATTCAATGGAAAACACGATTAAAAATCTAAGATGTCACACCATCTCATGTCTTATCATTGAGTGAATGCACAAGTTCTTACTACATTTAGGGATTGAGCTTTCGTAATACATAATATGCTCTAACATAACCTCATGTGTTCAATTTCCATTCATCGTAAGGCAAAATTGTCAACCTACTCTGTCTTCACCCTTTGACCTGTGTTGGTCATTCATCAGTTATGCTTGGACCCATCTTGTGACATGAGGACCAAGTCGGAGATAGCTTGAGCAGGTAGCTGTCTTCAACGTGGGTGATCAAATAGAGGTAGAAGGGTGGGGATGAGAGGTTTTGATGGAAATGAGAGAGTTTCATTGCTTAAAATGCAAACATTGAAACGAAGAAAAAATTACCTTATTATACAAAGAAAATTCACATGAAACAAAAATTGAAGGAATGCCATACAACAGTCATCATCATTTATAAAATATGGACATAACTAGTCTACCAGAAAACACTAATGTCATATGAAAAACATGTAAAAGCTTCACAGATTACATTTTGAATGATGATACATGTTGATAGTACTATTTATAATTTTTGCATCTCGTTATAGGGGAACAATCACACAATACATTATTTCGTAAACTCATGGTCATGGTAAAATTGGGAACCACTAGAAACTATCAGAGCACTTGACGAAGATGAGAGTGTTTCAAGTTCTATCTCAGCTTCAACATCATCAACTGGTGCCTTTGTCGGATACAAAAGTGGTTTTGGAGGTAGTTCCAGTTTATCCATATCTCCTTCAAGCATATCTAGGACTTTCCTCATCGACGGCCGATCATTAGGGCTCAATTGTATACACCATCGTGCAACAATTATCATCTTCCTCGTTGTTTCTCTTTCCTCTTCTATGACATCTACCCTTTCAAGTTCCTTTTCTTTGCCGAGTTGATCATACACCCATAAAGGAAAGTAAATTTGACTCGAATGCTCTGCATGTGCATTTATATTTCTCCTTCTACTAGCCATTTCCATTAATAACATCCCAAAACTATAAACATCGGCTTTGTAAGAAATGCCACCAATGTCTTTATAGAATAGCTCCTAAGCCATATAACCCAAGGTTCCTCTTGCTGCAGTCAGCGATACTATACTACAATCGGTTGGATAAAGTCTTGCAAATATATTGTTTCCAATATGGAAAGGATTACAGCATATGGAAAAATAAGATGAAGACATTCCTAAGATCGAAAGATCCTCTGGAATGGGATGTGGTAGAAAAATGAATTATTCCTAAAGCTACATCAATGTCAGAAAGGGGAAAAGAAGTTGCAGAAGATAGCGACATGACTCAAGAAGAGATATCCAAGAGACAAGTTCTTGATGCTAAAGCAATTTACTCATTATATTGTGCATTATCTCCTGCTGAATATACAATAATATCTTCTTGTGAAATAGCCAAAGAATTCTGGGACATGCTGTACATTACCTATGAAGGAACTGATCAAGTGAAAGAAACAAGGATCAACATTATACTCGGACAGTATGAAGCATTCAAGATGAAACTAGTAGAATCTATCACTAAAATGTTTAGTCATTTTACATAAATTGTAAACGGTCTAAAATATCAGGGACAGCCAATTTCAGAACCAATGAAGGTCAATAAATTGTTGCGTGGACTCTCCAAAGATTGGAATCACGTAAAGACTTTAATAGGGGAAACACAAAGAATCATGCCACTCTCCGTTGATAAATTGGTTGAAACACTTCAGTCTTATGAAGTGGAGCAAATCAATGAAGAAGAAGATCCCAAATGTAAGAAATCAATTGCCTTAAAGTTTAACAATGATTCTGATATTACAGATTCTGAAGAGGACATAGACGATGAAGAACTTGCTCTCATGATAAAGAGGTTTAGGAAACTGAACAAAAAGGGAAGAAGATTCAATTGGAAGAAACAAAACTCTCAAAGATTTCAAAACAAATTAGCTGAGGATGATGAATCCAATAAAGATGTGATTTGCTTTGAATGCAAGAAAAAAGGGCACATCAGACCCAACTGTCCCTTAGTGAAAAAAAGAAAGGAAAAGCTGAGAAATATAGAAAGACACTCAAAGCAGAAACTTGGAGTGATACTAAATGCGAAGAGAGTGATGATGATTATGCTAATATTTGGTTAATGGAAAAAGCAAAATTAGATTTAGACTAAAAAATCAATACCGACTCAAATTCAGATAGTGAAATCGAGGTAAGTAATTTTCAAATTCCTATTAAGGTCTCGAAATATATTAATAAACTGTCTCTTAGTCTTAAAACCTTTCTCAAGAGGATTTCCGAGCTAAAAATGAAGAATTCTACACTGAAGCAACATGAAATTTTATGGAAAGAAAAGTTTGAAAATCTAGATAAAAGTTTTATTACTTTAAAAGAAAATGCAGAATCTCTTTCAAAAGAAAACACACTTTTGAAAAATGATATTTCAAACATTTCAAAAAGGTTTTCCATGGGATTTGAGAAATTGGAAAAGATTCTTTCAATACAAAGACCTTACTTTAATAAATCAGACTTGGGAATGACATATGAAACTATTCATTTAATTGATTTTCCAAAAATAAAAGAAAGAATCAAACAAAGACCCATAAAAGCCTTCTATAGAAATCATTTTAAAAAATTCTTTGTAAAAGCTAATGGTCGAAGTGCTCTTAGATGTTCTAAGTGTAACAGTTCATAACACTTTAAGAAAAATGTCCTATGGTTTGGAGGCTTGTTAAGAAGGATTGGGCAAAGACTGTATATTGTACTAACTCTACTAGACCCAAGAAAGTGTGGGTATCAAAAAAAGCTAAAGTTTCTTTTTTAATTGCAGGCCACTATCAAGAAAAAAATCAAATGGTATTTGGATAATGGCTGTTCAAGGCATATGACTGGAGATTCAAATTGTTTTATTAAACTTAAGCAAGTAATTGGTGGAAAAGTCTCCTTTGGCGAAAACAACAAGAGAAGAATTGTTGGTTGTGGAACTGTAAAGATAGAAAGTCTCACAATCAACAACGTCTCCTTAGTGGAAGGATTCAACTACAACTTGCTTAGCATCAGCCAATTGTGTGACACTGGATTCAAGATCAATTTTTAAGAAGGAATATGTTTGGGCACTAGTAAAAATCTTTCACAATCCTTTATTGGGCGAAGACATGGAAATATCTATCTTTTGGATATCAATCCAGAAAGATCTCAATGTCTAATTTCAATTCAAGATGAAGAAAATCTCTGGCATCGAAAGCTTGGCCATATCAACATGAAACAAATTGCCAAGATCTCTTCAAAGAAGCTTGTTCGTGGATTACCCAACTTGAAGTACCAAAAATATGACTTATGCACACCATGTGTATTGGAAAAACATGTTAGAAATTCTTTCAAACCAATAAATCAAGTTTCCATTAATTGTGTGCTGCAGCTCCTGCATATGGATCTCTTTGGATCAACTAGAACTCAAAGCATTGGTGGAAAGAAATATTGCCTGGTAATAGTGGATGATTATTCATGATTTACTTGGGTCTACTTTTTGTCAAGTAAATTTGAAACCTTCTCTTATTTTACTAAATTTGCCAAGAAGGTTCAGAATGAGAAATTGTATGTTATTTCAAGCATACGGATAGACCATGGAGGTGAGTTTGAAAATCAAAATTTTGCTAAATTTTGTGATGAATCTAGTTTTTAGCATATGTTCTCCTCACCATACACTCCTGAATAGAATGGAGTTGTGGAAAGAAAGAATAGATTGTTGTAAGAAATGGCTTGAGCTCTTTTAATTGAAAGCAATATTTTTTCTCGTTTTTGGGCTAAAGCAATTTCTACAGCATGTTATATTACTAACGGAGTTTTCTTAAGGCCTATTTTGGAGAAAACTCCCTATGAGTTGTTCAAAGGAAAGGAGTCAATCGTTTCTTATTTTCATGTGTTTGGTTGCAAATGTTTTATCTTGAAAAATGCAAATGATCGAATTGGTAAGTTTAAAGAAAAATCAGATGAATGAATCTTCCTTGGATACTCAACATCCAGCAAAGCTTACAGAGTAGACAACAAGAAGGCTTAGTCTATGGAAGAGTCAATGAATGTCAAATTTCAAGACTCTATACAAAATCAATCGATCTAGACTTAACCTAAAGAATCTGAACTTGCTCTAGGCTCTATAAAGTCTACTTCCCCTGAAGCAGCTTAGACTTCAGAAGGACAACAACGAACAAATATCAAAGAATCAACTGAAGAAGAAGTTTAGCAATCTGTCAAACCAACTAGCAACTGGAAGCACAAGTCCAGTCATCCCAGAGAACTCATCATTGATAACATTGATGAAGGAATTCATACAAGATCCAAAAGGCATGAAGAGTCTAGCACTATAGCTCTTATTTCTAAAATAGAACCCAAGAGCATAGAAGAAGCTTTAACTGATGAAAGCTGGATCGAAGCCATGTAAGAAGAGCTCAAATAGTTCAATGTTAACAATGTTTGGGAACTAATTCCTAAACCAAAAGGTAAATTTGTTATTAGAGCTAAATGGGTTTTTAGGAACAAGATGGACGAAAAATGAAAAGTTGTAAGGAACAAAGTAAGACTCGTAGCCAAATGATATACGCAAGAAGAAGGGATAGACTATGATGAGACTTACGCACCAATAGCAAGGTTAGATGTAACTAAATTATTACTTATTTTTGCTTGTTATAAGAATTTCAGGTTATTCCAAATTGACGTCAAAAGTGCATTCCTCAATGGATTTATCCAAGAGGAAGTTCATATGGAACAACCTCCTGGTTTTGAAGATCCAAGGAAACCAGACTCTATATTCAGACTGAAGAAGACGCTATATGGATTAAAGCAAGCACCTCGAGCTTGGTATGATAGGTTAAGTAAGTTTTTAATCCAAAGTGGTTTTGTCAAAGGTAAAGTAAACACTACTCTGTTTATTAAAATGGAAGGTAAAATTTTTTTACTTGTTCAAATTTATGTTGATGATATAATATTTGGACCATCTAACGAAAATCTATGCAAGAAATTCTCCAAGTTTATGTAGGAAGAATTCGAGATGAGCATGATGGGTGAATTATCTTTCTTTCTTGGACTTCAAGTAAAGCAATTGAAGGAAGGGATTTTTATTCACCAAGAAAAATATGCAAAAGAACTTGTTAAAAAGTTCAGATTAGATAATTGCAAAAAGACTGAAATACCAATGTCTAGCTCTTCGAAGCTGGAGAAAGATGAAGAAGAAAAGAAAGTTGATCAGAAACTTTACAGGAGTATTATTGGTTATCTTCTTTATCTTACTGCTTCTAAACCTGACATTTTGTTTTATGTTTGCATTTGTGCCATATTGCAATCAGATCCGAAAGAATCTCATCTAAGTGCTGCGAAACGCATCATCAAATACGTAACAACAACCTCGAAGATAAATCTATGGTATCTCAAAGAGGGAGACTTTACTCTCCTTGGATATTCAGACGCAGATCTAGCAGGTTGCCGAGTTGAAAGAAAAAGCACTTTCGATACTTGTCAATTGCTTGGTAACAGGACAATATCCTGGTTTTCAAGGAAGTAAAGTATAGTAGCTCTTTTAACAACAGAAGCAGAATATGTGGCTCTTGAAAGTTGCTATTCTCAAATCTTATGGATAAAACAACAACTAAGAGACTTTGGAATCAAATATTCATGCACTGAGATCAGATGTGATAACACCAACATTATTAATCTCACAAACAATCCAATTCTTCATTCAAAAGCAAATCATATAGAGATTCGAAATCATTTTATTAGAGATCATGTTCAAAATGGAGAAGTTATGATCCAATTTATTGACTCAAAGAATCAACTGGCGGATATATTTAAAAAGCCACTGGAAAAAAGTCTATTTGAGTCTATTTGCACCAGACTGAATATTATATCTCTTACATAGTAGAGTCTGGATGTGCACAAGACTCAAAAGGTAAAGTCTGAATGTGTTCAAACTCAAAAAACTAAGAATTATAACGGTAAGGTATTTCTAATTTTTAAATTTGAAAAGGTACGGTTGTTTATTATTTGCTAATTGATTGAAATTATCTTTCCAAGTTTTCTTTACTTTTTCAAAAAGGCAGTTATCAATTTTGAAAAGATTGTTATTTTCAAAAAGGGAAGTTATCCTTTTCAAAAAGGTATTTTTATTTTCCTTTTACGACGTTTCGTTTACCTCGCTTCACTTGCTTTATATACTGCCGAGACTCATCTTCTTCGTTTTCACTGAAACCCTAGAATATAAAATTCCTATTTGCTTTCACTTTCGCTTTTGATCTGTCAAAAAGTTATCTCCTTTTTCGGGCAAGTGGTGAATTCCTCCCTTGAAGCAACAATGTCTTCGAGAAAGTCTGCAAGAATTGCAAGCAGGGGAGCACGATCTATGCCTGAGGGTCCTACCCATTTTGACTTAACCTTCTCAGCAGCGTCAACCTTCTTCATCGACTCAACCTGAAGATGAGGTCATAGAGGATGCTGAACCTGTAAGAACTCTAACTCCCAAGGTTGCTTATAAGCTCTACTCTAATCTGAAGAAAGGAGGTACACCAATGTCCTTAATCGATGAATTCTTAAAAGATAGAGGATTCAAGAATGAAACCTTGTTTTTAAGGGATTTGGAAAAATTAGGAGTTGTAGAGAAAGGAACGGTTGATAGAACATTTGAGAACATACCGAGTGACCCATTCTATGGCTTTGCAAATCATCCTCAGGACGATGATGAATGGTTGTTTGCTCATTTTGAACCTAGATCGGCTGTGGCTGCAAACATTACTAATGGCTCTAATCTGTTTAAATCGAAGGGGCACAAGAAGGTTTATTCAAAACTTCTGAAGAGAGGGGTAATGAACCCTAGAACTGTTGATTTTGATTTTCTTGATTCAATAAAGGTCAATCTCCACGAGAAGTTTGCTTTACTGCAATTGGAACGGTTCTCTTCCAAATCCACCGCTACTTTTCCAGAACTCACTGCATACTTTTATTCGAACCTATCTTTCTTGGATGTAAACAGTTTTATTTTCACTGTAAAGGATAAAGAGTTTTTTGTGGATACAGACACACTGGGCCGACATAATTGGGGTGGAAAGATCGAGTTTCCAACCAATTAATGTGTCTATTGCTCATGCTATTCTGTCATTGGGGAGAGATATGAATGTTGATGGCAAGATTTCTTACTCAAGGATGAATGCCTCTAGCATTTTGCTGCACAAAATTGTGATAAACTGCATTCATCCTAAATCAACATCCAAGACAGATGTTTCTTGATCGGAAACTAAGTTGATGTGTGCCATCAACTCTGGATATAAATTCTCTTTGCCTCACACCATATTGTTTCATATGTACCGCACTGTTGAAAAAGATAAGGGACAACTCCCTTACTCTGCTCTTATCTCAAGGCTCTTTCGGCATTTTAAAATTCACATCTCTACACCATTATACCTGTCAACCATCTCTCCTATGGTTATTGGGTTCAAAATGGTGACAAAGATGAGATTGAAAGAGTTGAACAAAGTGTTGAAGCATGTGAAGGAAAAGTCTCCCACAAAAGCAAAACAAGACTCTGCTGCTGCGAAAAGGAAAAAGGCAAGGAGCCCATGGTTGCTCCTATGAAGAAGAAGAAAAGAATTCTCATCTTGCAAG
This sequence comes from Eucalyptus leucophloia subsp. euroa, assembly GCA_017140325.1. NCBI lineage: Eukaryota > Viridiplantae > Streptophyta > Magnoliopsida > Myrtales > Myrtaceae > Eucalyptus > Eucalyptus leucophloia. The sequence continues at coordinate 20,949,838 of CM029475.1, read as the reverse complement.
ATGAAGAAGATGAGGATGAATTGACCATAGCAGCCTTGAGAAAAAGAGTTTTGTCAGCTTTCGTTAAACAAGAGAAGAGCCAAGAGAAGAGGAAAGAGAGAGAGAGAAGTCACAGAGAAGGAAGAAGAACAAAGGAGGACAGAGGAAGAAAGAAGAAGAAGAAGAAGAAGAAGAAGAAGAGGAAGGAAGAGGAGAAGCGGAAGGAAGAAGAGAAGCAGAAGAGGAAGAGGAAGAGGAAGAAAAAGGAAGAGGAAGGAAGAAGAGAAGCAGAAGAGGAAGAGGAAGAATAAGAGAGAGAAGGAGAACAAGATTAGGGTCAAGAGGACTCTTTCGAGCCAACCTTGGCTATCTCTCTGTCTAGTGCGTCTGCAGATGAGGAAACTTCACCTACTCCACTTGAGGGCATCAAAATAGGGGGAGCTGTTGATCCAAAAGGTATTTCTTCATCTTTGCCTACTAGTGATGTGAGTCGTTTTGCAGCAGATCCTGAGGATGTGTATGCCTCACACAATCCAGAAGACAGTCATGATGAACAATCTGCTGAAGCTCCATTGATTCTCAAAATCCCAGTCCTTGACTCAGCTAGTCCTAGTGATGCATCTGCTCAGACAACAGACTTTTCAAGATTGATGGAAGTTCTTTTGGACGTTAGAAAGCAGCAATATGCCATGGGGTTTGAGATGCAGGATCTCAAGAATGCTTTTAAGGCCACTTCAATATCGTTGCATGAGCAGTTGAACGCCCTGAAGCTTCAAGTTCAGTCTTTGCAGGGTGAAGATTTTCCGTGATTGAAGCAGAGTTTTGATAGGCTTGAGAAGACACTGCATTCTATGGGAGAATTCACGCTTGTTCACCTGGCCAAACAATCTTGATTTTAACTCATTTTTCCATCCATCTCTTTAGTCTATTCTCCACTTTTTGCTGTTGACAAAAAGGGGGAAAGGTTTTATGCAGATTTGATTGACTTTATTTTTACTTTTTGTTGGACTTTAACTTTTGTTTGATGTGGTTTTGATTTAGACTGGTTTGGACTGATGATGCTTGCAACTTAAGCTAAAATATTATTGATTACATTAAAGATAGTTGTGTTTACAGGATTAACATGTTTTCTGTGGTTGCAGAATTGCTACTATCTCTATCATAATCTCTAATTTTCATCTATAAGAAATCTTGGTTTGCTTAAGTGTTGTCTTGCAGGTCAAAGTGTCCAGGTGTCCAAATCTACGAGAAAATTTTGTCAGCATCAAAAAAGGGGAGATTGTTAGAGAAAACTTATCTATTTTGAAGTTGACAAAACGTTTCCTTCCATCAAAGTCTGAAGACCGCCAGACTTAAGATTTAAAGTCTGCCCTCATTGACAGTTTCTAGACCGACGAAGAAATCTTACTCAGATGCAAGTTTATCTTTAAGGATTTGATCCGTTTGGTTGAAGATTATCTCACGACTGGAGATAGCATCTAATGATATGTTATTCATATTGCAAATAATTCGAGTAATTCAGATCCATTGATTGGTGAAGTAAACTTGGAAGGTTCTACTTATGGAAACCTAGATCCTGATTATATGGGTGAGCAGGATTAGTGGGCTATTTTCATTTTCCTTAAGTAACTCGAGATCTCTCTAATTGATTCTATCCAACAGTTAGATTGGAAGAACTCTTTTGAAAGGTGCCAACGGTTATGGAGGCATGGAGGAGTATATAAGGAGAATGCTCTAGTTATTCGAGTGAGTGCGAGATAGAAAAATTCCAAAGTCCGAAACTTCTAGTTCTTTGCTGATTCGTTTATTGAGTGTAAACTTGTACTCAAAAGAGGGATTAGATGTTGGAGAAATCTTCGTGAAGTATTTTGATGCTAACAAAACGATTCCATCAGTCTAGTCGAAGATCTCTAGACTCTGCTATTTAAAGTCTGAAGACCTCAGGATAGCCAGACTTAAGACTCAAAGTCTATCCTCATTGACAGTTGCTAATCCGTTGAAGAAAGGCTATTCAGAATTGGATGTTTCATTAAGGATATGACCTTATAGACTGGAGAAGATCTCTTGGTTGGATAAGACATAACAAAATCCTTTATTTGATCATGATTGACTCGAAGATTAAAGATCCGATGATTGACAAAGTATACTTGGAAGGTTCTACTTATGGAAACCGAGATCCTGATTATATGGGCGAACAGGATTGATGGACTATTGACATGTTCCTTTAATAGCTCGAATGATCTTCCTAATTAATTCCGTCCAATGAGTAGATTGGAGGAATTCCTTTGGTAAGTGCTAACGGGTATGATGGCATAAAGGAGTATATAAGGAAGACGTTCAAGTTGTTCGAGGTGTGCACGATAGAAGAATTCCAAAGTCTGAACCTTATTGTTGTTAGTCAATTTATTTGAGCGAAATCTTGTACACAAAAGAGAGTTTATATTTGTGAGAATCCTTGAGGAAGTGTGGTAGAATATCTACATTGTGGAATCAAGGAAAAGCTGTACTGTAACTTCTCTTTTGTCCATAGTGAAATCCAGTCGGTGGGCTGTCAGTGCGGAAGAGTGGACGTAGGCTTGGAATAAGCTGAACCACTATAAACCTTGTGTTCAATCTTCTCTTCCCTACTGTTTACTTTACTTTGGTCGTACTTCATTTTGTTAATCAAAAGAGAACTCCCTTTCTATTGTCTGCATAGAATCGCTTCCATATCTCGAGAAATTATTTTTTGCACCTATTCACCCCCCTCTAGGTGCTTATACTAGCTATCTCAATTGGTATCAAAGCCTGCGTACTCACTTTGTTTGAATTATTTTACTTCAGAGTTAAAGATCCATGGCTAGTATGTTGGCTCTAGGGCTGGTAGAAGGGCAAAGCAACACTAGACCACTTTACTTTGATGGAAATTATTACAATATATGGAAAAAAAAAAATGAAGGCGTTCCTAAGATCAAAGGATCCTCTGGAATGAGATGCTGTAGAAAAATGAATCATTCCTAAAGCTGCACCGGTTTCAGGAAGAGGAAAAGATACTATTAAGTCTAGTGAAATGACTCAGGAAGAGATAATCAAGAGACAAGCTCTTGATGCAAAAGCAATTTATTCTTTATATTGTGCTTTATCACCTACTGAATATAACAAAATATCTTCTTGTGTTATAGCCATGTAAGTTTGGGATAGATTACACATTACTTATGAAGGAACCGATCGAGTGAAAGAGACTAGAATCAACATTCTTCTCAATTAATACGAAGCCCTCAAAATGAAATCAGGAGAAGCTATAACTGATATGTTTAGTCGTTTTACAGAAATCGTGAATGGTCTTGAAAATCAAGGTCAACCAATTTTTGATCCCATGAAAGTAAAGAAGCTACTGTGTGGACTCTCCAAGGATTTGAATCACATAAAGACCTCAATCAGAGAGACCCAAAGAATCATGCCACTATCTGTTGATGAGTTGGTTGAGACTCTTCAGTCTTATGAAGTGGAACGAATCAATGAAGACGAAGACCCTAAAGGTAAGAAATCCTTTGTATTAAAATCTAATGATGATTCTGATGTTACAGATTTTGAAGACGATATGGATGATGAGAAGCTTGCTCTCATGATAAGAAGATTCAGAAAGCTGAATAGAAAAGGAAGAAGATTCAATTCAAAGAATCAAATTTTTCAAAAGCAACAAACCGAGTCTATTGAAGATGATGAATCAAACAAAGATGTAGTCTGCTTTGAATGTAAGAAAAAGGGACACATCAGACCCAACTGTCCTCTTCTAAGGAAGAAGAAAGGAAAAGCTGAAAAGTATCGAAAAGCTCTTAAAGCAGAAACCTGGAGTGATACAGAGTGCGAAGATAGTGATGAAGATAATGCCAATGTATGTCTAATGGCACAATCGAATTCAGATTTGAACTCCGAGACAGATTCGTATTCGTAAAGTGAATTTGAGGTTAGTAACTTCAAAATCCCTACTAAAGTTTCAAAATACATTGATGAATTGTGTTTTAGTCTTAAGACTTCTCTTAAAAGAATTTCCGAACTCAAAAAGGAAAATTCTACTCTAAAACAACAAGAAAATGTTTTGAAAGAAAAAGTGAAATGCTTAGACAAGAATGTTTCTTCTCTTAAAGAAAATGAAAATGATCTTTTAAAAGAAAATGCATTATTGAAAAATGATATCTCAAATAATTCCAAAAGATTTTCTTTAGGATCTGAAAAACTAGAAAAAATACTTTCTGTTCAAAGACCTTATTTCAATAAATCTGGTTTAGGAATGACTGCTGAAACCATTCCTTTAATTGATTTTCCTAAAGTGAAAGAAAGAATAAAAAAAGACCCACAAGAGATGTTTACAAAAATCATTTTAAAAGGACCTTTGTAAACCAGTAGGTCGCAATGCTCTCAGATGTGCAAAGTGCAATAGTGCAAATCATTTTGAAAAAGAATGTCTTATGGTTTGGAAACCTATTAAAAAGGTTTGAGTAAAAACCGCATATCATACTAATACCAATGGACCCAAGAAAATTTGGGTACCAAAGAAAGTTTGAGTTTATCTTTTAAATGCATGTCACTATCAAGAAAAAGGTAAAATGCTATCTGGATAGTGGATGCTCAAGACATATGACAGGAGATTCAAATTGTTTCATAAAGCTTGTACGAGTAAATGGTGGAAAAGTCTCATTTGGAGGAAACAGCAAGAGAAAAATTGTGGGATTTGGAACTGTAAAGATTGGAAATCTCACAATAAGCAATGTTTCTTGGATGTGAAACCAGATGAATCACAATGCTTAATTTCAATTCAAGACGAAGCAAGCTTATGGCACAGAAAGCTTGGGCACATTAACATGAAGCAGATAGCCAAAATCTTAGCAAAGAAGCTTGTTCGTGGTCTACCCAATTTATCATACCAAAAGTTTGATCTATGTACACCATGCATATTGGGAAAATAGGTAAGAAATTCCTTTAAACCAATAAATCAACCGTGTATTGCAGCTTTTGCATATGGATCTTTTTGAACCAACCAGAACACAGAGCATTGGAGGTAAGAAATACTGCCTAGTAATTGTGGATGACTACTCATGATTTACTTGGGTATATTTCTTGGCAAGTAAGTCTGAAACTTTCTCTTATTTTGAAAAATTTGCTAAGAAGGTTCAAAATGAAAATGAGTATGTTATTTCAAGTATAAAAACAGACCATGGAGGTGAATTTGAAAATCAAGATTTTACAAAATTTTGTGATGAATCAGGTTTTCAGCACTTGTTCTCCTCTCCATATACTCCAGAGCAAAACGGAGTTGTGGAAAGAAAGAATAGATCTCTTCAAGAAATGGCTAGAACTCTTTTAATTGAAAGCAATACTCTTCACAATTTTGGGCCGAAGCAGTTTCAACAGCATGTTATATTATTAGTAGAGTTTTTCTAAGGCCTATTCTAGAAAAAACCCCCTATGAGTTATTCAAAGGAAAGAAGCCTATTGTTTCATATTTTCATGTGTTTGGATGCAAATGTTTTATATTGAAAAATGCAAATGATCGAGTTGGTAAGTTTGAAGAAAAGTCAGATGAAGGAATCTTCCTTGGATATTTAAGCTCAAGCAAAGCGTATAGAGTCTACAACAAGAAGACTCAATATGTGGAATAATTAATGAATGTTAAATTTCAAGACTATATGCAAAATGAATCCATTCAGACTCATCTTGAAGAATCTGAACTTGCTCCAGACTCTACGAAGTCTAAATCTCAAGAAGCAGCTTAGACTCTGAAAGACCAGCAACAAATGATTATTGAAGATTCAAATGAAGGAAGTGATCATCAACCTGACAAATCAAGTAGCAACTAGAAGCATAAGTCCAGTCATCCCAAAGATCTTATCATTGGCGACATTAATGAAGGAATTCGCACAAGATCCAAATGGTGCGAAGAGTCTAGTGCTGTGGCTCTTATTTTTGAAATAGAACCCAGAAGCATAGATGAAGCTTTATCTAATGAAAGCTGGATTGAAGCTATGCAAGAAGAACTCAGACAATTCAAAATTAATGATGTTTGAGAGTTAACTTCTAAACCAAAAGGTAAATCTATTGTTGGAGCTAAATGGGTTTTCAGGAACAAGATGGACGAGAAAGGAAAAGTCATAAGAAACAAAGCAAGACTCGTGGCCAATGGATATACGCAAGAAGAAGTGATAGACTATGATGAAACTTACGCACCAGTAGCAAGGTTAGAAGCAATTCGATTATTACTTGCATTTGCTTGTTATAAGAATTTCAGGTTATTCCAAATGGACGTCAAAAGTGCTTTCCTGAGTGGATTTATCCATGAGGAAGTCTATGTGGAGCAACCACACAGGTTTGAAGACCCAAGAAAGCCGACTCGCATTCGGAGACTGAAAAATGCTTTCTATGGTTTAAAGCAAGCACCTCGAGCTTGTTACGAAAGGTTGAGTAAGTTTTTAATTTAAAATGGTTTTATAAAAGGTAAAGTAGACACTACTTTGTTTATCAAAAGAGAAAGCAAAAGTTTTTTACTTATTCAAATATATGTCGATGATATTATTTTTGAATCCCCTAATAAAAGTTTATGCAAGAAATTCTCTAAGACGATGCAGGATGAATTTGAAATGAGCATGATGGGTGAGTTAACCTTCTTTCTTGGGCTTGAAGTAAAACAACTGAAAGAATGAACTTTTACTCATCAAAAAAAGTATGCTAAAGATCTTGTCAAAAAGTTTGGATTGGACAATTGCAAAAAGGCTAATATACCAATGTCAAGTTCCTTGAAGATAGACAAAGATGAAGGAGGAAAGAAAGTCGATCAGAAGTTATACAGGAGTATCATTGGCTCACTTCTTTATCTTACAGCTTCTAGACCTGACATTTCGTTTAGTGTTTGTATTTGTGCCAGATTCCAAGCAGACCCTAAAGAATCTCATTTAAATGCTGCAAAGCGTATTATCAAATATATTTCATCAACTTCAAGCTTTGGTCTCTGGTATCCAAAAATGGGAGACTTTACTCTTCTTGGATACTCAAACGCAGACCTTGCCGGATGTAGAGTTGATAGAAAGAGCACCTCGGGTACCAGTCAACTACTTGAAGGCAGGACAGTGTTTTGGTTCTCAATGAAGCAGAGTACAGTAGCTCTTTCTATAGCAGAAGCAGAGTATGTAGCTCTTGGAAGTTGCTGTTCACAAATTTTGTGGATAAAACAACAGTTAAGAGACTTTGGAATTGAAGATTCATGCACGGAGATTAATCTGCGACAACACCAGCGCTATCAATCTCACCAAAAATCCAATTCTTCACTAAAGAGCAAAGCATATAGAGATTTGATATCACTTCATTAGAGATCATGTTCAAAATGGAGAAATCTCGATTCAGTTTGTTGACTCAAAGAACCAACTGGCGGATATATTTACAAAGCCTTTGGAGAAAAATCAATTTGAAGTCATCCGTTCCAGACTCAACATTTTGAGGTTTGAAGAAGTGAAAGTCTAGAGACTCTCAGACTCAGATATACAAGACTTTGACTATAAACATACGAGACTTTGAATGTAAGTTATTCTCTCTCTCGAATCTCATCTTGAAAAGGTACGATCGTCAACTGTGTTTGATTATTGCTCTATTTAATTGACTTGACTATTGCAACGTTTCCTTTTTGAAAAAAGAGTTATTTTGAAATGACTATTTTTTCGAAAAAGGCAGTTATTTTTGAAAGGGCATCTTTTCACTTTCCTTTATGACGTTTTGTATTCCACCCTTTCGACTAAGTTATATATAGTCGGTTTCTCTTTGTTTTAACTTCAAAACCCTAAAAAGCACCGATCTACCATTCCCCCGTGTTCTCTTCTCTTGTTTAATTTTTGAAAAAGTTGTCATCTTTCTTGGGAAAGTCAAGCAAGGAATCTTTCAAAGACTGAGGAAGATGTTGTATTCAAGAAAGTCTTCAAGGATCGCAAGCAGGGGACCATGGCGAATGAGTGAGGGGCCTACGCACTTTGATCTCACTAAGGAAGAAGAGTCTCCAAATCAGTAGCAGAGCCCACAACATTCTCAGCAGCGTCATTCTCCTCCATCTAGTCCTCAAGGTGTTGATCATCAACAAGAGGAAGAAATTATTGAAGACGCAGATCCTGTAAGAGTTCAAAGACCCTCTTTTATTTATAAGCTTTACCGTGCTTTAAAGAGGACCGGTACTCTGTTGATCTATATCGATGAATTTCTTAAGGACAAAGGATATGTGAATGAATATATCTTTTTGCGAAAAATGGAGAGTTGGGGAATTGCTCCTAAAGGGTTGGCTGAAGAAACCCTTGCAAATATCCCAAGTGATCCGCGTGTTGGGGGATTTAATCTTATAGATAGGAATGATGATGATAAACTGTACATTCAATTTCAACCAAGAATGGGTGTTGCAGCGAAAATTCGAGGAAAAAGGATAGAGATGTTTAGATCGAAGGAACAGAAGGTTATCTATTCAAAACTGTTAAAGCGAGGGGCGATAAACCCTAGGAGTGTGGATTTTTTGATTTCCTTGATGCTGTAAATGTCAATTTGAGAGAAAAGTTTAGTTTTCTTCAATTTGAGCAGTTTTATTCTGACACCACAGAAGCCTATGCTGAATTAATCGCTTATTTCTATTCGAATCTTAGTTTCTTGGATGCAAATAGATTCTCTTTTAGTGTCAGAGATCAAGACTTTGTGGTGGATATGGATATGTTGGCGGATGTCATTGGGGTTGAGAGAGGAAGATATCAACCTATCAACGTTTCTATTGCTCGTGCTACATTGGAACTTGTTAAGGATAGAAGAACAGAGGAAAAGATTTCCTACTTGAGGATGAGTGCGTTTAACATTTTGCTTCACAAGATTGTGATCAATTGCCTCAGACCGAAATCAACTTCCAAGACTGATGTTTCAAGTTCAGAGGCAAAGCTGATGTATGCCATCATCACTGGAAAAAAAGTTTTCTCTCCCTCACACTATTATGTTCCACATGTATAGAGCAGTGGTGAAGGACAGGGGTCAACTTCCTTATCTAGGTCTTGTGATGAAGTTATTCAGACATCTGAATATTCAGCCTCCACAAATTCTTTGTGTTCGATCGTGCGATCATATAGTGGTAGGACTGAAAATGGTGACTAAAATGCATATAAAGGAACTAAGCAAGGCGTTGAAGAAATTCAAGGAGAAGACTCCAGTCAAAACTCATCAAATCTCTTCTTCATCAAAAAGGAAAGGGAAGGAGCCCATGGTTGCTCCATCCAAGAAAAGAAGAGCTCTCATCATTGAAGATGAAGATGATGAGGAAAACATCACAATCTTTGCAATGGCATTGAAGAATCTAAGTCGTTCTGTTCTAGAGAAAGACTCAGAACAGAGGGCTAGAGAAAGAGAAGAGAAAGAAGCAGAAGAAAAAGAAGTAGAGGAGAAGGAAGAAGAAGAAAGGGATGTTGAGAAGGAAAGAGTTGAGAAAGAAGAAGAAGAGAAAAGAGATCAAGAGGAAGGAGAACATGAGGAACACTCTTCTCCACCTGAAGGCATGAAAACAGGGGGAGATTAAGAGAAAAGAGGAATGTCCTCATATCCTGCTACCAGTGAGGGAGTCAGTTGCTCTCCAGCTAATCCAGAGGACATTTATGCCTCTCAATTTCCTAAGGAAGGACATGATGTTTCATCGCCAAATCTGCGTGATTATGCTGATCAGCCATCGTCTGCTTTTACTCCATCAGATCGTGCCGAAGCCAGTACGCAGATCGATAATTCAGCAGATTTTCGCAGAATCCTAGATGTTCTTTTGGAAATGCGAGATCAGATATATGCTCTGGGATGCGAATTTCAGAATTTGCAGAATGCAGGTCAATCTTCTTCGGGTTCCTTGAATGATCAGATCCAAGCCATTTCTCTTCAAATTCAGGCTAATGCTAAGGGTAAGGATGTTGCACAACTAAAGGAAGACTTGAAAAGACTAGAAGGCATCGTTCAGTCAATGGGAGATTTCCAGCTTGTTCGTGTTCCCAAGCATTCTTGATTCTACTCCACTTTCATCTCGACCTTTTTTATGCTGACAAAAAAGGGGAGAGATGCGAGATTTGCAAACTTTGAATCTTTACAACTTTTGATTGGATTAATGTTTGAAGATTGTTTTGATGTTTGACTTACTTTTGTGTCCGGATGTGGACTGAATTTGGATTTGGATTTGACTGCTTATATTAACTACTATTGATATCTTATGAATGGCTTTATCACATAAAAGACTAACCTAATTTCTGTGTGGTTGCAGATTCTAGTGTTATCATTCATCAAGCCATTTATTTTTATAAGATATTCATATTTTTTTTAGTAACATTTTGCAGGTCAAAGTTATCCAAATTTGCAGGAAAGTTTTGTCACCATCAAAAAGGGAGAGATTGTTGGAGAAATCTTCGTGAAGTGTTTTGATGCTAACAAAACGTTTTCATCAGTATAGTCTGAAGATCTCCAGACTCTGCTATTTAAAGTCTGAAGACCTCCGGACAGCTAGACTCAAGACTCAAAGTCTATCCTCATTGACAGTTGCTGATATGTTGAAGAAAGGCTATCCAGAACTAGATGTTTCATTAAGGATATGACCTTATCGACTGGAGAAGATCTCTTGGCTGGATAAGACATAACGAAATCCTTTATTTGATCATGATTGACTCGAAGATTAAGGATCCAATGATTGACAAAGTATACTTGGAAGGTTCTACTTATGGAAACCAAGATCCTGATTGTATGGGCGAACATGATTGATGGGCTATCGACATATTCCTTTAATATCTCGAATGATCTTCCTAATTGATTCCGTCCAATGGGTAGATTGGAGGAATTCCTTTGGTAAGGGCCAACGGGTATGATGGCATAAAGGAGTATATAAGGAAGACGTTACAGTTGTTCGAGATGTGCACGATATAAGGAAGTCTGAAGCTTCTTGTTGTTAGTCAATTCATTTGAGCGAAATCTTGTACACAAAAGAGAGTCTATATTTGTGAGAATCCTTGAGGAAGTGTGGTAGAATATCTACATTGTGGAATCAAGGAAAAGTTGTACTATAACTTTTCTTTTGTCCATAGTGAAATCCAGCCGGTGAGCTGTCAGTGCGGAAAAGTGGATGTAGGCTTAGAATAAGCCGAACCACTATAAACCTTGCGTTCAATTTTCTCTTCCCTACTCTTTACTTTACTTTGGTCGTACTTCATTTTGTTAATCAAAAGAGAACTCCCTTTCTATCTCTGCCTAGAATCGCTTCCGTATCTCGAGAAATTATTTTTTGCACCTATTCACCCCACTCTAGGTTCTTATACTAGCTATCTCATTAGATACCTGTGAGACCTTGAGGAAGTGTAGTAGAGTTTCTACACTATGGAATTAAGGACGTGTGATTGTAACAACTCTTTTGATTCATAGTGAAATCCAGTCAGTGAGCTATTAGTGCGGGAGAGTGGATGTAGGCTTGGTCTAAGCCGAACCACAATAAAACATCGTGTTTCAATTCTCTTTCCCTTATCTCTTTACTTAATTCGTAGTCTTATATATTATTGCAGGTCTTTTAAATCTTAAGTCTTCCGTTGTTTTATAAGTTGAATTAAGTTGCTGAGTTTTATAAAATTCATTTTTTCCCCTATTTACTCCCCTCTAGGTGTTCATACTAGCACTATCAAGCACAAGCACCAGGCCGTTGTAAAGATCTCAAGCACAGCTCCTCCTTCAAAGGGTATATGGACAACGGACACATTAAGCAAAGTCAAATGACATTACATTTATATCTCCCTTTTCTTTCCACTCTTTTCTCAGCTACCGCTCCTGTTGCTGCTATTGAGTGATCTTGGGCATGCTGGCTTCGTCAATCTCTATGTAAATCTTCGATTGTTTTGTGCATCTTGTCATCTCTTTTTTTTTCTTCAGTTTAGAGTTGAAGAGGGGAGGGTTATGGTGTGATGGCTTCCTCACATTTGTACAGATTTCCACACGACAGAAGTGAATTCTTACATTTCAACTAGGCATTCTAAGCGGTTCTTCCAAGTTCTTTTTCAGTATTTTATGCCTTTTCTTTCTGCTTGTAATCTTAACTGCAAGATTCAGATTAGTTTTGTCAAGGGCGACATCTCAAGTTGACTTTGCTAAGGTTGAGGTTAGAGAATGCGATCTTGTATCTTTAGATTTAACTGAAAGTTGAAACGTTTTAGATTAAAAGTCCTTGGAATAAAATTGCAAATTTCGAAAATTGATTTTTTTTTTTTGTTAGGTTGAACATCAAGTGATTGATAAAAGACCCAAAGATTTCAAATGTAATACATTTAAAAAGCAAATAAGGAAAAAAAAAACAAAAAAGTTGCGAAGTCCGGTAATTATGAATTCTAAACTTTTGTCTCTGGTTTTGAAATTAGCATTGGAAAGAAGAAAAATGGTAAGTTAGTGCAATCTACTTTGACATCTTAACAAATACCTTATGTGATCTTTAAATGGAGCCTTAATGAGCATTATAAGTAAACTTGTAATGAAAAGAGAAAGAAATAGATTTTCTATATAATAGACATTGTTGGTTGATGTATCATGCTAATTAGCTTATGAATAAAAAACTGCCTCTCCCTTATAATGGTTGGCAAACTGCGCCCCTTGCATCAGCATAGTAGAGGACACAAGTATCTCTCAATTGGCGTATACTCGTCAATTGATCCTCCTTGATGTAATTTATATCGATTGAATTATTTATTTCGATTTTGCTTGGGATCTCAATTTAGAAAATCATGGGATCTATAAAGCTTAGATAACAACAAGAGGAATTAAAAAAAAAAAAAAAAAACGGTTACGACACTGCGTCAATATCGTTGACAGGTAAGAATACCGGTACTTGGGACCTTGCAGCTCTGCTACTCGGGAAATCACTAAAATGTGGCATTAAAAATAAAAATAATTTTTTTAATGAGACAGAAAGATAATTAATCATTAATATTTGATACTTCTACCGTTTGTTTAAGGGCTATGCTAGTAGGTCACACGACACATCCAATGGTATTTTCACTGCACACGTTCATTTTTTTTTTCTCTATAGTGATGTAGTCACTTATTAATATGTTGTATTTTTTCCCTTTTTGTTGCGAATTTCCCCTTCTATAAATCATGAACACGTACACGAGCACAAATTTTTTTCATCGAAATAAGTGGTCTATTCAGCACATGTTGATACCTTTAATTATTTTTTATATTCGGAATAAATTATTAAGTGATGATTGGACAAATCATTAAATAGAAAAATCTCTTGACGAAAAATATCCTAGATTATCTGGCGAGCGTATGCTGAAAATCTAGACATACATTATTGTATTTTAGGGTACAAGATTTGCTCTCTCTTTGTCATTGATTTTGTAAGTGTCCTATTGCCTTTGGATGGTTATTCTTTTTGTAACCGTTCGACTTTAAAATCGGCAATGACCAGGAGTAACCATCATCGATCAAGCCCTCTTAAGTGAACACTAAAAAAAGAATTAGTCTCTTAATCGCTCGAATTGTGTTAAATCAGAGGTATTGTTTGTAGATATCATGAATAATGGGAAAATTTCCAAAAAGGTCCTAAATCTATTGCACTTTAGCCAATTAAGTCATAAATCTTTTAATTACGTCAATTGAATCCTCAACCTTTTCACATTTTGCCAACTGAGTTTATTAGGCCAATTTTAAGAAAAAATCATTGATGTAAATGCCAACTATCTTATGTAAGATGGTCGATACTAATGTTGGCAAATTCTTATAATTTTTTTAAAGAATGGATTTTTTTAATTTTTTTCTTTTTTCATTTTACCGTGGCTTGTGAGAGTTGTTGGGTCCTTGTAGCTACTAGCGAAGACAGTGACCCTCGTCGGACATGAAGAAAAAAAAGTAAAGGAGGAAAAGAGAAGAAAAAAAAGGAAAAAGAAGAGAAAAAGGTTCATAAAAATTCAAAAAATTGTTTAGAATATTATAAAAATTCTCCACTTTAGCGCCGCTTGTGCCACATAAGATAACTGGTGTCCACGTTAGTGATTTCCTAACAAAATTGGCCAGATGAACTCAATTGGCAAAACATGAAAATGTTTAAAAGTTCAATTGGCATAATTGATAGATTAATGACTGAATTAGTAAAAGTACAATGAGTTTTTTTTGGTAATTTTCCCATGACTAACTAGCATCTCTCTTCCATCCAGATTCTGATCATAGTTTAAACAGGGCAAAGTCCTAAACTTATCTAACGAATTTAAATCTCAAAAGGAGATGCAATATCTAGTATAAAGTTCACACTTTATGACTTGTGTCCAATCACATAGCGTTGCTGCAACAGATAGTTTGGAGACATGTTTCAGCTGGTCTTCTTACATGCTAAACATGATATCATAAACAAACCACTAAGACGATTAGTTAGTAACCTTTTTTTTATTGTTTGCCAAGCATGTTGTTCCATCATCTTTCAATACATTCTCAAGTGGCATTTGTAGATGATGGTTTTATGTGATGGGCTTAAGGCCCATCCACCCATGTTGGGCCTAAAAGCCTGGCCCACAGGATTAGGGCCCATGGATGAAGGGGTACATTTCTATTTTTTGAGGGAACGTATATAAGGGAGGAAAGAGAGAGACGAAGATACCTTTTGGTATTACGTACATTCCTCTCCCTCTCTCCCTCCAAGAGTAAAACAAAACGTAAAAGGCGATGCTCTCTTCCCTTCAAGGCCAATCAATGTCATAGGATCAAACATGATCGGTTTCTCTTTCCCTTATTGACATTGGTGTTTAATTTGTGATTAACAAGGTACGCTCGATTCCGTAGTGTGCTTTAGGATCGGTGATACATGTTTTTTTCCCGGGCTTCGCTTCCACATTTTTTTTAAGGGTTCGATTTAGTGTCGAATCCGGTTTTTGGGAATTCGATAATCCCAACATTGGTATCAAAGCCCTAGTTCATGTTTTCCCGATCCCTTTGATGTTTATGAATGATTTTTGATTGATTTTTCGCGAAAGTATTCAGCCAACACGGATCGGGGCGCGAAATCCCGACACCCGAGCATTGTTCATCCATTTTTTCGAGTTTCTGTAAGTCGAAATCAATTTTTGAAGGCATAGGGTGAAAGATCTCATCGAGATGAGTCCGACGATGTGTCGTGCGTCGCTGGGCGACATTGGACGCACCCACACGCACAGCCAAAAGGCGATGTGCGTGGGCGCCACGCGCCGGGGGCGAACCGGCACGTGCGTGTCGGCGACCGGCAAATCGGCATGCGCTGGTCGGCGAACCGGCGCGTGCTGACGTCACTGTGACATCACCCAACGGTTGGTAACCGCTGGGATGACGTCATCGATGACGTCATCGCCGGCGACCCGACCCGACCCGACATGCGCGGAAGCGGGCGCGTGCCATGCGCGCGCCAGCTGACGTTTGCATGACGTCAGCCCGCGCACGCATGTGGCATGTGCTGGTCGTTTCGTCCGACCCGCCGCCCGTTGACCCGTTGACCGTTGACCGACGACCATTGACCGTTGACTGACGACCGTTGACCAAAAAAAAAAGAAAAAAAGAGAATTTGTTTCTTTTTCAATTATGTCAGTGTGGGTTATAGGTAATCCATTTTTTTTATTGTGCATTTGTTACATGAATCATGGAAAATTATATATTTTCCCTTATATTCATTATGGATTATAAGTGATCCATTTTTAATTCTGCATTTGTTGTAGGAACTATGATGTGTTCTGCACGGATACCTGCAAGCTCGAGAACGGACGAGGGAAATGCAAGACTTAAAAGATTGATGACAGAGTTAGCTAATTATCGGTGGCATGACGGTGATTTAGTATCACATGTAGTCAAGGTCAATCAGATGATACAGGAAATCATCTAGGATGGTTATCTTATGCCAGATTTTGAGAAGGTGCTGGCTTTGATAAACACTCTTTCACCTGAATGGCAAGTAGTGTTAGATCGGTTATGGGAGGTCAACGTGGTCCCGGGTTATAGGAGGCTATTGGTAGCTTTTGTTAGAGAGTACTATAGGATTGAGTTAACTAAAACTTCAATCCTTAGTTTGAGCGCCACTTGGCACAGAGTGAATGCGCCTTGGAGGCAACATGAAAGCTCTCCAAAAGTTTTTCCATGGTTGGCAAATGTGCATTCAAATTTCTTAGATATTTTAACTGATAGATTAGAATGAACATTCCCTATTTATTTCTTAGATTAGTTTGAGATGTTTTTTGAGTGTAAATATCTCTTTCTATGTTGATGTTTTCTTCTGTATATATTACTTAGTGTAATGGATAGTTGTATTATGTGAAAGCGTTATTATTCTATTGGATGCCAAATATTATTTGCTTTCTGTTATTGTTGACTGCTGTGGGTAATTCATAGAAGTTTTTGTAATTTCATAGAATTTATTTTGCTTTTTGTGTCGAGTTATGTGATGAAAAATGAATAGAAAGATAGTTGTCTATTCCATATACTCTTCAACAAAATGGTGTTGCAGAGAGAAGAAACAGAACCGTACTGGAAATGGTTAGGTCCATGATGGCACATGCTAACTTACCTATTACTTTTTGGAGTGATGCGTTGTTAACTGCTGTCTATATACTTAACCGAGTGCCTTCCAAATGAGTTATTTCCACTCCATATGAGTTATGGATAGGTAGAAAATCGAACTTAAGTTTTCTTAAGCCATGGAGTTGTGTTGCCTATACTCATGAGCTCTCTCACAAGTTTGAGAAATTGGGTCCCAAAGAAGATAAGAGTATTTTCATGAGATACTCCGAACACTCGAAAAGGTATGTGTTCATAGGTGAGCAGGAAAGTGGGAGTATAACTAAATTTGTATCACGAAATGTCACATTCTTAGAGGATGAATTTCCTAAGAAGGGCGAAATAGGGGAAGATTACTACCTCTTTGTAATCTTGGATCAAGATAATGATATTAGTGGAGTTCGTCCAAGTGTGAGTAATATGAGAAGTGATGAATTGAATTCAACTCATTCTTAATTGCAACCACATGATGAGACGACGTCATCATTATCAAATCCTAGTGGGAGCATAATGGGAAATGATGTACTAAGTGTACAATCTCCCATACGGCGAACAAGTCGCCAAAGTATTCCCCGTCGACGTTTTGACATTGAAAGGGAAACTTTTATAATTGCTCCACAAGATGAGGATGAGCCAAGAAATATTAATGAGGCTCTAAATTACCCTAGTAAGGAAAAATGGATTCATGCAATGGAAGAGGAAATGGAGTCAATGAAATCAAACCAAGTCTGAGAACTGGTTGATCTTGAAGAAGGACGCAAAGCTATTGGGAACAAGTGGGTTCTCAAAATAAAGCGAAAGGCTGATGGCTCGATAGAAAGGCATAAGGCTCGCCTTGTGGCGAAGGGGTATAATCAACAAGAAGGAATTGATTATGAATAAACATTTTCTCTTATAGTAAGATTTGCCTCGATTCGCATTATTTTTGCAATAGTGGTTAGTATGGATCTTGAGTTACATCAAATATATGTAAAGACTGCTTTCCTCAATGGAGAATTAAAGAAAGAAATATATGTGGAACAACCTGCTGTTTTCATAGTGAAAGGTCAAGAAGAAAAGGTATGTCGACTTTTGAGGTTGATATATGGCCTTGAGCAGTCATCGAGACAATGGTATATATGTTTTCATAATGCCATAATGACATATGACTTTACAATGATTGATGATGATTATTGTGTATATATCAAAAGATCTAAAGATCAATTTGTGATCATATCATTATATGTTGATGATATACTAATTGCCGGAAGCAATATGGAGTTTGTTAATACTGTCAAAAGTTGGTTGTCTTCCAACTTTGAGATGAAGGATATGGGTGAGGTTGCATACATTCTTGGAGTTAAGATTTCAAGAGATCGTACGAAGAGATCGCTATCATTATATGTTGAACGATTTCATATGCAAGATTGTAAACTCATAGACACTCCTATTGCAAAAGGTGAAGGATTGAGCCATAGACTGTGTCCAAGGACTCTACAAGAGAAGGAACAAATGAAATATGTTCTTTATGCTAGTGCTGTTGCGATGCTTGATGTACACTATGATGTGTACAAAACCTGACATATATTTTGCAGTTGGGATGGTGAATAGATACCAATCCAATCCAGGTCAAGCGCATTGGAAAGTCGTTAAAAAAATTCCAAGGTATCTAAAGGGAACTGCTGATTATACGCTAAGTTATTATGGAAAGGATCTGCGACTCTAAGGCTATTCTGATGTTGATTATGGAGAAGATTTAGATTAAAGGAAATCTACCTCTGGCTTTGTTTTCTTACCGAATAATGGCACCATATGTTGGAGCAGTAAGAAACAAAAGTGTATAGTCTTGTCCACAATGTAAGTTGTGTCCGTGGCATTATCAGTAGCAGTATAAGAAAGTGTTTGGCTTAAAAGATTTTTTGGATCATTTAGGTGTTATTGGAAGTGCTGCAGATTCATTGTTGGTTAACTGTGATAGCCAAGCAGCAAAAATGTACACCAAAGATCCAAAATATTATGGCAAGACCAAACCTATAGATATCAAGTATAACTTTTGTCAAGGATATGATTGCACGAAAAGATGTGAACTTAGAGCACATACTACGCATAGAATGATAGCAGATCCTATGACAAAGCCAATACCTAAAGATGTGTTTTGTGGCCATATGAAATCTCTAGGATTGCGTAGAGGTTGATGTACTGAATATTGTAATTTCGCTAAGTGTTCACATTTGATGAATTTGTGTTTTCATCATTAATGCCTATGAATCTTTGTTTGATCTTTATGCATCTTAATGCTCAGTGCATTACTTTAAGTTGAGAAAGTATGTCGGACAGATAAAAGATTAGCCCACTCACACTGGTAATCGTCTCTATTTACTGTGTGATAAATAGAGATGAGACTGTTTTTAAGCTTATTATCTAGGTGATAATTGAGAGCTCAAGCTTAAAATACGTATGTTGCCTTAACTGAGTGTTAAGATGAGGACATAATATTTACTATGTCCGAAAGTAAAATAACCCACATATTTTACTTTATCTATCTATGATGCCAGATGTGAGTTTTGATGAATTTTGTTAATGAGTAGATACGTGAACTCAAGTTAGACATTGGGTATGTCTGAATTATCATCTGTACGGTATTGAAAGTGTAGACATACGCTCCATGGGAAATGAGTTAATATCGTAATACGTACTTCATACTACGTATGCATGAGACGACCAATAAGAGTGGCAAAAGTTTGATCTCAACTTTTATGCCGTGTCAGGCTCTTAAGGGAAAGAGTTCCTCAATCTTTAGTCCCCTCATGACTCTTACTTATTCTCAAGATTTCTATTTAGTGTTTGCTATCTTAGGATGTTGCCAATGGTCATGAGTTGATTCGATCTAATGGGACATTTCTAGAAAAGCAAGCTAAACTGAAATTGAGAGTTTGAAGGAAAGAGGAAGATCGAATTTGGAGAATCACATTGTAGTTTTGTATTTACTGTTTAACCAATTATGATTGTCTTTGGAATAATCATAATTGTGAATACAATATATATTATTGTTTAAAAGAGATCAAGAGAGATATAAATGTGATCGATTGATTTAGGGTACTGCATACTAAATCTACTTAGAGTGTGATGCCCATTATGAGCTGCTATATATTCCTAACAGATGTATAGTAACAAGCTCTCAAAGTATGCTGGTCGCACGGATTATTCATCGGTATAAATGTTGAAGAGAGGTAAAAATAATTCTATTTGGCCCACCATGTGCGAGTGGGAGATGATGGTTTTATGTAATGGGCTTAAGGCCCGTCCACCCATGTTGGGCCTAAAAGCCCGGCCCACAGGATTAGGGCCCATGGATGAAGGGGTACGTTTCTATTTTTTGAGGGAACGTATATAAGGGAGGAAAGAGAGAGACGAAGATACCTTTTGGTATTACGTACGTTCCTCTCCCTCTCTCTCTCCAAGAGTAAAACAAAACGTAAAAGGCGACGCTCTCTTCCCTTCAAGGCCAATCAACGTCATCAGATCAAACATGATCGGTTTCTCATCCTCTTATCGGTATTGGTGTTTAATCTGTGGCTAACAAGGTACGCTCGATTCCGTGGTATGCTTTAGGATCGGTGATACATGTTTTTTTTCCCAGGCTTCGCTTCCGCATTCGTTTTAGGGGTTCGATTTAGTGTCGATCCGGTTTTTGAGAATCCAAGAATCCCAACAGTAGAGAACAATTTTCACCTTGGCTCATTGGCAAACTGAAAATTGTAATGGTCAAGAGTAAACGGTCAGGATGAGCAACGATATTTAAAAGCACTTGCGTAGTTCTTCGCCTGTTAGTATGCTAGACATGGAAAATGTCGAATCAACATCAATTTAAGACTGTCTTTACTCGAATAGCTACAGAACTATGTAAGAAAACACATGGAATAATAAGAGAATCACGAAGCTCTAGATATGGCATGACCATGAAAAATCCACCGAGAGCTGGTTTTTGTCCTCGGAGTAGATGTGAAAAATGTGGTAGAATTAAAGAATACGCAGAGATTCTTCGTATCTAGCACTGTAAGCTTGCTCGATGTAGAGTGAAAGAAAGGGACATTGCATAGAGTTTGTACCTATATGAAGTTCACGATGGCCAGGAGCAATCCGTGCCCCGTGACCTCAACTTAAGTGCATCACCGTATCAATAGTCAATTCTCCCACATGTGGAATTGACCTCAACTTAAGTGCATCACCGTATCAATAATTAGTTTTTCCACAAGTGGAATTGATACGCAATTTACGCCCGAATTGTCCTCTATTCACCTTTCACTTGGGGACGGTTTTCCATGAATCTCTTCCAGCTCCTTGAGCCTATTATTAAGGGCTCTTCTAAGTGAGGCCATCTGTATATGATCGTTTGCTTCGGAAATCGGTTTATGGAGACCTTGAAGTTCAGCCTATGAATTTTGTTGTACACTAGACGGGTCCCGTTGTCGCATCGCGAACACTTATGTGAGGTTCCAATTGTTCTCGCCTTCCTTTCATGGTGCAGCAGAGCAACAAATGTCAAAGGAATTGGAAGAGACAGTTCCACAGCGTCTGTCACAATGAATGGTCTTTCTCATCGATGATTCTCCAATGAGCGTGATGAACTGCAGAATAAGTAAGAAACTCGATTTTTGAGATGTTTCTGTCTCATATCGTTTACTTTTTCTCCATTGCGTCTAACATATTACCTACTCTAGTGAGTAGCTTAACTTTTCATTTCAATCTGAAAGCTACTTACCTACATTTATAGGATTCTTAATATAAATTACCTGCTTGTGCACACTATCTTACTTGGCGAATTCTGTCATCTGCACTAGTTTAAATACATGCATCATTCGAGAGCGCAAGTGCCTTTGATGGCTTGTGGCCTGACGCATGGCGTAATTGTTTTTTTGCCTCGTCAAAAGTGTTGCTTCAGAGGGCCTGAATATTCTTTTGAAAGTGATGCTTCAGAGGACCTGAGTATTCTTTTGAAAGGAATCGTCTGTTTAAATGATCATAATTGCTACCATTGTTAGACCACACTACCAATAACATGATAGTCGCAGTGTGCATTGCAGTCGAATAACGTAGTTTCAACTTCAAGTTGTGATGCTAACTGTGCTCGCACTTGTGGTTCTAAAATGTTGATGAACAGAGCTGAATCTGACAAGCTACTGGCCATTCCCGTTGGTTTTGTTGGATCGAAGAAGAGGCGTAAGGTCTGCTCCACATCTTGTACCTGGCGGAAATCTTTCTTGTCCTTCATTGGAAGAACAAGGAATGAGAATAAATGCTGCATTAGACGCTGCACATGCACCAATTTCTCATCTCTCGAACCTCATTGCCGACAGCCACCGGGCTGCAAACTTCGGGGACCTTTCCAACCATCGGACTTTTAATGGCTCGAAGCTTGAGCCACTTGGATTCATACCCTATCCCTTACTTTCTCTGGAGGTATTTATGATATTTAGCATTTAGCTCGACATTCTGCGTCGTCAATCCTACTTGGTTTGGACTACCTACTAGCGAATCTCTTCATGTAAAGGTTGGGCTTGGAATATTACTTGTCAGCATAGTTGCATAGACATGGCGGTTCTGTTCTTTTACCCATTAGTGCATTCAACTCGTGGTGCAGCAATCTGAAAAAAGCTTTTAATATGCTATTTGAGAGTCAGCTTTCAGCAGTGATCTCGAACAATTTCGTGTTCTCCAAACCGAGACTTGTTCAGAGTCGTTGAAAGCCTTCAATTTCTGACCTTGTACTAGGAAGGTCCTTCCCTTTATCTGTTTCTAGATACTTTAAAAACCATATAAAGTAATTGAAAAGACCATGCGGAAAAAGTTAATTGCTGTTGTACTTGGCGAGGCAACCCAAGTTTAAGTAGCAGCATACACATTTCCTACTTCTCTATGTATTCTTACTCCTAATGAATGGCATTGTTTGTAGCTTCCATTCAGGAGTACCTTGCTAATTCGGCATCAAGTCAGGGTTCTCTGTCTGCAATATCCAAGTGAAGTGGATATTGCACCTTCCTTATCAACATCGGTGTCTGGAGGAATGTTTGCTATGCAAGAAAACTCATGTGCAAGGGATAACAATGAGGAATATAATGTTGGACGCAAATTGCATAATCCCAAGATCTCCATAACTAGAACAAGAACATGCATAATTGAGTAGAAAGATTAACGCACCTGTTTTGAGATCCATTGTTCTTGAAATGGAAGCGGAAACACAATGTTCCATTCACAAGTCCTTCTCCTCTATTGTCCTCCGTATCACTGGCTCAATGAGGTAGCCCCCATCACGTTTAGCATTAGGTAAATGTCTCATAGGTGAGGATACATGTGAGAATTAGGGTTAGAGGAGAGACTTGAGCACTATTTATAGAGTTTCCAGCCAGTCCCCCTCATTACGGGTTAGACTCAACTCGGCCCACACTAGCCAGCCCATATTAGACTAATTAAGAAACCTTCTATCTCATCTTAGACTAACCCTGTTTTATGGTAACCGTAAAAACAGTAAATTACAATATCAATTAATTTAGTCCACATTAGGAAAACTCTTACATTCTTCCACTTGGACTATATTAATTGAAATCGTACTGTATGTGTGCACATTGGTCCAAAGATAATTCTTAATAGTCAATCATATCCCATAAAGTTTTAAACACCGAATCATGACGGTAACTGCATGTATACACACAGAGCCTTCCATGGTCACGAATGTTCTCAACTTTATTGATATGGATTCAATATGGTAGCGTAGCAAATGGATAACATTTTTCATAGAGAGATCATATTTGTCAGTCACCTTTCTCTTAACTTTAAGCGTCACAAAAACTTGTGTCACTAGAGAATGCTTTATGGTTCCAATGAATCCACATATGTCTTGTTTTTATGGTTAACCTTTCTTTATATATCACAAGACATATATACAAGGCTAATAACCGGATGCCTGAATGTCCCTAGCCTTCACTCGAGATTTATACAATCTCTTGAGACTTTATCAATATGTATTCAACATAATAACAATACATTCAAAAATATTTTATTGAATGCAAAAGTTGATACATATTAAACTGTTACAAAGTGTATCGAACACAAATGAAACTTTTATCAGAGTAAAGCCAAAATAGCTCCCACTAAACAACATCTCATGATGCTCCTAGGCCCATACTAACGATATGTCACTCAAATACACATGGGCGTAGGCCTTTAGTTAGTGGATCTGCAATCACATCAATTGTGAAATATATATTATATTAAAACGTCACCTTTCTGTACCATTTGCTTTTGGTCAAAAATTTTGACCACCATATATTTAGACCCCTTGAGACCTTTGTAGTAAATAAATAATATTACAAATTTGTTATCTCAATACAATCGTATGGGTCTATCCATAAAGTTAAAACGATTAACTTCTTCATGAGGTTTTGGAGCCTAAAAGAATGTTACTGACACTGCTTATATAGTAAAAGATGATATAGAACTTTATTTACTGCACTTACTGCTAACATAAATATGTATTCCGTTATTGATTGTATATCATTAGAATAGCCAGCAAAGTTTACATCTAAATACCCTACTAACTGCAAGAATTGAACATGTATGTAAATTAGCATATAATCTCTTATCTTTTTTAAGTACCTTAAAACCTTCTTGACAGCAACCCAGTGATTATGTCCTAAATTTGACTGATATCTACCTAGAAGTCCCGTCACAAAGACAACATTTAGTCTAGTACAAATTCGAGTATACATTATACTTTTAAGTGCACTGACATAAGGTACTCCTTTTAATTAAATTTTCTCAATATCTAAATAAGGACAATGTGATAGATTTAGTCAATCACCCTTAACAACAGGAACAATTCCTAGCTTGCAATAATATATATTGAATATTTCCAATATACAATCAACAAATGTCCTCCGAGAAAATCTAATATAATATGACAAAAACAATCCTTACAGACCTCAGTACAAAGGATATAAGATGTCTCAAGGTTACAACTTGTAAGCAAAATATTATGTACATAGAGTATAAGAAAAAATAAATTTCCTCCCATTGACCCTGCAGTATATTAAATTATTTTATTCCCAATTGAACAAAATAATAAGACTATGAAACTTTAATAATATTGTCTGGAAACTTGCTTATAAATATGAATAAGACTTTTCAGTCTACACATAAGTTTACTTGAAACATTTATTGCAAAATTCTCCAATTGCATAATATAGATTTTGTATCTATTTGGCGTAACTTTATATCAAAATAAATTATTAATGTCACGTTCACTCTGAAAGAATATTTAAAGAAATAATTATTTCTTCACTATAAATAATCCACCCCTCTTTCAGAGTGAAAACTTTAGTTACCAATTTGGCTTTAAACTTCACAATTTTTCTTTGAAATCCTTTTAGTTTTGTACGCCAATTTGCAACTAATGAACTTATGATCTTTAGACAAGTCAATAAGTTTCCAAACATGTTTCATAGATTGTATATCGCCTTTTATGGCATCTAATCACATACTTAATTGAGGATAAGAAACAACATTTATTTATGTCGATAAATCAACCATGTAGTGGATATTGTGGTCATGCTCTCACAAATAGACTATATAGTCTAATGGAATAACTGATCGTCTTTCCCTAACAAATCTCCTAAGTAAAGCTATAACCACTTCATTCTATACTTGAGAGGTTTGAAAAAATTTCATCATAAACTATATCAAGAATAGTATCTTGAACCTCATCAAGTTTAGTCTATGGTATAGAAGATTCCACAATTGTCTGTATCACAATTATCTATTTAGGCAAAGACAAATACATAGTGATTTTCCATCGTACTATTATCCTTAATAGTTTGAGAGCAGCTATCCTCGTCAAACTGTAGAAACTTTATAGTATGTAATACCATAATTCTTGTATCTTCTTTAGGGTCTTAAAATCGATACCTTTTTGAATAATCTAGGTAAAATACAAAATAATTCCGAGTGAATCTAAATTCCAATGCATCTAATATTGGATTAGATAATCTCACTTCTGCATAACACCTCTAAATTTAATATGATTCAAGTAATCTATGTCCAGTGTATAACTCAAAAGAAGTTTATGAAACAACTTTGATAAGAGACACCTTTTGTATGTGAAAAAATTGCTTTCATAATATCAGCCCACAGAAAACCGGATAAATTAATCTTACTGATTATACTTATCACCATGTTCATTATGGTGCATTTATGCCTTTCGGCCAAATATTTTTGTTAGAATTTTCAGGTATAGTAATTAAATTACCACCCCAGAATCTATCAAGTATTTGACAAATGACCATTTAAGCTATTTCGCATTGTCATACTTGCCAAAATACTTACAGCCACTGTTAAGCCTGACAACCTTTTAAAACTAATTGTAATTGTTTTATTCATTATCTCGGTCATTTTCTTTAAATAGAAAACTTTCGGAAACAACATTTTAATCATATACGAGATGTATATATCATTAAGACTTAAATATAATCTTTGCAGATGTGTCCTAATTTCAATATCAGACGACATAATTTCAAGCAACTAAAGCTTCCGTCATCTTATAGCAGTGCAGTCTGCAGGCAAACCTTTTTTCAAGTGGTTTATAATGGAACGCTTCATGGACAGTAAGCAAATTCAATTGCTCTTTTTTCAAGCAACAAATCATATGTTCACAACTTAAAATTTGAAGCAGTAAAAACCTCAATAATAATGAAGTTATTCATTACAGAAAATGTGACTGAAAACCAAGCAATGTATATAATTAGCATCATGTGAGTACTGTGTAACTTGACGTATAAGTACACATCTAGAGAGTTACATGCATAATCATATAATCACCTTTGGACAGAATACATGACATGTAGTTGTACACTCCCCACATGATAGCGGTTATGAGAATATATTCCAATTTTTTGTGAATTCATCACCTTTGGGCATATGAATCACTAGAATCAGTCACTCCTCCACCACACTATCATGTATCCCTCCATGAACTAATACACAATCACCTCCTTTGGGAGTATGACTACGTATTAGATCGGAGACATCACAATCATCATACGAGACCGAAATTTCTCAAACACAATCAAACGTGCCACTTTGGCGGTCACTACTCAATTGAATCATTGAAATTTTCTCATACTAGGGATATAAACTTTACTCCCCACATACACCATATACATATGATTTTAACTTTAGTGATAGGGGCAGTATATCACCAAAATCACATATCATACTAATTACATTGCCTTTATTCATTAATAAAATATTTATTTATACACATATATATATATATATAGCGAACCTGAAAGACAAATTCCAATGAGATCACTGATCACAGTAACACAAGAAAATTCTCATAGAAGCAAGCATCTTGTGCAACCCGCTTACTAATTACTAAAACAACATTAAAAGAATGCCGATCCAAAGGATTTCTCGCAAGTTAACATCAATAGCAATACGGGTACTCCAGATTGACAAGCTTGATAACTAATCAACTATTGCTCATGAGTTTCATACGGCAAAACATGACTCCAAAGCCAACAACTGATTTATTAGCCAATTTTTAAGTAACAAATTATCATTGTAATCAACTAATGGCCTATTAATTGAAACCAGAGAACCAAATATCTCAAATTTAACAGTAGATACTATTGCTCTGCGTAAATATTGCCATACTCCTTTACCATAAAAAATATTTAACTCGATAGACATTAACCAGTGACCATATGAGTTTAGGTACAATATGCAATAACTTTACAAACATGCATTACCTACACTCAACATATGTGTTAATTAGTACAATCAGTTTGATCATAGACTCTTAAGACGTCTATCATTCAAAGGTTACCAACATGTAAAAGAGTATGCATGAGCAATAAAAATTTCATGACTTTTACTGTTTCTCATTATCTCAAGATATATACAATTACTATCTTATAATGATTATATCTTATTAAGCCAGCTTCAGTTCACAATAAAGTTTGATTTTTATTGATGAATCACACCTTTATAATGATTATGTGATAATATACCTATAACCCAACACTTGTATTTGAAAAATCACAGAAAAATACTAGTAAAAATACGCAAAATTTCATTTAAAATACATGTATTTAGGGTTTCATATGCAATTTCACATCAATAAAACCATCAAACATATAAAATAAATATACCACGAGATAGGAAATCACCATATGAGTCTAATGCCGCCAGCAACGCGCCAAACGGAGGCTCCACGCGCTCACACGCGCCGCCTGAGTGCGCGGCGTGCGTTCGACACCCAGGCAGCGCGTGGCCGCGCATGGGGGTGCGTGCGACATCCCCTGGCGACGCGCCGCCAACCCTCTTGCTCGTCTCGTCTCCCCCAATCCAATTTTTTGATTTAATTTAATTTTTATTGAACAAAAAGTCTCGAAAATCACAAATTATGGCAAGATCTGTACTGATTAGGGCTAATCCGTACAAATTAGGGCAAAATCAATTGCATTCAAGTTCTAAGGTTATGGAGGCTCTAATACAACATGTTGGACGCAAATTGCATAATCATAAGATCTCCATAACTAGAACAAGAATATGCATAATTGAGTAGAAAGATTAACGCATCTGTTTTGGGATCCATTGTTCTTGAAACGGAAGCGAAAACACAATATTCCACGTGCAAGTCCTTCTCCTTTATTGCCCTCTGTATTACTAGCTCAATGAGGCGGCCCCCCTCACGTTTAGCGTTAGGTAAACGCCCCTTAGGTGAGGATACATGTGAGAATTAGGGATAGAGGAGAGACTTGAGCACTATTTATAGAGTTTCTAGCCGTCCCCTCATTCCGGCCGGCTCAACTCAGCCCACACTAGCCAGCCCATATTAGACTAATTAAGAAACCTTCTATCTCACCTTAGACCAACCCTGTTTTACGGTAACCATAAAAACAGTAAATTACAATATCAATTAATTTAGTCCACATTAGGAAAACTCTTACATATGGTACTTGTTCAGAAGAATGTAAGGCACCATCTCATGACTTATCATCGAGTGAATGCACAAATTCTTATTGCATTGAGATATTGTGCTTTTGTGATACATCACATCCTCTAACATGACATCATGTGTTCAATTTCTATTCGTCATAAAGGCAAAAATTGAAAGCCACAATCGTTCATCGGTTAGGCTAGGACCCATCTAGAAACAAGAGGTCGAAATCAGAGATTGCTTGAGCAGGTAGCTGATGTTGAGCTGGTTGATCGAGCGGGGGTTGAAGGGTGGGGGGGAGAGCTTTTGATGGAAACGAGAGAGATTCGTTGCTCAAAATGCAAACATTAACATGAAGAAAAAATTACATTGTTATGCCAAGAGGATTCACACGAAACAAAAATTATAACGAATGCCATACGACATTCATCGTCATTTACAAAACATGGACATAATGAGTCTAATAGAAAACACCGATGCTATATGAAAAACATGTAAATGCTTCATAGATTACATTTTCAATGATGGTACATGCTGATAGTGTTAATTATATTTCACATCTCATTTCTACAAGAGGAGAACAATCACACATTACATGATTTCGTAAACTCATTGTCGTGGTCAAATTGGTAACTGCCAGAAATTATCGGAGCACTTGACAAAGATGAGACCATTTCAAGTTCTATCTCATTGCTGTCATCATCAATTGGTGCTACTATTGGATACAAAAGCGGTCTTGGAGGTAGTTGTAGTTTATTGATATCTCCTTCAAGCATATCTAGAACGTTCCTCATTGACGGCTGATCATTAGGGCTCAGCTGTATGCACCATAGCGCAACGATTATCATCTTCCTTGTTTCTCTTTCCTCTTCTATGACTTCTACCCTCTCAACCTCCTTTTCTTTGTTGAGTTGATCATAAGCCCACAAAGGAAAGTAAATTTGACTTGAATGCCCTGCATGTGCATTTATATTTCTCCTTCTACCGGCCATTTCCATTAACATCATCCCAAAACTGTAAACATCGGCCTTATAAGAAATGCCACCAATGTCTTTGTAGAATAGCTCAGGCACCATATAACCCAAGGTTCCTCTTGCTACAGTCAACGATACAATGCTATGACCGATGGGATAAAGTCTTGCAAGTCCAAAGTCAGAAATTTTCGAAGTGAAACTTTGGTCTAGGAGAATGTTGTGCGGCTTGATATCAAAGTGTAGAATTTGCATATCACATCCCCGATGTAGATACTCTATCCCTCTAGCTATGCCAAGAGAGATCTCATGCATTTTCTTATAATCAAAAGGATCATCACCATTCTTATTTGAAATGTGTTTATCCAAAGAGCCATTTGGCATGAAATCATAGACCAGAGCTTGTTTGGAGTAATTGAAGCAAAAACCAACAAGTTGCACCACATTGACATGGTGGATCCTTCCAATTGTGGCCACTTCACTAATAAAATCTTGGCCATTAGATTCTGGTTTGTTCAAAATCTTAACCGCAACTTCATTGCCACTTCTAAGGATTCCTCTATACATAGAGCCATATCCCCCTCACCTAATTTGCATTTAAAATTTTTTGTAATCTTCTTGATATCCGAGCAAGAGTACCTTATGGGCAAAAAGTTGTTGTGAGCTTGTAGAAATTCTTCGATGTTTACATCGATTGCTTGGTGCCTTCTCATCCACTTATAGATTAGAAATATCAACACACATGGAGCTCCGAGTATGAATTTTGCTGCGACGCAGTGGGCTGCACAGAAATTGTCCATAGATTAGCGCAGTGCAATAAAGTTTTTGTAAACATAATTGTTTTTAATCAGAGTGCTTCTTGAGATCATGATAGTTGTGAGGAGAAAAGGCCCAGCAGTCATACCCAAGAAAAAGGCGAGGCTCCGAACAAGGCTTGGCCCACGCAGAATAAGGGCTGCCTGCAACAGATTAATTAGAGTCGGTGACCAATCAATGAAGAATTAAATTTATCATTTTAGCAGTTAAACATAAATATAATTTACTCTCCTTGACAAGCTCAGATCACGTTAATTCAATTCACCTAGGGAATCCATGCCATCATAGCATGATATTTTCTCTTGAAGAAAAGCGATCTTGCTTTTGTTCACCTATATATACCAAATGATTCATAAGTTCACGTCTCGCTCCGCATAATTCTAATTTACAAACGTCATTCAATACGTGTGCAGTTTATTCAACCGCATAACAATAACAGCCATGCAAGGGACACGAGCAACAATTAAATCAACCATTTTTCCCCAAACAAAAAAATGAAGTAACAATGTCCAATCCAGAAAACCTCCAAGATTCGTAAAATAAACGAGAGCAAAGCAGCATGCCGACCCTACTAAGAAATCTATTTAAACTTTTCTACTTAAGTGATGTGGCAATTTTTTCTATTATGTTTTTAAAGAAACTAGTGTCTTAATGTGTGGATTTTATTAAAAATACCCAATTAAAACCTGCCACGTCACTTCGTAAGTAAATTTTGATTAGATCTCTTAGTGAAGCTAGCATTTAAGGAAAGGAGGAGGAGGAAGAAGAGAAAAAGAAAAAAACAGCTTAAGGGAACTGTCGCTTACGGATATAATAGCCGCAATTCTCCCCTCGGTTAATAAAACTTAAGGAGTGACATGGAAAGAATATTTGCTTAGAATTGTAGCGCGGATAGATGAGAGTGAATCCCTCGACCATCTTGTTGTGGAGGTCCTTGTACGGTAAGCTCCCATACTGATCCCCTTTCCGCCCTGAGATATGATCCGATGTGAATGCCCTCATGGTTACGGTGCAAGAGTCCTTGATATCCCCTACTTGTAATTCCCGTACAGCGTATGACTACACCTTCATATGGGAAAAATAAGGAGTTGTGTCGGCATATTATGCGCCCTCAATACACGGTTTGGCATCAATATAAGAAGTAGAAGTAATAGGTTGTGAGCACTTCATGAAGGCCACAGTGACATTGCCATATGGAAATCCATATGGATCACCATATGGATCACCATGTAGATCAGACATACTAAAGTTGAAGTACACCAATATGTAACAAGGAAGGGATGAACAATTACCCTTCTGGAGTCCACCATCAACCACCGTGATCTCACCAGAGAAGTCATTTTGGTGAATATAGAAATCGTAATGAATCGACTTCACATAATATCGGTCAGCATTTAAATATAGAATAACGCGGTTATTGTGACATCCTGAATTTTAGGTTCTGATTTCGATTGGATAAGTTGGGCCTTTCATCGACACGCTTATAATGCTTTTCTCTGAGATGGCCACTCATGAGATAACTGGCCTATTAAGTGAAGCCGTTAAGGGATTTCAATGCAATAGACTTGAGAATTCGACTAGAAATCAACTGCTCGACCGTGCTAGTTTGCAAGGGTCATTATGGCATTGTCAAAATCGATCAGAGACTGGAGATAGGTCGATTTAATTGAGATGTGTGATCAAAGTGTGGGTGATTCCACCTAATTGCATAATTCTCGTCGATCGACGCTAAACCGATTTTCTGTCGTTTTGGGTACCCTGTGTCCGTATTTAAAATCTCGAGATTTTCATGACCAACAAGAGTTGCCAATGTGTCGAAGAGGTACGTTGTGCCTCAAAGAAAATTGATCACAGGTCAATTGCACCAAAAATTTCTAAAAACTACCCGGTATGTTAAGTTATGCTAAAATCATGTTTGATTGAAATTAACCATAAATTTAAACCCAATTTTAGAAATTGAAAGTTCTGTCATGTCACGAGTCATTGTAGGAACGTCGACTCGTCTTTTGAGAAATTTTCGGCGAGTTCGGGATTTTTACGGGAAATCAATTCGGACGATTTGGAAAACAAATGGAAATTCGGATTGGTCAAATTGAAGGGATTTTTGGCTTCCTGTGTGAGTTACTTGGTAAAAGGAAATTGTGTGGACTTTTTCTTCAACAAAATTGGACATCAATTGGAGAGATTTGTTAAGAAATCAGATTCCGAGAAAAATGAAATAGAATTTAGAATTGAGAGAAATTCATAGGCTTGAGAGGCTGTCACATTTGGATCTTTATTTGGTCTTCAATTGGAATAAGTTGGTGTGGAAATTGGCCTTAGATAATCAATTGTTAATGTTGTGTGTAGCTGAGCTAAAGTTAACTGTGTTTGATTTTCTTCCTTCCCCTCCACCGGACCCCCCTAACGCCCACGTCACTCCCCTCTCCTCGCGCACGGCTCTCTCTCTCTCTCTCTCTCTCTCTCTCTCTCTCTCTCATTTCCCCCAGCCGACATTCCCTTGCAATCTTGGCCTTTCTTTTTCTTTATTTCTTTAACTTTCCCTCATCCTTATCTCTCCATTTTCTCGCACATTTCCCCCCTCCAATCGGTGTCTCTCTCCTCCCTCTCTCCTTTTCCCCTCCTTTTCTTTCCTTTGAGCGACCACCCCTTTTGCCCATTCATCCGCTGCTTCATCTTCTTTTATTTTTGGGTTCTGATTCTGTTGAAGACTTCCGCGGCCCACCGATGCCCCCATCTCCACCGAAGAAGCCGATTTTTCCCTATAGCTCACCGCCACTTATCCGTGGCTCAACCTTCCTCGGTCAACCCTCGCTTTTCTTCAACGCAGCAGCAGCGTCGCATGTCCATCTCCACGTCCGAAGCAGCCGCACGTCCTCTCTTGACACCTAAATTTTGACGACATGATTAGTCATTTATCGCATTAAAAAATTAGGGATTAATTTTAACCCCTAAAAAATATTAGCTAATTAATTAATTGCATAGCATATAGTTTTAGGTGCATTTATTTTAATATGCATTTACATTGATTCGGTGACAGGTGGGTTTGATTTGATGGTTCTGAGCTTTAGGTTGACAAGTCGAACTAAGCCCACGAAGAGAGCGATTTGGCCCAAGCCTGTATTTGAAAAAAATCCTATCACAATTTTTGAAAAAATCAATAGATAATATTCAATTTTGCAAAGGAAATCTAGAAGAGGTATGGAAAATAAAAAGTGATATTGCATACGGAAAAGAAATGCTTTGCGGACATTGATTTGAAAAGGAAATTAAAACTCTAATATTTGGTTTATAAAAAGATTACTCGCGTGGGTTTCGAGGGGAGGCCACACAATGAATACACGGCCACATTAAGGGGGCTTTTCTTGATTTTATAGGTCAAAAATTGAAGATTCGTTTTTAGGGTTTTTGGGGGAAGGGATTTGTTCTTCATTCTTCTTCTTTGGGAAAAGTAATATAAAAGCAAAAAGAGTGCAGAGGGAAAAGCAGAATACCGTAGTGACGTGAGAGAGAGACAGGAGGAGTGTTCTTCTTCTCCGGTGGCTTGTTGCCGTCTAACCATGCTCTGTCTTCTGCCTGCTAGACGTCACCGCTGTGCCTCGTTGTGCCACCCAGCTCCACCGCACCTCCGCGATCACCCGAGCCGAATCGCACCTTTGCCCGATCCACAAGAGCTCACGCTGCTGCTCGCCACCTTGTCCGCTGTTGCCACCCATTCGAGCCCTTGCTCGGCATCCCGCAAGCTCGCTCTCGTCGCTCCACTGCTCATCATTGCACGACCGAGCGTCACCGCTGCTGCTCGTGACCCCGACGACAGTAGATCTCGAGCCTTCCTCACCAGCTTTGCACTCAAACACTCGCCCCTGCCTCAGTCGTTCCACATCATCACCCTTGATGCCCCACTGCTCGATCTGCTGCTACCTCGCTGAAGCCACATGGATCCTTGCCGCCCTAACTAGCCACAACACCAGCAACCCATCGAAGCCACTGCTGTGCTGATTCGTGTCGACCCGACGTCGCCGCGTCCCGCCGAGCCCCCTGTTGCAACGCCTCGCCTGTCTTGTGTTATAATTATGATTATAATTATGGTTAATGGATCAATGAATGCCAATAAATTAAGATACATCTTTTCTATTCATGTATCTCTGTTGGATTCATGAATTTCTTAAACCTTTTCGTTCACGTATCTATTGAATTCATGAATTTCCTAGATTCATGTATATTTGAGTTCATGTATTTATTGAGTTCACAAATCTCTTAAATTCACATATCTCTAGATTCATGAATCTCTTGAATTCATGTATCTCTTGATTCATGAATTTCGTGGATTCATGCGTCTATTTAATTCATGTATCTCTTCGGTACATGAACTAAAAATCTCTATAAATAGATGGGAGCATAGAGCTTCATCATGGTTTTTGATTTTTCCGATTCGATTCCAAAAAGGCTCTAATACACTTTTCTACTCTTCTGATTTTTCTGAGTGTGCTGGTTCAATTGAACGGTTTGACTGAGTCCTGTTTGCATAGTGCTAATCCAAACAGGTTCAATGTGTTGTATCTTAGGAGGCATAGTTCGTGAATTTGCGGAGCACCATTGGTAGGAACTAATTACCTTAAAGAGATTCGGATATGCGTACCTCACCTCCAATTTCATGTTCTGATTGCAACAAACAATTTGTGTTTTCTTTGAAGTATATTCCAACAATCTTAAGGCAATTAGCTCACTCACTATTTGTTGTTCTTGTCAGATTATTGAGATGGCTAGAAATAACCAAGTGCCCTTCAATGTCCCGAATGTTTTAAGAGACACTCCTATGGTCGATTTGACCATTGCTATGGAAGATGTTCAACCCTCAAGGCCTGAATTTGTAGCAGCCAATGCTACGGGCCCTTGGGCTAACATCAATTTTGGTGGTGTGAGTACAAGTCATACAACTGGTATGCCCAGGACTATTTTTCAGAACAGTACAAGCCAAGTGGCTTTTGGCTCCGTTTCTGGAGGCATAGTCCAACAAACTTTGCCTACTGTGATGGCAATGCCTCTAGTTACAGCTAATGAGAAATTGGAGAAATTTACCGGAATGGGCTTTAAACAGTGGTAGCAGAAAATGTTCTTCTATCTGACCATGCTCAATTTGACGAAATATTTATCGGAGGTGTGCCCGATAATTAGTCCAAACGAGCAAGATGTCACGACGCTCGATGCATTGGAGGCTTGGAAGCATGGGGACTTCTTATGCCGAAATTATATCCTTAACTGTTTAGTGAATTCTCTTTATAATGTTCATTGTAATACTGAATCTACTAAACAGTTATGGGAGTCCTTAGAGAAAAATACAAAACTAAGGATGCTGGCACCAAGAAATTTGTGGTTGCCAAATTTTTGGACTACAAGATGGTGGATTCTAAATCTATCATGAGTCAGGTTCAAGAATTGCAATTAATTCTGATTGACATCTCGGCTGAGGGAATGATACTTAGTGAATCATTCCAAGTGGAGGCTATGATTGAGAAACTACCACCGGGCTGGTCAGACTTCAAAAATTATTTGAAGCACAAACGGAAGGAGATGAGCTTTGAAGATCTCATTTTGCGCCTTAGAATCGAGGAGGACAATAGAAGGAGTGCGAATCCTTCTTCTAAGCCAAAGGCCAACATTGTGGAATCTTCCAAATCCAAGCAAGATAGAAAAAGGAAGATATCTTTTCAAGGAAAAGGCAAGCAGAAAGAGCAGTTCCAAAAATTCCAAGGAACGTGTTTTATATGCAACAAGCCTGGCCATCGTGCTAAGGATTGCAAGAAGCGCCCGAAAAAAGGCAAGAACGAAGGTGCAGCTCGGCAACTAAATTTGACAGAGCATGACAATATTGAGAGATTGTCTGCTGTGGTAATGTCCGAAGCATCTCTGGTGTCGAACACTAATGGCTAGTGGCTAGACGCAGGTGCCACATATCACATATGTGCAGATAAACACATGTTCTCATCTTATGAGAAGGTTGAAGAAGATGAGAAGCTTTATATGGCTAACTCTGCATCAGCAAAGATTGTTGGAAGAGGAAAGGTGATCTTGAAGTTTACATCTGGCAAGGAGGTTGCCCTGCTGAATGTGCTGCATGTACCAGAGATTTGGAAAAATCTAATTTCCGGCCCTATACTTGTCAAGAAAGGTTTTAAAGTTGTATTTGAATCTGACAAGTTTGTACTTTCAAAAGGAGGGATGTATGTGGAGAAAGGGTACTTGTGTAATGACCTGTTTAAGGTCAATGTGGCTGTCATTGATGTAAACTCAAAGTGTGTGTACCCAAAGACTATTAATAAAGAAAAGTCTTCAGTTTACATTGTTGTGTCTTGATATAGCTAGTACAAGTACCTAGAGGGGGTGAATAGGTATATAAAAGATTTTTCTTGATCGTAGGAAAGCTTTCATCTTGTTCTTCCAGATGTTGTAATCATTTCCATCAAAGTAGGGTGGTCTGGTATTGCTTTGCCCTTCCATCAGCCCTGGTGCTAGCATACTAGCCATGGATCTTTTACTCAAGTAAAACACTTCAAATAAAGTAAGAACACGGGCTCTGATACCAATTGATATAGCTAGTACGAGTACCTAGAGGGGGTGAATAGGTATATAAAAGATTTTTCTTGATAATTTCGCAATACTTAAACAGTTGAAGAATTTGATAAGTAATAACCAATATAAGACTAAGTAAAGGGAAAAGAGAATTAAACACGCGGTTTATAGTGGTTCGGCTTGATTCAAGCCTACGTCCACTCTTTCGCGCCGACAGCCAATTGGCTGGATTCCACTATGAACAAAGAGATGTTACAGTGTTGATCTTCCTTGATTTCTAGGTGTAGATGATCTACCACACTTGCTCAAGGTATCACCAAGTATAGACACTCTCTGTGTATACAATTTCGCTAAGAATAAATCGACTAATAATCAAGGTACTTCAGACTCTGGAATTTCTCTATCGATCACACTCTCAAACAACTAGAACGTCTTCCTTTTTATACTGCTTTATGCCATCATACCCGTTGGCACTTTCCAAAGGAATTCCTCAAATCTACCCGTTGGATGGAATCAATCAAGAAGATCATTCGAGCTATTAAAGGAACCTGACGATAGCCCATCAATCCTGTTCGCCCATACAATCAGGATCTTGGTTTCCAAGAATAGAACATTCCAAGAATACTTCGTCGACCATCGGATCTTCAATTGATCTAGATACGAACAAAAGAATCCGTTATATTTATCCAACCAAAAGATCTTCTCCAGATGATAGGATTAAATCCTCAACCATATACTTGACTCTGGATTTCCTTCGTCACGGATCGAAAGACTCTGTCAATGAGAATAGTCTTGAGTCTTGAGTCTTGAATCTTGAGTCTGGTGATTAGAAAGTCTTCGACTTTAAACTAGACGATCTGCGAGATATCTAGACTAGACTGATAGAAACGTTTTGTTAGCTTCAAAATATTCTGGAAAGATTTCTCCAACAATCTCCCCCTTTTTGATGGTGACAAAACTTTCCTGTAGAATTGAACCACTTTGACCTGCAAAAACATTTTTCAAGCAATATGGCTATCTCATAAAGGTTAACAAAACAACCAGACTCTGCATCCACAGAAAATTGGTTAGTCTTTCATGAGTAATACCATAAAAAAACACTTGATACAAATGCAAACAGTCAAGCATTAAAATCCACAGCCAATTCAGTCAAGTTTAAGTTCACACCCAAGTTCGTTCAAGTCATAAGCAAACATATTCAACCACAAAAATAAATTTAAAGTCAAAGAAAGTTGGTTGGTTGGTTGGTTCAAATTGCTTCTCCCCCTTTTTGTCATCATTAAAAATGTGAGAAAGGAGTCAGGTCTGCTTGGAAATGCGCACGATCTGGAAATCTCCCATGGACTGGACTACGCCTTCTAGCCTCTTCAAGTCTTCCCTTAGTTGAGCTACCTCCTCTCCTTTGGCATTGGCTTGAAGTTGTAGAGCGAGGTCTTTCATTTTGTCCTCCAGGGTAACTGAAGATGCTTGCCCAGCATTTTTCATGGCTTGAATTTCACAGTCCAGAGCATAGATTTGGCCACGCATTTCCAGAAGAATGTCCATGATGCGACGAAAATCTGCAGAATTATCCGTCTGTGTGCTTGCATTTGCTTTCTCAGATGGAGACGATGGCGCTTCTACATAGTCTTGCAGACTAGGTGCTGACATAACATGTCCTTCTTTAGGCAATTGAGAAGCCTGAAATTCTTCTGGGTCTGCTAGAGACTGTCTTAGACCTTCACTATTGGCAACATGAGGTGTGGTCCTTGCTTGCTCGCCAACTCCCCCTATCTTTAGGACATCAAAAGGGGAAGAGTGATGATCATGCTCTTCTGTATCTTGATTCCCCTTCTCTCCAGATTCAGCTGCAGACTTTTCTAGCTCTTCTTCTCCTTCTTCTTCAGCTTCTTTCTCCTTCTCTCGCTGCTCTTCTTCTTCTCTGTTCTTAGCTTGCTCCTCTTCTTCTCTCTATTTCTTCTGATGTTCTGTCGATTGAGGAACAGAACGTCTGGTCCTTATCAAGGCAGTGATTGTGAGATCTTCCTCCTCATCTTCATCCTCCAAGATGAGAGTTCTCTTCTTTTTGGATGAGGCACCAATGGCCTCCTTTCCCTTTCTCTTTGAAGCAAACGGAACTGGAGTCTTCACTCTGAATTTCTCCATTGCCTTAGAAAGTTCTTTCAGACACATCTTTGTCAACATCTTTAAACCTGCCACCATCTTATCGCACGTCCGAACACAAAGTGTGTGTGGCGGTTCAATATTCATGTGTTTGAAGATCTTGGTCACCAGACACACAGGTAAGGCAATTGTCCCTTGTCCTTCGACATTGCTCTGTACATGTGAAAGAGAATAGTGTGAGGGAGAGAGAACTTCTTCCCTAAGTTGATTGCGTACATCAATTTTGCTTCTAATTAGACACATCGCTTTGATGTAGACTTGGGCCTAATATAATTGATCACAATTTTGTGCAGCACAATATTGATGGCACGCATCCTTGAATAGATGATTTTTCCCTCGATATCTCTATCTTCGACAAGGTCCATTGAGGCACGAGCAACTGAGACTTTGACTGGTTGATAACGTCCTCGTTCAACTCCAATTATGTCCGCCAACATGTCTATGTCTAACACATAATCCTGGTCTCGAACACTGAATGATATTCTATTCGCATCTATAAAGCTGAGATTCGAATAGAAATACGCAGTCAGTTGTGCATAACCATCTGTGGTATCAGTGCAAAAACGTTCCGGTTGAAG
This sequence comes from Eucalyptus leucophloia subsp. euroa, assembly GCA_017140325.1. Taxonomy (NCBI): domain Eukaryota; kingdom Viridiplantae; phylum Streptophyta; class Magnoliopsida; order Myrtales; family Myrtaceae; genus Eucalyptus; species Eucalyptus leucophloia. The sequence goes on along the minus strand of CM029475.1, from coordinate 20,910,236 downwards.
CAGACTGAATTTCTCTCTTAATTTCACATTAACAGCATCCAAGAAATCGAAATCGACTCTCCTAGGGTTTATCACCCCTCGTTTCAACAGTCTGAAGAACAAATTCTCCTGTTCCTTCGATTTGAATAACTCCATCCTCTTTCCCTTCACCTTCGCAGCAACACCCATTCTAGGTTGAAAATCATTGAACATTTTATCATCGTCGTTCCCATCAGTCAAATTTGGTCCCGACATACGAAGGTCACTGGGAATATTCGCAAGTGCTTCCTCCGCTTTACCTTTGGGAGCAATTCCCAAATCCTCCATCTTTTTCAGAAAGATATACTCATTCCCATAATTCTTATCTTTGAGAAAATCATCCACATATTTCAACGGAGTCCTAGTACTTTTCAACGCACGGTAGAGTTTGTAAATATAAGAGGGTTTTTGGACTCTTACAGGGTCTGCGTTCTCAACTATCTCTTCCTCCGGATGTTGACCCGCACCTTGTGGGGTAGATGGCGTTGAGTGACGTGGTGGAGAGTGAATCAGGCTTTGTTGCTGACTCGATAATTCTTCCTCTTCGGTGAGATCGAAATGGGTAGGTCCCTCCTTCATTCTCTGTGGTCCCCTGTTCACGATTCTTGAAGACTTCCTCGAAGACGACATCCTTCCTTGTCGCTGAAAGATTCCTTCCTTCAATTGCTTTATTTGAAGACCAAGAAAGAATGTTAATTCTCCCATCATACTCATTTCAAAATCATCCTGCATAGACTTAGAAAATTTCTTGCATAGACTTTCATTAGAGGATTCAAAAATAATATTATTCACATATATTTGAACGAGTAAAAAGCTTTTGTTTTCCTTTTTGATAAATAAAGTAGTATCTACTTTACCTTTGACAAAACCATTCTGTAATAAGAACTTACTTAGTCTGTCGTACCAAGCTCGAGGTGCTTGCTTTAAACCATACAAGGCCTTTTTCATCAAGACCGAGTCGGCTTCTTTGGGTCTTCAAACCCATGTGGTTGTTCCACATAAACTTCCTCTTGGATAAATCCATTTAGGAAAGCACTTTTGACGTCCATTTGGAATAACCTGAAATTTTTGTAACAAGCAAACGCAAGTAATAGACGAATAGCTTCTAACCTTGCTATAGGAGCGTAAGTCTCATCATAGTCTATTCCTTCTTCTTGCGTGTATCCTTTGGCCACGAGTCTTGCTTTATTTCGTACGACTTTTCCTTTTTCATTCATCTTGTTTCTGAACACCCATTTGGCTCCAATAACAGATTTACCTTTTGGTTTAGATGTCAATTCCCGAGACATCATTAATGTTGAACTGTCTCGAGCTCCTCTTGCATAGCTTTGATCCAGCTTTCATCGATAAAGCTTCTTCTATGCTTTTTGATTCAATTTCAGAAATGAGAGCCACAAAGACTAGACTCTTCATGTCTTTTGGATCTGGTGCGAATTCCTTCATTAATTTCGCCGATAATGAGATCTTTGGGATGACTGGACTTATGCTTCCAGTTACTGGTTGATTTGTCTTGATGGTGATCTCTTTCTTTATTTGAATCTTCATGAATGTCTTGATGCTGGTCTTCCAGAGTCTGAGACATTTCTTGAATTGTGAACTTTGGAAGGTCTGGAGCAGATTCAGACTCTTCATACTGAGTCTGAGTGGATTCATCTTGCGTAGAGTCTTGAAATTTGACGTTCATTGATTCCTCCACCGACTGGCTCTTCTTATTATAGACTCTGTAGGCTTTGCTTGAAGTAGAATATCCAAGGAAGATGCCTTCATCTGATCTTTTTTCAAACTTACCAACTTGATCTTTTGCATTTTTCAATATAAAGTATTTGCAACCGAACACATGAAAGTATGAAACAATAGGCTTCTTACCTTTGAATAATTCATAAAGGGTTTTTTCAAGAATAGGTCTTAGGAAGACTCTATTGATGATATAGCATGCTGTTGAAACAGCTTCAACCCAAAAACGTGAAGAAATTTTACTTTTGATTAGAAGAGTTCTAGCCATTTCTTGAAGAGATCTATTCTTTCTTTCCACAACTCCATTTTGTTGAGGAGTGTATGGAGAGGAGAACACATGCTTAAATCCAAATTCATCACACAATTTCGTGAAATCTTGATTTTTAAATTCACCTCCATGATCTGTTCTTATACTTGAGATAACACATCCTTTTTCATTTTCAACCTTTTTAGTAAAATTTTTAAAATACGAAAAGGTTTCTGACTTACTTGCAAGGAAATATACCCAAGTAAAGCGAGAGTAATCGTCCACAATTACTAGACAATATTTCTTACCTCCAATACTCTGGGTTCTGGTTGGTCCGAAGAGATCCATATGCAGCAACTGTAGTACATGATTAGTAGAGACATGATTTATTGGCTTAAATGAATTTCTTACCTGTTTTCCCAAAATACAAGGTGTGCATGGATCGGACTTTTGATGGCAATTTGGGTAGACCTCGAACAAGCTGCTTTGATGAGATTTTGGCTAGTTGCTTCATATTGACATGGCCAAGCTTTCTGTGCCATAAGCTCGCATCATCTTGAATTGAGATTAGACATTGTGATTCATTTAATTTCATGTCTAAGAGGTAGATATTTCCATGTCTTCAACCCATGAAAGACTGAGTAGAGTCTTTACTAATTCCATAGCAAATTCCTTCTTGAAAGGAGATCTTGAAACTAGTATCACACAATTGGCTAATGCTGAGAAGGTTATAGTTGAGTCCTTCCACTAGAGAAACATTGCTTATTGTGAGATTTCCAATTTTCACAGTTCCAAATCCCACAATACTTCCTTTGCCATTTCCTCCAAATGAAACATTTCCACCGTTTACTTGAACAAGCTTTATGAAGCACTTTGAGTCTCCTGTCATGTGTCTTGAACATCCGCTGTCAAGATACCACTTTACCTTTTTTCTTGACGGAGACCTGCATTCAAAAAAGAGTCTCAAGTTTTCGTTGGTACCCAAATTTTCTTGGGTCCTTTGGTGTTAGTAGGATAAACATTAGTAGGCCATACTTTCTTAACAGGCTTCCAAACCATGGGACACTCTTTTTCAAAGTGATCCTGACTGTTACATTTTGAACACCTTAGAGCATTTCGACCTACAGACTTTACAAAAATTTTCTTGAAATGATTTTTGTAAGCCTCTCTCAACGGTCTTTTCTTAATTCTTTCTTTTACTTTAGGAAAATCAATCAAGGGAATTGTTTCTGTTGTCATGCCTAGACCAGACTTATTGAAGTAAGGTCTTTGAACTGAAAGAACTTTTTCAAGCTTTTCGGATCCTATCGAAAATTTCTTTGAAATATTTTATAAGTCAGTTTTTAAGAAAACATTTTCTTTCAAAAGATTATCTTCTTTTTCTTTAAGAGCAGAAATATTCAAGTCTAAACTTTTAACTCTTTCTTCTTAAATGGTTTCCTTTTGTTTTAGAGCTGAGTTTTCATTTTTAAGTTCGGAAATCCTTTTGAGAGAAGTCTTAAGACTGAAACACAGTTCATCAATGTATTTAGAGACTTTAACAGGAATTTTAAAATCACTTACCTCAAATTCACTGTCTGAGTTTGATCCAGAATCTGAGTCTGAGTCTGAGTGTGCCATCAGACATATGTTGGCATATTCATTATCACTTTCTTCACATTCTGTATCACTCCAGGTCTCGGCTTTGAGAGCTTTTCGAAACTTCTCACCTTTTCCTCTTTTCTTCTTCAGAAGAGGACAGTTGGGTATGATGTGTCCCTTTTTCTTACATTCGAAGCAGACTACATCTTTGTTTGGTTCCTCATCATCAACAGACTTGGTCTGTGTCTCGGAAACTTTGTTTCTTTGAGTTGAACCTTCTACCTTTTCTATTCAGTTTTCTGAATCTTCTTATCATGAGAGCAAGTTCCTCATCATCCATATCATCTCCTGAATCTGTATCATCAGAATCATCATTTGATTTTAATGCAATGGATTTCTTACCTCTTGGATCTTCGTCTTTATTAATTCGTTCCACTTCATAAGACTAAAGAGTTCTAATCAGCTCGTCGACAAATAGAGGCATAATTCTTTGCATCTCTCTTATTGAAGTCTTTATATGATTCCAATCCTTGGAGAGTCCACGCAGTAGCTTGTTCACCTTCATGGGATCATAAATTTTTTGTCCTTGGTTTTCAACACCATTGACAATATCTGTAAAACGACTAAACATGTCAGTTATAGATTCTCCTGATTTCATTTTGAAGGCTTCATATTGACCGAGGAGAATGTTGATTCTGGTCTCCTTCACTCGATCTGTTCATTCATAGGTGATATGTAATCTGTCCCATACTTCTTTTGCTGTAACACAAGAAGATATTCTGTTATATTCAGTTGGAGACAAGGCACAATATAAGGAGTAAATTGCTTTTGCATCGAGTGCTTGTCTCTTGTTTATCTCTTCCTAAGTCATTCCACTGGTCTCAACAGTTTCTTTCCCTCTTTCAGAGACTGATGTAGCAGTAGGAGTGATTCCTCTTTCCACAACGTCCCATTCCAGAGGATCCTTTGATCGTAGGAAAGCTTTCATCTTGTTCTTCCGGATGTTGTAATCCTTTCCATCAAAGTAGGGTGGTCTCGGTATTGCTTTGCCCTTCCATCAGCCCCGGTGCTAGCATACTAGCCATGGATCTTTTACTCACGAAGTAAAACACTTCAAATAAAGTAAGAATACGGGCTCGATACCAATTGATATAGCTAGTACGAGTACCTAGAGGGGGATGAATAGGTATATAAAAGATTTTTCTTGATAATTTCGCAATACTTAAACAAAGAAGAATTTGATAAGTAATAACCAATATAAGACTAAGTAAAGGGAAGAGAGAATTAAACACGCGGTTTATAGTGATTCGGCTTGATTCAAGCCTACGTCCACTCTTCTGCACTGACAGCCAATTGACTGGATTCCACTATGAACAAAGAGATGTTACAGTGTTGATCTTCCTTGATTTCTAGGTGTAGATGATCTACCACACTTGCTCAAGGTATCATCAAGTATAGACACTCTATGTGTATACAATTTCGCTAAGAATAAATCGACTAATAATCAAGGTACTTCAGACTCTGGAATTTCTCTATCGATCACACTCTCAAACAACTAGAACGTCTTCCTTTTTATACTCCTTTATGCCATCATACCCGTTGGCACTTTCCAAAGGAATTCCTCCAATCTACCCGTTGGACGGAATCAATCAAGAAGATCATTCGAGCTATTAAAGGAACTCCGACGATAGCCCATCAATCCTGTCCGCCCATACAATCGGGATCTTGGTTTCCAAGAATAGAACATTCCAAGAATACTTCGTCGACCATCGGATCTTCAATTGATCTAGATACGAACAAAAGAATCCGTTATATTTATCCAACCAAAAGATCTTCTCCGAGGATAGGATTAAATCCTCAACCATATACTTCGGCTCGGATTTCCTTCGTCACTCGGATCGGAAAGACTCATCAATGAGAATAGTCTTGAGTCTTGAGTCTTGAGTCTTGAATCTTGAGTCTGGTGATTAGAAAGTCTTCGACTTTAAATTAGACGATCTGCAGATATCCAGACTAGACTGATAGAAACATTTTGTCAGCTTCAAAATATTCTGGAAAGATTTCTCCAACAGGTCTTCTTTTCTATGGCATGGTAGATTAGGACATGTAAACTATGGTACAATGAAGATAATAGCAAACTTGGGGTTAATTCCAAGATTTGAGTTGGATGCTTGTTACAAGTGTGAGACTTGTGTTGAGGCTAAGTTTCCTAAGAAACCTTTCAAATCCATTGAAAAAACAAGTAAACCTCTACAATTAATCCATAGCTATCTATGTGATTTAAAGTTTGTACAAAGTAGAGGTGGAAAGAAGTACTTCATCCCATTTGTGGATGATTGTACTAGATTTTGCTATGTTTATTTACTAACTAGCAAAGATGAGACTATGAGCATGTTTGTCAAGTATAAAAATGAAGTTGAAAACTAACTTGATAAACGAATCAAAGTGCTTAGGTTTGATAGAGGAGGAGAATACAGTTCAATAAATTTAGAAGAGTTTTGTGCTAGTTTTGGAATAATTCTCCAAACGACTGCACCTTATACTCTACAACAAAATGAAGTTGCTGAACGATTGAACGGGACACTAAAAGAGATGGCTAACACCATGCTTTTGAGTTCAGGTTTACCTTAGAACTTGTTTGGGGGGGCAGTTTTAACTGTAAATTATATTCTTAATAAAATACCCCACAAAAGGACAGGTAAAACTCCATACGAGTTATAAAATGGAAAGTTGCCATCCTACAATTTTCTAAAAGTGTGGGGGTGCTTAGCCAAGGTGGCGATTCCTCCTCTGAAACAAACTCGGTTGGGACATAAAACGGTGGATTGCATATTCATTGGTTATGCTCAAAATAGTAGCGCATATAGATTTTTGGTTCACAAATCTGAAAATGAGGAAATCCATGTCAATACAATCCTAGAATCAAGGGATGTTGAATTTTTTGAGGATATATATCCCGCAAAAAGAAATCAAGGAGAACTTTCTTAGAAAAGGCTTAGAGAATCAAAATATGAGAATGATGAAGTTGTGACCAAAGAAGCCGAACTTTGAAGGAGTAAAAGGTCTCGAATCGAATAATCTTTCGGGCCTGATTTTCTAACATACATGTTAGAAGGTGAGCCCCAAACATATAAATAGGCAATGTCATCTCCAGATGCTCCTTTATGGAAAGAAGCTGTTGACAATGAAATCCATTCTATCCTAAGTAACCATAATTGGGAATTGGTTGATCTTCCACCTGGAAATAAACCAATTGGACGTAAATGGATTTTCAAGAAAAAACTAAAAGCTAATGTGTCCATTGATAAGTACAAAGCTCGGCTTGTAGCCAAAGGGTTTAGATAAAAAGAGGGTCTTGACTATTTTGATACTTATTCACCTGTCACAAGAATAACATCAGTAAGGATGTCGATTACTATAGCTTCGCTATACAATTTGCAGATACATCAAATGGATGTGAAAACCGCATTCTTAAATAGTGATATGGACAAGGAGATTTATATGGAACAACCTGAAGGGTTCAAGGTCAAAGGACAAGAACACAAAGTGTGTAGACTTGTCAAATCATTGTATGGACTTAAACAAGCTCTTAAGCAATGGCATGAGAAATTTGATCGGGTAATGATTCAAAATGGGTATAGAATCAATGAGTGTGACAAATGTGTGTACACTAAATTTACTACAGTTGGATATGTACTTATTTGTCTATATGTTGATGACTTATTAATTCTTGGAGATAACATTGAGGTCATCAAAATCACCAAGAACATTCTCAAGAAGAACTTTGAGATGAAAGATTTAGGTGTCGCAAATGTTATACTCGGCATCAAAATTCTAAGGAATTCTAATGACTTAGGTTTAACATAATCTCATTACATTGAAAAGGTATTTGAGAGATTTAAAGGATTCGGTATTAAAGATGCAAACAATCCTTTTCTTCCACACCTAACTTTAAGAAAGAACACTGGAAATAGTGTTAGACAGCTGGAATACTCTCAAGTAATCGACAGCATCATGGATATCATGAATTGCACTAGACCTGATATTGCGTACTCAGTAAGCAAACTGAGTAGATATACCAGTAACCCAGGTCATGAGCACTGGAATGCTTTGATGAGAGTATTAGGATATTTGAAAAGGACAAAAGACTATGTTCTACAATATGGCAAATATCCGGCTGTTTTGGAAGGTTATTGTGATGCCAACTGGATTTCAGATTCTGATGAATCAAAATCGACTAGCGAATATGTGTTCACGCTAGGAGGTGCTGCAGTATCATGGAAATCCTCTAAAAAAAATCTAATAACGCGATCTACAATGGAATCAGAGTTTGTTGCTTTGGATAAAGCTGCTGAAGAAAGAGAATGGCTTCGACATTTTTTAGAAGATGTTCCAATGTGGCCAAAACCTATGCCTGCAATTTGCATACATTGTGACAATCAAGCGGCAATTGCAAGGGCACATAATGTGATTTATAATGGTAAGTCTAGACATATTCGTTGTAGACATAACACCGTAAGGTAGTTGCTCTCAAATGGAATCATTTCTTTAGATTTTGTAAAGTCAAAGGAAAATATTGCGGATCCGCTGACAAAAGGTTTGTCGAAAGAGCAAATAAACTGCGCATCGAGGGGAATGGGTTTAAGAGCCTTAACCCAATAAAGAGATTCCAGGGTGGAAACCTAACCTATGCGATTGGAGATCCCATGGTCAAGGTTCAATACGACAACGCAAATTTTGGAAACTCTAGTGTAAGCATTGTCTACCATTCCTATGATGCAACAATGCTTTCCTACAGTATTATTAAGGGTACGCTATGCGTTTAATGATTCCTATAACTTGGAATATAACATCCAAGTGAGATATGGCAGGATATCTTTAATAGGAATGCACCTATATGCGTGGAGCTGGTCGACTCTACGAAAATCTTTAAAGGCTAGATTTTTTAAAGCACGCATGAATCCCGAGAGGTTCAGGGCCGAAAGAACGAACACAACCAAGAACCAATCTTGAATTGGAAATACTCTGTGTGAGGTTTATTGTCTAGGCTTACACAAACAACTGGCGATTCAAGGCTTAGTCCATCGACTAGTTAAGTAAGTCTGATAAACTTTCACTAAAGAAGGTTCAAGACGAAAGCTACCTATCTTGATGCAGTGTATTTCAATAGGTATGCTCAGATTCCTTTGAGTCAAAAATGTTTTGTTGATCCATTAATGTGGGAGATTGTTATAATTATGGTTATAATTATGGCTAATGGATCAACGAATGCCAATAAATTAAGATACGTCTTTTCTATTCACGTATCTCTTTTGGATTCATGAATTTCTCAAACTTTTTCATTCACGTATCTATTGAATTCATGAATTTCCTAGATTCATGTATCTTTTAGTTCATGTATTTATTGAGTTCTCGAATCTCTTGAATTCACGTATCTCTGGATTCATGAATATCTTGAATTCATATATCTCTTAATTCATGAATTTCATGGATACATACGTCTATTTAATTCATTTATCTCTTCTGTACATGAACTAAAAATCTCTATAAATAGATGGGAGCATAGAGCTTCATCATGGTTTTTGGTTTTTCCGACTCGATTCCAAAAAGGCTTTGATACACTTTTCTACTCTTCTGATTTTTCTGAGTGTGCTGGTTCAATTAAACGGTTCAACTGAGTCCTATTTGCATAGTGCTAATCCAAACAGGTTCGAGGTGTTGTATCTTGAGAGGCATAGTTCGTGAATTTGCGGAGCACCATTGGCAGGAACTAATTGCCTTAAGGAGATTCGGATATCCGTACCTCACCTCCATGTTCTGATTGCAAAAAACAGTTTGTGTTTTCTTTGAAGTATATTCCAACATCTTGCCCTCCTTGCGAAGCTGCCGTTACCCCTGCTCTGGCCGAGATCTGCTCAACCCAAGGCCTTCTTTGCTCGTCGCTCTGCTAGTCGTTGTCATTGCGCCTTCGCCAGAACTGGACCCGAGCCGGATCTGCACTACCAGCAACGACTACAGTTCCAAACCACTGCTGCCCCCTCTGAACGGCGGCACGAGCTCGCCACCTCGCCGTGCTGCTGATCCCCCTCGCCGGAGCTCCGACACCCGCAATTGCCTGTCACGCCCCGATCCTCGAGCATGCACACATCCTTCACTCTTGGTCGATTTTATAATGCGATATCCTAGGACTATATATTGCCGACCCTTTCATTTATTAAGCACATGCGAAAACAGTTAAAATTCCCAGACAATAAAACGATGGGATAGAAAAGCAGGGCCATATTTTTCATATTGAAACTTATAACCAAATTTTTATACAAAACACAAACCAGAGCACTTCATAACTTTTTACTTTAAAATTTAATCACATCAAAAAGGAGATCTCAAAATAAGACAAACTCTCAGCCATCCGAGCCGTACTCAAGGTCCCTCTTGGGACTATCTTCTTCTTCCAAAAATCCTTCTCCTCAAGATTTACCTCCGAGTTCTCCTTCTCGGATTCCTCCTCCTCAGCTCCTCAGCGAGGTCCTGAAATGTTTTCCCCAAACTGGGATGAGACTACGTCTCAGCGAGTTCTACCTCACTAAGCCTAATTAGTAAGCTATTATACTATAGGCTGCCTAAACACGCATAGGGTAGATAACTTACCTTGGCCTCAGATCCCACTTGCAAGTCAGTACAATTCATAACAGGCACCCAAGCAATCATATTACCGATCGAAGCATCGATCATATCGACCTAGTCAATTATATGCCAACGAGACCACTCACGGTCATTTCCATTCAGTCAATCAATTCACAACATCAAATCAAAGCAATGATCAATCGACCTAGTCGATTACATGTCAGACGGACCATTCTAGGTCAATACTCTCGGGCGTCAAGTTCACCAATGTGACTCATCCACTAGACAATTGCGTGCGTTCTTTAAGGCGCCATTTTCGCCAGTGACATCCTTAGTCACCAAACCACGTATGCCTATAACCATGCACTCAATAGACAATTGTGTGTGTTCTTTAAGGTGTCGTTTTCGCCAGTGATATCCCAAATCACCGAACCACACATGCCTACAACAATGTACTCAATAGACAATTATGTGTGTTCTTTAAGGCACCATTTTCGCCAATGATATCCCAAATCACCGAACCACACATGCCTACAACAATGTATTTGATAGACAAGTGTATGCGTTCTTTAAGGCGCCGTTTTCGCCAGTGATGTTCTTAATCACCGAACCATACATGCCTATAACAATGTATTTGATAGACAAGTGTATGCGGTTCTTTGAGGCACCGTTTTTGCCAATGATGTCCTTGATCACCGAACCATACATGCCAATAACAATGAGTACTAGACCGATATGTGCGTTCTTTAAGGCGCCGTTTTCGCCAGTGATGTCCCAATCACCGAACCACATAGGTCCATACACTGAGTCTGATTGGTTCAATCCCAAAGTATTTCCAATTCTCTCATAACTCTATCCACTTTACAACTCAATCAAAACATTATAAATGCTAAACGAACATACTTGGCCATTTACCAATCAATCATTCAATCTCAATCAATTCCAAATCAATTTAGGGTAAATCCTAAAACATCACAATTTATTTAATTCCATGCAACATAGAGCTCAAATAAATAAACAAACTGCACCACGACAATCAGCACGAGATTTCGGTCGTCGGCCATCTCAATCTTAATTTCTGAAAAATAAATAATTAATAAATATTAAAAATTCAATTTAACACAAAATAAAGCCCAATTAAATAAACGGACTTCACCACGGTCATCAGCATAATATTCCGGTCTCAGGCCATCCTAGTTGAATTTTCGGAAAATAAATAATTATTTAAATTAATTCCGAAAATTAATATTTAAATACTAAAAATTCCACTTAGGCCCGAAAAGCCTAATTGGAGCCCACTAAGGGTCGGGAAAAATCCCGAGGCACTTCCAATAATTAGTAGACCATGTCTACTTGCTAATTGCGCAATCAATTTATCTAAATTGCATCACAATTGACTAATAATTGCTAATTTATTCTAATCTAACAACCTAAACATAATTAATTAAAACTAAACCAACCTTAAGCATAATTAGCCAACTAATCCTGGATTAGTGAGATTACTCACCAAATCACACGCAAATTGGATCAATTCAACGGGGGCGACACAAGGAACGATTCTTCCCAAAGCACGGCTCGAGTTCGCAGCAAAACGGCCCAAAAGCGGGCCTAAAGCCGCTGGAAACCCATTTCGTGGGTTGCTGGATGGCTGCGAAACAAAGGAAAATAGAGATGGTTAGGGGCGAGGAAGGCTTCGGGAGAGCGGGCAGTGCTCCGGGGAGGGCCGGTGGAGGTCCGGCGGCTTCAAATGGCGGCCGGAGGTGGCCGGATGGGGTGGAACGAAGGTTGAGCAGAGGCTGAACTGCGCGGGGAGCACACACAGGCGCGAGGGATGGCCGACGGAACACGCGGCGTCGCGCGCGGGCGTCGTGGGCGGCGGTCCGGCTCCGGTGTGGCGGCGATGGCTTCGGCGAGCAGTTGCTTCCGTTCTTCTTCAGTTTCTGGTTTTTCACGAACAAGAGGGGAAGAAGAAAGGAGTTAGTTCGGTCACGTGGGGAAAATGGGGGAGAAGAGAGAGGAGAGAGAAGAAGAAAGAAAGAAGAAATAAGAAGGAGGGTTTTCTTTTGACTAGTCAAAAGTAGAAACAAAAGAGAGAGAAGCCAAATTAAAATTGGCAAGGGGGCATTCGGTCGGTGGGGGCTGGCTACGCACGAAGGAGAGGGGAGAGGAGAGAGAGAGAAAAAGAGAGAAAAGGGAGAGAGAGAGAAAAAGAAAAAGAAAAATACTATTCTAAATTTTCTTTTCTCTTTCCATTTCCCTTATTAATTTCTTCCGGTCTTCGATTTTTCCTCCGATAATTTCTTTCTTGAAATTTCAGACTCGTCGATAATTTGACGGACGATGAGATAAGGTCCTAAAAATGAATTGTGACACGCTCGGATATTCGATTCCCAAAACCGAATTAAATTTCATGATTAAAATTGACCGAACGTGATTTTAGTCCAATCTAACAAATTAGGTAGCTTTTAGGGATTTTACCGCGGATATATCCTTTAACGGCTTCACCCAATATGTTAGTTAACTCGTGAGTGATCAGCTCGAGAAAAAATGACCATAGGCACGCCGACAATATGCACATTTCATTTTATCGAAACGGGATCGAATTTCGGGATGTCACATTGCCCCTTATGGGACCTTCGGCAGACCACCACGTTGCTGGCTATTTTATTTGGGAAAAAAAAAAGCAAAATCAATTTAGGTAGTTTTTTCTTTTATATATTTATCTTCTTTTTTTAATTATTTTTGTTATTTTATTTTATTTGTTCTTTTAGTATAATTATTCCTTAGTGTAAGGATGAAATGTTTGACATGAAATAGCTTATGAAATTTGTGATTGACAGTCCGATTTTCATGCCCGAAATCCAACTTGCAATCGCTTGAAAAATCGCCAATCCGATCTCATGCCCGAGATTTGATTCACGATTTATGTAAAATTGGTCAACCCGATCTTATGCGCGAGATATGATTCATCAATTTGGATATCAATCTTAGCTCGACTTGATGTCATGCCTTTTAAGTTAATTTTCTTTTTCGTAAAAAAAATCAAAAAATGTAGGTTAGAATTAGGTTTATTTCCTGTTTTAGGGTTTGCATATTTAGAATAAGAATTTTATTTCGAATTTAAAAAAAATCAAATCAATCAATTTAGGTTGCTATTTTTTTTTTTTGAAAAAAACTTAGGTTGCATGTTTAATTATTTGACAATTTTTAATTTTGAAATTTGAAAAAAAAAACACAGAAAAATCATCTTGCATATGTCATGTAGAATTAGGGTATCCTTTATACATCATTGTATATTAAGGTAAAATTGCACGTAGTTTAATTCTAGATAATACTTTTTCTTAATTTATTATAAGTTTAGATATTAGATAGATTGCATTTTAGGATTATTTGGGTTAAGATAATATTTTAGTTTAAATTAGGATTTGGCTTAACCTAATTCCTAATGCAAATTGAATAGAATCTTAATCTAGTTAGATAATTTTCACATTTTTCCTAATTCCGAATTTCATGAAAAATACAAAAAAGTATTAGAATAACTTAGTTCCATTCTCTAGGATAGATTGCATTTTTTAGGAAAAAAAAAATGTCATGTAAATCTCATATATGATTAGATTCTTGAAATGCACATCATTTAGAGATTGTTATTAGGTCCATTTAATTAGAAATTGCATGACATGAGAATTAGGTCATTTAGTTATATTGTATTGCATATTGCATAATTTTCATTAAATAAGTGAAAAAAAAAAGAAATCGCGTGTTAATTAGAAATCATATCTAGGACTATTGATGTGAATTCTAATCTAACAACGCAGATGCTTTGGTTGCTATGAGGTAACTCCTGTAATTTATTTATTACTTTACTTGGGTATTAAATTGGTAGTTTACGCACTCGCATGATCGTCTCACATGTTAGGAAATAGATTTAAAACCAATTTAAGCCGCCTGCAAATGTATTTTTGAAAATAAAAGAATGGTACCGAAATGACATTAGAGAAATCTAGTGTAACCAAGTCCAGGTACCTAGAATCTCTGGTTCGTAAAAGTAAAGTAAAACTCCCGTTACTTTACTTGGGTTTCTAATCGACCCACTGAAAAATAGATTAGTGGCGACTCCTAGATAAAATCTATCTGCATGTTAAGAATCTGAACATAAGTCGTGAATTGGTATGGGCTTGGGAAAGCCTGAGTTAAGTTTAGGCTTAACAATCCATTAGCTAAATTTTATGTGATTCGCCCCAAAATTTTGGTCACGACATCCTCTCCTCGTCCACAAGTCGAATAGCCCACTGAGTCGGTTTTCCCCTCCGTTGTTGCCACGCCACCGAGGTCAACTCAGCCCGCAAGCTATAGCCCTATCAAGGTGAGCCCAATAGCTTAGCCCCCTTCGAATCTAGACTGAGTAGCCCCATCGTGGGACTTTGTGGCCGATTTCAGCTTGGTCTGGGCTCCTATTGGCATCGCCGCTTTAGAGTTTATCGGCCGCCGTCACATCGCCGTTGCCGTGAACCGGTTTTCACGCAAATCTAGTGAGTTTAACTCACTTATCCCTGCTTAGTAAGTTAATGATGCTTAAGGGTTGATTAGTTTAAGTTAAGTGTGGAGTAAGTGGATAGTTAAAATAGATTAACAATTTAATCGTTCGATTTTGCATGCTAGGTGATTAAAGTAGTGTAATTAGAGCCTAGATAAGCTCTAGTATTTATTTAACAGGTTCAAAAATTTTCTGGGCCCATCTTAGTTTTTAATTAGGTTTTTCCGGCCTAAGTGTGAATTATTGGTATTTAATAATTAATTTTCATAATTATTTAATTATTTATTTATTTTCCAAAAATTAGACCGGGATAGTCGGTAACCAGAATTTTATGTTGATTGCAATGGTGTGATTGAATTATTTATTTGATTGTTATTTTGTACAAATTGGATGTAATTTGCAATTTTGGGTATTTATTCCAAAAATTATTAATTTCGGTAATTAATTAGAAAATGATCGAACTTCGGTTTACAACGCCAAAAATGAGTTTATGGATCAATGAGATTAGTGGGATTTTAGAAAATAAAGATATTATATTTTTGGCTCGGACCGACCGTGTACCCACACACGACTATTTTTAACACGCAGAAAATAGACCAGGACGTTATTTTAATTGAGGAATTCAAGCGGGAAGCTCAATGTCCTTGGCCATGGATGAATAATCATGTGGTGGTTTATAGTCATGGTAAGATGACTATTGAAGGATGATGTGACGTATGTTGTGCATGACGATATGGGATGGGTCAAGAAAACCGCCAAAGTATGGCTGTGCCTATTAGGTCGTGATTAACTGCCAAAGTATGGCTGTGCCTATAGGGCCGTAATTGACCACCGAAGCAAGCTATGCCTATTAGGCCATGATTTTCCGCCTAACTTGGAATAGGCTGTGCCCATTGGGCCGTAATTTACCGCTGGACATTTAATAGGCCGTGCCCGTTGGGCCGTGATTAAATTTGAAATCCCTTTGATTGAATGAATTGACCAAGAGATGATCATGATGACATGGAGTCAACTGAGTGGATTGATCGATGATTTGATCCGATTGGATGAATTGTTTTGTGAAGTGATTGATTGAGTGGTTCAATTGTTTTGATTCGCAGGAAGGGATTGGGGCCAAGGTAAGTTCTCTCACTCGTGTTTGTGCTTAGGCAGCCCTTAGGGCCTATTTTCTTCCTAGTCGAGTCTTAGGGAGTGAACTTGATAAGACGTCATCTCACCTCGTTGTGGGATAACATTTTCAAGTCCTTAGATGTCAGTTGAGGAGGACCCGAAGCTCTAGAGACACTTGAGGAGGAGACCGAAGAATCGGCAAACGTTCTGACTAGTGGGTCATAGGATAGTTCTCTTTTTGTTGAGCTGATCTTTTGTAAATAGCCTAGTATGGTGTATAAACTTGAAGTGTTTATAAAATGTTTGTTTTGATTGTGAATTATAACCCCACTTTTCTATCCCATTTTGTTGTTGTCTGGGGATTATTGATTATTTATTTGCTTTTGCATACGTATTAAAATGAATGTGTCGATGATGCGTCCTGAAACGCCACTATTTAATCGACCAATGAGGGATGGGCACGCGTTTGGAGGATCAAGACGTGACAGTTATTTTCACAGGCTAGCTCACACCGAGAGTTACCGTAGTCTTTTGGATCGCCTTTCAATCGAAAATGATAACTTATGTTACGGATCTCACTACAAGATAAATGGACACACAAGTGATTCTTCTGTGCATCATAGCTCGTCCCTAACAATAGCAAAACATGCAATATGAGAAGTAAAACACGGAGCATAAATATCGAGTTGCAAGATATAATCATCTCTTTACTGTTTGGTCCAATGCAATGGAAGTGTTAGCTCTCTTGGTAATGCGAGGGATGCTTAATAAAGGGTTGGGAGTCATCGGTCATCGAAATGTCCAAGTCAACCCTAAAACAAAGTCTAGCGAAGAAAAACTTAAAAAATATGGCCCGGCAAAAACACGATTTTGGAATTAGTGATGGATAGCTTTCACATTCATTAGGGAGGAAATTTCTCTTCATTTTCCAGATTTAATTTTTCTTGGCAAATTAATTCTCTCTAGAAATTAATTTTAGTATCGTAAAAAACAATGGCTTTAATGTTTTGTACCCTAAACTCAATCAAAATCCTTACAAATGAGGCATTTAGCGTTCTATTTTATATTCAAGGCCAATATTTCATAAGTGTTGCTGCGTTAAATTTTAAAGACGAAAAGGAAAAGGATGATGTATTTCATCGTATAAGGTTTTTCAATTTTGAGAAAAAAAATTAGTAACCAAGAAAGAGGATAATGTTAAATAACGGGTACATAGATTTTAACTTTTATAATGCTGCTTTCCGCAATTATAGAAAGAAAATAAGGAATGGGCGCTTCTTGCCTATGGATGATGTGAAAGATAGCAATATGGTAAATTCTCAACTAGTGATGGGACCGACACACCTTGATAAGAAACTCACTTGCGTCGTATGACATCCCAAATTTTCAGTTATGTAATCTACTGAATAAATCGGGCATTTCATTGATGCGTCTATAGGACTGTTCTTAGAGCTGGTCACTCTCAAGATAACTAGACTATATGGGGAAACCATTAAGGAACCTTAATGCAATAGATTTGAGAATTCGACCAGGAATTGGCTTCTCAACGTGTTCATCTTTAGAGGCCATTACAGCATAGTTAAAAATCGATTTGGAATCAAAGATAGGCTGGTTCGACTGAGATGTGTGGCTAATCGTGGGTGACACAACTAAATTGAAAAATTCTCATCGGCTGGCACTAGATTGATTTTTTTATTGTTTTGGTACCCTGTGCCCATTATGCCCTGATCCTCGAGCACGCATCCATCCCTCATTGGTCAATATAATTGCAACGTCCCAGGACGCATCGCCGACTCATACATTTTAATACGCATGCGGAAACATATAATTAATCCCCAGACAATAAAACAATGGGATAGAAAAGTAGGACCAATTTTTCACAAGATACATTTTTATAAACACACGGGTCTATACACAAAGGTTTACAAAAGGAATTGGCTCCCTACAAAAGAGAGTTGTCCTTCGACTAACTAGTCAAATATGGTCACCGATTCTTCAGGCTTCACCTCATGAACTCTGGGGCTCCTAATCCTTTACCAACACCGTCTATGGACCTGAAAATAGTTATACAATAACCAGTAAGATAATGTCTAATGAGTTCTACCCCCTAAGACTTAATTAGGAAGTCAATACGCCATAAGGGCTACCTAAGCATAGTCACGAGTCAGAGAACTTACCTTGGCCTCAGTCTCCTCCTTGCAAGCCAGCACAATTCATAAACTCATTGAGTTACGTCAACACATCGATCATTCACTCAGATCGACTTATCGATCAATCGACCTAGTCAATTACATGTCAATCAAACCATTCCCCAGTCATTTTAATGAATACCATGCATTATCCAAGATGATATATCTAGTCACCGAGCGCACGTGCCTTCTCCAAGATAATATATCTAGTCACCGAGCCCATGTGCCTTCTCCAAGATGATATATCTAGTCATTGAGCCCATGTGCCTTCTCCAAGATGACATACCTAGTCAACAAGCCCACGTGCATTCTCCAAGATGACGTACTTGGTCACTGAGCCTACATGCATTCCCCAAGGTAATGTACCAACTAAACAAGCCAACAAATCATAACGTCTTTCTTCGAGATGACATACTTAGTCATCAAGCTGACGTAACATAGTGTCTTTCTCCAAGATGACACACTTAGTCATCGAGCCGGCGTATTACAGTATTTTTGTTCACCTTTTATCATACCCAATTAAACAACCGTGTGGGGATACACGGTTAGCTTTAACCACTAGCTTCAACAATCTAGAAATATAATTCTGGCACTATAAATCCATACCCGGTAAATATTCAATTAATTATTAAAATTAATTAATTTAAAGATAAATTCCTAATTTCACAATTAAATCAAAATCAACACGATATAAAGCTCAATTAAATAAACAAATCAAACCGCTGCAATTAGCATAATTTTTTGGTCAACGGCCATCTCGGTCAAATTTCCAAAAATAAAAAAATTATTAAATAATTACATAAAATATTAAATAAATGCAATAAATCTAACTTAGGCCTGTTATAGCTTAATTGGAAGCTAAAACGGATCCAGAAAATTTTCGAGGTTCAAATAATAATTATTAGAACCTATTTACTCGCTAATTACACTAACCATTTGACAAACATACATCAGTAAAGCACTAAATTAATTACCCTACTATAATCTATCAACCTAATTGCACTTAATTAAATATAATCAACCCCTAAGCATCATTAACCTACTAAGCGAGATTTAGTGAGTTAAACTCACTTGTTTGGCGAGCCGGTTGGTTCAAATCGACGGGGACGAAATGGGGCTTGATTCCTCCCAAGGCGGGCCTAGGTTTCGGGGTCTGAAAGCGGGCCAAAATGGGCCTACAAGCTGCTGCAATACCCATTACTTTGCTCTCTGTTTTGGGCTACAAAAGAAGAAAACAAAGGCTAGTTCGGCTTTTGCTTCTGCTTGCTGGACAAAGGAGAACCAACTACTAAACAGCGAGGAAACGGGAAAATCGAAGCTCTGACGAGCAGGTGGTCAACAACCGGTGGCACCCGGGGTCAAGGGGGACCCGCTGGTGGTTGGTATTGGTGGATGTAGGGCCTGGATGGAAGAAAAACAGAAGAAAACGTTGAAATGATGAAACCAGGCGAACTGGGTGGCGGATCGACGGACCGACGACCGGCAGCTTACGCCGGCCATACGAGATGGTTGGAGGCTTCGTTCGGGCAAGGTAGGGCTCTTTGGAACGGTCTCGATGTGCTAGTCACAGTGATGGGTGGCTCGTTGGCTAATTCATCCAGGAAGACCACTTTCAACTCAGATCTTTGGCAAAAGGTCAACTGGAGCAGAAGCTGGCAAAAGGAGAAAACAATGGGGAAAACGGCGGGCTTGGTTGGTCCGGTGGGCATGCGATGGTGGAGCTGGCTCAGCTGACTTCCTCTGGTTCTCTCCAGGTTTCTCAAGGCCACAACAATGGAGAAAGGAGGGGGAAAGAGGAAAAAGAATCAGTTGGTCAAGGATAGGGGGTCCCATTTGCCTCTAAAGTCTATCTTCTTGCCCCCTTGACCCTTGTCCACCACCAGCTGGTCCCTTGGCCACCAATCAGCCACTAAGGCTCACTTCTAGAAGCTCGAGATGGTCCAAATGTCGTGGGTGATGGGGGCACACGAATTTGGCTCGGTTTCTCTCAAATTGAACGCTTGATCCTTCTTGAATTAACACAAACCAATCTCTATAAATTCAACCAACACCTCATCAATCGAATTTGTATTTTTCCTTACCGATTAATCCCACTTGCATCCTAATTTCACAATAAAAAATGGTCCCCGACACTTTCTGGACAAAAACGACCCTACCTCGATTTTTTCCCAAAAAGTCTCAATTTGTAGAAAAATTTCTGAGACTAAATCGATGTTTCTAAAATGACTTGTGACATGACAAAATTTTCAATTTCTGAAATAGGATTCAAATTCGTAATTAATTTTAATTTGGTGCGATTTTAGCGTGACCTAGACTACTGGGTAGCTTTCATAAATTTTTAATGCAAATGACTAGTGGTCGATTTTTTTTTAGCCATAATGAACCCACTCAACACATTGGCGACTCTCGGTTGTCGTGAAAATTTCGATGATTCAAATACGGACATAGTGTACCAAAACGATAGAAAAATCGATATAGTGTCTATCGACAAGAATTTTGCAATTTAGTAGAATCACTTACGTTTAACCACGCATTTCAGTCGAACCGATCTATCTCTGATATCTAATCGATTTTTAACTATGTCATAATAATCTCGGCAAATGAGCACGGTCGAGCAGCCGATTCCTAGTTGAATTCTCAAGTATATTTGTCTTAAAATCTCTTAATAACTTCTCCAGATGGTCTAATTATCTCATGTGTGGCCAACTCCGAAAAAAACACTATAGTCGCGTCGATGAAAAGCCCAACTTATCTGATTGAAATCAAAACTTGAAAATCAGGATGTCACAACTCTTCCACTCTTATAAAAATTCCGTCCTCGAAATTTAAACCTTTACCAATCCTTAAACAAAAGGTGAGGATATCGTCATCTCACTTTCCCCGATTGCTTCTTCAGTCCCGTGGTGTTGTTAGACTACTTTAACCAAGAGGACCCTCTTGGTACATAGTATTTGTTCTGTTTGAACTAGGCTTTCCACGTACGACATTCTGTCGTCCACGTCTATTTTTTCAAGATTTAGCGCGTGGGTCGTGTCAAAATCATATGTCCTCAACATCGACACGTGGAAGACGTCATGCACTTGCGAGGTAATGCAAGACTATACGTTAGGATCTCGATTCTCTCTCTAGAATCTCAAAGGGATCTACATACCTCGATTTCAGTTTTCCCTTCATTGCCGTAGTGCAAGGTATTCCTCTTTGGTGACACCTTCAGAAAGATGCAATCACCAATTTGGAACTCTAAGGGCCTTCAAGGTTCAACGATTCAACTTTTCTGGCAGTTCTGAGTGATTTTTTTCCATCTAACTTCCTTATCACAAATTTAATTATGTACACTCACTATACCATTCAAAAGCTCTGCTGAAACTATGTTTAGATTTGATATAGTTTAGTCATTAGCATTCCATGCAGA
Organism: Eucalyptus leucophloia subsp. euroa; assembly: GCA_017140325.1. NCBI lineage: Eukaryota > Viridiplantae > Streptophyta > Magnoliopsida > Myrtales > Myrtaceae > Eucalyptus > Eucalyptus leucophloia. The sequence continues at coordinate 20,888,787 of CM029475.1, read as the reverse complement.
CGAACTATCCGACTTCCATACAACTTTGCTTGTCTATCTAAGTCAAGATCCTTTTGTACTACCAAGAAACGAGCTGACTTCATCAATCTATCGACCACTACCCCAATGGAATCATTACTCCCCTGACTCCTTGGTAAGCCGGTCACAACGTTCCGTCGCGTTATATTTCCATCCTCACTCAAGACTCTCAAGTGTTTGTAAAAGTCCTCTCAGTTTGCAACCGAGCCCACATGCATTCTCCAAGATGACATACTTGGTCACCGAGCCCACTACCATTCTCCAAGGTGATGTACCAACTCAATGAGTCAACAAATCATAACGTCTTTCTCCAATATGACATTCTTAGTCATCGAGCCGACGTAACATATCTTCTTTCTTTGAGATGACACACTTAGTCATCAAGCCGACGTATTACAGTATTCTTGCTCACCTTTTATCATACTCGATAAAACAGCCGTGTGGAGGTACACGATTAGCCTTAGCAAAAAATATAACAATTTCACTATTTAAACTTTCCACTGGCTTTAGTGGTTTTGAAATATAATTCTGGCACTATAGACCCACACCCGGTAAATATTCAATTAATTATTATAATTAATTAATTTAAAGATAAATTCCTAATTTTGCAATTAAATCAAAATCAACACGTAATAAAACTCAATTAAATAAACAGATCAAACCGCTACAATTAACGTAATTTTCTAGTCACCAGCCATCCTGGTCTAATTTCCGGAAAATAAATAAGTAAATAAATAATTATGGAAGATATTAAGTAATTGCAATGAATCCAACATAGGCCCGTTATAGCCTAATTGGAAGCCGAAACGGACCAAGAAAATTTTCGAGATTTGTTCAATAATTACTAGAACCTATTTGCTCGCTAATTACACTAACAATTTGCCTAACATGCATCGGTAAAGCACTAAATTAATTAGCCTACTCTAATCTATCCACCTAATTGCACTTAATTAAATCTAATCGACTTCTAAGCATCATTAACCTACTAAGCAAGGTTTAGTGAGTTAAACTCACTTGTTCAGCGAGCCGATTGGTTCAAATCGACGGGGACACAACGGGGCTCGATTCTTCCCAAGGCAGGCCTAGCTTTTGGGGTCTGAAAGCAGGCCAAAATTGGCCTACAACTTACTGGAATACCCACTGCTTTGCTATCTATTTTGGGCTGCAAAAGAAGAAAACAAAGGCTGGTTCGGCTTATGCTTCCACTTGCTGGACAAAGGAGAACTAATTCTTGAACGGTGAGGAAATGAGCTGATCAGAGCTCCGACGAGCGGGTGGTTGGCAACCGGCGGCACTCGGGGGTCAAGGGGGACTTGCTGGTGGTTGGTATGGGTGGAGGTAGGGTCGGAATGGAAGAAAATGGAAGAAAACACTGAAATGGCAAAACTGGGTGAACCAGGCAGTGGACCAACGACTGGCGGCTTGCGCCGGCCATACGAGACGGCCAGAGGCTTCGTTTTGGGCAAGGTCGGGCTCTTTGGAACGGTCTCAATGTGCTGGTCAAGGTTAGTTGGAGCAGAAACTGGCAGAAAGAGAAAACAATGGGGAAAATGACGAGCTTGGCTGGTCCAGTGGGTGTGCGACGGTGGAGCTGGCTCAGCTGGCTTCCTTTGGTTCTCTCCAGGTTTCTCAAGGCCACAACAATGGAGAGAAGAGGGGAAAAGAGGAAGAAGAAGCAGTTGGTCAAGGATGGGGGGTCCCATTTGCCTCCAAAGTCTATCTTCTTGCCCCTTGACCCTTGTCCACCACCAGCTGATCCCTTGGCCACCAATCAGCCACCAAGGCTCACTTCTTGAAGCTCGAGATGATCCAAATGTCGTGGGTGGTGGGGGCACATGAATTTCGCTCGGTTTCTCTCAAATTGAACGCTCACTCCTTCTTGAATCAATACAAACCGGCCTCTATAAATTCAACCAACACCTCATCGATCCAATTTGTATTTTTTCTCACCCATTAATCCCACTTGCACCCTAATTTCGCAATAAAAAACGGTCCCCGACACTTCCTAGACAAAAATGGCCACACCTTGACTTTTTCCCAAAAAGTCTTGGTTTGTAGAAAAATCTTCTAAGACTGAGTCAATGTTTCTAAAATGACTCGTGACATGAAAGAACTTTCAATTTTTGAAATCAAATTTAAGTTCGCGGTTAATTTTAATTTAGCGCGATTTTAGCGTGACTTAGGTTACTAGGTAGCTTTCAGAATTTTTTAGTGGAAATGACCAGTGGTTGATTTTCTTCGAGCCACAATAAATCCACTCGACACATTGGCGACTCTTGGTTGTCATGAAAATCTCGATGATTCAAATATGGACATAAGGTACCAAAACGATAGAAAAATCAGTCTAGTGTCGATCGACGAGAATTTTGCAATTTAGTGAAATCACCCACGTTTAACCACGCATCTTAGTCGAACCGACTTATCTCTGATCTCTAATCGATTTTTAACTGTGCCGTAATGATCTCGGGAGATGAGCACGGTCGAGTAGCCGATTCCTAGTCAAATTCTCAAGTCTATTTGCCTGAAAATCTCTTGATGACTTCCCTAGATGGTCTAGTTATCTCGTGAGTGGCCAACTCTGTGAAAAGCACTATAGTCGTGTTGATGAGAAGCCCAACTTATCCAATCGAAATCAGAACCTGAAAATTGGGATGTCACAACTTTTCCTCTCTTATAAAAATTATGTTCTCGAAATTTAAACATTTACCAATTCTTAAACAAAAAAGGTGGGGGTATCATCGTCTCATCGAGTCTCACTTTCCTCGATTGCTTCTTTAGTCCCATGGTGTTGTCAAACCACTTTAACCAAGGGGACCCTCTTGGTACATAGTATCTATTCTGTTCGAACCAGGCTTTCCACATACGACCCTGTCATTCACGTCTATTTCTTCAAGATCTAGTGTGTGGGTCGTGTCAGACTCATATGTCCTCAACATCGACACGTGGAAGACATCATGCACTTGCGCCAACCTCAGCGGCAATGCAAGACGATACGTTAGGATCTTGATTCTCTCTTTAGAATCTCAAAGGGATCTATATACATCGGTTTCAATTTTCCCTTCTTGCCAAAGTGCAAGGTATTCCTCTTTGGTGACACCTTCAGAAAGATGCGATCATTAATTTGGAACTCTAATGGCCTTCAAGGTTCAACGATTCAATTTTTCTGGCGGTGCTGAGTGGTCTTTTTTCATCTAACTTCCTTCTCACAAATTAAATTCTGTACATTCGCTATACAATGCTTCAGAAGGAACCATTCAAAAGCTCTGCCGAAACTGGGTCTTGATCTAATATAGTTCAGTCACTGGCACTCCATGCAAACGAACTATCTGACTCCTATACAACTTTGCATGTCTGTCTAAGTCTAGATCCTTTCGTATTACCAAGAAGCGAGCCGACTTCGTCAATCTATCGACCACTACCCGAATGGAATCATTACTCCTCTGACTCCTTGGTAAGCCAGTCACAATGTTCCATTGCGTTATACTTCCATCCTCACTCAAGACTCTCGAGTGTTTGTAAAAGTCCTCCCGGTTTGCATTACTAAACTTCCACTTATTGACATATCTGATATTTGCAACCTATCCGGCGATATCTATCTTTATTTTGCTCTACCAATTGAATTGACATCGGTTTTGACCTACTTTGTACTGTTTGGTCGAATACTACAACTACTATAGTGAATTCCTAACAAGGTCTCCTCCTTAAGTTCTGTACTGTCTGACACCAATCATCACCCACGATACTTCGGTGTTCCATCTTCCCAAATATGGAGGTTAACCTTTCCCCTTATCAGTATCCTCTTGCAGGATTTTCTGAACATCTGGGTCCGTCAAGTGAAACGTCTAATTTTAATCTGAATATCCAGTTCAATTCTGAGGGTGGCCAGAAAATTCAAAAGGTGGCATACCTCAAATTTGAAAACCGACTTTCGAACTCTCTCGAGTAAATTCCACTCCTTGATCACTATCTGTGCAATTGAAAACTTCTGACTCAATGCACTTGCGACTTAATTCGTCTTTCCCAGGTGACACAAGACATCACAATCTCAGTTCCTCCAAATTTCTAACTCACAACGCTATCGCGTATTCACTCTTGAGGTCTCCATTGATGGGATGCATATGTAACACTCTACCACGTTACATCAACATGCAACGCAGTCCTCTAAACAATGCATCATTACAAATCTCGCTTCTTCCAAAACCATATGGGATGATTAGCACAAGTGCAGTAGCCAGTTACTGCTTAAACTCTGGAAACTATCATCGCACTTGTCTATCCATATGAATTTCTCTCATTTCTTTAGGAGTTGAGTTAATGGCGACACCAATGCTAATAATCCTATTGTGAACTTTATGTAGTACCCTGTCCAACCCATACGGCTTCTGATCTCTAATATTGTTGTCGGTCTTGGTCCACTAATAACTATTTCGGTCTTGATTGGGTCCACGGAAATTCTTTCACTATTCTCAAATGTCTCTCGTGCTCCTTAGCATTCCTTGAATACACCAGAATATCCTTGAAAGATACGATCACAACCAATCTAGATATTCTTCAAACACTCAGTTTGTCAAATCCATGATAACTGTTGGGACGTTCGTTAGACCCAATGGCCTTACATTACTCTCACAAGGTCCATATCAAGTACGAAACACTTTTTTCGATATGACCTCTTTCTTGATTCTCAACTGATGATAACCTGTCCTCAAGTTGACCTTTGAAAACATCTACACTCTTTATAACTATTCACGCAATTTGTCGATCTTTGGCAGTGAACACTTGTTCTTGATTGTCACTCGATTGAGTTGACGATAGTTGATGCATAATTGCAACGAACCATATCTCTTTTTCACAAACGAAATTGGTGCTTCCTAAAGTGATGCACTGCCATGTATAAATTTCTTAATCAGTAATTCTCGCATCTGTACCATTAATTCTTTCAATTCAGACAACGACATTTGGTATGAAGCCTTAGAAAGTGACTCTGTTTTGGGTGCTAGCTCGATCGCAATTTCTATCTCTTTCTCTGACGACGGCCTGACAATTCTTGTGACAACACATCTCGAAGTTCTTAGACTACTGAGATGTCCTCAATCTTTAGTTCTCCAACCTATCTTATCTATGACCATCACTAATTAACCTTGGCAATCTTCTTCTAACAAATGAGTTGCCTTCAAGCGATGGAATTACTACAATTGAGCGTCTTTCTCGACTCCCAATGAACTCAACACTTTCACATGCTTACGGATTAGACTAGATCATTTCTCGGTAATAATCCACTACTACAAGAGGCTCTTTGAGTCAACTCTGTTCATTTGTGACACCAAAGTTATATCTCAGCAACTAATCAAGTACAACTATAGCTAGAGATTCCCATTTCTTCCACTTTATTTCAACAAACTAGAGTTCTGCGAACTTAACCAAAATTCTGCTGTGCCACTCTAGTAAAATCTACCCAAGAAAATTCTTCCTCTGATTGGTGCAGGGTCGGCTCCATTCCCATTCCTTTCGCCAACCTAGTGGCATCCCACCTGCGGTAGCTGTGCTCCCTTGGATTCTCATTAACAGTTCCTTACCTAATGGCCATGCTGGTTACAATCACAGCACATTCTAGCCATACTTGAACACTAGATTCATCCATGCTTCCTTCCACAAATTCGACACTCATCTGGTGAGTTCTCTATCTCCTGTCAGGTGACATCATGCACTCTTTCTTGTACTGGAGGCATGTTCCAAAAACGCCACGGTGCGTTCTATGGCGCACTCCCTCTGATATGTCCTATCGATAGTGACAGCAATAACCATTGCCGAGGTTCCATCTACCTGAGTGGACAATCCATGAGCCAATGGTCATGCTGGCGACACCTGCCACAAATTCTTGTCCTCGAAAAACACGAGACTAATCCATGTCATCTCCCATGGGAACAGCATGTTCCATTTTAACTCGATGCTGACCTGACTATCCCATCCTTCCTATTGGGTGGAACATAATACTTTTCTCTCGACATCAATCTTTTCCCTGACTGATTTCCATTTCTATCTGAACTGAATCTTAGCTTAGATACTGAAGTTTGTCCCCTAATCACAATTCCAAGTTGGACATCAACAAAGGCGACAACAACAGTGGCTCGGTCCTAAGCTTACTAGCTCAACAAGTTCCCAAGGAACACTAGCGCCTGAACGATCCCATCAAACCTAGGATCGCTTGGTGCTGCTACCCTAGCACCGGCCTACGGCGGTACTCTTACACTCACGCTAGCCTAAGCCGGCGCTCTTGCTCAACCATCTCGGGCACCGATCCTTGTTGGCGCTCTATCTCGAGTCACAAAGGCTACTGTCCTCTTATTAGAAGTTCTTAGCTCCTGATCACTCATGCTACAGGATCTTTATAGAAACTTGTTTTCTAATTCCAATACCATATTGGAATTTGAGTGACCCACACAAATAAGTTACCAATTAGCTATCAAAGATATGCACCAACATGAAATAAATGTCCTTCCTACTAACTATCTCATGACTCATCGCACCTTATCACTCCAAACACAAACCTACTCTGATACTACAAAATGGGGATGTCATGCCCCAATCCTCGGGCACGCACCCATCCCTCATTGGTCAATATAATTGCAATGTCCTATGACACATTATCGACCCATTCATTTTAATACTCATGTGGAAGCATATAATTAATCCCTAGACAATAAAACAATGGGATAGAAAAATATGACCAATTTTTCATAATATACCTTTTTATAAACACATAGGTCTATACACAAAGGTTTACAAACGGAATTGGCTCCCTACAAAAGAGAGTTGTCCTACGACTAACTAGTCGGACATGGTCACCGATTCTTCAGGCTTCACCTCATGAACTCCGAGGCTCCTGGTCCATTACCAACACCATCTATGGACCTGAAAATGGTAATATAATAACCAGTGAGACAATGTCTCAGTGAGTTAAACCCCTTAAGACTCGATTAGGAAGCCAATACGCCCTAAGGGCTGCCTAAGCACAATCATGAGTTAGAGGACTTACCTTGGCCTCAGTCTCCTCCCTACAAGTCAGCACAATTCATAAACATATCGAGTTACATCAACACATCAATCATTCACTCAGATCGACTTATCGATCAATCAACCTAGTCGATTATATGTTAATTAAACCATTCCCCGGTCATTTTAATCAACCATGCATTCTCCAAGATGATATATCTAATCACCGAGCCCACATGCCTTCTCCAAGATGATATATCTAGTCACTGAGCCCACGTGCCTTTTCCAAGATGATATACCTAGTTACCGAGCCCACATGCCTTTTCCAAGATGATATACCTAGTCACCGAGCCCATGTGCCTTCTCCAAGATGACATATCTAATCACCGAGCCCATGTGCACTCTCCAAGATGACATATCTAATCACCGAGCCCACGTGCATTCTTCAAGGTGATATACCAACTCAACGAGCCAACAAATCATAACGTCTTTCTCCGAGATGACATACTTAATTATCAAGCCGACGTAACATAGCGTCTTTCTCTGAGATGGCACACTTAGTCATTGAGCTGACTCATTATAGTATTCTTGCTCACCTTTTATAATAGCCAATAAAACAGCTGTGTTTGGGTACACGGTTAGCCTTAGCAAAAAATATAATAATTTCACTTTTTAAACTGTCCACTGGTTTCAGCAGTCTAGAAATATAATTCTAGCACTATAAACCCACACCCTGTAAATATTCAATTAATTATTAAAATTAATTAATTTAAAGATAAATTCCTAATTTCACAATTAAATCGAGATCAACATGATATAAAGCTCAATTAAATAAATAGATCAAACCGCTGCAATCGGCGTAATTTCCCGGTCACCGGCCATCTCGGTCTAATTTTCAAAAAATAAATAATTAATTAATCAATTAAGGAAAATATTAATAAATGCAATAAATCCAACTTAGGCCTGTTATAGTCTAATTGGAAGCCAAAACGGACCCAAAAATTTTCGAGGTTCATCTAATAATTACTAGAACCTATTTACTCGCTAATTACACTAATCATTTGCCTAACATGCATCGGTAAAGCACTAAATTAATTACCCTACTCTAATCTATCTACCTAATTGCACTTAATTAAATCTAATTAACCCCTAAGTATCATTAACCTACTAAGCGAGGTTTAGTGAATTAAACTCACTTGTTCAGCAAGCTGGTAGGTTCAAATCGATGGGGACGCAATGGGGCTCGATTCTTCCCAAGGCGAGCCTAGCTTTTGGGGTCGGAAAGCGGGCCGAAATGGGCCTACAAGCCGTTGGAATACCCACTGCTTTGCTCTATGTTTTGGGCTACAAAAGAAGAAAATAAAAGCTAGTTCGGCTTCTACTTCTGCTTGCTGGACAAAGGAGAACCAACTCCCGAATGACAAGGAAACGGGTTGATCGAAGCTATGGCAAGTGGGTGGTTGGCAATTGGCGGCACCTAGGGGTCAAGGGAGACCTCCGGTGGTTGGCATGGGTGGAGGTAGGGTCAAACGGGAAGAAAAAAGGAAAAAAATGCTGAAATGGCAAAACCGAGCAAACCAGGCGGCAGACCGATGGACCGACGACTGGCGGCTTGCGCCAACCGTACGAGACGGCCGGAGGCTTCGTTCGGGCAAGGTCGGGCTCTTTGGAACAGTCTGGATGTGCTTGTCACGGTGATGGGAGGCTCATTGGCTAAATCATCCGGAAGACTACTTTCAACTCGATCCTTGGCGATAGGTTAGCTGGAGCAAAAATTGGCAGAAGGAGAAAATATAGGGGAAACGGCGGGCTTGGCTAGTCCGGTGGGCGTGCGACGGTGAAGCTGGCTTAGTAGGCTTCCTTTGGTTCTCTCCAGGTTTCTCAAGGCATCAACAATGGAGAAAGGAGGGGGAAAGAGGAAGAAGAAGCAGCTGGTCAAGGATAGGGTGTCGCATTTGCCTCCAAAGTCTATCTTCTTGCCCCTCCGACCCTTGTCCACCACTAGCTAGGCCCTTGGCCACCAATCAGCCACCAAGTCTCACTTCTAGAAGCTTGAGATGGTTCAAATGTCATGGGTGGTGGGGGCACACGAATTTGGCTCGGTTTCTCTCAAATTGAACGTTCGATCCTTCTTGAGTCAACACAAACCAGCATCTATAAATTCAACTAACACCTCATCGATCCAATTCGTGTTTTTCCTCACCGATTAATCCCACTTGCATCCTAATTTCGCAATAAAAAATGGTCACCGACACTTTCTGAACAAAAACGGCCCTACCTCGACTTTTTCTCAAAAAGTCTCTGTTTATAGAAAAGTCTACTAAGATTGAATCAATGTTTCTAAAATAACTCGTGACATGACAAAATTTTCAATTTCTGAAATCGGATTTAAATTCGTGGTTAATTTCAATTCAGCGCAATTTTAGCGTAACTTAGGCTATTGGGTAGCTTTCAATATTTTTTAATGCAAATGACCCGTTCAAGCCACAATGAACCCACTTGACAGATTGACGACTTTCGATTGTCGTGAAAATCTTGATGATTCAAATACGGACATAGGATATCAAAACAATAGAAAAATCAGTCTAGTGTCAATCGACGAGAAGTTTGCAATTTAGTGGAATCACCCATGTTTAACCAAGTATCTCAGTCGAACTGACCTATTTTTGATCTCTAATTAACTTTTAACTGTGCCGTAATGATCTTGGCAGATAAGCACAGTCTAGCAACCGATTCCTAGCCAAATTCTCAAGTCTATTTGCCTTAAAATCTCTTAATGACTTCTCCAAATGGTCTAATTATCTCGTGAGTGGCCAATTCCAAGAAAAGCACTATAGTCGCGTCGATGAAAAGCTCAACTTATTCGATCGAAATCAAAACCTAAATATCAGGATGTCACAGTGCCTATATTTGAATCCTCGAGATTTTTACGATAACCGAGAGTCGCCAATGAGTCGAGTGGGTTTTGAAATTGTCGTGGATCATTTTGATTACAAATTTGGGAAGCATGATTGATATATGGGTGAGGAAAAAAAATCGAGGGGAGCCTTGAGGTGCCAATTGAATTTATTGAAGCTAATTAGGATTGAATTAAACTGGAACAAGTGTTCAATTGGAAGGGAATCCAAACCAATTTCGTAGCCCCCCATCCACCACCACTTTTGGACCTCCTCAAACTTCTAGAACAGGGTAATTTGGCCTAGAATTGTTGGATGGACACCAGCTGGTGATGAGAGGCCAGATGGATGAGGTGAGATCGGTCAAGGGGACCAAAACCGGTTCCACTTGCTGAACCGGTCCCCTCCCTCCTTCAAGCGGTCGACCGACTCCTTTTCCTATCTCTATTACTACTACTTGAAGTCTATACGTCCAGAGGAGAAACCGAAGCAAGCCCGTCGCTATCAAGACTGCTCGTATCGTCGCCGTTACACAACGTCTGCCCACGAGACGTCGTGCCTTACCGCGCCTCTTGCCATCCAGCAGCTCCTGCCCGTGCGTCCAGCAAGCTGCTATGGTCGTCCAAGCCCCCTCCAAAGTCCACCAAAGCTCTTACAGCCGTCAATTGCCTCGCCAAACTGTCCACTAGTCCATCATCGCCAACACCTCGCCGAACCAGCTTCATCCCCTTGGTTTTGTAGCTCAAAACAACAAGTAGGAAAGTGGGTTTCTAGCAAGCTTCTCAGCCCGTTTTGAGGTGGTCTCGAGCCTCAGAAGTTAGGCCCGTCTTTGGAAAAGTTGAGCCTCGCAGCGTCCTCGACGATTTGATCCGATTAAATCTCGAAACAAGTGAGTTTAACTCACTAATCCTCACTTAGTAGACTAATGATGCTTAAGGTTTGATTAGATTTAATTAAGTGCAATTAGGTAGATAGATTAGATTAGAATAATTAAATTAGGGATTTACCTATGCACGTTAGGCAAATGGTTAGTGTAAATAGGGAGTAGATAGGCTTGAGTATTTATTGAACGAACCTCGGAAATTTTCCGGGTCCGTTTCGGCTTCCAATTAGGCATTACGTGCTTAAGTTGAATCTTTAGTATTTATTTACTAATTTTCAAAATTAATTAATTAATTAATTATTTTTCGAAAATTAGGCTGTGATAGCCAATGACCAGAATTTTATGCTGATTTTAGTGGTGCTCTTTGTTTATTTATTCGAGCTTTAATTTGCGCTGAAATGAATTAATGATGATTTTGGATTATTTTCCTAAATTAATTAATTTTGGTAATTAATTGAAAAATAACCTAAGGCGGCCGACAAAGGGCCAAATTTTTTTTGGTGGACTACAGAAAATGGTGGGATCTGTGGAAAGTGAAATTATTGTATTTTGGCTAAGGCCAACAAAGTACTCACACACGACTATTTTTATCGTTTATGATAAAATGACATATTGATTGTATGATTGGAATGACATATTATACTGGCTCGATGACTCTATATGTCATCTTGGAGAAAGAATGGTATATTGATAAAAATGGTAAATTGATGTACCGTCTGAATGTTATATAATATTGGCTTGGTGACTCTACTTGTCATTTTGGAGAAATAACGATATGTAATGTCAGCTTGGTGACTCAACATGTCATCTTGAAGAATGGACGACATTTATATAATACCGACTCAATGACTCTACATGTCATTTTGGAGAAGGGACGCTATGCAATGTCGGTTTGGTGATTATATAGGTCATTTTGGAAAAAGAATGGCATGCCATAACGGCTCGGTGACTCAACATGTCATTTTGGAGAATGGACGTTATGATGAATATACTCGGTAACTTAGTATGTCATTTCGGAGAATGAATCGTATAATATACTGGCTCGGTAACTCGATAGGTTATCTTGGAGAATGGATAATATTGATTGAAATGACCGGGAAATGGTCTGATTGACATGTAATCAACTAGGTCGATTGATCGATAGTTCAATTTGATTGGGTGAATTGATGTGGTTTGTGTATATTTGCAATATACTGACTTGCAAGAAGGAAACAGAGGCTAAGGTAAGTCCTCTGACTCGTGTTATGCTTAGGTAGCCTTTAAAGTGTATTGGTTTCCTGATCGGGTCTTAGGAGGGTAGAACTCGCTGAGATATTGTCTCACTGGTTATTATATAACCATTTTCAGGCCCCTAGTTGATAGCGGTAGAGGACTCGAGGCTCGAAGTTTTGAAGGTGAAGCCCAAAGATTTGCAATCTTATCAAACTAGTTAGTCATAGGACAATTCTATTGTGTTGAAAGCCGATCCCTTTTTATAGGCTTATGTGTATAAACCTGTTTGTTTATAAAAATGTTATTTTGGTCGGAAAAGTTTGTAGCCCTACTTTCCTATTCTATTATTTTATTGTCTGGGGATTTTTTATATGCTTCTGCATGCGTAAAACGAAAGGGTCGGCGATGCATCCTGGGACGTCACTATTATATCGACCAGGTAAGGGATAGGTGTGTGCCTGAGGATCGAGGCCTAACATCTCCCTTTTGTGGTATCGGAGCGAAGTTCAAGATTGGAGTGATAAAGTGCAATGGTTCATGAGATAGTAGTAGGAAAGGCCTTTAAATTTATGTTGGTGCATGTTTGTGGTAGTCGAGTGATAGACTTGCTTGTGTTTTAGATCGCTCTATTTCTAATTCGGTGTGGAATTAGAAGCAGGTTTCAGCAAATAAAGCTGAGCTATGAGCAATCAGGGGTAAAAAAACTCCTACCAAAAGGACCGTTCGCTCAGGCTAGCGCGAGTAGAACAGCACCACTTGTAGTGGGTGTCAGGGTAGCAGCCCCTGGTGATCCCAGAATAGAAGGGATCATGCAGGCGCTAGAGACCTTGAGAGACGTGGTGGCAGAACAGGCTCAGAATTAAGCTGCTGCTACTACTGCACCTGCTGCTGCACCTACGAGGTTCAACCTGAGAACGTCATGGCCTAGAGAGAGAGGCTGATTCATAAGCTTGTGGAGCAATTTCTTAAGCTGAGTTCGCCAAGATTCACGGGCACTAGAGACCCTGAGACTGCTTCACTTTAGATATAGGATTTGGAGAAGACTTTTGCCCTCTTGATGTGTATTGAAACTAAGAAGGTAACCCTGGCCGTCTATTAGTTACAGGGCAATGTTAACATTTGGTGGAGAGCCGCCAAGGATACAATCTTTCCTGAAGGTGTGATCCTAGTGTGGGACACCTTCCTTAGAGCCTTTAACGATCAATATTTTTTAAATATGGCCCGAGAACAAAAGATGGAGGAGTTCCAACGCCTTCGTCAAGGATCAATGTCGGTTGACCAATATGGGGTCAAGTTTTCGAAGCTCTCGCAATATGCTCCAAGGTTAGTCGAAGACCCAGAAGAGAAAGCCCAAAGATTTCGAAATGGTCTTCGTACTGAGCTGAAACAACCCCTACTACCGTTGGATTTGACTAAGTACCAAGACGTCTATCATTGAGCTCAGATGATAGAACGAGGTTTGAATGAACAAGCTGCCTCATCTGGATCGAGGTTTAACTCTCATCGTGAAGGAATCTACTAGGGAAAGAGGCCTATGCCTAGAAATAGATTCCAAGTTCCACCTAATAGGAAGGGTGGAATTGTAAAGTCAATATCGAACTTGAATGGTCTGTGTCATCTATGTGGAAGACAACATGGTGTGAATCATTGCTATCGAAGGAGGGCACTTGTTATGAATGTGGTCAATAAGGCCACCTATCCAGAGATTGTCCTAGGAGGCCAAGAGGACAACCACAACTGTCGCCACCACCATTTATGGGCCAGATCAGGGGATATGTCCCTCAGAATGTACCACAAGGAGGACACCTGAGACCTTCAGTTCAGGGCAAGGTGTACGCTATCACACAGGGTCAGGCAGAAGCTGTGCCTGACGTGATCACATGTATGGTTTCACTAAATGATCATCCTGCTTATGCTTTGTTTGATCCAGGAGCAACTCATTCCTTCATTGCCGAGCAATATGTTAAGTTGATAAAAGTCAGTCCTATATTATTAGAGTCAGCAATTTGCATATCTACACCGTTAAAGGATAAAATTATTGTTGCTTTGGGTTGTTCTGGGTGCAAGTTAAAGATTGGTGAGCGAGAGAGGAAAATTGATTTGTTAGTCCTAGCCATGTGTGATTTTGATTTAATTATTGGCATGGACTGGCTCACCAAGCAACGAGCTAAAATGGATTGCTATCGCAAGGCAATTCAGTTTGACTTGATAGAGGGTGAAAGCTTCGAGTATGTCGGAAGTCAAGAAGGACCCTCGATTGTCCTGATCTCATCGCTAGAGGCAACTCATCTGTTAGACGAGGGTTGCCAAGGTTACCTAGCAACTGTCATGAATACGACAGTTGAGAAACTGAAAATGGAAGACATTTCAGTCGTGCAAGAATTTCCAGATGTCTTTCCAAAAGAATTGCTAGGACTACCACTAGAGAGAGAAATCGAATTCGTAATTAAGCTAGCATCGGGAACAAAGCCAATCTTTAAAGCTCATTATCGGATGGCTTTATTTGAGTTAAAAGAACTAAAGGTGCAGATGTAGGAGTTATTGGATAAGGGATTTATTCGTCTCAGTGCATCACCTTGGGGAGCACTAGTTCTGTTTGTACAGAAGAAAGATGGTTTGTTGTGCCCACGCATTGACTATCGGCAACTCAAGAATAAGTATCCACTCCTATGAATCGATGATTTGTTCAACCAATTACAAGGAGCATCGATATTCTTGAAGATTAACTTGAGAACATGATATCATCAGCTGAGAATTAGGAAGGAGGACATTCCTAAGTCAGCATTTCGCACTTAGTATGGTCACTATGAGTTCACAATGATGCCATTCAGTTTAACGAATGCTCCAACTGCTTTCATGGATTTGATGAATCGAGTATTCAAGGAATGCCTGGATCAGTTTGTGATCGTGTTCATCAATGATATTCTGGTGTATTCGAGAAGTGACGAAGAGCACAAAAATCATTTGAGATTAGTACTGCAAAAGTTGAGGGTCCATCAGTTGTATGCTAAGTTTAGCAAGTGTCAGTTTTGGCTAACTCGTGTTGCTTTCTTAGGGCATGTGATTTTAGACGAAGGAATTTCAGTGGACCTGAGCAAGATTGAAGCCGTGATCAACTGGCCAAGACCGACTACAGTAATAGAAATCATAAGTTTTCTAGGTTTGGCAAGTTATTACAGAGGGTTTGTGGAAGGGTTCTCATTTCTAGCATTGCCACTAACAAAACTCCTAAAGAAAGAAGAAAATTTTGTGTGGACAGACAAATGCGAGCATAGTTTCCAAGAGCTGAAGTAAAAGCTAACTACCGCACCTGTGTTGACCATTCCATCTGGTCCTAGAGGATTTGAGCTATATAGTAATGCGTCATTCAGAGGGTTGGGTTGTGTGCTGATGCAACATGGCAAAGTTGTTGCATACACTTCCCGTCAATTGAAACCTCACGAGCAAAACTACCCGATGCATGACTTAGAACTCGCGGCGATCATCTTTGCCTTGAAGATTTGGAGACATTGTTTGTGTGGGGAAAGGTTCTAGATCTCCACGGACCATCAAAGTCTTAAATACCTATTTTCTCAAAAGGAATTGAACATGAGACAACGCAGATGGATGGAATTACTGAAAGACTATGACTGTGATATTCTATATCACCCTGAGAAGGCGAACAAGGTCGCCGATGCTTTAAGTCGAAATTCTTCAATAGCTCATATATTGATTAAGGAGTGGAACTTAATCGAGAGAGCTCGAGATTCGGTATTCAAGTTTAAGGTAGGCCACCTTTCGAGTCTTATGGCCACCCTCAAAATTGAACAGGATGTCCAGGTTAGAATCAAGCTACTTCAATCGACAAATCTAGATGTACAGAAAATTCTACAAGAGGACACTAAGGGAAGAAATGCTAACTTTCAGATTCCTGATGATGGAACACTAAGGTTCCGATGACATTTGATTGTACTTGACGATGTGGAGCTTAGAGAAGATATTTTATTTGAAGCATATCGCAGTAGTTACAACATTCATCTAGGAAGCACTGAGATGTATTAGAATCTACGCCAAAACTATTGGTGGTCAGGTATGAAGGCGAACATCACCCAGCATGTCGCCAAGTGCCTAACATGTCAGCAGGTTAAAGCTCAGCATTGCAAGCTGGGAGGACTTCTACAACCTCTCGTGATCTCAGAATGGAAATGGGAACATATCATGATGGATTTCATGGCCAGATTACCGAGCAATAAGAGAGGAAATGATTCAATTTGGGTAGTAGTTGACAAACTAACAAAGTCAGCTCACTTCATTGCAGTTCGAAAAGACTTGAGTTTGGACAGACACGCAGACCTATACGTGTGTCAGGTAGTTCGAATGCATGGAGCGTCGGTTACAATAACCTCAGATAGAGACCCGAGGTTTACTATCGCTTTTTTGAAGAGCCTTTAGAGTGCTCTAGGTACAAAACTTCAGTACAATATGGCGTATCATCCTCTAATAGATGGCCAGTCCAAGGGGACAATTTAGACCTGCGAGGACATGCTGAGAGCTTGTGTAATAGACTTCAAAGGAAGTTGGGAAAATCAGCTTCATCTGGTGGAATTTGCCTAAAACAATAATTATCAACAGAGCATCAAGATGGCTCCTTTTGAAACGTTGTATGGCGGCGTAGCGTGCGAACACCGCATGTTGGGATGAAGTTGGGGAAAGGAAGATTATAGGCCCAGAGTTAGTCTAGCAAATCAATGGATGCCATGGCAGTAATCAGAGGCAGATTAAAGACTGCACAAAGCAGACAAAAAAGTTATGTAGATAAGCATTGAAGGCTTTTGGAATTCCAAGTAGATGATCACGTTTTTCTAAATGTGTCACCAATGAGATGAACTTTGCACTTCGAAAAGAATAAAAAAACTGAGTCCGAGGTACGTAGGTCCATTTGAGATTCTTGAGAGAATCGGGACTTTAGTGTATCGTCTTGCGTTGCCACCGAGATTGGCGCAAGTGTACGATGTCTTTCACGTGTCGATGTTAAGGAAATATGAGCCTGACCCGACCCACATACTCAATTTTGAAGAATTGGACGTGGATGACCAAGTGTCATACGTTGAAAGCCCAGTTTAGATTGTCGACAGAAAGGAACAAGTTTTGCGTACAAAGACCATTCCGTTGGTCAAAGTAGTCTGGTAACACCACGGTATTGAAGGAGCAACATGGGAGACTGAAGAGTCGATGAGACAGTTGTACCTCCACCTTTTTGATATCTCCACCTTTTTGATTAAGTTTTGTAAAGGTTTAATTTTCGAGGACGAAATTTTTATAAGAAGGGAAGAGTTGTGACATCCCAAATTTTCAGTCCTATTATCTACCGAATAAATTGGACATTTCATTAACGCGTTTATAGGGCTGTTCTCAAAGCTTATTACTCTCAAGATAACTAGACTATATGAGGAAACCATTAAGGAACCTTAATGCAATAGACTTAAGAATTCGATCAGGAATCAGCTTCTCAACCGTGCTCATCTTCAGAGGCCATTACGGCATAGTTAAAAATTGATTTGGAATTAGAGATAGGTTGGTTCGACTGAGATGTGTGGCTAATTGTGGGTGATACTACTAAATTGAAAAATTCTCGTTGACTGGCACTAGATTGATTTTCTTATTGTTTTGGTACCATGTGCCTGTATTTGAATCATTGAGATTTTCACAACAACTGAGAGTCGCCAATGAGTCGAGTGGGTTCATTGTGGCTCGAAGAAAATCGACCACGATTCCTTTGCACTAAAAATTTCTAAAAGTTACCTGGTAGCTTAGGTCACGCTAAAAATGTGCCGAATGGAAATTAAAATCGAATTCAAGTCTAATTTCAGAAATTGAAGATTTTTTCATGTCACAATAAGTTCTAGGAGTATCGACTCTGTCTCAAAAGATATTTCTACAACCCGAGACTTTTGGGAAAAAGTCGTCATAGGACCGTTTTTGTTCAAAAAATGTCAGGGATCGTTTTTTATTGCAAATTTGGGAAGCATGATGGATATATGGGTGAGGAAAAAATATCAAGGGGAGCATTGAGGTGCCAATTGAATTTATTGAAGCCAATTGGGATTGGATTAAACTAGAACAAGTGGTCAATTGGAAGGGAATCCAAACCAATTTCGTAGCCCCCCATCCACCACCACTTTTGGACCTCCTCAAACTTCTAAAAGAGGGTAATTTGGCCTAGAATTGTTGGGTGCACACCAGCTGGTGATGAGAGGCCAAATGGATGAGGTGAGACCAGTCAAGGGGACCAAAACCGGTCCCACTTGCTGAACCGGTCCCCTCCCTCCTTCAAGCGCTCGAGCAACTCCTTTTCTCATCTCCATTGCTACTAGTTGAAGTCCAGATGTCCAAAGGAGAAGCCAGAGCAAGCCCATCGCTACCAAGACCGCCCGCATCGTCGCCATCGCACATCATCCGCCCGCGAGAGCCGCTCGCACGCCGTCGTGCCTTGCTGCGCCTCTCGCCGTTTAGCAGCTCCTACCCGTGCGTCGAGCAAGCTACTGTGGTCGTCCAAGCCCTCGCCGAAGTCCACCGGAGCTCCTACGGCCGCTGATTACCTCGCCAAACAGTCCACCGGTCCACCGTCGCCAACACCACTCGAACCAACTTCATCTTCTTGGTTTTGCAGCTCAAAACAACAAGCAGGAAAATGGGTTTCCAGCAAGCTTCTCAGCCCGTTTTGAGGTGGTCCTAGGCCTCAAAAGTTAGGCCCGTCTTTGGAAAAGTTGAGCCCTGTCGCGTCCCCGACGATTTGATTCAATCAAATCTCGAAACAAGTGAGTTTAACTCACTAATCCTCACTTAGTAGACTAATGATGCTTAGGAGTTGATTATATTTAATTAAGTGCAATTAGGTGGATAGATTAGATTAAAATAATTAAAGCTTTAATTTATTCAAGCTTTAATTTGTGCTGAAATGAATTAATGGTGATTTTGGATTATTTTCCTAAATTAATTAATTCTGGTAATTAATTGGAAAATAACCAGGCATCGGTTGATAGTGCCAAAAATGTTTTGATGGACTATAGAAAATGTTGGGATCTGTGGAAAGTGAAATTATTGTATTTTGGCTAAGGCCGATCGTGTACTCACACACGACTATTTTTATCGGGTATGATAAAAATGACAAATTGATTATACATTCGGAATGGCATATTATACTGGCTTAATGACTCTATATGTCATCTTGGAGAAAGAACGGTCTATTGAAAAATGGTAAATTGATGTACTACATGAATGTTATATAATACCGGCTCGGTGACTCTACATGTCATTTTAGAAAAAGGACGGTATGCAATGTCGGCTCGGTGACTCAACATGTCATCTTGGATAATGGACGACATTTATATAATACCGGCTCAGTGACTCTACATGTCATTTTGGAGAAAGGATGGTATGCAATGCCGGCTCAGTATTCTATAGGTCATTTTGGAGAAAGAACGACATGCCATAACGGCTTGGTGACTCAACATGTCAATTTGGAGAATGGACATTATGATGAATATACTCGATGACTTAGTATGTCATTTCGGAGAATGAATCGTATAATATACTGGCTTGGTAACTCAATAGGTTATCTTGGAGAATGGACAATATTGATTGAAATGACTGGGAAATGGTCGAATTGACATGTAATCGACTAGGTCGATTGATCGATAGTTCGATTTGATTTGGTGAATTGATGTGGTTTGTGTATATTTGCAATATACTGACTTGTAGGAAGGAAACAAAGGCCAAGGTAAGTCCTCCGACTCGTATTGTGCTTAGGCAGCCTTTAAAGTGCATTGGTTTCCCAATCGGGTCTTAGAATGGTAGAACTCGCTGAGACATTATCTTACTGGTTATTGTATAACCATTTTCTAGCCCCTAGTTGATAGCGGTGGAGGACTCGAGGCCCGAAGTTTTGAAGGTGAAGCTCGGAGATCGGTGATCTAGTCAGACTAGTTAGTCATAGGATGATTCCACTGTGTTGAAAGCCGATCTCTTTTTATAGGCTTCTGTGTATAAACCTATTTGTTTATAAAAGGCTATTTTGGTTGGAAAAGTTTGTAGCCTTACTTTCCTATCCTATTGTTTTATTGTCTAGGGATTTTCTATATGCTTCCGCATGCATATTAAAATGAAAGGGTCAGCGATGCGTTCTGGGACGTCGCTATTATATCGACCAGGTAAGGGAATGGTGCGTGCCCGAGGATCAGTGCATAACACGTCATCATGGATCGACACACGCAAGGACTATAGATGCAACATTTGAATTCACAAAAATAATGCGATGTTTACTTACTCACTATGCTTAAATTTTAAAATCACTCTCTTGTAATTTGGTATAATTATGAATATGACCATCGTCTCTTTTCCATAATTGAACCACTTAATGAATGAACATACTGATCTCAACGAAAAAGGCAATACGATAATTTCTCAACCAATTGTCTATTGATGTGGGTCTCGATTAGAAATTCACTTCCTTCATCATTCTTGACACATGCAAAGACTATAGGTGTAATATTCGGATGCACAAAAATAAACTAATACGTACTTATTCCCTGTCAATTGAAATATTATTCTTGTGGATCAGTCAATCACTTGCCTATAAAATAATCTCATCTTTTTTCTCAGAATAAATCGAACTGACCTATTACAATATCCAATTGAAACGTGCACATCACTCGGTAAAATAAATTTTTATACGATCCCTTGAAAGCTAACATTTAAGAAAAGGATGAGGATGAAGAAAGAAACCAAGAAAGAACTCGGAAAGTGAGCTTTTGGGAATCATGGTGTCTGCACCTCACCCTTTGGTATCCAAAACCTAAGTAGCAAAACTCGAAACTTGTTGGTGGCGAGAGTTTATAATAAGAGATGGTGAATCCCTCGACCATCATGTTGTGGAGGTCCTTATATGGTGAGCTCACACGATTATACCGATCCTTTTTCCACCCTAGGATATAATGCGGTATTAAAGCCTCTATGGTTATGGTGTAAATATCCTTGATGTCCCCTACTCGGAGATCAAACCCATGTACAGCGTATGAGTACACCTTCATTTGGGAAAAAATAGGGAGCATATCGGATGGATATGCTCTCTCAATACAGTGTTCAGTTTTGACTTACGAAGTAGAAGCAAGGGGCTGTGAGCACTTCATGAAGACCGTCTGATATGCTCCCTCAATACATGGTTCAGTATTGACTTACGAAGTAGAAGCAAGGGGCTATGAGCACTTCGTGAAGACCACCGGTACAGCTAACGAACTGTATGGATCATTATCGCTAAAGTTGGAGAGCGCCAATGAGTAATGAGGGAGGGATGAGCAATTACTTTTTTGTAGTCCATCGTCCACCACCGTGATTTCGCTATCGAACAAACATTTGCGAAGATTGGAACGGCGGTAAATTGATTTCACATTATATTGGTTGGCATATAGATATAGAACAATGTGATTATTTTCATAAGCTAGCTTATGTTCATAGCGGTCGCATCCTTTTGGGTTGCCTTTCAATCGAAAGTGATAGCGTATGTCACGAACGTCACCGCAAGATGAAGCGGCAGACAAGTGATTCTTCTACATACCGCAACTCGTCCCAAGTAGCAGCGGAACATACAATATGAAAAGCAAAACACTGAACATGCTTATGGAGCTCAGAGACTTAATCGTCTCTCTATTGTTTGATCCAATGCAATGAAAGTTTTCGCTAATTGGTAATGCGATGGAGGCCTAGTAATATGAATGAAAAGAGCCTAGAGTCCTCAGTCATTCAAAGTCTAAGTCAACCAATAAAGCAAAGTCTAGTGAAGAAAAAGGTGGAAATCGCGTGGAAATTGCAGTCCTTGCGGTCAAGGTGTCAAAATACGGTGGTGGAATTATTTATGCATAGCTTTCACATTGATTAAAAAAAAAAAAACTTCCCTGTAGTTTCTAGATTGAATCAAAATCCTTTTGAGTGAGGCAATGACGTTCTATTTTCTTTTCAAGACTAATATTCCATAAGGGTCTCTTGGTTAAATTGTGAAGACAAAAAGGAAAAAGATGTCATATTTCATCATCTAAGCTTTTTAATTTTGACAAAAAAATAGAAATTTGTAACAAAAATAGACTATGACCAAGAATATAACTTGTATAATGTCACTTTTGGCAAAAGTAAAAGAAAAATAAGAAATAAGTGCTTCTTGGATGGTGAAAACACGTTATGAAAGAAAGAAATACGATAATTCTAGTGGTGGACCGATGTGCCTTGACTAGAATCTCACTAACTTCGTCGTCACGCAAACATTATACATGCAAATTTCCAAGTCCACCATCAACACAAAGTCTAGCGAAGAAAAAGTGGGTCTCATGTGGAAATTGCAGCCCTTGCGGTCTAGGCGACTAAAACACGGTGTTGGAATTATTTATGGCGTGGCTTTCACGTTGATTAGAAAAGAAACTTCTCTACAGTTTTCAGATTTAACTTTTCTTGGCAAATTGACTCTTTAGGAATCAATTTTAGTTCGGTAAAAAAGAATCGATTGGAATGTTACGTACTCTAAATTGAATCAAAATCCCTTCAAGTGAGGCATTGGCATTCAATTTTATTTTCAAGGCCAATATTCCACGAGTGTTGGTTCGATAAATTGTGAAGACGAAATGGAAAAAAAATGTCGTATTTCACTATATAAGCTTTTTCATTATTGAAAAAAAAGAAAAAAAAGAAAATTGGTAACAAAGATAGACAATAAAAGGGAATATTATCTTGTATAACAAAAATAAAAGGAAAAACAAGAGTTAGTGATTCTTGGATGGTGTAACACATTATGAAAGAAAGAAAGCAATTCGATAATTTCTAGTGATGGGATTGACGCACATGGACTAGAACCTCATTAATTTGGTTTGCGCAAAGACTAAACATGCAATATTCAAGTTCACGGAAAAAAAAAAAAAGAGAGAAAGCGATGTTAACTTATTCACTATCAACTTCAATATTACAATCACTCTCCTGTAATTGTGTTAGATCTATGAACAATATTGTCATCTCTATCGAAACTCCCTTGCTTGGTTTTATTTAAAATGGAACCGAAATGATAGCTGGGTGTCGTTTTCCCTAATCCACAAGCATGCCTAGTTTGAATGAGCCATCCTTTTGTCGAGTTTGAGCGTCACTTGCTGTTCCTTTTTGAGTCTGGACACAAGCTAGAGTCTAGAATGGAGGACCATTCTCATGTGGAATTTCACGACCACTAAAGAGATTAAGTTTGTTAATTTTTTCCATTATCTACTTTTTTAGCATGTTTTTTTATGCTACTTTATTTTGATAATAATAAAACTTAAAATTTATACTTCTCTTTCTACGATCTCTTAACAAAACGCATTCCTTATGAACATTGATGTCTCGAGGAATGTTTGCTTAGTAGGAAAACTCATGTGTAGCGGACAACAGTGAGGAATATGATGCTTGTTCGGAAGAATGCAAGGCACCATCTCATGTCACATCATCGAGTGAATGCACAAGTTCTTACTACATTTAGGGATTGAGCTTTCGTAATACATAATATGCTCTAACGTAACATCACATGTTCAATTTCCATTCATCATAAAGGCAAAATTGTCAGCCTGCTCTGTCTTTACTCTTTGACATGTGCTAGTTATTCATCAGTTAGGATTGGACCCATCCCGTGACATGAGGACCAAGTCAGAGATAGCTTGAGCAGGTACCTGTCTTCCTGTCTTCGATGTGGGTGATCAAACAGAGGTCGAAGGGTGGGGATGAGAGGTTTTGATGGAAATGAGAGAGATTCATTGGTCAAAATGCAAACATTGACACAGAGAAAAAATTACCTTGTTATACCAAGACAATTCACATGAAACAAAAATTGAATGAATGCCATACAACATTCATCGTCATTTATAAAATATGGACATAACAAGTCTACTAAAAAACACTACTGCCATATGAAAAACATGTAAAAGCTTCACAGATTACATTTTGAATGATGATACATGTTGATAGTACTATTGATAATTTTTGCACCTCATTATAGGGAAACAATCACACAATACGTGATTTCATAAACTCATGGTCATGGTAAAATTGGGAACTGCTAGAAACTATCGGAGTACTTGATGAAGATGAGACTGTTTCAAGTTCTATCTCAGCATCAACATCATCAATGGGTGCCTCTCTCGGATACAAATGTGGTTTTGGAGGCAGTTGCAATTTATCCATATCTCCTTCAAGCATATTTAGGACTTTCCTCATTGATGGCCGATCATTAGGGCTCAATTGTATACACCATAGTGCCACAATTATCATCTTCCTCGTTGTTTCTCTTTCCTCTTCTATGACATCTACCCTTTCAAGTTCATTTTCTTTGCTGAGTTGATCATAAACCCACAAAGGAAAGTAAATTTGACTCGAACGCTCTGCATGTGCATTTATATTTCTCCTTCTACCAGCCATTTCCATTAATAACATCCCAAAACTATAAACATCAACTTTGTAAGAAATGCCACCAATGTCTTTATAGAATAGCTCAGGAGCCATATAACCTAAGGTTCCTCTTGCTGTAGTCAGTGATACTATACTGCGATCAGTGGGATAAAGTCTTGCAAGTCCAAAGTCAGAAACTTTCGGAGTGAAACTTCGGTCTAGGAGAATGTTGTGAGGCTTGATGTCAAAATGTAGAATTTGCACATCACATCCCCGATGTAGATACTCTATCCCTCTAGCTATGCCAAGAGAGATCTCATACATTTTCTTATAATCAAGAGGATCATCACCATCCTTATAAGAAATGTGTTTATCCAAAGATCCATTCTGCATGAAATCATAGACAAGAGCTTGTTTGGAGTATTCGAAGCAAAAACCAACAAGTTGCACCACATTAACGTGCTGGATCCTTCCAATTGTGCACACTTCACTTATAAAATCTTGGCCATTACATTTTGGTTTGCTCAAAATCTTAACCGCAACTTCATTGCCACTTCTAAGTATTCCTCTATATACGGAACCATATCCCCCTTCACCTAACTTGCTTTTGAAATTTTTTGTGATCCTCTTGATATCTGAGTAAGAGTACCTTATGGGCAACAAGTTATTGTGAGCTTGTAGGAATTGTGAGCTTGTAGGAATTGTTCGATGTTTGCATCAGTCGCTTGATGCCTTCTCATCCACTTCAAGATTAGAAATATCAACAGACATGGAGCTTCGAGTATAAATTTTGCTGCTGAGAAGAAGACTGCAAAGAAATTTGGCCATTGATTAGCATAATGTGATAATTGTTTTTACACATACAATTTTTGTTTTTCAGAGTACTAAATGAGAGCTTCATAGATGTGAAGAGAAAAGGACTTATCATACACAAGACAACAAAAAGATTCCATGCGACACTTCCAGCAACTCTGATTATGCTTTTCCGTGTAGAATCATCTGTAGATAGTAAGAGAATTCGTGAGAGATTACTAGATATGGTTAATTTGAATTAACGACCAATCAATAAAGAACTAGATCCATTGTTTTAGCAGTTAAATAATAAAACGAATTCACGTTGAGATATACCCCAAGTGAAGGATAACTTCATACAGTCACTGCAAAATGCAAAGACACACTTTTGTTAATTGAAATTTGCAAATGGAGAAGTCTAGAATAAAAAAGAAAAAAAAGAGTGAACGAGTTTCACTTTTCTAGATAACGCTTAGATCCAACTTTATTCTCTTCACTCATGAAATCCATGTTATCGTTGCATGATCTTTTCTTTTGAAGAAACACATTTTCACTTTTATTCTCCTAAATGTACCAAATGTACATAAGTTCCCATAACAATAACATCGATCCAAGGGACACAAGCTACAATCAAATCAAACAATTTCCCCAAAAAAAAAGGCCTAATTCCCTAAAAAAAAACCCTCAAATTCTAGTCCAATTTTGGCCCGAACCTTTTTTGTCTAAAAAAAAAAACCTCAAACTTTAGGTACAATCCCAAATTTGCCTTGAATTTTGTTTTGTTTAAAAAAATCACCAAATTTTAATATATTCCAAAATTTACCCCATGGTCCAGTCCCAATTTGGCATGACATTTCCACATCGATAACAAATTCACTTCAGTAAGGTGACATGAAAAATTATTTTCAAAATGAAACCGTTCTAAGATATGAAAATTAGGGACTACTAATGACAATTTTTTATCAAAAGGCTGATGGGGTAAATTTGCAATTAGAGTAAAATTTGGTGCTTTTTCTTTTAGACTAAAAAAAAGTTAGATATAGATTTAGTTATGGCCTAAAGTTTGAGGTTTTTTCAAGATAAAGAAAAGTTCTAGGCAAATTTGGATTGGACTTAAAGTTTAGGGTTTTTTTTAGACAAAAAAAGTTCGGAGCAGAATTGGGAGTAAACTTAAAGTTGTGATTTTCTCTTTAGTGAATAAGGCCAAAAAAATAAAATAAAGAAACAGTGTCGAGTCCAGAAAAGCTCCATAGATGTAAAATAAAAAAAGTGATGCACGCCAGATCTACTAAAAAATCTTATTGAACTTTTTCACTAGACGGATGTGGCAATTTTTTTAATGGGTACTTAGGAAAGTAATGACTCAATAAATCGAACCAACGTATTACAATATCCAATAGAAACATGCCACATTACTCAGTAAGTAAATTTTGATAAGATCCCTCAGTAGTAACATTTGAGAAAAGGATGAGGATGAAGAAGAAGAAGAAGAAGAAAAAGAAAAAGAAAGAAAGTAAGAGAGTAAAGGAAGAAAAGCTTCAGAGAAAGTCAGCTTACAGGAGTAATATGGTTCGCACCACACCACTGGGTAATAATCACGCAGTTGGAATATTACCGGAAGAAAAGCTTTAGGAAGATGTGGCAGGACTTACGGGATGGTGGAGACGACGTAGATGAGGTAGACGGCGAAGATGGCGTAGAGGACGTAAACAGTGAAGATGGTGAAGATGGGGAAGATAGTAGACTCTGTAGACGTCGAAGACAGCATAGACGGCCAAGACAGCGAAGACAGCGAAGATGGCCAAGACAGCCAAGACAGCCAAGACAGCCAAGAAAGAGGTTCTGTATAATTGAGAACGAATCCTTCAGCCATCATGTTGTGGAGGTCCTCATACAGTGGGCTCACACGATTATACTGATCCATTTTCGTCATCGGGTTATAACTCGAGAAGAAAGTCATCATGGTTATGTTGCAAGAATCCTCGATGGCCCCATATGTTAGAAACCCATACATAGCGTATGAGTACACCTTCATTTGGGAAATATTAGGGGGCGTATCGGAAGGGTATGCTCCCTCAGTACATGATTCAATATTGATATACAAAGGAGAAGCTACGGGCTGTGAGCAATTCATGAAGACCACCAGCATTTCTTGGGGCAGAAAATCAGCACGGTGTGGACGATAAGCATTAAAGATGGAGCCCATCAATGAGTAACGAGGGAGGGATGAGCAATTACTTTTTGCAGTCCATCGTCAACCACCGTGATATTACTAGAGAAACGATATCCTAGATCATTCTCATAGTATATCGACTTCACATAATATCGACTGGCATACAAATATAGAATGGTGCGATTATATTCACAAGCTAGCCCATACTTAGAGAGGCCGTAATCTTTCGGGTCGTCTTTCAATCGAAAAGGATAGTGTATATCACGAACATCGCCGCAAGATGAAGGGGCGCATGAGTGATTATTCTGCACACTGCAACTCGTCCCCGATAGCAGCAGAACATGCAATATGAAAAGCAAAACACGGAACATGCTCATGAAACTCAGAGACTTAATCGTCTCTCTATCGTTTGATATGATGTAATGAAAGTTTTTGCTAATTGGTAATGCGATGGAGGCCTAGTTATACGAATGAAAAGTGTCGGGTCGTCGGTCATACAAATGTCCAACTCAACCAATAAAGGCAAGTCTAGTGAAGAGAAAGTGTGCATCACATGGAAATTGCAACCCTTACAGTCTAGGTGACAAAATACGGTGTTGGAATTATTTATGCAGGGCTTTCACATTGATTAGAAAAGAAACTTCTCTGCAGTTTCTAAATTGACTTTTCTTAGTAACATAAATAAGAATCGATTTGAATGTTTTGTATTCTAAAATGAATAAAAAATCCTTTCAAGTGAGGCATTGGCATTCTATTTTCTTTTCAAGGCTAATATTCCATTAATGTCGCTTATTAAATTGTGAAGAAAAAAGGAAATATATATATATATATATATATATCGTATTTTATTGTATGAGCTTTTTCATTTTTTAACAAATAACAAAAACTGGTAACAAAAATAGCTTATTGACCGGAATATTAACTTGTATAATGTCGCTTTTGGCAAAAGTAAAAGGAATATATGGAGTAAGTGCTTCTTGGATGGTGGAACAAGTTATGAAAGAAAGAAAGCAATACAATAATTGCTATCGAGGGATCAACACACCTAGAAAGCAATACAATAATTGTTATCGAGGGACCAACGCACCACAATAATTGCTATCGAGGGACCGACGCACCTTGAAAGCAATACAATAATTGCTATCGAGGGACCAAATGCACCACAATAATTGCTATCGAGGGACCGACGCACCATAATAATTGCTATCAAGGGACCAATGCACCTAAAAAGCAATACAATAATTGCTATCGAGGG
The DNA here is from genome assembly GCA_017140325.1 of Eucalyptus leucophloia subsp. euroa. Taxonomy (NCBI): domain Eukaryota; kingdom Viridiplantae; phylum Streptophyta; class Magnoliopsida; order Myrtales; family Myrtaceae; genus Eucalyptus; species Eucalyptus leucophloia. Next base: position 20,860,141 of record CM029475.1, on the reverse strand, counting down.
ACCAACGCACCTTGACTAGAACCTCACTAATTTCGTCGTCACGCAAAGACTATAGATGCAAAATTTGACTTCAGAAATATAAAGCAACATTTATTTATTTACTGTCAACTTTAATATTTCAATCACTCTCCCACAATTGTGCTAGATCTATGAACAATACTATCATCTCTTTCAAATAATAGAACCACTTAATGATTGAACTGATCAATTTCAATAATACTATCATTTTATCAAACGAAACGACTGTTGTTGCCCGCTTCATGATCATCTTCCATATCTGAATGTGTGGAATTAAAGGTGTCATGTAAGCTCAAATGAGACTATCAGTCAATTTACCATTGTGAACATAACATCAAAGAGTTTCGCATAGCAATTCTTCTCAGCGAAATAGAAACGCCTTCAAATAGTTGTAATTAGCACTTACCATATATTTTCTCAAGCTAATGCATACCCCTAAGTATAACTGAAGAGATTGAAATGGATTTTCCATATAATACAACAAAGTTTATATTTTTATTGATTACGTTTTTATTTTTCTTTTTATTGCATATTACCCTTTCTCGAAATAGGTTCGTTCTGCGAGCATCTCCACAGCAATGATACTTTAGTTGCTTTCTATCATCATTAAATATTCAGCAATGATTAGTCAAAATTTTAAGTAGAAAATCTCTCGGTAAAAGTATCCTATATCTCTTGCACGTACACCAAAAGATTTGGACATACATTATGCAAATTGATGTATCAACTATCAATTCATTCAGTGCCATAATATACTATAGAAAAATAATAATCTATTTCGTAGTGTTGGATTTTTCATTTTTGACAAAAATGAAATTTGTAACTAAAAAGATTAATAACGACACTGAAAACTCGAGAAAAGAATAAAGACCATACAATAATTTCTCAACCAGCAATAGATGGACGCGAGCCTTGATTTGAAAGTCACTTGCTTCGTCATGGCCGACCCGCGTGAAGACTATAGGTGCAATATTCGCATTCATAAAAATAAAGCAATACGTGCTTTTTCACTAGCAATTGAAAGTATTATTCTTGTAAATCAATCACTCACTCTCCTGTGAAATAACCCCATCTCTTTCCCACAATAAACCCAAATGAACTGACAGATCTCAACAATAACGTCGTCTTATCAAACAAAAGATGTTGTTACCTGCTTCATAATCATTTTCCATCTCTGAATGTGTGGGTATTGCAAGTGTCATGTAAGCTCAAATGGGACTACAAGGAAGAGTGCTACCATTTTCATTCTCTGTTGACAGCTGCTTGAATCTGCTCAAGACTCCTCCCTTTCATTTCAGGGACCACCGTGATCACGAACACCATCCCAACGGCGTTAATCACCGTATAAAGAAGGAAGGTACCTGTGAAGCAAGCGAACAGAGTTCTTTGCTTTCGACAAGTTTTTCGGAAGCATATTCTGACATTTTTCTCATGGGAAGAATGCTTTAGTATGTATTACCTGTCTGTTAATCATTCTGCAGAAAAACCCACTTAACTTTTTTCTTTTTTAAATGATATGTCGGCTCAATATTCGTGATATTTGAATCTAGGCAGAAGTTGTTGTAAACGCGTTCATTGAAATAAATGGTCTAAATATGCATTCGAGAGCATGAAGGACGGAGCAACAGATACCTCCAGCTCCAAATAGGATTGAAATGTTCAGGAAAAGCTAAGTCTCAAGTCTGTAGTTTAGTCGAATTCGCGCAACAACTCATGTTCCAATGTGAAAAATATTTATCGAGCTCCTGCCAGAGTAACAGTTCAAACAGTATTTTTAGCAGAGTCATACCGTAGGAGCTCCAGCTCATTAAGGGTGCGTTTGGGAACCACTTTTGGGGAAAGTCTTTAGGAAAATGCAAAGACCTTTGACTTAAAGGTGTTTTTCAAAATGCAAACCGTGTTTGGTAAATTGTACTTTGAAAGCTCCTTGTGAAGTGCTTTGAGCAAAATAGTGTTTGGGGAATTACATTTACAAATGAGTTTTGTGGTAAAAAAAATTATTAAAAGAAAATTAAAAAAAAATGATCGGCAAGGGCGCGGCCGTCGGCGACCTCCGCCACCCCCAGATCCGGGTGGCGAGGTTGCGCGACGCTGTTGCAACCTCCAGCAACCCTGGATGTGGGGTGGCAAGGTCGCGCGACTCGGCCTCGACCTTTGGCGACCCCGGATCCGGGGCGGTGAGGTTGCACGCGTTGCGCAACGCCGCCTCGACCTTCGGCGACCTAGGTCCGAGGCGTCGAGGTCGTGGGAGGACCTCGCCGCCCCGGATCCGGGTCGCGACGGGGTCACGCGACGCCACCGCGACCCGATCAAGGGGTAGCGAGGTCGCGCGACCTGATCTGGTCGTCGCCGAGCCTCCGGCACCGGATCTGGTCGCGACCACCGATCTGCGACCGGATGGGTCGCGTAGCCCCGGCGAGCTCCGTACGGAGGTCACAAAGGCGGCAAGCGACGGTCATCGGCAACGCCACAACTCGCGGAGGTTGCCCGACTCTCCGACAACGATCGCCTAGGTCGTGGCGTCCCTGTAGCAGTCGTCAACCCGAAGAAGATGAATAGTGTTTCTCCAAGGACACGAATCGGAAAACAAAAAATTCATGAGGACAATTTTGGAAAAAAAAAAAAAAAGTGAACAAGAGAGCGAGGGCATGCCGAGAAAGCTGAAAGCCCAAGGCAGGTCCTCCCCTGCCTTGGGCTTTTAGCCTTAAAAATACTTGCTTTGCCTTTAAGTCCCTTCCAAAGTTGGTTGCCAAACACTCTTATTATGGCCCAAGGGGCTTTGGACCCCTAAAGAGCTTTGGGAAGTGGTTCCCAAACGCACCCTAAGTAGTTGAAAGTGTAGGAAACTGCCAAAGCGCCGAACCAGTTCACTAGTGTTGTGAAACCTCCAGCTACTCCTTTGATATTAATGGGGAAAATCTGAACTCCAGCACACATTACATGATTGGCAAAAGAATTTTCAAACTCTTGTACTAATAACACCAGTTACAAAAACAACCCTTTAATTTGATAAGCATGAAACTTCGGGGGATGTTTAGGATTACCTCGGACATCACGACCCAAGGAACTGCGCTCATTCCAGCTGAAAATGCTGCTATGTATAGCTGAGCATTGGAAAAAACAGAACAGAAAAATTTATACGAGGGAGTTGTTGCGGGGGCCAACTGGATAGAGCCAGAAAGAGATCAAGGCAGTTGAGATTATTACCAGAATGCCAGTGACGGCAAGTATTGGGACAGCATCAGCTGCCAGATCGAACCTGGCTCGGAAGATCCTCAAAAAATTACTGGTTGACAAGCATTGCAAAGCAGAAGGAAGATACTAGGACTGATAGTAATTACCTTTAGAAAGAATGAAAGGGCAGTTACTATGCATCCCAGGACCGATCCTGTCCCCGAGATCTGCGATTAAGAGAGAGAGAGAGAGAGAGAGAAAGAGAGAACGTTATGGGTCAAGTTGCAGAACTTGCAAAAGGGCAGAACCAGAAAAGCTTTGTTACTATAGACATGATTTCTTAGCTTTCATCTATTTTACCAAGAGAAGGGGCTTTCTTCCAGCTCTATCGACCAGTGCAGCGCCAATAGCCGTGACAATAACCTGCAAAAATTTACTCTTTAAGCGTGACAAGTATAAAACTAGATCCCCAGCAAAGAGGAAAGGGCAATAATTACAGACCTGGAGGATTGCATAAGTTATGGTTCCAACGCTGGAGGAGAAACCTGAGGAGATTGTACAAATGCAATTATAAAGGTGAGACTAATACCTTGCTTGTGAGATTCAAGACTAAATTATGTGAACAGCTCATTCAGTGATAATTAAGTAGACCAAAAGCATTCGACATTGCGAATTTTACTAACCCATTTGAATATTAACTGGATTATATAAATTGGAACCCCTGCTTTGCTTTTTATTTAGCTTTTCGTTCTGGAATCTTAAAATGCAAAGCATACTTTCATTTTTGTGGTGCCCAAGAGCTTCTTGCTATGAACTGCATACCTGCTTCCTCAAAAATATTGCTTGTATAGAAACAGACCCCATTTATCCCTCCGAACTGCTGGACGACCATTAATCCAACACCAATCTGGCCAAAATTTAACAAATTTGTCAGCAAAAAGAACAACAATGGGAAATATCACCAAAAGTACAACTACTGCATATTCCCGATCCACAGGGCATTCCAAGAAAGCAACGAAGGAGGGAGTTTATTGGATACATAGCAGTAAATACAGAGAGAAGATTACGATGACAGAGCTCAGATATCTTCTCTGAAATAAATCGAGAATGCTGGCTTTCGGGAGCAGTTGAAGAGTTTCGATGTAGTCCTGTCAAGAAAAACAAATTCGATCATTCCGTCAGCTATTTGTACTTATAAAGTTGAGGCACTAAGATGAAACGAGTATAGACTTAAAGCCCTTTACTTGTATTTCAGCAGCCTCTTCAGAAATATCCGCATCCTTTCCACGGAGTTTCTGCAGCGCGGCTTCAAACTCCTTTTCGTGGCCCGTTTTCGCCTGCATTTGGCAGAATCCTAAAATTAATTCCAACACTACAAATCCCTCTCTTCCTACAATTCAGATAAGAAGAGTCTGGTGTTCATCTTGATTTGTTACCAGCCATCTAGGAGACTCTGGAATGAAAAACAGGCCGAACAGTAGGACTGCACAGGGGATTAGACCTGCATAAACCACAGATGTTCACGGTGGTTTCAGACTTGGACTTTTCTGTGCAACATTGGCACTAAACTTGAATTATGCTACTTTTTCTGTTTTACCAATTAATGCCAAAACCCTCCAAGCTAATACTGTCCCGATTATGAAGGAAACGGACACTCCAGCAACGATCATAAGCTGTGGAGAGAAGAGAACATGTTAGGCCTAGTAGGTTCTGTAGGATGTACATATATACACCATCTTGCACTTGCAAAAGGGCAAAATTTGCTACAAGCTAAGGCCTTTTGCCAATAGCTCCATGCTTGCAATTTTAACCAAGAATGTTCATACAAAATCTTTGCCTGATTGACAGCAGTCAAAGCTCCACGGAGATTCTTGGGTGTAATTTCAACTATAAATATCAGTACCTGGACATAAATTAGAAAAAGATTAACCAATCTAAACCGAAGAGAGATCTTCATGCTGTCACTGTGAATCAAGTCCAGCACGTTGTCGTAAAACAACTTGCTACATCAAATGTGTGTGGTATGAAGTGAGGAATTACCACGTAGGAAAAGACTCCCATTCCTTATCCCGTGGCCAATCTTCCAATATCCAGAGCAAGTGCTCCCTAATTCACTCAAAATTAAACAGAACAGAGAGTTGATGAGACTTGAAGTTCTTATCCAACTAATCGATCTTCACCTATGATGAGGCTTGTAAATAGGATATGGACACACCTCAGCAAAGTAAATAGCAAGCCAGCCTGCTACACAAAGAGCGCTCGCTATTCTCACTGTCTGCATTTTGAGGCAAATGTTTATGCTGTCACGTCCTCCTTCCATGATATGACTAAATCCCAAAGCTAAAACTCTCAAAGAGTCTTGAACAACACTGTTCTGTTTTACATTGTGAACGACGCACTCATTTGCTGCTTACCCATTTACGGCCAACAAAATCAGCAATTGGTCCTCCCATAATTGCACCAATCATTGCACCGAATGTCAGTATGGATCCAAAGACTGAATACTGTTCAAAGACACATAAAGAGTAACTGCAAATCAGCTTGAGTTCAGTGAGAGAAAGAAATTCAGTTAACATCTAGTTAACAATGCTATAAGTCACCGAATGTCCGAGAATCTCAGTGGAAAGCTATTCTGAACAAACCTATCACTTCGATCAGATACCTGAATAATATGCAGTCGCAATTTTCAGCTGACGATACCCAATCTAAATCTCCCCATTTTTGGTTTTCTTGTCCTGAGGTGTCCAACAATGGAACTCTATGCGAAAATTCGGTATACATTTCACTCGTTACAATGCAGAAAGAATAAGATGTCTAGAGAAAGAAGTATCTCTACCTCAAAGCCAACATCCTTATTTGAGAGAGTCTTGTTTATAAAGGTTTTGAGCATATAACTCGTCCATATTATGGACCCGGAATATGAGCAGATCGTTACTTTGATTTTCTTGTATATGGGCGCCTTCAGTGACAAGTCCAATATTGAATCGAAGCAACGAACAAAGACAACATGACATGTGCTTCTCAACACTCGCAGGTAAACTCGACATACCTCAGCTGTAGAGAGACTAAGTTCCTCCACTATAGCATCCTGAGTTGGTGATGAATAACCTGCCTGAAAATCCAATGAAACAATTTCTCATTAGATTCAATTAATAACATCCTTTTCATTTTAACCATTACTACTGGACCTGGACTTTTCAAAAAGAAATTGCATTTCCTACTTACGCAGGTCCCGAATTCATAGGAACCGCAAACCGCAACGAATGTGGTGAAATAGACCATCCACGGACGACCCTTATGGGTTCCTTCATCTTTGCCAGCTCGGTCCTTCTCTTGCGGCACGAGGAGCCGCTCTCTTACTCCTCTGTCTCCGGTTTCTTGATTTTCCATGTCCTCGTTAATCGCCATGCTGGCTCGCCTTACAAAAATGCTCCTTCGTTCTCTATCTGACTATTGGCAATTTTTTCTATTATGTTTTTAAAGAAAGTAGTGTCTTAATGTGTGGATTTTATTAAAAATACCCAATTAAAACTTGCCACGTCACTTTGTAAGTAAATTTTGATCAGATCTCTTAGTGAAGCTAGCATTTAAGGAAAGAAGGAGGAGGAAGAAGAGAAAAAAGAAAGAACAGCTTAAGGGAATGTCGCTTACGAATATAATAGCCGCCATTCTCCCCTCGGTTAATAAAGCTTAAGAAGTGACATGGAAAGAATATTTGCTCAGAAGTGTAGCGCGGATAGGTGAGAGTGAATCCCTCGACCATCTTGTTGTGGAGGTCCTTGTATGGTAAGCTCCCATACTGATCCCCTTTCCGCCCTGAGATTTGATCCGATGCGGATGCCATCATAGTTACGGTGCAAGAGTCCTTGATATCCTTTGCTCGTAGATATCCACGTACAGCGTATGAGTACACCTTCATTTGGGAAAAATAAGGAGTTGTGTCGGCAGTGTATGCGCCCTCAATACATGGTTTGGTATCAATATAAGAAGTAGAAGTAACAGGTTGTGAGCTTTTCATGATAGCCACGGCATTGTCATCTTCAACTTGATATAAATTAGACATACTAAAGTTGGAGTACGCCAATGAGTAATGAGGAAGGGATGAGCAATTACCCTTTTGCAGTCCATCATCAACCACTGTGATCTCACTAGAGAAGTCATTTTCGTGAATATAGAAACCGTAATGAATCGACCTCACATAATATCGGCCAACACTTAAATATAGAACATTGCGGTTATTTTCACAAGCTAGCTCATATTAAGAGTTACCGCTGTGTTTTGGATCGTCTTTCAATCAAAAATGATAACTTATGTTATGGATCTCACCGTAGATGAAGGGGCACACAAGTTGTGACATCCCGAAATTTGACCCCGTCTCAAATATATGAAATGGTTGTTTCGTCGATACACTTATGGTTAATTTACTTGGAACTGATCACTCTCAAGTTAACTAATTTATTAGGTGAGGCCGTTAAGGGATATAAACACGACATACTAGAGAATTCGATCGGAAATTGAATGCTCGACCATAATAATCGGCAAAGGTTAATACGATACCGTTATAATCGAATTACAATAGGATATAGGTCGATTCGATAGAATCACGTAGTTGAATTGCGGGTGGTTTCGCACGACTGCGATATTCACGTTGAATGGCAGTAAACCGATTTTCTATCGATATTATACTCAAGACACGTAATTGAAACCTCATGATATTATGACAATCGAGAGTTGTCTACAATTTGGAGATGCACAAACGTGGATAAAAAATTATTGACCATAGGTCAAACACGCTAAAATCCCTAAAAGCTACCTGACAGGTTGGGGTCGTATTAAAATCACGTTCGGTTAATTTTAACCACAAAATTGAATTCGATTTCGGGAATTGGACGTTCAAGCATGTCATGATTCATTTATAGGACGTCATCTCATCTTTCGGAGAAATTTTTTTGAGTCCGGAATTTTGCGGAAAATTGATTTCGGACAAAAGAAATTAAGGAAATTCGGATGGGCTGAAGAAGGGTCATTTTCAACCTCCAAATTGGCTTTGCTTGTGGAATTTGGAACTAAATTCTAATTGGTTGAGCTATTGACTTATTGGGCTGAAGACTTTGGGGCATTTCAATGATCATTTAGATATTTCTTAAGGTTTTTGATTGGCCCTTCCATTGACTTAGTTGTTTTCCCTTTCTTCCTCTCTCTCTCTCTCTCTCCCCCTCCCTCTCTTGCGTGAACTCTCCTCCTCAGCTGAAGCAACCCATTTCCCTCCTTCTGCAGTTTCTTCATTTCCTTTCATCTTGGTGTTGCTGCACGCCCATCTTCATCACCTCTCCTCCTCTCCATCATCCACTGCACCAGCCGTCATTCCCTCCCATTGTTGTTGCTGCCGTCCACTTTCCCTCCACCAGCTCACTCCATCTAGCTCCATCACGCCACTACATCACCAGCACTCCACCCGCACTTTCACACCATCATCTCCCATCCACCACCAACGCCCTCTCCTTCATTTCACGCCCACCATCACTCCAGCATCATTTTTGCCGCCCAGCAACAACACCGTTCGCTCAGCCCCACCACCAGCCCAAGTCTCAGCCAGCACTTGCAGCCGAGCAGCCCCTCACGTTGACGCTTCACCATCCAACTACTGTGTTCGCCAACCACCAAGCAGCTACCACCTCGCTGCCTCCACCGAACAGCCACCCACCAACCTCAACTCTAACCGTTCGTCCGCCCAGCAGCCCCGCGACCAGTAGCCAAACCCTCTTGGCCATGAGCTGGTAAGGCCATCACGGCTGTCGGTTGAGCTCTGTTCAAGGCACGGTAGTCTCGGGTTCTTGCTGTCGTCACGTTGTCGTCGCCATGAGCCCGCCGACGACGAATTCCGGTGAGTTAACTCCCTAATCATTTATTAGGTTGTTAATTGCGCTTAGGATGTTAGATTAGTATTAATTAGCTTGGTTAGATTAGTGTTAATTAGCCTGGTAAGATTAGTGTTAAGTTAGATTAGCTTAACTTCAGATCTGTTTACTAGACCATTGATGTTTGCTATTTTCGTGGGTTAAAATGTGCTACGATCTTGAGGTTGCTTATGTTAGAAAAAAAAAAAAAACTCATTTATTGTTTTGAAGTTGACAAAACATTTTCAAAAGTCTAATTTGAAGAACTCCAGACTCTATCATCAAAGTCTGAAGACCGCTAGACTTTAGTTTATAACTCTGCCCGTACTGACAGTTTCCAGACCGAAGAAAGAAGACTTATCCATATGTAGGATTATCTTCAAAGATTCGATTCATTTGGTTTTTGGATGACCTTATGGCTGGATATAACACCTACTTGATTGATTATCTTTATTGGAATCATTTCTGATATGAAGATCTTTTGAAATGCGAGCAAACTTGGAAGGTTCTATTTATGGAAATCAAATATCCTGATTGTATGGGCGAACAAGATTGACAGGCTTTCATCACAAATTATCTAATGACTTGAGATTACCTTAATTGATTCTGTCCAACGGGTAAATTGGAAGAATTCATTTGGAAAGTGCCAACGGTCGTGAAGGCATGAAGGAGTATTTAAGACTAACTCTCTAGTTGTTCGAAAGAGTGCGTGAAAGAAAAATTTCGAAGTCTGAAGCTTTCTAGTTCCTTGCTTTTTCATTCACCGAGCTCAAAAGTTGTATACAAAAGAGAGAAACTCTTAGTGAGACTTTGTGAGAGACTAGGAGAGACTCTTCACTGAGAAAGTCGAGATCACAAGCTATAAAATCTCTTTTGATTCATAGTGAAATCCAGCCAGTGGGCTGTCAGCGCGGGAAAGTGGACATAGGCTTGATTTAAACAGAACCATTATAAACCTTGTGTTTCTATTCCCTTTCCTTGAACTTCTCATTTTTATTCATAGCTTTATTTAGTTGTTCAAAAATGAATACGTTCATAGTCTGTTATCTTCTAAGGCAATTTATTTCTACTAAGTCTTACGAAAAATTTTATTTGCACCTATTCACCCCCCTCTAGGTGTTTATACTAGCCCTTTCAGCTTCCTTCTTGAAAAATGTTCTAAACATCTTCAACTATGACATATAATTTACTCAGGATTTTATGGATTTAAAAGAACAAGATTTCAGCTTCATTACATGTAAAATAGAATTTGGATTTGTGCTGGAACCATTGACCTTTTGGTATTTAAAGGATTCTTATCAACTCTTAGGGTTCGTTTTTTGAAAGAGTTTTTTCACAAAAGTTTTTCATTACATGTTGTAGTTCAACATAGTCAAATTTTAGAGCAAATGGACAAGTTTTGGACCTTAAACCAAACTGATTTTGGAAAACATAATTTCTGGACACGGACATAGTTTTGGTAACAGTTTGGGTGATTTACTGCTCTTATTATAGAAAGATTTGAGTCAATGTGTCTTCCTGAAAAGTGTTTAGTTAAGTGTCTTTTATAACATATTCAAATTTTAGAATTTTCTGAATTCGTTTGGTTATGTTTCTAGAATTAAACTTGGAGATGTGCGAGTGGACCCGATTTTTGCTGGTTTGGGTCGATTGTGGTTTTGTGGTTGTTCTTCGTGTGGCTTGTGGGATAATGTATATTTGGTGATGTGGTTGACTTTTGGCATGCTTAGAACTTATGCGTGATAATATGTGAATGGTTGTTCTATGGTGATTGTTTATTATTATTGCAAAAGATGGCCTTATGGGCAATTAAATAGAAAAACATTGAGGTGTTGGGTTTGGACACCAAAACTTATTTGCTCAACAAAATAATAAGGTTTTAAACTAGGTGTGTGCAAAGTTTGACGAGTTAATTTTGAGTACGTGAGCATCTACGAATTACTTTCCAAAGTTTTAAAGAAAAAAAAAAGGGATTACCCAAGTTTAGCTCCAAAAATGGTGGTTGGAAAAGAAAATAGAAAATAAATAAGGTGTCGGGTTTGGACACCGAATTTTATGTGCTCAATAAAACAAAGAGGTTTTATAGTAGAAGTTTGCAAAGTTTGACAGATTGATTTTGAGTACGTGACCGTGTACGGATTTATTTCGAAAAGTTTGAACAAAAAAAAAAAGAAGGAGGGTTGCAAGGTTTATTAGTTGAAAAGAGATTTTTGTGTTCTTGGCTAATGAGAAAGATAACAATGGTTTGAGTGATGGTGTGCTCGTGCGATCACCTAAATATGCTAATGCATATGAATATATAGGGTAATGAACCCGTTCTGATGGGTATGAATATGCGGGACGATGCCTGATTAAGTTCGAATGCCCTACGTCAATGGATGCCGAGTTGCGGTAAATGCCAGACCGATGTTCCTTATTGGAATGCCGTCCTAATGCGTATGAATACGTAGGATGATGTTGTGCCTGACGGGGTGAGACGATGCCCAATTACGCTAGATGACCACCGACTTTTGAGTTGGCCATGGCCGATGAGTCATAATAACTGGAACACGCTTGAATGGTTGTGATAGTTGTGCCTAATTATGGGGCAAAATTGTGTGGTATAGTATGTGACATGTCATAATGGTTTTACCTTATAATCAAGACCCTTGTGAATGTTTGAAGAGTGAGATTATATGTTCAGTTATTGATTACGCTTGCTACATTGATAATAGTATATGTGATGTATTAATATGCAGGGACATGCCGAGGCAAGGCGAGTTTGTTTGCGGTGCATGTTTAGGACCACATTCGAGGCGAATTTGCATCCTATTTGAGGTTTTGATTTATCTCACCCCATCGTGGTTAATATTTTTCAAGGTTGTAGCGTGGAGATCTGCTGAGTGCAAATTTGGTGGGCGCGAGATGTAACACATTTTGGCTGGCCCTATCGCTAGTGAAGTTTAGGTTGACCCTAGTCCCTTAAGGTCTTTGAGAGGCTCGGTTGGAAGTTGCCAGTGTAAGAACTTGTAAATCATTAAACTTCCTAGGGACAATAGTGGTTAAATAAATAAGTTATTTTCGGCAACTTTTGTTGTGTATTTTCACTATCCCCATGTGTATCTTTGTTGACCGGGGTTTATTTAATTCGCTTTCACACGTGCTTAATTGAAAAATAAAAAATATGGGTTGGTGACGCGTCCTAAGACATCGCATTTTTAATCAACCGCTGAGAGATGTGCGAGCGCTCGGGGTTTGGGGCGTGACACAAGTGATTCTTCTTCGCATCGCAACTCATCCCTAATAGTAGCAAAACATGTGATACCAGAAGTAAAACATGGAGCGTAAATATGGAGCTACGAGAAATAATCATCTCTTTATCGTTTGGTCTGATGCAATGGAAGTTTTGGCTCATTTGGTAATGCGAGAGATGCTTAATAAAGGGTTGGAAGTCGTCGGTCATCGAAATGTCCAAGTCAACCCTAAAACAAAGTCTAGCGAAGAAAGTCATAAAAAGTATGGCCCAGCAAAAACACAGTCTCGGAATTAGTGATGGATAGCTTTCACATTCATTACGAAGGAAACCTCTCTGCATTTTCCAAATTTGATTTTTCTTGGCAAATTAATTCTCCCTTTATTTTGAGTATCGTAAAAAAGAATCGATTCAATGTTTTGTACCCTAAACTCAATCAAAATCCTTTCAAATATGGCATCCGGCGTTCTATTTTATTTTCATGGCCGATATTTCGTAAGTGTCGTTTCGTTAAATTTTGAAGATGAAAAGAAAAGGGATGATGTATTTCATCATATAAGGTTTTTCATATTTGAGAAAAAAAAAATAGTAACCAAGAAAGAGGATCATGTTAATTGATGGGTACATAGATTTTAACTCATATAATGTGGCTTTCCGCAAATATAGAAAGAAAATAAGGAGCAGGCGCTTTTTGCTCATGGATGTTGTGAAATTTTATGAAAGAAAGAAAGTAATATGGTAAATTCTCAACTAGCAATGGGACCAACGCATCTCGATTAGAAACTCACTTGCGTCATTGTGGATCGACACACACGAGGACTATAGATGCGACATTTGAATTCACAAAAATAATGCGATGTTTACTTATTCACTATGCTTAAATTTTAAAATCACTATTTTGTAATTGTGCTATAATTATGAATATGACCGTCATCTCTTTTCCATAATTGAACCACTTAATGAATGAACAAACTGATCTCAGCGAAAAAGGCAATATGATAATTTCTCAACCAACGATCAATCGATGCGGGTCTCAATTAGAAATTCACTTGCTTCGTCATTCTCGACACACACAAAGACTATAGGTGTAATATTCGCACGCACAAAAATCAACTAATATGTACTTATTCATTATCAATTGAAATATCATTCTTGTGGATCAATCAATCACTCGCCTATAAAATAATCTCATCTTTTTTCGCAATAAATCGAACTGACCTATTACAATATCCAATTGAAACGTGCCACATCACTCAGTAAGTACATTTTTATACAATCCCTCAGTAGAGCTAACATTTAAGAAATGATGAGGATGAAGAAAGAAACAAAGAAAGAACTGGGAAAGTCAACTTCCGGGAATCATGGTATCCAAAACCTAATTAGCAAAACTCGAAACTTGTTGGTGGCGAGAATTTATAATAGGAGATAGTGAATCCCTCGACCGTCATGTTGTGGAGGTCCTTATACGGTGAGCTAGCATGATTATACCGATCCTTTTCCCACCCTGGGATATGCTGCGATATTAAAGCCTTTATGGTTTTGGTGTAAGTATCCTTGATGTCCCCTACTCGGAGATCAAACCCATGTACAGCGTATGAGTACACCTTCATTTGGGAAAAAATAGGGGGTGTATCGGAAGGATATGCTCCCTCAATACATGGTTCAGTATTGACTTACGAAGTAGAAGCAAGGGGCTGTGAGCACTTCATGAAGACCACCGGCATAGCTAACGAACCGTATGGATCATTATCACTAAAGTTGGAGAGCGCCAATGAGTAATGAGGGAGGGACGAGCAATTACTTTTTTGCAGTCCATCATGAACCACCGTGATTTCGCTGTCGAATAAACATTTGCTAAGATTGGAACGGTAGTAAATTGATTTCACATAATATTGGCTGGCATATAGATATAGAACAATGCGATTATTTTCACAAGCTAGCTTATGTTCATAGCGGCCGCATCCTTTTGGGTTGCCTTAGTGATAGCGTATGTCACGAATCTCACCGCAAGATGAAGCGGCAGACAAGTGATTCTTCTACGTACCGCAACTCGTCCCAAGTAGCGGAAGAACATACGATATGAAAAGCAAATCACTTAACAAGCTTATGGAGCTCAGAGACTTAATCGTCTCTCTATTGTTTGATCCAATGTAATGAAAGTTTTTGTTAATTGGTAATGCGATGGAGGCCCAGTAATATGAATGAAAAGAACCTGGAGTCCTCGGTCATTCAAATGTCTAAGTCAACCTATAAAGCAAAGTCTAGTGAAGAAAAAGTGGAAATCACGTGGAAATTGCAGCCTTGCGGTCAAGGTGTCAAAACACGGTGGTGGAATTATTTATGCATAGCTTTCACATTCATTAAAAAAAACTTCTCTGCAGTTTCCAAATTGAATCAAAATCCTTTCGAGTGAGGCAATGACGTTCTATTTTCTTTTCAAGACTAATATTCCATAAGTGTCCCTTTGTTAAATTGTGAAGACGAAAAGGAAAAAGACGTCGTATTTCATCATCTAAGCTTTTTATTTTTGACAAAAAAAAAACAGAAATTGGTAACAAAAATAGACTATGAACAAGAATATAACTTGTATAATGTCGCTTTTGGCAAAAGTAAAAGAAAAATAAGAAATAAGTGCTTCTTGGACGATGTAACACATTATGAAAAAAAGAAAGCAATACAATAATTTCTAGTGGTGGACCGATGCGCCCTGACCAGAACCTCACTACCTTCGTTGTCATGCAAACACTATAGATGCAAATTTCCAAGTCCACCATCAACACAAAGTCTAGCCATGAAAAAGTGGGTCTCATGTGGAAATTGCAGCCCTTGTGGTCTAGGCAACAAAAACACGGTGTTGGAATTATTTATGGCATGGCTTTCACGTTGATTAGAAAAGAAACTTCTTTGCAGTTTTCAGATTTAACTTTTCTTGGCAAATTGACTCTTTAGGAATTAATTTTAGTTCAGAAAAAAAAAATCGATTGGAATGTTATGTACTCTAAATTGAATCAAAATCCTTTCAAGTGAGGCATTGGCATTCAATTTTATTTTCAAGGCCAATTTTCCACGAGTGTCGATTCGATAAATTCTGAAGACGAAATGGAAAATAAATGTCGTATTTCACTGTATAAGCTTTTTCATTATTGACAAAAAGAAAAAAAAAAACAGAATTGGTAACAAAGATAGACTATTAAAGGGAGTATTAGCTTGTATAACAAAAATTAAAGGAAAAACAGGAGTTAGTGCTTCTTGGATGGTGTAACAGATTATGAAAGAAAGAAAGTAATTCAATAATTTCTAGTGATGGGACCAACGTGCATTGACTAGAATGTCACTAATTTCGTCGTTACGCAAAGACTACACATGCAATATTCAAGTTCACACAAAAAAAAAAAATTGATGTTTACTTATTCCCTATCAACTTCAATATTACAATCACTCTCCCGTAATTGTGTTAGATCTATGAACAATATTGTCATCTCTCTGGGAACTCCCGTGCTTGGTTTTATTTAAAACGGAACCAAAATGATAGCTGGGTGTCGTTTTCCCCAGTCCACAAGCATGCCTGGTTTGAATGAGCCATCCTTTTGTCGAGTTTGAGCGTCACTTGCTGTTCTTTTTTGAGTCTGGACACTAGCTAGAGTCTAGAATGGAGGACCATTCTCATGTGGAATTTCACGACCACTAAAGAGATTAGGTTTGTTAATTTTTTCCATTTTCTACTTTTTTAGCATCATTTTTTATGCTGCTTTATTTTGATAATAATAAAACTTAAAATTTATACTTCCCTGTCTGCGGTCTATGAACGAAACGTGTTCCTTATGCTCGTTCTGAAGAATGCAAGGCACCATCTCATGTCTTATCATCGAGGGAACACACAAGTTCTTACTGCATTTAGGGATTGAGCTTTTGTAATACATAATATGCTCTAACATAACATCACATGTTCAATTTCCATTCATCATAAAGGCAAAATTGTCAACCTACTTTGTCTTTACTCTTTAACATGTGACAGTCATTCATCAGTTAGGCTTGGACCCATCCTGTGACATGAGGACCGAGTCGAAGATAGCTTGAGTAGTTAGCTGTCTTCAACGTGGGTGATCAAACAGAGGTCGAAGGGTGGGGATGAGAGGTTTTGATGGAAATGAGAGAGATTTATTGCTCAAAATGCAAACATTGACACGAAGAAAAAATTAGCTTGTTATACCAAGACAATTCACATGAAACAAAAATTGAATGAATGCCATACAACATTCATGGACATAACGAGTCTACCAGAAAACACAAGTGCTATATGAAAAATGTCACGCCCCGATCCTTGGACACGCGCACATCATTCTACTTGGTCGATTTTAGAATGCAATATCCCAGGACTAATTATCGCCGACCCTTTTTTTTTATTAAGCACATGCGGAAGCAATTATAAATCCCCAGACAATAAAACAATGGGATAGAAAAGTAGGGCATATTTTTCATATTGAAATTCACAACCACACTTTTATTAACAGCACAACTTATAGTATTTACAATACTTTTTATAGCATAAAAGTCTCACACCTATCTACACTAAGACAGGGTTCACAAAAGGGATGGGATCTCAATCCACATCTGGGTTGTACTCAAGATCCCTCTCTAGATCATCTTCTACTTCAAAATACTTTCTCCCCTTCAGGTTCTTCCTCCTCAGCTTTTCCTCAGGGTCCTGAAATGGTTATTCAATAACCAATGAGACCACGTCTCAGCGAGTCTTACCCCTTAAGACTCGATTAGTAAACTAATACACTATAGGTTGCCTGAACATGGCATGAGATGGAGGACTTACCTTGGGCTCAGATTCCATCTGCATATTAGTACAGTTCAATAGGCATTCAAACAATTACATCACCGATTGAAGCATCGATCGAATCGACCTAGTCGATTTCATATCAGTCGGACCCTTTCTAGGTCGTTCATCCTACTTCAAGCAATTCCTTAGATTTAGTGGCTTTACGATCCCACCCGACCCTCTCAAGATCTAGTGGCTTTACGGTCCCACCTGACTCTCTTAAGAACTAGTGGCTTTACGGTCTCACCCGACCCTCTCAAGATCTAGTGGCTTTACGGTCCCACCCGACCCTCTCAGGAACTAGTGGCTTTACGATCCCACCCAACCCTCTCAAGATCTAGTGGCTTTACGGTCCCACCCGACCCTCTCAAGAACTAGTGGCTTTGCGGTCCCACCCGACCCTCTAAAGAACTAGTGGCTTTACGGTCCCACCCGACCCTCTCTAGATTCAATTTAGGAATAAATCTTAGATTCACTCGTAAATTACTTTAGCACCAAATAAAGCTCAAATAAATAAACGAACTGCACCACGACAATCAGCACGAAATTCTGGTCACCGGCCATCCCGGTTGAATTTCCAGAAAAATAAATAATTAAATAATCAATTTCGAAAAATAAATAAATAATTATAAAAATCCAATTTAGGCTCATAATGCCGAATTGGATACCGAGACAAGCCTAGAAAATTACCGAGACTCGTTCCATAAATAACATGGCATGTCTACTTGCTAATGTCTATTTCTAACCACCTAACATGCATCATTAAGTCTCTAATTTAATTGATCTAAACTAATCTAACCACCTAATCGCATTTAATTAAATCTAACCAACCTTAAGTATAATTAGCAAACTAAGAAAGCTTTAGTGAGTAAAACTCACTTGACAAAAACAGAGATCGAATCACCGCGACGACAATGCGACGGCGGCTGAAATTGGACATTCGACAACATCAACGGACTTGGACCGGGCCTTAAGCTTGGCCCAACAAATCTTAGCCCAAATGAGATTTGTCCTTGCACTGGAATGGGCTTGCTCTTGGACTTGGGTCTAGCCGTGATTGGGCTTCAAAAACTGGGCTTGAAGACTACAATTGCTTAAAACTGGGCCTTGCTGAATTGGGCTTGCGAAATTCACTTGGGCTTCAATTGAGCTGCAACTTCATGGGCTTCAATTTACGGGTTGCTTGACTGACCTTCACGGATTTTCTAGGCCCACTTGAGCTAAGATGGCTAACGACTTGGGCTACTGGACATCTCGAAGATTGCTGTGCCAAGAAGTTTCTTCGCTGGACTAAGATTCGTTGGACTGCTGGCCTTGATCGGTGGTGTTGGCAGCTGCTCGGTTGAAGCTGGATTCGTGACTTGCGGGTGTCGAGCTTAGGGAAACGAGGGCGACGCGGATGTTGCTGATGTTAGGGGCAAGCGCGGCCAAGTGGCAGCAAGGCACGGCCACTCGGTCAAAGTAGAAATCTCGGTGGGCTCGTTGTTGACCGAAGCAAGTGGAGCCGTTGCTGGCGTGCACTGGCCGCGTGGATGCTTGGAGCAGCTTCGTGGACGATCAATCTTCAATGAAGCGGAAGAAAGAGAGCTTCAGTGGAGCTACTGCAGGGGTCTTCGCTGGCGGACGAGGCGTGGGCTTCAAGCGGTAAATCAACGACTTCGCTGGTTCATTTGTTGATCGAAGCAAAAGGAGAAGCAAGCAAGTGGCAGCGGCGGTGAGGAGAGACCACGATCCTAGTCTTCGGTTTTGGAGAACTTTGACCGAACAGCTTGAAGATTCGGCAGCTTGGAGGAAAAGATCGATGGGCTTTGAGCAGCTTCGACCGTGGGGTGAGGGAGAGCACAAATGGAGAGAGAGATGAGTAGATGGCGTGAGGGACTCGCTCAAGAAAAGCGGCAGAGAGAGAGAGAGAGGATTGTGATGAGAGGTGAGGGCCCCTTAAGCTTGATATTTTGCAAATATCTTCCAAAGATCATTATAGACCATGTATAATTACTTGGTCTTCAATGATCCAACATGACCCCCTCTTCTAAAAGCCAAAATGGTCCAAATGTTGTGGTGGGTGCAAGACACGAATTTGGGGAGATGGCTTAAATTGCACAACCATTCTCTCTGATTCCATCTCAATTTGATTCTCACAAATTCAATTGATCATTCATTGATCGTCTCTACATTTTTCCTCATTTAAGAATCCACCAAAAATCCAAATTGATACCAATGGTGCACACCCCCATCTTAAGATTCAATTTTTAACTAAGTGCGAACTAAATTTCAATTCCAATCTCTCCAAATTGAGGTCCAATTTTGATGTAGAAAAATCCCAAGAAATTTTCTATAAATCTCCGACACACACAGGCTCAACCCGAAAGTCAAATTTCCCATTAATTTAGCCAATCTGAACTTCGGCCAAATTTCCGCGACGTCCGAACCCAATTTCCATAAAATTTCCCGAATCTCTGAAAAATCTTTTGAGACTGAGTTGATGCTCCTAAAATTTATTGTGACATGGCCAAAACTTCAATTTCTGAAATCGGACTCGAATTAGCGGTTAATTTTCATTCGGCGTGTTTTTAGCGTGACCTAGACTATCGGGTAGTTTTCAGAACTTTTTAAGGCAAATGACCCGTGGTCGATTTTCTTCGAGCCACTATGAACCCACTCGACTCAATGGTGACTCTTGATTGTCGTGAAAATCGCGAGGATTCAATTACGGACACAGGGTACCAAAACAATAAGAAAATCAGTCTAGTGTCGGCCGACGAGAATTTTCTAATTCAGTGGTGTCACCCACAATTAGTCACATATCTCTGTCGATCCAGTCTATCTCTGATTTCAAATCGATTTTTAACTGTGCCGTAATGGCCTCTAAAGATGGACACGGTCGAGAAGCCGATTCTTGATCGAATTCTCAAGTTTATTAATAATTTTCCCAGATAATCTAGTTATCACGAGAGTGATCGGCTCTGAGAATAACCCTATAGACGCGTCAATAAAATGCCCGATTTATTCAGTTGAAGACAGGGTTGAAAATTTGGGATGTCCCAAAAAACATGTAAAAGCTTCACAAATTACAATTTGAATGATGATACATGTTAATAGTACTATTTATAACTTTTGCATCTCATGATAGGGAAATAATCACACAATACATGATTTCATAAACTCATGGTCATGGAAAAATTGGAAACTGCTAGAAACTATTGGAGTACTTGGCGAAGATGAGATTGTTTCAAGTTCTATCTCAACATCAACATCATCAACGGGTGCCTCTCTTGGATACAAAAGTGGTTTTGGAGGCAGTTGCAGTTTATCCGTATCTCCTTCAAGCATATCTAGGACTTTCCTCATCGACGGCCGATCATTAGGGCTCAATTGTATACACCACAACGCAACGATTATCATCTTCCTCGTTGTTTCTCTCTCCTCTTCTATGACATCTACCCTTTCAAGTTCCTTTTCTTTGCCGAGTTGATCATAAACCCATAAAGGAAAGTAAATTTGACTCGAACGCTCTGCATGTGCATTTATATTTCTCCTTCTACCAGCCATTTCCATTAATAACATCCCAAAACTATAAACATCGGCTTTGTAAGAAATGCCACCAATGTCCTTATAGAATAGCTCAGGAGCCATATAACCCAAGGTTCCTCTTGCTACAGTTAGTGATACTATACTACGATCAGTGGGATAAAGTCTTGCAAGTCCAAAGTCAGAAACTTTCGGAGTGAAACTTTGGTCTAGGAGAATGTTGTGAGGCTTGATGTCAAAATGTAGAATTTGCATATCACATCCCCGATGTAGATACTCTATCCCTCTAGCTATGCCAAGAGAGATCTCATACATTTTCTTATAATCAAGAGGATCATCACCATCCTTATGAGAAATGTGTTTATCCAAAGATCCATTCGGCATGAAATCATAGACAAGAGCTTGTTTGGAGTAATCGAAGCAAAAACCAACAATTTGCACCACATTAACATGGTGGATCCTTCCAATTGTGGCCACTTCACTCATAAAATCTTGGCCATTAGATTTTGATTTGTTCAAAATCTTAACCGCAACTTCATTGCCACTTCTAAGTATTCCTCTATATACGGAACCATATCCCCCCTCACCTAACTTGTATTTGAAATTTTTTGTGAGCCTCTTGATGTCCGAGTAAGAGTACCTTATGGGCAAAAAGTTATTGTGAACTTGTAGGAATTCTTCAATGTTTGCATCGGTTGCTTGATGCCTTCTCATCCACTTCAAGATTAGAATTATCAACACACAGGGAGCTCCGAGCATGAATTTTGCTGCTAGGAAGTGGACTGTAGAGAAATTTGGCCATCGATTAGCATAGTGTGATAATTTTTTTTACACACAATTTTTGTTTGTCAGAGTGCTGAATGAGAGCTTCATAGGTGTGAAGAGAAAAGGACTTATCATACCCAAGACAAAGGAGAGATTCCTTACGGCAATTGGACCAAAATCATTCATGATATACCACGGAGAATCATCTGTAGATAGTAAGAGTATTCGTGAGAGATACTAGATATGGTTAATTAGAATTAACGACCAATCAATAAAGAACTAGATCCATTGTTTTAGCAGTTAAATAAATAAAAGCAATTCACGTTAAGATATACCCAAGTGAAGGATAACTTCATACAGTCACTGCAAAGTGCAAAAACACACTTTTGTTAATTGAAATTTGCAAGTGGAGAAGTCCAGAATAAATATATAAAAAATGAACGAGTTTCACTTTTGTAGATAACACTTAGATCCAACTTTATTCTATTCACTCATGAAATCCATGTTATCGTTGCATGATCTTTTCTTTTGAAGAAACACGTTTTCGCTTTTATTCTCCTAAATGTACCAAATGTTCATAAGTTCCTCATAACAATAGCATCGATTCAAGGGACAAGCTACGATCAAATCAAACAATTTTCCGCAAAAAAGGCCTAATTCCCTAAAAAACCCTAAAGTTCTAGTCCAATTTTGGCCCAAACCTTTTTTTGTCTCAAAAGAAACCCCAAACTTTAGGTACAATCTTAAATTTGCCTTGAATTTTGTTTTGTTTAAAAAAAATCACCAACTTTTAATATATTCCAAAATTTACCCCCATGGTCTAGTCCCAATTTGACATGATATTTCCACATTGATAACAACTCCACTTCAGTAAGGTGATATGGAAAATTATTTCCAAAATGAAACCGTTCTAAGATATGAAAATTAGGGATGACTAACGGCAATTTTTGGTCAGAGGGCTGATGGGGTAGATTTGCAATTAGAGTAAAAATTGGTGTTTTTTCTTTTAGATAAAAAAGAAAGTTAGAGATAGATTTAGGATTTAGCCTAAAGTTTGAGGTTTTTTCTAGATAAAGAAAAGTTCAAGGCAAATTTGGGCTGAACCTAAAGTTTAGGGTTTTTTTAGACAAAAAAAAAGTTCGGAGCAGAATTGGGACTAAACTTAAAGTTGTGGTTTTTTTTTTAGTGAAAAATGTCCAAAAAAATAAAAATAAAGAAATAGTGTCAAGTCCAAAAAAGCTCCACAGATGTAAAATAAAAGAGCAATTCATGCCAAATCTACAAAAAAATCTTACTGAACTTTTTCACTAAACGGATGTGGCAATTTTTTTTATTGGATAGTAAAGAAAGTAATGACTCAATAAATCCAACCAACGTATTACAATATCCAATAGAAACATGCCACATTACTTCGTAAGTAAATTTTGATAAGATCCTTCGGTAGAGCTAACATTTGAGAAAAGGATGAGGATGAAGAAGAATAAGAAGAAAGAAAGTAAGAGAGTAAAGGAAGAAAAGCTTCAAAGAAAGTCAACTTATAGGAGTAATATGGTTCGCACCACACCTCTGGGTACATAATCACGCAAAGCTGGAAAATTACCGGTGAGGATGGTAGAGATGGCGAAGACGGCGAAGGCAGCAAAGATGGCGGAGACGATGAGGATGACAGAGATGGCAAGGACGGCGAAGACGGCGGAGACGGCAGAGACGGCACAGACAGCACAGATGGCGCAGATGGCGCAGATGGCACAGATGGCGAAGATGGCAGAGATGGTGAAGACAGCAAAAGACGGAGATGGCAAAGATAGCCGAGATAGCCAGGACGGCAAAGATGGCGAAAACAGCGAAGAAGGAGGTACTAAATAATAGAGACTGAATCCTTTAGCCATCATGTTGTGGAGGTCCTTATACGTTGATCTCACACAATTATAAGAGTCCCTTTCCCACATCAGGTTATAACCCGAGAAGTCAGTCATCAAGGTTATGTTGCAAGAATCCTTGATGTCCCCTACTTTTCGATCAAACCCATACATAGCGTATGAGTACACCTTCATTTGGGAAATATTACGGGGCGTATCGGAAGGGTATGCTCCCTCAATACATGGTTTAGTATTGATATACAAAGGAGAAGTAATAGGCTGTGAGCACTTCATGAAGACCACCATCGCAGAATATGGAAGATAATAAGGGTGCGATCACTCAAGCTGGAGCTCGCCAATGAGAAAGGAGGGACGGATGAGCAATTACTTTTTTGCAGTCCATCATCAACAATCGTGATATTATGAGATAAATAATTTTTGGAATTATTGCCATAGTAAATCGACTTCACATAATATCGACAGGCATACAAATATAGAACGGTGCGATTATTTTCACAAGCTAGCTCATACTCAGAGCGGCCGCAGCCTTTCGGGTCACTTTTCAATCGAAAAGGATAGTGTATGTCACGAACCTCACCACAAGATGAAGCGACACACAAGTGATTCTTCTCCGCACTGTAACTCATCCTCAGTAGCAGTACAACATGCAATATGAAAAACAAAACACGGAACATGCTCATGGAGCTCAGAAACTTAATCGTCTCTCTATCGTTTGATATGATGCAACGAAGGTTTTTGCTAATTGGTAATACGATGGAGGCCTAGTTATATGAATGAAAAGCATCGGGAGTCATTGGTCATACAAATGTCCAAGTCAACCAATAAAGGCAAGTCTACTGAAGAAAAGAGGAAGTGGGTATCAATTGGAAATTTTCAAGGTGTCAAAACACGGTGTTGGAATTATTTATGCTTAGCTTTCACATTGATTAAAAAAGAAAATTCTTTGTAGTTTTTAGATTGAATCAAAATCCTTTCGAGTGAGGCATTGACGTTATATTTTCTTTTCGAGATTAATATTCCATAGGTGTTGCTTCGTTAAATGAAGACAAAAAGGGAAAAGATGTCGTATTCCATCGTCTAGGCTTTTTTATTTTTGACAAAAAAACAGAAATTGGTAACAAAAATAGACTATTAACAAAAATATGAATTTGTATCATGTCGCTTTTGGAAAAAGTAAAAGGAAAATAAAAAGTAAGTGCTTCTTGGATGATGTGACACATTATGAATGAAAGAAAACAATATGATAATTTCTAGCAATGGACCGACACACCTTGATTAGAACCTCACTAACTTGGTCATCACGCAAAGTCTATAGATGCAAATTTCCAAATCAACCATTAACACAAAGTCTAGCAAAGGAAAATTGGGTCTCACGTGGAAATTGCAGCCCTTGTAGTCAAGGTGACAAAAACACGTTGTTGGAATTATTTTTGGAGAAAAGAAACTTCTCTACAGTTTTCAAATTTGACTTTTCTTGGCAAATTGACTCTTTAGGAATCAATTTTAGTTCCGTCCAAAAAGAATTGATTGGAATGTTATGTACTCTATATTGAATCAAAATCCTTTCAAAGTGAGGCATTGGCGTTCAATTTTCTTTTCAAGGCCAATATTCCACGTGTGTCACTTCGATAAATTGTGAAGACGAAAAGGAAAAAAAATGGTCATATTTCACCATATAAGCTTTTTCAATACTAAAAAAAAAAAAAATAGAATTAGTAACAAAAATAGACTATTAATGGGAACATTAACTTGTATAAAATAATTTCACTATTTACAAAAATAAAAGGAAAAATAGGAGTTAGTGCTTCTTGGATGATGTAACAAGTTATGAAAGAAAAAAAGAAATTCGATAATTTCTGGCGATGGAATCGATGCGCATTAACTAAAACCTCACCAACTTTGTCGCGGCACAAAGACTATACATCCAATATTTGAGTTCACAAAAGAAAAGAAAAGAAAAAAAGACGTTTACTTATCCACTGTCAACTTCATTATTACAATCTCTCTTCCGTAATCGTGCTAGATCTATGAACAATATTGTCATCTCTTTCCCAGAATAGAACCACTTAATAGTGAACTAATCGATTACTCTTGTTCTATCAAATGAAAAAGAATGTTTTTACCTGTTGTTGACACATAAATTCTTCCATTTTTATTTAGGACTTAATCATATAGAAAATTAAGGATTAGTCTAAAAAAGTAGTAAAAAAGTAAATAATTTTCATTAAAATGCATCGTGTTTTCATTAAATTGCATTGCTTACGACATTAGGAACACTTACATTACTAGCACTAAAAAATAAACAAAAAATTAAAAGCGCAGCCGGGACGGGCTAAGCCCGTCCCCTCCTTCTTTTCCCTTTTCATTTTCCCCCTGCATGGCCCATCTCTCTTCTTCCGCGGCCCAGCTCACTGTTCCTCTTTCTTCCTCCTCCCTCCCTCGCTTGGACGCTAGCTTCAAAACAAAACGAGAGATGGTCACTGACCAAAGGACGCAAGGACGCGAGGCTGCACGCGATGTTCGCCCGGGAATGTCGTGCAGTACAAAGCCAGCTGGTCTCGTCCTTGAAGAAAGAAAGAGAAATGAGATAAATGGATGGGAAAGGCAGCAAAGGGAGGGGGTCTCTCTGGTTTTTTTGGGTTTGTTCGGCTGAGGAAGGGCAACCGAGAATGAGTGGAGGGATGGACCGAGAGAAAGCGAGACCCAGAAGCCGAACTTCATTCTTGGACAAGCGTTGCTGGCCATCCCCAACATAAATCGACGATCTCTAACCAACACCCTCGAGCCCGCGGCTACCTATTCCCCAACGCCTTAATTCCGGTGAGTTTTCTTTAGGTTCAATTCACTTGTATCCCGATGATCCTGGCTCGTTTCACTTCAGGCTCACCTCCTGGCCGTCGTCGCCGAGCCGAGTAGGGATATTCGCGGTCAATCACTTCTCTCTGGGAACTCCATGCTTGGTTTTATTTAAAACGGAACCGAAATGATAGCTGGGTCTCGTTTCCCTGGTCCTCGAGCATGCTCGGTTTGAATGAGCAATCCCTTTTGTCGAGTTTAAGTGTCACTTGTTGTTCTCTTTTGAGTCTGGACACGAGCTAGTGTCTAGAATGGGTTTACAGAAGCGGCGGCGACCGACGACGGGTGACGGCGGCAACGGCGGCAACCGACAACTAACGGCGGCAGCAGCAATGACGGCAACAACCGACGGACGGTGGTCGGTGACAACGGATGAAGAACTAGTTGACAAACAATGAGAAAATTTTTTATTTCTCATTTCTGTTCCAGAAATAAAGAAGTAGAAAATTTCTACTTCTGATTTATATTCCAAACCTATTTCTGGAATAGAAGTCTATTCCAGAAATAAAAAAACAGAATAAGTTTATCAAAGAGATTTCTATTCCAGAAACAGGTCTGGAATAGAAAAATTGTTTCTAGAATAGAAATAGGCAGTTGTCATGCACCCCTTATGTCATCCCTAACAGGTGCATAATTTGAGCTCCCAAGTGCAGGTGTACTCACTGGTCGCACAACTTACTTGCCAGTATGAATTGTTTTGCAAAGTTGATGAATGTTGAACGTCTTATATTATTGATAGAGTGTTATCAAGCCCATCATATCCGAGTGGGAGATGTTGTAATTAAACAATACGTCCATGATGGGGTGCGATTGGAACGCACCGTTTCGTCTTGATATGTTACAATGGAAAGACACTATTGAAAGGGTATGAAGGGAGATGTATAAAAGCCTCTTGAAGACAACCGTTGATGGTAATTGTTGGTAGAATGTACGCTCAGAGAGAACGTATGCTCCTTTTCTCTCTCCCTTTCCATCAAGGCGTTCCATTTCGTCTTTACGAGAACAATTTGCATTTACGCCGTGGAAATCGAGTGCTTTCCTCATGATTGCATTCAGACCAACGTGAGATAGTTTTGTTCGTGATTCATCCGCAATTCAATGTTCGTTTCGCGATTAATTGTTGTTTGCGCATCGAAATCAGGTAAGTCGTCTTCTGCCAATTTGAATTCCAACAAGTTCAAAGAGTGTTTTCAGTAGAGTCTTACCATTGGAGATTGTACAAATGCGATTATAAAATCGAGTTGATCATAAACCCACAAAGGAAAGTAAATTTGACTCGAATGATGTGCATGTGCATTTAGATTTCTCCTTCTACCAGTCATTTCCATTAATAGCATCCCAAAACTATAAACATCAACTTTGTAAGAAATGCCACCAATGTCTTTATAGAATAGCTCAAGAGCCATATAAACCACGGTTCCTCTTGCTGCAGTCAACGATACTATACTGTAATCGGTGGGATAAAGTCTTGCAAGTCCAAAGTCAGAAACTTACGAAATGAAACTTCGGTCTAGGAGAATGTTGTGAGGCTTAATGTCAAAATGTAGAATTTGCATATCACATCCCCGATGTAGATACTCTATCCCTCTAGCTATGCCAAGAGAGATCTCATACATTTTCTTATAATCAAGAGGATCATCACCATTCATATAGGAAATGTGTTTATCCAAAGATCCATTTGGAATGAAATCATAGACAAGAGTTTGTTTGGAGTAATCGAAGCAAAAAACAAGTTGCACCACATTAATGTGGTGGATCCTTCCAATTGTGGCCACTTCGCTTATAAAATCTTGGCCATTAGATTTTGATTCGTTCAAAATCTTAACCATAACTTCATTGCCACTTCTAAGTATTCCTTTGTATACAGAACCATATCCCCCCTCACCTAACTTGCATTTGAAATTTTTTGTGATTCTCTTGATATCCGAGTAAGAGTACCTTATGGGCAAAAAGTTATTGTGAGCTCTATGGGCAAAAAGTTATTGTGAGCTCGTAGGAATTCTTCAATGTTTGCGTCAGTCGCTAGATGCCTTCTCATCCACTTTAAGATTAGAAGCATCAACACACACGGAGCTCCAAGTAAGAATTTTGCTGCTACGAATTGGACTGTGGAGAAATTTGGCCTTTGATTAGCATAGCGTCATAATTTTTTTTACACATACAATTTTTGTTTGTGAGAGTGCTGAATGAGAGCTTCATAGGTGTGAAGAGAAAATGACTTACCATACCAAAGACAAAGAAGAGATTCCACGCGGCAATTCCAGCAAAACCGCCCATGATATACTGTGTAGAATCATATGTAGCTAGTTAGAGAATTCGTGAGAGATTACTAAATATGGTTAATTAGAATTAAAGACCAATCAGTGAAGAAGCAATTCACGCTAAGATATACCCCAAGTGAAGATAAATCCATGCAATCACTGCAAAGTGCAAAGACACACTTTTGTTCATTGAAATTTGCAACTATAGAAGTCTAGAATAAAAAAAAGAGCGAACGAGTTTCACTTTTCTAGATAGCGCCCAAATCCGACTTTATCCTATTCACTCATGAAATCCATGTTAACGTTGCATGATCTTTTCTTTTGAAGAAACACGTTTTTGCTTTTGTTCTCCTAAATGTACCAAATGTTCACAAATTCCCCATAACAATAAAAGCGATTCAAGGGACGCGAGCTACTATTAAATCGAACAATTTTCCCCCAAAAAAGACCTAATTCCATGAAAAACCCTTCATTACTAGTCCAATTTTAGCCTGAACTTTTTTGTCTAAGAAAAAACCCTAAACTTTAGGTACAATCCCAAATTTGCCTCAAATTTTGTTTTGTTTGAAAAAATCACCAACTTTTAATATATTCCCAAACCTACCCCCACAGTCCAATCCTAACTTGACGTGGCATTTCCACATCATTAACAAATCCGCTTCAGTAAAGTGACATGGAAAATTATTTTCAAAATGAAGCTATTCTAAGATATGAAAATTAGGGAAGACTAACAGCGATTTTTGGACTGAGGGCTAATGGGTAGATTGGGATTAGAGTAAAAATTGGTGTTTTTTCTTTTAGACAAAAAAAAGTTCAAGCTTGGTTTGGGATTAGGCCTAAAGTTTGAGATTTTTTCTGGACAAAGAAAATATTGAGGGAAATTGGGCTGGACCTAAGTTTAGGTTTTTTGATAAAAAAGAGTTTGAAACAAAATTTGGACTAAATCTAAAGTTGGACATTTTTTTAGTGAATAAGGCCCTAAAAAATATATAGAAATAGTGTCACGTCCAAAAAAGCTCCACAGTTGTAAACTAAAGGAGCAATACACGCCAATTCTACTAAAAAAATCTTACTGAACTTTTTCACCAAACGAATGTGGCAATTTTTTTTATTGGGTATTAAAGAAAGTGATGATTCAATAAATTGAACCAAACGTATTGCAATATCCAATTGAAACATGCCACATCACTGAGTAAGTAAATTTCGATAAGGTCCCTCAATAGAGCTAACATTTAAGAAAAGGATGAAGATCAAGAAGAAGAAAGAAACAAAGTAAGAGAGTAAAGAAAGAAAAGGTTTAGGGAAAGTCAGCTTACAGAAGTAATATGGGTTGCACCACGCCATTCGGTATCTTAAACTTATCGAGCAAATCTGGAATATTTCCCACGAATAAGGTTTATAATAAAAGAGTTCGAATCCTTTAGCCATCATGTTGTGGAGGTCCTTATACGGTGGGCTCACACGTTTATACCCATCCACTTCCTGGATCAATAAGAAAGTGATCATGGTTATGTTGCAAGAATCCTTGATGTCCCGTAGGCCCATACAAAGCGTATGAGTATGGCTTCATTTGGGAAAAAATAGGGGGTGTATCAGAAAGCTATACTTCCTCAATACATGGTTCAATATTGATAGACAAAACGGAAGCAACAGGCTGTGAGCACTTCATGAAGAACACCGGCTCAGCAAAGGGCGAAAGACCACCACGGTTTGGAGCATTAGAGCTAAAGTTGGAGCTCGCCAATGAGTGACGAGGGAAGGATGAGCAATTACCTTTTTGCAATTCATCGTCAACCACTGTGATTGTACCCGAAAAATCATTTATATGATCGAAAGTAGAATAGTTAATCAACTTCACATAATATTGACTAGTATATAGATATAGAAAAGTACAATTATTTTCACAAACTAGCTCATACTCAGAGCGGCCGCAGCGTTTTGGGTCGCCTTTCCATCGCAAAGGGATAGTGTATGTCACGGATCTCACTATAAGATAAAGCGGCACACAAGTGATTCTTCTTCAAACCGTAACTCGTCCCCAGTAGCAGCAAAACATGCCATATGAAAAGCAAAGCACGGAACATGCTCATAAAGCTCAAAGACTTGATCGTCTCTATCGTTTGATGTGATGCAATGGAAGTTTTTGTTAATTGGTAATGTGATGGAGGCCTAGTTACATGAATGAAAAGAGTGGGGAGTCGTCGGTGATACAAATTTCCAAGTCAACTAATAAAACAAAGTCTAGCGAAGAAAAAATGGGTCTTACGTAGAAATTGCAGCCCTTGCTTTTATGGTGACAAAACACAAAGTTGGAATTAGTTATGCATAGCTTTCACATTGATTAAAAAAGAAACTTCTCTACAGTTTCCATATTGACTTTTCTTAGTACCATTTAAAAAAAAAAAATCAATTTTAAACCAAAAGAAAAAAGAAAAAGAGAGAATCGATTTGTGTGTCATGTGCTCTAGAATGAACAAAATCCATTTGAGTGAGGCATTGGCATTCTATTTTCTTTTCAAGGCTACTATTCCATAAGTGTCCCTTCGTTAAATTGTGAAGATGAAAGGGAAAAAGATGTCATATTTCATCATTTAAGCTTTTTATTTTTGACAAAAAAACAGAAATTGGTAACAAGAATATTAACTTGTATAATGTCGCTTTTGGCAAAAGTAAAAGGAAAATAAGAAATAAGTGATTCTTGAATGGTGTAACATGTTGTGAAAGAAAGAAAGTAATACAACAATTTCTAGCGGTGGACTGACACGTCTTGACTAGAACGTCACTAACTTTGTCATCACGCAAAGGCTATAGATGCAAATTTCCAAGTCAACCATCAACACAAAGTCTAGTGAAGAAAAAGTGGGTAACATGTGGCAATTGCAGCCCTTGCAGTCAAGGTGACAAAAACATGGTGTTGGAATTATTTATGGTGTGGCTTTCACATTGATTTGAAAAGAAACTTCTTTGTAGTTTTCAGATTTAACTTTTCTTGGCAAATTGACTCTTTAGGAATCAATTTTACTTCAGTAAAAAAAGAATCGATTGGAATGTTATGTACTCTAAATTGAATTAAAATCCTTTCAAGTGAGGCATTGGCATTCAATTTTATTTTCAAGGCTAATATTCCAGGAGTGTTGGTTCAATAAATTGTGAAGATGAAAAGGAAAAAAAAATGTCATATTTCATTGTATGAGCTTTTTCATTACAGACAAAAATATAGAATTGGTAACAAAGATAGACTATTAAAGGGAATATTAACTTGTATAACAAAAATAAAAGGAAAAACAGGAGTAGTGCTTCTTGGATGGTGTAACACATGATGAAAGAAAGAAAGCAATTCGATAATTTCTATAATTTCTAGCAATGGGACCGACGCACATTGACTAGAACCTCACTAACTTCGTCATTGCACAAAGACTATACATGCAATATTCAATTTCACAAAAAAAGAATTTAAAAGAAAAACGATGTTTACTTATTCACTATCAACTTCAATATTACAATCACTCTCCCGTAATTGTGTTAGATCTATGAACAATATTGTCATCTCTTTCCGATAAGAGAACCACTTAATAAATGAATTGATCTATTATTATCTTTCAATAAAATGAAAAAAAAATAGGTTTATGTCTGTTTTTGACATCTAAATTTTGCCTTTTTTATTTAGGACTTAGTCATATATAAAATTATGGATTAGTCTATAAAAAAAGTAAAAAGTAAAATAAACAATTTTCATTAAAATGCACCATGTTTTCTTTAAATTGCAACTCGTATAGACATTAGGAACATTTGCATTACTAGTATTAAAAAAATTGAAATAATTTTTTAAATTAAGATTAGAAAAAAATTAACAAAAAATAAAAATGCAGCCGGGCCGGGCTAGGGGCCAACCTTAGTCCGGCCACCCCTTTCCCTTTCTTTTTCCCTCCTTGTGGCCCAGCTTGCTTTTGTTCCTTTTATTTTACCCGCGCGGCCCACCTTTCTTCTTCCGCGGCCCAGCTTCCTCCTTCCTCCTCCTTCCCTCGCTTGGACGTTAGCTTCGGGACAAAACAGAAAGCGTGTCGCTGGCCGAAGGACGCAAGGACGCGAGGCTGCGCGCAACGTTCGCCCAGGAATGTCATGCGGTATGAAGCTAGCTAGTCTCGTCCTTGAAGAAAGAGAGAGAAACGAGATCAATGGGAGAGAAAGGCAGCAAAGGGAAGGGGGGGTCTCTCCGGCCTTTTTGGGTTTGTTCTTGTTCGGCTGAGGTAGAGCAACAGAGAGAGAGAGAGAGAGAGAGAGAGAGAGAGAGAGAGAGAGAGAGAGAGCTGGTGAGAGTGAGAAGGCGAGCTCGAGAGAGAGAAGGAGCGAGCCAGATAAGAGAGGAAAGAGAGGCGACTGTGTTCTCGAGTTCTTCCGGGGAGGGTGGAGATAGCGAGAGCAACAGAGAGAGTGAGATACGACAGAGTGAGCGGAGGGTGAAGCGGAGAGAGAATCGAGAGTGAGCGGAGGGATGGACTGAGAAAAAGCGAGAACTAGGAACCGAATCTCGTTCTCGGACAAGCGTTACCCGGCTATCCCCAACATAAACCGGCGATCTCCAGCGAACACCCTCGAGCCCGCGTCTACCTATTCCCCGACGCCCGAATTCCAGGTGAGTTTTTTTTTTTTTTTTTTTTTTTTTTTTTTTTTTTTTTTTTTTTTTTTTTTTGGGTTCAATCCCCTTTTATCTCGATGATCCTGACTCAGTGCAACATCGAGGCGGCCGACCAGAGCTCGTTTCGCTTTGGGCTCACCTTCTGGCTGTCATCGCCAAGCCGAGTAGAGATATTCTCGGTCAACCACTTCTCTCTGGGAACTCCGTTGCTTGGTTTTATTTAAAACGGAAACGAAACAATAGCTGGGTCTCGTTTTCCCTGGTCCACGAGCATGCTTGGTTTGAACGAGCAGCCCCTTTTGTTAAGTTTGAGTGTCTTCTCTTTTGAGTCTGGACACGAGCTAGAGTCTAGAATGGGTTTACGACCTCTCCATAATCCGTGCTCATCGCATGCCTGATATAATGCATCAGTTTTGTTTGTCTCCGTGAAGGCATACCATAGATCTGTTTGACATATTTTCATCACTTGAGATGTCGTAGGACGAGCTCGACACCAAAGTGGAGGTTCATCGGTATGCCATGTCATTTTTAGTCGAACGCCTAAGACTTGCTCGATGAAATGTTTCTGAGAGAATTGTTTAAGAAATGGCTTCTATTTTCGCTCGAATGCGAAGGTACCACTTGATGCAGTTTGTCCGGGGCCATTAGTTGTTAAGCTCGATTTTCACGAGCAACGAAGTCACTGCATCTCGGCATTTCGTTCGAGACATGCTGTGTATCTTTCATTGAACTTGATGAGTGGTGGTGGCGGCCTGCGTGATGGGAGACGTTGGCAGCGAATTTGGTTTTGCGGTGGTGAGCCAAGATGGCTTGGTGACGGCCGGCGACGTTGGGTGTTGTCGTCGATCCGTTTAAATTTCTGCCGTGGGTCCGTCCGGCGAAATTCCAGTGTGGAGTTCGTCGGTGTGGGAGGCTTCGGTAAAGGACGTAACAGGGGAGTTGGCACGAAGAAGAAGAAGACGACGTTGAAAGACTGAGAGAGGATAAAACGAAATTACGAAAATAGGCCTGGTGCGGACGTTCGTGGAAAGAGGATAGGAAGATGGGCTTGAGGTTTTGTTTCAGCAGATTTAGGTTTGGTTTAAGTTAGGCAGACTTGGGCTGGGCTTGATTTGCGAATGTTTGGGCTGGGTTTAAAGTTTCACGAAGTGGGTCTTTGAGAGTCCATTACTAAAATGGAGGTCTGTTTTAATAGAGCCCAATTCATGTTCCCGGTCCAAGCCCGCAAAGCCCATAGCAACCCATGTTCGGACCGGACTTGGGGCCCAGCCCGAGTCCCTATTTTCGGAATTAATTTTTTTAAAGGATTTAAGAGAAAACTTTTTTTTTTTCTAAAAATTAGGAAAAAGCTTAAGAGTTAGCTTTTTTGTAAATACTCTTAAAATGTGTTAAAGTCCTTGATAAGAAAATTGTGCTCAAGAATTGAATAAATCCTTACAGCTTTACCATAAGATTCTGATTGTCCTTAAAAATAAATGCCCTTGATTACGCACTTTCAATGTTGATTATGGACTCCCTTTAGCTTAGTTAGAGATTGCATGCTCCTTATTTGGTAATATTAGATCTTTGTGTTCCTATGCAATTTATTTAATGCTTTCATTGATTGTTGATTGTTATTTTAATGATTTCACACTCACATGATTATCTTATACGTTAGTGGATAAGTTTAAAATCAATCCAAGCTGCATGACAATTTTATTTTTATTTTTTTTTTGTGAAATGAAATAGATTAAATACCAAAGTGGCATTTGATGAATTAGTGTAATTAAGTTCCCAACCTAAATTCTCTAGTTACGTAGGAAGTGAAGCATACTCATATGTTTTACTTGATTTTTAGTCAACCCCAGTAGGCTAGTAGCAACTCCTCATTGAAAAATTCTCATAGCATCAATTTGAATAACCAATGTGATGCGATGTATGAGTTTAGGAGAGCTCACATCTAAAACTAGGGTCGTAGGCCTATCTTTTAGACAATACCCCTAAACCTAATTTCTTTACTACCGAAGGGTAGGTCATGACACCTACTTCATAATCATCTTTCATCTCTAAATGTGTGGAATTAGAGATGTCATGCATTTTTAAATGAGATGATCAGCCGATTTACCACTATGAACATAACAGTGGAAAGTTTGGATAATATATTCATAGAAATTCTTTTCAGCGATACAGATGCGCTTTCGAATAATTGTAATTAGCACTTACCATATTTTTTTCTCAAGCTAATGGGTACCATTATATATAATTGAAGAGATTGAAATGGATTTTCCATATAATACAACCAAGTTCATTTTAATTGACGCATCCAATGACGTTTTAACTGCACATGTTTAATTTTTTTATAGTAATATTATTACTGATTACATTTTTCATATTCCCCTTTCTAAAAATTGGTTTGTTGTGCGAGCATCTCCACACGCGATGATACCTTAGTTGCTTTCTATATCGTCATTAAATATTCAGCAATGATTAGTCAAATTTTTAAGTGGAAAATCTCTTGGTCAAAGTATCCTAAATTATCTCTTGCACGTATTCCAAAACATTTGGACATACATTATGCAAATTGATGTATCAACTATAGGTCCATTCAGCGCCATATAATACTATAAAAAAAAATGATAATGCATTTTGCAGTGTAACGTTTTTCAATTTTGACAAAAATAAAATTGGATAATGAAAAGATAAATAACAGCACCTGAAGACTATTATTGTACGTCCTAACCTCCAAAAAAATATGGAAGTATATGGTGCTAATTAACGGCAACATAAATTTTATAGAATTTCAGGTTGCCTTTCATGAAAATAAAAAGAAAAATAAGGAGTAGGTGCTTCTTGCTGCTTGGGCAATGCAACACATTACGGGAAAAGAAAGAGGGCCACATGATGATTTCTCAGTCAGATATAGACCGACGCAATTGAAATATTATTCTCACAGACCAATCAATCACTCTCCAGTACAATAATCTCATCTCTGTCCTGCAGTAAGATTGCTCTATGAAAGAATTGAAAAATCTTGACAATAACGTCATTTTATTGAACGAAAGATGCTGTTGCCTGCTTCAAAATCATCTTCCATCTCCGAATGTGTGGCATTGGAAGTGTCATATAAGCTCAACTGAGACTACAAGGAAGAGCAATGAGTAAATAATTTGGAGTGCCGCCATTTTCATTCTCTGTTGATGGCTGCTTGAATGTGCTCAAGACTCCTCCCTTTCATTTTAGGAACACCATCCCCGCGGTGTTAATCGCTGCATAAAGAAGGAAGGTACCTGTGAAGCAAAGCCAACAGAGTTATTGTCTTTTGACAAGTTTTTCGGATGCATATCAACATTTTTCTCATGGGAAGAATGCTCTATTATATACTACCTGTCTATTAATCATTTTGCAGAAAAACGCACTTTTCTTTTCTAAATGACACTTTGAACAAATTTCATGATATTCGAATGTAGGTAGAAGTTGCTGTAAACATGTTGATTGCAATAAATGGACTGAATATGCATTCGAGAGCATGAAGAATGGAGTGATAAACACCTATACCTCCAAATAGGATTGAAGAGTTCAGGAAAAGCTAAGTCTCGAGTCTGAAGTTTGGTTGAATCCGTGCAAAAACTCATGTTCCAATGTGACAAAATGTTTATCGATTTCAATTTGGTTAACTCATAAATTTCATGGTAAAATTTGATGAAAACTAACGAAGGGTAAATGTGTTATGTGTGTACCAATTTGCGTTTTTAGTGATTCAAAAACTAATTTTCAGTAAATTTATTACATATGTACTAGTTTGTGATTTTTCATTGTATTAACCCTATGGATTTCCATGTGAACTTGCCACATTAATTGTCTATATCATTCAACTCAATAATTTAATAATAAAATTTCACAGAAGCTAATGGAGGGTAAATGGGTCATGTGTGTATATGACCCAAAATTTAGTTAGGGATAAATTTGTCACGGTGTATAAGTTTGGGGTTTTTTCATGATATTAACTCCATAACCCACCCCGTGGTGAGCGAGTTGGTTAGGGCACACACGGCCACACGAAAGGCTAGGGTTCAATTCCCCAACTTGTCATGTTACGCAACTTAAGTGGGGTGCCCTAGGTGGTGGGTCCTCGTCCTAGTGCTCCTCGGGTTTACGTCGCCGGCTATTAGCTGTACGGCAGTTCTTGGGTTGCCAAAAAAAACTCCATATTTAAAAGAAGAATTTGTTTTCCCAAACTCATTTTCCATGTGCACACTCACACAGAATGGAGGACCATTCTCATGTGGAATTTCATGACCACTAAAGAGATTAGGTTTGTTAATTTTTTGCATTTTCTACTTTTTTAGAATATTTTTTTTATTTTTGCTTTATTTTGATAATAATAAAAATTAAAATTTATACTTCTCCATTTGCAATCTCTGAACGAAGTGGAGATCACGCGTTCCTTATCAACGTTGGTGTCTCGAGGGATGTTTGCTTAGTAGAAAAACTCTTGTGTAAGGAACAACAGTGAGGAATGTAATGCTTGTTCTAAATAATGTAAGGTACCATCTCATGTCATATCATCGAGTGAACGCGCAAGTTCTTACTGCATTTAGGGATTGAGCTTTTGTTATACATCATATGCTCAACATAACATCACATGTTCAATTTCCATTCATCGTAAAGGCAAAATTGTCAGCCTACTCTATCTTTACTCTTTGACAAGTGCTGATCGCTCATCGGTTAGGCTTGGACCCATCCCGTGACATGAGGTCCAAGTCGGAGATAGCTTGAGCAGGTAGCTATCTTCAACGTAGGTGATCAAATAGAGGTCAAAGGGTGGGGATGAGAGGTTTTGATGGAAATGAGAGATTTGTTGCTCAAAATGCAAACATTGACACGAATAAAAAATTACCTTATTATACCAAGAGGATAAATATGAAACAAAAATTGAATGAATGCCATACAACATTCATCGTCATTTATAAAATATGGACATAACTCGACCGATAAAAAAAAACTAGTGCCATAAGAAAAATATGTAAAAGTTTTACAAATTACATTTTAAATGATGATACATGTTGATAGTACTATTTATAATTTTTGCATCTCATTATAAGGGAACAATCACAAAAACATGATTTCGTAAACTCATGGTCATGCTAAAATTGGTAACCACTAGAAACTATCGGAGTACTTGACGAAGATGAGACTGTTTCAAGTTCTATTTCAGCGTTAGCATCATCAACCGGTGTCTCCATTGGATACAAAAGTGGTTTTGGAGGCAGTTGCAGTCTATCCATATCTCCTTCAAGCATATCTAGGACTTTCCTCATCGACGGCCGATCATTAGGGCTCAATTGTATACACCACAATGCAACAATTATCATCTTCCTCGTCGTTTCTCTTTCCTCTTCTATGACATCTACCCTTTCAAGTTCCTTTTCTTTACCGAGTTGATCATAAACCCACAAAGGAAAGTAAATTTGACTCGAACGCTCTGCATGTGCATTTAGATTTCTCCTTCTACCAGCCATTTCCATTAATAACATCCCAAAACTATAAACATCGGCTTTGTAAGAAATGCCACCAATGTCTTTATAGAATAGCTCAAGAGCCATATAACCCAAGGTTCCTCTTGCTACAGTCAACGATACTATATTGCGATCTGTGGGATAAAGTCTTGCAAGTCCAAAGTCAGAAACTTTCGGAGTGAAACTTTGGTCTAGGAGAATGTTGTGAGGCTTGATGTCAAAATGTAGAATTTGCATATCACATCCCCGATGTAGATACTCTATCCCTCTAGCTATGCCAAGAGAGATCTCATACATTTTCTTAGAATTAAGAGGATCATCACCATCCTTATAGGAAATGTGTTTATCCAAAGATCCATTCGGCATGAAATCATAGACAAGAGCTTGTTTGGAGTAATCGAAGCAAAAACCAACAAGTTGCACCACATTAATGTGGTGGATCCTTCCAATTGTGGCCACTTCGCTTATAAAATCCTGGCCATTAGATTTTGATTTGTTCAAAATCTTAACTGCGACTTCATTGCCACTTCTAAGTATTCCTCTATATACAGAACCATATCCCCCTTCACCTAACTTGCATTTGAAATTTTTTGTGATCTTCTTTATATCTGAGTAAGAGTATCTTATGGGAAAAAAGTTGTTGTGAGCTAGTAGGAATTCTTCGATATTTGCATCGGCCGCTTGATGCCTTCTCATCCACTTCAAGATTAGAAGTATCAACACACACGGAGCTCCAAGTATGAATTTTGCTGCTAGGAAGTGGACTATAGAGAAATTTGGCCATTGATTAGCATAATGTCAAAAAAAAATTTACACATACAATTTTTGTTTGTCGAAGTGCTGAATGAGAGCTTCATAGGTGTGAAGAGAAAAAGGACTTATCATACCCAAGAAAAAGAAGAGATTCAATACTGCAACAGGCATGAGACGGAGCGCAAAAAAGGGCATGTCATCAGCTGTAGATAGTAAGAGAATTCATGAGAAATTACTAAAAACGATTAATTAGAATTAAAGACCAATCAGTGAAGAAGCAATTCACGCTAAGATATACCCCTAGTGAAAGATAAATTCATGCAATCACTGCAAAGTGCAAAGCCACACTTTTGTTCATTGAAATTTTGCAAGTGGAGAAGTCTAGAATAAAAAAAGAGTGAACGAGTTTCACTTTTCTAGATAGCGCCCAGATCTGACGTTATCCTATTCACTCATGAAATCCATGTTAATGTTGCATGATCTTTTCTTTTGAAGAAACACGTTTTTGCTTTTGTTCTCCTAAATGTACCAAATGTTCACAAGTTCCCCGTAACATTAACAGCGATTGAAGGGACATGAGATATTATTAAATCGAACAATTTTCCCCAAAAAAAGACCTAATTCCCTGAAGAACCCTTTAGTTCTAGTCAAATTTCAGCCTGAACTTTTTTGTCTCAGAAAAAACCCTAAACTTTAGGTACAATCCCAAATTTACCTCAAATTTTGTTTTGTTTTAAAAAATCACCAACTTTTAATATATTCCCAAACCTACCCCCACGGTCGAGTCCCAACTTGATGTGGCATTTCCACGTCAATAACAAATCCACTTTAGTAAGGTGACATGGAAAATTACTTTCAAATGAAGCTATTCTAAGATATGAAAATTAGGGACGGCTAACGGCGATTTTTGAACAGAGGGCTAATGGGTAGATTGGGATTAGAGTAAAAAATGGTGTTTTTTCTTTTAGACAAAATAAGTTCGAGGTAGATTTGGGATTAGGCCTAAAGATTGAGGTTTTTTCCGGACAAAGAAAAGATTGAGGCAAATTTGGACTGGACCTAAGTTTAGGTTTTTCTGATAAAAAAAGTTCGAAACATAATCGGGACTAAATTTAAAGTTGGGTTTTTTTTAAGTGAATAAGGCCCAAAAAATATATATATATACAGAAATTGTGTCACTTCCAGAAAAGCTCCATAGTTGTAAAATAAAGGAGCAATGCACGCCCAATCTACTAAAAAAATTTCTAGACTTTTTCACTAAACGAATGTGGCAATTTTTTTAAATTGGGTATTAAAGAAAAGTGATGACTCAATAAATTGAACCAAACGTATTGCAATAGCCAATTGAAACATGCCACATAACCAAGTAAATTTTGAAAAGATCCTTCAGTAGAGTTAACATTTAAGAAAAGGATGAAGATGAAGAAGAAGAAACAAAGCTTTAGGGAAAGTCAGCTTACAGGAGTCATATGGGTTGCACCACGCCATTCGGTATCTGAAATTTATCGCGCAAATCTGGAATATTTTTGACGAATAAGGTTCAGAATATACGAGATTGAATCCTTCAGCCATCATGTTGTGGAGGTCCGTATATGGTGGGCTCACACGTTTATACCGATCCACTTCCTGGCTCGATAAGAGAGTGAGTGTATGAGTATGTTGCAAGAATCCTTCAGCCATCATGGTTATGTTGCAAGAATCCTTGATGTCCCGTATTAGTAGATCAGACCCATACAAAGCGTATGAGTATGCCTTCATTTGGGAAAAATTAGGCGGTGTATCAGAAAGGGATGCTTCCTCAATACATGGTTCAGTATTGATATACAAAGCAAAAGCAACGGGCTGTGAGCACTTCATGAAGACCACCGGATCAGCTGAGGGAAAAAGACCACCACGGTATGGATCATGAGCACTAAAGTTGGACCTCGCCAATGATTGACGTGGGAGGGATGAGCAATTACCTTTCTGCAATCCATCGTCAACCACCGTGATTATACCGAAAAATGAACCAGCTAGATTAGAATAGTCAATTGACTTCACATAATATCGACCGGCATATAGATATAGAAAAGTACGATTATTTTCACAAACTAGCTCATACTCAGAGCGGCCGCAGTGTTTTGGGTCGCTTTTCAATCGAAAGGGATACTGTATATCACGGATCTCACCACAAGATGAAGTGGTGCACAAGTGATTCTTCTTTGCACCGCAACTCATCCTCAGTAACAGCAGGACATGCAATATGAAAAGCAAAACACGGAACATGCTCGTGGAGCTCAAAGATTTAATGGTCTCTCTATCGTTTGATCTCATGCAATGGAAGTTTTTGCTAATTGGCAATGTGAAGGAGGCCCAGTTATATGAATGAAAAGAGTCGGGAGTCGTCGGTGATGCAAATTTCCAAGTCAACCAATAAAACAAAGTCTAGCAAACATTGCAGCCCTTGCATTTATGGTGACAAAACTCAAAGTTGGAATTATTTATGCATAGCTTTCACGTTGATTTTTTTTTTTATTGGAACTTTCACGTTGATTAAAAAATAAACTTCTCTGCAGTTTCCACATTGACTTTTCTTAGTACCATAAAAAAAGAATCGATTCATTCAGCGCCATATTTTACTATAAAAAATGATAATGTATTTCGCAGTTAAGATTTTTCATTTTTGACAAAAATGAAGTTTGTAACTGAAAAGATTAGTAACAGCACCAAAGACTATCGTTGCACATTACAAGAAAAGAATAAAGGCCATATAATAATTTCTCAACCAACAATAGATGGATGCGAGCCTCGATTTGAAAGTCACTTGCTTTGTCATTGCCCGACGCGCACGAAGACTATAGGTGTAATGTTCGCATTCACAAAAATAAAGCAATACACGCTTTTTCACTAGCAATTGAAATATTATTCTCGTAGATCAATCAATCACTCTCCTATAAAATAACCCTATCTCTTTCCTGCAATAAAACCACTCTACGAATGAACTGATAGATCTCAACAATAACGTCGTTTTATGAAGGATGTTGTTGCCTGCTTCATAATCATTTTCCATCTTCGAATGTGTGGTATTGCGAGTGTCATGTGAGCTCAAATGGGACTACATGGAAGAGTGCAGACATTTTTCATTCTCTGTTGATAGCTGCTTGAATCTGCTCAAGACTCCTCCCTTTCGTTTCAGGGACCACCGTGATCACGAACACCATCCCTGCGGCGTTAATCACCGCATAAAGAAGGAAGGTACCTGTGAGGCAAGCCGGCAAAGTTATTTGCTTTCGACAAGTTTCGCGGAAGCATATTCTGACATTTTTCTCATGGGAAGAATGCTTTGATATATACTACCTGTCTATTAATCATTCTGCAGAAAGACCCAATTCACTTATTTTCTTTTCTAAATGACACGTCGCCTCAATTTTCTTGATATTCGAATCTAGGTAGAAGTTGCCATAAACACATTGATTGAAATAAATGGACTGAATATGCATTCAAGACCGTGCAGAACAGAGTGGCAGACACCTCCAGCTCCAAATAGGATTGAAGTTTTCAGGAAAAGCTAAGTCTCAAGTCTATAGTTTGATTGAATTCGCGCAACAACTCATGTTCCAATATGACATGTTTATCGAGCTCCTGCCATAGCAACAGTTCAAAGAGCGTTTTCAGCAGAGTCGTACCATAGGAGCTCCAGCTCATTAAGTAGTTGAAAGTGTAGGAAACTGCCCAAGCACCGAACCAGTTAACTAGTGTTGCAAACCCTCCAGCTACTCCTTTGATATTGATGGGGAAAATCTGAACACCAGCAGCACATTACATGATCGGAAATATTTTTTGAAACACTCGTAACAACACCAGTTACGGAAATGGCCCTTTAATTTGATAAGCATGAAACTTCGGGGGATGTTTAGGATTACCTCGGACATCACGACCCAAGGAACCGCGCCCATTCCAGCGGAAAATGCTGCTATGTATAGCTGAGCATTGGAAAAAACAGAACAGAAAAATTAATAGTGGAGAGTTGTTGTGGCGGCCAACCAGATAGAGCCAGAAAGAGATCAAGGAAGGTGAGATTATTACCAGAATGCCAGTGACGGCAAGTATCGGGACAGCATCAGCTGCCAGATCATGAACCTGGCTCAGAAGATTCTCAAAAAGTTACTGGTTGACAAGCATTGCAAAGCAGAAGGAAGATACTAGGACTGATAGTATTTACCTTTAGAAAGAATGAAAGGGCAGTTACTATGCATCCTAGGACCAATCCTGTCCCCGAGATCTGCGATTGAGAGAGAGAGAGAGAGAGAGAGAAGGTTATGGTTCAAGTTGCAGAACTCGCGAAGGGGGCAGAACCAGAAAAGCTTTGTTACTATAGAGATGATTTCTTAGCTTTCATCTATTTTACCAAGAGAAGGGGCTTTCTTCCAGCTCTATCGACCCTTGCTTTGCTTTTTATTTGGTAATCCGTTCTGGAATCATAAAATGCAATGCATAGTTTCATTATTGTGGTGCCCAAGAGCTTCTTGCTATGAACTTCATACCTGCTTCCTCGAAAATATTGCTTCTATAGAAACAGACACCGTTTATCCCTCCGAACTGCTGGACGACCATCAATCCAACACCAATCTGGCCAAAATTTAACAAATTTGTCAGCAAAAAGAACAACAAAGGGAAATATCGCCAAAAGTACAACTACTGCATACTCCCGATCCACAGGGCATTCCAAG
This sequence comes from Eucalyptus leucophloia subsp. euroa, assembly GCA_017140325.1. Taxonomy (NCBI): domain Eukaryota; kingdom Viridiplantae; phylum Streptophyta; class Magnoliopsida; order Myrtales; family Myrtaceae; genus Eucalyptus; species Eucalyptus leucophloia. The sequence continues at coordinate 20,816,109 of CM029475.1, read as the reverse complement.
AAAGCAACGAGGGAGGGACTTTATTGGATACATAGCAGTAAATACAGAGAGAAGATTACGATGACAGAGCTCAGATATCTTCTCCTAAATAAATCGAGAATGCTGGCTTTCGGGAGCAGTTGAAGAGTTTCGATGTAGTCCTGTCAAGAAAAACAAATTCGATCATTCCGTCAGCTATTCGTACTTATAAAGTTGAGGCACTAAGATGAAACGAGTATAGACTTAAAGCCTTTTACTTGTATTTCAGCAGCCTCTTCAGAAATATCTGCATCCTTTCCCTGGAGTTTCTGCAGCGCGGCTTCAAACTCCTTTTCGCGGCCCATTTTCACCTGCATTTGGCAGAATCCTAAAATTCATTCCAACACTACAAATCCCTCTCTTCCAACAATTCAGATAAGAAGAGTCTGGTGTTCATCTTGATTTGTTACCAGCCATCTAGGAGACTCTGGAATGAAAAACAGGCCGAACAGTAGGACTGCACAGGGGATTAGACCTGCATAAACCGCAGATGTTCAAGGTGGTTTCAGACTTGGACTTTTCAATACAACATTGGCACTAAACTTGAATTATGCTACTTTTTCTGTTTTACCAATTAATGCCAAAACCCTCCAAGCTAATACTGTCCCAATTATGAAGGAAACGGACACTCCAGCAACGATCATAAGCTGTTGAGAGAAGAGAACATGTTAGGCCTAGTAGGTTCTGTAGGATGTACATATATACACCATCTTGCACTTGCAAGGGGGCAAAATTTGCTACAAGCGAAGGCCTTTTGCCAATAGCTCCATGCTTGCAATTTTAACCGAGAATGTTCATACAAAATCTTTGCCTGATTGACAGCAGTCAAAGCTCCACGGAGATTTTTGGGTGTAATTTCAGCTATAAATATTGGTACCTGGACATAAATTAGAAGAAGATTAACCAATCTAAACTGGAGAGAGCTTCATGCTGTCACTGTGAATCGAATCCAGCATGTTGTCGTAGAACAACTTGCTACATCAAATGTGTGTGGTACGAAGTGAGGAATTACCACATAGGAAAAGACTCCCATTCCATATCCCGTGGCCAATCTTCCGATATCCAGAGCAAGTGCTCCCTAATTTACTCAAAATTAAACAGAACAGAGAGTTGATGAGACTTGAAGTTCTTACGCGACTAATTGATCTTCATGTATGATAAGGCTTGTAAATAGGATATGGACACACCTCAGCAAAGTAAATAGCAAGCCATCCTGCTACACAAAGAGCGCTCGCTATTCTCATTGTCTGCATTTTGAGGGAAATGTTTATGTTGTCAGGTCCTCCGTCCATGATACGACTAAATCCCAAAGCTAAAACTCAAAAAAAGTCTTGAGCAACACTGTTCTGTTTTACATTGTGAAAGACGCACTCGTTTGCTGCTTACCCATTTACGGCCAACAAAATCTGCGATTGGTCCTCCGGTAATTGCACCAATCATTGCACCGAATGTCAGTATGGATCCAAAGACTGAATACTGTTGAAAGACACGTAAAGAGTAACTGCAAATCAGCTTGAGTTCAGTGAGAGCAAGAACTTCAGTTACCATCTAGCTAACGATGCTATAAGTCACCGAATGTCCGAGAATCTCAGTGGAAAGCTATTCTGAACAAACCTATCACTTCGATCAGAAACCTGAATGATATGCAGTCGCAATTTTCAGCTGACGATACCCAATCTAAATCTCCCCATTTTTTGGTTTTCTTGTCCTGAGGTGTCCAACAATGGAACTCAATGCGAAAATTCAGTATACATTTCACTCGTTACAATGCAGAAAGAATAAGATGTCTAGAGAAAGAAGTATCTCTACCTCAAAGCCAACATCCTTATTTTTGAGAGAGTCTGGTTTATAAAGTTTTTGATCATATAACACGTCCATATTATGGACCCGGAATATGAGCAGATCGTTACTTTGATTTTCTTGTATATGGGCGCCTTCAGTGACAAGTCTGATATTGAATCGAAGCAACGAACAAAGACAACGTGACATGTGCTTCTCAACACTCCCAGGTAAATTCGACATACCTCAGCTGTAGAGAGACTAAGTTCCTCCACTATAGCATCCTGAGTTGGTGATGAATAACCTGCCTGAAAATCCAATGAAACAATTTCTCATTAGATTCAATTAATCACATCCTTTTCATTTCAACCATTACCATTGGACCTGGACTTTTCAAAAAGAAATTGCATTTCCTACTTACGCAGGTCCCGAATTCATAGGAACCGCAAACCGCAACGAATGTGGTGAAATAGACCATCCACGGACGACCCTTATCGGTTCCTTCATCTTTGCCAGCTCGGTCCTTCTCTTGCAGTACGAGGAGCCCCTCTCTTACTCCTTCTCTGTCCCTGATTTCTTGATTTTCAATGTCCTCGTAAATCGCCATGCTTGCTCGCCTTACAAAAATGCTCCTTCGTTCTCTATCTGACTACGTACGAGGAACTAGCAAATCTATAAGCTCCAGAGAAGATAAGTTCTCTTTCCAACGTGGCTAGTCTGCTTGCTTTATATGGATGACTCGAAATGAGAAACCCCAAGTGCTAATACGGAAACCCCATCTCCGATCGGTTTATACTCGCGGTTTCTAGGAATGCTCCCGGACCTCAGTCTTGCAAACTGGCAAGCAACTCTTTGCTTTTCTGACTCGCCCCCGTTAATGGTATTGGAATTACTAATGGCACAGAGTCTCCGAATACAGCAGGATCACAGATGTAAAGGGCTGCATCGCTCTCTATGGGCAAGGAGTAAGTAAAAACATGGAACTGGACTTTCTCAATGACACGGCTCTCGATAAAGACAAAGTAACAACCACGGACAAAGTTCTTTCTTTTTGAGCCAGCCGCCGGCTAGGAAAACCAGTGTTTTTCTAACCTGGAAAGTAATTAAGTTCTGTCCATTTTTCCGTGGAAGCATTGTTATCTTCACCTTTAACCCACGTTTATCGTGTAAGAAAGATAAGATCTCAATTAATAGTTTCTTATCTCTTTGGTGCAATAAGAAACTATCAAGAAAAAGAACTGTTCTGCCAGAACATTACTTTTATTTTGGGAATTCTCTTGACCAAACCAACCCCCCCCCCCTTTTTTTCCCAATTGGACAATGAGCAACAAGATAATATCGGCCGGACCTTCTTCTGGGGACACATTATCTTCCTTTTCTATTTTTTAAAAGAACCACTACATATGCGAACAAAAAGCATGCATATAGCCTCCTTTGTGGTCAGTGACGCTTTTGATGTCTGCTCAAATGGTAAGACTAGATAGCAGGAATTTCAAAAAGGGATGCTTTTCATCTTTCCATAGTGGCCAATTTTTCGGAAAATGGCAATTTATAGAGGCAAGAGGTGGACAGAATTACTTTCTACTAAGGACGTCATGTACTGCCGAGGCCCATGAATCTAAAGTATTCAGCCACCATGAAGCCAGCCGACGGGAAAGAATTCACAGGCACAACGGAATGGACCATAAAGTTGCAGAGCACATTAGCCAAAAATATCCAACCACCATTCTCCAACTACTTTATTGGTCCACATTTGCTGCATCTCCGTCTTCTTTCAGTTCACGATTCGGAATGGGCCAACAAATCCGGCAAGGATATATAGCTGTGGCCTGCTCGAGAAAGGGGAAAATAAAAAATATATCTTACTCTTGATCTAATAGCCACTCACATAAATTCATTTTGATAAATATCATTCACATACTACCAAGAAAAACCCCACATTGAGAACATTAATTTGCCCCTCCATGTAAACTCATTTTAGCATCTTCCTTACGGTTTGAGTAGACTACAAAAGTGATCTTTTGAATGGTAGAATTCGTGTAGATATTTGTTATGTTCAAAAGAAGAGGTAAGTGGTCACAGGATGAGAAAGAAGGTGTATTTCGTTATATTTTTTTCACAAAAAAATTAGACAAAACAAATATGCTAATCTTATAAGTACATAGTGAGATTTGAATTTCAAATATCATAACTTTTGTACAACAACCACTTAAATACCATAACTTTTTATTCAATCATTTAAATGTCATAATGGATCACTGAAGTGCTGTAATTTTTCATTAATAAGGAAATCCGACATGACATGGCACTTATGGTAAACATTATTTAAAAGTTACAACACTCAAATGATCTATTAAAAGTTATGGCACTCAAGTAAAGGTTTTTTTTTTAAAAAAAATTTTAAGTCATGACACTCAAGTAATCAAAAAAATAATGTAATGGCACTTAGGCAAGCACTGCACAAAAGTTATGATACTTGTTGTGTCCTTATCTCAATATCTTAATATCCTTCTTCCATTTATGACACAAAATCCCATAAAATATAATAAAAAACACACGGAAAAAAAATTATTTTAGCTAATGTTATGTAATTGTAAGCGTCTAATTAAGTATAGAGTAATTAGGCTGATTCGGGTTTTAGAGGCTGCCAGTCATTTTTGCTCAACCTGTACTAAACAAAGTTATGAATAACAAGCGATTGTTTTAAGCTAGTGGCTCCGTTTAAGCATCCAATAAAAACCAGCAAGATTATTTAGCACAACCCTTTTAATATAAGAAGTTTTAGGAACTCTTATCATCACCTTGAAGAAGGGTAGCTGGGCAAGTGTGATTAAAACACCTATGACAAAGACAAAGCAGCCTTCGCTAATTTAAAGGGAAAATAGGTGGACGTGATACAACTTCCCTCATTGAAAGTGATTTGCGGATCCCTCTTCTGATAAGGTCAATCCACTTGTTGGAATGGAATGAATTTGATTGATAGAGAAGGTCTGGATTGCCTGAGGGAGCGGATATATCCTAATTGCAGAAATAATATATTAATTGTAATAGAGCATATGCCACTTTCATTTTGCACGATTGCATCTAATCTCAGAGATCTGGACTCCTTTCTTTTTTTTTTCTTTCTTTCTTATTTCCCCTCCAATCTTCCAATTTGTGTAGAAAAAATATGATCCTTTCAGCAAGAAGAACTTGAAAAATCATTCTGCCGTCCTCACACTGACAAAACAACAATAATAAAGAGTGAAAAGTGACAGATTCTTACCAAAATGAAATTGACAAAAAGCTGAGAGGTTAGGTGAGGTGAGCTGTGAAAGAAATTTATGTATGAACCAGATTGTAAAATAACCTTAGTCTAAATTCTCGATATTTCTTTTGCTATACGTTATGAAATGAAAAATCTCTATTTGGACAAGAAAATTTTCTTTTCTTGATGACCGTAGATTATAATTATACAATTATGCATTACTATAAGTTTTCACCAACCTGTTCAATGAACATGGCTTCATCCATAAGGATACATCCAAGGATGCACAAGAATCAGATTTCGACCAAGTCCAGAGAGCTAAACAAGGCCTGGTTTTCCTCTCTTTAGGTAGACATCCTGATTGTGTTGACAATCTTATCCACCAAGACATGTAATTCCCTATTTTCAAGAGTACGATGCCTAAGGAAATGAACATTCGGTACTCTTCTTTCATCCTGCTCTTATATTTTACTAGACAAAACATATTGCCATACGTATAAAGATGTATAATTAGAGAAGATCCAAGAGAATATAATATTAAAGGATCGACTTATTAAGACATGACAAATGCAACTTGAGTTCATTATTTGACCTGCACCTTTTAAATAAAAATACAAATATATTTTCGTTACTTATAAATTCCTATGTAGGCTTGATATGAAAAAAAAAAAAAAAATTGTCTTGACCATTACTATTTTAATACGAAACTAGAAAAAAGAAAATCACCCAACACTTTTTATGCCCAACAAAAGAAACAAAGAAAAGATTTGCATATATTTCAAGAAAGAAAATCTAAAGATTTCGACTTCGCCTGTATGGATGAAACAATGTTTTTTATTTAATTGGAGAGATTTTTGTTCTTATCTTATTAATCAACATCTTTGCTAGTGAATACAACATATTATTACAACTTTCTTTTTTCTTGGTCAGAAAAAAGAGCTTGGGCTCAAAACCAAAGATAGTATTACTTTTTATGTAATATAGATTATAAATTCTTTATTTTAAGGAAGGGCAGGGGTGAATCACCTATAATTAATTTTTTTTTCCCCTAGATATCAACATAGAGTACATAAAACAACTACTCGCCCCCTCTAGACTTTTGTGGTTCTGCACAGCGTATATAAATCAATTCAATTTGTTTATGGCCACATGGAATATTCTCTGCGCGCTACGGTCGCCTAGGAATGTCGTGCGGTACGAAGCCAGCTGGTCTCGTCCTTGAAGAAAGGGACAGAAACGAGATAAATGGGAGAGAAAGGTGGCGAGGGGGGGGGGTGGCGTTCGAGAGAGAGAGCTAGTGAGAGTGAGAAGGTGAGCTCGAGAGAGAGTGAGAAGGAGTGAGCCAGAGAAGAGAGAGTGAGCAGAGGGATGGACTGAGAGAAAGCAGAGACCCAAGTGATAAAGCAAATCTTCCATGATACATCAATCTCCTGCAATCTATACCAATCCCATTGATTGAGCCAATCTTCCATGATTTGTGTCAATTCTGTCGATTCCATTGATAGAGTAATCTTTCACAATCTTTACTGATTTTGTAGATTTGTGTCAATTCTGTCGATTCCATGTTAATTGTATTTTTCCCGCTCATGTACATAGTATAAATATAATACAAATCTCCACACCGATTGTGTGTGCGATCAAACTCAAATTCATACTCTTTCATGGTATCAGAGCTTCACAAATTTTTTTTTCCACTAAAATGTCTTCTTCTACATCCTCCAACACCATTACTGTCGTCACCGCTGCTAACTCTTCATCCTTGTTATCTCCCTCCCAACCACCCTTTGCTCTTGGCAATATATCTCATGTTCTCCAAAGCAAGCTAGATCGCAATAATTACCTTCTGTGGCGAGCACAATTTCTTCCTCTATTTCGTCTTCATGGATATCTTCGATTTGTGTATGGCTCATATCCTTGTCCGACACCCACAATTACTGATGCTGATAATAATGTGATCGACAACCCGGATCATGCTGCATGGCATTATCAAGATCAACTCATCCTCTGCTGCATCCTCTCCACTCTTACTGAATCAGTTTTCTCACACATTGTCGGTCTTGAGACTTCTCATGATGTTTGGACCTCGCTTGAGAAACTTTATGCTCCTCAATCTCAAGCTCGCATAATGCAGTTAGAGTATCAACTTCTATCTCTAAAGAAGGGCTCTCTTTCCATGGAAGCCTTTGTTCAAAAAGCCAAGAATATTGCGGATCAACTTTCTGCCGCTGCTCACCCCATCTTTGATTCCCAATTAGTTCTCAGCATCCTCGGTGGCCTGGGTTCGGAGTATGATGCATTTGTTACCTCAGTCACATCTCGTCTTGATCCATTACCTCTTGATGACTTCCTCGGCTTGCTTTACAATCAGGAAATTATTCTTGAAAGCCGCACCACTGAATCTCCGATACAGTCTTCTCCTATTGTGAATGCTGTGGTCAAATCATCTGCTGCCTCGAATCCTCCCTCGAATGGTCGAGGACGCGGCCGAGGATGAGGACGCGGTCGAGGCCGTGGTCGCAATTTTTATGAAGGAGGTTCCTCTCACTCTCGACTCATTTGTCAAGTTTGTAGTCGTGCAGGTCACTCTGCTCTCCAATGCTACCATCGATTTAATCTTGGTTATAAAACTAATAGTGGCTCTCCATCTGCAATATATGCATCTTCAACTGGTGAGTCATTTGATCCATATTGGTACCCGGACTCTAGTGCCACTCGTCATCTTATAGCTGACATGGAAAATTTGAACATTCGGAGTGACTATTCTGGCATCGATCAAATCCGCACTGCAAATGGATCAGGTTTGCAAATATCACATATCGGTTCTTCCATCTTACATTCTCCTGCTAGTTCTTTTAAACTGCGAAATATTTATCATTCTCCCTCTATCAAGAAGAATCTATTATCAGTCTCTCAATTTACCAAAGACAACGATGTGGTATTTGAATTTCATCCTACTTTCTGTTGTGTTAAGGATCGATCCTCGGGGAACCTCCTGCTCAAAGGCCAGCATAAGAATGGACTTTATTATCTTAATAATGCCCGTACCACTAATAAGGTCCCTCTACAGTCAAATAAATCACCATCAGCACCATCCTGCTTCATTGGTGAACGAGTTTATGCTTCTACTTGGCATGAGCGCTTGGGTCATCCAACTACCCGCATCACTTCTTCAGTTATTTCAAAGCATGACTTGCCGATATCTTCGTCTTCCTCATCCAGTTTCTGTGAATCATGTCACTTGAGCAAGTCGCGTCGTCTTCCCTTTCCTAGGTCATCAACTACTTGTAATGCTCCTTTGGAGATACTTTATTCTGATTTATGGGGACCATCTCCAGTTACTTCAATTAATGGTTTTCGTTATTATATCATTTTTATCGATGCTTATAGTGGATATACATGGCTTTTTCCACTTACTATGAAATCTGATGCACTGTCTACTTTTGTGCAATTTAAATCTCAAGTGGAAAGATATTTCAATTGTAAGATCAAGGCACTTCAAACTGATGGAGGTGGTGAGTATAAGAAGTTTGATACTTACCTTCGTCTTCATGGCATCCTACATCGTCTTTCATGCCCACACACACAGGAGCAAAATGGTCAGGCTGAGCGCAAACACCGTCATATTGTGGAAACTGGCATCACATTGCTTACCCGATCTTCTGTTCCTCGTATATATTGGAATGATGCCTTCCTCACTGCGGTCTTTCTAATTAACCGCATGCCTACAACAGTCTTGAGCAGATTGTCTCCTTATGAGAAATTGTTTGGCCAGAAACCTGATTATTTACAATTGCGTGTTTTTGGATGTGCATGCTACCGTTGGTTGCGCCCTTATACCCACAATAAACTTGAAGATAGAACAATGCAATGTATCTTCCTGGGCTATTCTCCCCATCACCGTGGCTATCGTTGTCTTCATCGTAGCACTGGTCGAATATATATCTCTCGCCATGTAATTTTTCAAGAGAACTTTTTCCCTTTTGCTAATTCACAATCTGGTCAATTGTCATCACCATCGCCTAGTTCTCCTATTTGCATTGGTTCTTCCTCTACTAAGCCCCCACAGTTTCAGGGGGTGCCCACCACCACATCAACTCCATCAAGTCCATCTACTATCATGGATGACTCCTCATCACATATTCAACAATCTCCTGGATCCTCTTCTCCAGAAGCTCCATCATTACAATCTTCTCAACCTCAACCACCAACTTCTACCCATCCAATGGTCACTCGTCTAAAGAATAACATTCGCAAACCAAAGGTTTTTCTTTCCACTAAGCACCCACTTTGTTCTTGTTTTCACTCAAGCTTGACGCCAAGTGAACCCACTTGTTTTTCTGTTGCAAACAAAGACCCCAACTGGCAGCAAGCTATGGCCAATGAATTTAATGCTCTCATTCAAAATGGCACCTGGGAATTGGTCCCTCATCACCCTTCTATGAATGTGGTCAATTGCAAGTGGATTTATCGCCTAAAAACCAAATCTGATGGCTCAATTGATAGATACAAGGCACGGCTCGTTGCAAAGGTCTTTACTCAACAGGCTGGCTTAGACTATGATGAAACCTTTAGTCCGGTTATCAAACCGACAATGATTCGAGTTGTTCTCTCCTTAGCTATCACATATAACTGGTCTCTACGTCAATTGGACATTAAGAATGCATTTCTCCATGGCACCATTAAAGAAGAAGTCTACATGCAGCAACCCCAAGGATTTGTTGATCCGCATTATCCTGGCCATGTATGTCGTCTTCGGAAAGCTCTATATGGGCTAAAACAAGCCCCAAGAGCATGGTTTTCTCGACTAAGTTCATATTTGTTCTCTATTGGGTTTGTAGCCTCCACTGCTGATTCTTCATTATTCATACAGCATCGCTCTAATCACATTCTACTTCTTCTCATCTATGTGGACGGCATTATTATTACTGGGAGCTCTACCTCCTCCATCACCGAATTAATTACTCGTCTTGGCACTGAGTTTTCAATCACTGATTTGGGACATTTATCATACTTTCTTGGCATCGAAGCCCATAGATCCTCTAATGGGTTGTCCCTCACTCAATCCAAGTATGCCACCGATCTTCTAACCCGTACAGGTATGGCTGATGCAAAACCTTGCTCATCACCTATGGCTCCCTCGGCTTCTAAGTTGTCAAAACAAAGTGGTGAACCACTGACTGATGTCTCCACTTATCAAAGTATGGTTGGGGCACTGCAATACCTCACTCTTACTAGGCCAGATTTATCCTTTGCCGTCAATAAAGTGTGTCAATTTATGCATTGTCCAACTGAAGATCATTGGTCAGCCGTCAAACGGATTTTGCGCTATCTCAAGGCTACTATTCATTATGGCATTACCTTGCGACCTATTCGCCAATTGGCCTTTATTGCGTTTACGGATGTTGATTGGGCTGGTTGCCCTGATGACCGAAAATCTACTAGTGGCTATTGCATTTATTTTGGTCCCAACTTGGTCTCTTGGAGTTCTAAAAAGCAACCAACTGTTGCTAGATCCAGCACTGAATCAGAATACAAAGGGGTGGCTAACGCATCCTCTAAATTATTATGGCTATTACAACTCCTTCGAGATCTTCGATACACTCTACATCAGCCACCACTTGTTCTTTGTGATAATGTAGGGGTAATTTATTTGGCTACCAATCCCATCTTTCATGCCCGAACCAAGCACATAGAAATTGACTATCATTTTGTTCGTGATTTAATTAAGAAGAAGCAGTTGGAAGTTCGTTTCATTCCTACACAGGTTCAAACGGCTGATATCATGACAAAGCCTCTATCCATCTCTCGGTTTCTTATTTTACGTGACAAGCTCACAGTGACTCCGCCACCATTTCGCTTGAGGGGGTGTGATAAAGCAAATCTTCCATGATACATCAATCTCCTGCAATCTATACCAATCCCATTGATTGAGCCAATCTTCCATGATTTGTGTCAATTCTGTCGATTCCATTGATAGAGTAATCTTTCACAATCTTTACTGATTTTGTAGATTGTTATCTTTGTAAAATCTTTAATTGTATTTTTCCCGCTCATGAACATATTATAAATATAATACAAATCTCCACACCGATTGTGTGTGCGATCAAACTCAAATTCATACTCTTTCACCAGGAACCAAACTTCGTTCTCGGACAAGCGTTCCCCGGCCATCCCCAACATAAACTGGCGATCTCCAGCCAACACCCTCAAGCACGTGGTGAGCTTTCTTTGGGTTCGATCCACTTTTATCTCGATGACCCTGGCTCGGTGCAATGTCGAGGCGGCCGACCGTAGCTCATTTCGCCAAGCCGGGTAGGGATATTCGTGGTCAAACACTGCTCTCTGGGAACTCCATTGCTTAGTTTTATTTAAGACGGAACCGAAACGATAGTTGAGTCTCGTTTTCCCTAGTCCACCAGCATGCTCGATTTGAATGAGCCGTCCCTTTTGTCGATTTTGAGTCGTCACTTGCTGCTTTCTTTTGAGTAAATGACTTGGAGTGCTGCCATTTTCATTCTCTGTTGATGCCTGCTTGAATATGCTCAAGACTCCTCCCTTTCGTTTCGTGAACACACCCTTTAAATTCCCCCTGGAGTTTCGCATGAAAATTGATTATTCACTGGTTTAATACCACGCGAGTAATGACTGGACTTTATCTATTTAGATATGGTGGCAGACTTTTGGCTAGTTATGCACTCGTTCGTAATGCCGATTCATTTGTAGAGGTTTATAGAGGAAAATTTTGTTTACTGTTTTTCTAAATTATACAATAGGTATTTATAATTTGCATTTTTAAAATGTAATTTCCTTTCAATTTTGGGAGAGAAGGATCGCATTGTTTTTTGGTGCAATTGGGCAGAAGTTTCTATCTATGTATTGCTCGTGTGGTTTTTTGACAATCCTCCTAACAGTTTACTTGGCAACACCCAATCACATATCGTTTGGCTACATTTTGCTCCTCCTATGTTGGATCATAGGAAGACAACCCATTGAAAGGATGAGAAGACACCTTTGGTTTCCGTTAAAAGTATATGCAATCACTGTGTTTATCTTCATATACAGCTTGAGCAATCCGTGCCACATGACTTCAACTTAGGTGCATCGCATTGTCAATACTCAGGTCCTCCACAAGCAGAATTGATCCACAATTTACGCCCGAATTATCCTCTGCTCACCTTTCACTTGGGGACGTTGTTCCATGAATCTCTTCCAGCTCCTCGAGCCACTTACCGAGGGCTCTTCTAAGTGAGGCCATCTGTTTATTATTGTTTGCTTCTGGAAGTCGGTTTATGGAGACCTTGATGTTCAGCCTATGAATTTTGCCGTCCATTAGACGAGTCTAGTTGTCGTACTTTGAACACTTTGTTATGTGATGTTTCTGACTGTTCTTGCCTTCCATTCATGGTGTAGCCGAGCAACAAATGTCAAATGAACAGGAAGAGACAGCTCTACAGTCTCCTGTCACAACGGTCTTTCTCGTCAGGATGATTTTCCAGTGAGTGTGACAAGCTATGGGAACCTTTAGTTTCTCATCAAGAAACTCGATTCTTGAGATGTTTCTGTGTCATATCGTTTACTTTTTCTCCATCATGTCAAACATAATACCTACTCTGGCGATGAGCTTAACTGTTCATCTCAATCTGAAAGCTACTTGATAAGATTCTTAATATAAATTACCTGCTTGTGCACACTAATTTACTTGGTGAATTCTGTCATCTGCACTAGTTTAAATACATGCATCGTTCGATAGCGCAGGTACCTTCTTACGGCACGAGGCATGGCAAAACTTTATTTGCCTCATCAAGTCTTCCTTCAGAGGACATGAATATTCTTTCGATAGTAATTGTATGTTTAGATTATCATAATTGCTACCATTGGTAGAACACACTGCCAGTGACACAATGACAACATGATAGTCGCGGTGTGCATTCTAGTTGAACAACGTAGTTTCAACTTTGAGTTGTGACGCTAACTGTGCTTGCGCCTGTGGTTTAAGATGATGATGAGCAGAGCTGAATCTGACAAGCTACCTGCTATTCCTATTGGCCTTGTCGGAACAGGAGAGGTGGCTGGGTCCGCTCCACATCTCGTAACCGACGGTAATCTTGCTTGTCCTTCACTGGGGGCATAGGGAATGAGAATAAATGCTCCATTAGAGGCTGCACATATGCCAATTTCGCTAGTTCTGAACCTCATTATGTTAGGGAAATCCCTTATGATGTTTTGAAGATGACAAAATAAATCAAAGGCTACTAACATGTTTGATGGTTGAGTAATAGACCATGCAGATAATAGAACATGTAAAGGATATTATCAAAGTCGAAGACGACCGTAAGACCGAACGTAACATATGTCCAGTATATTCTGAAGATTTCCAGACTTGCGTGTCAAAGTCTGAAGACCGTCGACTCAAGACTCAAAGTCCAAGACCGCGCGACTCAAGACTCAAAGTCTGTTCTACATCAAGTCCGCTCACTCGACTAATTCCAGACTGAACGTAAATGATGAATCAGAAGACAGACTCAGATTGTAAAGTCTACAGACTCAGATTGTAAAGTCTACAGATTCATATTGTAAAGTCTACAGACTCAGACTTAACATCCAGATTCGATGAATCGTAACTCAAGCCCAATCATACAACGGCTAGTGATCTGGTTTGGATTCCACATCAAGACTGATTTGATTGAAGACAAGAACTTTATATACGAAGAAGCTTTACTTATGGAAACCAAGATTTCGTTTGTATGGGCGATCGGAATCAATTTGGGATTCTACCTTTGTCACTCAACGGCTACCAAATCTTCTAGATACAGAGCTGTCCAATGGGTATATTGGAAGACGATTCTCCAGGATGCTGTCCAACGGCTAGTTTGGAAGTGGAGGAGTATTTAAGGAGATGAAGGACCGATGAGCAAGTAAGAGACGGAGCGTAGAATTTATAATTCCAAAGTCCGAGCGACCTTCGATCATACACTTGTCTTTGGAGAGCTTAAACGTTTGTAATCGTGAGAGAAATACCAAGAGAGTGACTTAGTGAGTTGGTGTGATCTACTACTAAATGTTTGCACTCGAAGTTGTAATCTCTTGTTGATTGCATAGTGGAATCCAGCCAAGAAGGCTGTTAGCGTGGGAGAGTGGACGTAGGCTTGGATTAAGCGGAACCACTATAATTTCTGTGTACTTATTCTCTTCCCTAACTCTTTTGTTTTATTTGAAGTTTATTTTATTCCGCATACTAGCTATATCAATTGGTGTCAGAGCCAAGTGCTCGGTTTATAAAAGTGTTTTTAATTTTGAGCTAAAGATTCTTTATGGCTAGTATGTTGGCACCAGGACTTATGGAAGGGCAAAGCAACACAAGGCCACCATATTTTGATGGAAAGGAATACAACGTATGGAAGAACAAAATGAAAGCATTCCTAAGATCTAGAGATCTCTTGCAATGGGATGTTGTGGAAAGAGGAATCAACCCCATTGCTGCGTCTACATCAAATAAAGACAAAGAAAGCAAACCCCCCGCTCCTATGTCTCGGATGGAGATGTCCAAAAGAGAAGCGCTTGATGCAAAAGCCATTTATTCTTTATATTGCGCTTTATCTCCTGCTGAATATAATAGAATCTCTTCATGTGAAACAGCAAAAGAAGTTTGGGATAAACTTCATGTTACATATGAAGGGACCGATCGTGTAAAAGAGACAAAAATAAACTTCTTGCTCGGCAAATATGAATCCTTCAAGATGAAGCAAGGAGAATCAATTGGAGATATGTTTAGCCGTTTTACAGAAATTGTAAATGGTTTAGCATATCAAGGTCAGCAAATTTCTACCCCGATGAAGGTCAACAAACTCTTGCGAGGTCTCTCAAAAGATTGGAATCATGTCAAAACCTCAATCCGGAGACTCAGAGGATTATGCCACTCTCCGTTGATGAATTGATTGGCACTCTTCAATCCTATGAAGTGGAACAACTCAATGATGAAGATCCCGAAGGTAAGAAGTCCATTGCTTTAATATCTAATGCTGTTTTTGATGAAACAGACTCAGAAAATGACATGGACGATGAAGAACTTGCCTTTATGGTCAAGAAATTTAAAAAGCTTAGTAGAAAAGGAAGGAAATTCGATGGAAGAAATCAAAACAAGCAGAATGGCCATAAAAGAATCATGAAAGAAGATGATCAAGAAAATATATGCTTGATGGCACATTCAAAATCTGAGTCTGATTCGGATTACGTACTCGTAATCAAAGTCTGATTTAGACACAGACTCGGAATCGTAGTCGACTGAATACGTACTCAAAATCGAGTCGACTTGGACATAGACTCAGAATCCGATGAGGAAATCGAGGTAAGCAATTCAAAAATTCCTCTCAAAGTTTCAAAGTATATAAATGAGCTTTGTTCAAATCTCAAATCTTCTCTTAAAAGGATTTTCGAAATTAAAAAGGAGAATTCTCGACTTAGGCAACAAGATCTTTCTCAAGTCTGAGACCTATTAAGAAAAATTGGATAAAAGCAACATATTCTGCTAACTCTCATGGACCCAAGAAAAAGTGGGTACCAAAGAAAGGATAAGTTATTTTTGCAGGATATAAAGAATAAAGAAGAAAGAGGATTTGGTAAGGAATTTTTTATTCTCAATTTCTCATTATGCTTGAAATTCGATATATCATTGATTGATTGAGATTTTATAATGATCATATTTTGCTTTATGAAAGAAAGAATTGTATGATTTGTTTTTATGATTTGTGAGTTGAGATTTGATCTAGTACGTGTGATTATTTGAGATAATTCAGATTATTTTGTCTAATTTTATACTCTCAGATCTAATCATATTTTGCAAAGTGAAAATCTGTTTTACGTGATGATGCAAGATATTCTTAGATATTCAAAGATTTCATTCTCTTTGATTTTATTATACTATGACTAAGTGAGAATTTATTTTTCAAAATATCATTATGCATAATATTCTTTCTTTGAATACTTTGTTATGATGAATTAAGAAAGAATATTTGTTTATGGAGATTATATATTTTGCTCTAACGTCAAGGAAGGATTCAAATTGATGGATACCAAAAAGGGAAATGAGTTGATTGCAGGAAATTCTTTAAGGGAAGGATGATTGCGAATCTACGCAGATTTTGGTGCAATCAGAAAATATCTCCTGCGACAATTGCAACAATAGTTTCTATTCGCAAATATTGTCATGATCACAGGGGAGAAATCAAATCCAAAAGAAAAAGGAAAGAATCGTGATCATCTCAAAAAGGCAACAAATTGAGGGGGAGTATTGATCAATTATGGAAAAATCCTTTTGGATTGATCTTAATCTTATTATGGATGGAATAAAAGGTAAATGTGTCAGAATTGTTAAGATCTACAAAATCTGGTTAGTGCATCTTTTATTACCTTTTGTCATTAACAAATCTTACTGATATTATCATTTTATTATGACAAAAAGTGTACGTGAATTTCATGATGTATCTGTGATTTTTATTAGATATTTGCTGATATATATGATCGAAGTGAGCTATATTGCATATCTTTAATATTCGACTTACTTTATAAAAGCTGATTTTTGGAAATTGTGATTCATGAAAAATATTTGTTATCATTCTCTACGTGAATCCATTATTATCGCTTTTTGATTATGACAAAAAGGGGAGAATATATGAATATGCATATGTGCTGATTGGTTGATATTATTTATTGCATAATATTGAGCTGCGATTATTTTCTACATATTATTATGCTCAATCTATTTATTATCTTCTGATATCCTTTGATTTAAAAGTATGTTTACAAATCTGCATATTCAGAGATTGTTTTGTCATCATCAAAAAGGGGGAGATTGTTAGGGAAATCCCTTATGATGTTTTGAAGATGACAAAATAAATCAAAGGCTACTAACATGTTTGATGGTTGAGTAATAGACCATGCAGATAATAGAACATGTAAAGGATATTATCAAAGTCGGAAAGACGACCGAAGACTGAACGTAACATATTTCCAGAGTATATTCTGAAGATTTCCAGACTTCTGTGTCAAAGTCTGAAGACTGTCAGACTCAAGACTCAAAGTCTGAAGACTGTCAGACTCAAGACTCAAAGTCTGAAGACTGCCAGACTCAAGACTCAAAGTCTGTTTTACATCAGAAGTCTGCTCACTCTGACTAATTCCAGACTGAACGTAAATGATGGATCAGAAGACAGACTCAGATTGTAAAGTCTACAAACTCAGATTGTAAAGTCTACAGACTCATATTGTAAAGTCTACAGACTCAGACTTAACATCCAGATTCGATGAATCGTAACTCAAGCCCAATCATACAACGGCTAGTGATCTGGTTTGGATTCCACATCAAGACTGATTTGATTGAAGACAAGAACTTTATATATGAAGAAGCTTTACTTATGGAAACCAAGATTTCGTTTATATGGGCGATCGGAATCAATTTGGGATTCTACCTTTGTCACTCAACGGCTACCAAATCTTCTAGATATAGAGCTGTCCAATGGGTATATTGGAAGACGATTCTCCAGGATGCTGTCCAACGGCTAGTTTGGAAGTGGAGGAGTATTTAAGGAGATGAAGGACCGATGAGCAAGTAAGAGACGGAGCGTAGAATTTATAATTCCAAAGTCTGAGCAACCTTCGATCATACACTTGTCTTTGGAGAGCTTAAACGTTTGTAATCATGAGAGAAATACCAAGAGAGTGACTTAGTGAGTTGGTGTGATCTACTACTAAGTGTTTGCACTCGAAGTTGTAATCTCTTGTTGATTGCATAGTGGAATCCAGCCAAGAAGGCTGTTAGCGTGGGAGAGTGGACGTAGGCTTGGATTAAGCCGAACCACTATAATTTCTGTGTTCTTATTCTCTTCCCTAACTCTTTTGTTTTATTTGAAGTTTATTTTATTCCGTATACTAGCTATATCACATTACAGGTGGCCCCCAGGCTGCAAACTTCAGGGGACCTTTCCAACTGTCGACTTTTGATGGCTCGAAGCTTGAGCTACTTGGATTCAAACCCTGTCTTTACTTTCTCTGAAGGCATTCATGATATTTAACGCTATTTAGCTCGATATTCAGCATCGTCGCCCTTACTTGTTTTGGACTTTCTACTGGCGAATCTCTTCATGTAAAGGTTTGTCTTGGCATTATACTAGTCAGCATACTTGCATAGACATGGTGGTTCTGTTCATTTGCCCATCAGGGCATTCGACTCGTGGTGCATCAAATCTGAAAAAAGCTAGTAATATGCTATCAATCAATGTATCACTCAGTCATCTCTTTATAAATATAGACACGGTTGCCATTTCTAAAATGTAATATACTTTCAATTTTCCAGAGAGAAGGATCGCGTTGTTTCTTGGTGCAATGGGGCAGAAGTTTCTATCTGCATATTGCTCGTGTGGCACGTATATTGCTTTTTTTGACAATTCTCGTAACAGTTTACTTGGTGACACCCAATTGCATATCGTTTGGCTACATTTTGCTCCTCCTATGTTGGATCATAGGAAGACAACTCATTGAAAGGACGAGAAGACATTTTTAGTTTCCATTAAAAGTATATGCAATCACTGTGTTTATCTTCATATACAGCTCGAGCAATTTCTCCACCCTTGAGATGTGGTTGTCAGGGTTGATTGATCTTCAGTTTTACTTGGCCTACAACTCAGAAGCTTTGCTATTGCAGAATATTTGGCAGTCTATTGCAATACTGATTGTGATGCAGCTTTACAGCTACGAGAGGAGACAGAGCAAGTATATCCAATCTGATGACTTCAAACTTATGGAATTTGGAGCACTTGGGTTTATTCAGGGTTTCCTCATTTGACACGGTGACAACATAGTGTATATAGCAGTGTTCTATGCATCAGCGTCACCAATTAGTCTCTTTGGTTTCCTTTATCTGCTCGGTCTTGTCATTTGTTCCCTTTTACCTAAAGGATCTCGAATCCCATCAAAGTTATTCCTTCTTTATAAAGGAATTCTGGTGATGACAGAATATTTCTTTCAGATGTGGGGTGCCCGTGCAGGAATGTTTCCTGGACAAAATGACTTTAGTTTAGCCAAGTTCTTGGGTTGTGAGTTATTTCAGTCAGGCTTTTGGGGTCTAGAATTGGGTTTAAGTGGGAAAAGTGCTGGTGATATCTGCTTCTATCCTTCAATACAATGTCTTCCGTTGGTTGCAAAAAGAACCAACTCACATTTTGAGAACCTTGCCCTCTGTTTGTATCGGCAGAAGTGTTTAGGGATTTTTCTAATTCAAACGGGGAAAGCAAACCACCTGCAGATTCTCCTGCAATTCCTTGGGAAGCAAAATGGCGTGAGAAAAAATTTGTCTTCCTCAGCCTCTGGTTTTTCTCAAGCATCAAATAATGTACCCAAAGCTGAGGCTCCAGGGGTGGCAGTGCTAGAAAATATTCCTTTGGATATATTTGGGGAATCACCAACGAAAGCCACAAATGGAACAAGAAAATGATTATCACCATGAGAAGGGAGAGATTTGAAATGCAGAAGACAATCTTCATAGTCTATATAAATTTTTGGATGGACAACATGTTTAATCTCTTTGGCCTCGAAATAAACATGGTGGCCTTGCTCCTTGCCTCCTTTGCTTTGTTAAATGCCATCTTTATGCTATATATTGCACTTCTCGCTGCCTGCATACTTCTAAATCGCAATGTCATTCGGAAATTATGGCGAGCACTTGTCTTTTTGCTTGCTTCCATTCTTGTCCTACAATACTTTGTCATTTGGAAGAGCACACCATCTGCCAATTCACAAACATCAAGCAAGGCTGAGTCTGTATTTCCTTTCGAATTTTATGATTCTCCTGCCAGTATGAATGCTGAAAGTCTTCATGTGATGAATTCAGCTGATCATTCATTTGAGTTTTCCCAATGCGAGATCACTGAGGCTGAGAAGGATGGTGGAGGTTCTTTATATGATTCAGATAAGAAAGAGAGAGCCAGAGGTCAAGCTGAGGATAACTCTATAGTTTCTGCTGTGCAGCTTTTAGGAGATGGCGGTTAGTTCTCTTGTAACCTTCCCGAACATCAAGCCAGAAGACATGGATGCCAGAGGCACAATCAAGCAGTCTCCCTGCACCCGATTAACATTTTTTCTATTGCTTCTGGACACCTGTAAGAATTCCTATTAGGATCTTTCTTATATTGTTGAGAATATTGCATGCATAACTTAATATTCATTTGTAAACTTACTTCACATCCTGAAGTAATTTCTCGTCACATATAATTGTTATTGGACAAAACAATCGGTGTCAAGTGCAAGTTAAAACATTTGTGGTACTTTGCGATAGGACTAATAGTTTTGCTTCGTTGTCCCAGCTTTAACATTTTCATGGCATCTCATGGCAGGTATGAACGTTTTTTGAAAATCATGATCTTGAGTGTCCTCAAGAATACACAGCGCCCTGTAAAATTCTGGTTCATAAAGAATTATCTCTGCCCACAATTTAAGGTTTGTTCCGTGTCTCTCTTAGCAGCCTCTACCCTTGCTAAAACTATGAGAAGTATTGATTTATACTTGCATACTTTTCTGCTTTGAACTTCTCAGGATGTGATCCCACATATGGCTCATGAGTATGGTTTTGATTATGCATTAATCACCTACAAGTGGCCTACATGGCTACATAAGCAGAAGGAAAAGCAAAGGATTACATGGGCATATAAAATTTTGTTCCTAGATGTTATCTTTCCCGTTTCTCTAGAGAAGGTAGGCATGTGATATCTATGACTTTGCCTTTGACTGTCTACTCATGCTATTTTCAGGTCTCTGTGACATCCAAATTCTATTGACCCCTCTTTGCAACAGGTTATATTGGTTGATGCAGATCAGGTGGTGCGAGCAGACATGGGAGAACTTTATGACGTGGATCTGAATGGAAGACCGCTTGCATATACTCCTTTTGTGACAATAAGAAGGAGATGGATGGATATCTCTTTTGGAGACAAGTACATATTAAATCAATTTATTCTTGTGTTCTATTTCAAGCAATAGAATGCCTTTGCCTTTTCCGATCAATCTATTCGTGTTTTATTACAAGCAATAGAAGGCTCTTGCCCTTTCAGATCATTGCTGTCTACATCCCTAAGTAAGCTCTTTTATTTTCTCACAAAAACAGGGTTTCTGGAAGGAGCACTTAGGCGGAAGACCATATCATATAAGGTAGATTTTTTAGGCGGTTCCATTCTGTCCACGTGATCCTTTTGGCTCCACTGGTATCATATGTGGGTTTTAATTATGATATCGTTCTGCAGTGCACTGTACGTTGTTGATTTGGAGAAATTTCGAGAGACTGCGGCAGGAGATAACCTGAGAGTGTTCTATGAATCTCTCAGCAAGGATCCAAACAGTCTGTCCAATCTTGATCAGGTCAGTTCTTGGATAATAAACTGCAAATTCTTCAGCATGAGATATTCTTTGCGAGCTTATAGCTGTAACCTTCTAAAAAGATTCTCGCGAGGTGTTAATTTGTAAAAGCACTGCTTAAATATCCGTGAGCATAAACATATCAGTTGTTTGTCTAAGTGCCCTCTCTCATGCTTCAGGACCTCCCGAATTATGCTCAGCACACCGTGCCTATCTTCTCATTACCCCAAGAATGGTTGTGGTGTGAGTCGTGGTGTGGTACAGCCACTAAATCCAAGGCAAAGACCATTGATCTTTGCAACAATCCTATGACGAAGGAACCCAAGCTTCAGGTAAGTTCATTAGGTTGGGTTCTTTTCCACTGCCAAAATGATTCGTGTAGTTGTTATGTAATTTTGTTTTTGTTGTCCTCTCAGGGTGCGAAGAGAATAGTTTCTGAATGGCCTGATCTTGACTTAGAGGCAAGAACGTTTACTGCGAAAATTCTCAGAGATGAATCTGAGCTTCAAGAAGCAGTGGCTTCAGATAAGTCGCAGGGTTCACAGGGTGATGAGTCATCGGTAGAGGAACTTGACCTTGAATCCAAGCCAG
Organism: Eucalyptus leucophloia subsp. euroa; assembly: GCA_017140325.1. Classification (NCBI taxonomy): domain Eukaryota; kingdom Viridiplantae; phylum Streptophyta; class Magnoliopsida; order Myrtales; family Myrtaceae; genus Eucalyptus; species Eucalyptus leucophloia. Next base: position 20,794,076 of record CM029475.1, on the reverse strand, counting down.
AGCTGTAAGGCATGGTTTTCATTCAGCCATGACATGATTGATCCCAAGTGTAATCCTGATCGAGGATGGAAGGGTAACTATCAGCAAAGAACGTTTTGGAATTGCATCAACTAAGGAAAAACAAGTGGTTATGGTGTGCGTGTGCTGTCGAGATTGGGGATGCAGATGCACACCATCAAGAAAATGAGGTCATGGGGAGGCTGTGAGAAAGGCAAGGTAGCGCCGGTAGAGATTTAAAATTTTCTCGAAAATTTTAGAGAGAAGCAAGCTATTCATTTTGCTTAGTTTTTGTTAATCGACTGGGTAATCTTATTTTAATTGGGCTATTTGCAAATGCGTGAAATGATGTGCTTGATTGTGAAATTTCTTCCTCGATGATAAAACCACAGGTGAAAAGCCAACGTTCCAATTTTGTTAGAATGCCCTAGTACACACACTTGTTTATGTAGTCAAACAGGGAAAAGCTGTAAATTTTTTTTGATGGATGAACTTTTTATTGTGATGCTTTCGGAGACTACCGAAACTTACGTACTAGCCATAAGTGCTATGTTCGATTATTTTAATGGAGGCATGGAGTGGGCCTATGTGTTTTGCTTAAACCTGATCTCGGGTCTCGGCCCGGCCTAGTTTAACGACCTCAACCGGTCATTGCCCCTCGTGCCTTAAAATGTCCACGCCTTGCAGAGCTGGACGTTTGGGCCTTCCTCTACCCACTTCTTAGGCGTTTGTCGTATGGCCCGGCCTATTATTTGGCCTATACTTATCGGTCTGGCCCATTATTGGGCTTAACTTGGGTCCTCTTAGCCTTTGCTGCCGATGTCACCGCCTTCGGATCTCTACCCTCAGAGCCGAACTGATATCTCTGAAAACTCGGCGCGAATCCGAGCCTCGCGCCACGAGTTCCTCGATCAGCAGCTGCTCCGTCTTCTAGGGTTCGAGAGGGTCCGGAGGAGGTAGAGATCGAGAGAGAACGAAATCGATCCCCCCTCGCGATTCCCAACCGCTGGCGCTCAATCTCCAATCGCCCGCCGATGGAGGAAAACCCTTGCGGCGAGATCAACTCCGGCGATGACAGCGTCGCCGATCAAAAACCGCGCTTCGTCACGGATGAATCCGCTCCGGTAGGACGCCAGATCGAAGCTCCGGGTCTCCATCAACCTGCCGGACAACGAAATCTCCCTCCTCCGCAGCCGGCGGAACCTGAGCTTCAGCTAATTGTCCGCCGCCGCCGCCGAATCTCTGCCTTCTCCTTCTCCATCTCACCACTCCTCATCCTTGGCCTCAGCGTCGATCGGTCGAATCTTCAAAGGGAAGGCTCCGGCGACGGCGAGGGTGAGCCTCGAGAATGGCGGTGGCGGCGGTGACCCCCACGGCGGCCGGCAGGCGTACAGGAGCACGAGGACGGTGGTGGAGGTGCTGCGGGAGCTGGACGCGGACATAGTGGCGCTGCAGGACGTGAAGGAGGAGGAGGAGAGGGAGATGAAGCCGCTGTCGGAGCTGGTGGCGGCGCTGGGGATGAGCTACGCGTTCGCCGAGAGCTGGGCGCCGGAGTACGGCAACGCCGTCCTCTCCCGGTGGCCGATCAAGCACTGGAAGGTCCAGCAGATATTCGACGACACCAATTTCAGGTCCGTCATTTTGTTTTATTTTATTTATTTATTTATCTATTTATTTATTTATTTCCATATATTTTTTTACCTGTTATTCTTGCTATCATTTTCGTAATTATGGTGACGATGATATGCTCTCTTTCTCGTTGAGCAAGTGGTCTTCCCGGGCGATTTCGAATTTTAAATATATTATCATTTATTTAAGGCGTCCATCATTGAGTGAAGTTTGATAATATGTCATAATTAATATTCCCTTTGGGCATATTATATCATTCTGTTCTTACATTTTTCTAAGTGAAAAAGATTAATTTCGGTAGACTCATCTATAGCAGTGCAAATCCATTTCGGACAATCAAAATTTTCGTTGAAATTAAGGTAAGTTGGATATAATAAAAATTCGCAAGACCAAAATTAAAATTAAAAATAAAAACGTCTTTACCGAAAAAAGAATTAAAAATAAAAACGTAAGTTTTGCCTAGCCATCCATCAGAATTTGTGGATGAAAATTTTGCCGTCACTTGGTTTATATTTTGCCTTTTTTTTACCCTCCCCTTTTCTAGCTTCTCTGTTTGGAATTATCTGAATGGAGTTGATATGGAAAGAATTTAGAATATTATTCACGAGAACCCCACCACCAAATTCAAGAACTGCCCAAGGCTGTAAGGCTTTTGCCTTCTGATGGATTTATGAGATGGGCTTAAGGTCCATCCGCTCAAGTTGGGCCCAAAAAGCCCGACCCACGGGAATAGGGCCCGTGGAGGGAGAAGGTATAAAAGGGAGGAGAGAGAGAGAGAGAGACAACGTTTTTGCAATTCAACGTACGTCTTCTCTTCTCCCACGTGCTCTCTCCCCTCCAAAAGGAAACAATAAGCAAACGACTTTCCTTCTTCCTTCAAGGCATCATCGGATCGAACGCCCCCGAATTTCTTCCTCTTCTTCAGCGTTAGTGTTTAATCTGTGGTTAACAAGGTATACTCGAATCCGTGGTGTCTTTACGATCGGTGATGCGTGTTTTCTCGGGTTTCGTCTTCCGCATTGATTTAGGGGTTCGATTTAGTGTCGAATCCGCGTTTTCGGGGATCAGTCATTTCCAACATTGAGCGGATGGGCCTTAAGCCCATCCGCTCAAGTTGGGCCCAAAAAGCCCGGCCCACAGAAATAGGGCCCGTGGAGGGGGAAGGTATAAAAGGGAGGAGAGAGAGAGAGAGAGAAGACAACGTTTTTGCAATTCAACGTACGTCTTCTCTTCTCCCGCGCTCTCTCCCTCCAAAAGGAAACAAAAGAAGCAAACGGCACTTTCCTTCTTCCTTCAAGGCGTCATCGGATCGAATGGGGCCAGAATTTCTTCCTCTTCTTTAGCATTGGTGTTTAATCTGTGGCTAACAAGGTACGCTCAAATCCGTGGTGTGCTTTACGATCGGTAATGCATGTTTTCCTGGGCTTCGTCTTCCGCATTGATTTAGGGGTTCGATTTAGTGTCGAATCCGCATTTTCGGGGATCAGTCATTCCCAACATTGGTATCAGAGCCCTAGTTCATGTTTTCCCGATCAATTTGATGTTTTTTGATTGATTTTTCGCGAAAAAACTTTCGGCTGTACGGATCGGGGCGAGAAATCCCGACACCCGAGCATTGTTCCGCCATTTTTCTGAGTTTTCGTAAGTCGAAATCAAATTCTGAAGGCACTTTGGGTGAAAGGCGACGTCGAGACGAGTCTGGTGACATGTTGCAAGCCGCCAGTATGACGCCGCACGCACCCACACGCGCGCCGTGGCCGCTTCGCGGGCGCGATGCGCCCGGGAAGCGCTGGGCTTCCGCCACAAATAGCGGCCGCGTGCGCTTACACGCGCCGGTGTGGCAGGACCGCCGCGCGTCCGCGGACCGACGCGTCGACGTCACGGGATGACGTCATCGTGACGTCATCCAACGGGGCCGGTAGACCGCTCGGATGACTTCACCGATGACGTCATCGCCGGCGACCCGACCCGACGGTGACCGACCCGACCCGATCAGCCTGGCGCGTGCCGCGCACGTGCGGCTGACGTCTGCGTGACGTCAAAACACTCATGCGCGAGGCACGTGCTGGCTAACGTCTGCGTGACGTCATCCAACCGCACGCGCCCGGCACGTGCCGATGACATCTACATGACGTCATCCCCGCATGCGTGAGGCACGTGTGATCGGTCCGCGAGCAGCCTGACCGGCCCGTCCGGTCCGACCGGTTTGACCGTCGCGACCGGTCCGACCGGTCCGACCCGCGCACTCGTTGACTCGACCCGTTGACCGACCGTTGACCAGTTGACCGTTGACCAAAAAAAAAAAAGAATTTATTTCTTTTTCAGTCATGCCTATGTGGATTATAAGTAATCCATTTTTAATTCTGCATTTGTTGCATGAATTTTGGAAAATTATGTATTTTCTCTTATATTAATTATGGATTATAAGTGATTTATTTTTAATTCTACATTTGTTGCGGAACTATGATGCGTTATGCAAGGATACCTGCAATCCCGAGAACGGACGAGGGAAATGCAAGACTTAAAAGGTTGATGTCGAATTAGCTAATTTTCATGGCATGATGGTGATTTAGTATCACATGTGGTCAAGGTCAATCGGATGATACAGAAATCATCTCAATGGTTATCTTATCGCCGGATTTTGAGAAGGTGCCGGCTTTTGATGAACACTCTTCCATCCGAATGGCAAGCAGTGTTGGATCGGCTTTGGGAGGTCAACGTGGTCCCGGGTTATGGGAGGCTGGTGAAAGCTTTTGTAAGAGAGTACTATAGGATTGAGTTGACCAAAACTTCAACCCTTAGATTGAGCGCCACATGGCGCCGAGTGAATGCGCCTTGGAGGCGACATGAAAACTCTCCAAAAGTTTTTCCATGGTTGGCAAATGTGCCTTCAAATTTCTCAGATATTATGGCTGATAGATTAGAAGGGACTTTCCCTATTTATTTCTTTGATTAATTATGTAATGTTTACTACCTGATTGTTGTTGATGTAGCAACCGATATATTAGTTGTATCATGTGAAAGCATTGTTATTTTATTGAATGTTAAAATTTTTATTTGCTTTCTACTATTGCTGGTTGTTGTGGGTAATTAGCTGTGGGTAGTAATAGAAGTTTTTGTAACTTCATAGAATTTATTTGTATAAGATAATTATATTAATAATAATTTTAAGTTAGGATTTTTGGAGGATGATTGGAAACATGGTGACATTTTGATTCTGAAACCTTACTTGAAATTATTTATTAATATGATGGGTCTATACAAATAGGGATACATAAATGATAGGCATTAATTATTCGTGCATATATATCTGATGTATTCAGAACGATGGTTCAGCAACTAAGAATGTAATTGCTGATATAAACGGCAATAATTGTGAAATATTGAATATAAAGATTCAATATGTGCTGAAAAAGCAAGAAGCGCTAGAAGCTTTTGACCATGTTATGGAAGATCTTAAGGATGCCATGCGCCACATTGAGCTAGTAGAGGACCGCCTAACGGTATTTGAGCCGAAAATAGACATTTGCTATGCTGGTTCTAGCTCAGAAAGGGCTTTATGCTTTAAGCGCAAACGTATTGATTCGTTCAATATGTGGGAATGCAAAGGATCAAGTCCTTATTGCAAGAAATCAAGAATTAACCAACAAGAGAGAAGAAAGCATCCTCAAGTAAAGAAAATGTCAAGAGTGTGATGTTACAATTGTGACAAGAGAGGTCACTATGCTCGCGACTGTCATGAGCCTAAGAATCTATACACATCTTGTACATTTGAGAACTTTGCTTATGTGTCAAGTTCTGCATTATAGACTGAATCCAATCCTTTGTGGAATGTAGATTCAGGAGCGACAGACCATGTAGCGAAGGATAGAGAATCCTTCGTGGAATTCCGACGAGTACCAACTGAAACTGAGTGGATCCATATGGGAAACAACTCTAGAGCTAATGTAAAGGAATTGGCACCGGCCAATTGAACATGAGTGGTGGACGCACCTTTGATGTTCTATATGCTCTGGAGATTCGTCGAAATTTAGTATCTGTCTTAGCGTTGGTTAAACTTGGTTTTGGTATGAACTTCCATAATAAATGTGTAGATTTGTGTTTAGATACAAACTATTATGGTTGTGGTCACTTACTGAATGGTTTTATTGTACTAAATGTTGACTGTGATGATGTCAATATGTTATCCCTTGTTTCACGTCTTCTACCTTATATGATAATGATGTGAATATGGTGGCATGCTAGACTTGGTCATATGGGCCAACAACATATGAAAAGACTAGCCAAAGAGGGCTTGTTGGGCAATATTGAAAAAGTTAATTTGTCCATATGTGAGCATTGTCTAGTAGGGAAAATGACAAAGAAACCATTTGGAAAAGGTAAAAGAGCTGAATTTTCTCTGCATTTAATCCATTTGGGCGCATGTGGTTCAATGAATGTGAGAGGAAGGCAATGGGCTATTTATTTCATCACTTTTTTATAAATGATTATACTCGAGTCGGATATGTCTATTTAATTTCTCATCAATCTGAAGCGTAAGTTGTTTTGAAGGTTTATGAACCTGGTAGAAAATCAATTAGACAAGAAAATAAAAGTATTTAGATCCAATCGAGATTAAGAATATTTATCTGATAAGTTCTGAAAATTATGTGATGAAAAAGGAATAGAAAGATAGTTGTCTATTCCATATACTTCTCAACAAAGTGGTGTTGCAGAGATAAGAAACAGAACCCTACTGGAATGGTTAGATCCATGATGGCGCATGCTAACTTACCCATCACTTTTTGGAGTGATGTGTTGTTAACTGCTGCCTATATACTTAACCGAGTGCCTTCTAAATCGGTTATTTCCACTTCATATGAGTTATGGACAGTTACAAAACCGGACTTAAGTTTTCTTAAGTCATGGGGTTGTGCTGCCTATATTCATCAGTCCTCTCACAAGTTTGGGAAATTGGGTCCCAAAGAAAATAATAGTATTTTCATGAGATACTGCGAACACTCAAAAAAAAAAAAGGTATGTGTTCATAGGTGAGCAGGAAAGTGGGAGTATAACTGAATTTGAATCACGGGATGTCACATCCTTAGTGGATGAATTTTCTAAGAGAGGCGAAATAAGGGAAAATAACTCCTTATTTGAAACCTTGGATCAAGATAATGATGTCAGTGGAGTTTGTCCAAGTGGGAGTGATATGAGATGTAATGAATTGAATTCAACTCATTCTCAATTGCAACCACCTAATGTGACGACATCATCATTACCTAATCCAAGTGGGAGCATGATGGGGAATGATGTGCTAAGTGTACAATCTCCCATACGGTGAACAAGTCGCCAAAGTATTTCCTGTCGATGTTTTGACATTGAAAGGAAAACTTTTATGGTTGCTCCACAAGATAAGGATGAGCCAAGAAATATTGATGAGGCTCTAAATTGCCCTAATAAGGAAAAATGGATTCATGCAATGAAAGAGGAAATAGAGTCAATGAAATCAAACCAAAGTCTGGGAACTGGTTGATCTTTCAAAAGGGACGCAGAGCTATTGGGAATAAGTGGGTTCTCAAAATAAAGCGAAAGGCTGATGGCTCAATAGAAAGGCATATGGCTCGCCTTGTGGCGAAGGGGTATAATCAACAGGAAGAAATTGATTATGAAGATACATTTTCTCCTGCAGTGAGATTTACCTTTTGGATCTTGAGTTACATCAAATGGATGTAAAGACTGCTTTCCTCAATGGAGAATTAGAGGAAGGAACATATATGGAACAACCTGCTGGTTTCATAAAGAAAGGCCAAGAAGAAAATGTATGTCGATTTTGGGGGTCGATATATGGCCCTAAACAGTCATCGAGACAAAGGTATATACATTTTCATAATGCCATAGTAGCATATGATTTTACAATGATTGACGAGGATCATTGTGTATATATCAATAGATCTAATGATCAAATTGTGATCATATCATTATATGTTGATGATATACTAATTGCCAGAAGCAATATGGAGTTGGTTAATACTGTCAAGAGATAGTTGTCTTCTAACTTTGAGATGAAGGATATCGGTGAGGCTGGATACATTCTTGGAATTAAGACTTCAATAGATCGTTTTGAAGAGATTATTGTCTCTTTCGCAAGAAACCTATATAAATAAGGTTCTTGAACGATTTCGTATGCAAGACTGTAAACCCATAGACACTCCTATTGCAAAAGATGAAGGATTGAGCCATAGACTGTGTCCAAGGACTCCACAAAAGAAGGAACAAATGAAACATGTTCCTTATGCTAGTACTGTTGGGAGCTTGATGTATGCTATGATGTGTACAACACCCGACATATGCTTTGCAGTTGGAATGGTGAGTAGTTACCAATCCAATCCAAGTCAAGCACATTGGAAAGCCGTTAAGAGAATACTGTATCTAAAGGGAACTGTTGATTATACGCTGAGTCATTAAGGAAAGGATCTGCAACTCAAAGGCTATTCTAATACTGATTGGGGAGGAGATTTAGATGAAAGAAAATCTATCTCTGGGTTTGTTTTCTTACCGAATAATGGCACCATATGTTGGAGCAGTAAGAAACAAAAGTATAAGGTTCGTGGCATTATCAGCAGCAGTGTAAAAAAATGTTTGGCTTAAGAGATTTTTTGGATCATTTAGGTGTTATTAAAAGTGCTGCAGATTAATTGTTGGTTAATTGTGATAGCCAAGCAGCAAAAGTGTACACCAAAGATTCAAAATATCATGGCAAGATCGAACATATAGATACCAAGTATAATCTTGTCAAGGATATGGTTGCACGAAAAGATGTGAACTTAGAGTACATACTACGCATGGAATGGTAGCAGATCCTATGACAAAGCTAATACCTAGATATGTGTTTTGTGGTCATATGAAATCTCTAGGATTGCGTAGAGGTTAATGTACTGAATATTGTAATTTCCCTAAGTGTTCACATTTGATGAATTTGTGCTTTCATCATTAATGCCTATGAATCTTTGTTTGATCTTTATGCATCTTAATGCTTAGTGCATTACTTTAAGTTGAGAAGTATGTCGATGTAGATATAAGATTAGCCCACTCACATGGGTAATCGCCTATTTACTGTGTGATAAATAGAGATGAGACTGTTTATAAGCTTATTATCTAGGTGATAATCGAGAGCTCAAGCTTAAAACATGTATGTCGCCTTAACTGAGTGTTAAGATGAGGACACAATACTTACTATGTCCGAAAGTAAAATACCCCGCATGTTTTACTTTATCTGTCTAAGATGCCAGATGTGAGTTCTGATGAATTTTGTGAATGAGTAGATACGTGAACTCAAGTTAGACATTGGGTATGTCTGAACTATCATCTATACGGTATTGAAAGGTATAGACATACGCTCCATGAAAAAGGAGTTAATACCGTAATACGTATTTCATACTACGTATGCATGTGACGACCAATAAGAGTGGCAAAAGTTTGATCTCAACTTTTATGTCGTGTGAGACTCTTGAGGAAGAGAGTTCCTCAATTTCTTAGTCCCCTCATGACTCTTACTTATTCTCAAGATTTCTATTTAGTGTTTGCTATCTTAGGATGTTGCCAATGGTCATGAGTAATTTGATCTAATGGGGCATTTCTAGAAAAGCAAGCTGGACTGAAATTGAGAGTTTGAAGGAAAGAGGAAGATCGATTTTGGAGAATCACTTTGTAGTTTTGTATTCACCGGTTAACCAATTATGACTGTCTTTGTGATAATCATAATTGTGAATACAATATATATATATATATATATATATATATATATATCATTGTTTGAAAGAGATCAAGAGAGATATAAATGTGATCGATCGATCTAGGATACTGCATACTAAATCTACTCGGAGTGTGATGCCCATTATGAGCCGCTATATATTCCTACCATGTATGGCAACGAGCTCTCAAAGTATGCTTTGTCGCACGGATTATTCACCGGTATGAATGTTGAAGAGAGGAAAAGAGGATTCTGTTCGGCCCACCATGTTAAGTGAGAATCTATGCTGGATTTTTCTCTGATTGGGATGAGTATGGCCTGTCCGCCCATGTTGGTTTTGGACCACCATGTGCGAGTGGGAGATGATGGATTTATGAGATGGGCTTAAGGCCCATCCGCTCAAGTTGGGCCCAAAAAGCCCGGCCCACGGGAATAGGGCCCGTGGAGGGGAAAGGTATAAAAGGGAAGAGAGAGAGAGAGAAGACAATGTTTTTGCAATTCAACGTACGTCTTCTCTTCTCTCGCGCGCTTTCTCCCCTCCAAAAGGAAACAGTAAGCAAACGGCACTTTCCTTCTTCCTTCAAGGCGTCATTGGATCGAACGGGGCCAGAATTTCTTCCTCTTCTTCAGCGTTGGTGTTTAATCTGTGGCTAACAAGGTACGCTCGAATCCGTGGTGTGCTTTATGATCGGTGATGCGTGTTTTCTCGGGCTTCGTCTTCCGCATTGATTTATGGGTTCGATTTAGTGTCGAATCCGCGTTTTCGGGGATCAGTCATTCCCAACACCTTTGGACAGCTTACGGAGAGCTCTCTGCAACACTGATGGTGGGCCTGTCCAAAGATCCCAGCACCAGCTGTGAGCAATGCCAGTCAGAATTAAAAATAAAATTAAAAAAATTAAGAAAAAAACCCAATTTTCTTTCTATGATTTTGGATGTGGGTTCTCTAAACAATTGTCATCTATCGTTCCTCTTTTTTCATTTCCGGTTGCATTTAGTGGGTGGTAGAGAGTCAGCTTTAAAGATCATTCTCCATTAATTGCTGACTTAGTCAAGAGAATGCTTAGGAAGCTGCTAAATCATATATATATATTTGCTCTTTAGTATTTAAATAAGGAGCTGGGAAGACAAATGAAGGATGAGAGCTGTGCGTCCGTTAGATGAGGGCAGGGTAAGGTGTATGTAGGCAGGACAGTAACGTGGGGAGGATTTTGCCTTTGCTTTATTTTATGTATTTGCCAAATCAGATGTTTGACCTGAAGACTGTACAAGGACTGCTCATCTTCAAGGAAAGGTACATTTCTCTCAAGCGAGACAGACCAGATAGAATCAACTTGCTTGAGACAGCAAGCAATTGCTCATCATGGGTCAATTTCTGAGAGTTTTGCGTTCGATTAATTAAGCCACATCTTAAACAGTGGAGGGATTATGCATTTCTGTTGCGTGGAAATTCAAAAAAAAAGATATAAAAAGTTGATAGTAATATAGTCAATCAACGTATTAAATTGACTGGAATCGAAGTGGCTGTGAACTCGATGTGTTTGGTTACACAGGAATGTGCTGAAGGCGACAATAGAAGTGCCTCATGTTGGGGAAGTGAATTTCCAGTGCACCCACCTGGATCATCTCGACGAGAATTGGTGGATGAAGCAGGTCATCGCCATCATCCAGTCGAGTGACTCCCCCCACATCTTGGCCGGCGGCCTCAACTCTCTTGACGAGACTGATTACTCACAAGAGCATTGGACTGACATCGTCAAGGTATGCACATGCCCTTTTTAATCATTAGCATGCGAAACTCGATTACTTGATAGCTTAAGCTAGGGCGTTTGTGTAATCACTGACACTTTTTGTTATAGTTCTATGAGGAGATAGGAAAACTAACCCCAAAGGTTGAAGTCATGAGGTTTCTGAAGAGCAAGCAGTACACAGATGCTAAGGACTTCTCCGGAGAATGCGAGTCCATGGTCGTCATTGCCAACGGACAAAGTAAGAACTCACTCGTTCGCTTTCTCATCTTTCAATTTTTCGTTTTCAATTTGTCAAATGGCTAATCTAAGGCGATTTTTGAGCATGATGCTCCTTTAGCTCAATGATCACATGATCGGCTTGAATGGACAGAAATTCATAACATTTGAAGCATGATGCTCTCATTGAATATATACATGTACATGCCTGTTATTGTCATTATTGTGTCGATATCAACCTTTGATGTGAAAATCCGTGGAATAAAAATTGAAGTCCAAATTCATTATTCGAGAGACTACTGTCCAAATATGTAATCCAAAACCATTTATTCTATTCCAGGCATGCAAGGGACATGCAAATACGGTACGAGGGTGGACTACATACTACCATCACCAGATTGCCCATATAAGTTCGTTCCTGGGTTGTATTCGGTCCTGTCATCAAAAGGGACATCGGATCACCACATTGTAACGGTTGACGTAACGAAATGTGCAGACAACCCTTCCCACGAAAGCAACGGCAACAACAATAAAATTACCAAGAAAAGGCAACGATAGCACAAGCACCAGACGGTCGTAAAGATCACAGGCACTGCTCCACCTTCAAAGGATATCTGGACAACGAATACGTTAAGCAAAGGCGAATGACATTGCATGTATATCTTCCTTTTCTGTCCGCTCTTTTCTTGGCTGCTGCTGCTGCTATTGTTGCTGTTGAGTGATCTTGGGCATGCTGTCTTCGTCAATCTCTGTGTAAATCTTCGATTTTTTTCAGTTTAGAGTTGAAGAGGGGAGTGTTCTGGGGTGATGGCTTCCTCACGTCCGTATAGATTTCAACACGACAAAAGTGAATTCTTACCTTTCAGCTGGGGATTGGAGCTGAACCGTCCTGGCAAGTTCTTTTTGAGTATTGTATATATATATATATATATATATCGCTTGTAATTTTAACTGCAAGATTCAGATCAATTTTTGTTGAGGGCGACATCTTGACTTGACTTTGCTGAGGTCAAGGTTAGAGAGAGCGATGTTGTATCTTAGATTTAACTAAAAGTCCTAGGAATAAAATTGCAAATTTCAAAAATTGAAATGATTTTTGTTAACCTGGACATCCGGCGATTGATAAAAGACCCAAAGATTTCAAATAAAATACCTTTAAAAAGCAAATATGGAAAAAAAAAAAAAAAGCTGTAAAGTCCGGTGATTATGAATTCTAAACATTCGTGAAATAATTCAATGTCTTCTTTCTTTTTCCTCCGATTGCAAAATTAGTATTGGAAAGAAGTGAAGTGGTAAGTACAATGTACTTCGATATCTTTAAAAATATCTTCTGTGCTCTCCAATGGTAAAATATAGTTTTAAGGGGGAAATCAAGTATAGGAAGTAATTATTTTATAATAAAGTAGAGGATTACTGATTGATCCATGAAAAATAGAGAAAATCAATTATGGAAGCAAGCAAGGATGAGAGAGAGAGAGAGAGAGAGAGAGAGAGAGAGAGAGAGAGAGATTTTTATCGAAGCTCTAAGCATGGTCGAAGTCCATTGATGTCCCAATGACATGGAATAGAGTGATACAGCTAACGAAAATATTTTCTTCTTATTCAAAATGAGAATTCATTTTTTTTTCATTTCGAGTGCTGAGCGTTTTTCTATCAAAGATATTTGACGGTTGACTTTAGCATTTTTAACATCAAAAAGTGTTTTAAAAAATATTTTCATTGAAATTCTTTTTCAGCAAAACAAATGGAGCCCTAATGAGCATCATAAGTGAAAGTGTAATTAAAAGAGAAAGAAATAGATTTTCTATGTAATAGGCATTGTTGACTGATGTATAAATGCTAATTAGCTTATGAATAAAAAAACTGCTTGTCCCTTATAATGGTTGTCAAATTAGTCAGCATAGTAGAGGACACAAGTATCTCTCGGTGTATGCTCTTCAATCCTCCTTGATGTAATATGTGTATATATATATATATAATTGTTGACTGATGGATAATGCTAATTAGCTTATGAATAAAAAACTGATTTTCCCTCATAATGGTTGTCAAATTGCACACCTTTCACTTGGGGACGGTTTTCCATGAATCTCTTCCAGCTCCTCGAGCCTGTTATCGAGGGCTCTTCTTAGTGAGGCCATCTGTATATGATCGTTTGCTTCTGGAAGTCGGTTTATGGAGACCTTGAAGTTCAGCCTATGAATTTTGCTGTACACTAGACGGGTCCTGTTGTCGTACTGCGAACACTTATGTGAGGTTTCAATTGTTCTCGCCTTCCTTTCATGGTGCAGCAGAGCAACAAATGTCAAAGGAATTGGAAGGGACAGTTCCACAGCCTCCTGTCACAATAAATGGTCTTTCTCATCAGGATGATTCTCCAGCGAGCGTGATGAACTGCAGGAATAAGTAAGAAACTCGATTCTTGGGATGTTTCTGTCTCATATCGTTTACTTTTTCTCCATTGCGTCGAACATAGTACCTTCTCTAGTGATTAGCTTAACTTTTCATTTCAATCTGAAAGCTACTCACCTACATTTATAGGATCCTTAATATAAATTACCTGCTTGTGCACACTATCTTACTTGGCGAATTCTGTCATCTGCACTAGTTTAAATACATGCATCATTCGAGAGCACAAGTGGCTTTGATGGTTTATGGCCTGAGGCATAGTGTAATTGTTTTTTGGCCTCGTCAAAAGTGTTGCTTCAGAGGACCTGAATATTCTTTTGATAGGAATCGTCTGTTTAGATGATAATAATTGCTACCATTGGTAGAACACACTACCAATAACAACATGATAGTCGCGGTGTGCATTCTAGTCGAGCAACGTAGTTTCAACTTCGAGTTGTGATGCTAACTGTGCTCGTACTTGTGGTTCTAAAATGTTGATGAGCAGAGCTGAATCTGACAAGCTACTAGCCATTCCTGTCGGTTTTGTTGGATCAGAAGAGGTGGTAAGGTCTGCTCCACATCTTGTACCTGGCGGTAATCTTGCTTGTCCTTCCTTGGAAGAACAAGGAATGAGAATAAATGCTGCATTAGACGCTGCAAGTGCACCAATTTCTCATCTCTCGAACCTCATTGCCGACGGCCACAGGGCTGCAAACTTCAGGGGACCTTTCCAACCATCAGACTTTTAATAGCTCGAAGCTTGAGCCACTTAGATTCATACCCTATCCCTTACTTTCTCTGAAGGTATTTATGATATTTAACACTTAGCTCGACATTCTGCATCGTCGATCTTACTTGGTTTGGACTACCTACCGGCGAATCTCTTCACGTAAAGGTTTGGCTTGGAATATTACTTGTCAGCATAGTTGCATAGACATGGCGGTTCTGTTCTTTTACCCATCAGTGCATCCGACTCGTGGTGCAACAATCTGAAAAAAGCTTTTAATATGCTATTTGAGAGTCAGCTTTCAGCAGTGATCTCAAACAATTTCGTGTTCTCCAAACCGAGACTTGTTCAGAGTCATTGAAAGCCTTCAATTTCTGACCTTGTACTAGGAAGGTCCTTCCTGCTTTATCTGTTTCTAGATACTTTAAAAACCATCTAAAGTAATCGAAAAGACCATGCGGAAAAAGTTAATTGCTGTTGTACTTGGCGAGGCAACCCAAGTTTAAGTAGCAGCATGCGCTTTTGCTACTTCTCTATGTATTCTTACTCCTGATGAATGGCGTGTAGCTTCCATTCAGGAGTACCTTGCTAATTCGGCAAATGGTCAGGGTTCTCTGTCTGCAATATCTGAGTGAAGTGGATATCGCGCGTTCCTTATCAACATCGGTGTCTGGAGGAATGTTTGCTAAGCAAGAAAACTCATGTGCAGGGGACAACAGTGAGGAATATAGTACTTGTTCGGAAGAATGTAAGGCACCATCTAATGACTTATCATCAAGTGAATGCACAAATTCTTACTGCATTGAGATATTGTGCTTTTGTAATACATCACATCCTCTAACATGACATCACATGTTCAATTTCTATTCATTGTAAAGGCAAAAATTGATAGCCACAATCGTTCATCAGTTAGGTCGAAGTTAGAGATTGCTTGAGCATGTAGCTGATGACGAGCTGGTTGATCGAGCGGGGGTTGAAGGGTGGGGGTGAGAGCTTTTGATGGAAACAAGAGAGATTCGTTGCTCAAAATGCAAACATTACCATGAAGAAAAAATTACATTGTTATGCCAAGAGGATTCACACAAAACAAAAATTATAACGAATGCCATACAACATTCATTGTCATTTATAAAACATGGACATAATGAGTCTAATAGAAAACACCGATGCTATATGAAAAACATGTAAAAGCTTCATAGATTACATTATCAATGATGGTACATGTTGATAGTATTAATTATATTTTGCATCTCATTTCTACAAGAGGAGAACAATCACACAATACATGATTTTGTAAACTCATTGCTATGGTCAAATTGGTAACTGCTAGAAATTATCGGAGCACTTGACGAAGATGAGACCATTTCAAGTTCTATCTCATTGTTGTCATCATCAATTGGTGCCTCTATCGGATACAAAAACGGTTTTGGAGGTAGTTGCAGTTTATCGATATCTCCTTCAAGCATATCTAGAACTTTCCTCATTGATGGCCGATCATTAGGGCTCAGCTGTATGCACCATAACGCAACGATTATCATCTTCCTTGTTTCTCTTTCCACTTCTATGACTTCTACTCTCTCAACCTCCTTTTCTTGGCCGAGTTGATCATAAATCCACAAAGGAAAGTAAATTTGACTTGAATGCTCTGCATGTGCATTTATATTTCTCCTTCTACCGGCCATTTCCATCAACATCATCCCAAAACTGTAAACATCAACTTTATAAGAAATGCCACAAATGTCTTTGTAGAATAGCTCAGGCGCCATATAACCCAAGGTTCCTCTTGTTGCAGTCAACGATACTATGCTATGACCAATGGGATAAAGTTTTGCAAGTCCAAAGTCAGAAATTTTCGGAGTGAAACTTTGGTCTAGGAGAATGTTGTGCGGCTTGATGTCAAAGTGTAGAATTTGCATATCGCATCCCCGATGGAGATACTCTATCCCTCTAGCTATGCCCAGAGAGATTTCATGCATTTTCTTATAATCAAGAGGATCATCACCATCCTTATTCGAAATGTGTTTATCCAAAGAGCCATTCGGCATGAAATCATAGACCAGAGCTTGTTTGGAGTAATCGAAGCAAAAACCAACAAGTTGCACCACATTGACATGGTGGATCCTTCCAATTGTGGCCACTTTGCTAATAAAATCTTGGCCATTAGATTCTGGTTTGTTCAAAATTTTAACCGCAACTTCATTGCCACTCCTAAGGATTCCTCTATACACAGAGCCATATCCCCCCTCACCTAATTTGCATTTGAAATTTTTTGTAATCTTCTTGATATCCGAGTAAGAGTACCTTATGGGCAAAAAGTTGTTTTGAACTTGTAGGAATTCTTCAATGTTTGCGTCCATCGCCCGGTGCCTTCTCATCCACTTATAGATTAGAAGTATCAACACACATGGAGCTCCGAGTATGAATTTTGCTGCGATGTAGTTGGCTACATAGAAATTGTCCATAGATTAGCGCAGTGCAATAAAAATTTTGTAAACATAATTGTTTTTAATCAGAGTGCTTCTTGAGATCATCATAGTTGTGAGGAGAAAAGGCCCAGCAGTCATACCTAAGGGAAAGGCGAGGCTCCGACCTACAGGTGCCGCGTACCAATGCATGGCCCCCGCAGAATAAGGGCCGCCTGCAACAGATTAATTAGAGTCGGTGACCAATCAATGAAGAATTAAATTTATCATTTTAGCAGTTAAACATAAATATAATTTACTCTCCTTGACAGCGCTCAGATCACAGTTAATTCAATTCACCTAGGGAATCCATGCCATCGTAGCATGATATTTTCTCTTGAAGAAAAGCGATCTTGCTTTTGTTCACCTATATATACCAAATGATTCATAAGTTCACGTCTCGCTCCGCGTAATTCTAATTTACAAACGTCATTCAATACGCGTGCAGTTTATTCAACCGCATAACAATAACAGCCATGCAAGGGACACGAGCAACAATTAAATCAACCATTTTTCCCCAAACAAAAAATGAAGTAACAATGTCAAATCCAGAAAAGCTCCAACATTCGTAAAATAAACGAAAGCAGCGCACGCCGACCCTACCAAGAAATCTATTTAAACTTTTCTACTTAAGTGATGCGGCAATTTTTTCTATTATGTTTTTAAAGAAACTAGTGTCTTAATGTTTGGATTTTATTAAAAATACCAAATTAAAACCTGCCACGTCACTTGGTAAGTAAATTTTGATTAGATCTCTTAGTGAAGCTAGCATTTAAGGAAAGGAGGAGGAGGAAGAAGAGAAAAAGAAAGAACAGCTTACCGTAAAGTCCCCCACGGATATAATAGCCGCAGTACTCCCTTCGGTATCCAAAACTTAAGAAGTAACATGGAAAGTATCTTTCCTCAAAACTGTAGGTGGGATAGGAGAGATTGAATCCCTCGACCATCAGGTTGTGGAGGTCCTTGTATGGTAAGCTCCCATTCTGATTTTCTTTCCGCCCTGAGATTTGATCCCCTGCGAGTGTCATCATGGTTACGGTGCAAGAGTCCTTGATATCCCTTACTTGTAATTGCTGTACAGCGTATGAGTACACCTTCGTTGGGGAAAAATAAGCAGGTGTGCTGGCAGCGTATCCCTCAATACAAGGTTTGGTATCAATATACGAAGTAGAAGTAATAGGTTGTGAGCACTTCATGAAGGCCACGGAGTGTGCATAAAAAATTTTGAATCCATCATCTAAACTGAGGTTGGAGCGCAACAATGAGTAACGAGGAAGGGATGAGCAATTACCCTTATGCAGTCCATCATCAACCACCGTGATAATACCAAAGATGTAATGAATCGACTTCACATAATATCGGCCAGCATATATATATAGAACAATGCGGTTATTTTCACAAGCTAGCTCATACCGACCGCAGTCTTTTGGATCGTCTTTCAATCGAAAAGGATAACTTATGTTACGGATCTCACCGCAAGATGAAGGGGCACACAAGTGATTCTTCTTCGCATCGCAGCTCGTCCCTAACAATAGCAGAACATGCAATATGAGAAGTAAAACAGGGAGCATGAATATCGAGCTGCGAGAAATAATCAGCTCTTTATGGTTTGGTCTGATGCAATGGAAGTTTTAGCTCACTTGGTAATGCGAGGGATGCTTAATAAAGGGTTGGGAGTCATCGGTCATCGAAATGTCCAAGTCAACCCTAAAACAAAGTCTAGCGAAGAAAAACTTAAAAAGTATGGCCCCGCAAAAACACGATCTCGAGTGAAGAAAAAGTGGGTCTCATGTGGAAATTGCAGCCCTTGCAGTCAAGGCGACAAAAACACGGTGTTGGAATTATTTATGGTGTGGCTTTCACGTTGATTCGAAAAGAAACTTCTCTGCAGTTTTCAGATTTAATTTTCTTGGCAAATTGACTCTTTAGGAATCAATTTTACTTCAGTAAAAAAAGAATCGATTGGAACGTTATGTACCCTAAATTGAATCAAAATCCTTTCAAGTGAGGCATTGGCATTCAATTTTATTTTCAAGGCCAATATTCTCACGGTGGTGGGCTCACACGATTATACCTATCCATTTCCCCCATCAGGTCATCATCCGATAAGAAAGTCATCATCGTTATGTTGCAAGAATCCATGATGTCCCCTACTTGTAGACTAAACCCATACATAGCGTATGAGTACACCTTCATTTGGGAAATATTAGGGGGCGTATCGGAAGAGTATGCTCCCTCAATACATGGTTCAGTATTGATATACGAAGGATAAGCAACGGGCTGTGAGCACTTCATGAAGACCACCGCAGAGGATGAAGCATTTTGATAGTACGGATACCGATCACTCAAGTTGGAGCTCGCCAATGAGAAACGAGGGAGGGATGAGCAATTACTTTTTTGCAATCCATCGTCAACCACCATGATTGCGCCCAATATTTTATCCCCGAAATTATTATAATTGTCAATTGACTTCACATGATATCGACCAGCATATAAATATAGAACGGTGCGATTATTTTCACAAGCTAGCTCATACTCAGAGCGGCTGCAGCTTTACGGGTCACCTTTCAATCGAAAAGGACAGCGTATGTCATGAACATCACCACAAGATGAAGCAGTGCACAAGCGATTATTCTAAGCACAGCAACTCATCCCTAGTAGCAGTAGAACATGCAATATGAAAAGCAAAACACGAAACATGCTCATGGAGCTTAGAGACTTCTTTGTCTCTCTATCGTTTGATCTGATGCAATGAAAGTTTTTGCTAATTGGTAAATATGAATGAAAAACGTTGGGTCGTCGGTCATACAAATGTCCAAGTCAACCAATAAAGGCAAGTCTAGTGAAGAAAAAGTGTGTATCGCGTGGAAATTGTGACCCTTGCAATCTACGTGACAAAACACAGTGTTGGAATTATTTATGCATGGCTTTCACATTGATTAGAAAAGAAACTTCTCTGCAGTTTCCAAATTGACTTTTCTTAGTACCATAAATAAGAATTGATTTGAATGTTTCGTATTCTAAAATGAATCAAAAATCCTTTCGAGTGAGGCATTGGCATTCTATTTTCTTTTCAAGGCTAATACTCCATGTATGTCGCTTATTAAATTGTGAAGACAAAAAGGAAATACATATTGTATTTTATTATATGAGCTTTTTCATTTTTAACAAACAAAAATTGGTAACAAAAATAGCTTATTGATGGGAATATTAACTTGTATAATGTCGCTTCCAAAATGAAAACATGGAGTAAGTGCTTCTTGGATGGTGGAATAGATTATGAAAGAAAGAAAGCAATGCAATAATTGCTATCGAGGGACCGACGCACCTAGAAAGCAATACAATAATTGCTATGGAGGGACCGACGCACCTAGAAAGCAATACAATAATTGCTATGGAGGGACCGACGCACATAGAAAGCAATACAATAATTGCTATCGAGAGACCGACGCACCTTGACTAGAACCTCGCTAACTTTGTCGTCACACAAAGACTATAGATGCAAAATTTGACTTCAAAAATATAAAGCAATGTTTATTTATTTACTTTCGACTTTAATATTTCAATCACTCTCCCACAATTGTGCTAGATCTATGAACAATACAATCATCTCTTTCCTATAACATAACCACTTAATGATTGAACTGATCAATTTCAATAAAACTGTCATTTTGTCAAATGAAAGAAATGTTGTTGCCTACTTCATCATCATCTTCCATATCTCTGAATGTGTGATATTGAAGGTGTCATGTAAGTTCAAATGAGACTATCGGTCAATTTACTTTTGTGAACATAACATCAAAGAGTTTCGCATAGAAATTCTTCTCAGTGAAACGGACACGCCTTCAAATAGTTGTAATTAGCATTTACCATATATTTTTCAAGCTAATGCGTACACCTAAGTATAATTGAAGAGACTGAAATGGATTTTCCATATAATACAGCAAAGTTTATTTTAACTGACGCATCCAATGACGTTTTAACTGCACATGTTCAATTTTTTGTAGTAATATTATTACTGATTACGTTTTTAGTTTTCTTTTTATTGCATATTACCCTTTCTGGAAATTGGTTTGTTCTGCGAGCAGTTCCACACGCAATGATACCTTAGTTGCTTTCTATATCATCATTAAATATTCAGCAATGATTAGTCAAATTTTTAAGTAAAAAATCTCTTGTTGAAAGTATCCCATATTATCTCTTGCACGTACACCAAAAGATTCTGGACATAAATATGCAAATTGATGTATCAACTATCAATTCATTCAGTGCCATATAATACTATAGAAAAATAATAATCTGTTTCGTAGTGTAGGATCTTTCATTTTTGACAAAACTGAAATTTGTAACTGAAAAGATTGATAACGGCACTGAAGACTATTGTTGTACGTTATAAGAAAAGAATAAAGGCCACACAATAATTTCTCACCCAGCAATAGATGAACGCGAGCCTCAATTTGAAAGTCACTTGCTTCATCATTGCCCGACATGCACGAAGACTATAAGTGCAATATTCGCATTCATAAAAATAAAGCAATACGTGCTTCTTCACTAGCAATTGAGAGTATTATTCTTGTAAATCAATCACTCACTCTACTCACTCTCCTGTAAAATAACCCCATCTCTTTCCCGCAATAAAACTGAATGAACTGACAGATCTCAACAATAACGTCGTTTTATCAAACAAAAGATGCTGTTACCTGCTTCATAATCATTTTCCATCTCCAAATGTGTGGTATTGCAAGTGTCATGTAAGCTCAAATGGGACTACAAGGAAGAGTGCTGCCATTTTCATTCTCTATTGATAGCTGCTTGAATCTGCTCAAGACTCCTCCCTTTCGTTTCAGGGACCACCGTGATCACGAACACCATCCCAGCGGCGTTAATCACCGCATAAAGAAGGAAGGTACCTGTGAAGCAAGCGAGCAGAGTTATTTGCTTTCGACAAGTTTTTCGGAAGCATATTCTGACATTTTTCTCATGGGAAGAATTTAGTATGCACTACATGTCTATTAATCATTCTGCAGAAAAACCCTCTTAATTTTTTTCTTTTTTAAATGATATGTCGGCTCAATTTTCATGATATTCGAATCTAGGCAGAAGTTGCTATAAACGCGTTGATTGAAATAAATGGTCTGAATATGCATTCGAGAGATGAAGAACGGAGCGACAGACACCTCTAGCTCCAAATAGGATTGAAATGTTCAGGAAAAGCTTAAGTCTCAAGTCTGTAGTTTAGTCGAATTCGCGCAACAACTCATGTTCCAATGTGAAAAATGTTTATCGAGCTCCTGCCAGAGTAACAGTTCAAAGAGTGTTTTCAGCAGAGTCGTACCGTAGGAGCTCCAGCTCATTAAGTAGTTGAAAGTGTAGGAAACTGCCCAAGCGCCGAACCAGTTCACTAGTGTTGCGAAACCTCCAGCAACTCCTTTGATATTAATGGGGAAAATCTGAACTCCAGCACACATTACATGATTGGCAAAAGAATTTTGAAACTCTTGTACTAATAACACCAGTTACGAAAACAACCCTTTAATTTGATAAGCATGAAACTTCGGGGGATGTTTAGGATTACCTCGGACATCACGACCCAAGGAACTGCGCCCATTCCAGCTGAAAATGCTGCTATGTATAGCTGAGCATTGGAAAAAACAGAACAGAAAAATTTATACTAGGGAGTTGTTGCGGGGGCCAACTGGGTAGAGCCAGAAAGAGATCAAGGCAGTTGAGATTATTACCAGAATGCCGGTGATGGCAAGTATTGGGACAGCATCAGCCGCCAGATCATGAACCTGGCTCGGAAGATTCTCAAAAAATTACTGGTTGACAAGCATTGCAAAGCAGAAGGAAGACACCAGGACTGATAGTATTTACCTTTAGAAAGAATGAAAGGGCAGTTACTGTGCATCCCAGGACCAATCCTGTCCCCGAGATCTGCGATTGAGAGAGAGAGAGAGAGAGAGAGAGAGAGAGAGAGAAGGTTATGGGTCAAGTTGCAGAACTTGCGAAAGGGGCAGAACCAGAAAAGCTTTGTTACTATAGACATGATTTCTTAGCTTTCATCTATTTTACCAAGAGAAGGGGCTTTCTTCCAGCTCTATCGACCAGTGCAGCGCCAATAGCCGTGACAATAACCTGCAAAAATTTACTCTTTAAGCGTGACGAGTATAAAACTAGATCCCCAGCAAGAGGAAAGGGCAAGAATTACAGACCTGGAGGATTGCATAAGTTATGGTTCCAACGCTGGAGGAGAAACCTGAGGAGATTGTACAAATGCGATTATAAAGGCGAGACTAATACCTTGCTTGTGAGATTCAACGCTAAATTATGTGAACAGCTCATTCAGTGATAATTAAGTAGACCAAAAGCATTCGACATAATACCTTGCTTGTGAGATTCAACACTAAATTATGTGAACAGCTCATTCAGTGATAATTAAGTAGACCAAAGCATTCGACATTGAAAATTTTACTAACCCATTTGAATATTAACTGGATTATATAAATTGGAACCCCTGCTTTGCTTTTTATTTAGCTTTTCATTCTGGAATCTAAAATGCAAAGCATACTTTCATTTTTGTGGTGCCCAAGAGCTTCTTGCTATGAACTGCATACCTGCTTCCTCAAAAATATTGCTTGTATAGAAACAGACACCGTTTATCCCTCCGAACTGCTGGACGACCATCAATCCAACACCAATCTGGCCAAAATTTAACAAATTTGTCAGCAAAAAGAGCAACAATGGGAAATATCACCAAAAGTACAACTACTGCATATTCCCGATCCACAGGGCATTCCAAGAAAGCAACGAAGGAGGGACTTTATTGGATACATAGCAGTAAATACAGAGAGAAGATTACAATGACAGAGCTCAGATATCTTCTCTGAAATAAATCGAGAATGCTGGCTTTCGGGAGCAGTTGAAGAGTTTCGATGTAGTCCTGTCAAGAAAAACAAATTCGATCATTCTGTCAGTTATTTGTACTTATAAAGCTGAGGCACTATGATGAAACGAGTATAGACTTAAAGCCTTTTACTTGTATTTCAGCAGCCTCTTCAGAAATGTCCGCATCCTTTCCACGGAGTTTCTGCAGTGCAGCTTCAAACTCCTTTTCGCGGCCTGTTTTTGCCTGCATTTGGCAGAATCCTAAAATTCATTCCAACACTACAAATCCCTCTCTTCCAACAATTCAGATAAGAAGAGTCTGGTGTTCATCTTGATTTGTTACCAGCCATCTAGGAGACTCTGGAATGAAAAACAGGCCGAACAGTAGGACTGCACAGGGGATTAGACCTGCATAAACCGCAGATGTTCAAGGTGGTTTCAGACTTGGACTTTTCTATACAACATTGGCACTAAACTTGAATTATCCTACTTTTTCTGTTTTACCAATTAATGCCAAAACCCTCCAAGCTAATACTGTCCCGATTATGAAGGAAACGGACACTCCAGCAACGATCATAAGCTGTTGAGAGAAGAGAACATGTTAGGCGCAGTAGGCTCTGTAGGATGTACATATATACACCATCTTGCACTCGCAAGAGGCCAGAATTTGCTACAAGCTAAGGCCTTTTGCCAATAGCTCCATGCTTGCAATTTTAACCAAGAATGTTCATACAAAATCTTTGCCTGATTGACAGCAGTCAAAGCTCCACAGAGATTTTTGGGTGTAATTTCAGCTATAAATATCGGTACCTGGACATAAGTTAGAAAAAGGTTAACCGATCTAAACCAAAGAGAGAGCCTCATGTTGTCACTGTGAATCAAGTCCAGCATGTTGTCGTAGAACAACTTGCTACATCAAATTTGTGTGGTACGAAGTGAGGAATTACCACATAGGAAAAGACTCCCATTCCATATCCCGTGGCCAATCTTCCGATATCCAGAGCCAGTGCTCCCCAATTACTCAAAATTAAACAGAACAGAGAGTTGATGAGACTTGAAGTTCTTATGAAACTAATCGATCTTCATGTATGATTAGGCTTGTAAATAGGATATGGACACACCTCAGCAAAGTAAATAGCAAGCCATCCCGCTACACAAAGAGCGCTCGCTATTCTCATTGTCTGTATTTTGAGGCAAATGTTTATGCTGTCACATCCTCCGTCCATGATATGAGTAAATCCCAAAGCTAAAACTCTCAGAGAGTCTTGAACAACACTGTTCTGTTTTACATTGTGAAAGACGCACTCATTTGCTGCTTACCCATTTACGGCCAACAAAATCAGCTATTGGTCCTCCGGTAATTGCACCAATCATTGCACCGAATGTCAGTATGGATCCAAAGACTGAATACTGTTGAAAGACACATAAAGAGTAACTGCAAATCAGCTTGAGTTCAGCGAGATTAAGAACTTCAGTTACCATCTAGCTAACGATGCTATAAGTCACCGAATGTCCGAGAATCTCAGTGGAAAGCTATTCTGAACAAACCTATTACTTCGATCAGAAACCTGAATGATATGCAGTCGCAATTTTCAGCTGACGATACCCAATCTAAATCTCATCATTTTTTGGTTTTGTTGTCCTGAGGTGTCCAACAATGGAACTCGATGCGAAAATTCGGTATGCATTTCACTCGTACAATGCAGAAAGAATAAGATGTCTAGAGAAAGAAGTATCTCTACCTCAAAGCCAACATCCTTATATTTGAGAGTCTTGTTTATAAAGTTTTTGATCATATAACTCGTCCATATTATGAAGCCATAATATGAGCAGATCGTTACTTTGATTTCTTGTATATGGGCGCCTTCAGTGACAAGTCCGATAGAAGCAACGGACAAAGACAACATGACATGTGCTTCTCAACACTCGCAGGTAAATTCGACATACCTCAGCTGTAGAGAGACTAAGTTCCTCCACTATAGCATCCTGAGTTGGTGATGAATAACCTGCCTGAAAATCCAATGGAACAATTTCTCATAAGATTCAATTAATCACATCCTTTTCATTTTAACCATTACTATTGGACCTGGACTTTTCAAAAAGAAATTGCATTTCCTACTTACGCAGGTCCCGAATTCATATGAACCGCAAACTGCAACAAATGTGGTGAAATAGACCATCCACGGACGACCCTTATCAATTCCTTCATCTTTGCCAGCTTGGTCCTTCTCTTGCGGCACGAGGAGCCGCTCTCTTATTCCTTCTCTGTCCCCGGTTTCTTGATTTTCAATGTCCTCGTTAATCGCCATGCCTGCTCGCCTTCCAAAAATGCTCCTTCGTTCCCTATCTGACTATGTACAAGGAACTAGCAAATCTATAAGCTCCAGAGAAGATAAGTTCTCTTTCCACCGTGGCCAGTCTGCTTGCTTTATATGGATGACTCGAAATGAGAAACCCCAAGTGCTAATATGGAAACCCCATCTCAGATCGGTTTATACTAGTGGTTTCTAGGAATTCCTCGCTGACCTCAGTCTTGCAAACTGGCAAGCAACTCCTTGCTTTTCTGACTCGCCCCGTTAATGGTATTGGAATCACTAATGGAACAGAGTCTCCGAATACAGCAGGATCACAGATGTAAAGGGCTGCATCGCTCTTTATGGGCAATGAGTAAGTAAAAACATGGAACTGGACTTTCTCAATGATGCGGCTCTGGATAAAGACAAAGTAAAACCACGGACAAAGTTCTATCTTTTTCAGCCAACCACCGGCTAGGAAAACCAGAGTGTTTTTCTAACCTGGAAAGTAATTAAGTTCTGTCCATTTTTCCATGGAGGCATTGTTATCTTCAACTTTAACCCACGTTTATCGTGTAAGAAAGATAAGATCTCAATTAATAGTTTCTTATCTCTTTGGTGCAATAAGAAACTATCAAGAAAAAGAACTGTTCCGCTAGAATATTACTTTTCTTTTGGGAATTTTCTTAACCAAAACCCTTTTTTTTCCCAATTGGACGATGAGCACAAGATAATTTCTGCCGGACCTTCTTCTGGGGACACATTATCTTCCTTTTCTATTATTTAAAAGAATCACTACATATGCGAACAAAAAGCATGCATATAGCCTCCTTTGTGGTCAGTGACGCTTT
Organism: Eucalyptus leucophloia subsp. euroa; assembly: GCA_017140325.1. NCBI lineage: Eukaryota > Viridiplantae > Streptophyta > Magnoliopsida > Myrtales > Myrtaceae > Eucalyptus > Eucalyptus leucophloia. The sequence continues at coordinate 20,767,144 of CM029475.1, read as the reverse complement.
TGATGTCTGCTCAAATGGTAAAGACTAGATAGCAGGAATTTCAAAAAGAGATGTTTTTCATCTTTCCATAGTGGCCAATTTTGCGGAAAATGGCAATTTATAGAGGCAAGAGGTGGACAGAATTACTTTCTACTAAGGACGTCATGTACTGCCGAGGCCCACGAATCTAAAGAATTTAGCCACCATGAAGCCAGCCGACGGGAAAGAATTCGCAGGCACAACGCAATGGACCATAAAGTTGCAGAGCACATTAGCCAAAAATGTCCAACCACCATTCTCCAACTACTTTATTGGTCCACATTTGCTGCATCTCCCTCTTCTCTCACTTCACGATTCGGAATAGGCCAACAAAATCCAGCAAGAATATATGGCTGTGGCCTGCTTGAGAAAGGGAAAATATCAAAATATATCTTACTCTTGATCTAATAGCCACTCACATATTTTCGTTTTGATAAATATCATTCATATACTTCCAAGAAAATCCCCACATTGAGAACATTAATTTGCCCCTCCATGTAAACTCATTTTAGCATATTCCTTACGGTTTAAGTAGACTGAAAAAGTGAATTTTGAATGGTAGAATTCGTGTAGATATTTGTTATTTTCAAAAGAAGAGGTAAGTGGTCATTGGATGAGAAATAATGTGTATTTCGTTATATTTTTCTCAAAAAACTTAGACAAAAAAAAAATATGCTAATCTTATAAGCACATAGTGAGATTTGTATTTCAAGTGTATTAGAAGAAAAAAGACATTGCAAATGTCATAACTTTTGTACAACGACTACTTAAATACCATAACTTTTTTTTCAATCACTTAAATGTCATAATGAATTACTTAAACATTGTAATTTTTCATTAATAAGGAAATCCGACGTGACATTGCACTTATGGTAAACATTCTTTAAAAATTACAACACTCAAATGATCAATTAAAAGTTATGGCACTCAAGTAAAACTTTTTTTTTTTTTTAAGTCATGATACTCAAGTAATCAAAAAAAAAATAAATGTTATGGCACTTAGGTGAGCACTGCACGAAAATTATGATACTTGTGGTGTCATTATCTCAATATCTTAATATCCTTCTTCCATTCATGACACCAAATCCCATAAAATATTATAAAAAGCACAAAGAAAAAAAAATTATTTTAGCTAATATAAGCATCTAATTAAGTAGAGATTAATCAGGCCGATTCAGGTTTTAGAGGTTGCCAGTCATTTTTGCTCAACCCCTACTAAACAAAGCTATGAACAACAAGCGATTGTTTTAAGCTAGTGGCTCCGTTTAAGCATCCAATTAAAATCAGCAAGATTATTTAGCACAACCCTTTCAATATAAGAAGTTTTAGGAACCCTTATCATCACCTTGAAGAAGGGCAGCTGCGCAAGCGTGATTAAAACACCTAGGACAAAGACAAAGCAGCCTTCCCTAATTTAAAGGGAAAATAGGTGGACGCCATACAACTTGCCTCATCTCATATATATATAACCCCAAAGGCATGGACTAAAATTAGTCATTTGCGGGTCCCTCTTTTGAAAAGTTCAATCCACTTGTTAGAATGGAATGAATTTGATTGATAGAGAAGGTCTGGATTACTTGAGGGAGCGGATATATCCTAATTGCATAAATAATATATTAAATGTAATAGAGCATATGCCACTTTCATTTTGCATGATTGCATCTAATCTCAGAGATCTGGACTCATTTCTTTCTTTCTTTCTTTCTTTCTTATTTTCCCTCCAATCTTCCAATTTGTGTAGAAAAATATGATCCTTTCAGCATGAGGAACTTGAAAAATCGTTCTACTGGGCTCGCACTGATGAAACAAAAATAATAAAGCTGAGAGGTTAGGTGAGGTGAGCTGTGAAAGAAACTTATGTATGAGCTAGATTGTAAAATAATCTTGGTCTAAATTCTCAATATTTCTTTTGCTATACGTTCTGAAATGAAAAATCTCTATTTGGACAAGAAATATTTCTTTTCTTGATGACCGTGGATTATAATTATACAATTATGCATTACTATAAGTTTTCACCAACCTGTTCAATGAACATGGCTTCATCCATAAGGATACATCCACGGATGCACAAGAATCAGATTTCGACCAAGTCCAGAGAACTAAACAAGGCCTGGTTTTCCTCTCTTTAGGTAGACATCCTGATCGTGTTGACAATCTTATCCACCAAGACATGTAATTCCCTATTTTCAAGAGTACAATGCCTAAGGAAACGAACATTCGGTACTCTTCTGTCATCCCGCTCTTATATTTTACTAGACAAGACAGATTGCCATACGTATAAAGATGTATAATTAGAGAAGATCCAAGAGAATATAATATTAGAGGATCGGCTTATTAAGACATGACAAATGCAACTTGAGTTCATTATTTGACCTACACCTTTTAAATAAAAATACAAATATATTTTCGTTACTTATAAATTCCTATGTAGGCTTGATATGAAAAAAAAAAAAATTGTCCTAACCATTACTATTTTAATACGAAACTAGGAAAAAGAAAATCACCCAACACTTTTTATGCCCAACAAAAGAAACAAAGAAAAGATTTGCATATATTTTGAGGAAGAAAATCTAAAGATTTCAACTTTGCCTGTATGGATGAAACAATATTTTTTATTAAATTTGAGATATTTTTGTTCTTATCTTATTAACCAACATCTTTGCTAGTGAATACAACATATTATTACAACTTTCTGTTTTCTTGGACATAAAAAAGAGTTTGGGCTCCAAACCAAAGATAGTATTACTTTTTATGTAATATAGATTATAAATTCTTTATTTTAAGGAAGGGCAGGGGTGAATCAACATAGAGTACATAAAACAACTACTTGCCCCCTCTGAACTTTTCTAGTTCTGCACAGCGTATATAAATTCAATTTGTTTATGGCAACATGGAATATTCTCTGAGCAACGAACCGTTGCTTTGAACTCACTTCCTCCTTCCTCCTCCTTCCCTCGCTTGGACGTTAGCTCCAGGACAAAACAGAGAGCGGGTCGCTGGCCGAAGGACGCAAGGACGCGAGGCTGCGCCCGACGTTCGCCCACGAATGTCGTGCGGTACGAAGCCAGCTGGTCTCGTCCTTGAAGAAAGGGACATAAACGAGATAAATGGGAGAGAAAGGCGGCAAAGGGAAGGGGAAGTCTCTCCGGTCTTTTTGGGTTTGTTCGGCCGAGGTAGAGCAACCGAGAGAGAGAGAGAGAGAGAGAGAGCTCGTGAGAGTGAGAAGGTGAGCTCGAGAGAGAGAGAGAGAGAGAGAGAGAGAGAGAGAGAGAGAGAGAGAGAAGGAGCAAGCCAGAGAAGAGAGGGAGCTCGAGGGTGGCTGCTTCTGGAAGGGTGCCGCTGAAAACCAAGGAGAGGCTAGAGCCGCTCGAGAGGGAAGACCGAGAAGGTGGATAGCGAGGGAGAGCAGGAGAGAGAGGCGACTGTGTTCTAGAGTTCTTCGGGGGAGGCTGGAGACAGCGAGCGCAACAGAGAGAGTGAGATACGAGACAGTGAGCAAAGGGTGAAGCGGAGAGAGAACCGAGAGTGAGCGAAGGGATGGACTGAGAGAAAGCAGAGACCCAGGAGCCGAACTTCGTTCTCGGACAAGCGTTAGGCGGCCATCCCCAACATAAACGGACGATCTCCAGCCAATACCCTCGAGCGCTTGGCGAGTTTTCTTTGGGTTCGATCCACTTTTATCTCGATGATCCTGGTTCGGTGCAACGTCTAGGCGGCCGACCATAGCTCATTTTGCTTCAGGCTCACCTTCTGGCCGTCGTCGCTGAGCCGGGTAGGGATATTCATGGTCAAACACTTCTCTCTGGGAACTCCGTTGCTTGGTTTTCTTTAAGACGGAACCGAAACAGTAGCTGGGTTTCGTTTTCCCTAGACCACCAGCATGCTCGGTTTGAACGAGCCGTCCCTTTTGTCGAGTTTGAGTCGTCACTTGCTGCTTTCTTTTGAGTAAATGACTTGGAGCGCTGCCATTTTCATTCTCTGTTGATGCCTGCTTGAATATGCTCAAGACTCCTCCCTTTCCTTTCAGGAACACACCCTTTTAATTGCCCCCTGGAGTTTCTGCATGAAAATTGATTATTCACTGGTTTAATAGCAAGCGAGTAATGACTGGACTTTATCTATTTAGATATGGTGGCAGACTTTTGACTAGTTATGTACTGTTCAGAATGCTAGATTCATTTGTAGAGGTTTCTAGAGGAAGATTTTTTTTTACTGTTTTTCTAAATTAGACGACAGGCATTTGTAATTTGCATTTCTAAAATTTAATATGCTTTCGATTTTCCAGAGAGAAGGATCGCGTCGTTTCTTGGTGCAATGGGGCAGAAATTTCTATCTGTATATCGCTTGTGTGGCACGTATATTGCTTTTTTTGACGATTCTCGTGGCAGTTTACTTGGTGACACCTAATTGCATATCGTTTGGCTACATTTTGCTCCTCCTATGTGGGATCATAGGAAGACAACTCATTGAAAGGACGAGAAGACACCTTTGGTTTCCATTAAAAGTATATGCAATCACTGTGTTTATCTTCATATACAGCTTGAGCAATTTCTCCACCTTTGAGATGTGGTTGTCAGGGTTGATTGATCTTCAGTCCTACAACTCAGAGCTTCGCTATTGCAGAATATTTGGCAGTCTCTTGCAATCCTGATTGTGATGCAGCCCTATAGCTACGAGAGGAGACACAGCAAGTATCTCCAATCTGATGACTCCAAACTTATGGAATTTGTAGCACTTGGATTTATTCAGAGTTTCCTTATTTGACATGGTGACAACGTAGTGTATATAGCAGTGTTCTATGCATCATCGTCACCAATTAGTCTATTTGGTTTCCTTTATCTGCCTGATCTTGTCATATGTTCCCTTTTACCTAAAGCATCTCAAATCCCATCAAAGTTATTCCTTCTTTATACAGGAATTCTGGTGATGACAGAATATCTATTTCAGATGTGGGGTGCCGAGGCAGGAATGTTTCCTGGACAAAATAAGTCTAGCCAAGTTCTTGGGTTTTGAGTTATTACAGTCAGGCTTTTGGGCTCTAGAATTGGGTTTAAGGGGAAAAGTGCTGGCGATATCTGCTTGTACCCTTCAGTACAATTTCTTCCGTTGGTTGCAAAAAGTACCAACTCACATTTTGAGCAAAGATTACACCGAAGAACCTTGCCCTCTGTTTGTATCAGCAGAAGAAGTGTTTAGGGATTTTTCTAATTCAAACGGGGAAAGCAAGCCACCTGATTCGCCTGCAATTCCTTGTGAAGCAGAAGGCATGAGAAACAATTTGTCTTCCTCAGCCTCTGGTTTTTCTCAAGCATCAAATAATGTACCCAAAGCTGGAGGCTCTGGGGGTGGCAATGCTAGAAAATATTCTTTTGGATATATTTGGGGAAGCACCAACAAAAGCCACAAATGGAACAAGAAAAGGATTATCACCATGAGAAGGGAGAGATTTGAAACGCAGAAGACAATCTTCATAGTCTATATAAATTTTTGGATGGAGAACATGTTTAATCTCTTTGGCCTCGAAATACATATGGTGGCCTTGCTCCTTGCCTCCTTTGCTTTTGTTAAATGCCATTTCTATGCTATATATTGCACTTCTCGCTGCCTGCATACTTCTAAATCGCAATGTCATTCGGAAATTATGGCCAGCACTTGTCTTTTTGCTTGCTTCCATTCTTGTCCTACAATACTTTGTCATTTGGAAGAGCACACCATCTGCCAATTCACAAACATCAAGCAAGGCTGAGTCTGTATTTCCTTTCGAATTTTATGATTCTCCTGCCAGTATGAATGCTGAAAGTCTTCATGTGATGAATTCAGCTGATCATTCATTTGAGTTTTCCCATTGCAAGATCACTGAGGCTGACAAGGATGGTGGAGGTTCTTTATATGATTCAGATAAGAAAGAGAGAGCCAGAGGTCAAGCTGAGGATAACTCTATAGTTTCTGCTGTGCAGCTTTTAGGAGATGGCGGTTAGTTCTCTTGTAACCTTCCCGAACATCAAGCCAGAAGACATGGATGCCAGAGGCACAATCAAGCAGTCTCCCCTGCACCCGATTAACATTTTTTCTATTGCTTCTGGACACCTGTAAGAATACCTATTAGGATCTTTCTTATATTGTTGAGAATATTGCATGCATAACTTAATATTTATTTGTAAACTTTCTTCACGTCCTGAAGTAATTTCTCGTAACATATAATTGTTATTGGACATAACAATCGGTATCAAGTGCAAGTTAAAACATTTGTGGTACTTTGCAATAGGACAAATAGTTTTGCTTCGTTGTCCCAGCTTTAACATTTTCATGGCATCTCATGGCAGGTATGAACGTTTGTTGAAAATCGTGATCTTGAGTGTCCTCAAGAATACACAGTGCCCTGTAAAATTCTGGTTCATAAAGAATTATCTCTCCCCACAATTTAAGGTTTGTTCTGTGTCTCTCTTAGCAGCCTCTACCCTTGATAAAACTATGAGAAGTATTGATTTATACTTGCATACTTTTCTGCTTTGAACTTCTTAGGATGTGATCCCACATATGGCTCATGAGTATGGTTTTGATTATGCATTAATCACCTACAAGTGGCCTACATGGCTACATAAGCAGAAGGAAAAGCAAAGGATTATATGGGCATATAAAATTTTGTTCCTAGATGTTATCTTTCCCGTTTCTCTAGAGAAGGTAAGCATGTGATATCTATGACTTTGCCTTTGACTGTCTACTCATGCTATTTTCAGTTCTCTGTGACATCTAAATTCTATTGACCCCTCTTTGCAACAGGTTATATTTGTTGATGCAGATCAGGTGGTGCGAGCAGACATGGGAGAACTTTATGACATGGATCTGAAAGGAAGACCGCTTGCATATACTCCTTTTTGTGACAACAACAAGGAGATGGATGGATATCGCTTTTGGAGACAAGTACATATTGAATCAATTTATTCTTGTGTTCTAATTCAAGCAATAGAATGCCTTTGCCTTTTCCGATCAATCTATTTGTGTTTGATTACAAGCAATAGAAGGCTCTTGCCCTTTCAGATCATTACTGTCTACATCCCTAAGTAAGCTCTTTTATTTTCTCACAAAAACAGGGTTTCTGGAAGGAGCACTTTCGCGGAAGACCCTATCATATAAGGTAGATTTTTTAGGCGGTTCCATTCTGTCCAAGTGATCCTTTTGGCTCCACTGGTATCATATATGGGTTTTAATTATGATATCGTTCTGCAGTGCACTGTACGTTGTTGATTTGGAGAAATTTCGAGAGACTGCGGCAGGAGATAACCTGAGAGTGTTCTATGAATCTCTCAGCAAGGATCCAAACAGTGTGTCCAATCTTGATCAGGTCAGTTCTTGGATAATAAACTGCAAATTCTTCAGCATGAGATATTCTTTGCGAGCTTATAGCTGTGACTTTCTAAAAAGATTCTCGCAAGGTGTTAATTTGTAAAAGCACTGCTTAAATATCCGTGAGCATAAACATATCAGTTGTTTGTCTAAGTGCCCTCTCTCATGCTTCAGGACCTCCCGAATTATGCTCAGCACACCGTGCCTATCTTCTCATTACCCCAAGAATGGTTGTGGTGTGAGTCGTGGTGTGGTACAGCCACTAAATCCAAGGCAAAGACCATTGATCTTTGCAACAATCCTATGACGAAGGAACCCAAGCTTCAGTTAAGTTCATTAGGTTGGGTTCTTTTCCCACTGCCAAAATGATTCGTACAGTTGTGATGTAATTTTGTTTTTGTTGTCCTCTCAGGGTGCGAAGAGAATAGTTTCTGAATGGCCTGATCTTGACTTAGAGGCAAGAACGTTTACTGCGAAAATTCTTAGAGATGAATCTGAGCTTCAAGAAGCAGTGGCTTCAGATAAGTCGCAGGGTTCACAGGGTGATGAGTCATCGGTAGAGGAACTGGACCTTGAATCCAAGTCAGAGCTGTAAGGCATGGTTTCATTCAGCCATGACATGATTGATCCCAAGTGTAATCCTGAACGAGGATGGAAGGGTAACTATCAGCAAAGAACGTTTTGGAATTGCATCAACTAAGGAAAACCAAGTGGTTATGGTGTGCGTATGCTGTCGAGATTGGGGATGGAGATGCACACCATCGAGAAAATGAGGTCATGGGGAGGCTGTGAGAAAGGCAAGGTAGCGCCAGTAGAGATTTAAAATTTTCTCGAGAATTTTAGAGAGAAGCGAGCTATTCATTTTGCTTAGTTTTTGTTAATCAACCGGGTAATCTTATTTTAACTGGGCTATTTGCAAATGCATGAAATGGCACGTTTGATTGTGGAATTTATTTCTCGATGATAAAACCACGGGTGAAAAGCCAAGGTTCCGATTTTATTAGAATGCCCTAGTACACACACTTGGTTATGTAGTCAAACAGGGAAAAGCTGTAAATTTTTTTGATGGATGAACTTTTTATTGTGATGCTTTCGGAGACTACCGAAAATTACGTACTAGCCATAAGTGCTATGTTCGATTATTTTAATGGAGGCATGGAGTGGGCCTGTGTGTTTTGCTTAAACCTGATCTCGGGTCTCGGCCCGGCCTAGTTTAATGACCTCAACCGGTCATTGCCCCTCGTGCCTTAAAATGTCCACACCTTGCAGCGCTGGACGTTTGGGCCTTCCTCTACCCACTTCTTAGGCGTTTGTCGTATGGCCCGGCCCATTATTTGGCCTATACTTATCGGTCCGGCCCATTGTTGGGCTTAACTTGGGTCCTCTTAGCCTTTGCTGCCGATGTCACCGCCTTCGGATCTCTACCCTCGGAGCCGAACTGATATCTCTGAAAACTCGGCGCGAATCCGAGCCTCGCGCCACGAGTTCCTCGATCAGCAGCTGCTCCGTCTTCTAGGGTTCGAGAGGGTCCGGAGGAGGTAGAGATCGAGAGAGAACGAAATCGATCCCCCCTCGCGATTCCCAACCGCCGGCGCTCAATCTCCAATCGCCCGTCGATGGAGGAAAACCCTTGCGGCGAGATCAGCTCCGGCGATGACAGCGTCGCCGATCAAAAACCGCGCTTCGTCACGGATGAATCCGCTCCGGTGGGACGCCAGATCGAAGCTCCGGGTCTCCATCAACCTGCCGGACAACGAAATCTCCCTCCTCCGCAGCCGGCGGAACCTGAGCTTTAGCGAATCGTCCGCCGCCGAATCTCCGACTTCTCCTTCTCCATCTCCCCACTCCTCGTCCTTGGCCTCAACGTCGATCGGTCGAATCTTCAAAGGGAAGGCTTCGGCGACGGCGAGGGTGAGCCTCGAGAACGGCGGTAGCGGCGGCGACCCCCGCGGCGGCCAGCAGGCGTACAGGAGCACGAGGACGGTGGTGGAGGTGCTGCGGGAGCTGGACGCGGACATAGTGGCGCTGCAGGACGTGAAGGCGGAGGAGGAGAGGGAGATGAAGCCGCTGTCGGAGCTGGCAGCGGTGCTGGGATGAGCTACGCGTTCGCCGAGAGCTGGCGCCGGCGTACGGCAACGCCGTCCTCTCCCGGTGGCCGATCAAGCACTGGAAGGTCCAGAAGATATTCGACGACACCGATTTCAGGTCCGTCATTTCGTTTTATTTTATTTATTTGTTTATTAATTTCCATATATTTTTTACCTGTTATTCTTGCTATCATTTTCGTAATTATGGTGACGATGATATGCTCTCTTTCTCGTTGAGCAAGTGGTCTTCCTAGGCGATTTCCAATTTTAAAAGATATTTTCATTTATTTATTGAGGCATCCACCTTTGAAAGTGAAGTTAAAATAATATGTCATAATTAATATTCTCTCTGGGCATATAACATTTTCCTAAGTGAAAAAGATTAATTTCGGTAGACCCATCTATAACAGTGCAAATCCATTTCGGACAATCAAAATTTTCGTTGAAATTAAGGTAAGTTGGATATAATAAAAATTCGCAAGACCATCCATCAGAATTTGTGGATGAAAATTTTGCCGTCACTTGGTTTATATTTTGTCTTTTTTTTTTTTAGTCCTCCCCCTTTCTAACTTCTCTGTTTGGAATTATCTGAATGGAGTTGTCCAAGAATTGATCTGGAAAGAATTTAGAATATTATTCACGAGAACCCCACCACCAAATTCAAGAACTGCCCAAGGCTGTAAGGCTTTTCTTCTACAGCCTTTTGCCTTCGGACAGCTTACGGAGAGCTCTCTGCAACACCGATGGTGGGCCTGTCCAAAGATCCCAGCACCAGCTGTGAGCAATGCCAGTCAGAATTAAAAATAAAATAAAATAAAATAAAGAAAAAAACCCAATTTTCTTTCTATGATTTTGGATGTGGGTTCTCTATACAATTGTCATCTATCGTTCCTCTTTTTTCATTTCCGGTTGCATTTAGTGGGTAGTGGGTGGTAGAGAGTCAGCTTTAAAGATCATTCTCCATTAATTGCTGACTTAGTCAGGAGAATGCTTAGGAAGCTGCTAAATCATATATATATATATATATATATATATATATTTGCTCTTTAGTATTTAAATAAGGAGCTGGGAAGATAAATGAAGGATGAGAGCTGTGCGTCCGTTAGATGAGGGCAGCTAAGGGGTATGTAGGCAGGACAGTAACGTGGGAAGGATTTTGCCTTTGCTTTATTTTATGTATTTGCCAAAGCAGATGTTTGAGACCTGAAGACTGTACAAGGACTATTCATCTTCAAGGAAAGGTACATTTCTCTCAAGCAAGACAAACCAGATAGAATCAACTTGCTTGAGACAGCAAGCAAATTGCTCATCATGGATCAATTTTTGAGAGTTTTGCGTTCGATTAATTAAGCCACATCTTAAACAGTGGAGGGATTATGCATTTCTGTTGCGTGAATATTTAAAAAAAAAAAAGATATAAAAAGTTGATAGTAATATAGTCAATCAACGTATTAAATTCACTGGAATCGAAGTGGTTGTGAACTCGATGTGTTTGGTTACACAGGAATGTGCTGAAGGCGACAATAGAAGTGCCTCATGTTGGGGAAGTGAATTTCCAGTGCACCCACCTGGATCATCTCGACGAGAATTGGCGGATGAAGCAGGTCAGTGCCATCATCCAGTCGAGTGACTCCCCCCACATCTTGGCCGGCGGCCTCAACTCTCTTGACGAGACTGATTACTCACAAGAGCAGTGGACTGACATCGTCAAGGTATGCACATGCCCTTTTTAATCATTAGCATGCGAAACTCGATTACTTGATAGCTTAAGCTAGGGCGTTTGTCTAATCACTGACACTTTTTGTTATAGTTCTATGAGGAGATAGGAAAACCAACCCCAAAGGTTGAAGTCATGAGGTTTCTGAAGAGCAAGCAGTACACAGATGCTAAGGACTTCTCTGGAGAATGCGAGTCCATGGTCGTCATTGCTAAAGGACAAAGGAAGAACTCACTCGTTCGCTTTCCCATCTTTCAGTTTTTCTTTTTCACTTTGTAAAATGGCTAATCTAAGGCGATTTTCGAGCATGATGCTCCTTTAGCTCGATGATCACATGATTGGCTTGAATGGACGGAAATTTATAACATTTGAAGCATGATGCTCGCATTGAATATATACATGTACAAGCCTGTTATTGTCATTATTGTGTCGATATCAACCTTTGATGTGAAAATCTGTGGAATAAAAATTGAAGTCCAAAGTCATTATTCGAGAGACTACTGTCCGAATATGTAATCCAAAGCCATTTATTCTATTTCAGGCGTGCAAGGGACATGCAAATACGGTACGAGGGTGGACTACATACTAGCATCACCAGATTGCCCATATAAGTTCGTTCTTGGGTTGTATTTGGTCATGTCATCGAAAGGGACATCGGATCACCACATCGTAAAGGTTGACGTAACGAAATGTGCAAACAACCCTTCCCACAAAAGCGACGGCAACAACAATAAAATTACCAAGAAAAGGCGACGGCAGCGCAAGCACCAGACAGTCGTAAAGATCACAGGCACTGCTCCACCTTCAAAGGGTATCTGGACAACGAATACATTAAGCAAAGTCGAATGACATTACATGTATATCTTCCTTTTCTGTCCGCTCTTTTCTTGGCTGCTGCTGCTGCTATTGTTGCTGTTGAGTGATCTTGGGCATGCTGTCTTCGTCAATCTGTGTAAATCTTCGATTTTTTTCAGTTTAGAGTTGAAGAGGGGAGTGTTCTGGGGTGATGGCTTCCTCACATCCGTATAGATTTCAACGCGACAAAAGTGAATTCTTACCTTTCAGCTGGGGATTGGAGCTGAACCGTCCTGGCAAGTTCTTTTTGAGTATTGTATATATATATATTATATATATATACTTTTTCGCTTGTAATTTTAACTGCAAGATTCAGATCAGTTTTTGTTGAGGGCAACATCTTGACTTGACTTTGCTGAGGTCAAGGTTAGAGAAAGCGATGTTGTATCTTTTTATTTAACTAAAAGTCCTTGGAATAAAATTGCAAATTTCGAAAATTGAAATGATTTTTGTTAACCTGGACATCCGGCAATTGATAAAAGACCCAAAGATTTCAAATGAAATACCTTTAAAAAGCAAATATGGAAAAAAAGAAGCTGTAAAGTCCGGTGAGTATGAATTCTAAACATTCGTGAAAGAATTCAATGTCTTCTTTCTTTTTCCTCCGATTTCAAAATTAGTATTGAAAAGAAGTGAAGTGGTAAGTACAATGTACTTCGATATCTTTAAAAATATCTTATGTGCTCTCCAATGGTAAAAAATAGTTTTAAGGGGGAAATCAAGTATAGGAAGTAATTATTTTATAAAGTAGAGGATTACTGATTGATCCATGAAAAATAGAGAAAATCAATTATGGAAGCAAGCAAGGATGAGAGAGAGAGAGAGAGAGAGAGAGAGAGAGAGAGATTTTTATTGAAGCTCTAAGCATGGTCAAAGTCCATTGATGTCCCAATGACATGGAATAGAGTGATACAGCTAACGAAAATGTTTTCTTCTTATTCAAAATGAGAAATCATTTTTTTGATTTTGAGTGGTGAGCGCTTTTCTATCAAAGATATTTGACGGTTGACTTTAGCATTTTTAACATCAAAAAGTGTTTTAAAAAATATCTTCATCGAAATTCTTTTTCAGCAAAACAAATGGAGCCCTAATGAGCGTCATAAGTGAAAGTGTAATTAAAAGAGAAAGAAATAGATTTTCTATGTAATAGGCATTGTTGACTGATGTATAATGCTAATTAGCTTATGAATAAAAAAACTGCTTGTCCCTTATAATGTTTGTCAAATTAATCAGCATAGTAGAGGACACATGTATCTCTCAGTTGGTGTATGCTTTTCAATCCTCCTTGATGTAATGTATATATATATATTTATAATTGTTGACTGATGGATAATGCTAATTAGCTTATGAATAAAAAACTTGCTTTTCCCTCATAATGGTTGTCAAATTGCACACCTTGCATCAACATAGTAGAGGACGCGAGTATCTCTCAGTTGGCGTATACTCTTCAATCCTTCTTGATGTAATATATATATATATATTGAAGGCTTTATTGGTTTTTTGGGCTTAAGGCCCATCCGCCCAAGTTGGGCCTAGGAAGCCCGACCCACGGGAATATGGCCCGTGGAAGGGGAGAGGTATAAAAGGGAGGAGAGAGAGAGAAAAAAAGGCACTGTTTTAGAAAAGACGTACGTTCACTTTTTCTCTCAACGGATTCTCCCTCTCTCTCCCGTTTTCTTAAAAAGAAAAATAGTAAAGCACGTGAAAGGATTTTGCTTCCTCGGATCGAACATGACCGTTTCTCTTCCTCCATCGACAACCGGTGTTTAATCTGTGGCTAAAAGGTACGCTCGAATCCATGGTGTACTTTAGGATCAGTGATGCGTGTCGTTTTCCTGGGCTTCGTCTTCCGCTTGATTTAGGGGTTCGATTCGGTGTCGAATCCAGTTTTTGGGGATTGGTTATTCCCAACATTGGTATCAGAGCCCTGTTTCACGTTTATTCCGATCAATTTTGATGTTTTTGATTGATTTTTTCGCGAAATCCCTTCGGCCGTACGGAACCGGGCCAAAATCCCAACACCCGAGTGCTTTTCGGCCATTTTTCCAAGTTTTCGTAAGTCAAAATAAAATTGTGATTGCATAGGAAGAAGCACCACGTCGAGACGAGTCCGGGATGTGTCGACTACCGCCGGAGCCACACGCGCCCACACGCGCGCCGGAAGAGCGCTGCGCGTGGGCGCGCGCGCCCGGCGCTGGCATTGGCCAGCGCGTGCGGCGCACGCGCCCCGGTCGGCGAACCGGCGCATGCACGCCACCGGCGGGCGGGAGCCGACGCGCCGGTCCGCGGACCGACGCGTCACGTCCACGCGTGATGACGTCACCGTGACGTCATCCAATGGTCGGTAACCGTTTGGATGACGTCACCGATGACGTCATCACCGACGTCGTTTGCCGGACGGTCACCGGCCGGCAACCCGACCCATCAGAGACCAAGGCACGTGGCAGGCACGTGCAGATGACGTCTGTGTGACGTCATCCCCCGCACGCGCGCGGCACGTGCATCGGTCCGCGTGAGCGGTCCGACCAGCCCGACCGGTCTGTCCGGTCCGACCGGACCGACGACCGTTGTCCGTTGACCTCTGACCGTTGTCCGTTGACCGTTGACCGTTGACTTTGACCGTTGACCAAAAAAAAAAAAGAGGAAAATAATGTGTTTCCTTTTCAATTAAGTCTATGTGGATTATAATGTGATCCCTTATTTGTTCTGCATTTGTTGCGGGAACTATGCCTCCCCTAAGGTTGCGCACACCTATTCGCGCGATTCTGGGTGAACAAAAGGATAGGGTATCGTCGAGTTGATAGCCGAGCCCGATCATCGATGGGAAAGGGGTGACTTAATTGATCATGTCCTTGAAGTCAACAGGAAAATTCAACAGGTCATATGGAATGGTCGTCCTATGTCACAGTCAGAGATGGTGCGATTTTTCATAACCACTCTTCCACCTGAATGGCAAGATGTGTTGAATCGCATATGGGATGTCAACGGAGCCGCTTCCTATAAGAAAATTGTGATGGATTTTGTAAACGAATATTATTGTATTGTTTCAAGGGAAAAGATCAAGAAATTGAACAAAAGAGGATCTTTCCCAGTTCGTGTGCTGACTTTGTATTAGTTGTATTGGCTATTATATATTAAATGTGCTTTGTGGACAACATTATGTATTGATTACTACCTAATTGTGTTAATTGAAAGCATTACTGTTTTTTAATTGTATGTCAATTATCTGCTGCTTTCTATTATTGCTGGTTGCTGTGGGTAATTAGCTGTGGGTAGTTTTAGAAGTTTTTGTAGCTTCATAGAATTAATTTTGCATATGACAATCATATTAATGATAGTTTTAAGTTAGGACTTTTGGATGATGATTGAAAACGTAGTGACCTTTTGATTCTGAAGCCTTACTTAAAATTATTTATTAATATGATGGGTCTATGTAAATAGGGATGCATAAATGATAGGCATTAATAATTCGTGCATATTTGTCTGATTTGTTCAGATCAATGGCTTCAGCCACAAAGAACATAGTTGCCGAGCTGAACAAAGGTGAAAAGCTCAATGGGGACAACTATGAAGTTTGGCAAATGAAAATCCAGTATGTGCTGGAAGAGCAAGAAGCACTAGAGGCTCTTGTCATGACCATGGTAGAACCTGAAGAGGGAACCACTGCACAGCACAAAAGAAACAAAGAAGTTTTTTCTGCGTGGAAAAGAATGAACTCTCTAGCTCGCATCACGTTGCTGAGCAGCATGGAAAATGACGTCATGCGAGAGTTTCGGCGTTTTGAAAATGCCAAGGAATTGTGGGAGGCATTGGCAGCTAGATATGGTCATACTTCAGTGACTAGACTGAGGCAGCTCACTATCAGGTTTGACTCTTATAAGAAGCCTCATGGTCAGACCATGAAGCAACATCTTAGATGTGACATCCAGAATTTTCGGTATTAATTTCAATTGAATTAATCAGGTCATTTCTATGCAATTGGAGCCGGGGATTAAAATGGAATACAAAATTGAGATGCGAGATGAGCTATTGGATGAGGAGAATATTCAATTGAAGCATTGAATAAATTAATGGGGGTCAATTTGATTTAATTCAAGAGGAATTAAGGCCCAATTGGAAAGAAAACCTAGCAAATTCGTATGCCCATAGACCCAATATTTTAAATTACCTAAAGGCTTCTAGAAGGGGTAGTTTTGGGCTGGAAATTGTGGGTGGAAGGTGACATCACATGATGTCATGGTGGCCCATGTATGATGACCTAAGAGAGAGAGTATGTGAGAGGAAGAGAAAAAAATTGAGTTTCTCTTTCTCCCCTCTCCCCTCCGTCGACCGAACGGATCCTCATCTTCTTCCTTTTCTTCAAAACCTCCATGGGAGCCGAAGACCAGCAGAGAAGGAGCTGCGTCGCCGCCGCTCACCGCCGTCGTCGCCCACCGGCCGGAACCGCCGCTGCTCCGCGGTCGACCGCACCTCGCCGTGCGCCCTCCGCCCCTTACCCCGCTTGTTCGGCCGTCTCTTTTCTTCTTCGGTGTGCCTTGAAGACTTCGAATCCCGGCGAGATCTGGGACGGACGCCGGAGCGCGGCCGACGCCGCGGAGCCGCCGCACACCGCCTCATCGCCGTTCGTCTCCCTCTAGCCCGCTCGATCGCCGTTCGCCTCACCCAGCCGAGCTACCGCCCTTGTTCAGCCCTGTTTTGCCTCTGCTCGGTCCTGTTCAGCCACCTACGGCCGCCGGCCGACCACCTCCGGCCATCGTCGACCTCGCCGGAGCTCCGCCTCGCCCTCAGCCACCCTTGGCCGCCTTAATCGGCCCCGGAACGGCCCCAACCAGCAGCGTACAGAGAAGAAGAAAAATGGGTATCGCAGAAGGTTTTGGCCCGTTTTGGCCGCCTTCCCGAGCCCGGATGCTCGGCCCGCTTTGGGGAAAGTCGATCCTCGCGTCGAGCCCGTCGTTTTGAGTGAGTTTTACTCACTAATGCCTCCTTAGTGTGCTAATTACACTTAAAGGTTGATTATTTTTAATTAAATGTAATTAGGATGTTAGATTAGAATTGATTAGCGATTATTAGTTAATTGCTTTGCATATTAGTTGTGTGGTTAGTGTAATTAGATAGAGAATTGCCTGTAGTATTTATTGGATGCTTCTTGGGATTTTTCCGTCCCTTATCGGGTGTTAATTAAGCAAATCGGGCCTAGGTGGAATTTTTAGGAATTAAATATTAATTTTCGAAATCAATTATTTAATTATTTATTTCTCGGAAATTCAACTGGGATGGCTAGTGACCGGGATTTTATGATGATGATCGTGGTGCAAACCGTTTATTTAATTGAGCCTTGTATTGTGCTAAATTGAATTTATTGTATTTATTTATTTAATTTTCGAAATTATTTATTTATTTATTTATTGGAAATTCAACCGGAATGGCCGTGATCGGAATTTCGTGCTGATTGCCGTGGTGCAGTCCGTTTATTTAATTGAACCATATTTCATGCTGAATTGAATTATTTGTGAAAGAAGGAATTATTCTTTAATTGAATAATCTTTGGTTATTAATTGAAAAAGAATTGGGCTTCAGTTGATAATGCCAAAAGGATCTGAGTGGGCTACAGAAAATGATGGAATTTATAAAAAGGAAATTATTATGTTTTGGCTAAGGCCAATCAAGCTCATGGCATTTTATCGGAAATGAGAAAAACTGGTTATTTGACTATTTGCTTGGAATGATATGATCTACCGGCTCGATGACTCTACGGAGCATCTGGAGACAGGACGGTATGATGAATTGTGTGTATACCGGCTCGATGACTCTACGGGCATGCGGAGACGGGACGGTATGATGAATTGTGTGTATACCGGCTCGATGACTTTACGGAGCATCTTGAGACAGGACGGTATGATAAATTGTGTGTATACCGGCTCGATGACTCCACGGAGCATCTTGAGACAGGACGGTATGATCAACCGGCTCGGTGACTACAGATTATCTTGAGACAGTACGGTATGATATATCGGCTCGATAATCCTATAGATCATCTTGAGACAGTACGGTATGATAAAGGGTTGATCAAGAGATAATTTGGATGACTTGTAATCGACTAGGTCGATTGATCGATGATTCGATCTGAGAGTGACTTGATGTGATTCATTGCCTTGGTTTGATGTTGTGAATTGAATGATTGAATAGAGATGACCGTGAGGGGTCTTCTTGGTGTGAAATCAATTAAGTCGATTAGATCGATGCTTCGATCCGTGATGTTATTGCTTGGGTGCCTATTTGATTTGTGCTAACATGCAGGTGGAATCTGAGGCCAAGGTAAGTCCTCTGACTCATGTTGTGCATAGGCAGCCCTAAAGTGTATTAGTTTACTAATCGGGTCTTAGAGGGTAGAACTTGCTGAGACGTTGTCTCGGTGGTTATTGAATAACCATTTCGGGACTGGATGAGGAGCCTAAGGAGCATGAATCGAAGAGGAGATCCTTTGAGGAACCCGAGGAGGAGTACGTGAAGGAGAACCTTGAGGATGATCCGAGTAGGATCTTGATGGCGATTGTTATAGAATCAATTTGAATAGAAACCAATCGTTTTAGTATGGCTTGTATATGATCATAAGGATGTGGTTTTCAGGTTCAGGTTTCTAGTCCTACTTGTATATCCCATTGTTTTATTGTCTGGGGATTTATAATCGCTTCCGCATGTGCATATATAAATGAAAGGGTCGGCGATACATAGTCCTGGGATATCGCATTTTTAAATCGACCAAAAGTAAGGGATGTGTGCGTGCCTGAGGGTCGGGGCGTGACATCCTCTTTTTGTGGTATTAGAGCAATGGTTAGGTATTGGAGTGATAAGGTGCGATGGCCTATGGGATAGTAGTAGGAAAGGCCTTTAAATTCATGACTGGTGTATGTGTTTGATAGTTGATTGGTAGAATTGTTTGTCATGTGTGAATTGATTGCTTTTAATCGTTGTGGATTCGAAAGGCAGAGTGTTGACTCTGGCCAGCTCGAGCGTAAGAGTGCCACCGCAGGTTGGTACTAGTGTAGCAGCATTGATTGATCTTAAGGCCGATAAGATTGATTTAATGCAAGCGTTTCTTGGGATCTGGATGAGCCAGTAAGATCAGGATCAAGTTGTTGTTGTTGCTACCTTTGTTGAGGTCCAATCTGGAAGGATAATCAGAGAATATAATTCGATATCAAAATCAAGATTCAGTGCAAGCAGATTGGGAATTCGGTCAGGGTAAAGACTGATGTTGAGAGAATGGTATTCTATTCCACCCAATAGGAAAGGTGGCATTGTCAGGTCAGTATTCAGATTAATGGAACATGTTGTTCTATGAAAGACGATATGGATTAGTCTCATGTATTCTGAAGGAAGGAAATTGTAGTAAGTGTCGCCAGTACGAATAATGATTTATGAGTTGTTCGCATTAGTAGATGGAATCTCGACAACTGTTACTGTTGTCACCGTTGATAGGACAGGTCAGGAGAAGTGCGCCATAGAACGCACTGTGGAATTTCTGGGATAGGTCTCTGGTACAAGAAATAGTGCATCCTAGCACTTGACTAGAGGTAGAAGACTCACCAGATAGGTGTCGAAATTGTGGAAGAAAACCTGGATGAATTCAGTGTTCAGGTATGGTGAGAAGAATAGGAATGGAATCGACCTGGCACTAATCAGAGGAAGAATGTTTTGGGGAAAATTTCTATCGAGTATCGTAGCAGAGTCTTGGTGAAGTTTGGGGAACTTCGGTTTATTGAAATAAGTGGAAGAAAGGGAATCACTAATAATAGTCATGCTTGACTAGTTGTTTGTAACTTGACGCTACATGAGTAGAATGGGCTCATGGAGCATCTTGTAGAAGATTGATGAATGAGGAATTCATACATATTAGTGCATCGCTTTAAGGAACATCAGTTTTGTGGAAAGAGAAATGAAGATGGTTCATTGCAATCATGCATCAACCATTGTCAATTTAATTGGGTGACTTGTTATAAAGAGTGTTGATGTCTTCAAGAATCGACTTGAGGACAGGTTATCGTCAATTGAGAACCAGGAAGGAGGTTAGACTGAAGATAACATTTCACACTTGATTTTGCCCTTGTGAGAATAATGTGAAGCCATTTGATTTGACGAATGCTCCAGCCACTGTCGTGGATTTGACAAACCGAGTGTTCAAAGAATATCTAGATCGATGGTGATCGTGTGGTGTAGTGACATTCTAGGGTATTCATTAAGTGTTGAGGATCACGAGTGCCCCTAAGAATGGTCGTGTGATTACAAGTAAGAGAATCTTTATGGACCAAGCCAAGATCGAATCAGTTGTTTATGGACTGAGACCGACATCAATGTCAGAGATCGAAGCCGTGGTGATTGGACAGATTACTACGGGTTCGTGAAAGAATTTTCAGTATCAGTATCATCGCATGATTGACCTCTTGAGAAAGAAGAGAAATTCATCGGCATTGACAAGTATGAGGATAATTTCCAGAGCTTAAAGGATGGGGTACGTATTGATGCAACATGAGAAGATTGTTGCATAACCGTTCCACCAGTTGAAACCCAATTAGTGGAATACGAAGCGGTGTCGTGAACCAGAATTTTGGCAGAACTATAATAGTGATATCGGGTATCACCTTGGAGGAACGAAATGAGTCATTAATGTGTTGAGCCGAGAGTCTTCAAATGTGCATAGACTGGCTAAAGTATAGACTTTACTTGAAAATGATTCGAAATTTGGTTTTCAAAATTGAGGTAGGCTACCTTTTGAATTTTATAGCCACCCTCAAGATTGAACCAAATGTTCAAGTTAGAATCGGCGCCTAGTTGACAAGCAAAGATGTTCAAAAGATCTTATAAGAGGATACTGGCAAGAAAGAATTTGACTTTAAGATTTATGAGAATGGAAAGTTCAGGTTCCATGAGTGATTGAATACACTTGACAGTGTAGCACTCAGGGAAAAGATCTTGTCAGAAGTTCACTATAGTATTGCAGTTTTGACCAGATGGTGCAAGTAAATCAGAATCGGCATCAACTAGATTAGTAAGCTGATATGAAGATAGATACCACTGAGCAGGTCAGAAGTGTCAGTAAGTGGAAGCTCGGTATTGCGAACCGGGAGAAATTTTACCCTCACTTGAGAGTCCCAAGTGGAAATGGAAATATATGGCTTACTAAGAATTCAAGGGATTACTGATACTATTTGAGAATAGCGGTTGATTGATAGATGGAGTTGGCCTACTTTGGTACCATACGAATAGATCTTGTTTTGAGTGGATAACATCCAGATTTCGGGCTCTGATTTCGATTAGATAAATTGGGCATTTCATCGACGCGATTACAGTGCTTTTCTCTGAGTTGGCCACTCATGAGATAACTAGACTAGCTGGGTGAGTTATTAAGGACCTTAAGGCAAATAGACTTGAGAATTCGACCATGGATCGACTTCTCGACCGTGCTCATCTTTAGAGATCATTGCGGCATAGTATAAAATTGATTTGAAATCAAAGATAGATCGGTTCGACTGAGATGAATAACCGATCGTGGGTGACTCCACTAAATTGGAAAATTCTCATCGACCGGCACTAATTTGATGTTTCTATCGTTTTGGCGCCCTGTGTCCGTATTTGAATCTTTGAGATTTTCACGACAATCGAGAGTCGCCAATGGGTCGAGTGGGTTTATTGTGGCTCGAAGAAAATCGACCACGGGTCATTTGTCCTAAAAAGCTCTGAACACTACCCAGTAGCCTAGGTCACACTAAAAGCGTGTCGGAGTGAAATTAACCGCCAATCTAAGTTCGATTTCAGAAATTGAAGATTCTATCTTGTCACAGAGTGGGTATACCGAAGTGTGTGTGCATTAGATAATTCGCCGGCATGGAGTGCCGGGGATGAATTATATTTCGAATCTAAATCAAAGATTATAAATTTGGCAAGGTTGCAGAGGATTCTTTATTAAGCAGTGCATAGCAAATGGTACAGAATTTCAGTGGTGAAAAGAAAATGAATAAAGATTTCAGGCCAAAGTTAGTACAGTAGTCAGTGATTGCAGTTGCCAAGATCGGTGCGAGTTATATCGATCTTGACCGAGGTTCCCGGTTTGATAGATCGATCGATAGTTTCTTTTTAATCGGTGCAAAGCGAGTGTACAGGATTTCAGTTGGTTGAGACGAGATCAGAAATCAGAAAATCGCAAGTCCAGAGTCAGCTTGGAAATCAGTGTTTACAATTGTCAGATCAATGTCAGAGTAAAGACTGCTCAGAACTATTAGAAATTTTGAATCGTTGAGGTTCGAAAGTTTATTAGTGAGCCGAGAAAAAGAGATCAGATGTGGATGACAAATTGTCTTATGTGAGAAGTGCAGTTCAGTTGTTGGTTTAGAAAGAGCAGATTTTGTATACCAAGATGGTCTCCTTGGTCAAAGTGGTCAGACATCGCCACGAGACCGAATGATCAGCGTAGAAAAGTCAGACTCGATAAGATGACAATACACCCATCCTTCATTTATGGATTGGTAAAGATTTAAATTTCGAGGACGAAATTTTTATAAGAGAGGAAGAGTTGTGACATCCAGAATTTTCGGTATTAATTTCAATTGAATTAATCAGGTCATTTCTATGCAATTGGAGCCGGGATTAAAATGGAATACAAAATTGAGATGCGAGATGAGCTATTGGATGAGGAGAATATTCAATTGAAGCATTGAATAAATTAATGGGGGTCAATTTGATTTAATTCAAGAGGAATTAAGGCCCAATTAGAAAGAAAACCTAGCAAATTCGTATGCCCATAGACCCAATATTTTAAATTACCTAAAGGCTTCTAGAAGGGGTAGTTTTGGGCTGGAAATTGTGGGTGGAAGGTGACATCACATGATGTCATGGTGGCCCATGTATGATGACCTAAGAGAGAGAGTATGTGAGAGGAAGAGAAAAAAATTGAGTTTCTCTTTCTCCCCTCTCCCCTCCGTCGACCGAACGGATCCTCATCTTCTTCATTTTCTTCAAAACCTCCATGGGAGCCGAAGACCAGCGAGAAAGGAGCTGCTGTCGCCGCCTCTCACCGCCGTCGTCGCCCACCGAAGCCGGAACCGCCGCTGCTCCGCGGTCGACCGCACCTCGCCATGCGCCCTCCGCCCCTTACCTGCTGTTCGGCCGTCTCTTTTCTTCTTCGGTGTGCCTTGAAGACTTGAATCCCAGCGATCTGGGACGGACGCGGGAGCAGCGGCCCGACGCGTCGCCGGGAGCCGCCGCACACCGCCTCACGCCATTCGTCTCCCTCTAGCCCGCTCGATCGCCGTTCGCCTCACCCGGCCGAGCTGCCGCCCTGTTCAGCCCCTATTTTGCCTCTGCTCGGTCCCGTTCGGCCACCTCAGGCCGCCGCCCAACCACCTCCGGCCACTGTCGAGCTCACCGGAGCTTTGCCTTGCCCTCAGCCGCCCTTGGCCGCCTCAATCGGCCCGGAACGGCCCCAACCAGCAGCGTACGAGAAAGAAGAAAAATGGGTATCGCAGAGGGTTTTGGCCCGTTTTGGCCGCCTTCCCGAGCCCGGATGCTCGGCCCGCTTTGGGGAAAGTCGATCCTCGCGTCGAGCCCGTCGTTTTGAGTGAGTTTTACTCACTAATGCCTCCTTAGTGTGCTAATTACACTTAAAGGTTGATTATTTTTAATTAAATGTAATTAGGATGTTAGATTAGAATTGATTAGCGATTATTAGTTAATTGCTTTGCATATTAGTTGTGTGGTTAGTGTAATTAGATAGAGAATTGCCTGTAGTATTTATTGGATGCTTCTTGGGATTTTTCCCATCCCTTATCGGGTGTTAATTAAGCAAATCGGGCTTAGGTAGAATTTTTAGGAATTAAATATTAATTTTGGAAATTAATTATTTAATGATTTATTTCTCGGAAATTCAACTAGGATGGCTAGTGACCGGGATTTTATGCTGATGATGGTGGCGCAGACCGTTTATTTAATTGAGCTTTGTATTGTGCTAAATTGAATTTATTGTATTTATTTATTTAATTTTCGAAATTAATTATTTAATTAATTATTTTCCGGAAATTCAACTAGAATGGCCAGTGATCGGAATTTCGTGCTGATTGCCGTGGTGCAGTCCGTTTATTTAATTGAACCATATTTCATGCTGAATTGAATTATTTGTGAAAGAAGGAATTATTCTTTAATTGAATAATCTTTGGTTATTAATTGAAAAAGAATTGGGCTTCAGTTGATAATGCCAAAAGGATCTGAGTGGGCTCTGAAAAATGATGGAATTTATAAAAAGGAAATTATTATGTTTTGGCTAAGGCTAATCAAGCTCATGGCATTTTATCGGAAATGAGAAAAAGCTGGTTATTTGACTATTTGCTTGGAATGATATGATCTACCGGCTCGATGACTCTACGGAGCATCTGGAGACAGGACGGTATGATGAATTGTGTGTATACCGGCTCGATGACTCTACGGAGCATCTGGAGACAGGACGGTATGATGAATTGTGTGTATACCGGCTCGATGACTTTACGGAGCATCTTGAGACAGGACGGTATGATAAATTGTGTGTATACCGGCTCGATGACTCCACGGAGCATCTTGAGACAGACGGTATGATCAACCGGCTCGGTGACTACAGATTATCTTGAGACGAGACGGTATGATATATCGGCTCGATAATCCTATAGATCATCTTGAGACGATGCGGTATGATAAAGGGTTGATCAAGAGATAATTTGGATGACTTGTAATCGACTAGGTCGATTGATCGATGATTCGATCTGAGAGTGACTTGATGTGATTCATTGCCTTGGTTTGATGTTGTGAATTGAATGATTGAATAGAGATGACCGTGAGGGGTCTTCTTGGTGTGAAATCAATTAAGTCGATTAGATCGATGCTTCGATCCGTGATGTTATTGCTTGGGTGCCTATTTGATTTATGCTAACATGCAGGTGGAATCTGAGGCCAAGGTAAGTCCTCTGACTCATGTTGTGCATAGGCAGCCCTAAGGTGTATTAGTTTACTAATCGGGTCTTAGAGGGTAGAACTTGCTGAGACGTTGTCTCAGTGGTTATTGAATAACCATTTCAGGACCTGGATGAGGAGCCTAAGGAGCATGAATCTGAAGAGGAGATCCCTGTTGAGGAACCTGAGGAGGAGTACGTGAAGGAGAACCTTGAGGATGATCCAGAGTAGGATCTTGATGGCGATTGTTATAGAATCAATTTGAATAGAAACCAATCGTTTTAGTATGGCTTGGATATGATCATAAGGATGTGGTTTTCAGGTTCAGGTTTCTAGTCCTACTTGTATATCCCATTGTTTTATTGTCTGGGGATTTATAATCGCTTCCGCATATGCATATATAAATGAAAGGGTCGGCGATACATAGTCCTGGGATATCGCATTTTTAAATCGACCAAAAGTAAGGGATGTGTGCGTGCCTGAGGGTCGGGGCGTGACATTAGAAAGATGTCAAACATGATAATTGAGCTGAAAGATGCTGGCCATGTCCTCACAGATGAGCAGCAAGTGCAAGCAGTGATTCGTTCCTTGCCTCAAAGTTGGGAGCATATGAAGGTGCACCTGACTCATAATGAAAACATCAAAACCTTTGAGGATGCGATGCGTCATCTTGAGCTGGAAGAGGACCGCCTGTTGGCGGCTAAGCCGGATGCTGAACTCTATTATGCTGGTTCTAGCTCAAATGGAGCTTCGAGCTCCAAGCGTAAGCGCCCTAACTGGTTTGATAAGGGGAAAGGCAAGGAAGATGCAGGTCCTTCAGAGGAGAAACCCAAATTTAACCAACATGGAAGAGGAAAACGTCCTCACATGAAAAAGCTTGCAAGGGTGAAATGCTACAACTGTGACAAAAGGGGTCACTATGCTCGCGACGTGAGCCAAAGAAGGTATGCACCCCTTGTACTTTTCAGAACTTTACTTATGTGTCGAGTTCTGTGTTCTTAACTGAGTATAATCCTTTGTGGACTGTGGATTCAGGAGCGACAGACCATGTAGCGAAGGATAGAGGATCCTTCGTGGAATTCCGACAAGTACCAACTGGAACTAAGTGGATCTCTGTGGGAAACAACTCCAGAGCTGAAGTGAAAGGAATTGGCACATGCCAACCGAATATGCGTGGTGGACGCACTTTGTTCCTTCATGATGTGTTGTATGCTCCGGAGATTCGTCGGAATTTAGTGTAATGCGTATTAATGTTGGTTAAATTAGGTTTTAATATGAACTTACGTAATAGAGGTGTGAATTTGTTTTTGGAGACAAATTACTATGGTTGTGGTTATTTTCTGGATGGTTTTATTGTATTAGATATTGATTATGTTAATGCTAATGTTTGTTATTCCCTTCTCACGTCTCCTAATAAATATGATAATGATGTGAATGTGTGGCATGCTAGACTTGGTCACATTGGCCAACAGCGTTTGAATAGACTAGCCAAAGAGGGCTTATTGGGCAGTATTGAAAAAGTCGATTTGTCCATATGTAAGCATTGCCTAGAAGGGAAAACGACAAGGAAACCATTTGGAAAAGGAAAAAGAGCTGAATTTCCTCTGCATTTAATCCATTCGATGTCGTGGTCCAATGAATGTGAAAGGAAGGCATGGGGCTGTTTATTTCATCACCTTTATTGATGATTATACTCGATTCGGATATATCTATTTGATTTCTCATAAGTCTGAAGCAATAAGTTGTTTCAAAAGGTTTATGAACCTCGTAGAGAATCAATTAGATAAGAAAATAAAAGCATTGAGTTCCGATCGGGGTCGAGAATATTTATCTGATGAGTTCAGAAAATTATGTGATGAAAAAGGAATAGAAAGACAGTTGTCTATTCCGTACACTCCTCAACAAAATGGTGTTGCGGAAAGAAGAAAAAGAACCCTACTAGAAATGGTTAGGTCCATGATGGCGCATGCTAACTTGCCTATCACCTTTTGGAGTGATGCATTGTTAACTGATGCGTATATACTTAACCGGGTGCCTTCCAAATCAGTTGCTTCCACTCCATATGAGTTATGGACAGGTAGAAAACCGGACTTGAGTTTTCTTAAGCCATGGGGTTGTGCTGCCTATACACATGAGTCCTCTCACAAGTTTGGGAAATTGGGTCCTAGAGGAAAGAAGAGTATTTTCATAAGATACTCGGAACACTCAAAAGGGTATGTGTTCATTGGTGAGCAGGAAAGTGGGAGTGTAACTGAATTTGAATCACGAGATGTTACATTCTTAGAGGATGAGTTTCCTAAGAAGGGTGAAATAGGGGAAGATCACTCCCTATTTTAGACCTTGGATCAAGACAATGATATTAGTGGAGTTCATCCAAGTGGGAGCATAATGGAGAATGATGTGCAAAGTGTACAATCTCCCATACGGCGAACAAGTCGCCAAAGTATTCCCCGTCGACGTTTTGACATTGAAGGGGAAACTTTTATGGTTGCTCCACAAGATGAGGATGAGCCAAGAAATATCAATGAGGCTCTTAATTGCCCTAGTAAAGAAAAATGGATTCATGCGATGGGAAAGGAAATGGAGTCAATGAAATCAAACCGAGTCTGGGAACTGGTTGATCTTCCAAAGGGACGCAGAGCTATTGGGAACAAGTGGGTTCTCAAAATAAAACGAAAGGCTGATGGCTCGATTGAAAGACATAAGGCTCGCCTTGTGGCGAAGGGGTATAATCAACATGAAGGAATTGATTATGAAGATACGTTTTCTCTTGTAGTGAGATTTACCTCGATTCGCATTATTCTGGCAATAGTAGCTAGTCTGGATCTTGAATTACATCAAATGGATGTAAAGACTGCTTTCCTCAATGGAGAATTAGAGGAAGAAATATATATGGAACAACCTACTGGTTTCATAGTGAAAGGCCAAGAAGAAAGAGTATGTCGACTTTTGAGGTCGATATATGGTCTTAAGCAGTTATCAAGACAATAGTATATACGTTTTCATAATGCCATAGTGGCATATGATTTTACAATGATTGATGAGGATCATTGTGTATATATCAAAAGATCCAAGGATCAATTTGTGATCATATCATTATATGTTGATGATATGCGATTGGAAGCAATATGGAGTTGGTTAATCTTGTCAAGAGATGGTTGTCTTCTAACTTTGAGATGAAGGATATGGGTGAGGCTGCATACATTCTTGGAGTTAAGATTTCGAGAGATCGTTCGAAGAGATCATTGTCTCTTTCGCAAGAAACCTATATAAATAAGGTTCTTGAACGATTTCGTATGCAAGACTGTAAACCCATAGACACTCCTATTGCAAAAGGTGAAGGATTGAGCCATAGGCGTGTCCGGGGACTCCACAAGAGAAGGAACAAATGAAACATGTTCCTTATGCTAGTGCTGTTGGGAGCTTGATGTATGTTATGATGTGTACAAGACCCGGCATATGTTTTGCAGTTGGAATGGTGAGTAGATACCAATCCAATCCGGGTCCAAGATACATTGGAAAGCCGTCAAGAGAATACGAGGTATCGAAAGGAACTGCTGATTTCAAGTTGAATTACCAAGGAAAGGATCTGCGACTTGAAGGCTATTCAGATGCTGATTGGGGAGGAGATTTAGATGAAAGAAAATCTACCTCTAGATTTGCTTTCTTACTGAATAATGGCGCCATATCATGGAGCAGTAAGAAGCAAACATGCATAGCCTTATCCACGATGGAAGCTGAGTTCGTGGCGTTATTAGCAGCGGTACAAGAAGGAGTTTGGCTTAAGAGATTTTTGGATCATTTAGGTGTTATTGAGAAAGCTGCAAATCCATTGTTGGTTAATTGTGATAGCCAAGCAGCTATAGCGTACACCAAAGATCCAAAGTATCATGGCAAGGCCAAACATATAGATACCAAGTATAACTTTGTAAAAGATATAGTTGCACGAAAGGATGTGAACTTGCAGTACATATCTACGCATAGAATGGTAGCAGATCCTATGACAAAGCCAATACCTAGAGATGTGTTTTGTGGTCATGTAAAATCTCTAGGATTGCGTAGAGTCTGATGTATTGAATTGTAATTTCCCAGAGTTGTTCACATTTATGAAATTTTGTTTTTCATTGATTAATGCCTATGAACCTTAGTATAATCTTTATGCATCTTAATGCTCAGTGCATTATTTTAAGTTGAGAAGTATGTCGGACAAGTATAAGATTAGCCCACTCACACGGGTAATCGCCTCTGTTTACTGTGTGATAAATAGAGATGAGACTGTTTTTAAGCTTATTATCTAGGTGATAATCGAGAGCGCAAGTTTAAAATATGTATGTCGCCTTAACTGAGTGTTAAGATGAGGACATAATACTAAAGATGTCTGAAAGTAAAATACCCCACGCATTTTACTTTATCTGTCTAAGATGTCGATGTGAGTTCGATAAATTTTGTGAATAAGTAGATAGGTGAACTCAAGTTAGACATTAGGTATGTCGAACTATCATCTGTACGGTATTGAAAGGTGTAGACATACGCTCCATGGGAAAGGAGTTAATACCGTAATACGTATTTCATACTATGTATGCATGAGTCGACCAATAAGAGTGGCAAAAAGTTTGATCTCAACTTTTATGACGTGTGAGACTCTTGAGGAAAAGAGTTCCTCAATTTTGAAGTCCCCTTAGGACTCTTACTTATTCTCAAGATTTCTATTTAGTGTTTGCTATCTTAGTGTATTGCCAATGGTCATGAGATGATTCGATCTAATGGGGCATTTCTAGAAAAGCAAGCTGGACTGAAATTAAGAGTTTGAAGGAAAGAGGAAGATTGATTTTGAAGAATCACATTATAGTTTTGTATTCAGCGGTCGACCAATTATAAGCTGTCTTTGTGATAATTATAATTGTGAATACAATATATATATATATATATATATATATATATATATATATCATGTTTAAAAGAGATCAAGGGAGATATAAATGTGATCGATCGATCTAGGGTACTGCATACTAAATCTACTCGGAGTGTGATGCCCATTATGAGCTGCTATATATTCCTAACAGATGTATAGCAACGAGCTCTCAAAGTGTGTTGGTCGCACGGATTATTCACCAGTATGAATGTTGAAGAGAGGTAAAGAGAATACTGTTCGGCCCACCATGTGTGAGTGGGAGATGAAGGCTTTATTGGTTTTTTGGGCTTAAGGCCCATCCGCCCAAGTTGGGCCCAGGAAGCCCGACCCACGGGAATATGGCCCGTGGAAGGGGAGAGGTATAAAAGGGAGGAGAGAGAGAGAAAAAGGCACTGTTTTAGAAAAGACGTACGTTCACTTTTTCTCTCAACGTATTCTCCCTCTCTCTCCCGTTTTCTTAAAAAGAAAAACAGTAAAGCACGTGAAAGGATTTTGCTTCCTCGGATCGAACAGGACCGTTTCTCTTCCTCCATCGACAACCGGTGTTTAATCTGTGGCTAAAAGGTACGCTCGAATCCGTGGTGTGCTTTAGGATCGGTGATGCGTGTTGTTTTCCCGGGCTTCGTCTTCCGCTTGATTTAGGGGTTCGATTTGGTGTCGAATCCAGTTTTCGGGGATTGGTTATTCCCAACATATATATATATGTATATGTATATGTATATGTATATGTATATGTATATGTATATGTATATGTATATGTATATGTGTATATGTATATGTATATGTATATGTATATATGTATATGTATATATATATATATATATATATATATATCAATTGAATTATCTATTTTGATTTTGCTTGGGATCAATTTAGAAAATCATGGGATCTAAAGCACAAATAACAAGAAGAGCAATAAAAAAAAAAAAAAGTAAGACATAGCGTCGATATCGTTGACCGGTAAGAATCCCCGGTGCTAGCGATCTTGAAGGTTTGCTACTTTGGGGCCTCACTAACATATGACATGAAAAATAAAAATAAATGATTTTTTTAATGAGTGAGAAAGATAAATAATCATTAATATTTCATACTTCTGCCGTTTGTTTAAGGGCTATGCTAGTAGTCACACAAGCATCTAATGACGTTTTAACTGCACATGTTCTTCTTCTTCTTTTTTTCCTATAGTAATATGGTCACTTATTAAAATGTTGTATCTTTTCCCTTTTTGTTGTGAATTTCCCCTTCTAGAAATCATGAACATTTTTTTTGTACAAATAATTGGTCCATTCAGCACGTGCTGATACCTCTAATTTCTTTCTATATCATGAATAAAGCTTTGTAAGCTTGCTCAATATGGATATAGAGTTTGTACCTGTATGAAGTTCAAGATGGCCAGGAGCAATCCGTGCCACCTGACCTCAACTTAAGTGCATCGCCTTGTCAACAATCAGTTCCTCCACAAGCGGAATTGATACACAATTTACGCCTGAATTGTCCTCTGCTCACCTTTCACTTGGGGACGTTTTTCCATGAATCTCTTCAGCTCCTCGAGCCACTTACCGAGGGCTGTTCCAAGTGAGGCCATCTGTTTATTATTGTTTGCTTCTGGAAGTCGGTTTATGGAGACCTTGATGTTCAGCCTTTGAATTTTGCCGTCCATTATACGAGTCTTGTTGTCATACTTTTTTTTTGGTTAGTCATAATTTACTCCTATTCTAATACTCACTCTTAGACTTTTGCCATGTCTCCTTGCAGAGCGTGAGAATCAAAACCCATACTTGAAACTAATTCGTCCCCACCCCAACCCTCTGAAAAGGTGAGGATTCGAATCCCCCACCTCCTCTTTCCATGTTGGAGGGGTAGCCACTAGGTTGTTGTCGTATTCTGAACACTTCATTATGTGAGGTTTTGACTGTTCTTGCCTTCCATTCATGGTGTAGCCGAGCAACAAATGTCAAATGAACAGGAAGAGACAGCTCCACAGTCTCCTGTCACAACGGTCTTTCTCATTAGGATGATTCTCCAGTGAGCGTGATGAACTGCGGGAACCTTTAGTTTCTCATCAAGAAACTCGATTCTTGAGATGTTTTCGTGTCATATCGTTTACTTTTTCTCCATCGTGTCGAACATAGTACCTACTCTGGCAATGAGCTTAACTATTCATCTCCATCTGAAAGCTGCTTACCAACTTGATCAGATTCTTAATATAAATTACCTGCTTGTGCACACTATTTTACTTGGTGAATTCTGTCATCTGCACTAGTTTAAATACATGCATCGTTTGATAGCACAGGTACCTTTATTGGCTTACGGCACGAGGAGTGGCAAAACTTTATTTGCCTCGTCAAGTCTTGCTTCAGAGGACATGAATATTCTTTCGATAGTAATTGTATGTTTATATGATCGTAATTGCTACCACTGGTAGAACACACTGCTAATGACAACATGATGGTCGCGGTGTGCATTCTAGTCGAACAACGTAGTTTCAACTTCGAGTTGTGATGCTAATTGTGTTTGCGCCTGTGGTTTAAGATGATGATGAGCAGAGCTGAATCTGACAAGCTACCTGCTATTCCTATCGGCTTTGTCGGATCAGGAGAGGTGGCAGGGTCCGCTCCACGTCTCGTAACCGACGGTAATCTTGCTTGTCCTTCACTGGAGGCACAGGGAATGAGAAAAAATGCTCCATTAGACGCTGCACATATGCCAATTTCGCTAGTTCTGAACCTCATTACAGGTGGCCCCCAGGCTGCAAACTTCAGGGGACCTTTCCAACTGTTGACTTTTGATGGCTCGAAGTTTGAGCTACTTGGATTCAAACCCTGTCTTTACTTTCTCTGAAGGCATTCGTGATATTTAACGCTATTTAGCTCGATATTCAGCATCGTCGCCCTTACTTGTTTTGGACTTTCTACTGGCGAATCTCTTCATGTAAAGGTTTGGCTTGGCATTATACTAGTCAGCATACTTGCATAGACATGGTGATTCTGTTCGTTTCCCCATCAGTGCATTCGACTCGTGGTGCATCAAATCTGAAAAAAGCTAGTAATATGCTATCAATCAATTTATCACTTAGTACATCTCTTTATACATATAGACACGGTTTGCCATTTCCAGAGTCGAGAGTTAGCTTTTGGGAGTGGTCTCGAACGATTTCGTATTTCAAACCGAGACTCGTTCAGTCATTGAAAGCCTTCAATTTTTGACCTTGTACTAGGATGGTCCTTTCTGCTTTATCTATTTGTAGATACTTTGAAAACCATTTGAAGCAATCGAAAAGACCTCGCAGAAAATGTTAATTGCTTTTGTACTTGGCGAGACAACCCAAGTTTTAAGCAGTAGCATGCGCTTTCCTGCTTTTCTATGTTTTCTTAGTCCTGATGAATGACATTATTTGAATCTCAGTGGGGGAGTACCTCGCTAATTTGGCATCAGATCAGGGTTCTCTGTCTGCGATCTCTAAGTGAAGTGGATATCGCGGGTTCCTTATCGACATCAATGTCTGGAGGAATATGATACTTGTTTGGAAGCACGTAAGGCACCATCTCATGTCTTATCATCAAGTGAACGCATAAATTCTCACTGCATTTAGGGATTGAGCTTTTGTAATACATCACATGCTCTAAAACGACACTACCTGCTCAATTTCCATTCATCGTAAAGGCAAAATTGTCGGCCTACTCTGTCTTTCGTCTTTGACATGTGCCAGTCATTCATCGGTTAGGCCCTAACCCATCCCATGACATGAGGTCAAAGTCGGAGATTGCTTGAGCATGTAGCAGTTGTAGAGGTGGGTGATCGAGCGGGGTCGAAGGGTGGGGGTGAGAGGTTTTGATGGAAACGAGAGAGATTCACATGAAACAAAAATTAAATGAATGCCATACAACATTCATTGTCATTTATACAATATGAACATAATGAGTCTATTGGAAACACTAGTGCTATATGAAAAACATGTAAAAGCTTCACGGATTACATTGTGAATGATGATACATGTTGATAGTACTATTTAAATTTTGCGCCTCATTTCTACGATAGGGGAACAATCACACAATACATGATTTCGTAAACTCATTGTCATGGTAAAATTGGTAACCACCCGAAATTATCAAAGCACTTGACGAAGCTGAGACCGTTTCAAGTTCTATATCAGTCTCGACATCATCAATCGGCGCCTCTCTTGGATACAAAAGCGGTTTTGGAGGCAGCTGTAGTTTAGCCATATCTCCCTCAAGCATATCTAGGACTTTCCTCATCGACGGCCGATCATTAGGACTCAATTGTATACACCATGATGCAAAGATTATCATCTTCCTCATTGTTTCTCTTTCCTCTTCTATGACATCTACCATTTCAACCTCCTTTTCTTTGCCAAGTTGATCATAAACCCACAAAGGAAAGTAAATTTGACTTGAACGCTCTACACGTGCATTTAGATTTCTCCTTCTACCGGCCATTTCCATCAACATCATCCCAAAACTATAAACATCGGCTTTATAAGAAATTCCACCAATGTCTTTATAGAATAGCTCAGGCGCCATATAACCCAAGGTTCCTCTTGTTGCAGTCAATGATACTATGATGTGACCGGTGGGATAAAATCTTGCAAGTCCAAAGTCAGAAATTTTCAGAGTGAAATTTTGGTCTAGGAGAATGTTGTGCGGCTTGATATCAAAGTGCAGAATTTGCATATCACATCCCTGATGTAGATATTCTATCCCTCTAGCTATGCCAAGAGAGATCTCATACATTTTCTTATAATCAAGAGGATCATCACCATCCTTATTCGAAATGTGTTTATCCAGGGAGCCATTCGGCATGAAATCATAGACTAGAGCTTGTTTGGAGTAATCGAAGCAAAAACCAACAAGTTGCACCACATTGATGTGGTGGATCCTTCCAATTGTGGCCACTTTGCTAATAAAATCTTGGCTGTTAGATTCTGATTTGTTCAAAATCTTAACCGCAACTTCATCGCCACTTCGAAGGATTCCTCTGTAGATAGAATCATGTCCCCCCTCACCTAACTCGTATTTGAAATTTTTTGTAATCTTCTTAATATCCGAGTAAGAGTACCTTATGGGTAAAAAGTTATTGCGAGCTTGTAGGAATTCTTCGATGTTTGCATCAATCGCTCGGTGCCTTCTCATCCACTTATAGATTAGAAGTATCAACACACACAGAACTCCGAGTACGAATTTTGCTGCAACGTAGTTGGCTGGATGGAAATTGTCCATAGATTAGCACGGTGCAATAAAAAAAAAAATTAAACGTAATTTTTTTTTTTTAATCAGAGTGCTGCTTGAGATCTTCATAGTTGTGAGGAGAAAAGGGCTAGGAAGTCATACCCAAGACGAAGGCGAGGCTCCGACCCACATATGGCGCATAATAATACCTGGCCCACATAGCATAACCTAAGGTGACCGAAAATGACTAATTAGAATCGACGATCAATCAATGAAGAATTAAATCTATCATTTTAGCATTTAAACATAAAAATAATTTACTTTCCTACATAGGTGCTCATATCGCAGCTTATTCTATTCACATGGGAAATCCATGTTACGGTAGCATGATATTTTCTCTAAAAAAATAAAATAAAGAACACGATCTCGCTTTTGTTCCCTCAAGACGTACCAAACAATTAATAAGTTCACATCTCACTGCAGCACAATTCTAATTTACAAACATCATTCAGGACGCGTGCAATTTATTCATCTACATAGGAGTAATAGCCATGCAATGGACATGAGCAACTATTAAATCAACCATTTTCCCCCAAACAAATATAAAGTAATAGTGTCAAATCCAGAAAAAGAGGTTCATAAATTGTAAAATTAAAAAGAGCAATGCATGCCTAATCTACTAAGAAATCTTATTAGACTTTTCAAATTAAGTGATGTGGCAATTTTTATTTTTATTTTTTGCTGTTGTGTTTTTAGAGAAAATAGTGTCTTAATTTGTGGATTGTATTAAAAATCCCCAACTAAAACTTGCCACATCTCTTGGTAAGTAAATTTTGGTAAGATCTCTTAGTAAAGCTAGGATTTAAGATAATTTGTGGACTGTATTAAAAATCCCCAACTAAAACTTGCCACGAAGAAAGAAAGAAAGAAAGAAAGAAAGAAAGAAAGAAAGAAAGGACACCTTTAAGTAGCGAAACTTAAGTAGCGACACCGAAAAGCTCTTGGTCCAGGAGTCTCCACTATAGGAGAGATTGAATCCCTCGGCCATCTTGTTGTGGAGGTCCTTGTATGTTAAGCTCCCATTCTGATCCCCTTCCCGCCCCGAGATTTGATCCGATGCGTATGCCGTCATGGTTACGGTGCAGGAGTCCTTGAAATCCCCTGCTTTTAAGTCCTGTACAGCGTATGCGTACGCCTTCATTTGGGAAAAATAAGGAGGCGCGTCGGCAGAGTATCCCTCAATACATGGTCTGGTATTGACATATAAACTAGAAGCAATGGGTTGGGAACACTTCATGAAGGCCACCTCCGTAGCGTGTTGACCATCGTATCTATCATCATGACTGAAGTTGGAGTACGTCAATGGGTAATGAGGGAGGGACGAGCAATTACCCTTTTGCATTCCATCGTCAACCACCGTGATATTACCATCGAAGTAATATTGGTTATAATAGAAACCGTAATGGATCGACTTCACATAATATCGGCCAGCATATAGATATAGAATAGTGCGGTTAGTTTCACAAGTTAGCTCAAACCAAGAGCTGCCGCAATATTTTGGATCGCCTTTCAATCGAAAAGGATAACTTATGTTACGGATCTCACCGCAAGATGAAAGAATGCACAAATGATTGTTCTTCGCACTGCAACTTATCCCTGATAGTAGCAGAACGTGCGATACGAGAAGTAAAACACGGAGTGTAAATATGGAGCTGAGAGAAATAATCATCTCTTTATCGTTTGGTCTGGTGCAATGAAGGTTTTAGCTCATTTGGTAATGTGAGAGAGGCTTAATAAAGGGTTGGGAGTCGTCGGTCATCGAAATGTCCAAGTCAACCCTAAAACAAAGTCAAGCGAAGAAAGTCTTAAAAAGTATGGCCCAGCTAAAACATGGTATCGGAATTAGTGATGGATAGCTTTCACATTCATTACGGAGGAAACCTCTCTGCATTCTCCAAATTTGATTTTTCTTGGCAAATTAATTCTCTCTTTATTTTAGTATCGTAAAAAAAGAATCGTTTTCAATGTTTTGTACCCTAAACTCAATCAAAATCCTTTCAAATACGGCATCCGGCATTCTATTTTATTTTCAAGGCCAATGTTTCGTAAATGTCGTTTCGTTAAATTTTGAAGACGAAAAGAAAAAGGATGATGTATTTCATCATATAAGGTTTTTTTCATTTTAGAAACTCACTTGCGTCGTCGTGGATTGACACATGCAAGGACTATAGACGCAACATTTGAATTCACAAAAATAATGCGATGTTTACTTATTCACTATGCTGAAATTTTAAAATCACTCTTTTGTAATTGTGCTATAATATGAATATGACTGTCATCTCTTTTCCATAATTGAACCACTTAATGAATGAACAAACTGATCTCAACAAAAGGCAATACGATAATTTCTCAACCAACGACCAATCGATGCGGGTCTCAATTAGAAATTCACTTGCTTGGCCATTCTTGACATGCGCAAAGACTATAGGTGTAATATTTGCATGCACAAAAATAAACTAATACGTACTTACTCACTGTCAATTGAAATATTATTCTTGTGGATCAGTCAATCACTCACCTATAAAATAATCTCATCTTTTTCTCGCAATAAATCTAACCGACCTATTACAATATCCAATTGAAACGAGCCACATCACTCGGTAAGTAAATTTTTATACGATCCCTCAGTAGAGCTAACATTTAAGAAGAGGATGAGGATGAAGAAAGAAATAAAGAAAGAACTGGGAAAGTCAGCTTTCGATAATCATGGTGTCTGCAGCTCTCCCTTTGGTATCCGAAACCTAATTAGCAAAACTCGAAACTTGTTGGTGGCGAGAGTTTATAATAGGAGATAGTGAATCCCTCGACCGTCGTGTTGTGGAGGTCCTTATACGGTGAGCTTGCACGATTATACCGATCCTTTTTCCACCCTGGGATATAATACGGTATTAAAGCCTTTATGGTTATGGTGTAAGTATCCTTGATGTCCCCTACTCGGAGATCAAACCCATGTACAGCGTATGAGTACACCTTCATTTGGGAAAAAATAGGGGGCATATCGGAAGGATATGCTCCCTCAATACATGGTTCAGTATTGACTTACGAAGTAGAAGCAAGGGGCTGTGAGCACTTCATGAAGACCACCGGCACAGCTAAGAAGCACATGGATCATGACCACTAAAGTTGGAGGGCGCCATTGAGTAATGAGGGAGGGATGAGCAATTACTTTTTTACAGTCCCTTGTTTCGCCATCAAATAATTATTTGCTAAGATTGGAACGGTAGTAAAATGATTTCACATAATATTGGCCAACATATAGATATAGAACAATGCGATTATTTTCACAAGCTAGCTTATGTTCATAGCGGCCATATCCTTTTGGGTTGCCATTCAATTGAAAGGGATAGCATACGTTATGGATCTCGTTGCAAGATGAAGCAGCACACAAGTGATTCTTCTTTGCCACAACTCGTTCCTAGTAGCAGCAGAACATGCAATATGAGAAGCAAAGCACAAAACATGCATACGGAGCTCAGAGACTGAATCATCTCTCAATCATTTGATCTGATGGAATGAAAGGTTTAGCTATTTAGTAATGCGACGGAGGCACAGTAATATGAATGAAAAGAGTTGAGAGTCGTTGGTCATACATATGTCCAATTTAACCACTAAAGCAAAGTCTAGCGAAGAAAAAGTGGGTATCACGGAGAAATTGTTAGTAGTATGCCCTAAATTAACTTATTAATAAATAATAATAAAAAAGTAAAGCTTCATGCATGTGCACGAATTCGTGCACATGCACGAAGCGTAATGGTCAGCGGTTGCTGACCATTATGCACGAAGCATGGATGGTCAGCAACCGCTGACCATCATGCCAAGATCGTGCATGAGCGGTTGCTCATGCACGATGGTCGTGCATGAGTTGTGCATGAGCAACCGCTCATGCACGATTGTCCGGTATGGACGATCAGCAACGGTTGCTGATCATCCATCAATTAGCAACCGTTGCTGGTCGGTTTTTTCTATAAAAACCATTGAGGGACGAGTAAAAGAGCTGCTGAAAAATTGGAAAAAGAGACTTCGTGTGTTTTGTCTTCTTGTTCCGGATCCGCTCTTCACCATGAACAAAATTTGGAGTTCTCTAGTTACTGAATATTGAGAAAAAGTGTGCGTGTGTCCTTGTGTCTTTGAGACATGAGGAAGAGAAACAATTCTCTCGTTCGGGCCGTGACTACTATACATCAAGAATACGATGGATTCTTTCCACGTGATTGCTAGCACGATCGAAGTGGTGGATATCCGAAAGTTCTCTTTTCGTTTGACGTTCGTTATTGGTGTGTCTGAACTAGAGGTCCGACACTTGTGGGACTCGTACTGTAGAACATCCGAACCGACTTGTTTCAAAGCGCGCTTCGAGAGGTATTTCGTTTAACTCCCTTTTATGTTTAGATTTTTGATTAAAATGCACGAACAACGCCTTAGGAGAATCATGTGTAAAATATATTTTTGTTTCCGCTGCGTTTATTTCGTTAATTTTTCTTATACATGATTCATGAAACCCCAACAGTGGTATCGAGCCAACCTTAGGCGTTTCGTGCGTTTAATTAATTTATAGTTCAAATATGTTTTTGCGTTCTAATGGCCAATTTATTTTTATTAAGAGAATTGATTCTCTTGGTCAAATGTGGCCTATAGAAGTTGATTGATTTATGTGATAAATTTAATCAACAAAGCAAAAATTAGAACTAAATCAATTTTGAATCAAAAATCCGTAACTTGATATACTTGATGTTTATATTTTGCAATTGATATGCAGAATTTTATGCATGCCTTCCAGAGCTTTAAATTTTGAATTTATAGCTCGTAAGGAAGGGTGGTGATAATGGAAAAATCCCTAAATGTTGTGATTGTTGTATGGATAAATGTATGATGATTACATGTATTCTTTTTGGGGATGTAATTATTAAATGGAGGCTGCGTCCTTCTTTTTATATTTTTACGAAATGTAATTTAAGTATAGTGTAGTATTTCAATTATTGATGTAAATACTACAAGAGAGGTGGAGCCATTGGAGGAGCCATTAAATCGGTGAGCTCTTTGGGCCCGGTCTTTGAAGAGTTCAAAGATTGAAGAAAAGGTGAAGAGCAGGTCCATATTATTAAAACATTAAAATGGCTAAATGGGTCACTTTGGCTCGAGACCCATTGAACCATAATTCCATGATCACCACATAGGATAGATATAATGTGATATCTATTTATTTATTGTGTTTATGGTATTGTGCATGTTAAACCGGTTAATGTGCAAAGTGAGACCATTAATAATGACCAAAATCTCCTTACAAAGAATATTAAGTCGAAACGGGTTTCGGATTCATGGCCTTCCATCGTCATGGTTTGATCTAATATTATAGTGGTTAACTAACCGGTTATGGATACATAGGGGTTAATTACCATTTATAATATTCGACCACTCCATTATGCATATGATGTTGTGGGGTTGGAGCCAAATGATTTCTAATAACTGTCAGGTGAGGGAATCATTTGTGTTTTTAATACTTGCATGAGACGATGAGCTAGACTTAACTATGATCATGATGCCAATAACTGTTAGGTGATGCTTTCATGGTCTAGAGGTCGAAGTTATGATTGGGACTCGCATATGATGTGTTGAACAAGCTGTTCACTCACTAAGTTCATAAGACACCAATAACTGTTAGGTGAGGTGGACTTTGGACTAGTGGGACTCCAATCCCCACTAGTAATCTTTACCCAACAAAGATTACCGCTTCCCATCTTAAGGAGTATGGGATTCGAATATAAATTTAGTGGGATGATCTATTTCATTTAAAGGCCAAAATAAAATAGTTACTTTGAAAGATAAAACGGCTAACAATTTATTTTCTACAACAGATATATTATTACTCTGAAAATGGTGACCACAAACCCACTTGCTTCTATACTTGACAAGAATTGTTTGATTGGACCCAATTTCAATGACTGGGTGAGGAATTTGAGAATTGTTCTCAATTAAAAAAAATTGGGTATGTGCTCGATGAAAAGATGCCAACCTCCTTTCCTGAGGGTGGGACCCAAGAGGAGTGTGTCACTTAGATAAGTGGCGTGACGATGACTTAAAAGTTAGGTCATATATGCTTGCTTCTATGAATAATGAATTACAAAAG
The DNA here is from genome assembly GCA_017140325.1 of Eucalyptus leucophloia subsp. euroa. Lineage (NCBI taxonomy): Eukaryota > Viridiplantae > Streptophyta > Magnoliopsida > Myrtales > Myrtaceae > Eucalyptus > Eucalyptus leucophloia. The sequence continues at coordinate 20,725,872 of CM029475.1, read as the reverse complement.
AAGTATGAATCTATGGAAGATGCTGGATCGATCATTTTGCACTTAAAGGAATACTTTGATGAGAATGGTCGAACCTCTAGATATGAGATATCTAAGGCATTGTACCGTATGAGAATAACTGAAGGATCATCTGTTAATGATCATGCTTTGAAAATGATCTGGCACATTGAAGAATTGGCTAGGCTGAATCTTGTTATGGACAATGAGTTAGCTGTGGATTTGATCCTCCAATCTTTACCCGATTCCTTCTCTTCCGTTTTGTCCAAAACTTCCACATGCATAAGATGGAGAAAACTCTTGCTGAGATACATAGCATGCTGGTAGTTTATGAGAAGGAAATGCATAACACGAGGCTAAATATAGTGGTTATGGCTAAGGCTTCTTCTTCAAAGGGTAAGACTGTTTTAAAGAAGAATAAATGGAAGAGGCCTGCCAAACCTGTTATGCAACCAAAACCCATGATTGATAAAGGGAAATGTCATTACTGTGGTGTCAAAGGGCACTAGAGGAGGAACTGTAAGAGGTACCTTGCGAGCTTGAAGGTCAAGCCCAAGAACCGACCTTACGAAGGTATGGTGTCTATACTTATTGAAACTAATCTTAGGGTTAGTGCTGAATCCAGCTCATGGTTTCTAGATTCTGCTGCAACTTCACATATTTGTATGTCTTTGCAGAATCTGGAAATAAGCAGGATGCTAGGGCGAAATGAGATTATCCTGACGTTTGCCAATGGAGCAAGAGTTGCTGCATTAGCTATAGAGATTTTTCGTTTATGTTTGCCTTCTGGACATGTAATGGTTTTAAAGAACTGTTTGCATTATAAGAATGCTGTTAAGAAGATCATCTCTATATCTCGTTTGGGTAAAGAGAATTATGAATTTTCTTTTGCTGATGATGTATGTTCTATTTATCATAATAGAATATGTGTTGGTTCTAGCTTATTAATCAACAATCTTTATACCATTACAATGTCCGGTAATGCGATTACCAATGTCAATAAGCAAAATAGAATTGATATAAATGCCATTACTAATAAACGCCCTAGAGACGGTCCAAATGAAAAGTATGTTTGGCATCTCCGATTAGGTCATATTGGAGAAGACAGAATTAACAAGTTGAGTAATGATGGATACATTGATCCTTCAAATTTTGAGTCATACTCGACTTGTGAGGCATGTCTTCTAGGAAAAATGACCAAAGCATCTTTTGTGGGACAAAGTGCCCGAGCTGTTGACATATTAGAATTAATACATACAGATGTATGTGGACCAATTAATGAAACTACTAGAGGTGGTTATAATTACTTCAGTACCTTCACTGATGATCAGTCACGGTATGGTTATTTATACCTCATGAAGTATAAATCTGAATCCTTTGAAAAGTTCAAGGAATTCAAGGCTGAAGTTGAGAAACAAACGGAAAATGTATTAAGGCTCTTCGATCAGATCGAGGAGGTGAATACCTTAGTACTGAATTCTTGGACTTTCTTAAAGAGAATGACATTTTATCACAATGGACACCTCCTGGAACTCCAGAACATAATGGTGTATCTGAATGAAGAAATCGTACTTTATTAGATATGGTACGATCTATGATGAGTTACACCGATTTGCCAATATCCCTTTGGGAATATGCCCTTGAGACAGCTGTATATATACTGAATAGAGTGCCGTCCAAATCTGTTCCAACTACGCCCTATGAGATATGGCATAGTAGGAAACCTAGTCTTAATCATATTAAGATTTGGGGTTGTCCAGCTTTTATGAAAAAGCTGAAAATGGAAAAATTGGAGGCAAGATCTGAACAAGGTCACTTCATTGGATATCCAAAGGAAACTCTTGGATATTATTTCTATTTTCATTCAAACCAAAAAATTTTGGTATGCAAGCATGCTTTTTTTTTTTAAGAATCAGTTCATCCAAGAAAATGGTGCTGGGCGGAAAATAGTCTTACAAGAAGAAAATAATGAAGTGTCAAACAACCGAGTTCAGATACCAATCTCTGATTTAGTGGGAGCTTCTGATACACAACCTCTTAGGAGAAGTGCGAGAACATCTCGCCCACCTACTCGTTATAGACACTCGGTTGATCATATCGAACCATTATTCATTATGAATGATAGTGATCAACCCGGTGATCCTAAACCTATGAGGAGGCGATGTTGGACATCGATTTTGGTAAATGGCTAGAGGCCATGAAATCCGAAATGGATTCAATGTATTCCAATGAGGTTTGAACCTTGACTGACCTGCCTGATGGTATTGTACCAATTGGCTGTAAATGGATCTTCAAGAGGAAGATGAATGTGAAGGTCAAATTGGAATTTATAAAGCACGGCTGGTGGTGAAAGGATATCGTCAAAAAGAAGGAATTGATTATGACGAAATTTCTCACCTGTGGCCATGCTAAAATCCATTCGGATTTTGTTGGCTATAGCTGCACACCTTGATTATGAGATATTCCAGATGGATGTCAAAACGGCTTTTCTAAATGGTTTTCTCGAAGATGACATCTATATGGAACAGCTACAGGGTTTTGAATCCAATAGTAAAAAACGGAAGGTATGTAAGCTTAAGAGATCCATTTATGGACTCAAACAAGCCTCCAGAAGTTGGAACATCCATTTTGATGAGGTAGTCAAATCGTTTGGCTTCATCAAAAATCCGGATGAACCTTACGTATACAAGAAGATCGTGGGAGTGCAATTGCATTTCTGGTTTTGTATGTCGATGAGATACTTTTGATTGGAAATGATGTACCAATGATATCATCGATAAAACTATTCTTGTCACAAAAATTCTCCATGAAAGATTTAGGAGAGGCAACCTACATTTTAGGTATCAAGATCTATAGAGATAGATCAAGACGATTGATTGGCCTCTCACAATCTACGTACATAGACAAAGTGTTAACACGGTTTAACATGCAATGTTCCAAGAGAGGATTATTGCCTTTTAGGCAAGGGATCCGTCTTTCTAAGGAGATGTGTCCCAACACACCTGAAGAAAGAGAGCGGATGGCAAAGATATCATATGCATCCGCTATTGGAAGCATAATGTATGCTATGCTATGTACTAGACCTGATATTGCACATGCTGTAAGTATTACTAGCAGATATCGATCGATTCGGGAGAAGAGCACTTTGGATAGCGATCAAGAATATTCTTAAGTGCTTACGAAGGACTAAAGATTTATTCTTGATATATGGAGAAGGAGAATTTAAAGTTGTAGCTTATCTGATTCCAATTTTCAATCGGATCCTAATGATTATAAGTCTACGCCTGGGTTTGTCTTTACATTCAATGGTAGTGCGGTTAGTTGGAAAAGTTCCAAACAAAGCATAACCCGATTCCACCACTGAGGCAGAGTATGTAGCTGCTTCTGAAGCAGCAAAGGAAGCCGCTTGGATGAAGAAGTTTATTTCTGAACTTGGAGTCATTCCTTCAATTGAGTAACCAATCACATTGTTTTGTGACAACAATGGAGCGATAGCTCAACTTAAGGAACCAAGGTCTCACCAGAAGTCCAAGCACATTGAGAGACGCTTCCATCTCATCAGAGAAATTGTTGGGAGAGGTGATATCGCCTTGCAGAAAATTGCCTCAGCAGAAAACGTGGCAGATCCCTGCACTAAGACCTTACCTCAGTCTTCTTTTGAAAGACATTGACAAAATGGGTTTAAGGTACCAGACAAGTTGGCTTTAGTGCAACTGGGAAATTGTTGGATGTATGCCCTAAAGCTACTATGTAATAGTTACATATTAGGGATTTCAGTTGTACTTTCATTATTATTATTTAATTAATGGCAACGACGTATTCATTCATTTGTCCAATTATTTTATATTGATGAATGATTCCATAAGATCAGTTGCAACAAGACCTATTCTTAAGACGTCAAGAATATATGTGACGGGTTCATAGTTAGATTGAATCTTTAAATTGTTTCCGGTCGATGGATTATTAAGTGGGTATTAATAATCCTGTTGAGACCGGTGTGTTTTTAACTTCGCCATTAAGTATTGGATACTTAAGAGAATGATGAGTCACATGTCATTGGGTATTATGATGCCTGACTTAGAACACAGGTGTTTGTATTAAACAAATTCACTGAACGTGATACATATGGAACGATTAGCGACATGGAAGCTTTTAGCGTGGTCAATGTCTAACTGTTCATGCTTTGGTCTTGTGTAAATAATCCTTAGAACTGAGGCACAGTGTTAACTTGTGTATCGAACAACTATGGTTCACGGGTGCACATAATGCTGGGTCGTCGATCCGTCTTTTTACTTGATGGTCATAGTTTGTTCATATACGAAGTTACATGTGTGCGCAATATGGAATCTGTCTCATTGTTATATGCAAGGTATGATAATGATGTCCTATGCGATCTAATTGTGACACTGCATTGAAATCCTCGGCTGGGGTTGTAACCGAGAATAAATTATTTATGTCTCGAATAAAATGCATGTCAATTAGATTTGTGCATATGATCGAATTAATGACTTGACAAATATTCCATGGTCTTTGTTTGATCGGGACATAGTAAGACAGAGGGATTGAATTACACTGTAGCCAAAGCTGACATGTTCATTATGTTCTTAAAGTATTCACACTATCTGGGTAGCCATGACATATTGCTAGATGTCAATCGTGGCTTGTAGGACCTAAAAGATTAATCGGGACAATTAATTCTTTTGGAAGTACTAATGTATTAGTACAAGTCTTACTATCAGCTTAGTGATGAACCTAGGGATGTCACACACCATAAACAATTAGGATGACGTGGAACAAGAGATAAATATTATTGCAAATGTGTTTGCAATTACTGCAATCGAATTGAGTCGATTTGAAATTAAATTAAATGAGATTTAATTTAATTTGTATTATAGTCACGAGCCTACTTGCATATGATGCACACGCATGCCCAAAGTGGATATATGTTAACATACCAAACAGGTTGGCTTTAGTGCAAGTGGGAGATTGTTAGTAGTATGCCCTAAATTAACTTATTAATAAATAAATAAAAAAAAAAGTAAAGCTTCATGCATGTGCACGAATTCGTGCACATGCACAAAGCGTAATGGTCAGCAGTTGTTGACCATTATGCACGAAGCATGGATGGTCAGCAACCGCTAACCATCATGCACGATCGTCCGGTATGGACGATTAGCAACGGTTGCTAATCGTCCATCGATTAGCAACTGTTGCTGGTTGGTTTTTTCTATAAAAACCATCGAGGGACGAGAGTAAAAGAGTTGCTGAAAAATTGGAAAAAGAGACTTCGTGTGTTTTGTCTTCTTGTTCCGGATCCGCTCTTCACCATGAACAAAATTTGGAGTTCTCTAGTTGCTGAATATTGAGAAAAAGTGTGCGTGTGTTCTTGTGTCTTTGAGACACGAGGAAGAGAAACAATTCTCTCGTTCGGGCCGTGACTACTATACATCAAGAATACGACGGATTCTTTCCATGTGATTGCTAGCACGATCGAAGTGGTGGATATCCAAAAGTTCTCTTTTTGTTCGACGTTCGTTGTTGGTGTGTCTGAACTAGAGGTCCGACACTTGTGGGACTCGTATTGTAGAACATCCGAACCGACTTGTTTCAAAGCGCGCTTTGAGAGGTATTTCGTTTAACTCCCTTTTATGTTTAGATTTTTGATTAAAACGCACGAACAACGCCTTAGGAGAATCATGTGTAAAATATATTTTTGTTTCCGCTACATTTATTTCGTTAATTTTTCTTATACATGATGCATGAAACCCAATAGAAATTGCAGTGAAGGTGACCAAAAACCGTGCTGGAATTGTCGGTCATGCAAATGTTCAAGTCAACCAATACAATTCTTTTTGTCTTCATATTTTGTTGAAGCGATACCCATGGAATATTGACCCTGAAAATAAAATAGAACGCTAATGCCTCACTCGAAAGGATATTTTATTCATTTTAGAGTACGTAACATTCAAATCGATTCTTTTTCATGGAACGAACAGTCAATTTTGCCAAGAAAAGTCAAAACTGGAATTGCAGTCCCCGTAGTCAAGGTGACAAAACACGGCGTTGGAATCATTTATGGTTTGCTTTCACATTGATTGGAAAAGAAACTTCTCTGCAATTCCAGTTTGGTCGAGAGTATGAGTATGCTCCCTTCTTGATACATGGTTTGGTATCAACATACGAAGCTGAATTAACAGGTTGTGAACACCTCATGAAGGCCACCGGCACTGCTGAATCCCTAAAGAAGTATGGACAATAATCACTAAAGTTGGAGGGTGCCAATGAGTAACAAGGGAGGGACGAGTAATTACACTTTTGCAGTCTGTCGTCAACCACTATGATATTATTGCCCAATATAACTTGGTTATAATTGAAATCGTAACTGATTGACATCACGTAATATCAGCCAGCATATAATTATAGAACAGTGCAATTACTTTCACAAGTTAGGTTAAACTTAGAGTTGTCGCAGTGTTTCGGATCACCTTTCAATCGAAAATGGTAACTTATATTATGAATCTCACCACAAGATGAAGAGATACATAAGTAATTCTTCTTCGCAACGTAGCCCGTCCCTAACATTTGCTAAACATACTATATGAGAAGTAAAATACGGAGCATAAATATCGAACCGACAGAAATAATCATCTCTTTATGGAATGAAAGTTTTAGCGAATCTGATAATGCGAGGGAGGCTTGATAAAGGGTTGGGAGTCGTCGGTCATCGAAATGTCCAAGTCAACCCGTAAACAAAGTCTAGCAAAGAAAAAATTAAAAAGTACAGCCTGGCTAAAACACGGTCTCGGAATTAGTGATGGACAGCTTTCACATTCATTGGGGAGGAAACTTCTCTGCATTTTCTAGATTTAATTTTTCTTGGCAAATTAATTCTCTCTAGAAATTTATTTTAGTATCGTAAAAAAGATTCTGTTTTAATGTTTTGTATCCTAAACTCATTCAAAATCCTTTCAAACGAGTTATCTGGCATTCTATTTTATTTTCAAGGCCAATATTTCGTGAGTGTCGCTCCGTTAAATTTTGAAGACGAAAAGGAAAAGGATGATATATTTCATCGTATAAAATTTTTCACTTTTGAGAAAAACCAAAATTAGTAACCGAGAAAAAAGATCATGTTAATTAATGGATACATAGATTTTAACTTGTATAATGCCACTTCCGGCAAAAATAGAAAGACAATAAGGAGAGGCGCTTCTTGGTCATGGATGATGTGAAACTTTATGAAAGAAAGAAAACAATATGGTAAATTCTCAACTAGCAATGAGACCTACACACCTTGATTAGAAACTCAATTGCTTCATCATGGATTGACACACGCAAGGACTATAGATGCAATATTTGAATTCACAAAAATAGCGTGATAGTTGACTTATTCACTACACTTAAATATTAAGATCACTCTCTCGTAATTATGCTAGATTTATGAATAATACCGTCATCTTTTTTCCATAATTGAACCACTTAATGAATGAATAGACCAATCTCAACAAAAAAGGCAATATGATAATTTCTCAATCAATGATCAATTGATGCGACTAGCAATTAGAGATTCACTTGCTTCATTGTTGCCTGACACATGCAGAAACTGTAGGTGTAATATTCGCAGGCACAAAAATAGACCAGTATGTGCTTATACGTTGAGCTCGCACGATTATACCGATCATTTTCTTAACCCGGGATATAATGCAGTATTAAAGCCATCACGGTCATGGTGCAAGAATCCTTGATGTCCCCTACTCGGAGATTAAACCCATGTACAGCGTATGAGTACAGCTTCATTTGGGAAAAATTAGGGGGCATATCGGAAGGATGTGCTCCCTTATTACATGGTTCAGCATCGACTTACGAAGTAGAAGCAACGAGCTGTGAGAACTTGATGAAGACCACCGGCACAGCTGACGAACCATATGGACCATCATCACTAAAGTTGGAGGGCACAAATGAGTAACGAGGGAGGGATGAGCAATTACTCTTTTGCAGTCTGTCATCAATTACAGTGATTTCACCGTCGAATAAATATTTGCTAAGATAAGAAAGGTAGTAAATTGATTTCGCATGATATTGGCCGCGGTTATTTTCATAAGCTAGCTTGTTATATTAGAACGGCTACACCCTTTTGGGTCGCCTTTCAATTAAAAGGGATAATGTATGTCATTGACCTCGCCACAAGATAAAGCAACAAACGAACGATTCTTCTTCGTCCACAGCTCGTTCCCATTAGTTGCGAAACATGCAATATGAGAAGCGAAACATAGAACATGCTTGTGGAGCTTAGAGACTTAATCGTCTCTCTATCGTTTGATCTGATGCAATGAAAATTTTAGCTTAATATGAATGAAAAGAGCTGAGAGTCATCGCTCATACAAATGTCTAAGTCAACCAATAAAGCAAGAGTCCAGCGAAGAAAAAGAGGGTCTCACATGGAAATTGCACACCTTGCGGTCAAGGAGACAAAAACGCGGTGTTGGAATTAGTTATGGCGTAGCTTTCACGTTGATTAGAAATGAAACTTCCTGCAGTTTTCAAATTTGACTTTTCTTGGCAAATTGACTCTTTAGGAATGAATTTTAGTACCGTAAAAAAGAATCGATTTGAATGTAATGTACTCTAAATTGAATCAAAATCCTTTCAAGTGAGGCATTGGTGTTCTATTTTATATTCAAGGCCAGTACTCCATGCATATTGCTTCGACAAATTTGTGAAAACGAAAAGGAAAAAAGATGCATTTCATCGTATAAGCTTTTTCATCATGGACAAAAAACAGAATTGATAATAGAGATAGACTATTAAAGGGGATATTAACTTGTATAATGTCACTTTTGACAAAAATAAAAGGAAACATAGGAGTTAGTGCTTCTTGGATGGTGTAACAAGGTATGAAAGAAAGAAAGGAATTTAATAATTTCTAGTGATAGGACCAATGCACATTGACTAGAGCCTCACTAACTTCGTCATCACGCAAAGTCTATACATGTTCCAATTCACCCCCCCCCCCCAAAAAGTGATGTTTACTTATTCACTATCAACTTCAATATTACATTTTTTTTTTGTTGGTCCTATTTTACTCCTACTCTAACTCTTATTTTCAAACTTTTGTCTACTTCCTTGCAAGGCGTGGGAATCGAAACTCACAATTGAAACTAAATCATTCCCACCACAATCCCTCATCAGAAGGTGGAGATTTGAATCTCTCACCTCCCCCTTCCATGTTGAAAGGGTGCCCCAACCCCAATGGTTACTTCAATATTACAATTACTCTCCCTTAATTATGCTAGATCTATGAAAAATATTGCCATCTCTTTCCCACAATAGAACCACTTAATAAATGAATTGATTGATTATCGTTGTTCTATCAATAAAATTTTCTTGCCTAGTGTTGACACCTAAAATTTTCTCTTTTTATTTAGAACTTAATTGCATAGAAAATTAGGTATTAGCCTCCAAAATAAATAAAAAGTAAAGTAAATAATTTTCATTAAAATGCATTGTGTTTTCTTTAAATTGCATTGTAAATAGACATTAGGAACATTTGCATTACTAGTATTAAAAATTTTACAAATTACTTTTTAAAATTAAAATTAGAAAAAAATTAACCAAAAATGTTCTTTGCCCTTTTCTTCCCCCCCCCCCCCCGGCGCGGCCCAGCCTGCTTCGTTTTCTTTTATTTCCCCCGCGCGGCCCACCTTTCTTCTTCCGCGGCCCAGCTCGCTCTTCTTCCTCCTTCCTCCTCCTTCCCTCGCTTGGACGTTAGCTTCGGGACAAAACAGAGAGAGGGTCACTGGCCGAACGACGTGAGGATGCGAGGTTGCGCGCGACTTTCGCCCAGGAATGTCGTGCGGTACGAAGCTAGCTGGTCTCGTCCTTGAAGAAAGAGAGAGAAACGAGATAAATGGGAGAGAAAGGCAGCAAAGGGAAGGCGGGGTCTCTCCGGTCTTTTTGGGTTTGTTCGGCCGAGGAAGAGCAACCAAGAGAGAGAGAGAGAGAGAGAGAGAGAGAGAGAGCTGGTGAGAGTGAGAAGGCGAGCTCGAGAGAGAGAAGGAGCGAGCCATAGAAGAGAGAGAGCTCAAGAGGGGAGACCGAGATGGTGGATAGCAAGGGAGAGCGGGAGAGAGAGGCGACTGCGTGCTCGAGTTCTTCGCGGGAGGCTGGAGAAAGCTAGAGCAACAGAGAGAGTGAGATCGGAGAGAGTGAGCAAAGGGTGAAGTGGAGAGAGAACCGACAGTGAGTGGAGGGATGGACTGAGAGAAAGCGAGACCCAAAAGCCGAACTTCGTTCTCCGACAAACGTTGCCTGGCCATCCCCAACATCAACCGGTGATCTTTAGCCGACACCCTCGACTCCGCGGCTACCTATTCCTCGGCGCCCGAATTACCGGTGAGTTTTCTTTGGGTTCGATTCACTTTTATCCTGATAATCCTGGCTCGGTGTGTGGCATCCCAAAATTCAGAGCCAAGCCATAAGGTGTGTTAAAGTCTTTAATTAGGTGATAAAAATTTCCATGGCTTATGCTTTACCCATTAGTCTTTTAATTAGATGATTTGTGCATATGATTGTGAAAATTTAAATTCGATAGATTAATAATCTAGGCTTGGCCATAAGATTTATAAATTAAATTTCAATAGACAAGATGCCCTAAGACTTTGGCCAAGATGAAAATTAAAATTTAAAAATATTTATAGAAGAAATTAAAAAAAAAGGGGGGGGGAAAAAGGGGTTAATTTTCGAATGGGCCTTAAGCCCATTTGGCCTAAGCCTTTAATGGGCCAAGATGAGCGGCCCAAGAGGGGAAGTCGACCGGCCCAATAGAGGCCCAAGGGAAGTGATCGCCGGCCATAAAGGAGCCCAAGCCCAAGAAGCCCAATTCAATTAAAAAAATTCAATGTACAAGTGGCAAAGGGGAAGGCCATGCATTGGTTGGTTTTTAGGCAATCTCATGATTGCTAATCATGAGAAATTGGGGAAATAAGAAGGAAGAGAGAGAGAGTGGCCGGCCATTTTGCTCGCCCAAGGAGAGGAAGAGAGAGAGAGAGGTGTGCGAGAGAGAGGAGGAGCGGCCGAGGGAGAGGAGGAGGGAAACCGCCGTGTCCGCCGCCGTACGTCATCGTTTGTCCATCCTAGAGGCAAGTGGAGTCCTCTAACTTCTCTTGCATGCTTGTATTGTTGATTTCATGTTAGATTTTGGGTGTTTTAAGTGCGAAAAACCGAGGTAAGGTTGGCTCGTTCTTAAGTCGTGTGACTGTTCTTGCTCGGATTGTGTGAGTCAGTAACTTGTTTGAGCTTGCATGTGTGTTTGGAGTCCGATTTTGGCTTCGATGTCTTCATAAAAGTTGTAGCTAACATCTCGTACTATAACATACTGAAATTTCGTGGAAAATAATAGAGATTTGAGGGGTTAAAGTCGTATATTACGGAGACCTCAGATATGGAGAGTTTTTACTAAGCTTTTGCTGGATTCGTGGTTGCATGTTGGTTTTTGTTGAGAATATTACTTCGATTTCTTCATGAAAGTTGTAGGAACATCTTAAAATACAACATACTCAAATTTGAAGCAAAAAGAACAAGTATAACTTGGTAAATCGACTAGATCTTGAAAACGATGATTCTGGTGATGTATTCCGAGACACCCGAGACTTAAAGGACTAAAATGAGGACTATACTCTGGTTATTTGACCTAGATCTCTTCATGAAACTTGTAAAGGACACCATGTTACATAACATATCCAAATTTCAGAGGAAAAAAAAGATAATAGATGAGTGAAATCTTAATATTTCGGAGATGGAGGCACTGGACGATGCAGTAACGGGTCCAGAAGCTTCGTGAGGTTGAATAAAATAATATATAAGTAATCTGGCTTGGAGTTCTTCATGAAAGTTGTACGAAAATGTCTTGGCTATAATCCAGTAAAATTTTATAATTTTTGGAGGCCATATGGATATTTTAATTTAATTTATTCGGAAACCGTGCATTCTGGTTTTATCCGAGAAGCATAGGATGTTTTGGGAAAATTATGAAATTTTATAAAAATTCAATTTGGCCATGAATTTTGCAAGTAATTATCATCCTATGGGTTTGTTTAATAATTTCTTGAATTTTGATAATTTTGGGAATTTATAGTTATTTAAAAATAAATAATAAATAATAATAATAATAAATAAAATAAAATAAATGAATAAAATGAAATTATTTCATTGGCCATAGATTCCATTCAATTAATTCATGTTGCATGTGTAATAAAGCTTGATATGTCTATGATATTGAATTGAGATGCACATGTGATAAAGCCTTGATATGTCTATGATATTGAATTGAGATGCACATGCGATAAAGTCTTGGCATATGTATGGCATTGAATCAATGCATGTGTGAATGTCATGCCTAGTATGATTTGTTTGATATCATGCCATGTGCCATGTTGAAATGTGAATAAAATACTGGTAAACATGGATGATGGTAAATGAGGAGAGAGTTGTGATGGTGGATGATGCTCGGAATGTATAGAGATACATTGCCGAAATTCCCTGGGAGATTCAGGATGCCTGGAATGTGGGGGGTCGGAAGCCCTGTCGGAGGTCTTTGCCCGAAGGGAATGCCTCGCGATGCCAGGATTGGGGTGCGAGATGCCTGGCTAGAAGGGTAAAGGCCGGAAGCCCCGTCGGAGGTTTACGCCCGAAGGGAATGCCTCGTGATGCTAGTTGAGATGCGAGATGCCCGGAATGTGGGGGGCCGGATGCCCGATGGCCTGGGAGGCTGAATGCCAAGGAACCTCGGAGGTCTTTGCCCGAGGGGATGATGAAATTGATGATTTGAGAAATAGGTGATGTGGTGATCAATTGAAAAGTAAAAAGTGGAAATTAAACCATGATATGATATGCATGATGGTGATGATGATATGATATGCATGATGATATGCATGATGATGATAATGATATGTGATGTGAAATAATGATGATCACCCATGATATGATATGTATGATGATATGCATGATGATGATAATGATATGTGATGTGAAATAATGATGATCACCCATGATATGATATGCATGATAATATGCAAGATGATGATGATGATATGATATGCATGATGATATGCATGATGGTGATGATGACGATGATATGCATGATGATATGCATGATGATATGCATGGTGATGATAATGATAAAGATATATGATATGACATGTGAAATGTGATGATGTCATGATGATGGTGATATGTATGATACGATGATGATACACATGTATGTGTTATAAATTGATATGATGATGCATGATAGTATACGCATGGCTTCAAGGTAAGTAACGCCTGCAATGCATGTATGATCTGCCTAATGTATTGAGTTGTTATTGGATTTCCCTATCTGCTGAGTGGTTGTACTCACCCCTTTTGGGGATAACATTTCAGATTAGCCAGTATGCTGCTTCCTGCCATCACGAGGGGTACATTTTACGGGATACCATCCGATGTAGAGGTCGAGTGTGCTGAGATAGACTGTCCCTTTGTTCCCGGACTGACTTTTATTCGAGTACGTTATCTAGTGATGTACGATGTGGGTCTGGCTGGGGGCCCTGTTATTCAGGAGTTTATATCCGTACATGTTCGTCGGGATGGAGCGATGTGAGGGATGTTGCCACCGCCACCGCCTGATGCACCGGGTTGGGTGTGAGGCCTGTACGTGACGAGTAGGAGCTGGATCCTTTTTGGGAGTTAGTTAGCCGACACTTATGATGAGGGGAATTGTACACGTGAGATGTTGAGGGTCGATGGTTCTTTTTGAGGTTTTAGGCTGGACGTGGCTGAGTCCTAGCTTTTCCTTTTGATGTACCGACCCGAGAGTAGTCCCATCTTGAAAATATATGTAAATAAAGTGTCGTGACATGTTTATAAAAATCTTGATGTTTAGTGATGTGTATTTGTATCATGGTTGGTAGGGGGAGAGACATGATATCTAATTTGATTTCGCTAATGAGTCGCGCTGGGACCGTTTTGTTTTTTGTTTTTTTTTAAATGTGTCTATAAATTATGACGCATCGTCTAAGGAGAAAGGTAATAAGGAGTAACATTGGCGTTGGTGACGACCTGCGAAGGGTTCGGGGTGTCACAACCGCCCTGTTTTTGGTATCAGAGTGAATGGTTATAGGTGGAGTGATAAGGAGCCTCATTTGGAAATTGAGGAACATGATGACAATGCACACCATAGGATATAAAACGAAATAATTGAATAACGGGTGATGAGTATTCACTCGTAGATCCCTAGTAGTTTGTTTTGAGTTATTTTTAGGTACCAGTAACATGTATATGTTACTTATGTAGTGATAGTAATTGTTTTGAGTGGAGGCGGTGAGTCTCGGATTATTCCCGAGGCAATGCTTGGAAATTGCAGGAAAGTCATGATGCGAGCTGGAAGTGCTCATCCATCGAGGGCTGAAGCCTTTGCTGCAAGGGCTGAACCCCGAATGGAAGATATCCTGCAGGCATTAGCCAATATTGGAAATCTGATGGAGAGGGAGGCGCAGCAACAGCCTGGAGCAGAACGCCGTACTCAAGGACTAGTGGAGCAATTTTTAAAGCTGAAGCCACTTAAGTTCAATGGAATGGGAAGTCCTGAGGAGGCGGAGCAATGGATTGATGGAATGGAACGAATTTTCCGGCTGTTGGACTGCACTGATGCTGAGAAAATTGTTTTAGCAGAGTACCGGTTGGAGGAAATGCGAAGTTTTGGTGGAGAGCTTCGAAGGACATAATCTTTCCACCAGGTACTGATGTGAGCTGGGAGGAGTTTGTTAGGGCTTTCAATAGGAAGCATTTCCCTGATTGTGCCAAGGATAGGAAGATTACTGAATTTGTTCAGCTAGAACAAAAAGAATTGACGGTAGATCAGTATGAGGCTAGATTTTTTAAATTGTCTAGATATGCTCCTAGATTGATTGAGGATCAGGAAGAGAAGGCTAAGAGATTTTTGAAAGGGCTGAGGACTGACATTAGAAAGCAACTGATGCCTTTGAACATAAGGGATTATAATGAGATTTATGAAAGGGCACAGTTAGTGGAGCAGGAGCTGTTAAGGGAACGGTCGGAGTTTAAGAAACCGTTGAATTTTAGTGATGTGAGAAAGAGGAAGAGGCCTTATTCTGGTCAAGGTCAGACCTGGAATGTGAAGAAGAAGAAGAGTAATTTTGGGAATTTTGGAGGAGCAAAGAGTGGTCTGAATATAGGAAAAGCACCTTATCAGCCTGGTGTTTGTCAAAAGTGTAATGGGAGACATGGCCCAGGACCCTGTACTGGACAGCAGAAATGCTTTGGTTGTGGACAAGTAGGTCATCTTAGGAGAAATTGCCCACAAGAGAGGTCACAAGTGAGTGTTGGCTTAGTGCGACAGGGATATCAGAGTGCTGTTAGGTCAAACCCACAAGGGAATCCTCAGAGACCGCCTACACAAGGAAGGGTGTATGCGATCACCCAGGAGGAAGCAGAAGCTTCCAAAAATGTTATCTCAGGTACGATTCTTATTAATGGTGAGAAGGCACATGCATTGTTTGACACGGGTGCAATGCATTCGTTTGTGTCTGAAAGATTTAGATGTTTGAATAAGATAGAAGTTATGCCTCTTGAGACGCCTCTTTGTGTTTCCACGCCTTTAAAGGATATGGTATTTTCTACGCTGGTATATGGAAATTGTAAGATATCGATGGGAGGAAAGGATATGGAAATAGACTTGGTTGTAATGGCTATGTATGACTTTGACGTTATTATAGGAATGGACTGGCTTCGTAAGTATCAGGCTATAATGGATTGCTATAGAAGAGTGGTTCAATTTGTTTTACCTGATCAGTCTAGTTGTGAATATTTAGGAGGTCAGACCCATTTTCCTGTAGCTCTTATTTCGGCGATAGAAGCATGTAAGTTACTTGACAAAGGATGTCAAGGGTACCTAGCCATAGTTAGAGATTATGCCAGGGAGGAGCCTAATCTTGAGGAAGTCCGCGTAGTTAACGAATTTCAAGATGTATTTCCTGAGGAATTGCCTGGATTGCCGCCAAAGCGGGAGATTGAATTTGAAATTGAATTAATGCCTGGAACAGGACCAATATCAAAAGCCCCGTATAGGATAGCCTTAGTTGAGTTGAAGGAGTTGAAAGTGTAACTGCAAGAATTGCTTGATAAAGGATTCATTAGACCAAGTGCTTCACCTTGGGGTGCACCGGTCTTGTTTGTGAAAAAGAAAGATGGATCGATGCGCTTATGTATTAACTATAGGCAGTTGAACCAAGTGACCATTAAGAATAAGTATCCTTTGCTTAGAATGGATGACTTATTTGATCAACTCCAGGGGAGTTCGGTCTTCTCTAAGATTGACTTGAGGTCGGGATACCATCAGTTGAGAATTAAGGAGGAGGACATTCCTAAGATTGCGTTTAGGACTCGTTATGGACACTATGAGTTCCTTGTTATGCCATTTGGATTGACTAATGCGCCGGCTGCAATTATGGATTTGATGAATAGAATATTTCAGCCTTATTTAGACCAGTTTGTGATTGTGTTTATTGATGATATTCTGGTATATTCAAAAGGACCTAAAGAGCATGAGCAACATTTGAGGATAGTTTTGCAGACCCTGAGAGAGCATAAGTTGTATGCTAAGTTTAGTAAGTGTGAATTCTGATTGGACCAGATAATATTTTTAGGACATGTGGTGTCAGGAAAAGGAATTGCAGTAGACCCGGCAAAAGTTGAAATGGTAGTAAATTGGCCGAGACCAACGACACCTACGGAAATACAAAGTTTCTTAGGATTGGCTGGTTATTATAGAAGATTCATTGAAGGATTTTCACGACTAGCAGGACCTTTGACTAAATTGAGTCGAAAGAATGTGAAATTTGAGTGGAATGGGGAATGTGAAAGGAGTTTTCAGGAGCTCAAAAGGAAGTTGACTTCGGCTCCAATTCTGACTATACCTACCGGACCTGATGGTTTTACGGTGTATAGTGATGCATCTCACAAAGGACTAGGATGTGTGTTGATGCAGCATAGCAAAGTTGTAGCCTATGCATCCAGACAATTGAAACCTCATGAGCTAAATTACCCGACGCATGATTTAGAGCTAGCAGCTATAGTGTTTGCCTTGAAGATATGGAGATACTATTTGTATGGGGAAAAGTTTGAGATTTATACGGATCATAAAAGTTTGAAGTATCTGTTCTCACAAAAGGAGTTGAACATGAGACAAAGGAGATGGATGGAGTTATTAAAGGATTATGATTGTGAGATAAGATATCATCCAGGGAAAGCAAATAGAGTGGCAGATGCTCTTAGTCGAAAGTCGGCCATGGAGATAGCTAGTTTGAGAATGGTAGAATGGGAATTGTTAGAATCTGTAGCAAACTCCGAATTTAAATTGGAAATGGATTGTCTTACTGGTATGCTTAGTGCATTAAGGATTGAGCCTGAAATTATCCAGAATATTAAAATTCTACAAGAATCTGACCCAGAGATTTTGAAAGTGAAAGATGCTGTATCTTTAGGGAAAAGATCAGAATTTCAAATCTCCAATGATGGAATAGTAAGATGTTAAGGAAGACTTTGTCTTCCCGACAATGAGGAATTAAGGAAGGAAATTCTGTCGGTGGCACATAAGAGTAATTATAGTATCCACCCAGGTAGTACAAAGATGTACAGGAATTTGCGTCAGTAATTTTGGTGGAATGGTATGAAGGCAGATACGGCTAAGCACTTTTCTCAATGTTTGACGTGCCAGCAAGTAAAAGCGGAACATCGTAAACCTGCAGGACTCTTGAGACCATTAGATATTCCAGAATGGAAATGGGAACATATAACGATGGACTTTGTGCAAGAATTGCCAAGGACATCAAGGAGTCATGATTCAATTTGGGTTATAGTGGATCGTTTGACTAAATCGGCACATTTCTTAGCGATTCGCATGGACTACCCAATGGATAAGTATGCGGACATGTATGTAAGTCAAGTGGTACGCTTAGATGGTGTTCCAGTGACTATTACTTCAGATCGAGATTCGAGATTTACATCAAATTTTTGGAGGAGTCTTCAAGTTGCATTAGGGACTAAGCTTCAATTTAGTACTGCTTTTCATCCTTAGACAGATGGTCAAACGGAAAGAGTAATCCAGATATTGGAAGATATGTTAAGGGCTTGTGTAATTGACTTCAAAGGAAATTGGGATGAAAGATTGCATTTGGTAGAGTTTGCCTATAACAATAGCTTTCAGAAGAGTATAGGCATGGCACCTTATGAAGCATTATATGGAAGGAGATGTAGGACTCCTGTCTGTTGGAATGAGGTAGGTGAAAGGAAGTTAATAGGACATGAACTGGTACAAGTTACTACTGAGGCTGTTGAAATTATCAGAGAAAGACTTAGAATAGCTCAGAGTAGACAGAAAGACTATGCAGATAGACGTAGAAGACCTTTGGAATTTAGTGTGGGAGACCATGTATTCCTTAAGGTATCTCCAATGAAAGGAATATCTCGATTTGGGGTGAAGGGTAAGTTAAGCCCTAGATTTGTTGGACCTTTTGAAATTCTGGAGAGGATAGGTGACGTAGCTTATCGTTTAGCATTACCTCCTAAGTTAGAAAATCTGCACGATGTGTTTCATGTATCAATGTTGAGGAAGTATCAGCCGGATCCTGGTCACATACTCGATCATGAAGCCATCAAAGTGGATGAGAAAGTTAGGTACATTGAAGAGCCTATGCAGATATTGGATCGTAAGGAGCAAATTCTTAGGACCAAGAAGATCCCATTGGTTAAGGCATTATGGCGACATCATGATGTGGAGGAAGCCACGTGGGAAAGTGAGGATCAAATGAAGGAAAAGTACCCTTACTTATTTCAAGAAGGCGCGAGTGGTGTTTGAATTTCGAGGACGGAATTCTCTAAGGAGGGGAGAGTTGTGCCATCCCAAAATTCAGAGCCAAGCCATAAGATGTGTTAAAGTCTTTAATTAGGTGATAAAAATTTCCATGGCTTATGCTTTAGCCATTAGTCTTTTAATTAGATGATTTGTGCATATGATTGTGAAAATTTAAATTCGATAGATTAATAATCTATGCTTGGCCATAAGATTTATAAATTAAATTTCAATAGACAAGATACCCTAAGACTTTGGCCAAGATGAAAATTAAAATTTAAAAATATTTATAGAAGAAATTCAAAAAAAAGGGGGGGAAAGGGGTTAATTTTCGAATGGGCCTTAAGCCCATTTGGCCTAAGCCTTTAATGGGCCAAGATGAGCCTGCCCAATAGAGGCCCAAGGGAAGTGATCGCCGGCCATAAAGGAGCCCAAGCCCAAGAAGCCCAATTCAATTAAAAAAATTCAATGTACAAGTGGCAAAGGGGAAGGCCATGCATTGGTTGGTTTTTAGGCAATCTCATGATTGCTAATCATGAGAAATTGGGGAAATAAGAAGGGAAGAGAGAGAGAGAGTGGCCGGCCATTTTGCTCGCCCAAAGGAGAGGAAGAGAGAGAGAGAGGTGTGCGAGAGAGAGGAGGAGCGGCCGAGAGAGAGGAGGGAAACTGCCGTGTCCGCCGCCGTACGTCGTCGTTTGTCCATCCTAGAGGCAAGTGGAGTCCTCTAACTTCTCTTGCATGCTTGTATTGTTGATTTCATGTTAGATTTTGGGTGTTTTAAGTGCGAAAAACCGAGGTAAGGTTGGCTCGTTCTTAAGTCGTGTGACTGTTCTTGCTCGGATTGTGTGAGTCAGTAACTTGTTTGAGCTTGCATGTGTGTTTGGAGTCCGATTTTGGCTTCGATGTCTTCATGAAAGTTGTAGCTAACATCTCGTACTATAACATACTGAAATTTCGTGGAAAATAATGGAGATTTGAGGGGTTAAAGTCGTATATTACGGAGACCTCAGATCTGGAGAGTTTTTACTAATCTTTTGCTGGATTCGTGGTTTCATGTTGGTTTTTGTTGAGAATCTTACTTCGATTTCTTCATGAAAGTTGTAGGGAACATCTTAAAATACAACATACTCAAATTTGAAGCAAAAAGAACAAGTATAACATGGTAAATCGACTAGATCTTGAAGACGATGATTCTGGTGATGTATTCAGAGACACCCGAGACTTAAAGGACTAAAATGAGGACTATACTCTGGTTATTTGACCTAGATCTCTTCATGAAACTTGTAAAGGACACCATGTTACATAACATATCCAAATTTTAGAGGAAAAAAAAGAGAATAGTTGGGTGAAATCTTAATATTTCGGAGATGGAGGCACTGGACGATGCAGTAACGGGTCCAGAAGCTTCGTGAAGTTGAATAAAATAATATATAAGTAATCTGGCTTGGAGTTCTTCATGAAAGTTGTACGAAAATGTCTTGGCTATAATCTAGTAAAATTTTATAATTTTTGGATGCCATATGGATATTTTAATTTAATTTATTCGGAAACCGTGCATTCTGGTTTTATCCGAGAAGCATAGAATGTTTTGGGAAAATTATGAAATTTTATAAAAATTCAATTTGGCCATGAATTTTGCAAGTAATTATCATCCTATGGGTTTGTTTAATAATTTCTTGAATTTTGATAATTTTGGGAATTTATAGTTATTTAAAAATAAATAATAAATAATAAATAAATAAATAAATAAATAAATAAAAGTAAAATAAATGAATAAAATGAAATTATTTCATTGGCCATAGATTCCATTCAATTAATTCATGTTGCATGTGTAATAAAGATTGATATGTCTATGATATTGAATTGAGATGCACATGTGATAAAGCCTTGATATGTCTATGATATTGAATTGAGATGCACATGCGATAAAGTCTTGGCATATGTATGGCATTGAATCAATGCATGTGTGAATGTCATGCCTAGTATGATTTGTTTGATATCATGCCATGTGCCATGTTGAAATGTGAATAAAATACTGGTAAACATGGATGATAGTAAATGAGGAGAGGGTTGTGATGGCGGATGATGCTCGGAATGTATAGAGATACATTGCCGAAGTTCCCTGGGAGATTCAGGATGCCTGGAATGTGGGGGGCTGGAAGCCCTGTCGGAGGTCTTTGCCCGAAGGGAATGCCTCGTGATGCCAGGATTGGGGTGCGAGATGCATGGCTAGAAGGGTAAAGGCCGGAAGCCCTGTTGGAGGTTTCTGCCCGAAGGGAATGCCTCGTGATGCTAGTTGAGATGCGAGATGCTCGGAATGTGGGGGGCCGGATGCCCGGTGGCCTGGGAGGCTGAATGCCGGGGAACCTCGGAAGTCTTTGCCCGAGGGGATGATGAAATTGATGATTTGAGAAATGGGTGATGTGGTGATCAATTGAAAAGTAAAAAAGTGGAAATTAAACCATGATATGATATGCATGATGATATGCGTAATGGTGATGACGATATGATATGCATGATGATGATAATGATAAGTGATGTAAAATAATGATGATCACCCATGATATGATATGTATGATGATATGCATGATGATGATAATGATAAGTGATGTGAAATAATGATGATCACCCATGATATGATATGCATTATAATATGCAAGATGATGATGATGATATGATATGCATGATGATATGCATGATAGTGATGATGACGATGATATGCATGATGATATGCATGGTGATGATAATGATAATGATATATGATATGACATGTGAAATGTGATGATGTCATGATGATGGTGATATGTATGATACGATGATGATACACATGTATGTGTTATAAATTGATATGATGATGCATGATAGTATGCGCATGGCTTCAAGGTAAGTAACGCCTGCAATGCATGTATGATCTGCCTAATGCATTGAGTTGTTATTGGATTTCCCTATCTGTTGAGTGGTTGTACTCACCCCTTTTGGGGATAACATTTCAGATTAGCCAGTATGCCGCTTCCTGCCGTCATGAGGGGTACATTTTACGGGATACCATCTAATGTAGAGGTCGAGTGTGCTGAGATAGACTATCCCTCTGTTCCCGAACTGACTTTTATTCGAGTACGTTGTTTAGTGATGTACGATGTGGGTCTGGCTGGGGGCCCTGTTATTCAGGAGTTTATATCCGTACATGTTCGTCGGGATGGAGCGATGTGAGGGATGTTGCCACCGCCACCGCCTGATGCACCGGGTTGGGTGTGAGGCCTGTACGTGACGAGTAGGAGCTGGATCCTTTTTGGGAGTTAGTTAGCCGACACTTATGATGGGGGGAATTGTACACGTGAGATGTTGAGGGTCGATGGTTCTTTTTGAGGTTTTAGGCTGGACGTGGCTGAGTCCTAGCTTTTCCTTTTGATGTACCGACCCGAGAGTAGTCCCATCTTGAAAATATATGTAAATAAAGTGTCGTGGCATGTTTATAAAAATCCTGATGTTTAGTGGTGTGTATTTGTATCATGGTTGGTAGGGGGAGAGACGTGATATCTAATTTGCTTCCGCTAATGAGTCGCACTGGGACCGTTTTGTTTGTTTTTGTTTTTTTTTAAATGTGTCTATAAATTACGACGCATCTTCTAAGGAGAAAGGTAATAAGGAGTAACATTGGCGCTGGTGACGACCTGCGAAGGGTTCAGGGTGTCACACGGTGCAACATCGAGGCGGCCAAACATAGCTCGTTTCGCTTCAGGCTCACCTGCTGGTAGTCATCGCCCAGCCGAGTAGGGATATTCGTAGTCGAACACTTCTCTATGGGAACTCTGTGCTTGGTTTTATTTAAAACGGAACTGAAACGATAGCTGGGTCTCGTTTCCTTGGTCCTCGAGCATGCTCGGTTTGAACGAGCAGTCCCTTTTGTCGAGTTTGAGTGTCACTTGCTTTTCTCTTTTGAGTCTGGACACGAGCTAGAGTCTAGAATGAGTTTACGACCTCTCCATTATCCGTGCTCATGCTCAATATAATGCCTCAGTTAGTGTTATTCTAAAAATGAGAAGAGGTTTTGTTTGTCTCCGTGAAAGCATACAATGAATCTGTTTCACATATTTTCATCGACTTGGGATGTCGTAGGATGAGCTCGACACCAAAGTGGAGGTTCATCGGTATGCCATGTCACTTTTAGTCGAACGCCTAAGACTTGCTCGATGAAATGTTTCTGAGAGAATTGATTAAGAAATGGCTTCTATTTTCGCTCGAATGCGAAGGTACCACTTGATGTAGTTCAGTTGTTAAGCTCGATTTTCACGAGCAATGAATTCACTGCATCTCTGCATTTCGTTCGAGACATGCTGTGTATTTTTCATTGAACTTGATCAGTGGTGGTGGCGGCCTGCGTGATGGGAGACGTTGGTAGCGAATTTGGTTTTGCGGTGGTGAGCCAAGATGGCTTGGTGACGGCCGGCGATGTTGGGTGTCGTCGTCGATCCGTTTAAATTTCTGCCGTGGGTCCGTCCGGCGAAATTCCAGTGTGGAGTTCGTCGGTGTGGGAGGCTTCGGTAAAGGACGTAACAGGGGAGTCGACACGAAGAAGAAGAAGACGTTGAAAGGCTGATAGAGAATAAAAGAAAATTAGGAAAATAGGCCTGGTGCAGACGTTCGTGGAAAGAGGATAGGAAGATGGGCTTGAGGTTTTGTTTCAGTAGATTTAGGTTTGGTTTAAGTTAGGCGGACTTGCGTTGGGCTTAATTTGTGAATGTTTGGGCTGGGTATAAATTTTCATGAAGTGGGTCTTTAAGAGTCCATTACTAAAATGGAGGTCTGTTTTAATAGAGCCCAATTCATGTTCCCGGTCCAAGCCCGTAAAGCCCATAGTAACCCATGTTCGGACCGGACCTTGGGGCCCAGCCCGAGTCCCTATTTTCGGAATTAATTTTAAAATTTTTTTTTTAGAGAAAACTTATTTTTTTCTAAAAATTAGGAAAAGCATAAGAGTTAGCTTTTTAGAAAATACCCTTAAAATGTGTGAAAGTCCTTGATAAGAAAATTGTGCTCAAGAATTGAATAAATCCTTACAGCTTTAGCATAGGATTTTGATTGTCCTTAAAAATAAATGCCCTTGATTACGCACTTTCGATGTTGATTATGGGCTCCCTTTAGCTTAGTTAGAGATTGCATGCTCCCTATTTGGTAATATTAGATCTTTACTTTCCCATATAATTTATTTAATGCTTTCCTTGATTGTTGATTATTATTTTAATGATTACGCACCCACATGATCATTTCATATGTTAGTGGATATGCTTAAAATCAATCCAAGCTACTTGAAGATTTTTTTTTTTTTTTTATGAAATGAAATAAATTAGATACCAATATGACATTTGATTAATTCGTGAAATTAAGTCCCCAACCCTAGATTCTTTGATTGTGTAGAAAGTGAAGCATACTCACATGTTTCACTTGATTTTTAATCGACACCAATAGGCTAATGGCAACTCCTCATTAAAAAATTCTCATAGCGTCAATTTGAATAACCAACGTCATGCAAAGTATGCATTTATGAGAGTCCCCATCTAAAACAACTCGCATCTAAAACTAGGGTCGTAGGCCTATCTTTTAGATAATACTCCTAAACCTAATTCCCTCCCTACCGAAGGATAGGTCACGACACTTGCTTCATAATCATCTTTCATCTTTGAATGTGTGTAATTAGATGTGTCATGAATACTTAAATGAGAATATTAGTCGATTTAGCACTGTGAACATAAAATTGGAAAGTTTCGAAAATATATTCATAGAAATTCTTTGGCAAAAGTATACCCCAAGTGTCAAAACTTGACACGGAGGGACACTTAAGTGCCAAAAATTAGGAAAGTGACACTTAAGTGTCAGAATCGGAGCAAAATGAATCTCTTAAGTGCCAATCCGGTCAAAATGCTGACGTGGCGATTTTCTAGCGAAGTAAGTGCAAAATGGCGCCGTTTTGCACGCCGACGTAGCTAGACAATGCAAAAATGACGTCGTTTTGGTGCTGACGTGATAAAAAAAATTAATTAAATTAAATTTAAAACTAAATTTATTTAAAACGTTTAAAAATACTAATACAAATATTTTAAATATTTTATTTTTTTAAAAAAGAGAAGGAGGTGACTAAGGGCTGAGCCCTCGCCGCCACCAAGAAGGGCCGGCTACGAAGAGGGGAGGGTCGGCCGAGATCTAGGGCGAGGGTCGCGGCCCTCGCTTATAAAATAATAGACAAGAGCTTGTTTGGAGTAATCAAAGCAAAAACCAACAAGTTGCACCACATTAACGTGGTGGATCCTTCCAATTGTGGCCACTTCGCTTATAAAATCTTGGCCATCAAATTTTGATTTGTTCACAATCTTAACCACAACTTCATTGCCACTTCTAAGTATTTCTCTATATACGGAACCATATCCCCTCTCGCCTAACTTGCATTTGAAAATTTTTTTGATGCTCCTGATATCCAAGTAAGAGTACCTTCTGGGCAAAAAGTTATTGTGAGCTCATAGGAATTCTTTGATGTTTGCATCCGTCGCTTGATGCCTTCTCATCCACTTCAAGAGTAGAAGTATCAACACACACGGAGCTCCAAGTATGAATTTTGCTGCTATGAATTGGACTGCGGAGAAATTTAGCCATTGATTAGCATAATGTCATAATTTTTTTTGCACATTCAATTTTTGTTTGTCAAGGTGCTAAATGAGAGCTTCATAGGTGTGAAGAGAAAATGACTTATCATACCCAAGACAAAGAAGAGATTCCATGCGGCAATTCCAGCAAAATCTACCATGATATATTGCGTAGAATCATCTGTAGCTAGTAGGAGAATTCGTGAGAGATTACTAAATATGGTTAATTAGAATTAAAGACCAATTAGTGAAGAAGCAATTCATGCTAAGATATACCCCAAGTGAAAGATAAATTCATGCAATCACTGCAAAGTGCAAAGACACTTTTGTTGATTGAAATTTGGAAGTGGAGAAGTCTAGAATATAAAAAGAGTGAACGAGTTTCACTTTTCTAGATAGCACCCAGATCCGACTTTATCCTATTCACTCATGAAATCCATGTTAACGTTGCATGATCTTTTCTTTTGAAGAAACACGTTTTTGGTTTTGTTCTCCTAAATGTACCAAATGTTCGCAAGTTCCCCATAACAATAAAAAGTGATTCAAGGGACACGAGCTACTATTAAATCGAACAATTTTCCCCAAAAAAAGACCTAATTCCCCGAAAAACCCTTCAATTCTAGTCCAATTTTAGCCTAAACTTTTTTTTGTCTAGAACTAACCCTAAACTTTAGGTACAGTCCTAAATTTGCCTCAAATGTTGCTTTGTTTTAAAAAATCACCAACTTTTAATATATTCCCAAACCTACCCCCACGGTCCAGTCCCAACTTGACGTGGCATTTCCACATCATTAACAAATCCGCTTTAGTAAGGTGACATGGAAAATTATTTTCAAAATGAAGCTATTCTAAGATATGAAAATTAAGGACGACTAACGGCGATTTTTGGACCAAGGGCTAATGGGTAGATTGGGATTAGAGTAAAAATTGGTGTTTTTTCTTTTAGACAAAAAAAAAGTTCAAGGTAGATTTGGGATTAGGCCTAAAGTTTGAGGTTTTTTCCGGACAAAGAAAAGATCGAGGCAAATTTGGGCTGAACCTAAGTTTAGGTTTTTCTGATAAAAAAGGGTTTGAAACAGAATTTGGACTAAATTAAAAATTGGACTTTTTTTAGTGAATAAAGCCCAAACAAATATACGGAAATAGTGTCACGTCCAGAAAAGCTCCATAGTTGTAAAATAAAGGAGCAATACACGCCAATTCTACTAAAAAATCTTATTAAGCTTTTTCATCAAACGAATTTGGCAATTTTTTTTTATTGGGTATTAAAGAAAGTGATGACTCAATAAATTGAACTAAACTTATTGGAATATCCAATTGAAACATGCCACATCATTGAGTAAGTAAATTTTGATAAGATCCCTCAGTAGAGCTAACATTTAAGAAAATGATGAAGATCAAGAAGAAGAAAGAAACAAAGTAAGAGAGTAAAGAAAGAAAAGCTTTAGGAAAAGTCAGCTTACAGAAGTAATATGGGTCGCACCACGCCATTCGGTATCTAAAACTTATCGCGCAAATCTGGAATATTTCCCACGAATAAGGTTTATAATAAAAGAGTTCGAATCCTTTAGCCATCATATTGTGGAGGTCTTTATACGGTGGGCTGACATGTTTATACCGATCCACTTCCTGGATCAATAAGAAAGCGATCATGGTTATGTTGTAAGAATCCCTGATGTCCCATATTTGTAGATGAGGCCCATACAAAGCGTATGAGTATGCCTTCATTTGGGAAAAATTAGGGGGCGTGTCAGAAAGGTATGCTTCCTCAATACATGGTTCAGTATTGATATACAAAGCAGAAGCAATGGGCTGTGAGCACTTCATGAAGACCACCGGCTCAGCTAAGGGCGAAAGGCCACCACGGTATGGATCATTAGCACTAAAGTTGGACCTCGCCAATGAGTGACGAAGGAGGGATGAGCAATTACTTTTTTGCAATTCATCATCAACCACCGTAATTACACTGAAAAAATCATATAAATCATCTAAATTAGAATAGTAAATCGACTTCACACAATATCGACCGGTATATAGATATAAAAAAGTACGATTATTTTCACAAACTAGCTCATATTCAAAACAGTCACAGCCTTTTGTGTCTCCTTTCAATCGAAATGGATAGTATATATCATGGATCTAGCCACAAGATGAAGCCACAAGTGATTCTTTTCCACACCGCAACTCGTCCCCAATAGCAGCAGAACATGCAATATGAAAAGCAAAACACGGAACATGCTCATGGAGCTCAAAGACTTAATCGTCTTTATCGTTTGATGTGATGCAATGGAAGTTTTTGCTAATTGGTAATGTGATGGAGGCACAGTTACATGAATGAAAAGAGTCGGGAATCGTCGGTGATACAAATTTCCAAGTCAACTAATAAAACAAAGTCCAGTGAAGAAAAAATGGGTCTTACGTAGAAATTGCAGCCCTTGCATTTATGGTGACAAAACACAGAGTTGGAATTAGTTATGCATAGCTTTCACATTGATTAAAAAAGAAACTTCTTTACAGTTTCCACATTGACTTTTCTTAGTACCTAAAAAAAGAATCGATTTTAAACCAATAGAAAAAAGAAAAAGAGAGAATCGATTTGTATGTCATGTACTCTAGAATGAACAAAATCCATTTGAGTGAGGCATTGGCATTCTATTTTCTTTTCAAGGCTAACATTCCATAAGTGTCCCTTCATTAGATTGTGAAGACAAAAAGGAAAAAGATGTCGTATTTCATCATCTAAGCTTTTTATTTTTGACAAAAAAACAGAAATTGGTAACAAAAATAGACTATGAACAAGAATATTAACTTGTATAATGTCGCTTTTGGAAAAAATGAAAGGAAAATAAGAAATAAGTGCTTTTGGATGGTGTAACACGTTATGAAAGAAAGTAATACGACAATTTCTAGCGGTGGACCAATGCGCCTTGACTAGAACCTTACTAACTTCGTCATCACGCAAAGACTATAGATGCAAATTTCCAAGTCAACCATCAACACAAAGTCTAGTGAAGAAAAAGTGGGTCTCATGTGGAAATTGCAGCCCTTGCAGTCAAGGCGACAAAAACACGGTGTTGAAATTATTTATGGTGTGGCTTTCATGTTGATTAGAAAAGAAACTTCTCTGCAGTTTTCAGATTTAACTTTTCTAGGTAAATTGACTCTTTAGGAATCAATTTTACTTCAGTAAAAAAAGAATTGATTGGAATGTTATGTACTCTAAATTGAATCAAAATCCTTTCAAGTGAGGCATTGGCATTCAATTTTATTTTCAAGGCCAATATTCCACGAGTGTCGGTTCGATAAATTGTGAAGATGATAAGGGAAAAAAATGTTGTATTTCACCGTATAAGCTTTTTCATTAATGACAAAATAAAATAAAATTGGTAACAAAGATAGACTATTAAAGGGAATATTAACTCATATAACAAAATTAAAAGGAAAATAAGAGTTAGTGCTTCTTGGATGGTGCAACACATTATGAAAGAAAGAAAGCAATTCGATAATTTCTAGCGATGGGACTGATGTGCATTGACTAGAACCTCACTAACTTCGTCGTTGCGCAAAGACTATACATGCAATATTCAAGTTCACAAAAAAAAAAAAAAAAAAAAAAAAAATGTTTACTTATTCACTATCAACTTCAATATTCAACCGGTAAAGCCCCGGGCCCGACTGTTTTAATGTGGATTTCTTTAAACATTCTTGGGATATTGTTGGTGCTTCGGTTATCATGGCTGTTAAGGATTTCTTTGTGACCGGGAAGCTGTTAAAACAAATTAACACTACCATTATTGCCCTTGTGCCCAAGATTCCCAATGCCTCGACTGTCCATGACTTCAGGCCAATTGCATGTTGCAATACTATATATAAATGCATCACTAAGCTTATTGCTAACCGTCTGGCTCGTGTCTTGCCCTCCATTATCAGTTTACCTCAAAATGCATTCGTAAAGGGAAGACACATCAGCGACAGTATCTTGCTTGCTCAGGAATTATTTAGCGGATTTCAGCATGATCCATATCGTGCTAAGTGTGTCATTAAGGTTGATTTTAAAAAGGCTTATGATACGGTAAGTTGGGAATTCATTGAAGTTTGTTTACAAGCTTTCCGGTTTCCTCAAAATCTTACTGATCGCATTATGACGTGTATCCGATCCCCCAAATTTTCTATCTGCTTAAATGGGGATCTTCATGGATTCTTTGCTAGTGGAAGGGGCATCCGGCAAGGCGACCCGATGTCTCCATACATATTCACACTTGTGATGGAAGCATTTACCGGATTATTGGACATCCAAACCAGTAGCCCTGAATTTGGATTCTTCTGGAGATGCAAATCGACTAAGCTCTCCCATTTGTTCTTCGCTGATGATGTCCTCTTATTCTCGGAAGCTACCTTAGCCTCGGTTGGTCTATTAAAATCTGGAATTGATTCTTTCGCCAACTGGAGTGGATTGGTGCCGAATCTGAACAAGAGTGAAGTATTTCTGTCTGGGGGATCTTCTGGCCTTCGAAATGACATCCTAAGTATGCTTGGTTTCCAGGTTGGTTCCTTGCCCTTTCGTTATCTTGGTGTCCCTGTTATTTCTGCAAGATTAGGGAAGACGGACTGCATAACGTTGGTCAATGCAATAACGGCTCGAATTCAATCTTGGACTCATAGATTCTTGTCATTTGCTGGTAGAGTTCAGCTCGTTAAATCGGTCCTCTATTCCATTCAAGTATTTTGGGCAAGTGTATTTTTTCTGCCCGTGCTGTCCTTGATCGAATTGAGAAGATACTTCGGCAATTCTTATGGAAAGGTCCGAATATGGGTCCGGGTGGGGCCAAAGTAGCCTGGAGCGACGTCTGCCTCCCGAGAGAAGAGGGAGGTCTTGGAATTCGGACCTTGAGAGAAAATAATCTCGCCCTTATGCTCAAGCATATTTGGAAGCTCTTCTCGGACAAAGAATCTCTCTGGTGTAAGTGGATCCACTCCACATTCTTAAACCGGAAGAATTTCTGGATTATTCCTATCCCCACTTATTGTTCTTGGGCTTGGAAAAGACTCCTTCGCCTTCGATATGTTTACCAAAGCAGCATTTCAAATGGAGGATAGGGAATGGTAGAGCTGTGTCATTCTGGTTCGATCCTTGGCACCCTAATGGCCCTCTCAATATCCTATTTTCCAACCAGGAGATATATCGTTCCGGCATCCCCCGAGATGCCTCTGTTGCTGATGCTTTGTCCACGCCTCTTGGTTGGTATGTTATTAATGTTAGGGCTAATTGGTGGGATCCCCTACCTGAGTTTAATCAACAAGAAGACCGTTTCCAATGGTTACGGCATCCATCGGGAAATTCTCAACGGCGTCGCTTGGGATCTCTTCGGACCCAAAGGAAATGTGGTGTCTTGGTCTTCGTTTGTGTGGAGCTCATCCATGCCGTCAAGATACCAAAACCACCTATGGCTTATTACCCGTAACAGGTTGCCAACTCGGGTTCTTCTCCTCTCATTTGCGTTGATTCCAAAGATCTTCTTCGTGTCCTTTTTGTTCAAGCAGGCCTGATTCGGTGGATCACCTCTTCTTCGCATGCCGTATACCGGGGAATCTCGCCTCCTTCTGGGCTGCGAATTTCAATGTCTTGTGGCGGAACAATTCTTGGCGGGAGAATCTTGATTGGGCATCCAGACGATTCTCGGATAGGGGCTTTTATCACTCTATGGCTCGATTCGGCTTTGGTGCTTTTTGTTACATAATATGGAAAGAGCGCAATAACATCATCTTCCGGAATTAGACTCACTCTATCCCGGCGATGAAGATGCATCTTTGTAAAGCAATTAAAGACAAAGCGATGACGTTCAAGCATGTCTTGGATACCCCGACGAACAGAAGGCTGCAACAGAGCTGGAACTTGAGTCCGTCTATCTTTGATTGATGGAGGGTCTTTCGGTCTAGTTTAGTCTTTGTTGTTTAGGTGTCCTGTTTTGGTTTTCTTTGCTGCTTTTTGGATCCATGGCACCCCTACACTCTCTTTCGACTTTGGTCGCCTTGAGTGTCTGCTCTGTTGGTGCCTGGTTTCCCCCCTTCCTTGTAAGTTTCTGCTAAATCTATATATTTCTTACCTTTACCAAAAAAAAAAAACTTCAATATTACAATCACTCTCTTGTAATTTTGTTAGATCTATGAACAATATTGTCATCTCTTTCCCATAATAGAACCACTTAATAAATGTATTGATCGATTACTATCGTTCTATCAAAAAAAAATTTTATTGTCTGTTTTTGACATCTAAATTTTGCCCTTTTTATTTAGGACTTAGTCATATAAAAAATTAGGTATTATTCTCCAAAAAAAACTAAAAAAATTCATTAAAATGCATCGCATTTTTGTTAAATTGCATTGCATATAGACATTAGGAACATTTGCATTACTAGTATTAAAAATTAAAATAAAAAAATACTATAAAAAAATTAACAAAAAATAAAAATGCAACCGGGCCGGAGCTAGGGCCAGCCTTAGCCTAACCCCTCTTTCTTTTCCCTTTCTTCCCCCTTGGCCCTCGTGGCCCAGCTTGCTTCTGTTCCTTCTATTTCCCAAGCGTGGCCCACTTTTCTTCTTTCGTGGCCTAGCTCGCTCTTCTTCCTCCTTCCTCCTCCTTCCTCGCTTGGATGTTAGCTTCAGGACAAAACAGAGAGCGGGTTGCTGGCCAAACGAGGCGAGGCTGTGCACAATGTTCGCCCGGAATATCGTGCGGTACAAAGCCAGCTGGTCTTGTCCTTGAAGAAAGAGAGAGAAACGTGATAAATAGGAGAGAAAGGCAGCAAAGGGAAGGGGGGGTCTCTCTGGTTTTCTTGGATTTCTTCGGCTGAGGAAGAGCAACCGAGAGAGAGAGAGAGAGAGAGAGAGAGAGAGAGAGAGAGAGAGAGAGAGAGCTGGTGAGAGTGAGAAGGTGAGCTCAAGAGAGAGAGAAGGAGCGAGCCAGATAACAGAGGAAAGAGAGGCGACTGTGTTCTCGAGTTCTTCCCGAGAGGCTGAAGATAGCGAGAGCAACAGAGAGAGAGAGAGATCCGAGAGAGTGAGCAAAGGGTGAAGCGGAGAGAGAATTGAGAGTGAGCGGAGGGATGAACTGAGAGAAAGCGAGACCCAAGAGCCGAACTTCGTTCTCGGACAACCGTTACCTAGCCATCCCCAACATAAAACAGCTATCTCCCGCCAACACCCTCGAGCCCGCAGCTACCTATTCTTCGGTGCCTGAATTCCCGGTGAGTTTTCTTTAGGTCCAATCCACTTTTGTCCTGATGATCTTAGGCTCGGTGCAACGACGAGGCGGCCGACCATAGCTCATTTTGCTTTAGCCTCGCCTTATGGCTGTCGTCGCCAAGTCGGGTAGGGATATTCGTGGTCAAACACTTCTCTCGGGAACTCGGGAACTGAAACAATAGTTGGGTCTCGTTATCCCTAGTCCACCAGCATGCTCGGTTTGAATGAGCCATCCCTTTTGTCGAGTTTGAACGTTGCTTGTTGTTCTCTTTTGAGTCTAGACACGAGCTAGAGTCTAGAATGGTGGACCATTCTCATGTGGAATTTCACAACCACTAAAGAGATTAAGTTTGTTAGTTTTTTCGATTTTCTATTTTTTTAGCATCATTTTTTATGCTGCTTTTTTTTTATAATAATAAAACTTAAAATTGAGACTTCTTTGTTATGCGATCTCTGAACGAAGTGGAGATCACACGTTCCTATGAACATCGGTGTCTCGAGGAATGTTTGCTTAGTAGGAAAACTCATGTGTAGGGTGTTGGAAAAAAAATCATTTATAGTTTTGAAGTTGACAAAACCTTTCCACAGTCTAGTCTGAAGACTTCCAAGACTGAAGTGTCAAAGTCTGAAGACCGCAAGACTTTAGGTTCAAAGTCTGCTCACACTAACAATTTCCAGACTAAATACTACTGAAGAATGAAGACTTATCCAGATGCGAGATTATCTTTATTTCTTCAAGGATTCGATTGGTATGGCTTGGTAATTCTCTAGTTGGATATAGCACTCACATAATTGATTATCCTTAATGGAATCAATTCTGATAATCAAATCTTTTGAAATGCAAGCAAACTTGGAAAGTTCTATTTATGGAAATTAAAATCCTGATTGTATGGGCGAACATGATTGACAGACTTTCATCTTAATCAATCAATCAACTTGAGATCTCCTTGATTGATTTTGTCCAATGGGTAGATTGGAAGAATTCTTTTGAAAAGTGTTAACGGTTGTGAAGGCATGAAGATGTATATAGAGCGGACTCTAGTTGTTCGAGATAGAGCGTGAAAGAGAAATTCCAAAGTTTGAAACTTCCTAGTTCATTGCTATTTCAATTACTGAGCTCAAAGGTGTATACAAAAGAGAGAAACTTATAGTGAGACTTTGTGTGAGACCAGTAGAGGTTCTTCATTGTGAAGTCGAGACTGCAAGACTGTAAAATCTCTTTTGTTTCTTAGTGGAATTCAGCCATTAGGCTATCAGTGTGGGAGAGTGGACGTAGGCTTGATCTAAGCCGAACCACTATAAACCTTGTATTCCTATTCTCTTCCCTTAACTACTTTATTTTGATTTGTAGCTCTATTTAACTATTTAAAGTTTGAACTCCTTTATTTTGTTTAAAGTTTTATCTAATTGCTAAAGTCTGAATTCTTCCTTAGTCTATCTTTTTCTAAAAGTAATTATTACTTCTGAATCTTGCGAGAATTTTTTTGTTACACCTATTCATCCCCTCTAGGTGTTATTACTAGCCCTTTCAATTGGTATTAGAGCTTGTGTGCTTATTCTATTGAAGTGTTTTTACTTCTAAAGCTAAAGATCTATGGCTAGTATTTTGACTCCAGGTTTGGTTGAAGGCCAAAGTAACACCGCACCTCCTTGCTTTAATGGGAAGGAGTACAATGTTTGGAAAAACAAGATGAAGGCATTCCTAAGATCAAAAGATCCCCGAAATAGGATGTGGTAGAAAAGGGATCAATCCCAAAGCTACATCAACCTCAGAAAGAGGAAAGGAAGTTGTAGATACTAGCGAAATGACTCAAGAAAATTAACCAAGAGACAAACTCTTGATGCTAAAGCTATCTACTCTCTATACTATGCCTTATCTCCTACTGAGTATAATCAAATTTCCTCCTGTGAAACATCAAAAGAAGTCTGGGATAGGTTGCATGTTACCTACGAAGGAACTGATCGAGTAAAAGAAACAAAAATCAATATTATATTTGGACAGTACGAAGCCTTCAAGATGAAGCCTGGAGAATCCATCATTGATATGTTTAGTTGCTTCACAGAAATTGTAAACGGCCGAGCATATCAAGGACAGGCAATCTCAGGACTAGTGAAGGTCAATAAATTGCTGCGTGGGCTCTCCAAAGACTGGAATCATGTGAAGACATAAATTAGAGAAAACCAAAGAATCATGCCTCTTTCAATAGATGAACTTGTTGGCACACTTCAATCATATGAAGTGGAGCAAATCAATGAGGAAGAAAATCCTAAAGGTAAGAAGTCAATTGCTTTAAAATCTAACGATGATTCTGATGATATAGTTCAAAAGATGACATGGATGATGAAGAACTAACACTCATGATTAGGAAGTTCAAAAAGTTGAATAGAAATGGAAGAAAATTCAACTAGAAAAAGCAGAGCTCGCAAAATTTCCAGAAGAGATCAACTGAGGACAATGAGAGCAGCAAAGAGGTAATATGCTTCGAATGCAACAAAAATGGGCATATTAGACTTAACTGTCATTTGTTGAAGAAAAAGAAAGAAAGAAAGAACTAAGAACCATCAAAAGGCTCTCAAAGTTGAAATCTGGAGTGACACTAAATGCGAGGAAAGTGATGAAGAATATACCAACATTTGTCTTATGGCAAATTCAGAATCAGACTCAGACTTTGAAACAGATTATGACTCAAACTCAGACAAAGGAGTTGAGGTTAGTAATTTAAAAATTCCTGTTAAAGTTTCAAAATATATAGATGAACTCTGTCTTAGCCTCAAAACATCTCTTAAAAGGATTTCTGAGCTAAAGAAGGAAAATTATAAACTAAGGCAACATGAAACTTCTTGGAAAGAAAAGTTTGAAAATCTGAATAAAAGTTTTGTTGATTTGAAAGAAAATTCATATTCTCTTTCGAAAGAAAATGCCTTTTGGTAAGAAGATATTTCAAATATCACAAAAAGATTTTCAAAAGGATCTAAGAAGTTGGAGAAAATTAATTCTGTACAAAGACCTTATTTTAACAAAACTGGTTTAGGAATGACTTCAGAAACTATTCCTTTAATTGAAATTCCCAAAGTTAAATAAAAAATTAAACAAAGATCTACAAAGGCATTTGACAAAAAACATTTTCAAAAGGTTTTTGTAAAAGGTGTTGACTGAAGTGCTCTCAAATGTTCAAAGTGTAACAGTTTAGAACATTTTGAGAAGGAATGTCCCAAGGTTTGGAGACTGTTAAGAGGGATTTGGCAAAGACTATTTTCAATACTAACTCCCCTGGACCCAAGAAAATATGTGTACCAAAGAAAGCTTGAGTTCTTCTTGTGATCACAGGTCAATATCAAAAAGAAAATCAAATGGTATTTGGATAGTGGCTATTCGAGACATATGACTGGAGATTCGAGTTGTTTTATAAAGCTCATTCAAATAAATGGTGGAAGAGTCTCTTTTGGTGGAAACAGCAAATGAAGAATTGTTGGATGTGGAATCGCGAAGATTGGAAGCCTGGATATCAATAATGTCTCATTGGTGGAAGGACTGAATTACAATCTACTTAGCATAAGTCAACTTTGCGATACTGGATTCAAAATTAATTTCCAAGAAGGCATCTGTTCAGGAACAAGTAAAGATCTATCTCAATCTTTCACTGGGCGAAGACATGAGAATATTTACCTTTTGGATATAAAACCAGAAAGCTCTCAGTGTCTTATATCTATTCAAGATAAAGCAAATATTTGGTATCGAAAGCTTGGTCATGTTAACATGAAGCAAATTGCCAAGATTTCATCCAAGAAGCTTGTTCAAGGTCTCCCCAATTTGGATTATCAAAAATCTGAGTTATGCACTCTATGTGTTTTGGGAAAACAAGTTAGAAGTTCCTTTAAACCTATAAATCAAGTTTCTACTAATCGAGTTTTGCAGCTTCTACATATAGACCTCTTTGGACTAACCAGAACTCAAAGCATTGGTGGAAAGAGATTCTACTTAGTAATCGTGGATGATTACTCTCGCTTTACTTGAGTTTACTTTATGGCAAATAAGTTTGAAACTTTCTCTCACTTCTCAAAGTTTGCTAAGAAGGTACAAAATGAAAAAGGATACGTTATTTCAAGCATTCGAATAGACCATGGATGTGAGTTTGA
The DNA here is from genome assembly GCA_017140325.1 of Eucalyptus leucophloia subsp. euroa. Lineage (NCBI taxonomy): Eukaryota > Viridiplantae > Streptophyta > Magnoliopsida > Myrtales > Myrtaceae > Eucalyptus > Eucalyptus leucophloia. Next base: position 20,688,957 of record CM029475.1, on the reverse strand, counting down.
AAATCAAGACTTTGTGAAGTTCTGTGATGAATCTGGTTTCTAGCATATTTTCTCTTTTCCATACACTCTAGAGCAAAATAGGGTTGTGGAAAGGAAGAATAGATCCTTGCAGGAAATGGCAATAACCCTCTTAATTGAGAGTAAAATTTCCTCTCGATTTTGGGCTGAAGTAGTTTCAACATCTTGCTACATCATCAACAGAGTGTTTTTGAGATTCTAGAGAAAACTCCTTATGAAGTGTATAAAGGGAAGAAACCAAATGTTTCTTACTTTCATATGTTTGGTTGTAAATGTTATGTTTTGAAAAATGCAAATAATTGAACTGGGAAGTTTGAAGAAAGATCAGATGAAGGAATTTTCCCTGGCTACTTAATCTCAAGCAAAGCATATAGAGTTTTTAATAAAAGGACTCAATATGTGGAAAAATCTATGAATGTCAAGTTTCAAGATTCTATGCAAAATCAATTGGATCAGACTCAACTTGAAGAATCTGAACCTACTTTAGACTTTATAAAGTCTACTTCCCCTGAAATGGCTCATACTTCTGGAGATCAACTTCAAGCAGAAGACTAAACTAAAGCAAAGGATTAGCAGACTCTTAAACCAACCAGCAACTAGAAACATAAGTCTAGTCATCTCAAAGAACTCATCATTGGAAACGTTGATAAATGAGTTTGTACCAGATCAAAAAAGCGAGAAGAGTCGAGTGCACTAGCATTTGTTTCAGAGATAGAACTCAAAAGTATAGAAGAAGCCCCGTATGATGAAAATTGGATTGAAGCCATGCAAGAAGAGCTCGATAGTTCAGCATCAACGATGTTTGGGAACTAATTCCTAAACCTAAAGGTAAGTCTATTATTAGGACTAAATGGGTTTTCAGGAACAAAGTAAGACTTGTGGCCAAAGGATCTATGCAAGAAAAAAGGGATAGACTATGACGGGACCTATGCACTAGTAGCGAGGTTAGAAGCAATTATACTATTACTTGCATTTACTTATTATAAAAATTTTAAGTTATTCCAACTGGATGTAAAGAGTGCCTTCCTCAATGGATTTATCCAAGAAGAAGTCTTTGTGGAACAACCACCTGGATTTGAAGATCCAAGAAAGCCAAACTTAGTATACAGACTAAAAAATGCATTGTATGGACTGAAGTAAGCACCTCGAGCTTGGTATGAAATGTTAAGTAAATTCCTAACCCAAAATGATTTTGTTAAGGGAAAGGTAGATGCTACTTTGTTCATAAAAAGAGAGGGTAAAGATTTTCTACTAGTTCAAATTTATGTTAATGATATTATCTTTGGATCCCCTAATGAAAATGTATACAAGAAATTCTCTTGAAGTATGCAGGATGAATTCGAGATAAGTATGATGGGTGAGTTAACTTTCTTTCTAGGATTGCAAGTTAGACAATCAGAAAAAATGTATCTTTATTCACCAAGAGAAGTATGCAAAAGATTTCATCAAGAAATTCATATTGGAGAATTGTAAAAAGACAGAGACACCAATATCAAGTTCTTCGAAGTTTGACAAAGATGAAGGAGGAAAGAAAGTAGACCAAAAGCTTTGCAGGAGCATAATCGGTTCTCTTCTTTATCTTACTGCATTTAGACCTGACATTTTATTTAGTATTTGCATCTATGCTAGATTCCAATCAGATCCTAAAGAATCTCATTTAAGTGCTGCAAAATGCATTTTCAAATATGTTGCAACTACTTCAGAGCTAGGTCTGTGGTATCCCAAATAATGAGATTTTACTCCTCTTGGACATTCAAACGCAGATTTAGTAGGTTGTAAGGTCGATAGAAAGAGTACTTTAGGTACTTATCAACTACTAGGTAGCAAGCTAATGTCTTGGTTCTCAATGAAGCAGACTACTGTGGTTTTATCAATTGCAGAAGCATAGTATGTGGCTCTTGGGAGCTATTGTTCTCAAATCTTGTGGATAAGACAACAGTTAAGAGACTTTGGAATTGAGGAATCATGTACAGAGATCAAATGCGACAATACCAATGTTATTAATCTTATGAAGAATCCAATTCATCATTCAAGGGCAAAGCATATAGAGATTCGACACTATTTCATAAGAGATCATGTTCAGAATGAAGAGATTATGATTTAGTTCATTGAATCGAAGAATTAGTTGGCAGATATATTTACAAAGCCTCTAGAGAAAAATCTATTTAAATCTATTCACACCAAACTGAATATTTTACCTCTTACTGGTTAAAGTCTGATGTTGCTCAGACTTAGACTTTCCAGACTCTACTTCAGTAAAAGAAAGTCTAGAATCCATGTATTTTATTTTTGGAATGAAAAGGTATGTTTATTCGAATCGTTGTCTATTTATTATATTTTTGGATGTTATCTTTTTGAATTTTTGAATCTTTGGCAGCTTTTATTTTTCGAAAAAGGTAGTTTTTATTTTCAGTTATTTTGAAAAAGGCAATTCTCTTTGTGACAGCTCGTTTCCTTTTATTCGTGACCATTCATTTTCCTTATATACCTCTGTATTCCTTTCGAGCATTTTCACCAAACCCTAGCATACAGTTTCTCTACTCTCTTCTTTTTACTCTCTAGTTTTTCACTCTCGAACTTGTTCTGCAAGTTTTCATGTTTTTCATCTGAACGTGTATGTGGAATCCTCCTCGACATTGAATGTCTTTCCAAAGGAAGTCGTCTCAGATTGCAAACAGGGGACCACAGAATATGTGAGAGGGGCCTACTTATTTTGACTTGACCGAGGAAAAAGATTTTCCTCAACAGCAACAACAACATTCTCAACAGCGTTTGTGCTACACAGCATACCACTCAAAATCCTCCGTGTCATCAAGTGGAAGAGGAGATTTTGGAAGATGAACCTGTAAGAACGTCTAAACTTGAGTTTGTTCTTAAACTCTACAACCAGTTAAAGTAAGGTGGTTTTGCTATGATTTTTATTGATGAGTTTTAGAAAGAACGAGGATATCGGAATGAGACACATTTCTTACGAACAATGGAAGATTAGGTATTGCACTTGAAGGAACAACAAACGGGACGTTTACTAACTTTCCCGCTGATCCCTGATTTAGTTCTTTTAATAAGCTAGAAGTGAAGGATGATGATGAGAAAATGTACGCGAATTTTTGCCTAAAATGGGTGTTGCTATTAATGTGCGTGTTGAAGGAATGAGTTGTTGGAGAAATCTTCTTGAAGTGTTTTGAAGCTGACAAAACGTTTCCATCAGTCTAGTCTAAAGGTTTGCAGACTCTGCTATTTAAAGTCTGAAGACCTCCGGACAGCCAGACTCAAGAGTCAAAGTCTATCCTCATTGACAGTCTATTATCCATTGAAGAAAGGTTATCCAGAACTGGATGTTTCGTTAAGGGCTTGACCTTATCAACTGGAGAAGATCTCGTGGTTGGAAAAGACACAACGAAATTCTTTGATTGATCGAGATTGACTCGAAGATTAAGGAATCGATGATTGCCTAAATATTCTTGGAAGGTTCTACTTATGGAAACCGAGATCTTGATTGTATGGGCGAACATGATTGATGGGCTATCGACACGTTCCTTTAATAGCCCGAATGATCTTCCTAATTGATTCTGTCCAACGGGTAGATTGGAGGAATTCCTTTGGTAAGTGCCAACGGGTATGATGGCATAAAGGAGTATATAAGGAAGACGTTCTAAGTTGTTGAGGTGTGCGCGATAGAAGAATTCCAAAGTCTGAAGCTCCTTGTTGTTTAGACAATTCCTTTGAGCGAATAATTGTATACAAAAGAGAGTCTATATTTGTGAGAAACCTTGAGGAGGTGTGATAGAATATCTACACTATAGAATCAAGGAAAAGTAGTGCTGTAACTTCTCTTTTGTTCATAGTGAAATCCAGCCGGTGGGCTGTCAGTGTGGAAGAGTGGACGTAGGCTTGGATTAAGCCGAACCACTATAAACCCCGTGTTCAATCTTTTCTCCCTTACTCTCTTTATTTTGATCATATTTCATTTTGTCAATCAATAGTGAACTACCTTTCTATCGTTTACCAAGAATTGCTTCCGTATTTCGATAAATTGATTGTGCACCTATTCACCCCCCTCTAGGTGCTTATACTGGCTATCTCAATTGGTATCAGAGCTTGTGTACTCACTTTGTTTGAAGTGTTTTACTTCAGAGTAAAAGATCTATGGCTAGTATGTTGGCTCCAGGGCTGGTAGAAGGGCAAAGCAACACTAGACCGCCTTACTTTGATGGAAAGGACTACAATGTATGGAAGAACAAGATGAAGGCGTTCTTAAGATCAAAGGATCCTCTGGAATGGGACGTTGTAGAAAAAGGAATCATTCCTAAAGCTGCATCTGTCTCAGAAAGAGGAAAGGACACTGTTGAGTCCAGCGAAATGAGTCAGGAAGAGATAATCAAGAGACAAGCTCTTGATGCAAAAGCAATTTACTCTTTATATTGTGCTTTATCACCTACTCAATATAACAGAATATCTTCTTGTGATACAGCCAAAGAAGTCTGGGATAGATTACACATTACTTATGAAGGAACCGATCGAGTAAAATAGACTAGAATCAACATTCTTCTCGGTCAATACGAAGCCTTCGAGAATGAAACCGGGAGAATCTATAACGACATGTTTAGTCGTTTTTACGAAAATCGTGAATGGTCTTGAAAATCAATGTCAACCAATTTTTGATCCCATGAAAGTGAACAAGCTACTGCGTGGACTCTCCAAGGATTGGAATCATATAAAGACCTCAATCCGAGAGACCCAAAGAATCATGCCACTGTCTGTTAATGAGTTGGTTGGGACTCTTCAGTCTTATGAAGTGGAACGAATCAAAGAAGACGAAAATCCTAAAGGTAAGAAATCTATTGCATTAAAATCTAATGATGACTCTGATGTAACAGATTCTGAAGACGACATGGATGACGAAGAACTTGCTCTTATGATAAGAAGATTCAGAAAGCTGAATAGAAAAGGAAGAAGATTCAATTCAAGGAAACAAAGTTTTCAAAAGCAACAGACCAAGTCTGCTGAAGATGATGAATCAAACAAAGATGTAGTCTGCTTTGAATGCAAGAAAAAGGGACACATCAGACCCAACTGTCATCTTCTGAGGAAGAAGAAAGGAAAAACTGAAAGGTATCGAAAAGCTCTCAAAGCTGAAACCTGGAGTGATACGGAATGTGAAAATAGTGATGATGATTATGCCAATATATGTCTAATGGCACAATCAGACTCAGAATCAAACTCCGAGACTGATTCGATTCGGAAAGTGAATTTGAGGTAAGTAATTTCAAAATCCCTATTAAAGTTTCAAAATACATTGATGAATTATGTTTTAGTCTTACGACTTCTCTTAAAAGAATTTTTGAATTCAAAAAAGAAAATTCTGCTTTAAAACAACAAGAGAATGTTTTGGAAGAAAAAGTGAAATGCTTAGACCAGAATGTTTCCTCTCTCAGAGAAGGTAAAGATAATCTTTTAAAAGAAAATACATTTTTGAAAAATGATATTTCAAACATTTCCAAAAGATTTTCTCTAGGATCTGAAAAACTGGAGAAAATACTTTCTGCTCAAAGACCTTATTTCAATAAATCTGGTTTGGGAATGACTGTTGAAACTATTCCTTTAATTGATTTTCCTAAAGTAAAAGAAAGAATTAAGCAAAGACCCACAAGAAATGCTTACAAAAATCATTTTGAAAGAAACTTTGTAAAACCGGTAGGTCGCAATGCTCTTAGATGTTCAAAATGCAATAGTCCGATCATTTTGAGAAAGAATGTCCTATGGTTTGGAGACCTGTCAATAAAGTTTGGGCAAAAACCGTATATCAGACTAACTCAAAAGGACCCAAGAAAATATGGGTACCAAAGAAAGCTTGAGTTTCTTTTTAAATGCAAGTCACTATCAAGAAAAATGTGAAATGGTATCTGGATAGTGGATGCTCGAGACACATAACAGGAGACTCAAATTGCTTCATAAAGATTGTTCAAGTGAATGGTGGAAAAGTATCATTTGGAGGAAACAACAAAGGAAAAATAGTGGGATTTGGAACTGTAAAGATTGGGAACCTCACAATAAGCAATGTTTCTTTAGTTGAAGGGCTCAATTACAATCTGCTCAGTATTAGTCAATTGTGTGATGCTGGTTTTAAAATCAACTTTCAAGAGGGTATTTGTTCAGGAACTAGTAAAGACTTTACTCAGTCATTCATGGGTCAAAGACATGGAAATATCTACCTCTTGGACGTGAAACCAGATGATTCGCAATGTCTAATCTCAATCCAAGACGAAGCAAACTTATGGCACAAAAAGCTTGGGCATGTCAACATGAAGCAGATAGCCAAGATCTCAGCAAAGAAACTTGTTCATGGTCTACCCAATTTATCATACCAAAAGTCTGATTAATGTACACCATGTATATTGGGAAAACAGGTAAGAAATTCCTTTAAGCCAATAAATCAAGTTTCCACTAACCGTGTACTGCAGCTCTTGCATATGGATCTCTTTGGACCAACAAGAACGCAGAGCATTAGATGTAAGAAATATTGCCTAGTAATTGTGGATGACTACTCATGATTTACTTGGGTATATTTCTTGGCGAGTAAGTCTGAAACTTTCTTTTACTTTGAAAAATTTGCTAAGAAGGTTCAAAATGAAAATGGGTATGTTATTTCAAGCATAAAAACATACCATAGAGGTGAATTGAAAATCAAGATTTTGCCAAATTTTGTGAAGAATCTGGTTTTCAGCATTTGTTCTCTTCTCCATATACTCCGAGCAAAAACGGAGTTGTGGAAATAAAAAATAGATCTCTTCAAGAAATAACTAGAACTCTCTTAATTGAAAGTAATATTTATTTACGGTTTTGGGCTGAAGCAGTTTCAACATCATGTTATATTATCAATAGAATTTTTCTAAGACATATTATAGAAAAAACCCCTTATGAACTATTTAAAGAAAAGAAGCCTATTATTTCACATTTTCATGTATTTGGATGCAAATGTTTCATACTGAAAAATGCAAATGATCGAGTTGGTAAGTTTGAAGAAAAGTCAGATGAAGGCATCTTCCTTAGATATTCAACCACAAGCAAGGCATACAGAGTTTACAATAAGAAGACTCAAATAGTGGAAGAATCAATGAATGTCAAATTCCAAGATTCTATACAAAATAAATCCATTCAGACTCATCTCGAAGAGACTAAACCTGTTCCAGACTCTACAAAGTCTAAATCTCAAGAAGCAGCTTATACTTTGAAGGACAAGCAACAAGTGACTGTTGAAGATTCTAGTGAAGGAAGTGACCATCAATCTGATAAATTGACCAGAAACTGGAAACATAAGTCCAGTCATCCCAAAGATCTTATTATTGGCGACATCAATGAAGGAATCCGCACAAGATCCAAAAGGCGAGAAGAGTCTAGTGCTGTGGCTCTTATTTCTGAAATAGAACCTAGGAGCATAGAAGAAGCTTTATTCAATGAGAGCTGGATTGAAGCTATGCAAGAAGAACTCAGACAATTCAGAGTTAATGATGTTTGGGAGCTGACTCCTAAACCAAAAGGTAAATCAATTGTTGGAGCTAAATGGGTTTTCAGGAACAAAATGGATGAGAAAGGAAAAGTCATAAGAAACAAGGCTAGACTCGTGGCCAAGGGATACACACAAGAAGAAGGGATCGACTATGACGAGACTTATACATTGGTAGCAAGGTTAGAAGCAATTCGTTTATTACTTGCATTTACTTGTCATAAAAATTTCAGGTTATTTCAAATGGACGTCAAAAGTGCTTTCCTAAACGGTTTCATCCGTGAGGAAGTCTATGTGGAACAACCACCAGGGTTTGAAGACCCAAAGAAACCAGACTCAGTATTCAGACTCAAAAAGGCCTTGTATGGCTTAAAGCAAGTACCTCGAGCTTGGTACGACAGATTAAGTAAGTTTTTAATTTGAAATGGATTTGTTAAAGGTAAAGTAGACACTACTCTTTTTATTAAAAGAGAAAGCAAAAGTTTTCTACTTGTTAAAATATATGTCAATGATATTATTTTTGGATCCTCTAATGAAAGTATGTGCAAGAAATTCTCTAAGACTATGCAGGATGAATTTGAAATGAGCATGATGGGTGAGTTAACCTTCTTTCTTGGACTTCAAATAAAACAATTGGAGAAAGGAACTTTTATTCATCAAGAAAAGTATGCAAATGATCTTGTCAAAAAGTTTGGACTGGACAATTGCAAAAAGACTGACATACCAATGTCAAGTTCCTTGAAGATAGACAAAGATGAAGAAGGAAAGAAAGTCGATCAAAAGCTGTACAGGAGTATCATCGGATCACTTCTTTATCTTACTACTTCTAGACCTTACATTCTGTTTAGTGTTTGCATTTGTGCCAGATTTCAATCAGACCCAAAAGAATCTCATTTGAATGCTGCAAAGTGTATTATTAAATATGTTTCATCAACTTCAAGCTTTGGTCTCTGGTATCCAAAAAGGGGAGACTTTACTCTTCTTGGATATTCAGACGCAGACCTTGCTAGATGCAAAGTCGATAGAAAGAGCACCTCAGGTGCTTATCAACTACTTGGAAGCAAGACAGTGTCTTGGTTTTCCAGAAAGCAAAGTACAGTAGCTCTCTCTATAGCAGAAGCAAAGTATATAGCTCTCGGAAGTTGTTGTTCGCAAATTCTGTGGATAAAACAGCAGCTAAGAGACTTTGAAATTGAAGACTCATGCACGGAGATTAATTGCGACAACACCAGCGCTATCAACCTCACCAAAAATCCAATTCTCCACTTAAGAGCAAAGCATATAGAGATTCGACATCACTTTATTAGAGACCATGTTCAAAATGGAGATGTTTCAATCCAATATGTTGATTCAAAGAACCAACTAGTGGATATATTCACAAAGTCTTTGGAGAAAAATCAATTTGAAACCATCCGTTCTAGACTCAACATTTTAAAGTATGAGGAGATCAAAATCTAAAGACTTTCAGACTCAGACATACAAGACTTTAACTGTAAGTTAGTCTTGGTACGATCGTCAGACTGTAAGTTTTTTCTCTCTCTCTCTCTCTTGAATCTTATCTTGAAGAGGTACGATTGTTAGACTGCGTTTAAATTGTTGCTATATTTAATCGACTTAATTATTGCATCGTTTCATTTTCAAAAAGGAAGTTATTTTTTGAAATGACTATTTTCGCAGAAAAAGACAGTTATTTTGAAAAGGCATTTCTTTATTTCCTTTGTGACGATTCGTTTATCTCTCTTTTTAAACCGATCGTGCACTGTCGATTCTCTTCACTTTACTCTCAAAAACCCTAGAAAGCATCGATCATCCATTCCCGTTTTCTTCCCTTGTTTAATCTTCAAAAAGTTGTCATCTTTCTTGGAAAAGTTAAGCAAAGAATCTTCCACAAACTGAGAAAGATGTCATCTTCAAGAAAGTCTTCGAGAATCGCAAGCAGGGGACCACGGCGAATGAGTGAGGGGCCTACGCACTTCGATCTCACTGAAGAAGAAGTGTCTCCAGAACAGCAACCGAGCCCACAACATTCTCAGCAGCGTCGTTCTCCTCCATCTAGTCCTCAAGGCATTGATCATCAACAAGAGAAACAAATCATTGAGGATGCAGATCCAATAAGAGTTCAAAAGCCCGCTCATATTTATAAGCTGTATCGCGCCTTAAAAGCAACTCGTACTCCCTTGAACTATGTTGATGATTTTCTTAAAGACAAAGGATATAGGAACGAATATATCTTTCTACAAAAAATGGAAAGTTTGGGAATTGCTCGTAAAGGGTTGGCTGAGGAAACTCTTGCGAATATCCCGAGTGATCCTCGTGATTAGGGACCGAATCCTGTAGATGGGAATGATGATGATAAATTGTACAGTCAGTTTCAACCGAGAATGGGTATTGCGGTTGAAAGTCGAGGAAAAATGGGAGATTTGTTCAGATCGAAGGAACAAAAGGATTTGTACTCGAAATTGTTGAAGCGTAAAGTAATAAACCCTAGAAGTGTGGATTTTGACTTTCTGGATGCTGTGAATATGAACTTGAGGGAAAAGTTTAGTTATCTTCAACTTGAAAGGTTCTGCTCCGACACTACAGAGGCCTATGCTGAATTAACTGCATATTTCTATTCAAATCTTAGCTTTTTGGATGCGAATAGATTTTCTTTCAGTGTTAAAGATCAAGACTATGTTGTCGATATGGATATGCTGGCAGATGTGTTAGGAGTTGAAAGAGGAAAATATCAACCGATCAAAGCTTCCATTGCTTGGGTCACACTTGGAACCGTGAAGGACGGAGAACAGAGAGGAAAGATCACCTACTTGAGGATGAGAGCATTCAACATCTTGCTTCACAAGATTGTGATCAATTGCCTCCGACCGAAATCAACCTCCAAGACTGATGTTTCAAGCTCAGAGGCAAAGCTGATGTATGCCATCCTCACTGGGAAAAGGTTTTCTCTCCCTCACACTATCATGTTTCACATGTATAGAGCGATGATGAAGGACGGAGGTCAACTTTCTTACCCAAGCCTTATGACGAAGTTATTCAGACATCTGAATATTCAGCCTCCGCAAATCTTTTGTGTTCGATCGTGCGATCATATGGTGGTAGGACTGAAGATGGTGACCAAAATGTGTCTGAAGGAACTGAACAAGGAGTTGGAGAAATTCAAGGAGAAAACTCCAGTAAAAGCTCATCAAATCTCTTCTTCAAAACGGAAAGGAAATGAGCTCTTGGTTGCTTCAAAACCAAAAAGGAGAGCTCTTATTGTGGAAGATGAAGGAGATGATGACCTTACCATTTCGGCCATAGCTTTGAAGAAGCTAAGTCGCACTGTTCCAGAGTCAATGGAACATCGTGAGAAAGAAGGAAAGGAAAGAGAAGGCCAAGAGGAAAGAGAAGGTCGAGAAGAAAAAGAGAAAGAAAACAAAAGAGCAGTTGGTGAAAAAGAAGCAGAGGAAGAAAGACCTGAGGAAGAAAGAAGAGTAGAAGGAGAACCTGAGGAACACTCCTCTCCACCTGTAGGCATGGTAACAGGGGGAGATCAAGAGAAAGGAGGGAAGTCCTCATATCCTGATGCAAGTGAAGGAGTCAGTCGCTCACCTGCAGACCCAGAGGATGTTTATGCCTCTCAATTTCCAAAAGAAGGTCATGAAGTTTCATCGCCAAACCTGCGAGATTATTTTGATATGCCATCATCTGCAGAACGTGCTGAAGCTAGTACGCAAACCGACAACCTAGCTGATTTTCACAGAATCATGGATATTCTAATGGAAATGCGAGGTCAAATTTATGCCTTGGGATGCGAGGTTCAAAATTTGCAAACTGCGGGTCAAGTTTCTTCATGTTCATTGAATGATCAAATCCAAGTCCTCTCTGTTCAGATTCAGGCCAATGCCAAGGGTGAGGAGATTGCACAATTGAAGGAAGACTTGAAAAGGCTGGAAGGCATCATTCAGTCTATGGGAGATTTCCAGCTTGTCCGCGTTCCCAAGCAATCTTGACTTCATTCCATTTTCATCTCAACCTTTTTAAATGCTGACAAAAAGGGGGAGAGATGCAAGATTTGAACAACTTGATTTTTAGTCGTGTGGACTGTTTGTTGGATTGTTTTGATGTTTGAACTCTGTTTGTTTGATTTTATTTTTGTGTTTGGATGAGAACTGAACTAGACTTGGACTTGACTGCTTTTATTAACTATCATTGGTATCTTATGGATGGCTTTATCACTTATTAGACTAACCTATTTTCTATGGTTGCAGATTCTAGTGTTATTCATTTAGCCATTTATCTCTATAAGATATGCATATGTGTTTGAGAAATGTTTTGTAGGTCAAGTTGTCCGAATCTGCAGGAAAGTTTTGTCACCATCAAAAAGGGGGAGATTGTTGGAGAAATCTTCTTGAAGTGTTTTGAAGCTGACAAAACGTTTCCATCAGTCTAATTTAAAGGTTTGTAGACTCTACTATTTAAAGTCCGAAGACCTCCGGACAGCCGTACTCAAGACTCAAAGTCTATCCTCATTGACAGTCTCTAATCCATTGAAGAAAGGTTATCCGAACGGATGTTTCGTTAAGGGCTTAACCTTATCAACGGAGAAGATCTCGTGGCTGGAAAAGACACAACGGAATTCTTTGATTGATCGAGATTGACTCGAAGATTAAGGAATCGCTGATTGCTTAAATATTCTTGGAAAGTTCTACTTATGGAAACCGAGATCCTGATTGTATGGGCGAACAGGATTGATGGGCTATCGACACGTTCCTTTAATAGCTCGAATGATCTTCCTAATTGATTCTGTCCAACGGGTAGATTGGAAGAATTCCTTTGGTAAGTGCCAACGGGTATGATGGCATAAAGGAGTATATAAGGAAGACATTCTAAGTTGTTGAGGTGTGCGCGATAGAAAAATTCCAAAGTTTGAAGCTTCTTGTTGTTTAGACAATTCCTTTGAGCGAATACTTGTATACAAAAGAGAGTCTATATTTGTGAGAAACCTTGAGGAGGTGTGATAGAACATCTACACTATAGAATCAAGGAAAAGCAATGTTGTAACTTCTCTTTTGTTCATAGTGAAATCCAGCCGGTGGGCTGTCAGTGCGGAAGAGTAGACGTAGGCTTGGATTAAGCCGAACCACTATAAACCCTGTGTTCAATCTTCTCTCCTTTCTCTCTTTACTTTGATCATATTTCATTTTGTCAGTCAATAGTGAACTACCTTTTTATTGTTTGCCAAGAATTGCTTCCGTATTTCGATAAATTGATTGTGCACCTATTCACCCCCCTCTAGGTGCTTATACTAGCTATCTCATGAGTTTGTTTCGTTTTAAAGAGCATAAAAGGACTTACTCAAAATTGTTGAAAAGAGGGGTGATGAACCCTCGATTTGTGGATTGTGATTTCTTGGATTCTTTAAAGGTGAACTTAAGGGAGAAACTGACTCTCCTTCAACTTGAAAAATTTTGCTCTAAGACTTCTGTTGCTTACCCTGAATTAACTGCATATTTTTATTTGAACTTGCCATTTCTTGACGTGAATAGATTTCGTTTCACCGTGAGGGATAAAGATTTTGTAGTGGATATGGACACATTGACGGATGTTATTGGTGTGGAAAGAGGGAGTTTCCAACAAATAAATGTGTATGTTGGTCATGCAACAATATCTCTTGTTCGGGACAGACTTGTTGAAGGCGGCATTACCTATTCTAGAATGTCTGCTTCAAACATTTTGCTACACAAGGTTGTGATCAATTGCATCCGACCCAAGTCAACCTCCAAAATAAATGTCTCTTGTTCTGAAGCAAAACTAATGTTTTCCATCAATAATGGGATGAAGTTTTCGCTGCCACACACAATTCTTATGCACATGTACAGGACTGTTGTGAAGGATAAAGGACAACTCCCTTACTCATTGCTTGTCACCAAGCTATTCAAACACTTTCAAATTCAGCTTCTAGCATTTCTCTGTGTTCGAACCATTGCTCCTATGGTTATAAGATTAAAGATGGTATAAAAAATGAGGCTAAAGGAACTGAACAATGCTTTGTAGCAATTGAAGGAGAAGTCCCCCAGCAAAACAAAACAAGACTCCACTGCAATGAAAAGGAAAGGCAAGGAACCTATGACTGCACCTATCAAGAAGAGAAGAGCCCTTGTCTTGCAGGATGAAGAAGATGAGGATGATCTTACTCTCTGCATTTGCCTTGAAAAATCTTTAGAGTTTTGTTAGTTTTGAGCAACCGCAGGACAAAGAGGAAAGAGGTCGAGAAGAAACAGAGTAGAGAAATGAAGAAAGAGAAGAGAGAGGAGAAGAAAGTGAAGAAAGAAGAGCAGAAGAAAGAGCAAGAGAAAGAAGAGAAGTAGAAGAGGGAGAGGGTCAAGATGACTCTGTTGAACCCAATTTTGCAATGTGAGAGGATTCTGAGAAAACTAGGAGTGAGACTGCAGGAGATGGAAGAGGAAAAGAACATCACTTGAAAGCTGAAATTGAGAAAGAACAAGAAGAAGATTTTCCTTCTCCACATGTAGGCATGGAAACAGGGGGAGCTACTGAGAAAATAAGTACTTCTTTTTCTTCTATTTTTACCAGTGATGATGTTAGCAGATTTTTTGCCGATCCAGATTATTTTTCTCCCTCTCAAATTCCTTAAGCTGATATTGAGGCATACTCTTTAAGTCTTGGTGATCGAAGTTAAAATTGAAGCCCTTCTCATGGATCCGAATTTCATAATTTCTACCAAAATAGTCCAAATTGAAGTTAAAATTGAAGCCCTTCTCATGGATCCAAATTTCATAATTTAAGCTTCAATTTCTTTACTCAATTCCCCAAATTGAGGTCCGATTCCAATGAAGAAAAAATCCCGTATAATTTTATGTAAATCCTCGATACTCACAAGCTTAGTTTAGAAGCTCCAATTTCCATCGATTTAGCCCATTTGAATCTCCGCTAATTTTCCGCGACGTCAGAACTGATTTTCTGTAAAATTCTCGGAATCTCCGAAAAATCTTTTAAGACTGAGTCGACATTCCAAAAATGACCTGTGACATAACAAAATCTTCAATTTATGAAATCGGACTTGAATTCAAGGTTAATTTCCATTCGATGTGTTTTTAGTATGACCTAGGCTACCAGGTAGTTTCCAGCGCTTTTTAGGACAAATGACTCGTGGTCGATTTTCTTCGAGCCACGATGAACCCACTCGACGCATTGGTGACTCTCGATTGTCGTGAAAATCTTGACGATTGAAATAGGGACACAGGGTACCAAAACGATAGTAAAATCAAATTAGTGCCAGTCGATGAGAATTTTCCAATTTAGTGGTGTCACCCACGATTGGCCACACATCTCTGTCGAACCAGCCTATCTCTGATTTCAAAATCAATTTTATATTGTGCCGCAATGATCTCTAAATATGAGCACGATCGAGAAGTTGATTCCTGGTCGAATTCTCAAGTCTATCTGCCTTAAAGTCCTTAATAGCCTACCCAGCTAGTTTGGTTATCTCGTGAGTGGCCAACTCATTTATGTAGTCGCGTCGATGAAATGCCCAATTTAACCAATCGAAATCAAAGCTTGAAAATCTATATATCACATTTAACTTTTGTTTGACTGTTTGGCTTATATTTTGGTGCTGTTGGACTTTTGTTAAACTACTAGACTTTTTGTTGGACTTTTGTTTGATTTGGACCTTTTGATTTGAACTCTTTGACATTAACTTTTGGTGATACTAATTATGGTTGGATAGCTATTTGTCTTATCTTTTCAAGATTAACATGTTTTCTGTGGTTACAGAATCGATGCTATCCAGACCCTACTCAACTTATTTTTATAAGATATCATGCATTGCTTAAGAGTTGTTTTGCAGGTCAAAAGGCGGAGATTATTGGAGAAAAATCATTTACTGTTTTGAAGTTGACAAAACCTTTCCACAGTCTAGTCTGAAGACTTCCAAGATTGAAGTGTCAAAGTCTGAAGACCGCAAGACTTTAGGTTCAAAGTCTATTCACACTGACAGTTTCCAGACTGAATGCTACTGAAGAATGAATACTTATCCTGATGCGAGATTATCTTTATTTCTTCAAGGATTCAATTCGTATGGCTTGGATAATTCTATGGTTGGATATAGCACTCACATAATTGATTATCCTTAATGGAATCAATTCTGATAATCATATCTTTTGAAAGGCAAACAAACTTGGAAAGTTCTACCTATGGAAACCAAGATCCTAATTGTATGGGCGAACATGATTGACGGACTTTCATCTCAATCAATCAATCAACTTGAGATCCCGTTGATTGATTCTATCCAACGGGCAAATTGGAAGAATTCCTTTGGAAAGTGCCAACGGTTGTGAAGGCATGAAGGAGTATTTAAGGTGGACACTCTAGTTGTTGGAGATAGAGTGTGAAAAAGAAATTCCAAAGTCTAAAGCTTCCTAGTTCATTGCTATTTCAATTACTGAGCTCAAAGTTGTATACAAAAGAGAGAAACTCATAGTGAGACTTTGTGTGAGACCAGTAGAGGTTTTTCACTATGAAGTCGAGACTACAAGATTGTAAAATCTCTTTTGTTTCTTAGTGGAATCCAGCTAGTAGGCTGTCAGCGTGGGAGAGTAGACGTAGGCTTGATCTAAGCCGAACCACTATAAACCGTGTGTTCCTTTTCTCTTCCTTCAACTCATTTATTTTGATTCGTAGCTCTATTTAATTGTTTAAAGTTTGAACTCCTTTATTTTGTTTAAAGTTCTATCTAACTGCTAAAGTCTGAATTTGTCCTTAATCTATCTTTTTCTAAAAGCATTTATTACTTCTGAATCTTGTGAGAATTATTTTGTTACACTTATTCACCCCCCTTAAGGTGTTATTACTAGCCCTTTCACATGGAACAATAGTGAGGAATATAATGCTTGTTCTTAAGAATGCAAGGCATCATCTCATGTCTTATCATCGAGTGAATGCACAAGTTCTTACTGCATTTAGGGATTGAGCTTTAAGTAATACATAATATGCTCTAACATAACATCACATGTTCAATTTCCATTCATCATAAAGGCAAAATTGTCAGCCTACTCTATCTTTACTCTTTGACATGTGTCGGTCATTCATCGGTTAGGCTTGGACCCATCCCGTGACATGAGGACCAAGTTGAAGATAGCTTGAGTAGGTAGCTGTCTTCGATGTGGGTGATCAACCAGAGGTCAAAGGTTGGAGGTGAGAGGTTTTGATGGAAATGAGAGAGGTTCATTGCTCAAAATGCAAACATTGACACGAAGAAAAAATTACCTTGTTATAACAAGAGGATTCACAAGAAACAAAAATTGAATGAATGCCATACAACATTCATTGTCATTTATAAAATATGGACATGACGAGTCTACCAAAAAACACTAGTGCCATATGAAAAAACATATAAAAGCTTCACAGATTACATTTTGAATGATGATACATGTTGATAGTACTATTTATAATTTTTGCATCTCATTATCGGGGAACAATCACACAATACACGATTTCATAAACTCATGGTCATGGTAAAATTGGGAACTGCTCGAAACTATCGGAGTACTTGACGCAGATGAGACTGTTTCCAGTTCTATCTCAGTGTCAACATCATCAACGAGTGCCTCTTTCGGATACAAAAGTGGTTTTGGAGGTAGTTGCAGTTTATCCATATCTCCTTCAAGCATATCTAGGACTTTCCTCATCGACGGCCGATCATTAGGGCTCAATTGTATACACCACAGTGCAACGATTATCATCTTCCTCGTTGTTTCTCTTTCCCCTTCTATGACATCTACTCTTTCAAGTTCCTTTTCTTTGCCGAGTTGATCATAAACCCACAAAGGAAAGTAAATTTGACTTGAACGCTCTGCATGTGCATTTATATTTCTCCTTCTACCAGCCATTTCCATTAATAACATCCCAAAACTATAAACATCGGCTTTGTAAGAAATACCACCAATGTCTTTATAGAATAGCTCGGGAGCCATATAACCCAAGGTTCCTCTTGCTGCAGTCAGCGATACTATACTGCGATCGGTGGGATAAAGTCTTGCAAGTCCAAAGTCAGAAACTTTCGGAATGAAACTTCGGTCTAAGAGAATGTTGTGAGGCTTGATGTCAAAATGTAGAATTTGCATATCACATCCCCGATGTAGATACTCTATCCCTCTAGCTATGCCAAGAGATCTCATACATTTTCTTATAATCAAGAGGATCATCACCATCCTTATAGGAAATGTGTTTATCCAAAGATCCGTTCGGCATGAAATCATAGACAAGAGCTTGTTTGGAGTATTCAAAGCAAAAACCAACAAGTTGCACCACATTAACATGGTGGATCCTTCCAATTGTGGCCACTTCGCTTATAAAATCTTGGCCATTAGATTTTGATTTGTTCAAAATCTTAACCGCAACTTCATTGCCACTTCTAAGTATTCCTTTGTATACGGAACCATATCCCCCCTCACCTAACTTGCATTTGAAATTTTTTGTGATCCTCTTGATATCCGAGTAAGAGTACCTTATGGGCAAAAAGTTATTGTGAGCTTGTAGGAATTCTTCGATGTTTGCATCAGTCGCTTGATGCCTTCTCATCCACTTCAAGATTAGAAAAATCAACACACATGGAGCTCCGAGTATGAATTTTGCTGCTTGGAAGTGGACTGTGGAGAAATTTGGCCATCGATTAGCATAGTGTGATAATTTTTTTTACACATATAATTTTTGTTTGTCAGAGTGCTGAATGAGAGCTTCAAAGATGTGAAGAGAAAAGGAGTTATCATACACAAGACAAAGAAGAGATTCCATGTGGCAATTTTAGCGAAGTCTTGCATCATATACTTCTTAGGATAACCTGTAGATAGTTAGAGAATTCGTGAGAGATTACTAAATCTGGTTAATTAGAATTAACGACCAATCAATAAAGAACTAGATCCATTGTTTTAGTAGTTAAATAATTAAAGCAATTCACCTTAAGATATACCCCAAGTGAAGGATACAGTCACTACAAAGTGCAAAGACACACTTTTGTTAATTGAAATTTGCAAGTGGAGAAGTCTAGGATAAAAAAAAGAGTGAACAAGTTTCACTTTTCTAGATAACGCTTAGATCCAACTTTATTATATTCACTCATGAAATCCATGTTATCATTGCATGATCTTTTTCTTTTGAAGAAACAAGTTTTCGCTTTTGTTTTCCTAAATGTACCAAATGTTCATAAGTTCCCTATAACAATAACATCGATTCAAGGGACACAAGCTACGATCAAATCAAACAATTTTCCCCAAAAAAAGGCCTAATTCCCTAAAAAAATCCCGCAAGTTTTAGTCCAATTTCGGCCTGAACTTTTATTGTCTCATAATAAACCCCAAACTTTAGGTACAGTCCCAGATTTGCCTTGAATTTTGTTTGTTTAAAAAAATCACCAACTTTTAATATATTCCGAAATTTACCCCCATGGTCCGGTCCCAATTTGATATGACATTTCCACATCGATAACAACTCCACTTTAGTAAGGTGACATGGAAAATTATTTCCAAAATGAAATCGTTCTAAGATATGAAAATTAGGGACAACTAACGGCAATTTTCGGTCAAAGGGCTGATGGGGTAGATTTGCAATTAGAGTGAAAATTGGTGTTTTTTCTTTTAGAAAAAGAGAGTTAGAGATAGATTTAGGATTTGGCCTAAAGTTTGAGGTTTTTTCTAGACAAAGAAAAGTTCGAGGAAAATTTGGATTGGACCTAAAGTTTATGGTTTTTTGTAGACAAAAAAAAGTTTGGAGTAGAATTGGGACTAAACTTAAAGTTGTGGTTTTCTTTTAGTGTTAAGACCCAAAAAATAAAATAAATAAAGAGTGTCTAGTCCAAAAAAACTCCACAGATGTAAAATAAAAGAGCAATGCACACCAAATCTACTAAAAAATCTTACTGAACTTTTTCACTAAATGGATGTGGCAATTTTTTTATTGCGTATAAAAGAAAGTAATGACTCAATAAATCGAACCAACGTATTACAATATCCAATTGAAACATGCCACATCACTCAGTAAGTAAATTTTGATAAGATCCCTTAGTAGAGCTAACATTTGAGAAAAGGATGAGGATGAAGAAGAAGAATAAGAAGAAGAAAGAAAGTAAGAGAGTAAAGGAAGAAAAGCTTCAGAGAAAGTCAGCTTACTAGCGTCATATGAGTCGCACCACCCCTTTGGGTAAATAATCTGGCAAAGCCAGAATTTTACCGGCCTAGAACGTCGAAAATAAAGGAGAGTGAATCCTTCAGCCATCCTGTTGTGGAGATCCTTATACGAGCTCACACGGTACGTTGGGCTCCCATCCATTTCCCACGTCAGGTTATCATCCGATAAGAAAGTCATCATGGTTATGCTGCAAGAATCCTTGATGTCCCCTACTTGGGGACTCAACCTAGACATAGCGTATGAGTACACCTTCATTTGGGAAATATTAGGGGGCGTATTGGAAGGGTATGCTCCCTCAATACATGTTTCAGTATAGATATACGAAGGAGAAGCAACGGGCTGTGAGCACTTCATGAAGACCACCACAGGGAATGAAGCATACTGAGAGTATGGATCCCGATCACTCAAGTTGGAGCTCGCCAATGAGTAACGAGGGAGGGATGAGCAATTACTTTTTTGCAGTCCATCATCAACCACCATGATATTACCAGAGAAATAACCTCTAGAATAATAACCTATGTAATTATTGTCATAGTAAATCGACTTCACATAATATCGACCGGCATACAAATATAGAACAGTGCGATTATTTTCACAAGCTAGCTCATACTCAGAGCGGCCGCAACCTTTTAGGTCACCTTTCAATCGAAAAGGATACTGTATGTCACGAACATCGCCGCAAGATGAAGCGGTGCACAAGTAATTATTCTTCGCACCACAACTCATTCCCAGTAGCAACAGAACATGCAATATGAAAAGCAAAACATGAAACATGCTCATGAAGCTCAAAGACTTAATCGTCTTTCTATCGTTTGATCTGATACAATGAAAGTTTTTGCTAATTGGTAATGCGATGCAGGCCTAGTTATATGAATGAAAAGCGTTGGGTCATCGGTCATACAAATGTCCAAGTCAACCAATAAAGGCAAGTCTAGTGAAGAAAAAGTGTGTATCGTGTGGAAATTGCAACCCTTGCAGCCTAGGTGACAAAACACAGTGTTGGAATTATTTATGCATAACTTTCACATTGATTAGAAAAGAAACTTCTTTGCAGTTTCCAAATTGACTTTTCTTAGTACCATAAAAAAGAATCGATTTGAATGTTAAATGAATAAAAATCTTTTCAAGTGAGGCATTGGTGTTCTATTTTCTTTTCAAGGCTAATATTCCATAAGTGTTGCTTCATTAAATTGTGAAGACAAAAAGGAAAAACATTGTATTTTATCGTATGAGCTTTTTCATTTTTGACAAAAAAAAAAATTGGTAACAAAAATAGCTTATTGACGGGAATGTTAACTTGTATAGTGTCGCTTTTGGCAAAAGTAAAAGGCAAATAAGGAGTGAGTGCTTCTTGGATGGTGTAACACGTTATGAAAGAAAGAAAGCAATACAATAATTTCTATTGGTAGACCGACGTGCCTTCACTAAAACCTCACTAACTTCGTCGTCACGCAACGACTATAGATGCAAAATTTGACTTCAAAAATGTAAGGCGATATTTATTTATTTACTGTCAACTTCAATAATTCAATCACTCTCCCACAAATGTGCTAGATGTGACATCTTGATTTTAGGTTTTGTCTTTGATTGGATAAGTTGGGCTTTTCTGTGGCATCCCAAAATTCAGAGCCAAGCCATAAGGTGTGTTAAAGTCTTTAATTAGGTGATAAAAATTTCCATGGCTTATGCTTTAGCCATTAGTCTTTTAATTAGATGATTTGTGCATATGA
The DNA here is from genome assembly GCA_017140325.1 of Eucalyptus leucophloia subsp. euroa. Classification (NCBI taxonomy): domain Eukaryota; kingdom Viridiplantae; phylum Streptophyta; class Magnoliopsida; order Myrtales; family Myrtaceae; genus Eucalyptus; species Eucalyptus leucophloia. Next base: position 20,667,519 of record CM029475.1, on the reverse strand, counting down.
TTGTGAAAATTTAAATTCGATAGATTAATAATCTATGCTTGGCCATAAGATTTATAAATTAAATTTTAATAGACAAGATGTCCCAAGACTTTGGCCAAGATTGAAAATTGAAATTTAAAAAAAAATAAAATATTTGTAGAAGAATTTCAAAAAAAAAAAAGAGGAAAAATGGTTAATTTCTAGGAATGGGCCTTAGGCCCATTGGCCTAAGCTTAGTGGGCCGAATGGCCAGCCCAAATGGAGGCCCACGGAAGGGCTATCGCCGGCCCATTAAGGCCCAAAGGAAGAGGTGGCTGGCCCATGCATGGACCTTGCCAAGTGGCAAGAAAAGTCCCCATGCGTTGGTCCATTTGAGTGGCAAGTAATCATTAGCCATGATGAGCTCTAGGGGGGTATAAGAAGGGAGAGAGAGAGGGTGACCGGCCATTTTTTTCGCCCAAGGAGAGAGGGAGAGAGAGAGGTGTGAGAGAGAGAGAGAGTTGTGTGAGAGAGGAGGAGCGGCCGAGAGAGAAAGGAAGGAGGGAGTCGCCGTTGCCACCGTGTCCGTCCGCCGTCCGCCGTCGTTTGTTCATCCTAGAGGCAAGTGGGGTCCTCTAGCTTCTCTTGCATGCTTGTATGTTGATTGCATGTTAGATTTTAGGTGTTTTAAGTGAGAAAAACCGAGGTAAGGTTGGCTTGTTCTTAAGTCGTGTGACTGTTCTTGCTCGGGTTGTGTGAGTCAGTAACTTGTTTGAGCTTGCATGTGTGTTTGGAGTCCGATTTTGGCTTCGATGTCTTCATGAAAGTTGTAGCTAACAACTTGTACTATAACATACTGAAATTTCGTGGAAAATTAGGGATATTTGAGGGGTTAAAGTCGTATCTTACGGACACCTCAGATCTGGAGAGTTTTTACTGTTCTTTTGCTGGATTCATGGTTGCATGTTGGTTTTTGTTGAGAATCTCACTTCGATTTCTTCATGAAAGTTGTAGGGAAAATCTTGAAATACAACATACTCAAATTTGAAGCAAAAAGAACAAGTATAGCTTGGTAAATCGACTAGATCTTGAAGACGATGATTCTGGTGATGTATTCCGAGACACCCGAGACTTAAAGGACTAAAATGAGGACTATACTCTGGTTATTTGTGGCATCCCAACATTCAGAGCCAAGCCATAAGGTGTGTTAAAGTCTTTAATTAGGTGATAAAAATTTCCATGGCTTATGCTTTAGCCATTAGTCTTTTAATTAGATGATTTGTGCATATGATTGTGAAAATTTAAATTTGATAGATTAATAATCTATGCTTGGCCATAAGATTTATAAATTAAATTTCAATAGACAAGATGTCCCAAGACTTTGGCCAAGATTGAAAATTGAAATTTTAAAAATATTTGTAGAAGAATTTCAAAAAAAAAAAAAGAGGAAAAATGGTTAATTTTTAGGAATGGGCCTTAGGCCCATTGGCCTAAGCTTAGTAGGCCGAATGGCCGGCCCAAATGGAGGCCCACGGAAGGGCTATCGCCGGCCCATTAAGGCCCAAAGAAAGAGGTGGCCGGCCCATGCATGGACCTTGCCAAGTGGCAAGAAAAGTCCCCATGCATTGGTCCATTTGAGTGGCATGTAATCATTAGCCATGATGAGCTCTAGGCGTGTATAAGAAGGGAGAGAGAGAGGGTGACCGGCCATTTTGTTCGCCCAAGAAGAGAGAGAGAGAGAGAGAGGTGTGCGAGAGAGAGAGAGTTGTGCGAGAGAGGAGGAGCGGCCGAGAGAAAGAGGAAGGAGGGAGTCGCTGTCGCTGCCGTGTCCGTCCGCCGTACGCCGTCGTTTGTTCATCCTAGAGGCAAGTGGAGTCCTCTAGCTTCTCTTGCATGCTTGTATGTTGATTGTATGTTAGATTTTAGGTGTTTTAAGTGAGAAAAACCGAGGTAAGGTTGGCTCGTTCTTAAGTCGTGTGACTGTTCTTGCTCGGGTTGTGTGAGTCAGTAACTTGTTTGAGCTTTCATGTATGTTTGGAGTCCGATTTTGGCTTTGATGTCTGCATGAAAGTTGTAGCTAACATCTTTTACTATAACATACTGAAATTTCGTGGAAAATTATGGAGATTTGAGGGGTTAAAGTCGTATCTTACGGAGACCTCAGATCTGGAGAGTTTTTACTAACCTTTTACTGGATTCATGGTTGCATGTTGGTTTTTGTTGAGAATCTTACTTTTCTTTCTGCATGAAAGTTGTAGGGAACATCTTAAACTACAACATAATCAAATTTGAAGCGAAAATAACAAGTATAGCTTGGTAAATCGACTAGATCTTGAAGACGATGATTCTGGTGATGTATTCCGAGACACCCGAGACTTAAAGGACTAAAATGAGGACTATAGTCTGGTTATTTGACCTAGATCTCTTCATGAAACTTGTAAAGGACACCTTGATACATAACATATCCAAATTTCAGGGGAAACGAAAGAGAATAGGTGGGTGAAATCTCAGTATTTTGGAGATGGAGGCACTGGACGATGCGGTAATGGATCCAGAAGTTTCGTGAGGTTGAATAAAATAATCTATAAGTAATCTGGCTTGGAGTTTTGCATGAAAGTTGTACGAAAATGTCTTGGCTATAATCCAGTAAACTTTTATAATTTTTGGAGGCCATATGGATATTTTAATTGAATTTATTTGGAAACCGTGTATTCTGGTTTCATCCGAGAAGCATAGGATGTTTTGGGAAAATTATGAAATTTTATAAAAATTCAATTTGGCCATGAATTTTGCAAGTAATTATCATCCTATGGGTTTGTTTAATAATTTCTTGAATTTTGATAATTTTGGGAATTTGTAGTTATTTTAAAAATAAAATAATAATAATAAATAAATAAATAAATAAATAAAAAGGAATTATTTCATTGGCCATAAATTCCATTCAATTAATTCATGTTGCATGTGTAATAAAGCCTTGATATGTCTATGATATTGAATTGAGATGCCCATGTGAATAAGTCTTGATATGTCTATGATATTGAATTGAGATGCACATGTGAATAAGCCTTGATATGTCTATGATATTGAATTGAGATGCACATGTGATAAAGCCTTGATGTGTCTATGGTATTGAATTGAGGTGCGCATGTGATAAAGCCTTGATATGTCTATGATATTGAATTGAGATGCATATGTGATAAAGTATTGGCATATCTATGGCAATTGAATCAATGCATGTGTGAATGTCATGCCTAGTATGATTTGTTTGATATCATGCCATGTGCCATGTTAAAATGTGAATAAAATACTGGTAAACATGGATGATGGTAAATGAGGAGATGGTTGTGATGGCGGATGATGCTCGGAATGTATAGAGATACATTGCCGACATTCCCTGGGAGATTCAGGATGCCTAGAATGTGGGGGGCCGGAAGCCTTATCGGAGGTCTTTGCCTGAAGGGAATGCCTCGCGATGCTAGTTGAGATGCGAGATGCCCGGAATGTGTGGGGCCGGATGCCCAGTGGCCTGGGAGGCTGAATGCCGGGGAACCTCGGAGGTCTTTACCCGAGGGGATGATGAAATTGATGATTTGAGAAATGGGCGATGTGGTGATAAATTGAAAAGTAAAAAGTGGAAATTAAACCATGATATGATATGCATGATGATATGCATGATGGTGATGATGACGATGATATGCATGATGATATGCATGATGATGATAATGATATGTGATGTGAAATAATGATGATCACCCATGATATGATATGAATGATGATATGCAAGATGATGATGATGATAATGATATGTGATGTGAAATAATGATGATCACTCATGATATGATATGCATGATGATATGCAAGATGATGATGATGATATGATATGCATGATGATATGCATGGTGATGATAATGATAATGATATATGATATGACATGTGTAATGTGATGATGTCATGATGATGATGACATGTATGATATGATGATGATACACATGTATGTGTTATAAATTGATATGATGATGCATGATAGTGTGCGCATGGCTTCAAGGTAAGTAACGCATGCAATGCATGTATGATCTACCTAATGCATTGAGTTGTTATTGGATTTCCCTATCTACTGAGTGGTTGTACTCACCCCTTTTGGGGATAACATTTCAGATTAGCCAGTATGCCGCTTCCTGCCGTCACGAGGGGTACATTTTACGGGATACCATCCGATGTAGAGGTCGGGTGTGCTGAGATAGACTGTCCCTCTGTTCCCGGACTAACTTTTATTCGAGTACGTTGTCTAGTGATGTATGATGTGGGTCTGGCTGGGGGCCCTGTTATTCAGGAGTTTATATCCGTACATGTTCGTCGGGATGGAGCGATGCGAGGGATGTTGCCACTGCCACCGCCTGACGCACCGGACTGGGTGTGAGACCTGAGCGTGACGAGTAGGGGCTGTGTTTTTTTTTTTTGGGAGTTAGTTAGCCGATACTTATGATGGGGGAATTGTACACGTGTGATGTAGAGGGTCGAGGGTTCTTTTTGAGGTTTTAGGCTGGACATGGCTGAGTCCTAGCTTTTCCTTTTGATATACTGACCCAAGAGTAGTCCCATCTTGAAAGAATATGTAAATAAAGTGTTGCCGCTTGTTTATAAAAATCACGATGTTTAGTGGTGCGTATTTGTATCATGGTTGGTAGGGGGAGAGACGTGATATCTAATTTGCTACCGCTAATGAGTCGCGCTGGGACCGTTTCGTTTTTTTTATTTAAAAAAAGTGTCTATAAATTACGACGCATCTTCTAAGGAGAAAGGTAATAAGGAGTAACATTGGCGCTGGTGACGACCTGCGAAGGGTTCGGGGTGTCACATTATTTGACCTAGATCTCTTCATGAAACTTGTAAAGGACACCTTGATACATAACATATCCAAATTTCAGAGGAAACGAAAGAGAATAGATGGGTGAAATCTTAATATTTTGGAGATGGAGGCACTGGACGATGCGGTAATGGATCCAGAAGCTTCGTGAGGTTGAATAAAATAATCTACAACTAATCTGGCTTGGAGTTCTTCATGAAAGTTGTACAAAAATGTCTTGGCTATAATCCAGTAAAATTTTATAATTTTGGGAGGCCATATGGATATTTTAATTGAATTTATTCGAAAACCGTGTATTCTGGTTTCATCCGTGAAGCATAGGATGTTTTGGGAAAATTATGAAATTTTATAAAAATTCAATTTGGCCATGAATTTTGCAAGTAATTATCATCCTATGGGTTTGTTTAATAATTTCTTGAATTTTGATAATTTTGGGAATTTGTAGTTATTTTAAAAATAAAATAATAATAAAAATAAATAAATAAAAATAAAATAAATGAATAAAAAGGAATTATTTCATTGGCCATAAATTCTATTCAATTAATTCATGTTGCATGTGTAATAAAGCCTTGATATGTCTATGATATTGAATTGAGATGCACATGTGATAAAGCCTTGATATGTCTATGGTATTGAATTGAGGTGCGCATGTGATAAAGCCTTGATATGTCTATGATATTGAATTGAGATGCATATGTGATAAAGTCTTGGCATATGTATGGTAATTGAATCAATACATGTGTGAATGTCATGCCTAGTATGATTTGTTTGATATCATGCCATATGCCATGTTAAAATGTGAATAAAATACTGGTAAACATGGATGATGGTAAATGAGGAGATGGTTGTGATGGCGGATGATGCTCGGAATGTATGGAGATACATTGCCGAAATTCCCTGGGAGATTTAGGATGCTCGGAATGTGGGGGGCCGGAAGCCCTGTCGGAGGTCTTTGCCCGAAGGGAATACCTCGCGATGCCAGGATTGGGGTGCGAGATGCCTGGCTAGAAGGGTAAAGGCCGGAAGCCCTGTCGGAGGTTTCTGCCCGAAGGGAATGCCTCATGATGCTAGTTGAGATGCGAGATGCCCGGAATGTGGGGGGCCAGATGCCCGGTGGCCTGGGAGGCTAAATGCCGAGGAACCTCGGAGGTCTTTGCTCGAGAAGATGATGAAATTGATGATTTGAGAAATGGGTGATGTGGTGATCAATTGAAAAGTAAAAAAGTGGAAATTAAACCATGATATGATATGCATGATGATATACATGATGGTGATGATGACGATGATATGCATGATGATGATAATGATATGCGATGTGAAATAACGATGATCACCCATGATGATATGATATGTATGATGATGATGATGATGATGATGATGATGATGATGATGATGATGATGATGATGATGATATGGCATGCATGATAATATGCATGGTGATGATAATGATGATGGTATAAGATATGACATGTGTAATGTGATGATGTCATGATGATGATGACATGTATGATACGATGATGATACACATGTATGTGTTATAAATTGATATGATGATGCATGATAGTATGCGCATGGCTTCAAGGTAAGTTACGCCTGCAATGCATGTATGATTTGCCTGATGCATTGAGTTGTTATTGGATTTCCCTATCTGCTGAGTGGTTGTACTCATCCCTTTTAGGGATAACATTTCGAATTAGCCAGTATATCGCTTCCTGCCGTCACGCGAGGTACATTTTACGGGTTACCGTCCGACGTTGAGGTAGAGTGTGAGGAGTTTGGTTGTCCTTCCGTGCTTGGACTCACCTACATACACGTACGCTGTCTTGTCATGTACGACATAGGCCTGGCTGGGGGCCCAGTCGTTCAGGAGTTTGTTTCTGTTCATGTTCGCCGCGATGGGGTGATGGGAGGGATGCTGCCATCGCCACCGCCTGACGCACCGGACTGGGTGTGAGACCTGAGCGTGACGAGTAAGGGCTGTGTTTTTTTGGGAGTTAGTTAGCCAACACTTATGATGGGGGGATTGTACACGTGTGATGTAGAGGGTCGAGGGTTCTTTTTGAGATTTTAGGCTGGACATGGCTGAGTCCTAGCTTTTCCTTTTGTTGTACCGACCCAAAGAGTAGTCCCATCTTGAAAATATATGTAAATAAAGTGTCGTGGCTTGTTTATAAAATTATGATGATTAGTGGTGTGTATTTGTATCATGGTTGGTAGGGGGAGAGACGTGATATTTAATTTGCTTCCGCTAATGAGTCGCGCTGGGACCATTTTGTTTTTAAAAAAAAAGTGTCTATAAATTACGACGCATCTTCAAAGGAGAAAGGTAATAAGGAATAACATTGGCGCTGGTGACGACTTGCGAAGGGTTCGGGGTGTCACATTTTCATCGATGCACCTATAGTTATTTTCTCTAAGTTGGCTACTCACGAGATAACTAGCCTATCAAGCGAAGCCCTTAAGGAATATAAATGCAATAGACTTGAGAATTCGACTAGGAATCGACTGCTCGACTGTGCTAATCTGTAAGGGTCATTACGATAGTTAAAAATCAATCAGAGATCAAAGATAGGTTGATTTGACTGAGATATGTGGTTAAAGTGTGGGTGATTCCACTTGATTGTAAAATTTTCGTCGATCGGAACTAGACCGATTTTTCAATCGTTTTGGTACCCTGTGTCTGCATTTGAAACCTTAAGATTTTCACGACAACCGAGAGTCACCAATGTGTCGAAAATGTACAATGTGGCTCGAAAATAATAGACCGCGGGTTGATTGCGCTAAAAATTCCTAAAAGCTACATGGTAGGTTAGGTCACGCTAAAATCGTGTCAGATTGAAATTAACAGCGATTTTGAACTCGATTTTAGAAAATGAAAATTCTGTCATGTCATGATTCATTTTAGGAACATCAACTCATCCTCCAAAAAAATTTTGGCGTGCCCGGGATTTTTTCGGAAAATCAACTTCATCGCAGTACGAAAGGACCTTGATTTAGATGGGCATGTAGAGTAGTACGCACGTCAGATTGTTCGTCCGCATGGAGTGCCGGTGACGATTACATTAGACTAAGACCCGAGATTCACAGCTACCAGTAGAACATTCAGATGGCTCATTTTGAAGCGTCGTATGGCAGAGCGTACAGAACGCCAGTGTGTTGGGATGAGGTCGGAGAACGGAAGATCATAGGCCCAGAGTTAGTTCAACAGTCAATGGATGCAACTGCAATCACCAGGGATAGATTAAAGACTGCACAGAGCCACTAGAAAAGCTACGCAGATAAGCGTTGGAGACCATTGAAATTCCAAGTTGGTGATCACATCTTTTTGAAGGTGTCACCAATGAGGGGTACTTTGCGCTTCGACAGGAAGGAAAAATGAGTCCGAGATACGTAAGTCCCTTTGAGATTTTGGAAAGAATCGGGACCCTACCGTATCGTCTTGCACTGCCACCGAGGTTAGCACAAGTGTATGACGTCTTTCACGTGTCGATGTTGAGGACGTATGAGCCTAACCTGACCCACATGCTAAATCTTGAAGAATTAGACATGGACGACAGAGTGTTGTACGTGGAAAACCCGGTTCAAATTATAGATCGGAAAGACCAGATTCTGTACACCAAGACGATCCTGTTGGTTAAAGTGGTCTGGCAACACCACGGCACAGAAGGAGCAACATGGAAAAGTGAAAACTCGATGGGACGACGATACCCCTACCCTTTCGTTTAAGATCTATAATGGTTTAAATTTCGTCTAAATGTGACATTCTGATTTTCAGGTTCTGTCTTTGATTGGATAAGTTGGGCTTTTCATCAACGCACCTATAGTTCTTTTCTATAAGTTGGCCACTCACGAGATAATTAGCCTATTAGGTGAAGTCGTTAAGGAATATAAACGCAATAGACTTGAGAATTCGATCAGGAATCGACTGCTCGACCGTGCTAATCTGCAAGGGTCATTACGGCACAGTTAAAAATTGATTAGAGACCGAAGATAGGTCGATTCGACTGAGATATGTGGTTAAAGTGTGGGTGATTCCACCTGATTGCAAAATTCTCGTTAATTGGCACTAGACCGATTTTTCTGTCATTTTGGTACCCTATGTCCGCATTTGAAACCTTGAGATTTTCATGACAATCGAGAATCACCAATGTGTCGAAGATGTACAATGTGGCTCGAAAATAATTAACCACGGGTCAATTATGCTAAAAATTCCTAAAAGTTACCTGGTAGGTTAGGTTACGCTAAAATCGCGTCAGATTGAAATTAACCGCGAATTTGAACTCGATTTCAGAAATTGAAAGTTTTGTCATGTCACGATTTATTTTAGGAATGTCGACTCATCCTCCGAAGAATTTTCGAAGAGCCCGAGATTTTTACGGAAAATCAATTTCGGACGATTCGGAAAAGAAAAGAAATTCGGTTGGCCATTTTCAAGTGGATTTTTGGCCTTCAAAAGAGGACTAGTTTGTGAAGACAAGTGTGGAAATTGGCATGGGCACCCTCCTCAATAATTTGGCCATCAAATTGGAGAGACTTGTTAAGAAATTGAATTTCAGATATATCGAAAAATGAAAATAAATTCGGATGGAAGTGAAAGTGGCCATTTTTGCTATCCAAGGCTTGTTATTTGTGGGAATTCTCATGCAAGGAAGTAAGTGGGGATCAAGTATATTAGCATGGAGATTTTTGGGGACCAAATTGGATTGAATGGAAGTCCAATTTGTGAAATTTGGAAGCTGATATGTGGGCTGCAACATTTGTCACCAAAGTTGATTATTTGTGGAATTGTCAAGCAAGAAAGTAATAGGGGACCAAGCTTTGATGAATGGATGAGCTTGTTTGACTTTCTACCCCCCATCCGTAGCTTCTCTCGCACGTTTACTGCCCCCCTCCTTTGGTCTTTCTCTCGCGCGCGTCCAGCTACTTCCTTTTTCCCTCCTAACGCCAGTAGCTGCTTCACTTTCATTCTGCCATTCCAACGAAGTAGCCTCCACCAATGTTTGTCTCCCTCCACCGAGCCTTCCTTCCGCAGCCACTCGTCCAGCTCACCAACGTCAACCCCAGCGAACTACTGCCACTGACTTTGCCGCGTGTCCTCCATCGAAGCTACTTCTTCACTGCCAACCGTCCCACACGTAGGAGTCAACCCAGCAGCCCGTGCATTCCGGTCAAAGCTGCTCCTTCGCCGGCTCGTTAACCGCCCATCTTCATCGCGTTGCCCTCGAGCCATCTCCACCAGTCAACTCCAGCGCCAATCTCACCGTCCGCTTCTTCCTCATCCAACAGCAACGTCACTCGAGCCCAACAACCACCGTCCCCTACGATTCCTCGCCCATTTGTCTGCTGCAGCCCATGCACGGCCAGCCCTGCCCAAGTCCAGAATTGAGCAGCCTCCTCGCCTCTAATTCAACCCTAATCTCAGCCCCAAACCAAGCTGAGGTCAGTCCACTCGGCCCGATCGATAGCTTCCTCAAGTCCGGACCGAACCCAGCAACTTCGCTATGGGCTTGCCGGCCTTTTTTCGGGCCCTCCCGAGCTCCCTTTAGCGTCATTGTAAGCTTGAGTTTCGGCTGCCGTCGCGCCGCCATCGCCGTTGACTCACTGACCCGCAAAACTAGTGAGTTTACTCACAAAACTCTACTTATGGAGTTAATGATGTTTAAGGGTTGATTAGTTTAGCCTAAGTATGGTTTAGGTGGTCAGTTAAAATAGATTAGCAATTTAAATATCCGTTTGTGCATGTTAGGTGGCTAGAACGGCTTAGTTAGGGACTAGATAAGCTATATTAATTATCTAGATTGGTTCGGAAATTTTTTGGGCCTATTTCGATATTTAATTAGGCATTTTCGGCCTAAGTTTCTATTTATGGCATTTAATTATATTTATTTAATTATTTATTATTATTCGAAAATTATACCAGGATAGCCGGTAACTGGAATTTCGTGCTGATTGTAATGGTATGCTTGGTTTATTTAATTGAGTGTTGATTGTAATTTTGGGTATTTATTCCAAAATTGAGTAATTACGGTATTTTAATCAGAAAATACTGGGCATCAGTTTGCAACGCCAAAAATGTGTTTATGGACTATTATAATTAGTGGGATCTTTTAAAAGAAAGATATTGAAATTTTAGCTCAGGCCGACCGTGTATCCACACACGATTATTTTATCGGGTATTTTTAACATGATGAAAATAGGTCATGCACATTATATTAATTGAGGCATTTGAGTGCAATCACCCTATCCTTGGCTGGGATTGGATGATCATGTGCTGGTTAAGAGAATTTATGATCCGTTGTGCGACGGATAGATCTGCTATGTGACGGTTAGATCCGCTGTGACAGATAGATCCGCTGTGTGTCAATTAGATCCGTCGTGTGTCCGTTAGATCCGTTGTGTAACGGATAGATCCGCTATGTGTCAGTTAGATCCGTTGTGTAACGGATAGATCCGCTATGTGTCAGTTAGATCCGTTGTGTGATGGTTAGGTCATGCCTGTGTGATTGTGATCAATTGGAATGTATGATTGAATGAGTTATACATGCCCATTTATGGGACAAAATTGTGTGACACGGTATGGGACATGTCATAATGATTTGGTCTCATAATCGGGGCCTCTGTGGTAGATTGATGGATTGATTGACTGAAATGTGTTGATTGATAGAGATGTGATTTGAGATGCTCCAATTGATCGAGTGTTATTACTGCACATATGTGATATATGAATTGTACTGACGTGCAGGAATGAATTGAGGCAAAAGTAAGTCCTCTGTCTTGTGTGTGACTAGACGGTATTTAGACGTATTTCCTTCCTAGTTAGAGTTTAGGGGGTAAACTTGCTGAGACATTGTCTCACCTTGTCATGGGCTCAACTTTTCAAGTCCCTAGCGTGAAGAACCCAGAGCTAGAGGCGGAAGGGTCGGGAGTATGGGTGGCTCGGAAGTTCTTTTTGAAGATAGACCTTGCCGATTTCTTTCTCCACGCAAGGGTTTCAGTCATGTACTTGTACATGAAGCAAATCGATTATGGGAATATTAATTGATTTCTATGGAATCCAAAATGCCTTATAATTGTGCAGAAATTATGGGTTTTTTTTTTTTTTTTAGATTATGGGCCATTTAATTTGGACCTTTGGCCACAAATTTTTGGGCCCAAGCAGGCCCAAGAAGCCTCAAAGGTTGTTGACCAAAAACAAGTGAGGGGGGGAGGGGGTTGGGAACCGGATAGAGGAGGCCACGCCACCCTCCACTTGTCCTTTCCTTGAAGCCATTTGTCACCTACATGCAAAAGTTAATTAGGGCCTGCATGGAAACACTCCTTGTTTCGTTTCGAACAACTTTTTTGTTTTTTTGTTCCTTGGAACAAAAAAAAAAGAATAGAAACGCGTTTGGTTGCGTTTCTGTTCTTTTTTTGTTTTTTTGTTCTTGGAATAAAATTGAAACAAAAAAACTTACTTCTTGTTCCGAAACGATTTTGAAGAAACACTTCTTCTTCTCTCTCTTCTCTTTTTTCTTCTTTTCTTCTTCTTTTTTTTTTTTTTGGCCGGTCGCCGGCCTTGGCCATGGCCAGCCGACCGGCCGTCGAGGGCCGACTAGGCCGAGCGTCGCCAGCCCTCGGCGAGGCCGAGCGTCGCCAGCCCTCGGCGAGCTCGAGCTCGCCCAACCAAGGCGAGGCTCGGCCGCCGACCGGCGACACCGAGCCTCGCCTTGGCTGGGCGAGCTCGGGCTCGCCAGATCCGGCGAGGCTGCTGGCCTGGTCGGCTGGTCGCCGGAGGCCGGGGACCGGCCGAAAGAAGAAAAAATAAAAAAGAAAGGAAAAAATGAAAAATAAAATAAAAATATTAAAAAACTAAAAGAAACAAAAAAAGAATAAAATTTACCAAACGTGTTTCTATTCATTTTTTATTCCCAGAACAAATTTACCAAATGCATTTTTCTGGTCAAAAATTGTTCCCCGGAACAGAAACACTTTTTTTTTTTATGTTCCCTGGAACGAAAAAAAGAGAAGAAACATTACCATGCAGCCCCTTAGTTAACTAATGAAAGAACAAAAAGGAATTCGGAACTAAGGAGAGAGAGAGAGAGAAACCGAGAGTTCGAGTGAGCGGTCCGAGCGAGAGAGAAAGAGAGTTCGAGCGAGAGAGCAAGCGCACGGGTGTGAGCCACGAGGGAGGAAGAGGAGGATCGCCTTCTGCCGTGTTCGAGCTACCGCCGTCAACGCCGCCGATCCCCGTCACCGATTGAGCTGCGTTCGAAGTTCGAAGTTTCTATTTTGTTTGCCAATCAAGCTAGGAGTTGAGACAAGTGAAAGTTCATTGATCTATGTGTTGCATGCTGCAATTTTCTGGTGAAATGCTGGCTGATCTGAGAAAATGTAGAATAGGAAGTTGCATGTTGAGTTTTTGGATGATAAAGATGAAGATTTAATGCTGAAATGTAGAGGATTGAATGTGATGTTGCTGTTTTGTGTTGGATTGCACTAAACAAGTAATAGATTGAAGCTACCAGTCATTGCATGTAGTATTAGGGTCTTGCATGTTCGAAAATTGAGTGTGAGATGGCTGTGTTAATCGAGCAAGGTGAGGAAGTGGTTGCCGAGTGGAAAGATGTGGTATATGTCGTGGTGAGTGAGCTTAGGGATGAATATATATTTTGAGCCGAGCTTTGGAAGGTTTCTCTGTCAATAAGAACTCACCGAAAGTGTTATTAGATGCTGTGGAAGAGACTTGAAGTGTTGAAAAGGAGATTGGTAGAGAAACGAATGGTTGGACTGAGCTAGAAATGAAGAAAACCATATGTGAAGATTTTGTTTTAGAGGAATATGGATAGAAAGTCTTGTTATTGGCGTCACTTTGATTTATAATGATGAAAATAAGGAAAGGAACCATTTTATTTAAAGATTACACCAATTAGATGGAGTTGGACATCTAGCTATAGCCATAGGACTGTAAACTATGAAGGTAGAAGTGAACCTATTGAAAACAGTGAACTGTTTCGTAAAGAATAGCTTGACCTGTGATGATTCCGTGAATTTTATGTAATTTTATAGATAGAAATGGACTTCAAACCCTGAATAAAAGTTGTAGGAAACATTCTTAGGAATAACATATAAAAATTTGAGAACAAACGGACAAGATTTAGTTGGTGAAACGAATTTTCTTCTGTAGGTACCGAATCTGAAAGTTACTGCAAAATTTTGAAGGAAACAGAAAAATATTACTCTTTATACACAACGAATTTGACTTAATGTCCTCCACGAAATTTCTTCCTTTTGGTCTCATCTATAACATATCAAAATTTCAGAATTTTCTGAGTTCATTTAGGGGTTACTCTGAAATTATTACTAAAACTGCACATTGTGATGTTTGAGCCGCTTTGTTCCGATTTTGTTCAATTTGTCCCAAAGGTGAATGCATTTTAAATTGCTATTTGACATGGTGATATTGGCACTGGCATATTATGCAATCTTGAGATTTGATGAGGGATTCTTGGGACATCTTGTCATTGCCTTTGAAAGTATTTTTGGAAATTAAAACGTTAATTGTTGCCATTGGACCCTCGGGTCAACAATGCCCCGGGAGTCAGGATGCCCAAAGAATTGAATGAGTCGATGCCTTCTAGATGCCCGGTAGCCCTAAGTGGCTGAATGCCGAAGGTCTTTCCTCGGGATCTTCGGGTTGCCCGGTTGTATGCTAGTCGGTACGTAAATCCGGAGGGCCGAGGTAACCATTCTCATGGTGAGCCTCAGAGGGTTTCCCTCATGATGCTAGGTGGGGTACGAGATGCCTAGAGGCGTGATATGCTCCGGATGCCTAGTGGCCCTAAGTGGCTGAATGCTAGAGGCTTTCGTGATGCCAGGGTGGAAGCGAATGCCTGGAGGGACACAAACATTGGTCCTCCAGGGGATGAAACCTTTTGAATGATAAAATGGATTATTCTACTATATGTGTGTTGGTCTGGTTATAAGACTAAGTTGTATGGCATGGAATGGGACATGTCATTACAGTTTGGCCATATGATCGAGACTTGTGTAACTGGACATGATGTATTTTGACCCATTGAAACTACATTTGCCATTGCGTTGAAGAATTTCATGATTTTGATGCATGCTTATTCTTTAACTACTTGTTTTTGTCTATCTTGCATGAATTTGGATATTGATGGTAATGCTTGATATAGTTTGATAAATCTTTTACTACTGAGTGGCTGTACTCACCCCATGTGAGGACTAACATTTCAGATTAAAAGATGCATATACTGCCTGTCACACGCGGTACTTTTTACAGTGTCCTAGTCAACGTTGAGTGCATGTGTTCAGAGCACACTCATGTAGGGATTTGAGGATTGGTTTTCATCCGAGTACGGGTTCTAGTCATGTATGATGTCGGTTTACCTGATGGCCCGGTGGTTCAGGAGTTTCTGTCAGTGCACGTTCGTCATGATGGGATCATGCTAGGGATGTTGCCGTCGTTGCCAGTCGATGGACCGGGCTGGGTGTGATCGTGTGTGACGGGTAGCAGATGAAACTTTTTGGACTACCAGCACTGCCTGATAGACTTTTGTATAAGACGGAATGGAAAGGAAAGCCATCTGAAGGTTGGGTTATCTTTTGAGTATATAGCCGGGTATAGAAAACCACGGCAAATTTTGGTATACCGATTTATGATGTCTATCAAGCTTATGTAAATAAAAGTGCTCGGCTTTATCTTATAAAACTATCTAGTGGGTGTGCATTATTTCAATAGTTTTTGAGATAGGGAGAGATGATATCACTTCTGCTATACATTTATAACTGCGCAGGGACCGATCTAAATGATATAAACCCCCAGGACTTATGGACCTATTATAATTCTATGGTATTAGAGCGATATATTATCAGGTCAGATGAAAGGTAAGTGGATTGTGGCGACTCGAGTGGATCGGAGGGTCGTTCGAGGGGTGCCACATCCGGTCTTGGTATCAAAGCGATGGTTTATATGGAGTGATAAGGAGCCTCAGATGGAAATGAGGATAGAATGATGCACACCATAAGGTACTAACCAAGAGTAGTTGACTAACTTTGAACAACGGGTGATGGGTATTCACTCTTAGATCCCTGGTAACTAGTGTGATGTTGGTTTTGTGTGTCAGTAACATTTCTATGTTACTTATGTGACTTTAGTAATAACCTTATTTTATGATCTAACTAGTGACACTGAGTCGCAAATTATTCCTGAGGCAAATGCTTGGTAAACTACAAGAAAATCATGGTACGAACTGGGAGTTCTCATCCATCAAGGGCTGAACCTCGGATGGAAGATATCCTGCAATCATTGGCCAATATAGGAAATCTGATGGAAAGGCAAGCATAGCAACAACCCGGAGCAGAACGCCATACTCAAGGAGTGGTGGAGCAATTCCTGAAGTTGAAACCACCTAAGTTTACTAGAATGGGAAGTCCTGAGGAGGCGGAGCATTGGATTGATAGAATGGAACAGATTTTCCGGTTGTTGAACTGTAGTGATGCTGAAAAAGATAACCTTGGCAGAGTACCAACTTGAGGGAAATGCGAAGTTTTGGTGGAGAGCTTCAAGAGACCTGCTCTTTCCACCAGGGACTGATATAAACTGGGATGAGTTTGTTAGAACTTTCAATAGAAAACATTTCTCTGATTGTGCCAAGGATAAGAATATCAAAAAAATTGTTCAGTTAGAACAAAGGGAGCACATTTCTCTGATTGTGCCAAGGATAAGAATATCAAAAAATTTGTTCAGTTAGAACAAAGGGAGCTGACAATGGACCAGTATGAAGCAAAATTTTCTGAATTGTCTAGGTATGCCCCCAGGTTGGTTGAAGATCGAGAGGAAAAGGTTAAGAGATTCCTGAAAGGATTAAGGACCAATATTAGAAAACAACTAGTGCCTCTGAATATGAGGGATTATAATGAGATCTATGAGAGGGCATAGTTGGTGGAGCAAGAGTTAGTGAGAGAGCAATCAGAATCTAAGAGGCAGATGACCCTTAATGATGTTCAAAGGGGTAAGAGACCTCATCTTGAACAAGGTCAACCTTGGGAATCTAAGAAGATGAGTAATTTTCGAAATTTTGGAAAAGTCAATAGTGGCCCGGTTCTAGGGAGAGTACCCTACCAAGGTAATAATTGTCGAGGTGTGGTGGACAGCATGGGCCAAGATTTTGTAATAGTCAACCAAAATGTTTTGGTTGTGGACAGATGGGGCACTTTAAGAGAAATTGTCCACAAGAGAGGTCGCAGTTGAGTGTTAACTCGGTGCGATAAGTGCAGCAACATACTGCTGGACCAAATCTACCAAGGAATCCACAGAGGCCACCAGCACAAGGAAGGGTTTATGCCGTCACCCAAGAGGAAGCATAAGCTTCCAAAAATGTCATCTTAGGTACGATTTTTATAAATGGCAAGAAGGCATATGCATTTTTTGATACGGGTGCTACCCACTCTTTTGTGTTTGAAATATATAGACAGTTGAGGAAGATAGGAACTACCCCTCTTGAGACACTTCTTTGTGTTTCCACACCGTTAAAGAATGTGGTATTATCTACATGGGTATGTGAAAAATGTAAGATAACTATAGGAGGACGAGATATAGAAATAGACTTAGTCGTAATGGCCATGTATGATTTTGATGTTATTATCGGAATGGACTGGCTCCATAAGTATCAAGTTAAGATGGATTGTTATAGGAAAGTGATCCAATTTGTTTTACCTGATTGATCTAATTTTGAATTTTACGGAAATCAGACAAACCCCTCTATAGCATTTATTTCAGTAGTAGAAGCTCGTGCGCTACTTGATGAAGGATGTCAAGCATACCTAGCAATGGTAAAGGACTATATTAAGGAAGAGTCTAAGTTAGATGAAATTTGAATGGTCAGGGAATTTCAAGATGTATTCCCCGAGGAACTGCCTGGGTTACCACCAGAACGAGAAATTGAGTTCGAGATTGAACTGATGCCTGGAACGGGACCGATATCAAAAGCTCCGTATAGGATGACCTTGACGAAATTGAAAGAATTGAAAGTGCAACTACAAGAGTTTCTTGATAAATGATTTATTAGGCCAAGTGCTTCCCCTTGAGGTGCACCAGTTTTGTTTGTGAAAAAGAAGGATGGGTCAATGCGTTTATGTATTGACTATAGGCAACTGAATCAAGTAACCATTAAGAACAAGTATCCTTTGCCTAGAATTAATGATCTATTTGACCAACTACAAGGAAGTTCGGTCTTTTCTAAGATTGATTGGAGGTCAGGATACCATCAATTAAGGATTAAGAAAGAAGTCATTCCTCAGACTGCATTTAGGACTCGCTACAGACACTATGAATTCCTAGTTATGCCTTTTGGACTAACGAATGCTCCGGCTGCATTCATGGATCTGATGAATAGGATATTTAAGCCTTATTTAGATCGATTTGTGATGATATCCTAATATATTTTAAAGGAGATGAAGAGCATGAGCGGCACCTTAAGATAGTGTTGCAAATCCTTAGAGACAATAAGTTGTATGCCAAATTCAGTAAGTGTGAATTTTGGTTGGATTAGATAATATTTTTGGGGCACGTGGTGTCAAGAGGAGGAATTGCAGTAAACACGTCCAAAGTTGAGATGGTAATAAATTGGCCGAGACCGACAACGCCCACTGAAATACGAAATTTCTTAGGACTGGCAGGTTACTATAGAAGATTTATTGAAGGATTCTCACGACTTGCTTGGCCGTTGACAAAATTGACTCGAAAGAACGTAAGATACGAGTGGAATGGAGAGTGCGAGAGAAGTTTCTAGGAAATTAAAAGGAAATTGACTACGACTCCGATCTTAACTATACCATCTGGATTTGATGGGTTCACGGTATATAGTGATGTGTCTCACAAAGGACTAGGACGCGTTTTGATGCAACATGGCAAGGTCATAGCCTATGCATCCAGATAGTTGAAACCTCATGAATTGTATTACCCAACCCATGACTTGGAATTGGCAGCTATAATTTTTGCTTTGAAAATATGGAGACATTATCTATATGGAGAGAAGTTCAAGATCTATACAGATCATAAAAGTTTAAAATATTTGTTTTCACAAAAGGAGCTGAACATGAGGCAGAGGAGATAGATGGAGTTGTTAAAGGATTATTGTCGCGACCAAATTTTTCAGGTGAATCACCTGGAGTTTGGCTAATGGATTGTTAAGTCTAGACTTAACTCGGGCTCTCCCAAGCCCATACCAATTCGCGACTTAAGTTTAAATTCTTAACATGCAGATAGATTTATCTAGGAATCGCCACTAATCTATTTTTTGGTGGGTCGATTAGAAACCCAAGTAAAGTAACGGGAGTTTTATTTTACTCCTATGAATTAGAAACTTTAGGTACGAGGACTTGGTTACACTAGATTTCTCTAATGCCTTTTCGGTACCATTCTTTTATTTTCAAAAATGCTTTTGCAAGCAGCTTTGATTGATTTTAAATCTATTTCCCTAAC
Organism: Eucalyptus leucophloia subsp. euroa; assembly: GCA_017140325.1. Classification (NCBI taxonomy): domain Eukaryota; kingdom Viridiplantae; phylum Streptophyta; class Magnoliopsida; order Myrtales; family Myrtaceae; genus Eucalyptus; species Eucalyptus leucophloia. The sequence continues at coordinate 20,648,209 of CM029475.1, read as the reverse complement.
ATGTGAGGCGATCATGCTAGTGTGCAAACCACCAATTTAACATCCAAGTAAAGCAATAAATAAATTGCAGGACTTACCTCATAGCAACGAAAGCATCTGCGTTGTTAGATCAAAATTCACATCAACAATCCTAGATATGATTTCTAATTAACACTCAATTTCTTTTTTTGTTTTGTTTTCACTTATTTAATGAAAATTATACAATATATGATGCGGTATTAACTAAATGACCTAATTCTAATAACACGTAATTTCTAATTGAATGGACCTAGCAACAACTACTCTATGACATGCATTTTAATGAATCTAATCCTAATGACGTGCATATGACATTCTTCTTTTCTTCCTAAAAGAATGCAATCTATCCTAGAGAATAGAACTAATTTATTCTAAGACATTTTTTTTGTATTTTTTATGAAATTTGAAATTAGGTAAAATGTGAAAATTACCTAGCTAGATTAAGATCCAATTCAATTTATATTAGGAATTAGGTTAAGCCAAATCCAAACTTAAACTAAAATATTATCTTAACCAAAATAATCCTAAAATGCAATCTATCTAAAAAATCTATCTAAACTTAAAATTAGTTAGAAAGTAAAATGAAACATGCAATCTTACCCTAATATGCAATAACATGCAAAAGATACCCTAATTCTATATGACATATGCATGATGATTTTTTTTTTTTACTATTTTCCTTTTTTTCGAAATTAATAATCGCCAAATAATTAAACATGCAATTTAAACTAGTGAAACATAAATCTAACATCCTAAATTTCTGTTTTTGGTATTTTTTATTTAAGAAATTCGAAATAAATAAATTTCATATTCTAGACATGCAAAATAACCTAAAACAAGTAATATACTAACATGCATTTAATCTAACTCAAATATTTTTTTGGGTTTTTTCTTTACGGGAGCAATCAAATGAAGGCATCAAGAATAGCACAGCAACAAATCAAGCAAGATATCATCCATGCCCATTTGATTTTGGAAATAAATTGACGAATCATATCTCGCGCATGAGATTGGATTGGCCAATTTTTAAACAAAATCACGAATTGTATCTCGAGCGTGAGATTGGATTGATGATTTTTCCGTGCGATTGTAGGTCGTATTTCGAGCATGAAATCGGACCATCAATCATATGAACGTTGCGAAATTATGAAGATTTCCTAATTTAGAAGGCTACTCGAGTTGCGAATATCATGGCATATCGGGAATTTCCATTATGTGCACTAATGAATATATCAAATAAGGAAACAAAATTTTTACCTATCCCAAATATTTGCTTCCAAATTCGGTCTTCGAACAGCAGCTCATGAATCACGATAGAGGCTCAACGTGATAGCACAAGGACGGCTTGTTGTGGTAGTTGCTTCGACTAAGGAACGATTCTGGACAGTAGCTGGGGCGTCATGTACTGCAAGATGTGAATAGTGATCGTTGCTTGCTATTTGTACGCTAGTCCCACTTGCGTCATGAAAGTGCGAGATGTGGCTTCGCAGGGATTGACTCACCAGACTTCATTGATCACTGAGGTAGGGAGAAGGTGTGACGTGCATGGCCTAGATGTCGCAACGAAGTCACCAACATCGTCGGGATAGAAGCTTCGGCGTCACAGATGCAGCTGGAGATAACGGCCCAAAAGGATGAGACTTAGCACCACTCGGATCAGTGGAGGGTGACACCAGCAAAAGTTAGTGGTGTCCTTAGCAGCGCTGAATCGTGAAGCTAGTAGACCCCAATCGCGCTACGAAGACTCGGGCCCGTTTGGTTCGGCTTTTGGGAAATGCATTTGCAGAAATGCAAATACCTTTGGGTAAATGGGGTTTTCCGAAATACAAATGTCGTTTGGTAAAATTTGCATTGAGAAACAACTTTGGCCAAAATACTTGTTTGGTAAAATTTACATTTGTAATTAACTTTTATTAAATTAAAAAGCAAAAATATGTTTATATTTTTTATATAAACATATTTTTATATAAAAATATAAACATATAAACATAAAATATATTTATTAAACATAAAATATATATAAAAATATATATGTTTATATAAATATATATTTATATAAAAGCAATCGGAGAAAAAAATAGATATGTTTATATTTATAAATACATATTTATTTATTAAACATAAAATATATTTATACAAAAAAATGGATATGTTTATATCTATATAAAATATATAAAATATATAAAAATATATATTTTATATAAATATATATTATATTTTTATATAAAAATAAACATAAAATATATGTTTATATATTTATACTTTGGACCACCGAATTTGGCGGCCGAACTGCCTGAATAAAAAATATGTTTATTTTTTTTATATAAACATATTTTTATATAAAAAAATATAAAAATATAAACATAAAATATATTTATTAAACATAATATATATATAAATAGATATGTTTATATCTATATAAAATATATATAAACATAAAATATAAAAAAATAGATATGTTTATATTTTTATATAAAATATAAACATATTTATTTTTATATAAATATATTTATTTTTATATTTATTTTTATTTAGGCGACCGATTGGCTTCTCCACCGGAAAGATGAATAATACCGGAAGTTGCATTCCGAAGATGCAACTTGTCAAAGGACCTCAAGAACTGCATTTGGCTAAAGGCTCTTAGAGCCACTTGGAGATGCAATTGCATCTCGCCAAAGTCGCGCAAAAAAATGAACCAAACAGCTTTGCATTTGGCCAAGGGACTTTAGAGCCCAAATGAGCATTCCAAATGCTGAACCAAATAGGGCCTCTCTCAAGGAAGAAAACCTCAACTCTCTCTCTCTCTCTCTCTCTCTCGTGTGTTCTCTATGTATTGCTCCGAAGAATTATTTTGTTTTCGTTCAATTCTATGGCCTCCCCTTTTATACTGCCTACCTTGTATTGCAGAAGAGGAAATTTGTATAAGAAAAAGAATCGTTGAAATTCACATTTCCTCCGTTACCTCTTGATGCGTATCCTGTGTTTCCCTCAATATTTTCCTTGCGTTACTGTGGCACCCCTCGACAGCCCCCGATTCGATTAGGGTTGCCACAGTTCGCTTACCATTCACTTTTCCTAATAACATGTCACTCTGATACCATTTCAATTGCAGCGGGTCCATACAACTTGGGGGTTTACATTTTTTTTTTTCGATCGGTCCATTGCGCAATTTATATGCCGAAGCACATCCAACAACTCCCTTCCCTATATTCAGAAAATGATGCACACCTACTAAACATCTTATATAAGTTAAAACCGAACACGTTTATTTACATAGAGCAGATGGACATCTTTAGTCGGTACATCAAAATGCCGTAGTTTTCTATATTCGGCTACACTTCAAAGGATGACCAACATCTTCTCCAACAGTTGAATACTTAAAGTCCATCAATCAGTGTCGGCGTCCATAGGTTCCCTCCTTTGCTATCCTTCTCCTCGCGGTCATATCCAACCGCTCAAACCATCTACTAATCTGAAATGTTGGTCCCCAAAAGGGGTGAGTACAACCACTCAGCAGGTAAAGGAATCCAATAACCACTCAATGCATCATATAAGTCATACATGTATTGCAGGCATTACTTACCTTGAAACCATGCATATACTATAATGCATCATCACCACAGTCATAACACATACATGTATATCATCATGTCATACTCATATCATCGTTATCATGACATTATTATATCACACACATGTCATCATCATCATATACATGACACCATCATACCATACACATGTCATCATCATCATGACATCATCATATCACACATATATGCATATCATCATGCCATATCATATATCATCATCATATCATCATCATGCATATCATGCATGTCATGCCATGGGTGATCATCATTATTTCACATCACATATCATCATCATCATCATCATCATCATCATCATCATGCATATCATGCATGTCATGCCATGGGTGTTCATCATTATATCACGTCACATATCATCATCATCATCATCATCATCATCATCATCATCATCATCATCATCATCATGCACATCATGCCATGGTTTGATTTCCACTTTTAGCTTTCAATTTGATCACCACATCACCCATTCCTCAAATCATCAATTTCATCATCTCCTCGGGCAAAGACCTCTGAGGCTTCCGGCATTCAGCCATCCCAGGCCACCGGGCATCCGGCCCCCCACATTCCGGGCATCTCGCATCCCAACTAGCATCACGAGGCATTCCCCTCGGGTAGAAACCTCCGACAGGGCTTCTGGCATTTACACTCCCTAGCCGGGCATCCCGCACCCCAATCCTGGCATCGCGAGGCATTCCCTTCGGGCAAAAACCTCCGATAGGGCTTCCAGAATTATGCACCGACATACCACCAGGCCTCCCCGGAATTACGTATCGTATACCACCGGGCATCCCGACACTCCGGGGCCATCCGGCAATGCATCTCTATACATTCCGGGCATCATCATCCACCACAACCACCTTCTCACTTATCATTATCCATGTTTACCAATTTCGGTCTTAATTTAGCATGGCATATGACGTGACATCAAACAAGTCATACTTGACATGGAATTTACACATGCATCTTAATTCAATGTCATGCATACATCAAGACCTCATCACACATACAACATGGTACAATCATTCATAAAATATAATTTATGGAATTTATGCCAATTAAAATAATCCATTTATCATGCCCTTTTTACGTTTATTTAAATTCCAGCTTATGCCACTTTCAAATATATTTAATTTAAATATCTACATAATTCTCAAAAATCATAAAATTTAGGGCAAGTGATAAACAAGACAATAGGATAATGATTTCATGCAAAATACATGGCCAAAATAGAATTTCACACAATTTCACAATTCTCACAAAATGGCATGTCATTTTCGGGTGAAATCAGAATGCACAGTTTCTGAAGAAATTCGATTAAAATATCCACACGACCTCCAAAAATTACGAACTTTCACTGAGTTATAGCCAAGACATTTTCGTACATCTTTCATGAAGACTTTCAAGCCAGATTCTTTCTAGATTATTTTCTACAGTCACACGAAGCTTCTGGATCCATTACCGAATCGTCTAGTGCATGCTTCTCCGAAATACTGAGTTTTCACCTACCTTTTCTTCTTCGTTCTCTCTGAAATTTAGGTATGTTCTACATCAAGATGTTCTCTACAAGTTTCAGGAAGAGATCTAAGTCAAATAACCAGAGTATAGTCGTCATCTAGGTCCATGATGTCTCGGGTGTCCTGTAATACATCTCCAGAATTACCGTCTCCGAGATGTAGTCGATTTACGAGTTTATACTTGTTCATTTTGCTTCATATTTGAGTATTTTGTATTTTAAGATGTCCCCTACAACTTTTATGAAGAAATCGAAGAGAGATTCTTAGCACAAACCAACATGCAACCACAAACCCAACAAGATGTCAGTGAAATCGTTCCAGATCTGAGGTCTCCGTAGAATGAGAGTTTAACCCCTCAAATCTCCATCAGTTTCCACGAAATTTCAGTATGTTGTACTTCAAGATGTGAACTACAACTCTCATGAAGAAATCGAAGCCAAAATTGGACTCCAAACATGCACTCAAGCTCACACAACATTCTGACTCGAGCGGATTCATGCGAAAACATTCCAGATCTGACATCTCCGTAATATGAGAGTTTGACCCCTCAAATCTCCATAATTTTCCACCAAATTTTAGTATGTTATATTTTAAGATGTCCCATACAACTTTCATGAAGAGATCAAAACCAAAAAGCGAACTCTAAACATGCATGCAAGCTCACACAACATTCTGACTCAAACTGTTCAAGCGAAAACAGCAACACCACTCAAGAACAAGCCATCCAAGCTTCGGTTTTCCTCTCCTAATCACCCAAAACTCGACATACATATAACACACACACATGCAAGAGCAGCAAAGGACCCCAACTTGCCTCTAGACCACATGAACGGCGGCACACCGGCGACGGACGAACGGCGTGCGGGCGGCAATGGCTCCTTCTCCTCCTCTCTCGACTTCCCTCTCTCTCACATCTCACTTGGATGGTAGCCCTCACCATCAGCCACTCCCTCTCTCTCTCTTTTTTTTTTTTTTTTTTTGTATATATATTGCATGTATTCTCTTTTTGCATGGGGGACAAGTGTAATTGTGGAGGAAGACAAGTGTCCACCATGCTTCACCTCCTTCATGCCACTTGTCCAGTTACACGTAAGGCTAATGGGCCTTCTTCTTGGGCCAACCTTGGGCCAGCAAATGGGCTGGTTGACAGCCCCTCCTTGGCTCCAATGGGCCGATCATTTGGCCCTCCAAAATTCATACTCCTGGGCCTAAGGCCCAACCTAATTAAACCCACAATTTCCCTTTCAATTATTCATCTTTAATTCTTTCTTTTTAAGAATTTAATTACTAAATTCCACATGGCCAAAACCTTGAAATCATAATTTCATAAATCCCAATTTATAAAACACATGGCCAATGATAGGATTCTCTTTTCTATCACATAATTATCCCTTAAAAGCTTGGCTATAAATCTTATTGCAAATTATGGATTAAATGGCCATAAAATAACTTGATGGTACTTCCATCACCTATTCATAGACTTTAATGTAACTAGAGATCATTATGAATTTTGGGATGCCACAGTTACCGATTGGAAATACAAATAAGAGTGGGCGATATTTTGTCGTCGCGTTGCTTCTCCTTCACATTCTATTGGCATGAATTTTTCTTGAATTGTGGGAAGCATAATTTGTTATTATCTTATTTCACGATTCCTACACCTTTGCACTTTACCGAATTATTCAATTGCCCTCTTTGCTTCAAATCTATTCAAGACAAACCAAATATACTGCTGTAGATATGTGTGAAGAGAATTTAGTATCTCCAAATTTCATTTTTCTTCATTATCTTCCTTAGCAGAAACATTGGTCAGCCCTTTGGAATTTTTTTTTTTTTGGTGCCTAATCCAATTTTTAAAGTTCATACGTGAGTGGGCTCCTTGTCCACAATATTGAATGTCCACTTCTGAATTTTGCACAAGATCCATGCAATGCAACTTTACATGGACTCATTGTTATGATAATGCTCCTAATATCCGTGCAATTAACTTGTATTTTTGCTTAGGGGTCACGGTTGATCCCTATTTTTTAATTTGATCAATGATTAAATAGGTTGCTAAAATTTAGGTGTCAACAGCTGCCCCTCTTTGAAGGTGAGCTTGTAAAGGTTGCCTTCAAAGACAAATTGAGACCTAAATTTTGACCATGCACATGCACTGAATGATTTTTTGTAGGAAAATGAATTCCATTTTTTAATGTAATTTTTATGATGCATGGAAATGATAATGCAAATGATAAATAAACCTACCTGGAATAACTTACCTTCAAGGAGGATAGAGTAGTTTGAGGTAGTTGGTGTTACATGTCCAGGACCTATACCATTCTACGGTCACCTAGAATAGTAACATGACTTTATGAAGAGATTGCTTTCCCAGGACCCATACAAATCTACGGTCGCCTCAATGGGGAAATAAATGTTGTTTAGGACCCGTACCATTCTACGGTCACCTAAATGGGGATTCGCTTTCCAGGACCCATACCATTCTACAGTCACCTGAATAAGGAATAGATGTTGTCAAGGACCCGTACCATTCTACGGTCACTTTGACAGAAAATTGATTTTTCAGGACCCGTACCATTCTACGGTCGCTTGAATGGGGAAATTGCTTTTCCAGGACCCGCACCATTCTACGGTTATCTGTTAGAGCAATAAATGTTGTTTAGGACCCGTACCATTCTACGATCGCCTAAATCAGACTGAATCTGGAGAAAAATCTTTGCAGACAACTCAATTGAGTGTCAATGTATTCAAAAGGGGAATACTTGTACAACAACAAGTATTTAAGGTATGGATAGAGATATACTTACCTGGTGACATCTCTGTTCCTTAGGGATATGTTTTTGGCAAAACATGATTGAGGGAGAGGCAACATGCATTTTTAATCACAAAAATGCATTAATCCAAGTAAGGTTCATGCGTAATGATTTCTATTAACCATGCATCATCCTAATTCCAATAGGAATGATTTCGAAAGATGATTCTTGTGACATCCAAATTTTCGGGTTTTAATTTTGACTAGATAAATATGGCCGTTTTCGTTCAGTTGAAGCCGTAGATTGTGAAATTGAGAAGCATGAGGGAATTCTTGGATGAGGAAAATAATCAATTTGATAAGTGAGACATCAATTGATTTTATGAGAGTCATTTGAGAGAAATTAAAGAGGGAAAATGGATGCAGAAATGCAAGTGGGAACCGAGTACTATAATCTGAAATTTCTTTTGGGAATCAACGAGCTTATTCAAAAGAAAAAAATGAATTAAGAATTTTCTATTTGAGGGAATTATTTTCTTTTGAATTGATTCCCATTTCTTTTTACCCCATTTGACCAAACACCTAACTTTCCCACAAGTTTCTCTTTCCTTCTCTCTCTCTCTCTCTCTCCTTCTCTCCTTTTCCCCCTCGTGTGAAACACCCCCTCCCCACGCCAACTCTCTCTTTCTCTCTCTCCCTTTGACCATTCAACCTTATCTCTTCTCCCTCTTCTTGCCTCCTCCCCCATGTTACCTTCTTCTTCTCCTTCTTCGTTCTTCTTTTTGCGAACTGAACCAGGAGCGAAGAAGAAGCCGCGCAAGAGCAGCTCGCCGCATGTCGCCAGGCCGCCGTCCGCACCACCCGCGCACGCCGCGCGCTCCGCCACCGCCCCTTCGCGTTTGCTGTCCCCGCCGTGCGCCGTCCAGCTCCCATGCCGCCCTCTGTTCAGCTCGATTTAGCCACCACAAGCCACGATCCAGCCACCTCCGGCCACCGTGGGCCACCGCTCGGCCTCGCCAAGCCACCACCCGCTCTCCCGACCTCTTGCCGCCCCCAACCCTCTCTCTTTCTTACTGTTTTGCAGCCGAACCAGCAAACCCGCGAGTGGGTTTCCAGCCGGTTCGTGGGCCGTTTTGGGCCGTTTCCGGGCCCCGAACCCGAGGCCCGCTTTGGAGTTTGTTGTTCCTCGCGTCGCCCCCGTCGGATTGATCCAATTTGCGCGCGATTTGGTGAGTAATCTCACTAATCCCGGATTAGTTGGCTAATTATGCTTTAGGTTGGTTTATTTTTAATTAATTATGTTTAGGTTGTTAGATTAGAATTAATTAGCAATTATTAGTCAATTGTGATGCGATTTAGATAAATTGATTGCGCAATTAACAAGTAGACGTGGTCTACTATTTATTGGGTGTGTCTCGGGAATTTTCCAACCCCTAATTGGGCTTCAATTTGGCGATTCGGGCCTACGTGGGACTTTTAGTATTTAAATATTAATTTTCGGAATTAAATTAAATAATTATTTATTTTCCGAAAATTCAAGGGAGATGGTCCGGAACCGGAATATTATGTGGATGACTGTGGTGAAGTCCGTTTATTTAATCGGGCTTTAAATTGAGCTAAATCGAATTTTTAATATTAATTATTTAATTTCGAAATTAATTAATTATTTATTTATTTTCCGAAAATTCAACTAGGATGGCTCGTAACCAGAAATTTATGCTGATGACTGTGGTGTAGTCCGTTTATTTAATTGGGCCTTATTTCGAGCTAAATGGAATTTTTAATATTTAATAATTAATTTTCGAAATTAATTAATTAATTAATTTTTTTTCGGAAATTAAGTTTGAGATGGCAGACGACCAAAATTTCGTGCTGATCGTCGTGGCGCAGTCCGTTTATTTAATTGAGCTTTAATTTGTGCTGAATTGATTTAATTGTGGATATTTAGGATATGTTCCTAAATTGATTATTTGAGTAAATTGAGTACGAATTAAGGTTGTTGATAATTACTTTAGAAATGGGATGAATCATCATGAAAGGCACAAGCCTTGATGATTAGATATATCACCTCGGAGAATGCACATGGCTCGGTGACGAAGTATGTCGCCTTGGAGAATGCGTGTGGCTCGGTGAGTAAGTTTGGCATCTAAAAGGACACGTGGGCTCGGTAATTTGATGCATTACCTCGGAGAATGCATGTGGTCCCAATGAGTACATTTGGCATCTAAAAGGACACGTGGGCTTGGTAATTTGATGCATTACCTCGGAGAATGCACGTGGTCCCAATGAGTACATTTGGCATCTTGAAGAGACACGTGGGCTCGGTGACTTGATGCATCGCCTCGGAGAATGCATGTGGGCTCGCTGATTCAAAATGGCATTTTAAAGGACACGTGGGCTCGGTAAATTAATGCATTACCTCGGAGAATGCACGTGGCTCGGTAATTGGTTTTATCAATTGAGACTGTATAACAATAGCTTGAATGACCGGGAAATGGTAAGGCTGATATGTAATCGACTAGGTCGATTGATCATTGATTTGATTTGATGTCATGGACTGATTGACTGATTAGAAATGACCGTGAGTGGTCTTATTGGCATTTAATCGACTAGGTCGATTTAATCGATGCTTCGATCAGTGATATAATTGCTTGGGTGCCTATTATGAATTGTATTGACTTGCAGGTGGGATATGAGGCCAAGGTACGTCTTCTGCCCTATGCGTGTATAGGCAGCCTATAGTATAATAGTTTACTAATTGGGATTAGTGGGGTAGAACTCGCTGAGACGTAGTCTCATCCCAGTTTGGGGAAAAACATTTCAGGACCCCGATGAGGAGTTGAGGAGGAGTCTAAGAAGGAGAACTCGGAGGTGAAACTTAAAGAGAAGGATTTTTGGAAGAAGAAGATAATCCCGAGAGGAGCCTTGAGTATGGCCTGGATGGGCTGAGAGTCTATCTTCTTTTGAGAATTTCTTTTGAAGTGAATAGTTATGAATTGGTTTGTATTTTGTATAAAAGTTTGGTTATAAATTTCAATAGGAAAAATATGGCCCTGCTTTTCTATCCCCTCGTTTTATTGTCTGGGGATTTTAATCGCTTCGCATGTGCTTAATAAACGAAAGGGTCGGCGATACTTTGTCCTGGGATATCGCATTATAAAATCGACCAAGTGAGAAGGATGTGTGCGTGCCCGAGGATCGGGGCGTGACAATTCTAATCTGAATGCATGAGCGTCATGGATGTGTCAAATGAGGGATCCTTCAATCTGAAAGGACTTTTCCCTCATCCTCTTTAAAAGGGGTTGTTTTATCCTGACTTTTGATGCAGGATCTTAACAATCATTCTATCTCACCATCGTCATGCCAGACAAGGGTTTGAGTAATCTCGCAAGTAGTTCGACCTTAACAATCTGAGGGGTCTTTAACATGAACCGTACTGTTGGCTTGGTCAATAGCTTAACAACGGGGACTCTTTGAGTTGAGGCTATTGAAAGATGACATTTTGCAGTTGTCTTGGGATTTACAAGTCAAGAAACACACAAAATGAAGCAGAAATGATCTTACTCGCACTTCTTCAAGCGATGCTTTCAAACATATGAACTCTTACGTTAATTCAAGTGCCCTAATCTGAAGAGACTTTGCAATGGACGTAATGTAGGCTTAGTTCATGGGTTGAGAAATGAAATGATCGTTAAGCTCAAAAAGTGTTTAGGGGATCAAAGTTGGTGATCATCTTTACATTTCCACCACTTTCCTTCTCAACTATCAAAGATTTTTTCCTCATTGAATCTCCATTGATTGCAACAACATTTGAGTTTTAGTACTGCCTTGTTGGGGATGCAACTCGTTATATCAAGAGTTTGATTTTTCTTTTCTCTTTTTTTTCTTTGGGCACTGGCCTTGCTTTTACCAAGCACACTACTTTTTCATACCCCATTTTTTGCGCTTATTTTCCTTGAATGGAGTGTCCATTTTGTTAGCATTCTAGTTCATGCTACTTTTTTTCTTGCCCCAATGTGGAGGGATGATCACCAACTGGGTTTATTATGAAATGAATTCATAAGCTTAAGTGGGCTATGCAATGGATAAAAGTGTATAGGATAGAGAAATAACTGCTCTTCATCATCCTAAGGCACTTCAAACTTTCGTACGAGTTACAATGCGAAAGCAATACGCGAAGATTGATGCAAGTGTGAGTAAGAAAATTCCTATCATTCATTTCAAATTTTGTCCCAATATGGGATGATCCTTGATAGGGATAACTTAGAAAGCTCTTGATGTGTGTGAGCTCAAAGGGCTAAACAATGGGTATACCTGTACTGTTTTGGGTAGAAGAAGAAACTGCCTCTCATCACCTTGGTTAACGTACCCTTTGCGAGATCACCATTTTCCTTGCGAGCATGGACTGTGGCATCCCAAAATTTCAAGACAAGCTCTAAGGCGTATTAAAGCTTGTAATTAGGTAATGAAATTTCCTATGATTTATGCTTTAGTCATTAGTTTTCTTTTAAGGATAATTGATTTGTGCTTGTGTTTATGAGATTTTAAATTTGATAGATTAATGATATTAATCTATGCTTGGCCATGCACCTTATGAATTAAATAAAATGTTATGAGACTTTGGCCATGTGGAATTTAAAATTTAAAATCTATAAAAGAAAGTATAAAAAGGGAAAATTTAATTTTTATTTAGGTTTGGACCTTAGGTCCATTAGCCTGAGCTTTAATGGGCTAAATGGCCAGCCAAATTAGGCCCGCAAAAGGGGGCTGTCGACCAGCCCAAGAGGAGGCCCAAGAGTGGCCAGCCCAAGCCCAAAAGCCCAAGCCTATTATGCATGCATTGAGACAAGTGGCACAAAGGAAGATGGCATGCATTGGCTAGTTAGGAGGCAACCTAATCATTGCAAATGATGAGGTTTAGGGGAACAAAAGGAGAGAGAGAGGATGGCCGGTTGGTCTTCCGCCCAAGCCCAAAGAGAGAGAGAGAGAGTGTGCAAGAGAGTGAGGCCGAGAGAGAGGGAGAAGCCGAGAGGGAAGGAGTCGCCGCACGCCGCCGTTCGCCGCCCGTGTGCTACCGTTCGCCGCCATGTGCCGTCCGCTCGTGTTGTTCGTTCGGACTAGAGGAAAGTTGGGAATCCACTTCCTACTCTAGCACCAATGTTTTGCATGTATGGTCGGAATATAGGTCGTTTGGAGGCATGGGGGTGAAACTATTGCGGTTTGTTCTTGAGTTGTTTGCTGTTTTCGTTTGAATCCGCCTGAGTCAGAACATTGTGTGAGCTTGTATGAATGTTTAGAGTTCGATTTTGGCTTTGATTTCTTCATGAAAGTTGTAGCTAATATCTAAAACTACAACATACTCAAATTTGGTATAAAATTATGGAGATTTGAAGGGCCAAACTCTCATCCTGCGGAGATGCTAGATCTGGAATACTTTTGCATAAAACCGTACAAGTCAGAACTTTGTGTGAGCTTGCATGCATGTTTAGAGTTCGATTTTGGCTTTGATTTCTTCATGAATGTTGTAGCTAACATCTCAAACTACAACATAATTAAAATCTATAAAAGAAAGTATAAAAAGGGAAAATATAATTTTTATTTAGGTTTGGACCTTAGGTCCATTAGCCTGAGCTTTAATGGGCTGAATGGCGAGCCAAATTAGGCCCGCGAAAGGGGGCTGTCGACCAGCCCAAGAGGAGGCCCAAGAGTGGCCAGCCCAAGCCCAAAAGCCCAAGCCCATTATGCATGCATTGAGACAAGTGGCACAAAGGAAGATGGCATGCATTGGCTAGTTAGGAGGCAACCTAATCATTGCAAATGATGAGGTTTAGGGGAACAAAAGGAGAGAGAGAGGATGGCCGGTTGGTCTTCCACCCAAGCCCAAAGAGAGAGAGAGAGAGTGTGTGAGAGAGTGAGGCCGAGAGAGAGGGAGAAGCCGAGAGGGAAGGAGTCGCTGCACGCCGCCGTTCGCCGCCCGTGTGCTACCGTTCGCCGCCATGTGCCATCCGCTCGTGCTGTTCGTTCGGACTAGAGGAAAGTTGGGAATCCACTTCCTACTCTAGCACCAATGTTTTGCATGTATGGTCAGAATATAGGTCGTTTGGAGGCATGGGGGTGAAACTATTGCGGTTTGTTCTTGAGTTGTTTGCTGTTTTCGTTTGAATCCGCCTGACTCAGAACTTTGTGTGAGCTTGTATGCATGTTTAGAATTCGATTTTGGCTTTGATTTCTTCATGAAAGTTGTAGCTAATATCTTAAACTACAACATACTCAAATTTGGTAAAACATTATGGAGATTTGAAGGGCCAAACTCTCATCCTACGGAGATGCTAGATCTGGAATATTTTCGCATAAAACCGTACGAGTCAGAACATTGTGTGAGCTTGCATGCATGTTTAGAATTCGATTTTGGCTTTAATTTCTTCATGAAAGTTGTAGCTAACATCGTAAAATACAACATAATCAAATTTAGTGTAAAATGATGGAGCTTTGAAGGGTCAAACTCTCATCCTACGGAGATGCTAGATTTAGAATATTTTCGCATAAAAGCGTATGAGTCAGAATATTGTGTGAGCTTGCATGTATCTTTAGAGTTCGATTTTGGCTTTTATTTCTTCATGAAGGTTGTATCTAACATCTTAAACTACAACATACTCAAATTTTGTGTAAAATGATGGAGATTTGAAGGGTCAAACTCTCATCCTACGGAGATGCTAGATCTAGAATATTTTTCGCAAAAAACCGTATGAGTCAGAACATTGTGTGATCTTGCATGTATCTTTAGAGTTCGATTTTGGCTTTTATTTCTTCATGAATGTTGTAGCTAACATCTTAAACTACAACATACTCAAATTTTGTGTAAAATGATGGAGATTTGAAGGGTCAAACTCTCGTCCTACGGAGATGCTAGATCTGGAATATTTTCGCATAAAACCGTATGACTCAGAATATTATGTGAGCTTGCATGTATCTTTAGAGTTTGATTTTGGCTTTGATTTCTTCATGAATGTTGTAGCTAACATCTTAAACTACAACATACTCAAATTTTGTGTAAAATTATGGAGATTTTAAGGGTCAAACTCTCATCCTACGGAGATGCTAGATCTGGAATATTTTCGCAAAAAACCGTATGAGTCAGAACATTGTGTGAGCTTGCATGTATCTTTAGAGTTCGATTTTGGCTTTGATTTCTTCATGAAAGTTGTAGCTAATATCTTAAACTACAACATACTCAAATTTGGTAAAACATTATGGAGATTTGAAGGGCCAAACTCTCATCCTACGGAGATGCTAGATCTGGAATATTTTCGCATAAAACCGTACGAGTCAGAACTTTGTGTGAGCTTGCATGTATGTTTAGAGTTCGATTTTGGCTTTGATTTCTTTATGAAAGTTGTAGCTAACATCGTAAACTACAACATAATCAAATTTAGTGTAAAATGATGGAGCTTTGAAGGGTCAAACTCTCATCCTACGGAGATGCTAGATTTGGAATATTTTCGCATAAAAGCGTATGAGTCAGAATATTGTGTGAGCTTGCATGTATATTTAGAGTTCGATTTTGGCTTTTATTTCTTCATGAAGGTTGTATCTAACATCTTAAACTACAACATACTCAAATTTTGTGTAAAATGATGGAGATTTGAAGGGTCAAACTCTCATCCTACGGAGATGCTAGATCTAGAATATTTTTTGCAAAAAACCGTATGAGTCAGAACATTGTGTGAGCTTGCATGTATCTTTAGAGTTCGATTTTGGCTTTTATTTCTCCATGAATGTTGTAGCTAACATCTTAAGCTACAACATACTGAAATTTGGTGTAAAATGATGGAGATTTGAAGGGTCAAACTCTCGTCCTACGGAGATGCTAGATCTGGAATATTTTCGCATAAAACCGTATGAGTCAGAATATTATGTGAGCTTGCATGTATCTTTAGAGTTCGATTTTGGCTTTTATTTCTTCATGAAAGTTGTAGCTAACATCTTATACTACAACATACTCAAATTTGGTGTAAAATGATGGAGCTTTGAAGGGTCAAACTCTCATCCTACGGAGATGCTAGATCTGGAATATTTTCGCATAAAAGCGTATGAGTCAGAACATTGTGTGAGCTTGCATGTATCTTTAGAGTTCGATTTTGGCTTTTATTCCTTCATGAAGGTTGTAGCTAACATCTTAAGCTACAATATACTCAAATTTTGTGTAAAATGATCGAGATTTTAAGGGTCAAACTCTCATCCTACGGAGATGCTAGATCTGGAATATTTTCGCAAAAAACCGTATGAGTCAGAACATTGTGTGAGCTTTCATGTATCTTTAGAGTTTGATTTTGGCTTTTATTTCTTCATGAATGTTGTAGCTAACATCTTAAAATACAACATACTCAAATTTTGTGTAAAATTATGGAGATTTGAAGGGTCAAACTTTTGTCCTACGGAGATGCTAGATTTGGAATATTTACGCATAAAACCGTATGAGTCAGAATATTATGTGAGCTTGCATGTATCTTTAGAGTTCGATTTTTGCTTTTATTTATTTATGAAAGTTGTAGCTAACATCTCAAACTACAACATACTCAAATTTGGTGTAAAATGATGGAGATTTGAAGGGTCAAAGTTTCATCCTACGGAGATGCTAGATCTGGAATATTTTCGCATAAAACCGTATGTGTCAGAACTTTGTGTGAGCTTGCATGTATCTTTAGAGTTCGATTTTGGCTTTTATTTATTGAGTAAGTTGTAGCTAACATCTTAAAATACAACATACTAAAATTTGGTGTAGAATGATGGAGATTTGAAGGGTCAAACTCTCATCCTACGGAGATGCTGGATCTGGAATATTTTCGCATAAAACCATATGAGTCAGAACTTTGTGTGAGCTTGCATGTATGTTTAGAGTTCGATTTTGGCTTTTATTTCTGCATGAAATTTGTAGATAACATCCTAAACTATAACATACTGAAGTTTGGTGTAAAATGATGGAGATTTGAAGGGTAAAACTCTCATCCTACAGAAATGCTAGATCTGGAATATTTTCGCATAAGACCGTATGAGTCAGAACTTTGTGTGGGCTTGCATGCATGTTTAGAGTTAAATTTTGGCTTTGATTTCTTAATAAAAGTTGTAGCTAACATCTTAAAACACAACATACTAAAATTTGGTGTAAACTGATGGGGATTTGAAGGGTCAAACTCTCATCGTACGGAGATGCTAGATCTGGAATATTTTCGCATTTAACCGTATGAGTCAGAACATTGTGTGAGCTTGCATGTATGTTTAGAGGTCGATTTTAGCTTTTATTTCTTCATGAAAGTTGTATCTAACATCTTAAACTACAACATACTAAAATGTGGTGTAAAATGATGGAGATTTGAAGGGTCAAACTCTCATCCTACGGAGATGCTAGATCTGGAATATTTTTGTATAAAACCGTATGAGTCAGAACTTTGTGTGAGCTTGCATGTATGTTTAGAGTTCGATTTTGGCTTTTATTTCTGCATGAAAGTTGTAGCTAACATCTTAAACTACATCATACTCAAATTTTATGTAAAATGAACAAGTAAAACTCAGTGAATCAACTTGCTCTTGAAAACCGTAGATCTGGAGATGCAGTGTAGGACACCCGAGACTTCATGGAACCGTATGATGACTATACTCTGGAAATCTGACTAAGCTCTCTTAATGAAAGTTTTAGGGGATCCTTTGAAGTAAAACATATCCAAATTTCTAGGGAAACGAAGAAGAATAAGTGGCTAAAAACTCAGTATTTCGGAGAGACATACACTGGACGCTTCGGTGCTAGATCCAGGAGCTTCGTGTGACTGTATAAAACAATCTAAAACGAATTAGCTTGGAAGTCTGCATGAAATATTTGCTTTAGTGTCTTGGCTATAACCTGGTGAAATTTCATAATTTTCGGAGGTCATATGGATATTTTAATCAAATTATTTCGGAAACTGTGCATTCTGTTTCTATCCGAATTTACATGCTGTTTTGTGTGAATTATACCTTCTTGTGTGGAACTCGATTTGGGCATGTATCTTTCATGAAATTGCTATCTTATTTTCCTATCTATCGCATGTCTTAATTTCATGATTTTTTAAGCATATGGATATTTAATTTAATTATCTTCTGATAGTGGTAATTGCTGGAATTTTGTATGGATTGGATGATGATGTATTGATGCATGCATGACTATGAATTGAGATGCATGTATAAATTGAATGCTGCATATGATCTTGTTGGTTATTATATTGTGTGCCATGATAAGTTGAGACTTGAATTGGTGACCACGGATAATGATGAATGAGGAAACCATTTGTGGTGGTTGATTATGCCCTGGGAGTATCAGGATGCCTGGGATGGGGGGTGCCGGATGCCCGGGATGTATATACATAGCCGGATGGCCTTGGGAGTATCAGGATGGTCGGAATGGTTGGGTGCCGGAAGCCTCGAAGGTCTTTGCCCGAGGGGATGCCTCGTGATGCCAGTTGGGATGCGAGATGGCCGGAGAGTGGGGTTGCCGGATGCCCGGTGGCCTTGAATGGCTGAATGCCAGAGGGTTTATCTCGCGATGCCAGATTAGGGTGCGAGTGAAAAGTATGGGATGAAATTGATGATCCCGAGTGAAAGTGATGTGGTGATCGAATTGAAAGTTAAAAGAGAAAATTTAATCATGCATATATGATATGATGTGATGATGATCACCCTATGGCATGATGATATATGATAGTGACCTATGATATGATGATGTCATGATGATGATGCCATGATGATGTGTATGATATGTATGATGTGATGACATCATGATGATGATGCCATGATGATGTGTATGATATGATGATGTCATGATGATGATGATGACATGTGTATGATATGGTGATGGCATGTGTGTGTAATGATTGTGATGGATATGCATGATGGTATATGCATGGCTTCAAGGTAAGTGATGCCTGGAATGCATGTATGACTTGTATGATGCTTTGAGTGGCTATTGGATTCTTTTACCTGCTGAGTGGTTGTACTCACCCCTTTGGGGACCAACATTTTAGATTAGTAGAATACCGCTCCCTACTGTCACGAGGGGTGTATTTTATGGCCTACCCTCCAATGTTGAAGTTGAGTGCGAGGAGTTTCACTGTCCTTTTGTTCCTGGACTGACGTATATTACAGTGCGTTGTTTGGTCATGTACGATGTAGGCCTGGCTGGGGGCCTTGTTGTCCAAGAGTTTATATCCATCCACATTCGCCGAGACGGGGAGATGCGTGGGATGTTACTGCCACCACCGCCTAATGCACCAGGATGGGTGTGAGGGCCATACGTGACGAGTAGCAGTTGGGAACTTTTTGGGGTACTTAGCTGACACTGATGATGGGGATTGTGCATGTGAGTTGTAGTGGGTCGAGGGTTCTCTGTGGGGTTTTAGGCCGGACGTGGCTGAGTCCTGGCTTTTCCTTTTGATGTACCGACCCAAAAGAAGTCCCATCTTGAAAATATATGTAAATAAAGTGTCATGGCTTGTCTTTTAATCATGATGATTAGTGGTGTGTATTTGTATCATGGTCGTTGGAGGGAGAGATGGTGATGTTTTACTTTGCTTCCGCTAATGAGTCACACTGGGATCGTTTTATTAAAAAAAAAAAATGTGTCTACTAATTACGACGCCTCTTCTAAGATGAAAGGTAATAAGGTGTGACATTGGCGCTTGTGGCGACCTACGAAGGGTTCGGGGTGCCACAGCCGCCCTTTTTTTGGTATCAAAGCGAATGGTTATAGGTGGAGTGACAAGGAGCCTCATTTGGAAATTGAGGAACATGATGACAATGCACACCATATGATGTAAAATGAAATAATTGAATAACCGGTGATGAGAATTCACTCGTAGATCCCTAGTAGTTCATTTTGAGTTGCCTCTAGGTAGCAGTAACATGTATATGTTACTTATGAAGTAGTTGTAGTTGCTCGAATGGAGGTAGTGAGTCTCAGATTATTCCTAAGGCAATGCTTGGAAATTGCAGGAAAGTCATGGTCCGAGCTGGAAGTGCTCATCCATCGAGGGTTGAAGCCTCTGCTGCAAGGGTTGAACCCTGAATAGAAGACATCCTGCAAGCATTAACCAATATTGGAAATCTGATGGAAAGGCAGACGCAACAACAGCCCGGAGCAGAACGCCGTGCTCAAGGACTGGTGGAGCAATTTCTGAAGTTGAAGCCACCTAAGTTCAATGGAATAGGAAGTCCTAAGGAGGCCGAACAATAGATTGATGGGATGGAACGAATTTTCCGGCTGTTAGACTGCACTGATGCTGAGAAAATAGTT
Source organism: Eucalyptus leucophloia subsp. euroa (assembly GCA_017140325.1). Taxonomy (NCBI): domain Eukaryota; kingdom Viridiplantae; phylum Streptophyta; class Magnoliopsida; order Myrtales; family Myrtaceae; genus Eucalyptus; species Eucalyptus leucophloia. The sequence goes on along the minus strand of CM029475.1, from coordinate 20,627,998 downwards.
TTAACAGAGTACTAGTTGGAGGGAAATGCAAAGTTTTGGTGGAGAGCTTTGAATGACATAATCTTTCCACCAGGTATTGATGTTAACTGGGAGGAGTTTGTTAAAGCTTTCAATAGGAAGTATTTTTCTGACTGTGCTAAGGATAGGAAGATTATAGAATTTGTTTAGTTATAACAAAAGGGACTGACAGTAGATCAGTATGAGGCAAAATTTTCTGAACTGTCTAGATATGCTCCTAAACTGATTGAGGATCAGGAGGAAAAGGCTAAGAGATTTCTGAAAGGATTGAGAACTGACATTAGGAAGCAACTAGTGCCTTTGAGCATAAGGGATTACCATGAGATTTATGAGAGGGCACAATTGGTGGAGCAAGAGCTGTTGAGAGAGCGATCGGAGTTTAGGAAACCGCTGAACTTTAATGATGTGAAAAGGGGTAAGAGACCTTATTCTGGTCAAGGACAGACCTGGAATGTGAAGAAGAAGAGTAATTTTGGAAATTTTGAAGGAGCAGGAAGTGGTCTGAATATAGGGAAGGCGCCCTATTAGCTTGTTGTTTGTCAAAGGTGTAATGGGAGACATGGCCCAGGACCCTGCACTGGACGACCGAAATGTTTTGGTTGTGGACAAGTGGGTCATCTTAGGAGAAGTTGCCCACAAGAGAGGTCGCAAGTGAGTGTTGGCTCGGTGCAACAGGGATATCAGAGTGCTGTTAGATCAAACCTACAAAGGAATTCTCAGAGACCACCAACACAAGGAAGGGTATATGCAGTCACCCAAGAGGAAGCGGAAGCTTCCAAGAATGTTATTTTAGGTATGATCTTTATAAATGATAGAAAGGCATATGCATTGTTTGATACGGGTGCAATGCATTCATTTGTGTCTGAAAGATATAAACATTTGAATAGAATAGAAGTTATGCCTCTTGAGACGCCTCTTTGTGTTTCCACGCCTTTAAAGGATATGGTATTGTCTACGCTAGTGTGTGGGAATTGTAAGATATCAATGGGAGGAAAAGATATGGAAATAGACTTGGTTGTAATGGCCATGTATGATTTTAATGTTATTATAGGAATGGATTGGCTTCGTAAGTATTGGGCTAGAATGGATTATTATAGAAGAGTGATCCAATTCGTTTTACCTGATTGGTCTAGTTGTGAATTTTTGGGAGGTCAGACCCATCTACCTGTAGCACTTATTTCGGCAGTAGAAGCTTGTACGTTACTTGACAAAGGATGTCAAGGATACCTGGCCATAGTTAGAGATTGTGCAAAAGAGGAGCCTAAACTTGAGGAAGTTCGAGTAGTTAACGAATTTCAAGATGTATTTCCTAAGGAATTGCTTGGATTGCCACTAGAGCGGGAAGTTGAGTTTGAAATTGAGTTAATTCCCGGAACAAGACCTATATCAAAAGCCCCATATAGGATGGCCTTAGTTGAATTGAAGGAATTGAAAGTGCAACTGCAGGAGTTGCTTGACAAATGATTCATTAGACCAAGTGCTTCACCTTGGGGAGCACCGGTCTTGTTTGTGAAAAGGAAAGATGGATCGATGCGCTTGTGTATTGACTATAGGTAACTGAACCAAGTGACCATTAAGAATAAGTATCCTTTGCCTAGAATTGATGACCTATTTGACCAACTCCAGGGAAGTTCGGTCTTCTCTAAGATTGACTTGAGGTCGGGATACCATCAGTTAAGAATTAAGAAGGAGGACATTCCTAAGACTACGTCTAGGACTTGTTATGGACACTACGAGTTCCTTGTTATGCCATTTGGATTGACTAACGCGCCGGCTGCATTTATGGATTTAATGAATAGGGTATTCAAGCCTTACTTAGACCAGTTTGTGATTGTTTTTATTGATGATATTCTGGTGTATTCAAAAGGGCTTAAAGAGCATGAGCAACATTTGAGGATAGTTTTGCGGACCCTGAGAGAGCATAAGTTGTATGCTAAGTTTAGTAAGTGTGAGTTCTAGTTGGATCAGATAATATTTTTAGGACATGTGGTGTCAGGAGAAGGAATTGCAGTAGATCCAACAAAAGTTGAAATGGTAGTAAATTGGCCGAGACCAACGACACCCACTGAAATACGAAGTTTCTTAGGATTGGCTGGTTATTATAGGAGGTTTATTGAAGGATTTTCACAATTGGCGGGACCTTTAACTAAATTGACCTGAAAGAATGTAATATTTGAATGGAATGGGGAATGTGAAAGGAGTTTCTAGGAGCTCAAAAGGAAATTGACCTCAGCTTCAGTCCTGACTATACCTACTGGACCTGATGGTTTCACAGTGTATAGTGATGCATCTCACAAAGGACTGGGATGTGTTTTGATGCAACATGGCAAGGTCGTAGCCTATGCATCTAGACAATTGAAACCTCATGAACTAAATTACCCGACGCATGATTTAGAACTAGCAGCTATAGTGTTTGCCTTGAAGATATGGAGACACTATTTGTATGGGGAGAAGTTTGAGATTTATACGGATCATAAGAGTTTGAAGTATCTGTTCTCATAGAAGGAATTGAACATGAGACAAAGAAGGTGGATGGAGTTGTTAAAGGATTATGATTGTGAGATAAGATATCATCCAAGGAAAGCGAATAAGGTTGCGGATGCTCTTAGTCGTAAGTTGGCTATGGAAATGGCTAGTTTAAGGATGGCAGAATGGGAATTGTTAGAGTCTGTAGCAAATTCAGAATTTAAATTGAAAATGGATTGTCTTACCGGTCTGCTTAGTGCATTAAGAATAGAACCCGAGATTATTCAGAAAATTAAAATCTTGCAAGAATCTGACCCAGAGATTTTGAAAGTGAAGGATGCGGTGTCTTTAGGGAAAAGACCAGAATTTCAAATCTCTGATGATGGAATAATAAGATGCCAAGGATGAATCTGTGTTCCTGACAATAAAGAGTTAAAGAAGGAAATTCTGTCGGAGGCACATAGGAGTAATTATAGTATCCACCCAAGTAGTACAAAGATGTACAGGAATTTGCGTCAGCAATTTTGGTGGAATGGTATAAAGGCAGATACGGCTAAGTACGTTTCTCAATGTTTGACGTGCTAGCAAGTAAAAGCGGAGCATCGTAAACCCGCAGGACTCTTGAGACCATTAGACATTCCATAATGGAAATGGGAGCATATAACAATGGACTTTATGCAAGGTTTGCCAAGAACGTCGAGCAGTCATGACTCAATTTGGCTTATAGTGGATCGTTTGACTAAATCGGCTCATTTCTTAGCGATTCGCATGGACTACCCAATGGATAAATATGCAGACATGTATGTAAGTCAAGTGGTACGCTTACATGGTGTTCCAGTGACCATTACTTCAGATCGGGATTCGAGGTTTACTTCGAACTTTTGGCGAAGTCTTCAAATTGCATTAGGGACTAAGCTTCAGTTTCGTACTGCTTTTCATCCCCAGACAGATGGACAAACAGAAAGAGTAAACCAGATATTAGAGGATATGTTAAGAGCTTGTGTAATTGATTTCAAATGAAATTGTGATGAATGATTACATTTTGTGGAGTTTGCCTATAATAATAGTTTTCAGAAAAGTATAGGCATGGCTCCCTATGAAGCCTTATATGGAAGGAGATGTAGGACTCTTGTCTGTTGGAACGAAGTAGGTGAAAGGAAATTGACGGGACTTGAACTGGTACAAGTTACCACTGAGGCTGTTGAAATTATCGGAGAAAGACTTAAAACAGCTCAGAGTATGCAGAAAGGCTACGTAGATAGGCGTAGAAGGCTTTTGGAATTTAATGTAGGAGACCATGTATTCCTTAAGGTATCTCCAATGAAAGGGATATCTCGATTCGGATGAAGGGTAAGTTAAGCCCTAGATTTGTCGGACCTTTTGAAGTACTCGAAATGATAGGGGATGTAGCTTATCGCTTAGCGTTACCTCCTAAGTTAGGAAATCTGCACGATGTGTTTCATGTATTGATGTTGAGGAAGTACCTGCCAAATCCTGGTCACATACTCGATCATGAAGCCATCAAAGTAGATGAGAAAGTGAGGTACATCGAAGAGCCTATGCAAATATTAGATCGAAAGGAACAAATTCTTAGAACTAAGAAGATTCCTCTGGTTAAGGTGTTATGGCGACACCATGATGTGGAGGAAGCCACATGGGAAAGTGAGGATCAGATGAAGGAAAAGTACCCTTATTTTTTTCAAGAAGGCACGAGTGGTGTCTAATTTCAAGGACGAAATCCTCTAAGGAGGGGAGAATTGTGGCATCCCAAAATTTCAAGACAAGCTCTAAGGCGTATTAAAGCTTGTAATTAGGTAATGAAATTTCCTATGATTTATGCTTTAGTCATTAGTTTTCTTTTAACGATAATTGATTTGTGCTTGTCTTTATGAGACTTTAAATTTGATAGATTAATGATATTAATCTATCCTTGGCCATGCACCTTATGAATTAAATAAAATGTTATGAGACTTTGGCCATGTGGAATTTAAAATTTAAAATCTATAAAAGAAAGTATAAAAAGGGAAAATTTAATTTTTATTTAGGTTTGGACCTTAGTGAGAGTGCTAGTATGAACACCTAGAGGGGGTGAATAGGTGTTTAAGATAAATCTTGGCAAATATATGCGGAATAAAATAAACTTCAAACAAAGGAGTTAAGGAAGAGAATAAGAACACAAGATTTATAGTGGTTCGGCTTAATCCAAGCCTACGTCCACTCTCCCACACTAACAGCCTTCTTGGCTGGATTCCACTAAGCAATCAACAAGAGATTACAACTTCGAGTGCAAACACTTAGTAGATCACACTATCTCACTAAGTCACTCTTTTGGTATTTCTCTCACGATCATAAACGTTTAAGCTCTTCAAAGACAAGTGTATGATCGAAGGTCGCTCAGACTTTGGAATTATAAATTCTACGCTCTATCTCTTACTTGCTCATCGGTCCATGATCTCCTTAAATACTCCTCCACTTCCAAACTACCCGTTGGACAGTATCCCGGAGAATCGTCTTCCAATATAAAAATCCCAAATTGATTCCGATCGCCCATACAAACGAAATCTTGGTTTCCATAAGTAAAGCTTCTTCATATAGAAAGATCTTGTCTTCAAGATCCAATCGTCAATCAAATAGCTTGAGTCAATCAAATCAATCTTGATGTGGAATCCAAACCAGATCACTAGCCGTTATATGATTGGGCTTGAGTTACGTTCTGTCGAATCTGGATGTAAAGTCCGAGAGCAATAGACTTTACAATCCGAGTCTGAGTGCGATAGACTTTGCAATCTGAGTCGAACATATTCTGCTTCGAACAGATTTAGCTTTAAGGTCTGTACCCGGTTCAGCTTCAGATAGAGTCTCGTCTTCTGGTTCTTCATTCACGTTCGATCTAGAATTTGTCGAATGAGCAGACTTCGATGTAGAACAGACTTTGACACTAAAGTCGGCAGTCTTCAGACTTTAACACGTGTCTGAAATCTTCATAATATACTTTGGACATATGTTCCATTCAGTCTTCTGGCCGTCTTCAGACTTTGACAATATCCTTTGCATATTTTATTATCTACATGGTCTATTACTTAACCATTAAACATGTTAGTAGCCTTTCATTTATTTTGTCATCTTCAAAACATCATAAGGGATTTCTCTAACAATCTCCCTCCTTTTGATGATGACAAAACAATCTTTGAATATGCAGATTTGTAAACACGCTTTTAAAAATATTAATTTAAATCAAAGGATATCAGAAGATAACAAATAGATTGAGCATAACAATATATAGAAAAATAATCGCAGCTCAATATTATGCCATAGATAATATCAACCAATCAACACATATGCATATTCATATCTTCTCCCCCTTTTTGTCATAATCAAAAAGCGATAATAATGAAAAAGTATCACGTAGAGAATTATAACAAATATCTCGCATGAATCACAATTTCCAAAAATAAGCTTTTATAAAGTAAGTCGAATATTAAAGATATGCAATATAGCTCACTTCGATCATATATATATCAGCAAATATCCAATAAAAATCACGGATGCATCATAATTTGCACATACCATTTTTGTCATAATAAAATGATAAAATCAGTAAGAGATTTGTTAATGGCAAAAGGTAATAAAAGATGCACTAACTGGATTTTTTAAACAAATTCTGACATATTTACCTTTCATTCCATCCATAATAAGATCACGATCAATCCAAAAAGATTTTTCCATAATTGATCAAAGCTCCCCCTCAATTTGTTGCCTTTTTGAGATTATCATGATTCTTTTCCTTCTCTTTTGGATTTGCTTTCTCCCCCAATTGTCACATGAGATGCATTTCTGATTGCATCATGATTTGCATAGATTTGCGATCATTCATCCCTTAAAGAATTTCCTACAATCAACTCATTTCCTTTTTGGTATCCATCCATTTGGATCCGTCCATGACGTTAGAGCAAAATATATAATCTCCAAATATTCTTTCTTAATTCATCATAACAAAGTACTCAAAGAAAGAATATTATGCATAATGATATTTTGAAAAATAAATTCTCACTTAGTCATGGTACGATAAAAACATAGAGAATGAAATCTTTGAATATCTAAGAATATCTTGCTAGTATGAACATAGGTTTGGACCTTAGTGAGAGTGCTAGTATGAACCCCTAGAGGGGGGTGAATAGGTGTTTAAGATAAATCTTGGCAAATATATGCGGAATAAAATAAACTTCAAACAAAGGAGTTAAGGAAGAGAATAAGAACACAAGATTTATAGTGGTTCGGCTTAATCCAAGCCTACGTCCACTCTCCCACGCTAACAGCCTTCTTGGCTGGATTCCACTAAGCAATCAACAAGAGATTACAACTTCGAGTGCAAACACTTAGTAGATCACACTATCTCACTAAGTCACTCTTTTGGTATTTCTCTCACGATCACAAACGTTTAAGCTCTTTAAAGACAAGTGTATGATCAAAGGTCGCTCAGACTTTGGAATTATAAATTCTACGCTCTATCTCTTACTTGCTCATCGGTCCATGATCTCCTTAAATACTCCTCCACTTCCAAACTACCCGTTGGATAGTATCCTGGAGAATCATCTTCCAATATACCCATTGGACAGCTCTGTATCTAGAAAATTTGGTAGCCGTTGAGTGACAAAGGTAAAATCCCAAATTGATTCCGATCGCCCATACAAACGAAATCTTGGTTTCCATAAGTAAAGCTTCTTCGTATAGAAAGATCTTGTCTTCAAGATCCAATCGTCAATCAAATAGATTGAGTCAATCAAATCAATCTTGATGTGGAATCCAAACCAGATCACTAGCCGTTATATGATTGGGCTTGAGTTACGTTCTGTCGAATCTGGATGTAAAGTTTGAGAGCAATAGACTTTACAATCCGAGTCTGAGTGCGATAGACTTTGCAATCTGAGTCTGAACATATTCTGCTTCATAACAGATTTAACTTTAAGGTCTGCACCCAGTTGAGCTTCAGCATAGAGTCTGTCTTCTGGTTCTTCATTCACGTTGAGTCTGGAATTTGTCAGAATGAGCAGACTTCTGATGTAGAATAGACTTTGACACTAAAGTCTGGTAGTCTTCAAACTTTAACACATAAGTCTGGAAATCTTCATAATATACTTTGGACATATGTTCCATTCAGTCTTCTGGCCGTCTTCAGACTTTGACAATATCCTTTACATGTTCTATTATCTGCATGGTCTATTACTTAACCATTAAACATGTTAGTAGCCTTTGATTTATTTTGTCATCTTTAAAACATCATAAGGGATTTCTCTAACACTTAGGTCCATTGGCCTAAGCTTTAATGGGCCGAATGGCCAGCCCAATTAGGCCCGCGAAAGGGGGCTGTCGACCAACCCAAGAGGAGGCCCAAGAGTGGCCGGCCCAAGCCTAAAAGCCCAAGCCCATTATGCATGCATTGAGACAAGTGGCACAAAGGAAGATGGCATGCATTGGCTAGTTAGGAGGCAACCTAATCATTGCAAATGATGAGGTTTACGGGAACAAAAGGAGAGAGAGAGGATGGCCGCTTGGTCTTCTGCCCAAGCCCAAAGAGAGAGAGAGAGAGAGAGAGAGAGAGAGAGAGAGAGAGAGTGCGAGAGAGTGAGGCCGAGAGAGAGGGAGAAGCCGAGAGGGAAGGAGTCGCCGCACTCCGCCGTTCGCCGCTCGTATGCCGTCGTTTGCCGCCGTGTGCCGTCCGCTCGTGCTGTTCGTTCGGACTAGAGGAAAGTTGGGAACCCACTTCCTACTCTTGCACCAATGTTTTGCATGTATGGTCGGAATATAGGTCGTTTGGAGGCATGGGGGTGAAACTATTGCGGTTTGTTCTTGAGTTGTTTGCTGTTTTCGTTTGAATCCGCCTGAGTCAGAAGTTTGTGTGAGCTTGTATGCATGTTTAGAGTTCAATTTTGGCTTTTATTTCTTCATGAAAGTCGTAGCTAACATCTTAAACTACAACATACTGAAATTTGGTGTAAAATGATGGAGCTTTGAAGGGTCAAACTCTCATCCTACGGAGATGCTAGATCTGGAATATTTTCGCATAATCTGATAATCTTCTTAGCCATCATGTGCCCATTCATATGAGGCCACATATTCCTTCGTGCACCTCTTGCATGATTTGAGTGGCTTTGATTGCATCCACACACCGCAACAAGACTGAATCATAAGATCTTTTGTTCAAATTCTTGCCACTGACGAAGAATTTTGAGGCCATCTTCGTGATGTACTTCCTATCAGCAGGAGTGCTTCCTTCGGGAAATTCCTACCTTCTAATGTAGTTCACGATATCGTAATACCATGGTTTTCCATCAAGTTCTTCAGTTATGATCATATAGTAAGTCGGCTTCAACAAAACCTCTATTTTGAATTACTCGACTTCTAACCTGTCGGTGACTTGCAACATAGATGGCAAAGTCGCGAGTGCATCAGCAAATTGATTGTGAGACCTTGGCAAGTATTCAAACAAAATTTCTTCGAATTCCTTCAGAAGACCTTCTAAATACTCGTGGTACGGGAGCAACTTGGCATCCTTGGTCCTCCGCTCACCTATAGTCTACAATATGATCAGTGCTGAATCTCTGAATACCATTAACTTGGCCACACCCATCTCGATTGCGGCTTGAAGTCCGAGGATGTAAGCCTCATACTCGGCCACATTGTTAGTGCATGGGAATATCAATTTTGCAGCTATCGGATAGTGTTGTCCATCTGGGTATATCAGAATTGCCCCAGTACCAGAACCAAATAAATTTATAGCTCCATCAAAGAACATCTTCCATGAGTCTTCATTTACACTTAAGACACGATCATCTAGAAAACTGTCATCATCATTAGAGACTTTCGAATTTTCGGCCAATAGATCAGTGATCGCTTGACCCTTAACCAACTTTTGTGGCATGAATTACACATCAAATTCAGATTCAAAATTTGTCGTTTGGCTAACTTTCCTACCAGAGCTGGCCGATCAAGTAAGTACTTGATGGGGTCGTTCTCAGTCATAAGGAACGTTTGGTAATGCAGCGTGTATTGTCGCAATCTATGCAATACCCACACCAATGCAACACAAGTCTTTTCAACATTAGAATACTTCAGCTCTGATACAGTGAACTTCTTACTTAGATAATAAATGGCTCGTTCTTTTTTATCGACAGGACTTTCCTGAGCCAACATAGTGCCCAACGATTCACTATGAATGGTGAGGTAAAGAATCAAGGGATGCTCTGGTGATGGCGGGACAAGAACTGGTGGATTCATCAGGTACTGCTTCAACTTATCGAACGCTTCTTGGCACTCATCATCCCAGTTGATTCGTGCATTCTTCTTTAGGAGCTTGAAGAATGGCTTGGCAGTTTCAGAGAGTTAGGAAATGAACCGAGCTATGTAATCCAGTCTTCCCAAAAGGCTCCGAACTTCTTTCACCGTTGCTAGAGGTTGCAACTCGCATATGGCCTTAGTCTTGGATGGGTCGATCTCAATCCCCTTACTACTTACAATGAATCCGAGTAATTTCCCGGATGTTGCCCCGAACACGTATTTAGTGGGATTTAGCCGAAGCTTGAATTTACGAAGTCAATCAAACAACTTCTTCAGGGTTCCACATGGCTTCTTCCGGGTCGAGTCTTTGCAATCATATCATCAACATAAACTTCAATCTCATGATGCATCATATCATGGAATAGTGCTACCATGGCTCGTTGGTAAGTCGCCCCAGTGTTCTTGAGTCCGAAGGGTGTGACTTTGTAATGAAAGGTCCCCCATGATGTGATAAATGCAGTCTTCTCATTGTCTTCCTCCTTCATCCTTATTTGATTGTACCCGGAAAACCCATCCATAAACGAGAATAATTCAAATCCGGCAGTACTATCCATGAGGACATCTATGTGAGGCAATGGGAAATCATCTTTTCGGCTGGCCTTGTTCAAATCTCGATAGTCGACACAAACTCGAACTCAACCATCCTTCTTCATTACTGGCACGATGTTAGCCACCCATTCAGGGTATTGCAAGACTTCAATGAATCCCACCTTCAAAAGCTTCATCACCTCTTCCTCTATCTTCTTCGAGAGCTCGGGTTTAGTTCTCCGCAGCCTCTGCTTCTTAGGTGGCACATCCAGATTAGTAGGCAAGCAATGCTCGACAATCGATGGGTCTAAACCAAGCATGTTAGCATAGGTCCATGCAAAGACATCCTAATATTCCTTTAGTAGCCAACTTAGGCACTCGGCCTTGTCTTTGGGGATATTTTCCCCAATTTTAACTTCCTCGACTTCTTCGGTGTCACTTAAATTAATAGTGACATCCTTTCGGATGTGAGAGCCTTGGCTTTTTCATGTTGTTCCTAGCTTCGCTGCAACTCAATGGAATCTTCACTCAAGTTCTCGAGGTTGTCAATGTCAGCATTTGTTGCATTGGGTTGGACCATTTCCATACCTTTGTATGCCGTAAGATTGCTACTGAAACATGAAGTAAATAAATTAGAAAGACAAACGGAGTAATCTATATTTTTTTGTTTTTGTTTTTTTATTATTTCTTTTAAAAAGAATTTTGGCAAAAACACATTTTTTTATAAATATTTTGACATGAGAAAGCATGATGAAGCCCAAGTCTCAAAATTCTCCTTGGATTTTCTTTTTCTTTTATTGGCTAGATATCATCACCGGGCTGATTTATTGATATTCATCAATCAATTACATTTATTGAATGGAAATGCGATTTTCAAGCCCTAAAAAGAAAGCGAAAAAGAAGAAATAAAAAAAAAGCCCTAGAAAGCAATAAAAAATTCCCGTGCAGGGGAATGTGAGAAAGCAGTAAATGAGTTACCTTTGTGGGCTAGAGCCCATCTCCTCCGATAGTCCTTCGTCAATGGTCCCTATGAAGACGTCATCGAAGAGACTAGTGATTCCTTCCAATGCATCTTCGGGGTTTTCCGTCTTTGGGGGTGTCGGATCATCCATGCCACCCCATCCATCTGGGACAATGTCGTGAGGATCAATGTAGAAACTAGGAGGAGCCGAATACTTCACCAAATAGTCGAATTTTTCGCTTGGCTGCCCCAGGGTGTCCATTATTTTTGCTTCATCATGCATTATTATCGGAGGACCAGGGAATGTCTCGCAAATGTTCGAGGGTAATGGGTCTTGCCTTCCTCGCCCTTGGTCAGGTGGCGGGTTCTGCCTTTCCTGTCTTCGTCCTCCAGAACTTTCCCCACCTCTTCCATAGTACCCTAATTCAATAGCACGAGACCTCTGAGGGGCTTCGATGGGGTTTTGAATCCCCTGACCATTTCTTCCAAGGCCACTACCAAGAATAAAACCATTCCCAACCATCATCCTACCCACCTTAAGGGCAGCATTTATGGTGGACACCAACTCAAATGAGTGGTAACTTGACTCGAACTCAGATTTTGGCTCTATATAAGGGATAACCGTCTCACGATAAATTCAGTGATCCTTTTTGCCATAGACAGTGATAGTTTCCCCTTGATCATGAACTTCACAGCTTGATGCAAACTTGACAGTACAGCTCCAGCAGTATGAATCCAGGGACGACCTAGCAGAAAATTAAAGGCGGTAGGGATATCCATTACCTGGAAGGGAACATTGAAAACCACTGGCCTTATCTGCACATCAAGGTGAATCTCCCTAAGCACCTCCTTCTTTGTACCATCAAAAGCTCGGACAGAAGTCTTTGCCACATGTATCTTGGTCAGGTCGACCTTGAGACGATGAAGAGTGGCCAGTGGACATATATTTAGGGCGGACCCATTATTAATGAGTACTCGGGACACTGGAAAAGCCTTATGCTTGACAAATATATAAAGTACCTTGTTATGCCCCCTACCCTTGAGAGGGAATTCCTCATTAGAAAAGGCAATCATGTTCTTAAGAAGGATCGATCCCACAAAATCTTCCAGCCTGTTCGCCTCGACCATTTCAGGTACGCAAATTTCACTCAACACCTTCATCAGCGACTTTCGATGCACAGGGGATGTAAACAAGAGTTTGAGCAAAGAAATCTGGGCGGGCATCTTTCGTAACTGTTCGACCACATTATACTCGCTTGCTTTGATCACAGACAGAAACTCCTTAGCCTCTTCATCAGTGACAGGTTTTGCGAGTTGAGCATTGGCTTGAGGATAAGTCCGACCAGACCTTGTAACAAGGTCAACATCTAGATCATAGGACCAAGGGACCGCTTTATTGTTGACATATTCATACGGTTGGGGCATTTCAATCATTACCTCATCGTCGGATGCATCTTCAAGTGGGGGCATGTCCACGAGTGAAGGATCAACTTCCTTCTTATCAGCATTGAGCATAGCTTGCTCCTCCTCCCAATCGATAATGATGGGGGAAATAGTGGAAACTATATAGTTATGGTCAGCATAGACAATGATGCCGTCATCCACCATCCTAGTGGCTCTTTCCTTCATCAGTGATAGAGGAACACCCTCCTGATCTGGATAATATCAAGCTCTCACCAGCCCGTTGTAAGCATCTGCCACGTGCACCTTTGAGTTCTTGATCCGACTGACTTCAAGCTCTAAGATAGCATTGACCTTACCTTCATGTTCTGGTAGCGGATTCTTTTGGACATTCAACCGAGTAATTTGAAATGAAAAGGGCTTCGTGTCCAAGAGGTTTTGGATCTTATGCTTGAGAGTGAAACATTCATCAATTGAATGCCCTAGTTCGCCACTATGATAATCACACTTCTTCATTGGGTCGTAGCCTTGGATGCTTTCACGATTAGGACGCTTCAGTTCATTAGTAAGCAAACCTTTTTTTCTTAGGATAGCCAACACTTGGGATGGAGATCCAGGGAGTGGAGTGAATTGGTTTCTTGCTTGGGCAAATGGTTGACAGCCGGTAGTTTGTTCTTGCCTTTGATTCGTCTAGATAATCGGGTGCGATTGGTACTTTCCGGCCATAAGCCACATTCACGTCTATAGCAGCTTCCTTCTCCTTCTTGGTAGATAATCTTCTACTCGATGGTTCAGTAAACCATCCTTCCCTTATTCCCATCTCGATTTGTTCCCCCACAGGAATAAGCTGATTGAAGTTTTCAACGTACGTGCTGGCCATCCGGTTACGGAACTCGGACGGGAGAGTTTTTATAAACAACTTCATCAGCTCATTGTCGATAGGCTCGGGGGTGATTTGAGTTGCCATATTTCGCCATCTCATGGCATACTCTTTGAACGACTCGCTCCTCTTTTTCTCCATCCTCTCAAGATCCTCTCGGGAAGGTGCAATATCCATGTTGAACTTGTATTGCTTGAGAAATGTGTCGGCCACTTCATTCCAAGTGTCAAGAAGGTTTACATTCTTCATGACATACCAGTTAAGTGCAGGCCTAGTCAAACTCGCATGAAATGATTGGATCATGAGAGGCTCATTCTTGACATATTGAGTCATACGCACATGGTACATTTGAAGATGAGCTTTTGGGCAAGAAGTACCGCTGTATTTCTCAAAATCCGGCATTTTGAACTTCTTTGGCATCTTGACTTTCTCGTACATGGATAAGTCAAACAGGAGTGAACTCTGTGACTCTTGCAATTGTTTCAACTTTTCTTCCAACTTTGCGAAGCGTTCATCCTACTCCGTCTTAGGGATGTTGACAAGCTTAGCCTTTTCCACATTGATCGATAATGGATCATCTTCTAGATCAGGCATGTCATCCTCACCCATTTGGGCCTTGTTTGCTTGCTTCGAGACAACTATCTCAGGGAGAGCGGGTGCAGGAGCGGGATTCACTTGGAGGGATTGGATTTGAGTTGTTCTAAGCTTCATAGAGGCGGCTAACTGTTGGAGTTGGCCTTCCATGGCGAAGATACGATCACGCATTTCGGTTTGTTCGGCCATTCTTGGTCTTAATAGCGTGATAATGGGTGAGCATAGAGGATCCATTATCACCTATTTTGAGAAATGAACACAAACAAGTATCTCATATGAAAATACGCCGATCCATGGCAATATTCTAGAACTTTTATTCATCAATGGAGCTTTTGACAAGCCTATCAAAATAGAAACTTGAAATGTCCTAAACAAATGAACTAGGAAAGTAAATGACTCAACTTCCTAAACATTAATCTAAAAATCAAAATAGCAAAATTGATTCAAGCATTTCATTTGGCTTGATCAATATACACTCGGGACACCATTCGACACAATCATTTATTCTCCTCTTGGGCTTTTTCGGCAACTCTTTTGAGGCGTTTGTTCTCAGCACGATTGGTGATTTTCAATGGCACCTCTAGTATGTTCGGAAGCAGCTCCTCAGGAATCTTGTGTTGTTGAATGTACTTAATTGAGGCATAGTACTTCCTTTCTTTACCCTTCAACTCTTCCTCGGCCCATTTAAGCTTTCGTGGATGGCACATGTCCCACATCGATTTGATAGTGAGAATGGAATCTTCATGGCCTTGGCTTCCATCAACGAAGCTAACTTGGAGCAAATCTGCTTGCAACACCGGGGGAAGCTCTTGCACAACTTTATACTAATGGGTCACTCTAGTCGGATAGTACTCCAAGGCTCCAATGAATCCCAATAGAGGGATTGGGCCAACTCCTCCACACGAGAGTCTCGCTACCCGAAGTTGGAACCATTTAGCATGCCATAGGAAGCTCTTGGAAGTTGGTTTTTTCAAGAAAGCTAGCCACCTAGAATAATGATAATCCGGTGCATGTTTTTGGTTGTTCTCAAATCTCATAATATGGTGATTAGAATTACTAACATCATGTATAGTCATTAGACCACAAAAACCCTTTATATGAGAAAGGAACCAAATTTGTAAAAGTTCAGGAGAGGAATGGAGAGTCTTATCACCACCTCCTTTGAATCGAGTGAGAGAAAGAAAAGTTTTAGTTATGACAGTATTTATAAAAAAATTTCTTTCCAACACTTGTCTAACTAATTGAGCAATCAAAGGTTTAATAGCATTCTTGCAGTAAGGAAACACTACAAACCCGAAGAAAGCTAAAAGGAAAATTCTACACATTTGAAATGAGGTGCCTTTTTCAAAACATTCTTTCAAAAAAGATAAAGGACATGCATCGCGGTGAGCCTTTAAGATCTTTCTTATGTCGTCTTCCTTAATTTCATAAAATCAAATAAGGCCATAATAGGATCTATTTCGATAGGCGAACTAATCTAAGCTTTCAAGGACTTTCCTATGGCAATGCTATACTCTCCCAAGGTGGGATTGAGCTCATGCTTACCGCCGAAGATAAAAGTAGAAGTCTCGGGGCACTAACAGTGGGTGAGTGCTTGGATGAGGCCGACATGGATGTTGATATGCAGCAGTGGAAGCAGTCGACCAATATGTGATTCTACGAACTGATGGCCATCTTGATCTAACTTGTCCCACCAAGTGCTAAGCTCTTTTGGAGGGAGAATAATTCGAATGTCCAGTGTCCCCATTGTATATTGATCAAGACTCAGGACAATCCTAATGCCATGGACCGACAAAATAGTGCAATAAAGTAAGCAAATTGCAAAGGCCAAAAATTTAGAGAACTTACTATACCAATGATGGGAAATCACATAGACATGCGCATGGTAAGTGGCTCGATTTCTAATCTATAAGGCTTATCAAGGTGGAGCCACAAAAATTAGCAGACTAGCCACGAGCTTGTGGACTATGTCGAGTCCTCATGACTCCGGCTTAGTCAAAGAGCCAACCCGGGTCGCGAGCATGTGGACTGAGGTGGGTACTCTTGACACCATGAAAGAAATTTCGGGATTGAGATGGGCAACTCGTACCGCGAGCATGTGATCAGAGTGGCGTTCATCTCAATACCATCCTAGATGATCCTATACGGCCCAGGTCCAACGGTAGGTTGTGTGTGCAAAAGTGAAGTGTAAATGCAAAGCATGCACAACAATTTATATCAAACAACACTTTGTTTATGAAAATCAACCATACATTCCTATACCTCCCTGCAAAATAAAGGTTAGCAAACACTTCCCCTTATACCTCCCATACTGCAAAAATATTTAACACCTTAAATGTTAGGGACGTACCTGGAATCCTCGCTACCAAACAACAAATTTTTCAAAAGAAAAGAAAAATTGGCCTAAGTCCACTAAGAGTTTTAACTCAAATCCCCAACGGAGTCGCCAAGTTGTCGCGACCAAATTTTTCGGGTGAACCACCTAGAGTTTGGCTAATGAATTGTTAAGCCTAGACTTAACTTAGGCTCTCCCAAGCCCATACCAATTCGCGACTTAGGTTTAAATTCTTAACATGTAGATAGATTTATCTAGGAGTCGCCACTAATCTATTTTTTGGTTGGTCGATTAGAAACCCAAGTAAAGTAACGGGAGTTTTACTTTACTCATATGAACTAGAGACTCTAGGTACAGGGATTTGGTTACACTAGCTTTCTCTAATATTCTTTCGGTATCATTCTTTTATTTTCAAAAATGCTTTTGCAGGCAGCTTTGATCGATTTTAAATCTATTTCCCTAACATGTGAGGCGATCATGCGGGTGCGCAAACTACCAATTTAACATCCAAGTAAAGCAATAAATAAATCGTAGAACTTACCTCATAGCAATGAAAGCATCTGCGTTGTTAGATGAGAATTCACATCAACAATCCTAAATATGATTCCTAATTAACAGGAAATTTCTTTTTTTGTTTTGTTTTCACTTATTTGATCAAAATTATGCAATATACGATGCAATATTAACTATACAACCTAATTCTAATGACATGTAATTTCTAATTGAATGGACTTGGCAACAACTACTTTATGACATGCATTTCAATGAATCTAATCCTAATGACGTGCATATGACATTTTTCTTTTCTTCCTAAAAGAATGCAATCTATCCTAGAGAATAAAACTTTTCTTCCCAAGACATTTTTTGTATTTTTTATGAAATTTGAAATTAGGTAAAATGTGAAAATTACCTAGCTAGATTAAGATCCAATTCAATTTATATGAGGAAAAATCTATCTAAACTTAAAATTAGTTTGAAAGTAAAATTAAACATGCAATCTTACCCTAATATGCAATAGCATGCAAAAGATACCCTAATTCTATATTTTTTTCAACTTTTTTCCTTTTTTTTTCGAAATTAATAATCGCCAAATAATTAAACATGCAATTTAAACTAGTGAAACAGAAATCTAACATCCTAAATTTATGTTTTTGGTATTTTTTATTAAAGAAATTCGAAATAAATAAATTTCCTATTCTAGACATGCAAAATAACCTAAAACAAGTAATATCCTGACATGCATTTAATCTAACTCAAATATTTTTTCGTTTTTTTCTTTACGGGAGCAATCAAATGAAGGCATCAAGAACATCAACAAATCAAGCAAGATATCATCCATGCCCATTTAATTTTGGAAATAAATGACGAATCATATCTCGCGCATGAGATTGGATTGGCCAATTTTTAAACAAAATCACGAATCGTATCTCGAGCATGAGATCAAATTGATGATTTTTCCGTGCGATTGCAGGTCGTATTTCGAGCATGAAATCGGACCATCAATCATATGCACATTGCGAACTTAGGAAGATTTCCTAATTTAGAAGGCTACTCGAGTTTCAAATATCATGGCATATCGGGAATTTCCATCATGTGCACCGATGAATATATTAAATAAGGAAACAAAATTTTAGGAAATTAAAATAGACAAAATTTTATCCGAAATATTTGCTTCCAAATTTGGTCTTCGAACAGCGGCTCATGAATCACGATAGAGGCTCAACATGATAGCACAAGGATGGCTTGCTGTGGTAGTTGCTTCAACCAAGGAATGGTTCTGGACAGTAGCTGGGAAGTCGCGGACCGCAAGATGTGAATAGTGGCCATTGCTTGCTATTTGTACGCTAGTCCGACTTGCGTCATGAAAGCGCGAGATGTGGCTTCGCAGGGATTGACCCACCAGACTTCATTGATCACTGAGGTAGGGAGAAGGTGTGACATGCATGGCCTAGACGTCGCAACAAAGTCAGCAACAACGTTGGGATAGAAGCTTCGGGGCCACAGATGCAGCTGGAGATAACGGCCCAAAAGGATGAGTTCAGCACCACTCGGATCAGTGGAGGGCGACACTAGCAAAAGTCAGAGGCGTCCTTAGCTACGTTGAATCGTTAAGCTGGTAGACCGCAATCGCGGCTACGAAGAATCACTCTCAAGGAAGAAAACCTCAACTCTCTCTCTCTCTCTCTCATGTGTTCTCTGTGTATTGCTCCGAAGAAATTTTTTTTTCTTTTCGTTCAATTCTGTGGCCTCCCCTTTTATACTGCCTACCTTGTATTGCAAAAGAGCAAATTTGTATAAGAAAAAGAATCGTTGAAATTCACATTTCCTCCGTTACCTCTTGCATGCGTATCCTGTGTTTCCCTCAATATTTTCCTTGCGTTACCGAATTGGAAATACCAATAAGAGTGGGCGATATTTTGTCATCGCGTTGCTTCTCCTTCACATTCTATCGGCACGAATTTATCTTGAATTGCGGGAAGCATAATTTGTTATTATCTTATTTCACGATTCCCACACCTCTGCACTTTACTAAATTATTCAATTGCCCTCTTTGCTTCAAATCTATTGAAGACAAACCAAATATACTGCTATAGATATGTGTGAAGAGAATTTAGTATCTCCAAATTTCATTTTTCTTCGTTATCTTCCTCAACAGAAACATTGGTCAGCCCTTTGGATTTTTTTTTTTTTTGTGTGCCTAAGCCAATTTTTAAAGTTCATACATGAGTGGGCTCCTTGTCCACAATATTGAATGTCCACTTCCGAATTTTGCACGAGATCCATGCAATGCAACTTTACATGGACTCATTGTTATGATAATGCTCCTAACATCCATGCAATTAACTTATATTTTTGCTTAGGGGTCACAGTTAATCCCTATTTTTTGGTTTGATTAATGATTAAATAGGTTACCAAAATTTAGGTGTCAACAATTATGATTGTGAAATATGGTACCATCCTGGAAAGGCAAATAAGGTGGCAGATGCTCTTAGTCGTAAGTCAATTATGGATATGGCCAGTATGAGAATCACAAAATGGAATCTGTTAAAGTCAGTAGCAAACTCAGAGTTTAAATTGGAAGTAGATCGCCTTACCGGCATGCTTACTGCATTGAGGATTGAATCGGAAATTATCTAGAAAATTAAGATTTTAGAAGGATCTGACCCGGAAATAGTGAAAGTACAAAATGCTGTGTCTTTAGGAAAATGACCAAAATTTCAAGTCTCTAAAGATGGAGTGGTAAGATGTCAGGGATGACTCTGTGTTCCCGACAGTGAAGAAGTGAAGAGAGAAATACTATCAAAATCACATAGGAGTAACTATAGTATTCATCTGGGTAGTACAAAGATGTACATGAATTTACGCCAACAATATTGGTGGAACGGCATGAAAGCAGATATAACCAAGCATGTTTCCCAGTGCTTAACATGTCAGTAAGTGAAAGCAGAACATCGCAATCCCGCAGGACTGTTGAGACCATTGGATATCCCAGAGTGGAAATGGGAGCATGTGACGATGGATTTTATGCAAAGGTTACCAAGGACATCAAGTGGTCACGATTCTATCTAGGTGATAGTAGATCGTTTGACTAAGTCCACCCATTTCCTGGTAGTCCGCATAGACTATTTAATTGATAAATATGCTGAGATATATGTAAGCCAAGTAGTACGCTTACATGGTGTTCCAGTGACTATCACTTCTGATCGAGACCCAAGATTTACTTCAAACTTTTGGCGAAATCTTCAGACTGCCTGTGACAGTCTGATTTTCCATTTCTGTTCTCAATGGAATAAATTAGGCCTTTTATCGACATGTCTATTGTGCTATTCTCTGAGCTAATCACTCATGAAATAACTAGACTAGTTGGGGAAGTCAGTAAGAGATTTTAGTGCAACAGGCTTGAGAATTTGACCAGGAATCAACTGCTCAACTGTGTTAATCTGCAAGGGTCATTGCAACACAGTCGAAAATCTATCAGAGATCGGAAATAGGCCGATTCGATAGAGATATATAATTAGGCATAGGTGATTCCATCTAATTACAACATTTTCATCGATTAGCACTAAACCGATTTTTGTGTCGTTTTGGTACCCTATGTTCATAATTGAAACCTAGAGATTTTCACGACAACCGAGAGTTGCCAATGAGTCGAAGATGTACATTGTGGCTCGATAATAATCAACCATGAGCCCATTGCACCAAAAATTCCCAAAAACTATCCAATGATTTAGGTCGCGCTGAAACCACGTTTGATTGAATTTAACCACGTAATTCATTCTAATTTCAGAAATTGAGAACTTTCTCGTGTCACAATTAATCTTAGAAAATATTGTTGCATCTTTTCAAAGTTTATGGACAACAGGAATTGTTCGTGAAAAATACAAATGTGGCAAATTAAAAGAAAAAAAAAGAAATGCCACTTTTTAAATAGGTTTTTGGCATTTATTATGAAACAATTGGAGAACGAGTTATAGAAGTTTAAATGAGGATTTATCCTTATTATTTAGAGTGTGAAAATGATAAAATGGAAAAGGAAAAGTTATGGGTATAAGCTGCAGAATTTGGATGGGTGCCATCAAGTAGGATTTCATCAACATTCGCATGCCATTTGTGCGGAGATAAGGGTGCATGGAGTAGGGGGGCCACTTGAAAGTGATAGGAACTCAATCTCCGTAGAAAAAGTCATGAGAACTAACTTTAAATTCGGATTCAGCAGCCTTATAATGGATTCCAACCCCTTTTTCATCTCATTTGGTGGAGATAACTTTGGGAAAAGTTGTGGGACATATGATGGTAATGGGTGAGCAAAATTCCATGGAAAAAAAGGCTCAAAAGCTAGTGGAAATTTCAATGGGAGCTTCCAAGCATTTTCCTCCCTCTTTCCCCATTCTTTACCTACGTGTGGACGTCCACTGGATTTCATAGCACGTCGGCTCCTTCCACCCCTCACGTATGCCAACTTCTTCTGCTGCAATTTCCCCGCAACTTCCCCTTTATTACTTTATTCTTTCTCTCTCCTCTTCCCCCCTTTTCTCCTCTCGACGACATCACCTCCCCTCTTCTTTTCTTTTTCTCCCCCCTCACGCATTCTCCATTTCTACCGTAGCACCTCCATCCTTCTTTCACCTCCATTTATTTGCTTTCATTTTCAATAGCTTCATCATCCACTCGGCTCACCATCATCCTCACCGTTGCACGCCATCCGCTCAAGCCGAGCGCCCTTGGCTTTGAGCTCAACTTCAATGAATCGTCGATGTTCGAGTTGTGAGCCTTGTGCGTGGTTCTCGCATAGGTGAGTTGTTTTCCTAAATCTGGAATAGGGGTTGTGTACCTCTGTTTAGGGGTTGAAATTAGTTGAGAAAGGTTTAGGTGAGATTAGAGATAGTTAATATTAGTTTAGAAATGTTAGATTGGCTATAGAAAGGTTTAGTTTAGTTAAAATAGCAAGATAAGAGCTATAGAGGATGATTCGGCCAAGACCAGGGGATGTTCTTTAGAACTGTTTTCTGGACATGTATGATTTATTATTTTTGTAGAATCATATGTATTGTTATTTTGAAGAAATTTCCTTCTGAAAAAATGTTTTACACATCTTAAAGTATACCATATATTTTTATCATGATTTTTGGGGATTTAAAGGAAAATTATTTTCGCTTCGATATCTTTAAACAGAAACTCGAACTGCATTGGAATTTGCGACCTATAAGGATTTTATGGGTTGTTACTAACCTTTTGGATTCGATTTTGAAAATGCGTTCTTCACAAAAGTTGTTTGTTACATCTTCTAGTTGAACATACTTGAATTTCATACCAAATGGACCTGTTTTGGACCTCGAACCAAGTTGATTTCGGAAAACAGAACCGCTGGAAACTGACCCGATTTTAGTGCTGGATTGAGTGAATTACTAGGCTGAATCCAGAGGGATCTGGGCTTCGGTGTCTGCATGAAAAATGTTCATTTACATGTCCTTTAGCACTTGTTCAAGTTTGAGAATTTTTCGAGCTCATATGAATTGGTTTCTGGTTTTGAACCCAAAAGTATGCAATTGGGCAGTTTCTGACAATTCTGATCAGTAGAAGTTTATAATTGTTTTGAGATGTTTCTTACTAGAGATTTGCTTAATTGAGGTTGTGAATGAAATATGCAATTGATCATTGAATTATGATGATGAGTGAATGCATTCATGACATGAGATTCTGAATGAAATATGCAATTGATCATTGAATTATGATGATGAGTGAATACATACATGACATGAGATTCCGTCACGAGTCTTTGGGCCGGACGATACTCCTTCGGGAATGCCCTATATGAATGGATGCTAATCGCAGTGGAGGCTGGGCCGATGCTCCCATACGGAATGCTGTCTAGATGTAGACATTACTATGCTTGACAGTGCGAGACGATGCCCGGTTATGCCAGAAGATTGTTATCTGTGCATTGTCATCATTTGTGACATATGAATGGGTGAAAGCGATGGACCTAATTGAAAGATGGAACTGTGTGGTGTGGAATGGGACGTGCCATAACGGTTTAGTCTGGTAATTGGGAGCCCGTGTACTTATGTTGGTATTTATGTCCTTACATATATACATGTTAAAGTATTTACATGATATGTGGTAACAATATTGTTAAGTATGTTTTGATTGACACTAATATATAGGAACATGCTAGTATTAAAAGAGTTATTAGAAACGCGACTAAATTGCATGTGGAGTATACCCTTCTCCTACTCGGGATTTAGGGAATTAACTTACTGAGATGTGATCTCACCCTTTAGCGGGCTAAAATTTTTCAGGTCCCTAAATAGAGGAAGGCCAGGTCATGTACAGTCGGTTGTAGGGAAGAAAGAGTAGGACTCACCCTAGAGAGATCGAGAATTATGGTAATGTAGTAATGAACCCCAGTCTTGTAAATAGAAGCTTAGCTCGTGGGTAACCGAACAGCTTCACCTTGTTATATCGGATCTTGCGGTGTTAAACTGGTATATATACACATAAGTACTTTGGTATTATAGGTGTGGCTTGAAAGAAAATTATTATCCTACATTTCTATCCCACTGCTTTGTTGTATGGAGATTGTCTTACGTTTCTGCATGCGTAAAATAATAAATGGGTCAGTAACAGTTCCTGGGATGTTGCAAACTTTCATCGACCATTGAGGGATGTGCATGTACCCGGAGTTCGGGTCATGACACTGCCTTAGGGACTAAGCTCCAATTTAGTACTGCTTTTCATCCTCAGACAGATGGACAAACAGAAAAAGTAATTCAGACATTAGAGGATATGTTAAGAGCTTCTGTCGTTGATTTTAAAGGAAGTTGGGATGAAAAGTTACAGTTGGTAGAATTCGCCTATAACAATAGTTTCCAAAAAAGTATAGCCATGGCTCCTTATGAAGCATTGTATGGGAGAAGATGTAGGACTCCTGTCTGTTGGAATGAAGTAGGTGAAAGGAAACTGACAGGACCTAAGTTGGTGCAGGTTACTATAGAAGCTGTCAAGATCATAAGGAAAAGACTTAAGACAGCTCAAAGCCGACAAAAAGACTATGCGGATAGATGTAGAAGGCCTTTGGAGTTTCATGTGGGAGACCATGTATTCCTTAAAGTATCTCCGATGAAAGGGATATCACGATTTGGAATAAAAGGAAAGTTAAGTCCAAGATTCATTGGACTCTTTGAGATACTCGAAAGAATAGGAGATGTAGCTTATCGTTTGGCGCTGCCTCCTAAATTGGAAAATTTACATAATGTGTTCCATGTGTCGATGCTGAGGAGGTATTGGCCAAATCCTGGTCACATACTCGATCATGATGCCATCAAAGTGGATGAGAAAGTGAGGTACATAGAAGAGCCAATATGGGTATTAGATCGAAAAGAACAAGTCCTTTAGACGAAGAAATTCCTTTGGTTAAGGTGTTGTGGCGACATCATGATATGGAAGAGGCTACATAGGAAAGTGAAAAAGAAATGAAGGAAAAGTACCCTCTTTTGTTTAATGAGACGTAAGTAATGTCCAATTTCGAGGACAAAATTCTCTAAGGAGCGGAGAATTGTGGCATCCGAGAATCTCGACGACCCTCAATTATGCGACGGCTGTGAGTAATCGACGGGAGTATCATCGGTACCACTTTTGGCCTAGTTTCATCGCCACTCGATGACCCAAAATTTTTACTTTTGAAGAAAAAGAAATTTCATCTTTGAATGGCTATATGGACAATTGCACCAACGGCCACATTATTTTATCTCTTGGACCAAACCTCCAATGTACATTGTCGCAACCCCATGCAGCCTTGCCGATTTCTTTCTCCATGCAAGGGTTTCAATCATGTACTCGTACATGAAGCAAATCGATTATAGGAATATTAATTGATTTTTATGGAATCCAAAATGCCTTATAATTGTGCAGAAATTATGGGCTTATTTTTTTTAGATTATGGGCCATTTAATTTGGACCATTGGCCACAAATTTTCGGGCCCAAGTAGGCCCAAGAAGCCTCCAAGGTTGTCGACCAAAAAAAAAGGGGGGGGGAACCAGATAGAGGAGGCCACGCCACCCTCCACTTGTCCTTTCCTTGAAGCCATTTGTCACCTGCATGCAAAAGTTAATTAGTTAACTAATGAAAGAAAAAAAAGGAATTCGGAACTAAGGAGAGAGAGAGAGAGAGAAACCGAGAGTTTGAGCTAGTAGTCCGAGCGAGAGAGAAAGAGAGTTCAAGTGAGAGAGCGGGTTGCGAGTGTGAGCCATGAGGGAGGAAGAGGAGGATCACCTTCCGCCGTGTTTGAGCTGCCGCCGTCAACGCCGCCGATCCCTGTCGCCGATTGAGCTGCGTTCGAAGTCCCAAGTTTCTGTTTTGTTTGCCAATCAAGCTAGGAGTTGAGGCAAGTGAAAGTTCATTGATCTATGTGTTGCATGCTGCAATTTTCTGGTGAAATGCTAGTAGATGTAAGAAAATGCAGAATAGGAAGCTGCATGGAGTTTTTGGATGATAAAGATGAAGATTTAATGCTGAAATGTGGAGGATTGAATGTGATGTTGCTGTTTTGTGTTGGATTGCACTAAACGAGTAATAGATTGAAGCAACCAGTCATTGCATGTAGTATTAGGGTCTTGCATGTTCGAAAATTGAGTGTGAGATGGCTGTGTCAATCGAGCAAGGTGAGGAAGTGGTTGCCAAGTGGAAAGATGTGGTATATGTTGCGGTGAGTGAGCTTAGGGATGAATATATGTTTTGAGCCGAGCTGTGGAAGGTTTCTCTGTCAATAAAAACTCGCCAAAAGTGTTCTTAGATACTATGGAAGAGACTTGAAGTGTTGTAAAGGAGATTGGTAGAGAAACAAATGGTTGGACTGAGCTAGAAATGAAGAAAACCATATACGAAGATTCTGTTTTAGAGGAATATGGATAGAAAGTCTTGTTATTGGCGTCGCTTTGATTTATAATGATGAAAATAAGGAAATGAACCATTTTATTTAAATATTACACCAATTAGATGGAGTTGGACATCTAGCTATAGCCATAGGAATGTAAATTATGAAGGTATGAGTGAACCTATTGAAAACAGTGAACTGTTTCGTAGAGAATAGCTTGACCTGTGATGATTCCGTGAATTTTTTGTAATTTTATAGATAGAATTGGACTTTTAACCCTTAATTAAAGTTTTAGGAAACATTCTTAGAAATAACATAGCAAAATTTGAGAACAAACGAACAAGATTTAGTTGGTGAAACGAATTTTCTTTTGTAGGTACCGAATCTGAAAGTTACTGCAGAATTTTGAAGGAAACAGCAAACTATTACTCTTTATACACAACTAATTTGACTTAGTGTTCTTAACAAAATTTCTTCCTTTTGGTCTCATCTATAGCATATAAAAATTTCAGAATTTTCTGAGTTCATTTAGGGGTTACTCCGAAATTATTACTAAAACTGCGCATTGTGATGTTTGAACTGCTTTGTTCCGATTTTGTTCAATTTGTCCCAAAGGTGAATGCATTTTAAATTGCTATTTGACATGATGATATTGGCATTGGCATATTATGCAATCTTGAGATTTGATGAGGGATTCTTGGGACATCTTGTCATTGCATTTGAAAGTATTTTTGGAAATTAAAATGTTGATTGTTGCCATTGGACCCCCGGATCAACGATGCCCCAAGAGTCAGGATGCCCAAAAGATCGAATGAGTCGATGCCTTGTGGATGCCTGGTGGCCCTAAGTGGCTGAATGCCGGAGATCTTTCCTCGGGAGCTTCGGGATGCCCAGTTGTATGCTAGTTGGTACGTAAATCCAAAGGGCCGGGGTAACCATTCTCATGGTGAGCCTCGGAGGGTTTTCGTCATGATGCCAAGTAGGGTACGAGATGCCTAGAGGCACGATATGCTCCAGATGCCCGGTGGCCCTAAGTGGCTGAATGCCGGAGGCTTTCGTGATGCCAGGGTGGATGCGAATGCTTGGAGGGACGCAAACATTGGTCCTCCGGGGGATGAAACCTTTTGAATGATAAAATGAATGATTCTACTATATGTGTGTTGGTCTGGTTATAGGACTAAGTTGTATGGCATGGAATGGGACATGTCATTACAGTTTTGCCCTATGATCGAGACTTGTGTAACTAGACATGATGTATTTTGATCCATTGAAACTGCATTTGCCATTGCGTTGAAGAATTTCATGATTTTGATGCATGCTTATTCTTTTACTTGTTTTTGTCTATCTTGCATGAATCTGGATATTGATGGTAATGCTTGATATAGTTTGATGAATCTTTTACTGCTGAGTGGCTGTACTCACCCCGTGTGGAGACTAACATTTCAGATTAAAAGATGCCTCTACTACTTGTCACACGCGGTACTTTTTATGGTGTCCCAGTCGACGTTGAGTGCATGTGTTCAGAGCACACTCATGTAGGGATTCGAGGATTGGTTTTCATCCGAGTACGGGTTCTAGTCATGTATAACGTCGGTTTACCTTATGGCCCCGTGGTTTAGGAGTTTTTGTCGATGCACGTTCATCATGATGGGATCATGCTAGGGATGTTGCTGTCGCCGCCAGCCGATGGACCGGGTTGGGTGTGATCGTGTGTGACAGCGGTATAGAGATGAAACTTTTTGGACTGCCAACACCGCTCGATAGACTTTTGTATAGGATTGAATGGAAAGGAAAGCCATCTGAAGGTCGAGTTATCTTTTGAGTATGTAGCCGGGTATACAAAACCACGGGAAATTTTGGTGTACCGGCTTATGATGTCTATCAAGCTTATGTAAATAAAAGTGCTCGGCTTTATCTTATAAAACTGTCTAGTAGGTGTGCATTATTTCATAACCTTTTGAGATAGGGAGAGATGATATCGCTTCCGCTATACATTTATAACTGCGCAAGGACCGATCTAAATGATATAAACCCCCAGAACTTATGGACCTATTATAATTCTATGGTATCAGAGTAATATATTATCAGGTCAGATGAAAGGTAAGTGGACTGTGGCAACCCGAGCGGATCGAAGGGCTGTTCGAGGGGTGCTACAGTTGGATTTTTCTTTTTTGACAAAAATGAAACTTGTAACTGAAAAGATTAATAATGGCACTGAAGACTATCGTTGCACAATACGAGAAAAGAATAAAGGCCATACAATAATTTCTCAACCAGCAATAGATGGACGCGAGCCTTGATTTGAAAGTCACTTGCTTCGTCATTAACCAACATGCACGAAGACTATAGGTGCAATAATCACATTCATTAAAATAAAGCAGTACATGCTTTTTCACTAGCAATTGAAAGTATTATTCTTGTAAATCAATCACTCACTCTCCTGTAAAATAACCCCATCTCTTTCCCGCAATAAAACCGAATGAACTGACAGATCTCAACAATAACGTCATTTTATCGAACAAAAGATGTTGTTACCTGCTTCATAATCATTTTCCATCTCCAAATGTGTGGTATTGCACGTGTCATGTGAGCTCAAATGGGACTACAAGGAAGAGTGCTGCCATTTTCATTCTCTGTTGATAGCTGCTTGAATCTGCTCAAGACTCCTCCCTTTCGTTTCAGGGACCACCAGGATCTTGAACACCATCCCTGCGGCGTTAATCACCGCATAAAGAAGGAAGGTACCTGTGAAGCTGTGGCATCCCGGAAATTCAAAGCCGAGCCTTAAGGTGTGTTAAATGTCTTTAATTAGGTGATAGAATTTTATGGCTTATGCTTTGGCCAATTTGTCTTTTAATTTGATGAATTTTGCTTGTGTTGTGGAAATTTAAATTTAAATGCTTGGCCATATGATTTAAATTTCAATGATTAAAAATATCCCAAGACTTTGGCCAAGATGAAATTTGAATTTAGAAATATTAATTAAAAGGAATTCAAAAAAAGAAAAAAAAGGGATCGAAAATTCGAAATGGGCCTTGGGCCCATTAGCCTAAAGCTTGGTGGGCCAAGCTAGTCGGCCCATTGGGCCCAAGAGGGGAGTTCGACCAGCCCAAGAAGGAGTGGCCGGTTGGGCCTAAGCCCAAGCCCATTAACCCAAATCAAATTTCAAAAATAGAAATGACAAGTGGCCAAGGGAAGAGCATGCATTGGTGAGTCATTAGGCAAGTAATCATGAGCTTTAGGGGAGTATAAGAGGGATGAGGAGAGAGAGATGGCCGGTTCTTTGCTTCATTTTGGCCGAGAAAGGTGAGAGAGAGAGAGAGAGAGTGTTCGAGAAAGGGGAGGGACCGAGAGAGAGGAGGTGGAGCCGAGAGTTGCCGCCGCCGTGTCTCGCCGTCGCCGCCTTGTCCGACCGTCCTACGCCGCCTTGTGCTTGCTGTTCGTTCATTTTGGAGGCAAGTGGGGGGGTCCTTAACTTCTCTTGCATGTTGTTTGATGGTTGCATGTTCGGTTTTAAGGGTGATTTGGGCGAAATACCGAAGTAAGGGTTGAATGTGTTCATGTTATGTGGCTGTTTCCGTTCGGTTGGTGGTAGACAGTATCTTATTCGAGCTTGCATGTGTATTTGGAGTGTGATTTTGGTTTCGGTGTCTTCATGAAAGTTGAAGCTAACATCTTGAGGTATGACATACTCGAATTTCATGGAAAAAATGGTGATATGAGGGGTCAAAAGTTCTATTTCACGGAGGCTTTAGATCTGCGAATTTCCTACTGACCTTTTGTTGATTTCTTGGTTGCATGTTGATTTCTGTTGGAGATCTCACTTTGTTGTCTTCATAAATGTTGTAGATAATATCCTAAACTATAACATACTCAAATTTGAGGAGAAAAAAATGAGTATAGCCTAGTTAACCAGCTAGATCTTTGAGACGGATGGTTCTGTTGAAGTGAACCGAGACACCCGAGACTTCAAGGACTTAAAAGAGGATTATAATTTGGTTATTTAACCTAGATCTCTTCATGAAACTTGTAAAGGACACATTTATATATAACATACTCGAATTTCAGGGGAAACGAAAGAGATTTGATGGGTCAAACCTAAGTTTTTCGGTGATGTACGTTCTGGACGAAACGGTAGAGGTTCCAGAAGCTTCGTGGAGTTATATAAATTAATCTATAAAGAATTTGGCTTAGAGTTCTGCATGAAAAATGCACGAAAATGTGTTGGCCATCATCCTGTAAAATTTGGGAATTTTCGGAGGTCATATGAGTATTTTCATTGAATTAATTCGAAAACTGTGCAATCTGGCCATGATCCGAATGTTGTGTGTATTTTGTGGAAATTTGGGAAATTATGTAAAATGCAAATTAGCCATGGATTTTATGCGAAATTTGATTCTAATTGTTTGTTTAATGATTGGTTGAAGATTATGATTTTTGGAAAATCATAAATATTAAATATAATATTTATTTATGAAAATAAATAAATATAATAATATAATAATATAATAATATAATAATATAATAATAATATAATAA
This sequence comes from Eucalyptus leucophloia subsp. euroa, assembly GCA_017140325.1. Lineage (NCBI taxonomy): Eukaryota > Viridiplantae > Streptophyta > Magnoliopsida > Myrtales > Myrtaceae > Eucalyptus > Eucalyptus leucophloia. The sequence continues at coordinate 20,597,567 of CM029475.1, read as the reverse complement.
TAAAGTAAAAGGTGGATTATTTTATTGGCCATGAGTCCTACTGAATTATGATGCATTGCTATATGACATTGATGCATGTATGATCATTAATTATGATGTATTGTTATATGGCATTGATGCATGAATGATCATAAATTGTGATGCATGTATGTAAATCATATGCCATGAAATAACAAGATGAAAAGGATGATAAAAAAATGGAAAATGGTATGTGAGTAAGAGGTTGTGGCGGAGGATGATATCTGGTGGCCGAGTGGCATAATTCCAGAGATTCCGTGGGATTTTCAGGATGCCCGGAATGTGGGGAGCCGGAAGCCCTGTCGGAGGTTTCTGCCCGAAGGGAGTGACTCGCGATGCCAGGATTGGGGTGCGAGATCCCCGGCTAGAAGGGTAAAGGCCGGAAGCCCTGTCGGACGTTTTTGCCCGAAGGGAGTGACTCGCGATGCCAGGATTGGGGTGCGAGATCCCCGGCTAGAAGAGTAAAGGCCGGAAGCCCTGTCGGAGGTTTCTGCCCGAAGGGAATGCCTCGTGATGCTAGTTGAGATGCGAGATGCCCGGAATGTGGGGGGCCGGAAGCCCAGTGGCCATGAGATGGCTGGAATGCTGGGATCCCTGTCGGAGGTTTCTGCCCAAAGGGATGGTGATGATGGTGAATTTGATGATTTGAGAAAAGATAATGTGGGGATCAATTGATAAATAAAAGTGGAAATTGATCTATGATGTGATATGCATGGTGATGCATGGTTAATGATGATGTGATATGCATGGTGATGCATGGCTAATGATGATGTGATATGCATGGTGATGCATGGTTAATGATGATGTGATATGCATGGTGATGCATGGCTAATGATGATGTGATATGCATGGTGATGCATGGTTAATGATGATGTGATATGCATGGTGATGCATGGCTAATGATGATGTGATATGCATGGTGATGCATGGCTAATGATGATGTGATATGCATGGTGATGCATGGATTATGATGATGTGATATGCATGGTGATGCATGGATTATGATGATATGATGTGATATGCATGGTGATGCATGCCTAATGATGATATGATGTGATATGCATGATGATGCATGGTTAATGATGATGTAATGATAATGATATATGAGATGCCATGATGATGATATATATGTTATGATGATGCATGAATACGCTTGACATCAAAAAGGTAAGCAATGCCTGCATTGTATGATGGTATGCATGGTGCACTGAGTTGTTATTGGATTTCCCTATTTGCCGAGTGGTTGTACTCACCCCTTTTGGGGATAACATTTCAGATTAGCACTATGCCGCTACCGCTGTTTCGCGTGGGGTATTTTACGGTCTACCGTCTGATGTTGAGGTGGAGTGTACGGAGTTAGATTGTCCTCTCGTGCCCGGATTGACGTTCATCCGAGTGCGATGCTTAGTTATGTATGATATCGGCCTGGCTGGGGGCCCTGTCATACAAGAGTTCATTTCTGTTCACGTCCGTCGAGATGGTGCTATGCGAGGGATGCTGCCGCCGCCACCACCTGATGCACCGGGTTGGGTGTGAGACTCACGCGCGACGAGTAGGAGCCGAGCTTTTTGATGTAGATAATCGACACCTTTGATGGGAGCTTGTGCGCTTGATGTAGAGGGTTGATAGTTTCTTTTTGAGATTTTAGGCGGACATGGCGAGTCCTTGCTTTTCTTGTTTTGTATCGACCCGAGAAAGGAGGAGTCCCATCTTAAAAGAATATGTAAATAAAGTGTCGATGTTCGTATATAAAATCCTGATGTGTAGCTGGTGTGTATTTGTATCATGGGATAGAAGGGAGATGGATGACGATGTAAATTTTGCTTCCGCTATGAGTCGCGCATGGGACCGCTTTAAAAAAAAAAAAAAAAAAAAAATGCCTGTAATCCGGCAAGGCTTAATTTAGCCAAGAGATAGAGATGGTAAAAGATGTAACACCGGTGCTAGTGACGACCTACGAAGGGTTCGGGTGTCACGCCGCCCCTTTGTTGGTATCGAGCGAATGGTTCATTTAGAGTGATAAGGAGCCTCATTTAGAAATTGAGGAACATGATGACAATACACACCATAGGATGTAAAACGAAATAATTGAATAACGGGTGATGAGAATTCACTCGTAGATCCCCGTAGTTTGTTTTGAGTTATTTTAGTGCCGTAACATGTATATGTTACTTATGTAGTGATAGTAGTTGCTTTGAGTGGAGGCGTGAGTCTCGATTATTCCCGAGGCAATGCTTGGAATTTGCGGAGAGTCATGGTGCGAGCTGGAAGTGCTCATCCATCGAGGGCTGAAGCCTCACGCTGCAAGGGCTGAACCCCAAATGGAAGATATCCTCCAGGCATTAGCCAATATTGGAAATCTGATGGAGAGGCAAAGCGCAACAGCCCGGAGCAGAACGCCGTACTCAAGGACTAGTGGAGCAGTTTTTGAAGCTGAAGCCACTTAAGTTTAATGGAATGGGAAGTCCTGAGGAGGTAGAGCAATGGATTGATGGAATGGAAAGAATTTTCCGGCTGTTGGACTGCACTAATGCTGAGAAAATAGTCTTAGCAGAGTACCAATTGGAGGGAAATGCGAAGTTTTGGTGGAGAGCTTCGAAGGATACAATCTTTCCACCAGTACCGATGTTAGCTAGAAGAGTTTGTTAGAGCTTTTAATAGGAAGCATTTCTCTGACTGTGCTAAGGATAGGAAGATTACTGAATTTGTTCAGCTAGAACAAAAGGGGTTGACTGTAGATCAGTATGAGGCTAGATTTTCTGAATTGTCTAGGTATGCTCCTAGATTGATTGAGGATCAGGAGGAGAAGGCTAAGAGATTCCTGAAAGGGCTGAGAACTGACATTAGAAAGCAGCTGGTGCCTTTGAATATAAGAGATTATAATGAGATTTACGAAAGGGCGCAGTTAGTGGAGCAGGAGCTGTTGAGGGAGCGGTTGGAAATTAAGAAACCGTTTAATTTTAGTGATGTGAAAAAGGGGAAGAGGCCTTATTCTGGTCAAGGTCAGACCTGGAATGTGAAGAAGAAGGGAAATTTTGGAAATTTTGGAGGAGCAAGGAGTGGCCCGAACGTAGGGAAAGCACCCTATCGGCTGGACAACGAAATGTTTTGGCTGTGGACAAGTGGGACATCTTAGGAGGAATTGCCCGCGAGAGAGGTCGCAAGTGAGTGTTGGCTCAGTGCGACAGGGATATCAGAGTGCTGTTAGGTCAAATCCGCAAGGAAATCCTCAGAGACCACCTGCTCAGGGAAGGGTGTATGCGATCACCCGGGAAGCGGAAGCTTCCAAGAATGTTATCTCGTGTACGATTCTTATTAATGGCGAAAAGGCATATGCATTGTTTGACACGGGTGCAACGCATTCGTTTGTGTCTGAAAGATATAGATGTTTGAATAGGATAGAAGTTATGCCTCTTGAGACGCCTCTTTGTGTTTCCACACCTTTAAAGGATATGGTATTGTCTACATTGGTGTGCGAAAATTGTAAGATCTCAATGGGAGGAAAGGATATGGAAATAGACTTGGTTGTAATGGCTATGTATGATTTTGATGTTATTATAGGAATGGATTGGCTTCGTAAGTATCGGGCTAGAATGGATTGTTATAGAAGAGTGGTGCAATTTGTTTTACCTGATCAGTCTAGTTGTGAATTTCTAGGAGGTCAAACCCATTTTCCTGTAACTCTTATTTCGACAGTAGAAGCATGTAAGTTGCTTGACGGAGGATGTCAAGGGTATCTAGCCATGGTTAGAGATTATGCCAGAGATGAGCCTAATCTCGAGGAAGTTCGCGTAGTTAACGAATTTCAAGATGTATTTCCTGAGGAATTGCCTGGATTACCGCCAGAGCGGGAGATTGAATTTGAAATCGAATTAATGCCTGGAACAGGACCAATATCAAAAGCTCCATATAGGATGGCTTTAGTTGAATTGAAGGAATTGAAAGTGCAACTGCAAGAATTGCTTGATAAAGGATTCATTAGACCAAGTGCTTCACCTTGGGGTGCACCGGTCTTGTTTGTGAAAAAGAAAGATGGGTCAATGCGCTTGTGTATTGACTATAGACAGTTGAATCAAGTGACTATTAAGAATAAGTATCCTTTGCCTAGAATTGATGATTTATTTGATCAACTCCGGGAAGTTCGGTCTTTTCTAAGATTGATTTGAGGTCGGGATATCATCGCTTGAGAATTAAAAAGGAGGACATTCCTAAGACTGCGTTTAGAACTCGTTACGGGCACTATGAGTTCCTTGTTATGCCATTTGGATTGACTAACGCCCCTGCTGCATTTATGGATTTGATGAATAGAATATTTCAGCCTTATTTAGACCAGTTTGTGATTGTCTTTATTGATGATATTTTGGTATATTCAAAAGGGCCTAAAGAGCATGAGCAGCATTTGAGAATAGTTTTGCATACTTTGAGAGAGCATAAGTTGTATGCTAAGTTTAGTAAGTGTGAATTCTGGTTGGATCGGATAGTATTTTTAGGACATGTGGTGTCAGGAAAAGGAATTCCAGTAGACCCGGCAAAAGTTGAAATGGTGGTGAATTGGCCGAGACCGACAACACCTACTGAGATACGAAGTTTCTTAGGATTGGCTGGTTATTATAGAAGATTCATTGAAGGATTTTCAAGACTAGCAGGACCTTTAACTAAGTTGACCTGAAAGAATGTGAAGTTTGAGTGGAATGGAAAATGTGAAATGAGTTTTCAGGAGCTCAAAAGGAAATTGACTTCAGCTCCAATTCTGACTATACCTACTGGACCTGATGGATTCACGGTGTATAGTGATGCATCTCACAAAGGATTAGGATGTGTGTTGATGCAGCATGGCAAGGTTGTAGCCTATGCATTCGGACAATTGAAACCTCATGAGCTAAATTACTCGACGCATGATTTAGAGCTAGCAGCTATAGTGTTTGCCTTGAAGATATGGAGACACTATTTGTATGGGGAAAAGTTTGAGATCTATACGGATCATAAGAGTTTAAAGTATCTGTTCTCACAAAAGGAGTTGAACATGAGACAAAGGAGGTGGATGGAGTTGTTGAAGGATTACGACTGTGAGATAAGATATCATCCAGGAAAAGCGAATAGAGTAGCAGATGCTCTTAGTCGAAAGTCGGCCGTAGAAATAGCTAGTTTAAGAATGGTGGAGTGGAAATTGTTAGAATCTGTAGCAAATTCTGAATTTAAATTGGAAGTGGATTGTCTTACTGGTATGCTTAGTGCATTAAGGATTGAGCCGTAGATTATCCGAGAATTAAAATTCTGCAAGAATCGACCCGAGATTTTGAAAGTGAAAGATGCTGTATCTTTAGGGAAAAGATCGGAATTTCAGATCTCTGATGATGGAATAGTAAGATGTCAAGGACGACTTTGTGTTCCCGACAATGAGGAATTAAGGAAGGAAATTCTGTCGGAAGCACATAAAAGTAATTATAGTATCCACCCAGGAAGTACAAAGATGTACAGAAATTTGCGTCAGCAATTTTGGTGGAATGGTATGAAGGCAGATACGGCTAAGTACGTTTCTCAATGTTTGACATGTCAGCAAGTAAAAGTGGAGCATCAAAAACCCGCAGGACTTTTGAGACCATTAGACATTCCTGAATGGAAATGGGAACATATAACGATGGACTTTGTGCAAGGATTGCCAAGGACATCAAGTAGTCACGATTCAATTTGGGTTATAGTGGATCGATTGACTAAGTCAGCACATTTCTTAGCGATTCGCATGGACTACCCAATGGATAAGTATGCGGATATGTATGTAAGTCAAGTGGTACGCTTACATGGTGTTCCAGTGACCATTACTTCAGATCGAGATTCGAGGTTTACTTCGAATTTTTGGAAAAGTCTTCAAATTGCATTAGGGTCTAAGCTTTAGTTTAGTACAGCTTTTCATCCTCAGACAGATGGTCAATCAGAAAGAGTAATCCAGATATTAGAGGATATGTTAAGGGCTTGTGCAATCGATTTCAAAGGAAATTGGGATGAGAGATTGCATTTGGTAGAGTTCGCCTATAATAATAGTTTCCAGAAAAGTATAGGCATGTCACCTTATGAAGCATTATATGGAAGGAGATGTAGGACTCCTGTCTGTTGGAGTGAAGTAGGTGAAAGGAAATTGACAGGACCTGAAATGTTACAAGTTACCACTGAAGCTGTTGATATTATCAGAGAAAGGCTTAGAACAGCTCAGAGTAGACAGAAAGATTACTCTGATAGACGTAGGAGGCCTTTGGAATTTGGTATAGGAGACCATGTATTCCTTAAGGTATCTCCAATGAAAGGAATATCTCGATTCGGGATGAAGGGTAAGTTAAGCCCTAGATTTGTTGGACCTTTTGAGATACTTGAGAAAATAGGTGACGTGGCTTATCGTTTAGCGTTACCTCCTAAGTTAGGAAATCTGCACAATGTGTTTCATGTATCAATGTTGAGGAAGTACCAGCCGGATCCTGGTCATATACTCGATCATGAAGCCATTAAAATGGATGAGAAAGTGAGGTATATTGAAGAGCCTGTGCAGATATTAGACCGAAAAGAGCAAATTCTTAGGACCAAAAAGATCCCATTGGTTAAGGTGTTATGGCAACATCATGACGTGGAGGAAGCCACATGGGAGAGTGAGGATCAGATGAGGGAAAAGCATCGTTATTTATTTCAAGAAGGTGCGAGTAGTGCTTGAATTTCGAGGACGAAATTCTCTAAGGAGGGGAGAATTGTGGCATCCCGGAAATTCAAAGCCGAGCCTTAAGGTGTGTTAAATGTCTTTAATTAGGTGATAGAATTTTATGGCTTATGCTTTGGCCAATTTGTCTTTTAATTTGATGAATTTTGCTTGTGTTGTGGAAATTTAAATTTAAATGCTTGGCCATATGATTTAAATTTCAATGATTAAAAATATCCCAAGACTTTGGCCAAGATGAAATTTGAATTTAGAAATATTAATTAAAAGGAATTCAAAAAAAGAAAAAAAAAATATCGAAAATTTTCGAAATGGGCCTTGGGCCCATTAGCCTAAAGCTTGGTGGGCCAAGCTAGTCGGCCCATTGGGCCCAAGAGGGAGTTCGACCAGCCCAAGAAGGAGTGGCCGGTTGGGCCTAAGCCCAAGCCCATTAACCCAAATCAAATTTCAAAAATAGAAATGACAAGTGGCCAAGGGAAGAGCATGCATTGGTGAGTCATTAGGCAAGTAATCATGAGCTTTAGGGGAGTATAAGAGGGATGAGGAGAGAGAGATGGCCGGTTCTTTGCTTCATTTTGGCCGAGAAAGGTGAGAGAGAGAGAGAGTGTTCGAGAAAGGGAGGACCGAGAGAGAGGAGGTGGAGCCGAGAGTTGCCGCCGCCGTGTCTCGCCGTCGCCGCCTTGTCCGACCGTCCTACGCCGCCTTGTGCTTGCTGTTCGTTCATTTTGGAGGCAAGTGGGGGGTCCTTTACTTCTCTTGCATGTTGTTTGATGGTTGCATGTTCGGTTTTAAGGGTGATTTGGGCGAAATACCGAAGTAAGGGTTGAATGTGTTCATGTTATGTGGCTGTTTCCGTTCGGTTGGTAGTAGACAGTATCTTATTCGAGCTTGCATGTGTATTTGGAGTGTGATTTTGGTTTCGGTGTCTTCATGAAAGTTGAAGCTAACATCTTGAGGTATGACATACTCGAATTTCATGGAAAAAAATGGTGATATGAGGGGTCAAAAGTTCTATTTCACGGAGGCTTTAGATCTGCGAATTTCCTACTGACCTTTTGTTGATTTCTTGGTTGCATGTTGATTTCTGTTGGAGATCTCACTTTGTTGTCTGCATGAATGTTGTAGATAATATCCTAAACTATAACATACTCAAATTTGAGGAGAAAAAAATGAGTATAGCCTAGTTAACCAGCTAGATCTTTGAGACGGATGGTTCTGTTGAAGTGAACCGAGACACCCGAGACTTCAAGGACTTAACAGAGGATTATACTTTGGTTATTTAACCTAGATCTCTCCATGAAACTTGTAAAGGACACATTGATATATAACATACTCGAATTTCAGGAGAAACGAAAGAGATTTGATGGGTCAAACCTAAGTTTTTCGGTGATGTACGTTCTGGACGAAACGGTAGAGGTTCCAGACGCTTCGTGGAGTTATATAAATTAATCTATAAAGAATTTGGCTTAGAGTTCTGCATGAAAAATGCACGAAAATGTGTTGGCCATCATCCTGTAAAATTTGGGAATTTTCGGAGGTCATATGTGTATTTTAATTGAATTAATTCGAAAACTGTGCAATCTGGCCATGATCCGAATGTTGTGTGTATTTTGTGGAAATTTGGGAAATTATGTAAAATGCAAATTAGCCATGGATTTTATGCGAAATTTGATTCTAATTGTTTGTTTAATGATTGGTTGAAGATTATGATTTTTGGAAAATCATAAATATTAAATATAATATTTATTTATGAAAATAAATAAATATAATAATATAATAATATAATAATATAATAATAAAATAATAAAATAATAAAATAATAATAAAGTAAAAGGTGGATTATTTTATTGGCCATGAGTCCAACTGAATTATGATGCATTGCTATATGACATTGATGCATGTATGATCATTAATTATGATGTATTGTTATATGGCATTGATGCATGAATGATCATAAATTGTGATGCATGTATGTAAATCATATGCCATGAAATAACAAGATGAAAAGGATGATAAAAAAATGGAAAATGGTATGTGAGTAAGAGGTTGTGGCGGAGGATGATATCTCGGTGGCCGAGTGGCATAATTCCGAGATTCCCTAGGAGTTTCAGGATGCCCGGAATGTGGGGGCCTAAGCCCCGTTGGAGGTTTCGCCGAAGGGGAGTGACTCGCGATGCCGGATTGGGGTGCGAGATCCCCGGCTAGAAGGGTAAAGGCCGGAAGCCCCGTCGGAGGTTTCTCGCCGGGACCGACTCGCGATGCCAGGATTGGGGTGCGAGATCCCCGGCTAGAAGGGTAAAGGCCGAAAGCCCCGTTGGAGGTTTCGCCCGAAGGGAATGCCTCGTGATGCTAGTTGAAATGCGAGATGCCCGGAATGTGGGGGGTCGGAAGCCCAAAGGGCCATGAGATGGCTGAATGCCGGGATCCCCGTCGGAGGTTTCGCCCAAAGGGATGGTGATGATGGTGAATTTGATGATTTGAGAAAAGATAATGTGGGGATCAATTGATAAATAAAAGTGGAAATTGATCTATGATGTGATATGCATGGTGATGCATGGTTAATGATGATGTGATATGCATGGTGATGCATGGCTAATGATGATGTGATATGCATGGTGATGCATGGTTAATGATGATGTGATATGCATGGTGATGCATGGCTAATGATGATGTGATATGCATGGTGATGCATGGTTAATGATGACGTGATATGCATGGTGATGCATGGCTAATGATGATGTGATATGCATGGTGATGCATGGTTAATGATGATGTGATATGCATGGTGATGCATGGCTAATGATGATGTGATATGCATGGTGATGCATGGCTAATGATGATGTGATATGCATGGTGATGCATGGATTATGATGATATGATGCGATATGCATGGTGATGCATGCCTAATGATGATATGATGTGATATGCATGATGATGCATGGTTAATGATGATGTAATGATAATGATATATGAGATGCCATGATGATGATATATATGTTATGATGATGCATGAATACGCTTGACATCAAAAAGGTAAGCAATGCCTGCATTGTATGATGGTATGCATGGTGCACTGAGTTGTTATTGGATTTCCCTATCTGCTGAGTGGTTGTACTCACCCCTTTTGGGGATAACATTTCAGATTAGCACTATGCCGCTACCTGCTGTTTCGCGTGGGGTATTTTACGGTCTACCGTCTGATGTTGAGGTGGAGTGTACGGAGTTAGATTGTCCCTCTGTGCCCGGATTGACGTTCATCCGAGTGCGATGCTTAGTTATGTATGATATCGGCCTGGCTGGGGGCCCTGTCATACAAGAGTTCATTTCTGTTCACGTCCGTCAAGATGGTGCTATGCGAGGGATGCTGCCGCCGCCACCACCTGATGCACCGGGTTGGGTGTGAGACTCACGCGCGACGAGTAGGAGCCGAGCTTTTTGATGTAGATAATCGACACCTTTGATGGGAGCTTGCGCGCTTGATGTAGAGGATTGATAGTTTCTTTTTGAGATTTTAGGCAGGACATGGCAGAGTCCTTGCTTTTCTTGTTTCGTATCGACCCGAGAAAGGAGGAGTCCCATCTTAAAAGAATATGTAAATAAAGTGTCGATGTTCGTATATAAAATCCTGATGTGTAGCTGGTGTGTATTTGTATCATGGGATAGAAGGGAGATGGATGACGATGTAAATTTTGCTTCCGCTATGAGTCGCGCATGGGACCGCTTTAAAAATAAAAAAAAATGCCTGTAATCTGGCAAGGCTTAATTTAGCCAAGAGATAGAGATGGTAAAAGATATAACACCGGCGCTAGTGACGACCTACGAAGGGTTCGGGGTGTCACAGAAGCAAGACGGCAGAGTTATTTGCTTTCGACAAGTTTTGCGGAAGCATATTCTGACATTTTTCTCATGGGAAGAATGCTTTAATATTTACTACCCCATCTATTAATCATTCTGCAGAAAGACCCACTTCACTTATTTTCTTTTCTAAATGACACGTCAACTCAATTTTCATGATATTCGAATCTAGGTAGAAGTTGCTGTAACACATTGATTGAAATAAATGGACTGAATATGCATTCGAGACTGTGAATAACAGAGTGACAGACACCTCCAGCTCCAAATAGGATTGAAGTTTTTGGGAAAAGCTAGGTCTCAAGTCTGTAGTTTGGTTGAATTCGCGGAACAACTCATGTTCCAACGTGACAAATGTTTATCGAGCTCCTGTCAGAGCAACAGTTCAAAGAGCGTTTTCAGCAGAGTCGTACCATAGGAGCTCCAGCTCATTAAGTAGTTGAAAGTGTAGGAAACTGCCCAAGCGCCGAACCAGTTTACTAGTGTTGCAAACCCTCCAGCTGCTCCTTTGATATTAATGAGGAAAATCTGAACACCAAGAACACATTACATGATTGGCAAAAGTTTTTGAAATACTCGTAACAACCCCAGTTATGGAAACGACCCTTTAATTTGATAAGCATGAAACTTCAGGGGATGTTTAGGATTACCTCGAACATCACAACCCAAGGAACCGCGCCCATTCCAGCGGAAAATGCTGCTATGTTTAGCTGAGCATTGGGAAAAACAGAACAAAAAATTTATAGTGGGGAGTTGTTGTGGTGGCCAACCGGATAGAGCCAGAAAGAGATCAAGGCAGGTGAGACTATTACCAGAATGCCGGTGACTGCAAGTATTGGGACAGCATCAGCTGCCAGATCATGAACCTGGCTTGGAAGATTCTCAAAAAATTATTGGTTGACAAGCATTGCAAAGCAGAAGGAAGACACCAGGACTGATAGTATTTACCTTTAGAAAGAATGAAAGGGCAGTTACCATGCATCCCAGGACCGATCCTGTCCCCGAGATCTGTGATTGAGAGAGAGAGAGAGAGAGAGAGAGAGAGAAGGTTATGGTTCAAGTTGCAGAACTCAGGAAAGCGGCAGAACCAGAAAAGCTTTGTTACTATAGACATGATTTCTCAGCGACTTTCATCTATTTTACCAAGAGAAGGGGCTTTCTTCCAGCTCTATCGACCAGTGCAGCACCAATAGCCGTGACAATAACCTGCAAAAATTTACTCTTTAAGCGTGACGTGTATAAAACTAGATCCCCGGCAAAGAGGAAAGGGCGAGAATTACAGACCTGGAGGATTGCATAAGCTATGGTTCCAACGCTGGAGCAGAAACCTGAGGAGATTGTACAAATGCGATTATAGAGGCGAGACTAATACCTTGCTTGTGAGATTCAACACTATATTATGTGAACAGCTCATTCAGTGATAATTAAGTAGACCAAAAGCATTCGACTATTGACTGGATTTTATAAATTGGAACCCTTGCTTTGCTTTTTATTTGGTTATCCGTTCTGGAATCATAAAATGCAATGCATAGTTTCATTATTGTGGTGCCCAAGAGCTTCTTGCTATGAACTTCATACCTGCTTCCTCAAAATTATTGCTTGTATAGAAACAGACAACGTTTGTCCCTCCGAACTGCTGGACAACCATCAATCCAACACCAATCTGGCCAAAATTCAACAAATTTGTCAGCAAAAAGAACAACAATGGGAAATATCACCAAAAGTACAACTACTGCATACAAAGGAGGGACTTTATTGGATACATAGCAGTAAATACAGAGAGAAGATTATGATGACAGAGCTCAGATATCTTCTCTGAAATAAATCGAGAATGCTGGCTTTCGGGAGAAGTTGAAGAGTTTCGATGTAGTCCTGTCAAGAAAAACAAATTTGATCATTCCGTCAGCTATTTGTACTTATAAAGTTGAGGCACTAAGATGAAATGTATAGACTTAAAGCCTTTTACTTTTATTTCAGCAGCCTCTTCAGAAATATCCGCATCCTTTCCACAGAGTTTCTGCAGCACGGCTTCAAACTCCTTTTCGTGGCCTGTTTTCGCCTGCATTTGGCAGAATCCTAAAATTCATTCTAACACTACAAATCCCTCTCTTCCAACAATTCAGATATGAAGAGTCTGGTGTTCATCTTGATTTGTCACCAGCCATCTAGGAGACTCTGGAATGAAAAACAGGCCGAACAGTAGGACTGCACAGGGGATTAGACCTGCATAAACCGCAGATGTTCAAGGTGGTTTCAGACTTGGACTTTTCTATGCAACATTGGCACTAAACTTGAATTATGCTACTTTTTCTGTTTTACCAATTAATGCCAAAACCCTCCAAGCTAATACTGTCCCGATTATGAAGGAAACGGACACTCCAGCAACGATTATAAGCTGTGGAGAGAAGAGAACATGTTAGGCCTAGTAGGTTCTGTAGGATGTACATATATACACCATCTTGCACTTGCAAAAGGGCAAAATTTACTACAAGCTAAGGCCTTTTGCCAATAGCTCCACGCTTGCAATTTTAACCAAGAATGTTCATACAAAATCTTTGCCTGATTGACAGCAGTCAAAGCTCAACGGAGATTTTTGGGTGTAATTTCAGCTATAAATGTCAGTACCTGGACATAAATTAGAAAAAGATTAACCAATCTAAACCGAAGAGAGAGCTTCATGCTGTCACTGTGAATCGAGTCCAGCATGTTGTCGTAGAACAACTTGCTACATCAAATGTGTGTGGTACGAAGTGAGGAATTACCACATAGGAAAGACTCCCATTCCACATCCCTTGGCCAATCTTCCAATATCCAGAGCAAGTGCTCCCTTATTCACTCAAAATTAAACAGAACAGAGAGTTGATGAGACTTGAAGTTCTTATGCAACTAATCGACCTTCACCTATGATAAGGCTTGTAAATAGGATATGGACACACCTCAGCAAAGTAAATAGCAAGCCATCCTGCTACACAAAGAGCACTCGCTATTCTCATTGTCTGCATTTTGAGGCAAATGTTTATGTTGTCACGTCCTCCTTCCATGATATGACTAAATCCCAAAGCTAAAACTCTCAAAGAGTTTTGAACAACACTGTTCTGTTTTACAATGTGAACGACGCACTCATTTGCTGCTTACCCATTTACGGCCGACAAAATCAGCGATTGGTCCTCCGGTAATTGCACCAATCATTGCACCGAATGTCAGTATGGATCCAAAGACTGAATACTGTTGAAAGACACATAAAGAGTAACTGCAAATCAGCTTGAGTTCAGTGAGAGAAAGAACTTCAGTTTCCATCTAGCTTAACAATGCTATAAGTCACCGAATGTCCGAGAATCTCAGTGGAAAGCTATTCTGAACAAACCTATCACTTTGATCAGAAACCTGAATGATATGCAGTCGCAATTTTCAGCTGACAATACCCAATCTAAGTCTCCCCATTTTTGGTTTTCTTGTCCTGAGGTGTCCAACAATGGAACTCGATGCGAAAATTTGGTAGACATTTCACTCGTTACAATGCAGAAAGAATAAGATGTCTAGAGAAAGAAGTATCTCTACCTCAAAGCCAACATCCTTATTTTTGAGAGAGACTTGTTTATAAAGTTTTTGATCATATAACTCGTCCATATTATGGACCCGGAATATGAGCAGATCATTACTTTGATTTTCTTGTATATGGGTGCCTTCAGTGACAAGTCCGATATTGAATCAAAGCAACGAACAAAGACAACGCGACATGTGCTTCTCAACACTCGCAGGTAAACTCGACATATCTCAGCTGTAGAGAGACTAAGTTCCTCCACTATAGCATCCTGAGTTGGTGATGAATAACCTGCCTGAAAATCCAATGAAACAAGTTCTCATTCAATTAATCACATCCTTTTCATTTTAACCATTACTACTGGACCTGGACTTTTCAAAAGAAATTGCATTTCCTACTTACGCAGGTCCCCAATTCATAGGAACTGCAAACCGCAACGAATGTGGTGAAATAGACCATCCACGGACAACCCTCATTGGTTCCTTCATCTTTGCCAGCTCGGTCCTTCTCTATCGGCACAAGGAGCCGCTCTCTTACTCCTTCTCTGTCCCCGGTTTCTTGATTTTCAATGTCCTTGTTAATCGCCATGCTTGCTCGCCTTACAAAAATGCTCCTTCGTTCTCTATCTGACTACGTACGAGGAACTAGCAAATCTATAAGCTCCAGAGAAGATAAGTTCTCTTTCCAACGTGGCTAGTCTACTTGCTTTATATGGATAACTCGAAATGAGAAACCCCAAGTGCTAATACGGAAACCCCATCTCCGATCGGTTTATACTCGTGGTTTCTAGGAATTCCTTGCGGACCTCAGTCTTGCAAACTGGCAAGCAACTCTTTGCTTTTCTGACTCGCCTCCGTTAATGGTATTGGAATCACTAATGGAACAGAGTCTCCGAATACAGCACGATCACAGATGTAAAGGGCTGCATCGCTCTTTATGGGCAAGGAGTAAGTAAAAACATGGAACTGGACTTTCTCAATGACACGGCTCTGGATAAAGACAGAGTAAAAACCACGGACAAAGTTCTATCTTTTTCAGCCAACCACCGGCTAGGAAAACCAGAGTGTTTTTCTAACCTGGAAAGTAATTAAGTTCTGTCCATTTTTCCATGGAGGCATTGTTATCTTCAACTTTAACCCACGTTTATCGTGCAAGAAAGATAAGATCTCAATCAATAGTTTCTTATCTCTTTGGTGCAATAAGAAACTATCAAGAAAAAGAACTGTTCTGCTAGAACATTACTTTTCTTTTGGGAATTTTCATGACCAAAACCCCTTTTTTTCCCAATTGGACGATGAGCACAAGATAATTTCGGCCGGACCTTCTTATGGGGACACATTATCTTCCCTTTCTATTTTTTAAAAGAACCACTACATATGCGAACAAAAAGCATGTTTATAGCCTCCTTTGTGGTCAATGTCAATGACGCTTTTGATGTCTGCTCAAATGGTAAGACTAGATAGCAGGAATTTCAAAAAGGGATGTTTTTCATCTTTCCATAGTGGCCAATTTTACGGAAAATGGCAATTTATAGTGGCAAGAGGTAGACAGAATTGCTTTCTACCAAGGACGTCATGTGCTGCCGAGGCCCATGAATCTAAAGAATTCAGCCACCATGAAGCCAGCCGACGGGAAAGAATTCACAGGCACAACGGAATGGACCATAAAGTTGCAGAGCACATTGGCCAAAAATATCCAGCCACCATTCTCCAACTACTTTATTGGTCCACATTTGCCGCATGTCCGTCTTCTTTCACTTCACGATTCAGAATATATCTTACTCTTGATTTAATAGCCACTCACATATTTTCGTTTTGATAAATATCATTCACATACTTCCAAGAAAAACCCCACATTGAGAACATTAATTTGCCCCTCCATGTGAACTCATTTTAGCATCTTCCTTACGGTTTGAACAGACTGAAAAAGTGATTTTTGAATGGTAGAATTAGTGTAGATATTTGTTATTTTCAAAAGAAGAGTTAAGTGGTCATGGGATGAGAATTAAGGTGTATTTCGTTATATTTTTTTCACAAAAAAAATTAGACAAAAAAAAAATGCTAATCTCTTCACCAAAAAAAAAAAAACAACAAATATGCTAATCTTATAAGCACATAGTGGGATTTGTATTTCAAATGTGTTAGAAGAAAAAAGACACAACAAATGTCATAACTTTTGTACGATCACTTAAATACCATAACTTTTTATTCAATCACCTAAATGTCATAATCGATCACTTAAGCATTGTAATTTTTCATTAATAAGGAAATCCAACATGAATGTTCTTTAAAAGTTACAACACTCAAATGATCAATTAAAGGTTATGGCACTAAAGTAAAGATTTATTTATTTTTTTAAAGTCATGACACTCAAGTAATCGAAAAACAATACTATGGTACTTAGGCGAGCACCGCACAAAAGTTATGATACTTGTGGTGTCCTTATCTCAATATCTCAATATCCTTCTTCCATTCATGACACCAAATCCCATAAAATATAATAAAAAGCGCACGGAAAAAAAATATTTTAGCTAATGTTACGTAATTGTAAGGGCGTCTAATAAAGTAGAGATTAATCAGGCTGTTTCAGATATTAGAGGCTGCCAATCATTTTTGCTTAATCCCTACTAAACAAAGCTACGAACAACAAGCGATTGTTTTAAGCTAGTGGCTTCATTTGAGCATCCAATAAAAATCACCAAGATTATTTAGCACAACCCTTTTAATATAAGAAGTTTTAGGAACTCTTATCATCACCTTGAAGAAGGGTAGCTGGGCAAGTGTGATTAAAACACCCAGGACAATGACAAAGCAGCCTTCCCTAATTTAAAGGGAAAATAATTGGACGCGATACAAGGGAAAATAGGTGGACGCAATACAACTTGCCTCACCTTACACACACACACACACACACACACACATATATATTCCCAGAGGCATGGACTAAAATAAGTCAGTTGTGGGTCCCCCTTCTGATAAGGTGAATCCACTTGTTGGAATGGAATGAATTTGATTGATAGAGAGGCTCTGGATTGCTTGAGGGAGCGGATATATCCTAATTACAGAAATAATATATTAAATGTAATAGAGCATATACCACTTTCATTTTGCATGATTGCATCTAATCTCAGAGATCTAGACTCCTTTCTTTTCTTTTCTTTTGTTATTTTCACTCCAATCTTCCAATTTGTGTAGAAAAATATAATCATATCAGCGAGAGGAACTTGAAAAATCGTTCTGCCGGCCTTGCACTGACGAAACAAAAATAATAAAGAGTGAAAAGTGACAGATTATTACCAAAATGAAATTGACAAAAAGCTGAGAGGTTAGGTGAGGTGAGCTGTGAAAGAAATTTCTATATGAACCAGATTGTAAAATAACCTTAGTCTAAATTCTCGATATTTCTTTTGCTATACGTTATGAAATGAAAATTCTCTATTTGGACAATAAATTTTTCTTTTCTTGATGACTATGGATTATAATTATACAATTATGCATTACTATAAGTTTTCACCAACCTGTTCAATGAACATGGCTTCATCCATAAGGATACATCCAAGGATGCACAAGAATCAGATTTCAACCAAGTCCAAAGAACTAAACAAGGCCTGGTTTTCCTCTCTTTAGGTAGACATCCTGATTGTGTTGACAATCTTATCCACCAAGACATGTAATTCCCTATTTTCAAGAGTACGATGCCTAAGGAAATAAACATTCGGTACTCTTTGTGACATCCTGAAATTCAACTCCGTTTCGATAAAGTGAAATGGGCATTTCGTCGACGTGTTTACGGTCCTTTTTCTCTGAGCTGATCACTCACGAGTTAACTAACCTATCGAGTGAAGCCGTTAAGGGACATATCTACAGTAAAATCCCTAAAAGCTACTCAATTTGTTGGATTGGACTAAAATCACGTCTGATCGATTTTTAACCACGAAATTGAACTCGATTTTGGGAATCGAATTTTAAGTGCGTCATAATTCTTATTTTTAGGATTCTGTCTCATCGCTTGTCAATTTATTGACGGGTCCGAAATTTCAACAAAGAAATTATCGGAAGAAAAATTGAAGCCCAAAAGAAAATTGAAAGGAAAAGGGAAAAAATTGAAAGGAAAAGGAAAAAAATTGAATTATTTAATAATGTATTTCCTTTTTCCTTTTTCCTCTCTCTCCCTCTCTTTTCTTTTCTTTCTTTTTCTTTCTTTTCTTTCTCTCTCCTCTCCCCCCTTTTCCCTCCCCCTTCGTGCGATTTCTTCCCCCACCGCCCACTTTCTCTCTCTCTTTTTCCCCTTTGACCGTCAATGCTTATCTCCCCTCCTCTCTCTCATCTCTCTCCCTCGACATTTCCTTCCCCCTTCCGTTCGAGCGAACCAGAAGCGGAGGAAGACCAGAAGCTGCAGCTCCGTCGCCGCCCGCTCGCCGCTCGTCCCGCCGCCGCACCGCCGCCCGCACCCGCGTCGCGCCCATGCGCCCGCCATCCCGCCGTCCGTCGCTCGCTGCGCGCGCTTCCCCGAGCGGACCCGGCTCTGTTCGCTCTGTTCCAACCCCGTCCGGCCATCTCCGGCCACCTTCGGCCACCGCCTAGCCCCGCCGGACCTCCCCCCGACCCCTCGCCCTCCGCCGGCCTTCCCCTCACCGCCCTAGCCACCGGAGCAGCCACGGCCAGCCCTATCCAGCAACCCATGAAATGGGTTTCCAGCTGGTTCGGGCCCGTTTTGGGCCGTTTCCGGGCCCCGAACCCGAGCCGTGCTTTGGGAAGAATCGTTCCTCGCGTCGCCACCGTCGGATTGATCGGATTTGCGCGCGATTTGGTGAGTAATTTCACTAATCCAGGATTAGTTGGCTAATTATGCTTTAAGGTTGGTTTAGTTTTAATTAATTATGTTTAGGTTGTTAGATTAGAATAAATTAGCAATTATTAGTCAATTGTTATGCGATTTAGATAAATTGATTGTGCAATTAACAAGTAGACGTGGTCTACTATTTATTGGAAGCATCTCGGGAATTTTCCGACCCCTAATTGGGCTTCAATTTGGCGATTCGGGCCTAAGTGAGATTTTTGGGCATTTAAATATTAATTTTCGGAATTAAATTAAATAATTATTTATTTTCCGAAAATTCAAGGGAGATGGTCCGGAACTGGAAAATTATGCTAATGATCGTGGCGAAGTCCGTTTATTTAATTGGACTTTATTTTAAGCTAAATTAAATTTTTAATATTAATTAATTTTCGAAATTAATTAATTAATTATTTATTTCCGAAAATTCAACTGAGATGGTCTGGAACCGAATTCTATGCTGATGACCGTGGTGAAGTCCGTTTATGTAATCGGGTTTTATTTTGTGCTAAATTGAATTTTTAATATTTATTAATTAATTTTCGAAATTAATTAATTAATTATTTATTTTTCGGAAATTAAGATTTTGATGGACGACTGAAATCTCGTGCTGATCGTCGTGGCATGGTCCGTTTATTTATTTGAGCTCTACGTTGTATGACATTAAATAAATTGTGATATTTTAGGGATTTACCCTAAATTGATTGAAATTGAGTGAAATTGAATTATTGATTGGTAGATGGCCGAGTATGGCTTGTTAGCAATTGTAATGCCTTGTTGAGCTGTAAGTGGAGAGAGCGATGAAAGCTAACTGAGAATTCTATTGGCTAAGACCGATCAAGTATAGAGTATAGACAGGCGTGGTTCGGTGATAAAGTACATCACTATGCAAAAACGGCGCCTTAAAGAATGCACGTAGACTGTCTATGACTTATGGTAGGTGTGCTTCGGTGATGAAGGACATCACTGTGCGAAAACGGTGCCTTAAAGAACGCACGTAGACTACCTATGAATCATGACAGGCGTGGTTCGGTGATGAAGGACATCACTGTGCGAAAACGGCGCCTTAAAGAACGCACGTAGACTGTCAGTGATTTGTGACCTATGACGGGCGTGGTTCGGTGATGAGGAATATCACTGTGCGAAAACGGCGCCTTAAAGAACGCACGTAGACCGTCTGTTACTTATGTCACATTGGCGAAAATGACGCCCGAAAGCATTGATGGAGCTTTATGATTAAGTGTACTGTTGGAGGTTATGTGGGATGGAGTGAATGACCTAGAAATGATTCGACTGATTTGTAATCGACTAGGTCGATTGATCGATGATTCGATCTGAGTGTGATTCAATGTGATTGATCATTGTCTTGATTTGATGTTGTGAATTGATTGACTAAATGGAAATGACCGTGAGTAGTCTTGTTGGCATTTAATCGACTAGGTCGATATGATCGATGCTTCGATCAGTGATATGATTACTTGAGTGCCTATTGTGAATTGTACTAACTTGCAGGTGGGATCTGATGCTAAGGTACGTCTTTTGACCTATGCGTGTTTAGGCAGCCTTTAGTATAATGGTTTACTAATCGGGCTTAGTGGGGAAGAACTCGCTGAGACGTAGTCTCATCCCAGTTTGGGGAAAAACATTCCAGGACCCCAATGAGAAGCTGAAGAGGAGGAGTTTGAGAAGGAGAACTCGGAGATTAAACCTGAGGAGAAGGATTTTTGGAAGAAGAAGATAATACTGAGAGAGATCTTGAGTATGGCCTGGATGGATTGAGATCCTATCTTCTTTTGAGATTTCCATTTTGATGTGAATAGTTATGAATTGATTTGTGTTTTGTATAAAAGTTTGGGTTATAAATTTCAATATGAAAAATATGGCCCTACTTTTCTATCCCATTGTTTTATTGTCTGGGGATTTTAACTGCTTCCGCATATGCTTAATAAATGAAAGGGTCGGCGATACATTGTCCTGGGATATCGCATTATAAAATCGACCGAGAGAGAAGGATGTGTGCGTGCCGAGGATCGGGCGTGACAATCCGATTTAAGTGGTATCAGAGCGAAGTTGAAGATTGGAGTGATAAGGAGCGTTGACCATGGGATAGTTAGTAGGATGGCCTTTAAATTCATGCCGGTGCATGTCTGTGCTAGCTGAATGCTAGAATTGTTTGTTGTGTGAGGATCGCTCACCTTTTAATCCATTGTGGGTTTGGAAGACGGGTTTCAGTATAAAGACTGAACCATGAGCGAGCAGGAGCTGAGAACTCCTAGTAAGAGGACAATGCCCTTTGTGACTCGGGATAAAGCACTGACAAATGTCGATACCCGAGGTGGTTGTGGCAGAGTGTTGGCTCTGGCCAGCTCGAGTGTAAGAGTATCACCGCAGGTTGGTACTAGTGTAGCAGCGTCAAATGATCCTAAGTTCGATAGGATCATTTTGATGCTAGTGTTCATTGGGAATTGGATGAGCCAGGAGGCTCAGGATCAAGCCGTTGTTGTCGCTATCATTACTGTCGGTGTCGCTTCACCTGCTGAGATCCAAAGTGGAGATGGGATCCAGGAGCGAGTCATTGCATTCGAGCCGAGGTATAGATCCAGTTCAGGCAGAAATGAAAATCGGTCAGGGAAAAGATCGAGGTCGAGAGTGGTTTTAGCAGACCGATGGGACAACCAGAAAGAGTGTGTGCTATCACTTGGCAGGAAATAGAAGACTCACTTGATAAGTGTCAGAATTGTAGAAGGAAGCATGGATCAATCTAGTGTCTGAGTATGACTAGAATATGTTATGATGATGACCAACATGGCCATCAAGTTAAGGATTGTCAGTGGAAGTCTAAGGTAGCATAGACATTGCTACTTTGGCCAAAACGCCACTAGGATGGCGAAAGGAATGGGAGTAGAATGGACCTTGCACCGATCAGAGAAAGAATGTGTCGAAGGTGATTTTATCAAAGCAACGCAGCAGAGTTTTGTGCTAAGTTGTAGAACTTAAATTGTTGACATAAAAGTGAAAGAGAGGGAATCACTAGCAATAGTTATGCTTGATTAGTTGCTGAAGTGTGAATTTGATGCCACATGAATAGTGTGGGCTTATGGAGCATCTTGTGATAATGAATCATGGTCATTCGGAACAATCCGATTTAGTCTAGTAACATGTGTAAGTGTCGAGGTTATTGGGAGTCGAAAAGAATCTTCGATTTCATTAATCTCGTTGGCTAAAGATAATCTGTTTGTCAGATGGAAGTTGCCAAGATTGATTTGACAATTGTAGTGGATGTATCAGTTGAGAAATAGAATGTGAAGAAGGTGGCCGTGATACAAAAAAAAAAAAAATTAAGATGGTTTCAAAGGAATTGTTTGGGTTACCGCCAGAAAGAAATAGAAATTGCGATTGAACTAGCATCAGGATAAAGCCACTCTCGAAGGCTTCTTACCGTTGTTATTGTCTCGAATTGGTAGAATTGAAGATGCAGATGTGAAGATTGATGAATGAGGAATTCGTGCATATCATTGCATCACTTTGGGGAAACATCAGTTGTGTTTGTGAGAAGAAGAAAGATGGTTTGTTGCGAGTGTGCATCAACCATCGTCAACTCAATTAGGTGAAGATCGAGGACCAGTGTTCTTTGCCAAAGATCGATGAATGGTGTGACTAGTTATAAAGAGTATCGATGTTTTAAAGGTCGACTTGAGATTATGAAGTCATCAGTTACGAACCAGGAAGGAGGTTGTACGAAAGACAGCTATTTGTACTTGATATGATCTTTATGAGAGTATTGTAAGATCGTTTGGCCTGGTGAACACTCCAGCTACTGTCATGGATTTGGCAAACCGAGTGTGCAAGGAATATCTAGGTCAGTTGTGATCATGTCGTATAATGATATTATGGTGTATTTGAGGAATGCTAAAGAGCACAAGAGATGTCTGAGAATGGAGAAGGAATTTCCATGCACCTGGTCAAGACCGAATCGGTTATCGAATCTCCGTGGACCAAAACCGACAACGTGACGATGAGATCGAAGTTTTCTGGGGTTAGCGAGTTATTACGACGGTTTGTGGAAGGGTTCTCATCGATAGCGTCGTCTTTGACAAAGCTCCTGAAGAAAGAAGAGAAATTCGTATGGTCAGATAAGTGTGAGCGTAGTTTCCAAGAGCTGAAAGAAAAGCTGACTACCGCATCTGTGCCGATGATTCCATCTGGTCCTGGAGGATTCGAGATCTATAGTGATGAGTCATTCAGGGGATTGGGTTGTGTGATGATGCAACATGGCAGAGTTGTTGCATACGCTTCCTGGTAATTGAGACCTCATGAGTTGAATTATTTGACGCATGACTTAGAACTCACAGCCATCATATTTGCGTTGAAAATTTGGAGGCACTACTTGTGCGGAGAGAAGTTTCAGATCTTCACGGACCATCAGAGTCTCAAGTATTTGTTCTCTCAGAAGGAGTTGAACATGAGACAACGGCGATGGATGGAATTGTTGAAGGATTACGACTGTGATATTATATATCACCCGTGAAAGGCGAACAAGGTCGCCGATGCATTGAGTCGGAAGTATTCAATAGCGCAAATCTTGATTAAGGAGTGGAACTTAATCGAGAGAGCTCGGGATTCAGAATTCAAATTTGAGGTAGGCCACCTTTCAAGTCTTATGGCCACCCTCAGAATTGAGCCGAATGTCCAGATCAGAATCAAGCAACTCTAGCTGACAGATCCAGACGTACAAAGAATTTTTCAAGAGGATACCGATAAAAGAAAGGCTGATTTTCAAGTTTCTGATGATGGGATACTGAGACTTCGTGGACGTTTGGTTGTACCTGATGATGTAGAGCTTAGAGAAGAAATTTTATCTGAAGCACATCATAGCAGTTACAGCGTTCATCCTGGAAGTACTAAGATGTATCAGAATCTGCGTCAACACTACTGGTGGTCATGTATGAAGGCGATCATTGCCAAGCATGTGGCCAAGTGTTTGACTTGTCAGCAAGTAAAAGCCCAACATTGCAAGCCGGGAGGATTTCTGCAACCTCTTGCGATCCCGAGTGGAAATGGGAGCATATCACGATGGACTTCGTGGATTTGGACTACCAAGGAGTCAAAAGGGGAAATGATTCGATTTGGGTAGTAGTCGACAGGCTGACAAAGTCGGCTCACTTCATTACAATTTGAAAGGACCTGAGTCTAGATAGACACGCAGACCTGTTTGTGCATCAGGTGGTTCGTATGCATGGAGTGCTGGTTATGATAACATCCGATAGAGACCCGAGGTTTACTGCTGCTTTTTGGAAGAGCTTGTAGAGTGCTTTCGGTACAAAGCTTCAGTACAATACGGCGTATCATCCTCAGACGGATGGCTAGTCTAAAAGGACAATTCAGACTCTTGAAGACATGCTGAGAGCGTGTGTAATAGACTTCAAAGGAAGTTGGGAAGATCAACTTCATCTAGTGGAATTCGCCTATAACAACAGTTATCAGCAGAGCATCAAGATGACTCCATTTGAAGCGTTGTATGGCAGAGCATGCAAAACTCTAATCTGTTGGGATAAAGTCGGAGAAAGGAAAATCACAGGTCCAGAGTTGGTTTAACAGTCAATAGATGCCGTAGCAATGATCAGAGACAGATTAAAGACAGCATAGAGCAGGCAGAAAAGTTATGCAGATAAGAGTCGAAGGTCTTTGGAATTCCAAGTTGGTGATCACGTTTTTCTGAAAGTGTCACCAATGAGGGGAACTTCGCGCTTTAGTAAGAAAGGCAAGCTAAGTCCGAGGTACGTAGGTCCGTTTGAGATTCTTGAAAGAATCGAAAACCTAGCGTATCGTCTTGCATTGCCGCCAAGATTGGTGCAAGTGCATGACGTCTTTCACGTGTCGATGTTAAGGAAGTACGAGCCTGACTCGACCCATGTGCTCAATTTCGAGGAGTTGGACGTGGATGACCCTGTGTCATACGTTGAAAGCCCGGTCCAGATTGTCGATCGTAAAGAGCAAGTTCTATGTACAAAGACCATTCCGTTGGTCAAAGTGGTCTGGCAACACCACGGCATTGAAGGAGCGACTTGGGAGACTGAAGAATCGATGAGACAGTTGTACCCCCACCTTTTTGATCAAAGTGTGTAATGGCTTAAATTTCGAGGACGAAATTTTTATAAGAGGGGAAGAGTTGTGACATCCTGAAATTCGACCCCGTTTCGATAAAGTGAAATGGGCATTTCGTCGACGTGTTTACAGTCCTTTTTCTCTGAGCTGATCACTCACGAGTTAACTAACCTATCGAGTGAAGCCGTTAAGGGACGTATCTGCAGTAAAATCCCTAAAAGCTACTCAATTTGTTGGATTGGACTAAAATCACGTCTGATCGATTTTTAACCACGAAATTGAACTCGATTTCGGGAATCGAATTTTAAGCGCATCATAATTCTTATTTTTAGGATTCTGTCTCATCGCTCGTCAATTTATTGATGGGTCCGAAATTTCAACAAAGAAATTATCGGAAGAAAAATTGAAGCCCAAAAGAAAATTGAAAGGAAAAGGAAAAAAATTGAATTATTTAATAATGTATTTCCTTTTTCCTTTTTCCTCTCTCTCCCTCTCTTTTCTTTTCTTTCTTTTTCTTTCTTTTCTTTCTCTCTCCTCTCCCCTTTTTCCCTCCCCCTTCGTGCGATTTCTTCCCCCACCGCCCACTTTCTCTCTCTCTTTTTCCCCTTAGGCGTGGGTCGGTGATGAAGGACATTACTGTGCAAAAACGGCGCCTTAAAGAATGCACGTAGACTACCTATGAATCGTGACAAGCGTGGTTTGGTGATGAAGGACATCACTGTGCGAAAACGGCGCCTTAAAGAACGCACGTAGACTGTCAGCGATTTGTGACCTATGACGGGTGTGGTTCGGTGATGAGGAATATCACTGTGCGAAAACGGCGCCTTAAAGAATGGGCGTAGATCGTCTGTTACTTATGTCACCTTGGCGAAAATGACGCCCGAGAGCATTGATGGAGCTCTGTGATTAAGTGTACTATTGGAGGTTATGTGGGATGGAGCGAATGACCTAGAAATGATTCGACTGACTTGTAATCGACTAGGTCGATTGATCGATGATTCGATCTGAGTGTGATTCAATGTGATTGATCATTGTCTTGATTTGATGTTGTGAATTGATTGACTAAATGGAAATGACCGTGAGTAGTCTTGTTGGCATTTAATCGACTAGGTCGATTTGATCGATGCTTCGATCAGTGATATGATTACTTGAGTGTCTATTGTGAATTGTACTGACTTGCAGGTGGGATATGATGCTAAGGTACGTCTTCTGACCTATGTGTGTTTAGGCAGCCTTTAGTATAATGGTTTACTAATCGGGCTTAGTGGGGTAGAACTTGCTGAGACGTAGTCTCATCCCAGTTTGGGGAAAAACATTTCAGGACCCCGGTGAGAAGCTGAAGAGGAGGAGTTTGAGAAGGAGAACTCGGAGATTAAACCTGAGGAGAAGGATTTTTGGAAGAAGAAGATAATACCGAGAGAGATCTTGAGTATGGCCTGGATGGATTGAGATCCTATCTTCTTTTGAGATTTCCATTTTGATGTGAATAGTTATGAATTGATTTGTGTTTTGTATAAAAGTTTGGGTTATAAATTTCAATATGAAAAATATGGCCCTACTTTTCTATCCCATCGTTTTATTTTCTGGGGATTTTAACTGCTTCCGCATGTGCTTAATAAATGAAAGGATCAGCGATACATTGTCCTGGGATATCGCATTATAAAATCGACTGAGAGAGTAGGATGTGTGCGTGCCCGAGGATCGGGGCGTGACACTCTTCTTTCATCCTGCTCTTATATTTTACTAAACAAGACAGATTGCCATACATATAAAGATGTATAACTAGAGAAGATCCAAGAGAATATACTATTAAAGGATCGACTTATTAAGACATGACAAATGCAACTTGAGTTCATTATTTGATCTGCACCTTATAAATAAAAATACAAATATATATTTTGTTACTTATAAATTCCTATGTAGGCTTGATATGAAAAAAAAAAAGAAAAATTTGTCTTGGCCATTACTATTTTAATACCATACACTTTTTATGCGCGACAAAAGAAACAAAGAAAAGATTTGCATATATTTCGAGAAAGAAAATCTAGAGATTTATATTTTGCTTGTACTGAAACATCGTTTATTTAATTTGAGAGATTTTTGTTCTTATCTTATTAATCAATATCTTTGCTAGTGAATACAACATATTATTACAATTTTCTTTTTTCTTGGACGGAAAAAAGTGCTTGGGCTCGAAACTAAAGATAGTATTACTTTCTATGTAATAGAGATTATAAATTCTTTATTTTAAGGAAGGGCAGGGGTGAATCACCCATAATTAATTTTTTTCCCCTAGATATCAACATAGAGTACATAAAACAACTACTTGCCCCCTCTGGACTTTTGTGGTTTTGCACAGCGTATATAAATCAAATTCAATTTGTTTATGGCAACATGGAATATTCTCTGAGCCACGAAGTGTTGCTTTGACCTCACTTCCTCCTTCCTCCTCCTTCCCTCGCTTGGACGTTAGCTTCAGGACAAAACAAAGAGCGGGTCGCTGGCTGAAGGACGCAAGGACGCGAGGCTGTGCCCGACGTTCGCCCAGGAATGTCGTGCCGTACGAAGCCAATTGGTCTCGTCCTTGAAGAAAGGGACAGAAACGAGATAAATGGCAGAGAAAGGCAGCAAAGGGGAGGGGGGGTCTCTCCGGTCTTTTTGGGTTTGAGGTAGAGCAACCGAGAGAGAGAGATAGAGAGAGAGAGAGAGAGAGAGAGAGAGAGAGAGAGAGAGAGAGAGAGAGAGAGAGAGAGAGAGAGAAGGAGCGAGCGAGCCAGAGAAGAGAGGGAGCTCGAGGGTGGCTGCTTCGGAAGGGTGCGGCTGAAAACCAAGGAGAGGCTAGAGCTGCTCGAGAGGGAGACCGAGAAGGTGGATAGCGAGGGAGAGCGGGAGAGAGAGGCGACTGTGTTCTCGAGTTCTTTGGGGGAGGTTGGAGACAGCGAGAGCAACAGAGAGAGTGAGATACGAGAGAGTGAGCAAAGGGTGAAGCGGAGAGAGAACCGAGAGTGAGAGGAGGGATGGACTGAGAGAAAGCGGAGACCCAGGAGCCGAACTTCGTTCTCGGACAAGCGTTACCCAGCCATCCCAAACATAAACCAGCGATCTTCAGCCAACACCCTCGAGCAAGCGGTGAGTTTTCTTTGGGTTCGATCCACTTTTATCTCGATGATCCTGGCTCGGTGCAACATTGAGGCGGCTGACCATAGCTCGTTTCGCTTCAGGCTCACCTTCTGGCCGTCGTCACCGAGCCAGGTAGGGATATTCGCGATTAAACACTTCTCTCTGGGAACTCCATTGCTTGGTTTCATTTAAGATGGAACCAAAACGATAGCTGGGCCTCGCTTTCCCTAGTCCACCAGCATGCTCGGTTTGAACGAGCCGGCCCTTTTGTCGAGTTTGAGTCGTCACTTGCTGCTTTCTTTTGAGTAAATGACTTGGAGTGCTGACATTTTCATTCTCTGTTGATGGCTGCTTGAATATGCTCAAGACTCCTCCCTTTCGTTTCAGGAACACACCCTTTAAATTCACTGGTTTAATAGCATGCGAGTAATGACTGGACCTTATCTATTTTGATATGGTGGCGGACCTTTGACTAGTTATGCACTGTTCAGAATGCCAGATTCATTTGTAGAGGTTTATAGAGGAAGGATTTTGTTTACCGTTTTTCTAAATTATACAACAGATATTTATAATTTGCATTTCTAAAATGTAATTTCCTTTCAATTTCCAGAGAGAAGGATGGCATTTTTTCTTGGTGCAATTGGGCAGAAGTTTCTATCTGTACATCGCTCGTGTGGCACGTACATTGATTTTTTGACAATCCTCCTAACAGTTCACTTGGTGACACCCAATTACATATCGTGTGGCTACATTTTGCTCCTCCTATGTTGGATCATAGGAAGACAACCCATTGAAAGGACGAGAAGACACCTTTGGTTTCCATTAAAAGTATATGCAATCGCTGTGTTTATCTTAATATACAGCTTGAGCATTTCTCCACCTTTGAGATGTGGCTGTCAGGGTTGATTGATCTTCAGTTTTTACTTGGCCTACAACTTAGAAGCTTCGCTATTGCAGAATATTTGGCAGTCTATTGCAATACTGATTGTGATGCAGTTTTACAGCTATGAGAGGAGACAGAGCAAGTATATCCAATCTGATGACTCCAAACTTGTGGAATTTGGAGTACTTGGATTTATAAAGAGTTTCCTCGTTTGACACAGTGACAACATAGTGTGTATAGCAGTGTTTTATGCATCATTGTCAACAATTAGTCTCTTTGGTTTCCTTTATCTGCTTGGTCTCGTCGTTTGTTCCCTTTTACGTAAAGCATCTCAAATCCCATCAAAGTTATTCCTTCTTTATACAGGTATTCTGGAGATGACAGAATATCTCTTTCAGATGTGGGGTGCCCAGGCAGGAACGTTTCCTGGACAGAATGACTTTAGTTTTGCCAAGTTCTTGGGTTTTGAGTTATTACAGTCAGGCTTTTGGGCTCTAGAATTGGGTTTAAGGGGAAAAGTGCTGGCTATATCTGCTTGTACCCTTCAATACAACGTCTTCCGTTGGTTGCAAAAAAGTACCAACTCCACATTTTGAGCAAAGATTATACGGAAGAACCTTGCCCTCTGTTTGTATTAGCAGAAGAAGTGTTTAGGGATTTTTCTAATTCAAACGGGGAAAGCAAGCCACCTGCAGATTCTCCTGCAATTCCTTGTGAAGCAGAAGGCGTGAGAAACAATTTGTCTTCCTTAGCCTCTGGTTTTTCTCAAGCATCAAATAATGTACCCAAAGCTGGAGTCTATGGGGGTGGCAGTGCAAGAAAATATTCCTCTGGATATATTTGGGAAAGCACCAGCGAAAGCCACAAACGAAACAAGAAAAGGATTATCACCATGAGAAGGGAGAGATTTGAAACGCAGAAGACAATCTTCGTAGTCTATATAAATTTTTGGATGGAGAACATGTTTAATCTCTTTGGCCTCGAAATAAACATGGTGGCCTTGCTCCTTGCCTCCTTTGCTTTGTTAAATGCCATTCCAATGCTATATATTGCACTTCTCGCTGCTTGCATACTTCTAAATCGCAATGTCATTCAAAAATTATGGCCAGCACTTGTCTTTTTGCTTGCTTCCATTCTTGTCCTAGAATACTTTTGTCATTTGGAAGAGCACACTATCTGCCAATTCACAAACATCAAGCAAGGCTGAGTCTGTATTTCCTTTAGAATTTTATGATTCTCCTGCCAGTATGAATGCTGAAAGTCTTCATGTGATGAATTCAGCTGATCATTCATTTGAGTTTTCCCATTGCGAGATCACCGAGGCTGAGAAGGATGGTGGAGGTTCTTTATATGATTCAGATAAGAAAGAGAGAGCCAGAGGTCAAGCTGAGGACAACTCTATAGTTTCTGCTGTGCAACTTTTAGGAGATGGCGGTTAGTTCTCTTGTAACCTTCTCGAACATCAAGCCATGGATGCCAGGGGCATACTCAAGCAGTCTCCCCTGCACCCGCTCAACGGCCAGGATCACCTGACGAAGCAGCAGAAGTTCACGAGATCGAAGCTCCAGGTCGCCATCAACTTACCGGACAACGAAATCTCCCTCCTCCGCAGCCGGCGGAACCTGAGCTTCAGCGAATCGTCCGCCGCTGAACCTCTGATTCCTCCTACTTCATCTCGCCACTCCTCGTCCTTGGCCTCAGCATCAATCGGTCGAATCTTCAAAGGGAAGGCTTTGGCGACGGCGAAGGGGAGCCTCGAGAACGGCGGTAGCGGCGTCGACCACCGCGGCGGCCGGCAGGCATACGGGGAGCACGAGGACGGTGGTGGAAGTGCTGCGGGAGCTGGACGCGGACATAGTGGCGCTGCAGGACGTGAAGGCGGAGGAGGAGAGGGAGATGAAGCCGCTGTCGGAGCTAGTGGCGGCGCTGGGGATGAGCTACGCGTTCGCCGAGAGCTAGGCGCCGAAGTACGGTAACGCCGTCCTCTCCCGGTGGCCGATCAAGCACTGGAAGGTCCAAAAGATATTCGACGACACCGATTTCAGGTTCGTCATTTTGTTTTTATTTTATTTTATTTTATTTTATTTATTAATTTCCATATATTTTTTACCTGTTATTCTTGACATCATTTTCGTAATTATGGTGACGATGATATGCTCTCTTTCCTGTTGAGCAAGTGGTTTTCCTAGGCGATTTCGAAATTTAAAAGATATTTGTGACACCCCGAACCCTTCGCAGGTCGTCACCAACGCCAATGTTACTCCTTTTTACCCTTCTCCTTAGAAGATGCGTCATAATTTATAGACACTTTAAAAAAAAAAAAAAAAAAAAAAAAAAAAACGGTCCCAGCGCAACTCATTAGTGGAAGCAAATTAGATATCACGTCTCTCCCCCTACCAACCATGATACAAATACACACCACTAAACATCATGATTTTTATAAACAAGCGGCAACACTTTATTTACATATTCTTTCAAGATGGGACTACTCTTGGGTCGGTACATCAAAAAGGAAAGGCTAGGACTTAGCCATATCCAGCCTAAAACCTCAAAAAGAACCCTCGACCCTCTACATCACATGTGTACAATCCTCCCATCATAAGTGTCGGCTAACTAACTCCCAAAAAAAACAGCCCCTACTCGTCATGTATAGGCCTCACACCCAACCCGGTGCATCAGGCGGTGGCGGTGGCAACATCCCTCGCATCGCTCCATCCCGACGAACATGTACGGATATAAACTCCTGAATAACAGGGCCCCAAGCCAGGCCCACATCGTACATCACTAGACAGCGTACTCGAATAAAAGTCAGTCCGGGAACAGAGGGACAGTCTATCTCAGCACACTCGACCTCTACATCGGATGGTATCCCATAAAATGTACCCCGCATGACGGCAGGAAGCGGCATACTGCTAATCTAAAATGTTATCCCCAAAAGGGGTGAGTACAACCACTCAGCAGATAGGAAAATCCAATAACAACTCAATGCATCAGGCGGTTCATACATGCATTGCGGCGTTATTTACCTTGAAGCCATGCGCATACTATCATGCATCATCATATCAATTTATAACACATACATGTGTATCATCATCGTATCATACATATCATCATCATCATGACATCATCACATTACACATGTCAAATCATATATCATTATCATTATTATCACCATGCATATCATCATGCATATCATATCATGGGTGATCATCATTCTTTCACATCACATATCATTATCATCATCATGCATATCATCATGCATATCATATCATGGGTGATCATCGTTATTTCACATCACATATCATTATCATCATCATGCATATCATCATGCATATCATCGTCATCATCACCATCATGCATATCATTATGCATATCATATCATGGTTTAATTTCCACTTTTTTTTTTTTTTTTACTTTTCAATTGATCACCACATCACCCAATTCTCAAATCATCAATTTCATCATCCCCTCGGGCAAAGACCTCCGAGGTTCCCCGGCATTCAGCCTCCTAGGCCACCGGGCATCCGGCCCCCCACATTCCGGGCATCTCGCATCTCAACTAGCATCACGAGGCATTCCCTTCGGGCAGAAACCTCCGATAGGGCTTCCGGCCTTTACCCTTCTAGCCAGGCATCTCGCACCCCAATCCTGGCATCGCGAGGCATTCCCTTCGGGCAAAGACCTCCGACAGGGCTTCCGGCCCCCCACATTTCGGGCATCCTGAATCTCCCAGGGAATTTCGGCAATGTATCTCTATACATTCCGAGCATCATCCGCCATCACAACTATCTCCTCATTTACCATCATCCATGTTTACCAGTATTTTATTCACATTTTAACATGGCACATGGCATGATATCAAACAAATCATACTAGGCATGACATTCACACATGCATTGATTCAATTGCCATACATATGCCAAGACTTTATCACATATGCATCTCAATTCAATATCATAGACATATCAAGGCTTTATCACATGCGCACCTCAATTCAATACCATAGACATATCAAGGCTTTATCACATGTGCATCTCAATTCAATATCATAGACATATCAAGGCTTATTCACATGTGCATCTCAATTCAATATCATAGACATATCAAGGCTTATTCACATGTGCATCTCAATTCAATATCATAGACATATCAAGGCTTTATTACACATGCAACATGAATTAATTGAATGGAATTTATGGCCAATGAAATAATTCCTTTTTATTCATTTTATTTATTTATTTATTTATTATTTATTTATTTTATTTTTAAAATAACTACAAATTCCCAAAATTATCAAAATTCAAGAAATTATTAAGCAACCCATAGGATGATAATTACTTACAAAATTCATGGCCAAATTGAATTTTTATAAAATTTCATAATTTTCCCAAAACATCCTATGCTTCTTGGATGAAACCAGAATACACGGTTTCCGAATAAATTCAATTAAAATATCCATATGGCCTCCAAAAATTATAAAATTTTACTGTATTATAGCCAAGACATTTTTGTACAACTTTAATGAAGAACTCCAAGCCAGATTACTTATAGATTATTTTATTCAACCTCACGAAGCTTCTGGATCCATTACCGCATCGTCCAGTGCCTCCATCTCCGAAATACTAAGATTTCACCCACCTATTCTCTTTCGTTTCCTCTGAAATTTGGATATGTTATGTAACAAGGTGTCCTTTACAAGTTTCATGAAGAGATCTAGGTCAAATAACCAGAGTATTGTCCTCATTTTAGTCCTTTAAGTCTCGGGTGTCTCGGAATACATCACCTGAATCATCGTCTTCAAGATCTAGTCGATTTACCAAGTTATACTTGTTCTTTTCACTTCAAATTTGATTATGTTGTAGTTTAATATGTTCCCTACAACTTTCATGAAGAAATCGAAGTAATATTCTCAACAAAAACCAACATGCAACCACGAATCCAGCAAAAGGTTAGTAAAAACTCTCCAGATCTGAGGTCTCTGTAAGATACGACTTTAACACCTCAAATCTCCATCATTTTCCACGAAATTTCAGTATGTTATAGTACAAGATGCTAGCTACAATTTTCATTGAAGACATCGAAGCCAAAATCAGACTCCAAACACACATGCAAGCTCAAACAAGATACTGATTCACACAACCCGAGCAAGAACAGTCACACGACTTAAGAACGAGCCAACCTTACCTTGGTTTTTCTCACTTAAAACACCTAAAATCTAACATGCAATCAACATACAAGCATGCAAGAGAAGCTAGAGGACTCCACTTGCCTCTAGGATGAACAAACGACGGCGTACGGTGGACGGACACGGCGGCGACGGCGACTCCCTCCTTCCTCTTTCTCTCGGCCGCTCCTCCTCTCTCGCACAACTCTCTCTCTCTCTCGCACACCTCTCTCTCTCTCTCTCTCTCTCTCTCTCTCTCTCTCTCTCTCTCTCCTTGGGCAAACAAAATGGCCGGTCACCCTCTCTCTCTCCCTTCTTATACCCCCTAGAGCTCATCATGGCTAATGATTACATGCCACTCAAATGGACCAATGCATGGGGACTTTTCTTGCCACTTGGCAAGGTCCATGCATGGGCTGGCCACCTCTTTCTTTGGGCCTTAATGGGCCGGCGATAGCCCTTCCATGGGCCTCCATTTGGGCTGGCCATTCGGCCCACTAAGCTTAGGCCAATGGGCCTAAGGCCCATTCCTAAAAATTAACCATTTTTCCTCTTTTTTTTTTTTTTGAAATTCTTCTACAAATATTTTTAAAATTTCAATTTTCAATCTTGGCCAAAGTCTTGGGACATCTTGTCTATTGAAATTTAATTTATAAATCTTATGGCCAAGCATAGATTATTAATCTATCAACTTTAAATTTTCACAATCATATGCACAAATCATCTAATTAAAAGACTAATGGCTAAAGCATAAGCCATGGAAATTTTTATCACCTAATTAAAGACTTTAACACACCTTATGGCTTGGCTCTGAATTTTGGGATGCCACAATATTTTCATTTTTTTTTTTATTGAGGCGTCCACCATTGAAAGCGAAGTTTGATAATATATCATAAATTAATATTTCCCCTGGACATATTATATAATTTTTTCTTACATTTTTCCAAGTGAAAAGTGTTATATTATGTCTCAAGTTTGAGCCCGTTAGATTAATACGCATAAGTTTGGCCGACTAAACAAAGTTTAGGGGAGACTTTGTGATGTCCTCGAATTGTTTGTTTCCGGCATTAATTCTATCTCTATGCGTAGAACTAAGAAGCCAAAGAAAGCTGCATGGGGTTTTTAAAATTCTTCAAGCATGCAAGCGAAGTCGAGAAGAGAGATTTTCGGCCAGCAAAGTCTTTGAAGAGAGATTGTCTTCTGCCGAAAAGGAGGGCATCCACAATCTTTAGCATTAAATAAAGGACCCACCACCTGATGCAAGTGCATGAAGAAGACGCATGAAGAAGACTCCTTTACGTTTGCTTCTCTACGGGAACAAGAAATTTGAAGACTGCAGCCCACCTCATTTCACGGATCATAGGCACACGTTTGTTGACTCTCCTCTACCTCATTAAATGCTTGCCCATGCACATGCACGATCTACATGCATGCCTACAAATATGGTGGGCGTTCGGTGCCGATTGTGGGCTTGTCTTGTGGGCGCCTGCGCTGCATTTAATGAGGCCATTTACTTTCTTCTTTTGTCCTGTCTTTCTGCCCTCCTCGCTAAAAGGGGAAGACGTCGATGTAGAAGTAGATAGCGAGAGCAAAAGAGCTCGGCGGAGAGCGAGAGCAAAAGAGCTCGAGAGAGAGTGAGAGGCTTGAGCTCAGAGAGGTTTTGTGCTGAGTTGAGTCCATTGAGTTGTTTTGTTAAACACCGTGGGTATCGGGTATAAAGTAGGGCTGGGAAACATTTGAGTACATTAAGTGATTATAATCTTGTAATTTTCTGATTTATAGTGGATTAATTTGCTAGCTCTCCCCATGGATGTAGTTTCCGACATTCGGACCGAACCACGTAAATTTCTGGTGTCCCTGTCCTTTTATTGTTCCTCGTTTTATTTCGATCGATTTCTATAGCTCTGGACATAATTGCAAAATTACGGTCCGCTTCCACTGCAACGCTGATTACAACAAAAAGATTAATTTCGCAGACCCATCTACAACAGTGCAAATCAACTTCGGACAGTTGAAATTTTCGTTGAAATTAAGGTAAGGTGGATGTAATAAAAATTCACAAGAACAAAAAATAAAAGCAAAAACATAAGCTTTTGCCTAGCCATCAGAATTTGTGGATAAAAATCTTGCTGTCACTTGGTTTATATTTTTTTCCCCTCCCCTTTTTAAAACTGTTCTTTTGGAATTATCTGAATGGAGTTGTCCAGGAACTGATCTGGGAAGAATTTGGAAAATTATCCACGAGAACCCTACCACCAAAAATTCAAGAATTCCCCAAGGCTTTTCTCCCATAGCCTGTTTGCCTTTGCACAACTTACAGAAAGCTATCTGCAACAACTATGGTGGGCCTTTCCAAGGATCCCATCACCAGCTGTGAGCAATGCCAGTCAGAATTAAAATATAAATTAAATAAAAAAAACCCATTTTTTTCTTTCTCTGATTTTAGATATGGGTTCTCCAGAGTATTGTCATTTATCAATAATAATAATAATAATAATAATAATAATAATAATAATAATAATAATATCTTCGGTTATAACTATTCGAAATTCGTGCGAGTGTGTGTGATGAAAGACTGTCTTGGACTTCTTTCATTCCTCTTTTTTTTTCATTTCTGGTTGCATTTAGTGGGTTGATGAGAGTCAGCGTTGAAGATCATTCTGTATTAATTGCTGATATAGTCAAGAGAATGCTTAGCAACCTGCTAAATTACATATATATTTTTTGCTCTTTAGTATTTAAATAAGGGGTTGGGAAGATAAACGAAGGATAAGATCTATGGCGTACATTAAATGAGGGCAGGGTAAGGTGTATGTAGGTAGGACAGTAACGTGGGGGAAGATTTTGCTTTTGCTTTATTTTATGTATTTGCCAAATCAGATGCTTGACCTGAAGACTGTACAAGGACTACTCATCTTCAAGGGAAACTACATTTCTCTCAAGCGAGACAGACCAGATAGAATCAACTTGTTTGAGACACAATTGCTTGTCATGGAGTCAATTTCCAAGATTTTTGCGTTCGATTAATTAAGCCACGCCTTAGATAGTGAAGGGATTATGTGCTTTCGTTGCGCGAAAATTCAGAAAAAGAAGAAAATGGTGGATTGAAATATAATTGATTGACATATTAAATTGATTAGGAGTCGAAGCGGCTGTGAACTCGATATATTTTATTACACAGGAATGTTCTGAAGGCAACAATAGAAGTGCCCCATGTTGGGGAAGTGAACTTCCAATGCACCCACCTGGATCATCTCGACGAGAACTGGCGGATGAAGCAAGTCGGCGCCATCATCCAGTCGAGCGACTCTCCCCACATCTTGGCCGGTGGCCTCAACTCTCTCGACGAGACCGATTACTCGCAAGAGCGGTGGACCGACATCGTCACGGTATTTACATTTCTGTGATGTTTGATGTGATATTCATTAGCACGTCAAACTCGATTACTAAATAGCTTAAGCTACGGCGATTTTGTAATCATGGGCACCTGTGTTTGTTACAGTACTATGAAGAGATGGGAAAACCGACCCCAAAGGTTGAAGTCATGAGGTTTCTGAAGAGCAAGCAGTACACAGATGCTAAGGACTTTGCCGGAGAATGCGAGTCCGTGGTCGTCATTGCCAAAGGACAAAGTAAGAACTCACTTGTTCGCTTTCCCATCTTTCGATTTTTCTTTTTCGCTCTATCAAATGGCTAATCTAAGGTGCTTTTCGAGCATGATGCTTCTCTTGCTTGATGATCACATGATTGGCTTGAATGGACGGAAATTCATAACATTTGAAGCATGATGGTCATGTTGAATATATACATCCATTGTTGTCATCACTTTGTCGATATCTGATGTGAAAATCTGTGGTATAAAAATTGAAGTCCAAAGTTTTTTTTTTCAAATGATTATTGTCTGAATATGTAATTTGAAACTGTTTATTCTATTGCAAGTGTGCAAGGGACATGCAAATACGGAACGAGGGTGGACTACCTACTGGCGTCACCAGATTGCCCATACAAGTTCATTCAGGGGTCGTATTCGGTTTTGTCATCGAAAGGGACATCGGATCACCACATCGTAAAGGTCAACGTAATGAAATGTGAAAACAACCCTCCCCATGAAAGCAATGGCAACAACAATAAAATTACCAAGAAAAGGCGACGACAGCGCAAGCACCAGGCCATTGTAAAGATCTTAGGCACAGCTCCTCCTTCCAAGGGTATATGGACAACGAACACATTAAGCAAAGTCGAATGACCTTACATTTATATCTCCCTTTTCTTTCCACTCTTTTCTCAGCTGCTGTTGACTCATCTTTGGCATGCTGGCTTCGTCAAACTCTGTGTAAATCTTCGATTGTTTTGTGCATCTTGTCTTCTCTGTTTTTTTTTTCTTCAGTTTAGAGTTGAAGAGGGGGAGGGTT
Organism: Eucalyptus leucophloia subsp. euroa; assembly: GCA_017140325.1. Taxonomy (NCBI): domain Eukaryota; kingdom Viridiplantae; phylum Streptophyta; class Magnoliopsida; order Myrtales; family Myrtaceae; genus Eucalyptus; species Eucalyptus leucophloia. The sequence continues at coordinate 20,558,939 of CM029475.1, read as the reverse complement.
CTGGTGTGATGGCTTCCTCACATCTGTATAGATTTGTGGCATCCCAGAAATTCAAGGCCGAGCCTTAAGGTGTGTTAAAAATCTTTGATTAGGTGATAGAATTTCTTTTGGCTTATGCCTTAGTTAATTTATCTTTTAATTTGATGATTTGTGTATTTAAATTCATAGATTAATAATTTATGCTTGGCCATGTACTTTATAAATTAAATTTCAATGAACAAAATGTCCCAAGACTTTGGCCAAGATGAAAATGGAAATTTAAAAATATTTATAGAAGGAATATAAAAAAAAAAAAAAGAGAAAAAGGGGATTAATTTTCGAATGGGCCTTAAGCCCATTTGGCCTAAGCTTGATGGGCCAAGCTAGTCGGCCCAAGGGGGGGATTCGACCAGCCCATTAAGGCCCAAAGGAAGAGGTGGCCGGCCCATCTTGCATGAAGGAGGCCATGTGTTTCCTCCGAGTTGCCAAGTGGCGTGGAGGCTGTGCAAGGTGTGGCTGCCCCCATTGGCCATCTTGGGCGGCCACATGCAATATAAAAGCCACTAAAAAGAAAGAGAGAGAGAAAGAGAGGGAGAGGAAGTGGCTGTCGTCCAAAGAGAGAGGTGTGCGAGAGAGAGAGTTTGAGAGAAAGGGAGAGAAACCAAGAGGGAAGGAGGCGGAGCCGGAGGGGTGCGCCGTTCGTTCGCCGTGTTCCATCGCCGTTCGTCGTTGCTAGTTCATCTTTAAGGCAAGTGGAGTCCATAACTTCCTTTGTATGTTTGCTGTGGTGTTTGCATGTTAGATTATAGGCGTGATTTGTGCGAAAAACCGAGGTAAGAGTTGATATTGTGCAAAACGTGTGACCGTTTTCGTTCGGTTTGATGAAGTCAGTGGCTTGTTCGAGTTTGCATGCGGGTTTGGAGTTCGATTTTGGCTTCGGTGTCTTCATGAAAGTTGAAGCTAACGTCTTGTACTATGACATACTAAAAATTCGTAGAAAACTATGGAGATTTGAGGGGTCAAAAGTTTTATTATACGGAGACTTAGATCTACAAAATTTTCACTGACCTCTTGTCAATTTCTTGTTTGCATGTTGATATCTGTTGGAGCTCTCACTTTGTTGTCTTCTTGAAAGTTGTAGGAAACACCTTAAGCTGCAACATAATCAAATTTGAAGCAAAAATAACAAGTATAACTTGGTGAATCGGTTAGATCTTGGAGATGGTTGATTCTGGTGAGGTGTACCGAGACACCCGAGACTTCATGGGTTAAAATGGTGACCATAATCTGGGTATTTGACCTAGATCCCTTCATGAAACTTGTAAAGGACACATTGTTACATGACGTACTTAAATTTCAGAGGAAACGAAAGAGATTTGATGGGTGAAATCTAAGAAATACGGAGAAGTGTGTTCTGGACGTCGCGGTAGTGATTCCAGAAGCTTCGTAGGGCTATAGAAATTAATCTAAAAAGAATTTGGCTTAAAGTTCTTAATGACAAAGGTACGAAAATGTGTTGGCTATCACCCTGTAAAATTTCGTAATTTTTGAAGGCCATATGAGTATTTTAATTAAATTTATTCGGAAACTGTGTAAGTCTGGCCATTATCCGAATATAGGGTGCTATTTCGTGAAAATGGTGGAATTATGAGAAATTCAATTTGGCCATGAATTTTGTATGAAATTGTGATCCTAATGATTTTTTTAGTGATTGTTTGAATATTCTGATTTTGGGAAAATCATAGATATTAAATTTAATATTTATTTATGAAAATAAATAAATATAATAAAATAATAAAATAATAATAAACAAAAAAAAGATTTTTATTTGGCCATGGATTCAACTTCATTTGTGTGGTACTTGTGTGATGAGGTCTTTGTACATGTATTAAATTGAAATGCATATGTGATTAAGCTTTGGCATGTGTATGACATGTGAATTGAAATGCAAGTGTGATTTGTTTGATGCCATGCCAATTGCCATGTTAAATTGAGATAAAAGGATAAATGTGGATGAGAAAGAGGTTGTGGTGGAGGATGATGTCTGGTGGCCGAGTGGCATAATTCTAGAGATTCCCTGGGAGTTTCAGGATGCCCGGAATGTGGGGGGCCGGAAGTCCGGTTGTATCTTGGATACATGCCGGAGATTCCTCGCGACACCGGGATTGGGGTGCGGGATGCCTGGCTAGAAGGGTAAAGGCCGGATGTCCGGTTGTATCTTGGATACATGCCCGGAGGTTCCTCGTGATGCTAGATGAGATGCGAGATGCCCGGAATGTGGGGGGCCGGATGCCCGGTTGTATCTTGGATACATGCCCGGAGGTTTTCTCGCATGAGATGCGAGTGTAAAATATGAGATAAAATTGATGAATCGAGGAAGGGTGATGTGGTGATCAAATTTAAAGACAAAGATGAAAATTAACTCATGGCATGATATGGTATGATATGCATGATGATGATGATGATGATGATATGTGATGTGATATGATGATCACCCATGGTATGATATGCATGATAATGATGATGACATGTGATGTGATATGATGATCGCTTATGATAATATATGCATGATGATGCATGATGATGATGTGTGATGTGACATGATGATCATCCATGGTATGATATGCATGATGAAATGCATGATGATGACAATGATATATGATATGCCATGATGATGATGATGATATATGATGTGATGATGCATGATACGCATGATTACAAGGTAAGTGATGCTTGCAACGTGTGATGATATGCATGATGCATTGGAATGTTATTGGATTTCCCTATCTGCTGAGTGGTTGTACTCACCCCTTTTGGGGACCAACATTTCAGATTAGTAGATGGTTTGAACGGTTGGATGTGACCGTGAGGAGGAGGATAGCAAGGGAAGGAGCTTTTGGACGCCGACACCGATCGATGGACTTTAAATGTATGACTGTTGGAAGAGACGTCGGTCATCTTTTGAGATATAGCCAAGTATAGAAAGACTATGGCATTTTGATGTACCGATGAATGATGTCCATCTGCCTTATGTAAATAAATGCGTCCGGCTTTAACTTATATAAGATGTTTAGTAGGTGTGCATCGATTTCTGAATGTAGGGAAGGGAATTGTTAGATATGCTTCCGTTATGTAAATTGCGCAAGGGACCGTTAATAAAAGATGTAAACCCCTATGGTTGTATGGACCCGCTGCAACCAAAAAAAAAAAATGGTATCAGAGTGACTTGTTATTTGGGAAAGAAAAAGGAAAAGCGAACTGTGGTGACTCTAGCGGATCGGGGGCCGTCGAGGGGTGCCACAAGATTTCCACACGACAGAAGTGAATTCTTACATTTCAACTAGGCATTGGAGCTACCCATTGAATTCTTCCAATCTACTCGTTGGACAGAATCAATTAGGAAGATCATTCGAGCTATTAAAGGAACATGTCGATAACCTATCAATCATGTTCGCCCATACAATCAGTATCTCGGTTTCCATAAGTAGAACCTTCCAAGAATATTTCGCCAATCATCAGATCATTAATCTTCGAATCAATCATGATCAAATAAAGGATTCCGTTATGTCATATCCAGCCAAGATATCTTCTCCGGTCGATAAGGTCACATCCTTAATGAAACATCCAGTTCTGGATAGCCTTTCTTCAATAGATTAGAAACTGTCAATGAGGATAGACTTTGAGTCTTAAGTCTGGCTGTTCGGAGGTTTTCAGACTTTAAATAGCAGAGTCTGCAAACCTTCAGACTAGACTGATGGAAACGTTTTGTCAGCTTCAAAACACTTCACGAAGATTTCTCCAACAATCTTCCCCTTTTTGATGGTGACAAAACTTTCTTATAGATTTGGATAACTTTGACCTGCAAAACATTACTCAAACAAATATAGATATCTTATAAAGATAAATGGCTTAATGAATGATAACGCTAGAATCTGCAACCATAGAAAATAGGTTAGTCTAGTATGTGATAAAGCCATCCATAAGATATCAATAGTAGTTAATATGAGTAGTCAAGTCCAAATCCAAATTCAGTCCACACATCCAGACACAAAAGTAAAATCAAACATCAAAACAATCTAAGTCAAACAATCTAAATGATTAAAAAATCAATCAAAGTTTCAAATCTTGCATCTCTCCCCCTTTTTGTCAGCATAAAAAAGGTTGAGATGAAAATGGAATAGAGTCAAGAATGCTTGGGAACACGGACAAGCTGGAAATCTCCCATTGACTAAACGATGCCTTCCAGCCTTTTCAAGTCTTCCTTTAGTTCTGCAACATCCTCACCCTTAGCATTAGCCTGAATCTAAAGAGAAAGGGATTGGATCTGATCATTCAAGGAACCCGAAGAAGCTTGACCTGCATTCTGCAAATTTTGAACTTTGCAACCCAAAGCATATATCTGACCTCGCATTTCTAAGAGAATATCTAGAATTTTGCGAAAATCTGCTAAATTATCGGTCAGTGTACTGGCTTCAGCACGATATGATGGAGTAAGGGCAGATGATGGCAAATCAGCATAATCACGTAGATTTGGTGATGAAACATCATGTCCTTCCTCAGGAAATTGAGAGGCATAAATGTCCTCTGGATCTGCTGGAGAGCGACTGACTCCTTCACTGGTAGCAAGATATGAGGACATTCTTCTTTTCTCATGATCTCCCCCTATTTCCATGCCTTCAGGTGGAAAAGAGTGTTCCTCATGTTCTCATTCCTCTTGATCTCTTTTCTCTTCTTCTTCTTTTTCAACTCTTTCCTTTTCAGCATCTCTTTCTTCTTCTTCTTCTCTCTCCTCTGTTTCTTTCTCCTCTGCTTCTTTCTCTTCTCTTTCTCTGGTCCTCTGTTCTGAGTCTTTCTCTGGAACAGAACGACTCAGATTCTTCAATGCCATTGTAGAAGTGGTGATGTTTTCCTCATCATCTTCATCCTCAATGATGAGAGCTCTTCTTTTCTTGGATGGAGCAACCATGGGCTCCTTCCCTTTTCTTTTTGCTGCAGAAGAGCTTTGATGAGTTTTGACAGGAGTCTTCTCCTTGAATTTCTCCAACGCCTTGCTTAGTTCCTTCAGACGCATTTTAGTCACCATTTTCAGTCCTACCACCATATGATCACACGATCGAGCACAAAGAATTTGTGGAGGCTAAATGTTCAGATGTCTGAATAATTTCGTCACAAGACCTGGATAAGGAAGTTGACCTCTGTCCTTCACCACTACTCTATACATATAGAATATAATAGTGTAAGGAAGAGAAAACTTTTTCCTAGTGATGATGGCATACATCAGCTTTGCCTCTGAACTTGAAACATTAGTCTTGGAAGTTGATTTCAGTCTGAGGCAATTGATCACAATCTTGTGAAGCAGAATGTTAAACGCACTCATCCTTAAGTAGGAAATCTTTTCCTTTGTTCTCCTATCCTTAACAAGTTCCAATGTAGCACGAGCAATAGAAACATTGATCGGTTGATATTTTCCTCTCTCAACCCTTAACACATCTGCCAGCATATCCATATCCACCTGAAAGTCTTGATCTTGGACACTGAAAGGGAATCTATTCGCATCTAGGAAACTAAGATTCGAATAGAAATAAGCAGTTAATTCAGCATGGGCTTCTGTGGTGTCAGAACAGAATTGCTCAAGTTGAAGAAAACTGAACTTTTCCCTCAAATTGACATTTATAGCATCAAGGAAATCAAAATCCACACTCCTAGGGTTTATCACCCCACGCTTCAGCAATTTTGAGTATAGAGGCTTTTGTTCCTTCGATCTAAACAACTCTCCCCTTTTTCCTCGAATTTTCGCCGCAACACCCATTCTCGGTTGAAATTGGCTATACAATTTGTCATCATTATTCCCATCTATCGGATTAAATCCTCAATCACGCGAATCACTGGGGATATTTACAAAGGTTTCTTCTGTCACCCCTTTACGAGCAATTCTCAAACTTTCCATTTTTCGTAAAAAGATGTATTCATTCCCATATCCTTTGTTAGGATCTACGTCTTCAATGATTTCTTCCTCTTGTTGATGACCAACACCCTGTGGACTAATTGGTGGAGAATAACGCTGCTGAGAATGTTGTGGGCTCTGCTGCTGATTTGGAGACCCTTCTTCCTCGGTGAGATCGAAGTGAGTAGGCCCCTCACTTATTCGTCGTGGTCCCTTGCTTGCGATCCTCGAAGACTTTCTTGAAGACGACATCTTTCTCACTCTTTGAAAGATTCCTTGCTTGACTTTCCCAAGAAAGATGACAACTTTTTCGAAGATTAAACAAGAGAAGAAAACAAGAATGGAAGATCGGTGCTTTTTAGGGTTTTGGAGTTAAGCGAAGAGAAACCGACTGTATATAACTTAGTCGAAACAAGGGAATACTAAACGTCGCAATGGAAAGTGAAAAAATCCATTTAAAAAAAAATAACTGCCTTTTTCGAGAAAATAGTCCTTTCAAAATAACTCCTTTTTTGAAAAGGAAACGTTGCAATAATTACGTCAATTAAAGATATCAATAATCAAACACGGTTGATGATCGTACCTTTTCAAGACGAGATTCGAGAGAGAGAATAACTTACAGTCAAAGTCTTGTTTGTCTGAGTTTGAGAGTCTCTAGACTTTGATTTCCTCAAACCTCAAAATGTTGAGTCTGGAACGGATGGTTTCAAATTGATTTTTCTCGAAAGGCTTTGTGAATATATCGCAGTTGGTTCTTTGAATCAACAAACTGAATCGAAACTTCTCCATTTTGAACATGATCTCTAATGAAGTGATGTCGAATCTCTATATGATTTGCTCTTGAGTGAAGAATTAGATTTTTGGTAAGATTGATTGCACTGGTGTTGTCGCAGTTAATCTCCGTGCATGAATCTTCAATTCCAAAGTCTCTTAACTGTTGTTTTATCCACAGAATTTGTGAACAACAACTTCCGAGAGCTATATACTCTGCTTCATTTGTAGAGAGAGCTACTATACATTGCTTCCTTGAAAACCAAGACACATCCCGCCTCCAAGTAGTTGACAGGTACCCGAGGTGCTCTTTCTATCAACTCTGCATCCGGCTAGGTCTGCATCTGAGTATCCAAGAAGAGTAAAGTCTCCCCTTTTAGGATACCAGAGACCGATGCTTGAAGTTGATGAAATATATTTGATAATATGCTTTGCAACATTTAAATGAGATTCTTTAGGGTATGCTTGAAATCTGGCACAAATGCAAACACTAAACAAAATGTTAGGTCTAGAAGCAGTAAGATAAAGAAGTGAACTAATGATACTTCTGTATAACTTTTGATCGACTTTCTTTCCTCATTCATCTTTGTCTATCTTCAAGGAACTTGACATTGGTATATCAGCCTTTTTGCAATTGTTCAGTCCAAACTTTTTGACAAGATCATTTGCATACTTTTCTTGAAGAATAAAAGTTCCTTCCTTCAGTTGTTTTACTTGAAGCCCGAGAAAGAAGGTTAACTCACCCACCATGCTCATTTCAAATTCATCCTGCATAGTATTAGAGAATTTCTTGCACAGACTCTCATTAGAGGATCCAAAAATAATATCATCGACATATATTTGAACAAGCAGAAAAATTTTGCTTTCTTTTTTAATAAATAGAGTAGTGTCTACTTTACCTTTGACAAAGTCATTTTGAATTAGAAACTTACTCAGCCTATCGTACTAAGCTCGAGGTGCTTGTTTTAAACCATATAAGGCATTTTTGAGTCTAAATACTGAGTCTGGTTTCCTTGGGTCTTCAAACCTAGGTGGTTGTTCCACATAGACTCCTCATGGATGAATCCATTTAGGAAAGCACTTTTGACATCCATTTGGAATAATCTGAAATTTTTATGACAAGCAAATGCAAGTAATAAACGAATTGCTTCTAACCTTGCTACTGGTGCGTAAGTCTCGTCATAGTCTATCCCTTCTTCTTGCGTATATCCCTTGGTCACGAGTCTTACTTTGTTTCTTATGACTTTTCCTTTTTCGTCTATCTTGTTCCTGAAAACTCATTTAGCTCCAACAATTGATTTACCTTTTGGTTTAGGAGTCAACTCCCAGACATCATTAATTCTAAATTGTCTGAGTTCTTCTTGCATAGCTTCAATCCAGCTTTCATCGGATAAAGCTTCATCTAAGCTTTTGGGTTCTATTTCAGAAATAAGAGCCACAGCACTAGACTCTTCACGCATTTTGGATCTTGTGCGAATTCCTTCATTAATGTCACCAATAATAAGATCTTTGGGATGACTGGACTTATGCTTCCAGTTACTGGTTGATTTGTCAGGTTGATGATCACTTCCTTCACTTGAATCTTCAACAGTCACTTGTTGCTGGTCCTTCAAAGTCTGAGCTGCTTCTTGCAATTTAGACTTTGTAGAGTTTGGAGCAGGTTCAGGCTCTTCAAGATGAGTCTGAATAGATTCATTTTGCATAGAATCCTGGAATTTGACATTCATTAATTCTTCCACAGTTTGAGTCTTCTTGTTGTAGAGTCTGTACGCTTTGCTTGTGGTTGAATATCCAAGGAAGATGCCTTCATCTGACTTTTCTTTAAACTTGCCAACTCGATCATTTGCATTTTTCAATATAAAACATTTGCATCCAAATACATGAAATATGAAACAATAGGCTTCTTTTCTTTGAATAATTCATAGGGGTTTTTTTCTAGAATAGGCCTTAAAAAAATCTATTGATAATATAACATGCTGTAGAAACTGCTTCAGCCCAAAAACGTGAGGAGATGTTGCTTTGAATTAGAAGAGTTCTAGCCATTTCTTGAAGCGATCTATTCTTTCTTTTCACAACTCCATTTTGCTCTGGAGTATATGGAGAGGAGAACAAATGCTGAAAACCAGATTCATCACAAAATTTTGTAAAATCTTGATTTTCAAATTCACCTCCATGATCTGTTCTTATACTTGAAATAACATATCCTTTTTCGTTTTGAACATTTTTAGCAAATTTTTCAAAGTAAGAGAAAATTTCAGACTTACTTGTCAGGAAATACACCCAAGTAAATCGTGAGTAGTCATTCACAATTACTAGGCAATATTTCTTACCTCCAATGCTCTATGTTCTGGTTGGTCTAAAGAGATCCATATGCAGAAGCTGCAATACTCTGTTAGTGGAAACTTGATTTATTGGTTTAAACGAATTTCTTACCTGTTTTCCCAAAATGCATAGTGTACATAGGTCAGACTTTTGGTATGATAAATTGGGTAGACCACAAACAAGCTTCTTTGCTGAAATTTTGGTTATCTGCTTCATATTAATGTGCCCAAGCTTTCTGTGCCATAAGTTTGCTTCGTCTTAGATTGAGATTAGACATTGCAATTTATCTGGTTTCACATCTAAGAGGTAGATATTTCCATGTCTTCGACCCATGAATGATTGAGTAGAGTCTTTACTTGGTTCCCGAACATATTCCCTCTTAAAAGTAGATTTTGAAATCGGTATCACACACCTGATCGACATTTGAGCAGATTGTAGTTGAGTCCTTCAACTAAAGAAACATTGCTTATTGTAAGGTTTCCAATCTTTACAGCTTTCAAATCCCACAATTTTTCCTTTGCTTTGTTTCCTCCAAATGAAACTTTTCCGCCATTTACTTGAACAAGCTTTATGAAGCAATTTGAATCTCCTGTCATGTGTCTTGAGCATCCACTATCCAGATACCATTTTACCTTTTTCTTGATAGTGACCTACATTTAAAAAAGAAACTCAAACTTTCTTTAGTACCCATATTTTCTTGGGTCCATTGGTGTTAATATGATATGCGGTTTTTGCACATACTTTATTAACAGGTTTCCAAACCATAGGACATTCTTTTTCAAAATGATCTGCACTTTTGCAGTTTAAGCATCTAAGAGCGTTGCGACCTACTGGTTTTACAAAGATACTTTTAAAATGATTTTTATAGGCATCTCTTGTGGGTCTTTACTTAATTTTTTCTTTCACTTTTGGAAAATCAATTAAATGAATGGTTTCAACAGTCATTCCCAAACCAGATTTGTTGAAATAAGGTCTTTGAACAGAAATAATTTTTTCCAGTTTCTCAGATCCTATAGAAAATCTTTTAGAAATGTTTGAGATATCATTTTTCAAGAATGCATTTTCTTTTGAAGGATTATCTTCACTTTCTTTAAGAGAAGAAACATTCATGTCTAAACATTTCACATTTTCTTTCAAAACGTTTTCCTGTTGTTTTAGAGCAGAATTTTCTCTTTTGAGTTCGTAAATCTTTTTAAGAGAAGTTTTAAGACTAGAACACAACTCATCAATGTATTTAGAAACTTTAATAGGGATTTTGAAGTTACTCACCTCAAGTTCACTGTCTGAATCTGATTCTGTCTCAGAGTTTGAATCTAAATCCGATTGTGCCATTAGACATATGTTGGCATAATTATCATCACTTTCTTCACACTCTGTATCACTCCAGGTTTCTACTTTGAGAGCCTTTCGATACTTTTCAGCTTTTCCTTTCTTCTTCCTCAAAAGAGGACAGTTAGGTCGATGTGTCCCTTTTTCTTACATTCAAAGCAGACTACATTTTTATTTGATTCATCATCTTCAACGGTCTTGGTTTGTTACTTTTGAAAACTTTGTTTCTTTGGATTGAATCTTCTTCCTTTTCTTTCAGCTTCCCGAATCTTCTTATCATGAGAGTAAGCTCCTCATCATCCATATCGTCTTCGAATCAGAACATCGAATTATCATTAGATTTTAATGCAATGAATTTCTTACCTTTAGGGTCTTCGTCTTTATTGATTCGTTCCACTTCATAAGACTGAAGAGTCCCAACCAACTCATCAACAGATAGTGGCATGATCTGTGGCATCCCAAAATTCAAGTCATCCTCTAAGAGAAATTAAAGCCTATAATTAGGTAATGAAATTACCTATGGTCTATGTGTTAGCCATTAGTTTTCTTAAAACTAGGTGTTATTGTGTTTGTGATTGTGGAAATTTAAATTTAATAAGATTAATAATCTATGCTCGGCCATATGATTTAAATTTCAATGAACAAAAACGCCCAAAGTGTGGCATCCCAAATTTAATGACAAGCCGTAAGGTGCGTTGAAGTTCCTAATTAGGTGATAGAATTTCTTTTGGCTTATGCCTTAGTTAATTTATCTTTTAATTTGATGATTTGTGTATTTAAATTCATAGATTAATAATTTATTCTTGGCCATGTACTTTATAAATTAAATTTCAATGAACAAAATGTCCCAAGACTTTGGCCAAGATGAAAATGGAAATTTAAAAATATTTATAGAAGGAATATAAAAAAAAAAAAGAGAAAAAGGGGATTAATTTTCGAATGGGCCTTAAGCCCATTGGCCTAAGCTTGATGGGCCAAGCTAGTCGGCCCAAGGGGGGGATTCGACCAGCCCATTAAGGCCCAAAGGAAGAGGTGGCCGGCCCATCTTGCATGAAGGAGGCCAAGTGTTTCCTCCGAGTTGCCAAGTGGCGTGGAGGCTGTGCAAGGTGTGGCTGCCCCCATTGGCCATCTTGGGCGGCCACATGCAATATAAAAGCCACTAAAAAGAAAGAGAGAGAGAAAGAGAGGAGAGGAAGTGGCTATCGTCCAAAGAGAGAGGTGTGCGAGAGAGAGAGTTTGAGAGAAAGGGAGAGAAACCAAGAGGGAAGGAAGAGGAGCCGGAGGGGTGTGCTGTTCGTTCGCCGTCCGATCGTCGCCGTTCTTCGTCGTTTGTTCACCTTTAAGGCAAGTGGGGTCCTTAACTTCTCTTGCATGACTGTTTTGTTGGTTGCATGTTCGGTTTTAGGTGTGATTTGGGCGAAAAACCGAGGTAAGGGTTGGATGTGTTCAAGCTATGTGACTGTTTTCGTTAGGTTTGTGGTAGTCAGTATCTTAGTCGAGCTTGCATGTGTATTTGGAGTTCGATTTTGGCTTCGGTGTCTTCATGAAAGTTGAAGCTAACGTCTTGTACTATGACATACTAAAAATTCGTAGAAAACTATGGAGATTTGAGGGGTCAAAAGTTTTATTATACGGAGACTTAGATCTACAAAATTTTCACTGACCTCTTGTCGATTTCTTGTTTGCATGTTGATTTCTGTTGGAGATATCACTTTGTTGTCTTCTTGAAAGTTGTAGGAAACACCTTAAGCTACAACATAATCAAATTTGAAGCAAAAATAACAAGTATAACTTGGTGAATCGGTTAGATCTTGGAGATGGTTGATTCTGGTGAGGTGTACTGAGACACCCGAGACTTCATGGGTTAAAATGGTGACCATAATCTGGGTATTTGACCTAGATCCCTTCATGAAACTTGTAAAGGACACATTGTTACATGACATACTTAAATTTCAGAGGAAACGAAAGAGATTTGATGGGTGAAATCTAATAAATACGGAGAAGTGTGTTCTGGACGTCGCGGTAGTGATTCCAGAAGCTTCGTAGGGCTATAGAAATTAATCTAAAAATAATTTGGCTTAAAGTTCTTAATGACAAAGGTACGAAAATGTGTTGGCTATCACCCTGTAAAATGTCGTAATTTTTGAAGGCCATATGAGTATTTTAATTAAATTTATTCGGAAACTGTGTAAGTCTGGCCATTATCCGAATATAGGGTGCTATTTCGTGAAAATGGTGGAATTATGAGAAATTCAATTTGGCCATGAATTTTGTATGAAATTGTGATCCTAATGATTTGTTTAGTGATTGTTTGAATATTATGATTTTGGGAAAATCATAGATATTAAATTTAATATTTATTTATGAAAATAAATAAATATAATAAAATAATAAAATAATAATAAACTAATAAAAAAAGATTTTTATTTGGCCATGGATTCAACTTCATTTGTGTGGTACTTGTGTGATGAGGTCTTTGTACATGTATTAAGTTGAAATGCATATGTGATTAAGCTTTGGCATGCGTATGACATGTGAATTGAAATGCAAGTGTGATTTGTTTGATGCCATGCCAATTGCCATGTTAAATTGAGATAAAAGGATAAATGTGGATGAGAAAGAGGTTGTGGTGGAGGATGATGTCTGGTGGCCGAGTGGCATAATTCCAGAGATTCCCTGGGATTTTCGGGATGCCCGGAATGTGGGGGCCGGAAGTCTGGTTGTATCTTGGATACATGCCTGGAGATTCCTCGCGACACCAGGATTGGGGTGCGGGATGCTTGGCTAGAAGGGTAAAGGCCGGATGTCCGGTTGTATCTTGGATACATGCCCGGAGGTTCCTCGTGATGCTAGATGAGATGCGAGATGCCCGGAATGTGGGGGGCCGGATGCCCGGTTGTATCTTGGATACATGCCCAGAGGTTTTTCTTACATGAGATGCGAGTGTAAAATATGAGATAAAATTGATGAATCGAGGAAGGGTGATGTGGTGATCAAATTTAAAGATAAAGATGAAAATTAACTCATGGCATGATATGGTATGGTATGCATGATGATGGAGATGATGATATGTGATGTGATATGATGATCACCCATGGTATGATATGCATGATGATATGCATGATGATGTTGATGATATGTGATATGATATGATGATCACCCATGGTATGATATGCATGATGATATGCATGATGATGGTGATGATATGTGATGTGATATGATGATCACCCATGGTAAGATATGCATGATGATATGCATGATGATAATGATGATGATATGTGATGTGATATGATGATCACCCATGGTATGATATGCATGATGATATGCATGATGATGATGATGATGATGATATGTGATGTGATATGATGATCACCCATGGTATGATATGCATGATAATGATGATGACATGTGATGTGATATGATGATCACCTATGATAATATATGCATGATGATGCATGATGATGATGTGTGATGTGACATGATGATCATCCATGGTATGATATGCATGATGAAATGCATGATGATGACAATGATATATGATATGCCATGATGATGATGATGATATATGATGTGATGATGCATGATACGCATGATTACAAGGTAAGTGATGCTTGCAACGTGTGATGATATGCATGATGCATTGGAATGTTATTGGATTTCCCTATCTGCTGAGTGGTTGTACTCACCCCTTTTGGGGACCAACATTTCAGATTAGTAGATGGTTTGAACGGTTGGATGTGACCGTGAGGAGGAGGATAGCAAGGGAAGGAGCTTTTGGACGCCGACACTGATCGATGGACTTTAAATGTATGACTGTTGGAAGAGACGTCGGTCATCTTTTGAGATATAGCCAAGTATAGAAAGACTATGGCATTTTGATGTACCGATGAATGATGTCCATCTGCCTTATGTAAATAAACGCGTCCGGCTTTAACTTATATAAGATGTTTAGTAGGTGTGCATCGATTTCTGAATGTAGGGAAGGGAATTGTTAGATATGCTTCCGTTATGTAAATTGCGCAAGGGACCGTTAATAAAAGATGTAAACCCCCATGGTTGTATGGACCCGCTGCAACAAAAAAAAAATGGTATCAGAGTGACTTGTTATTTGGGAAAGAAAAAGGAAAAGCGAACTGTGGTGACTCTAGCAGATCGGGGGCCGTCGAGGGGTGCCGCATGATCATTTGGGTTTCTCTGATTGAGGTCTTTATGTGATTCCAATCCTTGGAGAGTTCACGCAGTAGCTTGTTTACCTTCATGGGATCAGGGATTGGTTGACCTTGATTTTCAAGACCATTCACGATATCTGTAAAACGACTAAACATGTCAATTATAGATTCTCTTGATTTCATTTTGAAGGCTTCATATTGACCGAGGAGAATGTTGATTCTAGTCTCTTTCACTCGATCGGTTCCTTCATAGGTAATATGTAATCTATCCCAGACTTCTTTAGCTGTAACATAAGAAAATATTATGTTATATTCAGTAGGTGATAAAGCACAATATAAAGAATAAATTGCTTTTGCATCAAGAGCTTGTCTCTTGATTATCTCTTCCCGAGTCATTTCACTAGACTCAACGTATCTTTCCTCTCTCGAGACAGGTGCAGCTTTAGGAATGATTCCTTTTCTACAACGTCCCATTCCAGAGGATCCTTTGATCTTAGGAACGCATTTATCTTGTTTTTCCATATATTGTAATCCTTTCCATCAAAGTAAGGCGTTCTGGTATTGCTTTGCCCTTCTACCAGCCCTGGAGCCAACATACTAGCCATGGATCTTTAACTCTGAAGTAAAACACTTCAAATAAAAGTGAGTACACGAGCTCTGATACCAATTGAGATAGCTAGTATAAGCACCTAGAGGGGGTAAATAGGTGTAAATAAAATTTCTCGAGATACGGAAGCGATATTAGGCAAACGATAGAAAGGGAGTTCTCTTTTGATTAACAAAATGAAATACGATTAAAATAAAGCAAGGAGTAGGGAAGAGAAAATTGAACACAAGGTTTATAGTGGTTCGGCTTATTCCAAGCCCACGTCCACTCTTCCGCACTGACAGCCCACCGGCTGGATTTCACTATGAACAAAAGAGATGTTACAGCACAGCTTTTCCTTGATTCCACAGTGTAGATATTCTACCACACTTCCTCAAGGTTTCTCACAAATATAGACTCTCTTTTGCATACAAGATTTCGCTCAAATGAATTGACTAAATAACAAGGAGCTTCAGACTTTGAAATTCTTCTATCGTACACTATCTCGAACAACTTAGAATGTCTTCCTTATATACTCATTTATGCCATCATACCCGTTGACACTTACCAAAGGAATTCCTCCAATCTACCTGTTGGACGGAATCAATTAGGAAGATCATTCGAGCTATTAAAGGAACATGTCGATAGCCCATCAATCATGTTCGCCCATACAATCAGGATCTCGGTTTCCAAAAGTAGAACCTTCCAAAAATATTTCACCAATCATTAGATCCTTAATCTTTGAATCAATCATGATCAAATAAAGGATTCCGCTATGTCATATCTAGCCAAGAGATCTTCTCCGGTCGATAAGATCACATCCTTAATGAAACATCAAGTTCTGGATAGCCTTTCTTCAACGGATTAGAAACTGTCAATGAGGATAGACTTTGAGTCTTGAGTCTGGTTGTCCGAAGGTTTTCAGACTTTAAATAGCAGAGTCTGCAAACCTTCAGACTAGACTGATGGAAACGTTTTGTCAACTTCAAAACACTTCACGAAAATTTCTCCAACAAAGTCTATATAGCAGGAATTTCAAAAAGGGATGTTTTTCATCTTTACCTAGTGGCCAATTTTGCGGAAAATGGCAATTTATAGAGGCAAGAGGTGGACAGAATTACTTTCTACTAAGGACGTCATGTACTGCCGAGGCCCATGAATCTAAAGTATTCAGTCACCATTAAGCCAGCCGATGGGAAAGAATTCACAGGCACAACGGAATGGACCATAAAGTTGCAGAGTACATTGGCCAAAAATATACAACCACCATTCTCCAACTACTTTATTGGTCCACATTTGCCGCATCTCCGTCTTCTTTCACTTCACGATTCAGAATAGGCCAACAAAATCCAGCAAGAATATATAGCTATGGCCTGCTCGAAAAAGGGAAAATATAAAAAATATATCTTACTCTTGATCTAATAGCCACTCACATATTTTCGTTTTGATAAATATCATTCACATACTTCCAAGAAAAACCCCACATTAAGAACATTAATTTGCCCCTCCATGTGAACTCATTTTAACATCTTTACAGTTTGAGCAGACTGAAAAAGTGATTTTTGAATGGTAGAATTAGTGTAGATATTTGTTATTTTCAAAAGAAGAGGTAAGTGGTCATGGGATGAGAAATAAGGTGTATTTCGTTACATTTTTCTCAAAAAACTTAGACAAAACAAATATGCTAATCTTATAAGCACATAGTGGGATTTGTATTTCAAATGTATTAGAAGAAAAAAGATACAACAAATGTCATAACTTTTGTACAACGATCACTTAAATGCCATAACTTTTTATTCAATCACTTAAATGTCATAATCAATCACTTAAGCACTGTAATTTTTCATTAATAAGGAAATCCGACGTGAACGTTCTTTAAAAGTTACAACACTCAAATGATCAATTAAAGGTTATGGCACTCAAGTAAAGAACTTTTTTTTTTTTAAATCATGACACTCAAGTAATCGAAAAACAATGTAATGGCACTTAAGCGAGCACCGCACGAAAGTTATGATACTTGCAGTGTCCTTATCTCAATATCTTAATATCCTTTTTTCCATTCATGACACCAAATCCCATAAAATATAATAAAAAGCACACGGAAAAAAAATATTTTAGCTAATGTTATGTAATTGTAAGTGTCTAATTAAGTAGAGATTAATCAGGCTGACTCGAGTTTTAGAGGCTACCGATCATTTTTGCTTAACCCCTACTAAACAAAGCTACAAACAAGCGATTGTTTTAAGCTAGTGGCTTTGTTTAAGCATCCAATAAAAATCAGCAAGATTATTTAGCACAACCCTTTTAATATAACAAGTTCTAGGAACTCTTATCATCACCTTGAAGAAGGGTAGCTGGGCAAGCGTGATTAAAACACCCAGGACAATGACAAAGCAGCCTTCCCTAATTTAAAGGGAAAATAGGTAGACGCGATACAACTTGCCTCACCTTATACATATATACATACATATATATATGTTTATATATATTCCCAGAGGCATGGACTAAAATAAGTCGATTGCGGGTTCCCCTTTTGATAAGGTCAATCCACTTGTTGGAATGGAATGAATTTGATTGATAGAGAGGCTCGGATTGCACGAGGGAGCGGATATATCCTAATTGCGGAAATAATATATTAAATGTAATAGAGCATATGCCACTTTCATTTTGCATGATTGCACCTAATCTCAGAGATCTGGACTCCTTTCTTTTCTTTTCTTATTTTCGTTCCAATCTTCCAATTTGTGTAGAAAAATATGATCCTATCAAAGCAAGAGGAACTTGAAAAATTGTTCTGCCGGCCTCACACCGACGAAACAAAAATAATAAAGAGTGAAAAGTGACAGATTATTACCAAAATGAAATTGACAAAAAGCTGAGAGGTTAGGTGAGGTGAGCTGGGAAAGAAATTTATGTATGAATTAGATTGTAAAATAACCTTAGTCTAAATTTTCTCGATGTTTCTTTTGCTATGCGTTATGAAATGAAAAATCTCTATTTGGACAAGAAATTCCTGTGTAGGCTTGATATGAAAAAAAAAAAATTGTCCTGGCCATTACTATTTGAATACCATTGAAACTAGAAAAAAGAAAAATCACCTGCAAACAGACACTTTTTATGTGCAACAAAAGAAACAAAGAAAAAATTTGCATATATTTCAAGGAAGAAAATCTAGAGATTTCGATTTTGCCTATATGGATGAAACAACATCTTTTATTTAATTTGAGAGATTTTTGTTCTTATCTTATTAATCAACATCTTTGCTAGTGAATACAACATATTATGACAATTTTCTTTTATCTTGGACAGAAAAAAGAGCTTGTGCTCAAAACCAAAGATAGTATTACTTTTTATGTAATGTAGATTATAAATTCTTTATTTTAAGGAAGGGCAGGGGTGAATCACCTATAATTAAATTTTTTTCCCCTAGATATCAACATAGAGTACATAAAACAACTACTTGCCCCCTTTGGACTTTTGTGGTTCTGCACGGCGTATATAAATCAATTCAACTTGTTGCTTTGACCTCACTTCGCCCTTCCTCCTCCTTTCGTCCCTTGGACGTTAGCTTCAGGGCAAAACAGAGAGCGGGTCACTGGCCGAAGGATGCAAGGACGCGAGGCCACGCCCGACGTTCAACCAGGAATGTCATGCCAGATGAAGCCAGCTGGTCTCATCCTTGAAGAAAGGGACAGAAACGAGATAAATGGGAGAGAAAGGCGGCAAAGGGAAAGGGGGGTCTCTCCGGTCATTTTAGGTTTGTTCGGCCGAGGTAGAGCAACCGAGAGAGAGAGAGAGAGAGAGAGAGAGAGAGAGAGAGAGCTAGTGAGAATGAGAAGGTGAGCTCGAGAAAGAGAGAAAGAGCGAGCCAGGGAAGAAAGGGAGCTTGTGGGTGGCTGCTTCTGGAAGGGTGCGGCTGAAAACCAAGGAGAGGCCAGAGCCGCTCGAGAGGGGAGACCGAGAAGGTGGATAGCGAGGGAGAGCAGGTGAGAAGGCGACTATGTTCTCGACTTCTTCGGGGGAGGTGGGAGACGGTAAGAGCAACAGAGAGAGTAAGCAAAGGGTGAAGCGGAGAGAGAACCGAGAGTGAGCGGAGGGATGGACGAGAGAAAGCGGAGACCCAAGAGCCGAACTTCGTTCTCGGACAAGCGTTACACGGCCATCCCCAACATAAACCGGCGATCTCCAACCAACACCCTCGAGCATGTGGTGAGTTTTCTTTGGGTTCGATCCACTTTTATCTCGATGATCCTAGCTCGGTGCATCGTCGAGGCAGCCGACCATAGCTCCTTTTGCTTCAGGCTCACCTTCTGGCCGTCGTCGCCGAGCCAGGTAGGGATATTTGTGGTCAAACACTTCTCTCTGGGAACTCCGTTGCTTGGTTTTATTTAAGACGGAACCGAAACGATAGTTGGGCCTCGTTTTCCCTAGTCCACTAGCATGCTCGATTTGAACAAGCCGTCCCTTTTGTCGAGTTTGAGTCGTCACTTGCTGCTTTCTTTTGAGTAAATGACTTGGAGTGCTGCCATTTTCATTCTCTGTTGATGGCTGCTTATATATATGCTCAAGACCCCTCCCTTTCATTTCAGGAACACACCCTTTAAATTCTCCCATGGAATTTTTGCATGAAAATTGATTATCCACTGGTTTAATAGCATACGAGTAATGATTGGACCTTATCTATTTAGATATGGTGGCGGACTTTTGATTAGTTATGCACCGTTCGGAATGCCAGATTCATTTGTAGACGTTTATAGAGGAAGATTTTTTTTACTGTTTTTCTAATTTATACAACAGGTATTTATAATTTGCATTTGTAAAATGTAATTTCCTTTCAATTTTAGGAGAGGAGGATCGCATTGTTTCTTGGTGCGACTGGGCAGAAGTTTCTATCTATGTATTGCTTGTGTGGCACGTATATTGATTTTTTGACAATCCTCCTAACAATTTACTTGGTGACACCCAATCACATATCGTTTGGCTATATTTTGCTCCTCCTATGTTGGATCATGGGAAGACAACTCATTGAAAGGATGAGAAGACATTTTTAGTTTCCATTAAAAGTATATGCAATCACTGTGTTTATCTTCATATACAGCTTGAGCAATTTCTCCACCTTTGAGATGTGGTTGTCGGGGTGACCGATCTTCAGCTTTTACTTGGCCTACAACTCGAAGCTTCGCCATTACGCAGAATATTTGGCAGTCTCTTGCAATCCTGATTGTGATGCAGCTCTATAGTGATATTGCTAGTACGAGTACCTAGAGGAGGGTGAATAGGTATATAAAAGATTTTTCTTGATAATTGCACAATACTTAGACAGTTGAAGGATTTGCAACAAATAATGATCAACGTAAGACTGAGTAAAGAAAAGAGAGAATTGAACACGCGGTTTATAGTGGTTCGGCTTGATTCAAGCCTACGTCCACTCTTCTGCACTGACAGCCAATTGGCTGGATTCCACTATGAACAAAGAGATGTTACAGCGTTGATCTTCCTTGATTTCTCGGTGTAGATGATCTACCACACTCGCTCAAGGTATCACCAAGTATAGACACCCTCTGTGTATACAATTTCGCTCAAAATGTATCGACTAATAATCAAGGTGCTTCGTACTGAATTTCTCTATCGATCACATACTCAAACAACTAGAACGTCTTCCTTTTTATACTCCTTTATGCCATCATACCCGTTGGCACTTACCAAAGGAATTCCTCCAAACTACCTGTTGGACGGAATCAATTAAGAAAATCATTCGAGCTATTAAAGGAACCTGACGATAGTCCATCAATCCTATTTGCCCATACAATCAGGATCTTGGTTTCCAAGAATAGAACATTCCAAGAATATTTCGTCGACTACCAGATCTTCAATCGATCTAGATACGAATAAAAGAATCTATTATATTTATCCAACCAAGAGATCTTCTCCAGAGGATAGGATTAAATCCTCAACCATATACTTCGGCTCTGGATTTCCTTCGTCACTGGATTAGAAAGATTGTCAATGAGAATAGTCTTGAGTCTTGAGTCTTGAGTCTTGAGTCTTGAGTCTAAGTTGATCGAAAGTCTTCGACTTTAAACAAACGGTCTGCAAATATCCAGACTAGACGATAGAAACGTTTTGTCAGCTTCAAAATATTCTGGAAAGATTTCTCCAACAATCTCCCCCTTTTTTATGGTGACAAAACTTTTCTATAGATTTGAACAACTTTGACCTGCAAAAACATTTCTCAAGCAATATGGCTATCTCATAAAGATTAATAAAACAACAAGACTCTGCATCCACAGAAAATTGGTTAGTCTTTCATGAGTAATACCATATGATAACACTTGATATAAATGCAAACAGTCAAGCATCAAAATCCACAGCCAGTTCAGTCAAATTCAAGTTCACACCCAAGTTCACTCAAGTCATACTCAAAAACAAACATAACCACAAAAACAAATTTAAAGTCAAAGTTTAAAGTTCAAATTTCTTCTCCCCATTTTTGTCATCATTAAAAAAGGTGAGAAATGAGTCAGGTCTGCTTGGGAATGCGCACGATCTGGAAATCTCCCATGGAGTGGACTATGCCTTCTAGCCTCTTCAAGTCTTCCCTTAGATGAGCTACCTCCTCTCCTTTGGCATTGGCTTGACTTTGTAGAGCGAGGTCTTTCATTTTATCCTCTAGGGTAATCGAAGATGCTTGTCCAGCATTCTTTATGGCTTGAATTTCACAGTCTAAAGCATAGATTTGGCCCCGCATTTCCAGAAGAACATCAAGAATACGACGAAAATCTGCAGAATTGTCTATCTGTGTACTTGCATTTGCTTTCTCGGATGGAGTGAATGCAGACGATGGAGCTTCTGTATAATCTTGTAGATTTGGTGTTGACGTATCGTGTCCTTCATCATGCAATTGAGAAGCCTGAAACTCTTCTCGGATCTGCTGGAGATTGTCTTAGACCTTCACTATTGGCAGCATGAGGTGTGGACCTTTCTTGCTCGCCAACTCCCCCTGTCTCTAGGACATCAAAAGGGGTAGAGTGATGATCATGCTCTTTTGTATCTTGATTCCCCTTCTCTCCAAATTCAGCTGCAGACTTTTATTTCTCTTCTTCTCCTTCTTCTTCAGCCTCTTTCTCCTTCTCTCGCTGCTCTTCTTCTTCTCTGTACTTGGCTTGCTCCTCTTCTTCTCTCTGTTTCTTCTAAAGTTCTGTCGATTGAGGTACAGAACGTATGGTCCTTATCAAGGCAGTGATTGTGAGATCTTTCTCCTCATCTTCATCCTCCAATATGAGAGTTTTCTTCTTTTTGGATGGGGCACCAATGGCCTCCTTCCCTTTTCTCTTTGAAGCAGACGGTACTGGAGTCTTCACTTTGAATTTCTCCATTGCCTTGGAAAATTCTTTTAGACGCATCTTCATCAACATCTTCAAACCTACCACCATCTTATCGCACGATCGAACACAAAGCGTATGTGGCGGTTCAATATTCATGTGTCTGAAGATCTTGGTCACCAGACCTGGGTAAGGCAATTGTCCCTTGTCCTTCGACATTGCTCTGTACATGTGAAAGAGAATAGTGTAAGGGAGTGAGAACTTCTTCCCTGAGTTGATTGCGTACATCAATTTTGCCTCGGAATTAGACACATCAGTCTTTGATGTAGACTTGGGCCTGATGCAATTGATCACAATTTTGTGCAGCACGATATTGATGGCACGCATCCTTGAATAGATGATTCTTCCCTCTATATCTCTATCTTTGACGAGTTCCAATGAGGCACGAGCAACTGAGACTTTGGTTGGTTGATAACGTCCTCGTTCAACTCCAATTATGTCCGCCAACATGTCCACGTCTACCACATAGTCCTCGGTCTCGAACACTCGAATGATATTCTATTCGCATCTAAAAAGCTGAGATTCGAATAGAAGAATGCTGTCAATTGCGCATAACCGTCTGTGGTATCGGTGCAAAATTGCTCAAGTTGAAGCAGATTGAACTTCTCCCTTAAGTTCACATTAACGGCATCCAAGAAATCGAAATCAACACTTCTAGGGTTTGTCACCCCTCGTTTCAGCAGTCTGAAGAACAGATTCTCCTATTCCTTCGATTTAAACAACTCCATTCTCTTTCCCTTCACCTTCGCAGCAACACCCATTCTAGGTTGAAAATCACTGAACATTTTATCATCATCATTCCCGTCAGTCAAATTTGGTCCCGACATACGAGGGTCACTTGGAATGTTCGCAAGTGCTTCCTCCGCCTTTCCCTTGGGAGCAATTCCCAAATCCTCCATTTTTCTCAGAAAGATATACTCATTCCCATAATTCTTATCTTTAAGAAAATCATCCACGTAGTTCAACGGAGTCCTAGTACTTTTCAACGCACGATAGAGTTTGTAAATATAAGAGGGTTTTTGGACTCTTACAGGGTCTGCGTCATCGATTATCTCTTCCTCCGGTTGTTGACCCGCACCTTGTGGGGTAGATGGCGTTGAGTGATGTGGTGGAGAGTGAATCGGGCTCTGTTGCTAACTTGATAATTCTTCCTCTTCGGTGAGATCGAAATGGGTAGGTCCCTCCTTCATTCTCTATGGTCCCCTATTCGTGATTCTTGAAGACTTCCTCGAAGAAGACATCCTTCATTGTCGCTGAAAGATTCCTTTACTTGATTTCCCAAGAAAAGATGACAACTTTCTCGAAGATGAACACGAAGTAGAAACCGGATTGGGAGGAGAATGCCTTTTAGGGTTTTGAAGATTGGGTGAAAAAGAAAATTGTATATATATATATAACTCAGTTTTGAAAAAAGGGAAGTTCAATCGGCACAAGGAAAGTGTACGAACACCTCCTTTTTAAAATCATTAACTGCCAAAATTAATCCTTTTGAAAAGACAAGATTTCGTTTTTCACGGAGACTATAAAATAACTGAACAAAAGATCGTACCTTTTCGAGTTTAGATAAAATAGCAACTTACAGTCTATAGCCATGAATGTCTGAGTCTGAGGATTTAGAGTCTGAGAGTTTAAAGTTTGAGGGTTGGAGAGTCTCTAGACTTTAACTTCTTCAAGCTTCAAAATGTTGAGTCTGGAACGGATAAAATCGAATTGATTTTTCTCCAAAGGCTTTGTGAATATATCCGCTAGTTGACTTTTTGAATCAACAAATTGAATCGAGATTTCTCCATTCTGAATATGATCTCTAATGAAGTGATGTCGAATCTCTATATGCTTTGCTCTTGAATGAAAAATTGGATTTTTGGTGAGATTGATTGTGCTGGTGTTGTCACATTTGATTTATGTGCATGAGTCTTCAATCCCAAAGTCTTGTAGCTGTTGTTTTATCCATAGAATTTGCGAACAGCAGCTTCCAAGAGCTACATACTCTGCTTCTGTTGTTGAGAGAGCCACAGTGCTTTGGTTCCTTGAAAACCAAGACATTGTCCTGCTTCCAAGCAACTGGCAAGTTCCTAAGGTACTCTTTCTATCGACTCTGCAGCCGGCCAGATCTGCGTCTGAATATCCCAGAAGATTAAAGTCTCCCTTCTTAGGATACCAAAGACTGATGCTTGAAGATGAAACAACGTATTTAATGATACGTTTTGCAGCACTGAGATGGGATTCTCTAGAATCTGATTGAAACCTAGCACAGATGCAAACACTCAACAAAATGTTAGGTCTAGAAGCGTAAGATAAAGAAGTGAACCAATTATGCTCCTGTACAGCTTTTGATCAACTTTCTTCCCTTCTTCATCTTTGTCTATCTTCAAAGAACTTGACATTGCTATATCAGTCTTTTTGCAATTTTCCAATCCAAACCTTTTGACAAGATCATTAGCATATTTTTCTTGGTAAATGAAAGTTCCTTCCTTCAATTGCTTTACTTGAAGACCAAGAAAGAATATTAATTCTCCCATCATACTCATTTCAAACTCATCCCGCATAAACTTAGAAAATTTCTTGCATAGACTTTTATTAGAGGATCAAAAAATAATATCATCCACATATATTTGAACAAGTAAAAAGCTTTTGTTTTCCTTTTTGATAAATAAAGTAGTATCTACTTTACCTTTGACAAAACCATTTTGTAATAAGAACTTACTTAGTCTATCATACCAAGCTCGAGGTGCTTGCTTTAAACCATACAAGGCCTTTTTCAGTCTGAAGACTAAGTCTGGCTTCCTTGGGTCTTCAAACCCAGGTGGTTATTCCACATAGACTTCCTCTTGGATAAATCCATTTAGGAAAGCACTTTTGACGTCCATTTGGAATGACCTGAAATTTTTATAACAAGCAAACGCAAGTAATAGTCAAATAACTTCTAACCTTGCTATAGGAGCGTAAGTCTCATCATAGTCTATTCCTTCTTCTTGCGTGTATCCTTTGGCCACGAGTCTTGCTTTATTTCATACGGCTTTTCCTTTTTCATTCATCTTGTTTCTGAACACCCATTTGGCTCCAATAATAGTTTTACCTTTTGGTTTAGATGTCAATTCCCAGACATCATTAATGTTGAACTGTCTGAGCTCTTCTTGCATAGCTTCAATCCAGCTTTCATCAGATAAAGCTTATTCTATGCTTTTTGATTCAATTTCGGAAATGAGAGCCACAGCACTAGACTCTTCACGTCTTTTGGATCTGGTGCGAATTCCTTCATTAATTTCGCCGATAATGAGATCTTTGGGATGACTGGACTTATGCTTCCGATTCTTGGTTGATTTATCTCGGATGATGATCTCTTTCTTTATTTGAATCTTCATGAACATCTTGATGCTGGTCTTCCAGTCGAGATATTTCTTGAGTTGTAAGCTTTGGAAGGTTCGGAGCGGGTTCGAGACTCTTCATACCGAGTCGACTGGATTCATCTTGCGTAGAGTCTTGAAATTTGACATTCATTGACTCCTCCACGTAGACGGCTCTTCTTGTTATAGACTTTGTAGGCTTTTCTTGATGTAGAATATCCAAGGAAGATGCCTTCATCTGATCTTTCTTTAAACTTACCAACTCGATCTTTTGCATTTTTCAATATAAAGCATTTGCAACCGAACACATGAAAGTATGAAACAATGGGCTTCTTACTTTTGAATAACTCATAAGGGGTTTTCTCTAGAATAGGTCTTAGGAAGACTCTATTGATGATATAGTATGCTGTTGAAACAGCTTTAGCCCAAAATCGTGAAGAAATTTTACTTTCAATTAAAAGAGTTCTAGCCATTTCTTGAAGAGATCTATTCTTTCTTTCCACAACTCCATTTTGCTGAGGAGTATATGGAGAGGAGAACACATGCTTAAATCCAGATTCATCACACAATTTTGTAAAATCTTGATTTTCAAATTCACCTCCATGATCTGTTCTTATACTTGAGATAACACATCATTTTTCATTTTGAACCTTTTTAGCAAATTTTTCAAAGTACGAGAATGTTTCTGACTTACTTACACGGAAATATACCCAAGTAAAGCGGGAGTAATCATCCACAATTACTAGGCAATATTTCTTACCTCCAATACTCTGGGTTATGGTTGGTCCGAAGAGATCCATATGCAGCATCTGTAATACATGATTAGTAGAGACATGATTTATTGGCTTAAATGAATTTCTTACCTGCTTTCCCAAAATACATGGTGTGCATGGATCGGACTTTTGGTAAGGTAATTTGGGTAGACCTCAAACAAGCTGCTTTGATGAGATTTTGGGTAATTGCTTCATGTTGACATGACCAAGCTTTATGTGCCATAAGCTTGCTTCATCTTGAATTGAGATTAGGCATTGCGATTCATTTAGTTTCATGTCTAAGAGGTAGATATTTCCATGTCTTCGACCCATGAAAGATTGAGTAAAGTCTTTACTGATTTCAGAACATATTCCTTCTTAAAAGGAGATCTTGAAACTAGTATCACACAATTGGCTAATGCTGAGGAGATTATAGTTGAGTCCTTCCACTAGAGAAACATTGCTTATTATGAGATTTCCAATTTTCACAGTTCCAAATCCCACAATATTTCCTTTGCCGTTTCGACCAAATGAAACTTTTCCACCATTCACTTGAATAAGCTTTATGAAGCAATTTGAGTCTCCTGTCATGTGTCTTGAACATCCGCTGTCAAGATACCACTTTACCTTTTTCTTGACGGAGACCTGCATTTAAAAGAGAGTCTCAAGTTTTCTTTGGTACCCAAATTTTCTTGGGTCCTTTGGTGTTAGTAGGATAAACATTATTAGGTCATACTTTCTTAATAGGCTTCCAAACCATAGGACACTCTTTTTCAAAGTGATCCTGACTATTACACTTTGAACACCTTAGAGCATTTCGACCTACAGACTTTACAAAAACTTTCTTGAAATGATTTGTAAGCCTCTCTCGACGGTCTTTTCTTAATTCTTTATTTTACTTTAGGAAAATCAATCAAGGGAATTGTTTCTGCTGTCATACCTAGACCAGACTTATTGAAGTAAGGTCTTTGAACGGAAAGAACTTTTTCAAGTTTTTCGGATCCTATCGAAAATTTCTTTGAAATATTTGATAAGTCAGTTTTTAAAAAAACATTTTCTTTCAAAAGATTATCTTCTTTTTCTTTAAGAGTAGAAACATTCAAGTCTAAACTTTTAACTCTTTCTTCTAAAATGTTTTCCTTTTGTTTTAGAGCTGAGTTTTCCTTTTTAAGTTCGGAAATTCTTTTGAGAGAAGTCTTAAGACTAAAACACAGTTCATCAATGTATTTAGAGACTTTGACAGAAATTTTAAAATCACTTATCTCAAATTCGCTGTCTGAGTCTGATCCAGAATCTGAGTCTGAGTCTGAATGTGCCATTAGACATATGTTGGCATATTCATTATCACTTTCTTCACACTCTGTATCACTCCAGGTTTCGGCTTTGAGAGCTTTTCGAAACTTTCAACTTTTCCTCTTTTCTTCTTCAGAAGAGGATAGTTGGGTTTGATGTGTCCATTTTTCTTACATTCGAAGCAGACTACATCTTTATTTGGTTCCTCATCATCAACAGACTTGGTCTTTGTTTTTGGAAACTTTGTTTCTTTGAGTTGAACCTTCTACCTTTTCTATTCAGTTTTCTGAATCTTCTTATCATGAGAGCAAGCTCCTCATCGTCCATATCATCTTCGAATCTGTATCATCGAATCATCATTTGATTTTAATGCAATGGATTTCTTACCTCTCGGATCTTCGTCTTCATTAATTCGTTCCACTTCATAAGATCAAGAGTTCCAATCAGCTCGTCGACAGATAGTGGCATAATTCTTTGCGTCTCTCTTATTGAAGTCTTTATATAATTCCAGTCCTTGGAGAGTCCACGCAGTAGCTTGTTCACCTTCATGGAATCATAAATTTTTTGTCCTTGGTTCTCAAGACCATTGACAATATCTGTAAAACGACTAAACATGTCAGTTATAGAGAGGAGAATGTTAATTCTAGTCTCCTTCACTCAATCTGTTCCTTCATAGGTGATATGTAATCTGTCCCATACTTCTTTTGCTGTAACACAAGAAGATATTCTATTATATTCAGTTGGTGACAAAGCACAATATAAAGAGTAAATTGCTTTTGCATCGAGTGCTTGTCTCTTGTTTATCTCTTCCCGAGTCATTCCGCTGGTCTCAACAATTTCTTTCCCTCTTTTAGAGACTGATGCAGCAGTAGGAGTGATTTCTCTTTCCACAACATCCTATTCCAGAGGATCCTTTGATCATAGGAAAGTTTTCATCTTGTTCTTCCAGATGTTGTAATCATTTCCATCAAAGTAGGGTGGTCTGGTATTGCTTTGCCCTTCCACCAGCCCTAGTGCTAGCATACTAGCCATGGATCTTTTACTTTGAAGTAAAACACTTCAAATAAAGTAAGAACACGGGCTCTGATACCAATTGATATTGCTAGTACGAGTACCTAGAGGGGGTGAATAGGTATATAAAAGATTTTTCTTGATAATTGCACAATACTTAGACAGTTGAAGGATTTGCAACAAATAATGATCAACGTAAGACTGAGTAAAGAAAAGAGAGAATTGAACATGCGGTTTATAGTGGTTCGGCTTGATTCAAGCCTACGTCCACTCTTCTGCACTGACAGCCAATTGGCTGGATTCCACTATGAACAAAGAGATGTTACAGCGTTGATCTTCCTTGATTTCTCGGTGTAGATGATCTACCACACTCGCTCAAGGTATCACCAAGTATAGACACTCTCTGTGTATACAATTTCGCTCAAAATGTATCGACTAATAATCAAGGTGCTTCAGACTCTGGAATTTCTCTATCGATCACGTACTCAAACAACTAGAACGTCTTCCTTTTTATACTCCTTTATGCCATCATACCCGTTGGCACTTACCAAAGGAATTCCTCCAAACTACCCGTTGGACGGAATCAATTAAGAAGATCATTCGAGCTATTAAAGGAACCTGACGATAGCCCATCAATCATGTTCGCTCATACAATCAGGATCTTGGTTTCCAAGAATAGAACATTCCAAGAATATTTCGTCGACTACCGGATCTTCAATCGATCTAGATACGAATAAAAGAATCTGTTATATTTATCCAACCAAGAGATCTTCTCCAGAGGATAGGATTAAATCCTCAACCATGTGCTTCGGCTCTGGATTTCCTTCGTCACTGGATTAGAAAGACTGTCAATGAGAATAGTCTTGAGTCTTGAGTCTTGAGTCTTGAGTCTGGTGATCAGAAAGTCTTCAGACTTTAAACAAACGGTCTGCAAATATCCAGACTAGACTGATAGAAATGTTTTGTCAGCTTCAAAATATTCTGGAAAGATTTCTTCAACAATAGCACGAGAGGAGACAGAGCAAGTATATCCAATCTGATGACTCCGAACTTATGGAATTTGGAGTACTTGGATTTATAAAGAGTTTCCTCATTTGGCTTAGTGACAAGATAGTGTGTATAGCAAAGTACTATGCATCATTGTCACCAATTAGTCTCTTTGGTTTCCTTTATCTGCTCTGTCTTGTCATTTGTTCCCTTTTACCTAAAGCATCTCGAATCCCATCAAAGTTATTCCTTCTTTATACAGGAATTCTGGTGATGACAGAATATCTCTTTCAGATGTGGGGTGCCCAGCAGAACGTTTCTGGACAGAATGACTTTAGTTTGGCCAAGTTCTTGGGTTTTGAGTTATTTCGAGTCAGGCTTTTGGGGTCTAGAATTGGGTTTAAGGGGGAAAAGTGCTGGTGATATCTGCTTGTATCCTTCAATACAATGTCTTCCGTTGG
The DNA here is from genome assembly GCA_017140325.1 of Eucalyptus leucophloia subsp. euroa. Classification (NCBI taxonomy): domain Eukaryota; kingdom Viridiplantae; phylum Streptophyta; class Magnoliopsida; order Myrtales; family Myrtaceae; genus Eucalyptus; species Eucalyptus leucophloia. The sequence goes on along the minus strand of CM029475.1, from coordinate 20,528,609 downwards.
TTGCAAAAAGTACCAACTCACATTTTAAGCAATTATTACACCAAAGAACCTTGCCCTCTGTTTGTATTAGCATAAGAAGTGTTTGGGGATTTTTCTAGTTCAAACGGGGAAAGCAAACCACCTGCAGATTCTCCTGCAATTTCTTGTGAAGCAGAAGGCGTGAGAAACAATTTGTCTTCCTCAGCCTCTGGTTTTTCTCAAGCATCAAATAATGTACCCAAAAGCTGGAGGCTCTAGGGGTGGCAGTGCTAGAAAATATTCCTTTGGATATATTTGGGGAAGCACCAACGAAAGCCACATTTGGAACAAGAAAAGGATTATCACCATGAGAAGGGAGAGATTTGAAACGCAGAAGACAATCTTCATAGTCTACATAAATTTTTGGATGGAGAACATTTTTAATCTCATTGGCCTCGAAATAAACATGGGGGCCTTGCTCCTTGCCTCCTTTGCTTTGTTAAATGCCATTTCTATTCTATATATTGCACTTCTCGCTGCCTGCATACTTCTAAATCGCAATGTCATTCGAAAATTATGGCCAGCACTTGTCTTTTTGCTTGCTTCCATTCTCGTCCTACAATACTTTGTCATTTGGAAGAGCACATCATCTGCCAATTCACAAACATCAAGCAAGCTGAGTCTGTATTTCCTTTCGAATTTTATGATTCTCCTGCCAGTATGAATGCTGAAAGTCTTCATGTGATGAATTCAGCTGATTATTCATTTGAGTTTTCCCATTGCGAGATCACTGAGGCTGAGAAGGATGGTGGAGGTTCTTTATATGATTCAGATAAGAAAGAGAGAGCCAGAGGTCAAGCTGAGGATAACTCTATAGTTTTTACTCTGCAGCTTTTAGGGGATGGCGGTTAGTTCTCTTGTAACCTTCCCGAACATCGAGCCAGAAGACATGAATGCCAGGGGCATACTCAAGCAGTCTCCCCTGCACCCGATCAACGGCCAGGATCACCTGACAAAGCTGCAGAAGTTCGCGAGATCGAAGCTCCAGGTCTCCATCAACCTGCTGGACAACGAAATCTCCTTCCTCCGCGGCCGGCAGAACCTGAGCTTCAGCGAATCGTCCACCGCCGCCGCCGCCGCCGCTGAACCTCCGACTTCTCCTTCTCCATCTCCCCACTCCTCGTCCTTGGCCTCAGCGTCGATCGGTCAAATCTTCAAAGGGAAGGCTCCGGCGACGGCAAGGGGGGGCCTTGAGAACGGCGGGGTCAGCGGCGACGCCCGCGGGGGGCGGCAAGCGTACAGGAGGACAAGGACGGTGATGGAGGTGCTGCGAGAGCTGGACACGGACATAGTGGTGCTGCAGGACGTGAAGGCGGAGGAGGGGAGGGAGATGAAGCCGCTGTTGGAGCTGACGGTGGCGCTGGGGATGAGCTACGCGTTTGCCGAGAGCTGGGCGCCGGAGTACGGCAACGCCGTCGTCTCCCGATGGCCGATCAAGCGCTGGAAGGTCCAGAAGATATTCGACGACACCAATTTCAAGTCCATAATTTCGTTTTATTTTATTTTATTTTATTTTATTTATTAATTTCCATATAATTTTTACCTGTTATTCTTGCTATCATTTTCGTAATTATGGTGACGATGATATAGCCAAGAGAATTCTTAGGAACCTGCTAAATTACATATATATTTTTTTGCTCTTTAGTATTTAAATAAGGAGTTGGGAAGATAAACTAAGGATAAGATCTATGGCGTACATTAAATGAGGGCAGGGTAAGGTGTATGTAGGTAGGACAATAACGCGGGGAGGATTTTGCTTTTGCTTTATTTTATGTATTTGCTAAATCAGATGCTTGACCTGAAGACTATACAAGGACTACTCATCTTCAAGGAAAACTACCTTTCTCTCAAGCGGAGACAGACCAGATAGAATCAACTTGTTTGAGACACCGCTCAATTACTTGTCATGGAGTCAATTTCCAAGACTTTTGCGTTCGATTAATTAAGCCGCGCCTTAGATAGTGAAGGGATTATGTGCTTTCGTTGCGCGAAAATTCAGAAAAAGAAGAAAAGGGTAGATAGAAATATAATCGATCGACATATTAAATTGACTAGGAATCGAAGTGGCTGTGAACTCGATATGTTTTATTACACAAGAATGTCTGAAGGCAACAATAGAAGTGCCCCATGTTGGGGAAGTGAACTTCCAGTGCACCCACCTGGATCATCTCCACGAGAACTGGCGGATGAAGCAAGTCAGCGCCATCATCCAGTCGAGCGACTCTCCCCACATCTTGGCTGGTGGCCTCAACTCTCTCGACGAGACCGATTACTCGCAAGAGCGGTGGATCGACATCGTCAAGGTATTTACATTTCTGTCATGTTTGATGTGATATTCGTGAGCACGTCAAACTCGATTACTAAATAGCTTAAGCTACGGCGATTTTGTAATCATAGGCACCTGTGTTTGTTACAGTACTATGAGGAGATGGGAAAACCGACCCCAAAGGTTGAAGTCATGAGGTTTCTGAAAAGCAAGCAGTACACAGATGCTAAGGACTTTGCCGAAGAGTGCGAGTCCGTGGTCGTCATTGCCAAAGGACAAAGTAAGAACTCACTTGTTCGCTTTCTCATCTTTCGATTTTTCTTTTTCGCTCTATCACATGGCCAATCTAAGGTGCTTTTCGAGCATGATGCTCCTCTCGCTCGATGATCACATGATTAGCTTGAATGAACAGAAATTCATAACATTTGAAGCATAATGATCATGTTGAATATATGCATCCGTTGTTGTCATCACTTTGTCGATATCAACCTTTGATGTGAAAATCCATGGTATAAAAATTGAAGTCCAAAGTCTTTTTTTTTTTTTTTCAAATGATTTTGTTTGAATATGTAATTTGAAACTGTTTATTCTATTGCAAGTGTGCAGGGGACATGCAAATATGGAACGAGGGTGGACTACCTACTGGTGTCACCAGATTGCTCATACAAGTTCATTCCGGGGTTGTATGTGGTTTTGTCATCGAAAGGGACATCAGATCACCACATCGTAAAGGTCGACGTAATGAAATGCGAAAACAACCCTCCCCATGAAAGCAATGGCAACAACAATAAAATTACCAAGAAAAGGCGACGACAGCGCAAGCACCAAGCCATTGTAAAGATCTCAGGCACAGCTCCTCCTTCAAAGGGTGTATGGACAACCAACACATTAAGCAAAGTCGAATGACATTACATTTATATCTCCCCTTTCTTTCCACTCTTTTCTCAGCTGCTGCTCCTGTTGCTGCTGTTGACTGATCTTGGGCATTCTGGCTTTGTCAATCTCTGTGTAAATCTTCGATTGTTTTGTGCATCTTGTCTTCTCTATTTTTTTTTTCTTCAGTTTAGAGTTGAAGAGGGGAGGGTTCTGGTGTGATGGTTTCCTCACATCTGTATAGATTTCGACACGACAGAAGTGAATTCTTACATTTCAACTAGGCATTTTAAGCGGTTCTGCCAAGTTCTTTTTCAGTATTTTATGCCTTTTCTTTCCGCTTGTAATCTTAGCTGCAAGATTCAGATTAGTTTTGTCGAGGGCGACATCTCAAGTTGACTTTGCTAAGGTTGAGGTTAGAGAGTGCGATCTTGTTTCTTTAGATTTAACTAAAAGTTGAAACGTTTTAGATTAAAAGTCCTTGGAATAAAATTGCAAATTACGAAAATTGAATTTTTTTTTGTTAAGTTGGACATCAAGTGATTGATAAAAGACCCAAAGATTTCAAATGAAATACCTTTCAAAAGCAAACAAGGAAAAAAAAAAGTTGCGAAGTCTGGTAATTATGAATTCTAAACATTTGTGACAGTAGTCCATGTCTTCATTCTTTTTTCTCCGGTTTTGAAATTAGCATTGGAAAGAAGAAAAATGGTAAGTTAGTGCAACCTATTTCTACATCTTAAGAAATACCTCCTGTGATCTCTCAATGGAGCCTTAATGAGCATTATAAGTAAAAGTGTAATGAAAAGAGAAAGAAATTGATTTTCTATATAATAGACATTGTTGGCTGATGTATCATGCTAATTAGCTTATGAATAAAAAACTGCCTCTCCCTTTTAATGGTTAGCAAACTGCGCCCCTTGTATCAGCATAGTAGGGGATGCAAGTATCTCTCAGTTGGCGTATACTTTTCAACTGATCCTCCTTGATGTAATTTATATTGATTGAATTATTTATTTCGATTTTGCTTGGGATCTCAATTTAGAAAATCATGGGATCTAAAGATCAAATAACAACAAGAGGAATTAAAAAAAAAAAAAAAGAAATGGTTAAGACGCTGCGTCAATATCGTTGACTGGTAAGAATACCGGTACTTGCGACCTTGCAGCTCTGCTACTCGGGAAATCACTAACACATGACATTAAAAATAAAAATAAATTTAAATTTTTTTTAATGAGATAGAAAGACAATTAATCATTAATACTTGATACTTCTACCGTTTGTTTAAGGGCTATGCTAGTAGGTCACATGACACATCCAATGATGTTTTCACTGCACACGTTCATTTTCTTTTTCTCTATAGTGATGTAGTCACTTATTAAAATGTTGTATTTTTTTCCCTTTCTGTTGCAAATTTCCCCTTCTATAAATCATGAACACGAACACAAGTACAAATTTTTTTCGTTGATATAATTGGTCTATTTAGCACGTGCTAATACCTTTAATTGCTTTCTATATTGTGAATAAAATATTAAGTGATGATTGGACAAATCATTAAACAGAAAAATCTCTTGACGAAAAGTATCCTAGATTATCTCGCGCGTGTACGTTGAAGATCTAGACATACATTATTGTATTTTAGGGTACAAGATTGGCTCTCTCTTTGTCACTGATTTTGTGAGCGTCCTATTGCCTTTGGATGGTAATTCTTTTTGTAACTGTTCGACTTTAAAATCGGCAATGACCAGGAGTAACCATCATCGATCAAGCCCTCTTAAGTGAACACTTAAAAAAGAATTAGTCTCTTAATCGCTGGAATTGTGTTCAATCAGAGGTATTGTTTGTAGATATCATGAATAATGGGAAAATTTCCAGAAAAGTCTTAAATCTATTGCACTTTAGCCAATTAAGTCATAAATCTTTTAATTACTTCAATTGAATCTAAACCTTTTCACATTTCGCCAACTAAGTTTATTGAGCCAATTTTAAGAAAAAATCACTGATGTGAACGCCAACCATCTTACGTAGGATTGTCAATACTAATGTTGGCAAATTCTTATAATTTTTTTTAAATGGAGTTTTTTAAATTTTTTTCTTTTTTTATTTTACCGTGGCTTGTAAGAGTCATCAGGTCCTTGCAGCTACTAGCGAAGACTTAATGACCCTTGCCGGACATGGTGAAAAAAAGTAAAGGAGGAAAAGAGAAGAAAAGAAAAGATGGAAAAATGTCGAATCAACATCAATTTAACACTGTCTTTACTCGAATAGCTATAGAACTATGTAGGAAAACACAAGGAATAAGAAGAGAATCTCGAAGCTCTAGACACGGCATGACAATGAAAAATCCACCGAGAGCTGGTTTTTGTCCTCGGAGTAGATGTGAAAAATGTGGCAGAATTAAAGAATAAGCAGAGATTCTACGTATCTAGCACTGTAAGCTTGCTCGATGTAGAGTGAAACAAAGGGACATTGCATAGAGTTTGTACCTATATGAAGTTCACGATGGCCGGTAGCAATCCGCGCCCCATGACCTCAACTTAAGTGCATCACCGTATCAATAATCAGTTCTTCCACAAGTGGAATTGATACGCAATTTACGCCCGAATTGTCCTCTATTCACCTTTCACTTGGGGACAGTTTTCCATGAATCTCTTCTAGCTCCTCGAGCCTGTTATCGAGGGCTCTTCTAAGTGAGGCCATCTGTATATGATCGTTTGCTTCTGGGAGTCGATTTATGGAGACCTTGAAGTTCAGCCTATGAATTTTGCTGTACACTAGACGGGTCCTGTTTTCGTACTTCGAACACTTATGTGAGGTTTCAATTGTTCTCGCCTTCCTTTCATGGTGCAGCAGAGCAACAAATGCCAAAGGAATTAGAAGAGACAGTTCCACAGCCTCCTGTCACCATGAATGGTCTTTCTCATCAGGATGATTCTCCAATGAGCGTGATGAACTGCAGGAATAAGTAAGAAACTGGATTCTTGAGATGTTTCTGTCTCATATCGTTTACTTTTTCTCCATTGCGTCGAACATAGTACCTACTCTAGTGATTAGCTTAACTTTTCATTTCAATCTGAAAGCTACTCACCTACATTTATAGGATTCTTAATATAAATTACCTGCTTGTGCACACTATCTTACTTGGCGAATTCTGTCATCTGCACTAGTTTAAATACATGCATCATTCGAGAGCGCAAGTGCCTTTGATGGTTTATGGCCTGAGGCATGGCGTAATTGTTTTTTTGCCTCGTCAAAAGTGTTGCTTCAGAGGACCTGAATATTCTTTTGATAGGAATCGTCTGTTTAGATTATCATAATTGCTACCATTGGTAGAACACACTACCAATAACAACATGATAGTCGCGGTGTGCATTCTAATCGAACAACGTAGTTTCAACTTCGAGTTGTGATGCTAACTGTGCTCGCACTTGTGGTTCTAAAATGTTGATGAACAGAGCTGAATCTGACAAGCAACTGCCATTCCTGTCGGTTTTGTTGGATCAGTAAGAGGTGGTAAGGTCTGTTCCACATCTTGTACCTGGCCGTAATCTTGCTTGTCCTTCATTGGAAGAACAAGGAATGAGAATAAATGCTGCATTAGACGCTGCACATGCACCAATTTCTCATCTCTCGAACCTCATTGCCGACGGCCACCGGGCTGCAAACTTCAGGGGACCTTTCCAACCATCAGACTTTTAATGGCTCGAAGCTTGAGCCACTTGGTATTTAACACTTAGCTCGACATTCTGCGCCGTCGATCTTACTTGGTTTGGACTACTGATGCAGCCCACATTGAAGACCGGCTCTCTCGACCAAGAAGATCGGCCCGCATTCAAGCTCGACAAAACCGAGAAGCTATAATGATATCTTGAGTCCATTCCAGAAGTTTGAAAGAAGACACCTTGGGAGCCATAAAGATGTTATGCTTTTATTATTTTTCTAGTTCCTAAGCTCTTTATTATTTTTCTAGTTTCTAGGCTCTTTAATGCTTTCAAGTTTCTATGCTCTGTTTTTATTCCTTTGATGATATAAGCCATGAAATCCCTTGTAGAAGACGGACGACTTTTGATAAATGAAAAGCTTTGCTTGAAGCAAGTATCATGAACCTTGTAGAGTTCATACCTTGAAAACCTAGAAGAGTTTTCACTCCGTCCTTGAAGAGTCGGAGCTTTCGAAATCTGCATCCTTGAAGAGTTGCAGTCATCGATCTAGAAGAATCGGTGTCCCTTTCAACTTCCTTGGAGGCCTAGAAGAGCAACCAACGAAGTTCCTATCTTTTCCTGTTCTGTTCATTACTTCCAACCCAATTTCGACTATCCTAAAGTACTTATTTCAGAAAACCCAAAACACAGAAATTGTAGATCCAGAAGTCTTTGTTCATTTGGCTTTGGAATCAGGTTGATCCGATCTGTATCAACAAAGATACGACTGTTCTCCTGAGCTTGCACAGTGCTGAAATTACTGTTCGTCCCATTTCTTGTGCGCGAGTCACTCTCCCGATCCTATTGTTTGAGAAAGCCTCCCCTAGGCTTGCATCAACTACCTACTGGCGAATCTCCTCATGTAAAGGTTTGGCTTGGAATTTTACTTGTCAGCATAGTTGCATAGACATGGCGGTTCTGTTCTTTTACCCATCAGTGCATTCGACTCGTCGTGCAACAATCTGAAAAAAGCTTTTAATATGCTATTTGAGAGTCAGCTTTCAGCAGTGATCTCGAACAATTTCGTGTTCTCCAAACCGAGACTTGTTCAGAGTCATTGAAAGCCTTCAATTTCTGACCTTGTACGAGGAAGGTCCTTCCTGCTTTATCTATTTCTAGATACTTTAAAAACCATCTAAAGTAATTGAAAAAGACCATGCGGAAAAAGTTAATTGCTGTTGTACTTGGCGAGGCGACCCAAGTTTAAGTAGCAGAATGCGCTTTTGCTACTTCTCTATGTATTCTTACTCCTGATGAATGGCGTTGTTTGTAGCTTCCATTCAGGAGTACCTTCCTAATTCGGCATCAGGTCAGGGTTCTCTGTCTGCAATTTCTGAGTGAAGTGGATATCGCGCGTTCCTTATCAACATCGGTGTCTGGAGGAATGTTTGCTAAGCAAGAAAACTCGTGCAGGGGACAAGAGTGAGGAATATAGTACTTGTTCGGAAGAATGTAAGGCACCATCTCATGTCTTGTCATCGTGTGAGTGCACAAATTCTTACTGCATTGAGATATTGTGCTTTTGTAATACATCACATCCTGTAACACGACATCACGTGTTCAATTTCTACTCGTCGTAAAGGCAAAAGTTGATAGCCACTCTGTCTATCCTCTTTGACGTGCGCCAATCGTTCATCGGGTAGGTTAGGACCCATCCAGAAACAAGAGGTCGAAGTCAGAGATTGCTTGAGCAGGTAGCTGATGTCCAGCTGGTTGATGGAGCGGGGATTGAAGGGTGGGGGTGAGAGCTTCTGATGGAAATGAGAGAGATTCATTGCTCAAAATGCAAACATTGACATGAAGAAAAAATTATATTGTTATGCCAAGAGGATTCACACGAAACCAAAATTATAACGAATGCCATACGACATTCATTGTCATTTATAAAACGTGGACATAATGAGTCTAATAGAAAACACCAATGCTATATGAAAAACATATAAAAGCTGCACAAATTACATTATCAATGTTGGTGCATGCTTATAGTGTTAATTCTATTTCGCATCTCATTTCTACAAGAGGAAAACAATCACACAATACATGATTTTGTAAACTCATTGTTGTGGTCAAATTGGTAACTGCTAGAAATTATCGGAGCACTTGACGAAGATGAGACCATGTCAAGTTCTATCTCATTGCTGTCATCATCAATTGGTGCCTCTATCGGATATAAAAGTGGTTTTGGAGGTAGTTGCAGTTTATCGATATCTCCTTCAAGCATATCTAGAACTTTCCTCATTGACGGCCAATCATTAGGGCTCGGTTGTACGCACCATAGCGCAACAATTATCATCTTCCTTGTTTCTCTTTCCTCTTCTATGACTTCTACCCTCTCAACCTCCTTTTCTTTGCTGAGTTGATCATAAACCCACAAAGGAAAGTAAATTTGACTTGAATGCTCTGCATGTGCATTTATATTTCTCCTTCTACGGGCCATTTCCATTAATATCATCCCAAAACTGTAAACATCGGCTTTATAAGAAATGCCACCAATGTCTTTGTAGAATAGCTCAGGCGCCATATAACCCAAGGTTCCTCTTGCTGCAGTCAATGATACTATGCTATGACCGATGGGATAAAGCCTTGCAAGTCCAAAGAAAGCAATTTTCGGAGTAAAACTTTGGTCTAGGAGAATGTTGTGAGGCTTGATATCAAAGTGAAGAATTTGCATATCACATCCCCGATGTAGATACTCTATCCCTCTAGCTATGCCAAGAAAGATCTCATGCATTTTCTTATAATCAAGAGGATCATCACCATCCATCCTTATTCGAAATGTGTTTATCCAAAGAGCCATTCGGCATGAAATCGTAGACCAGAGCTTGTTTGGAGTAATCGAAGCAAAAACCAACAAGTTGCACTACATTGATGTGGTGGATCCTTCCAATTGTGGCCACTTCACTAATAAAATCTTGGCCATTAGATTCTGGTTTGTTCAAAATCTTAACCGCAACTTCATTGCCACTTCTAAGGATTCCTCTATACACAGAGCCATATCCTCCCTCACCTAATTTGCATTTGAAATTTTTTGTAATCTTCTTGATATCCGAGTAAGAGTACCTTATGGGCAAAAAGTTGTTGTGAACTTGTAGGAATTCTTCGATGTTTGCGTCGATCGCCCGGTGCCTTCTCATCCACTTATAGATTAGAAGTATCAACACACATGGAGCTCCGAGTATGAATTTTGCTGGGACGTAGTTGGCTACATAGAAATTGTCCATAGATTAGCGCAGTGCAATAATTTTTTTGTAAACATAATTCTTTTTAATCAGAGCGCTTCTTGAGATCATCATAGTTGTGAGGAGAAAAGGCCCAGCAGTCATACCCAAGAAAAGGCAAGGCGCCAACCTACAATTTCCGCGTACCAATGCTTGGTCCTCGCAGAATTAGGGGTTTCTGCAACAGATTAATTAGAGTCGGTGATCAATCAATGAAGAATTAAATTTATCATTTTAGCAGTTAAACATAAATATAATTTACTCTCCTTGACAGCGCTCAGATCACAGTTAATTCAATTCACCTAGGGAATCCATGTCATCGTAGCATGATTTTTTCTCTTGAAGAAAAGCGATTTTGCTTTTGTTCACCTATATATACCAAATGATTCATAAATTCACGTCTCGCTCCGCGTAATTCTAATTTACAAACGTCATTCAATACGCGTGCAGTTTATTCAACCGCATAACAATAACAGCCATGCAAGGGACACGAGCAACAACTAAATCAACCATTTTTCCCCAAACAAAAATGAAGTAACAATGTCAAATCCAGAAAAGCTCCAAGATTCGTAAAATAAACGAGAGCAGGGCATGCCGACCCTACTAAGAAATCTATTTAAACTTTTCTACTTAAGTGCAATTTTTTCTAGGGTTAATACCCTGAAAAACCCCAAACTGATACACATGTGACAAATTTACCCTAAACTACCTTAAACCGGTACACTTGTGACAAATTTACCCTCTGTTAATTTTTATTAAATTTTATTGTCAAATTATTAAGTTAAATGACACGTAACAGTTGACCGGTATACCAATTTGGGATTTTACGCTTCATTTGTCTCGGTTTACAATTTTTGTAATTTTTTTGTGGTAGTAATCTAATTTAGCGGAGGATATATTTGTTACAAATTTACCAGTTTTGGATTTTTTTGGGGTCGAATAAATTTGTTATAAATGTACCAGTTTAGGGTTTTTTATGGTCAGTCGGGGTAAATTTATCACAAGTGTATCAGTTTGGGGTTTTTTATGGTCAAAAAAATAGTTTGGGGTAAATTTATCACAGGTGTACCAGTTTGGGGTTTCGGGGTATTAAACATTTTTTCTATTATGTTTTTAAAGAAACTAGTGTCTTAATGTGTGGATTTTATTAAAAATACCCAATTAAAACCTGCCACATCACTTCGTAAGTAAATTTTGATCAAATCTCTTAGTGAAGCTAGCATTTAAGGAAAGGAGGAGGAGGAAGAAGAGAAAAAGAAAGAATAGCTTAGGGGAACATCGCTTACCGAAATAATAGCCACAGAACCCCCTTCGGTTAATAAAACTTAAGAAGTGACATGGAAAGGGGCTTTGCACATAAAAGATGAACGGATAGGAGAGAGTAAATCCCTCGACCATCTTGTTATGGAGGTCCTTGTATGGTAAGCTCCCATACTGATCCCCTTTCCGCCATGAGATTTGATCCGATGTGAATGCCATCATGGTTACGGTGCAAGAGTCCTTGATATCCCCTACTTGTAATTGCCGTAGTACAGCATATGAGTACCCCTTCATTTGGGAAAAATAAGGAGTTGTGTCGGCAGAGTATGCGCCCTCAATACATGGTTTGGCATCAATATAAGAAGTAGAAGTAACAGGGTTGTGAGCACTTCATGAAGGCCACAGTGGCACTACCATATGGCAATTCATATAAATCACCAAATGGACTAGACCAATTGAAGGACATCGATGGGTAACGAGGAAGGGATGAGCAATTACCCTTCTGCAGTCCATCATCAACCACTGTGATCTCACTAGAGAAGTCATTTTGGTGAATAGAGAAGTAATGAATCGACTTCACATAATATTGGCCAGCATTTAAATATAGAATAGTGCGGTTATTTTCACAAGCTAGCTCATACCAAGAGTGACCACAATCTTTTGGATCGCCTTTCAATCGAAAAGGATAACTTATGTTACGGATCTCACCGCAAAATGAAGGGGCACACAAGTGATTCTTCTTCACATCGCAGCTCGTCCCTAACAATAGCAGAACATGCAATATGAGAAGTAAAACACGGAGCATATATATTGAGCTACGAGAAATAATCATCTCTTTATCGTTTGGTCCGATGCAACGGAAGTTTTAGCTCAGTTGGTAATGCGAGGGATGCTTAATAAAGGGTTGGGAGTCATCGGTCATTGAAATGTCCAAGTCAACCCTAAAACAAAGTCTAGCGAAGAAAAACTTAAAAAGTATGTCCCCGCAAAAACACGATCTCGAGTGATAGATAGCTTTCACATTCATTAGGGAGGAAATTTCGCTGCATTTTCCAGATTTGATTTTTCTTGGAAAATTAATTTTCTCTATAAATTTATTTTAGGGCGCATTTGGTAACAATTCTGTTCCCGGGAGTACATTCTGATCAGAATTGATTCTTTTTTATTCTGTTCCTCGGAACTGATTCTAAGCATTTTAAACCGTTTGGTAACTGTCCAAAATTTCTGATTCTAGAATAGAATTGCGTTTGGTACCGTATTCATTAATTCTGCTCTAAATCAATTTCTTTTAACTTTTAAATAATTTTTTTTACTTTTTTCCTTTTTTTCTTTTCTTTTTTTTTCATTTTTTCATTTCTTTCATTTCATTTTCCTTTTTTATTTTCTTTTTCTTTTTTTTTTCCTTTTTTCTTTTCTTTTTCTCATCATCTTCTTCTTCTTCTGGCCGACGACCTCACCGGAGCATCGCCGGCCCTCGACGAGGCCGGCCCTCGTAGGCCGAGCCTTGCCGACAGCTGGGCGAGGCTCACCTAACCCCGCCGGTGGCCAGGCGGGCCTCGTCGGGGTTGGGTAGACCGATGCGCCCGACCCGAACCTCACTAACTTCGTCGTCACGCAAACACTATGTCGCGACCTACCCTCAGGGGGAGGGACCAGGTTTAGGGGTATTGCCTAAGGGATGGGCCTAAGGCCCATGATTAGGCGTAAGCTCTCCCAAGCCCATACCTCGCGTGACATTGGGATACTTTTTAGGAATTTTGCACAAAAAGAGTCGCCACTAGCCTATTGGGGTCGACTAGAAACCAAGTGAGGCATGGGAGCGTGCCTCACTTCCTACATAACCAGAGAATTTAGGTTCGGGGACTTGATTACACTAATTAACCAATTAGTGCCCTTTCGGTACCTAACCTTGTTCATTTTAACAAAATGATTTTTGGCAGGCAATTTGAATTGATTTTATGTTTATCCACTAACATGCGAGGTGATCATGCGGGTGTGCAGTCATTAAAATAACAATTAGCAACTAAGGAAAACATTAAATAAATTGCACGAGAAAGCAAAGAATTAATATTATAGAGATGACAAATGCTAATCCTGACTAGACTAAAGAGAAGCCAAACTCCATATATCAACATTGTGCACTCAAAGACAATTGTCCCTAAGGACGGTTGAAACCCTAAGGTAAAGCCCCAAAGGCTTAGTCAATTTTTAAGCACAACTCTAGAGTTAAGAAACTTCCATTTTTTTAGAAAAAGAAAGAAAGAAAAAAAAAACTTATAAAATCTTTTTGTAAAATTTTTCAAAAGAAAATTTGAATTTCCTGACATTTTCCAATTTTTTTATTTTTAATTAAAAAACTCGAATTTTCAATTTTTTTTTTCGCTCTTTTTAATATTAATATTTTTTTAAAAGTTAATATTATTATAATCAGAAAAATTATAGTCGGGTTCGGACCGATAAACCCAATCCGATCCTCTGGCTTGACACAAACTTGGAGTAAAACTAAAAAAGACGAAATTAATTTCTTAAAACCCATTTTTTGTTTCTTTTGTTTTTTTCGTTCTTTATATTAATATTAATATTTTAATCGATTTTTTTATCTTTTCCCTATTTCATCTTTTTACTACGTCTCTTCCCTGCGGCTCCTCTTCCCGAAGCCTGCTTTCGTGTTTCGCTTTTTCTGTAATTTTCTTTTTCTTTCCCTTTTTTTTTTACTTCATCCCTTTTGGCCTTCTTCCCCACAAATTTTCCTCTCCGAACGTCTTCTTTTCCCTTTTGTCTTTTCCCACTTTTACATTTTTTATTTTTTCTTTCTACCCATCTTCTTCTTCTTCGATGGTTTCTTCCCACGCCCGACACTGGCCATTGAAGCTAGCCCGCACACCAGCACCGGTCGGAGTAACTAGCGCCAACCGCCGCCGGCAACCACCACTTGACGGTCGTCCGCTCCGACCGGTGTCGACTGCCACCGGCCATTTTCTCCGACAACCGACATTCTCCACGACACGAAGGAAAACACTTGCCGATTCGACAATACATGGCCACTTCACGAAAATGACACCAAAGCACAGCAACATACAAGACTCGAACATCGAACAACCATTACAACAGTAAAAACGGGTTGATCTCCGGTTTAAACATGTGCTAGCCTTTGGCCTTCTCTGAAGCATTTCGTCGAACATGTAGGATGCACCGGTTAACGAAGGAACTTAGTCTCACTTGGGTCATAGATTTGGGCAAGCATCAACACGACATGCACAAACAATGCTAAAGATCCGCTCAACAGGTTAATCACAGTTGGAATAGATATGGACGAAGAATGACTATCTCCAAGCTTCAACAAACTTGCAGAACATTAGCTATCGTTTGGGCATTTCTATTTGATATGCGAGACAAATCTAAACCCTTACGACGCATACTAGAACAGCTAGTAGCTTTCAGGGAGAATCGGCTTGGACCGAAGCTCGTGCGAACTAGTCGGCACAAGCTCCGGCCCGACGCCTCCCGAGGAACAAGGGACACACGGTTGAAACAAATGCCTACCTGGTTTGAGAGGAGGACCGCGGCGAATGGCAACTAATGAACGAACCTCCGGCGATGACCAAACACTCTCTCGAGCTTGCTCTCCGGTCTCCTTCTTCCTAGTCACTCTTCTGTTTTTCTCTCAATGCTTCCTCTCGGTCTCGTGTTTTTTTTGGTTCCGATCCTTCCCCCCTTTTTCCCCCTCGCTCATTCTCGGTCTTATACTTCCTTTTTTCAGGTATCCCGGCGAAAACCCCGCCGTGCTAGCTGGTTAATCGGTCTGCTTCCTCGACCCGCGGATCGCGCCAAAAGCCCCGCCACGCCGATCCTCTGCCTCGCCTCGTCTTCATCTTCCCGTTTCTTTTTTTCTTTTTTTCTCTTCTTTTTTTTTTTTGCTGGAACTTGCGCGAAGACTACGGCCGAGCCAGTTGCTGGTCGGCTGCTCCTGACCCGCGGATCATGCCGCGCCCCTGCCACACCGATCCTCTGCTGCTGTTCTCGTTGCTATGCTGCTGCTTTGCTTTCTTTCCGTCTCCAGCTCTCTGCTTTCTGCGGGTTGTGCAGGTCGTGCGAAGACTAAAGGAGGGAGAAGACCGGATGCGGGCTGGGCCGAAAAAGAAAAGAGGTTGGGCCAGCCCGGATGCGGTAGGAAAAGAAAAGAAAGACAGGTCGGGCCATGGTCAAATCTAGCCCTGACCCGACCATATTGTTTTTAATTAAAGAATATTAATTAATTTTTTTGTGATTAATTCATAACCTTTAATGCTACTTTAAATTAATTAACCTATGTGAAATTTAGGTGTCAACAGCTGCCCCTCTTTGAATGTAGCCTCGAAGAGGTTGCGATCAAAGACAAAAGACACCTAAATTATTTTGGCGAAAGAGAGACCCTAAGTGTATATGCACGTATCAGGTTGATGGAAAGGACTCATAACTATGAAAGCGCGTCTTGTCAATAAGAGGAAGAAAGACTCCGGGCTACAGAAAGCTCACCGGGTCATAAGAAGGGGGTTGAAGGACTTCGGGCTACGGAAAGCCCACCGGGTCATAAGAAGGGGGTTGAAGGACTCCGGAAAGCCCACCGGGTCATAAGAAGAGGGTTGAAGGAATCATGAGAAGGGAGTTGAGGGACTCCGGCTATGGAAAGCCCACCGGGTCATAAGAAGAGGGTTGAAGGACTCCTACGGGCCCACCGGGTCATAGCCCACCGGGTCGTAAGAAGGGGGTTGAAGGACTCCGGGCTACGGAAAGCCCACCGGGTCGTAAGAAGGGGGTTGAAGGACTCCGGGCTACGGAAAGCCCACCGGGTCATAAGAAGGGGAGAAGGAAGACTCTGGGCTACAGAAGCCCACCGAGTCATAAGAAAATGACATGCTTTAAGGTTGACCATGAACCTTTGGAGATGGCATGGTTTAAGGCTGACCATGAACCCTTGATTTTTAGGGAAACACCCGCTAACCCCTTAGAAAACTGCATGGCTTCACTAAGGAATCCTGTCAAACTCAACTTGAGTGAATGTCATTAGAGACGTCATCAAGAGACGTATTGGCAATATTGTAGCATTAATTGAACAAGCTAATCAAGCTAAGTCCAACTGTTTTGGAAAAACATTTGATTTCAATCAGCATCATGTGGCGCAAAATTGTCATCTTGCTCGTCAAATTCTCTAGGAGTCAAGCTCTTATCAAGACGGTCACAACTCATGAAAAAGGTTCATTAAGCATGCCAAACTAGAGCTTCTTAGTCAGAAAGGGCTTCTCACGCACTTTCAGTAAAATAGCTGCTTGATCCCATCCATTCATGTGGGAGATAACTGGTTGCTGAGGGTATCTCACATAACCCATATCAAAGGCTTTTAGAAACATTCGCGATGAGCACAATATGATCGATGAAAAAGGTCTTTTGAAAGGACCGCAATATCGGCTCGTTTAGGGCTTACACAAATGAATTAGTGCTTTGAGGCCAATATGGGAATATTTGTTGCTATCTTTGTCGGGTTTACAAGTCGAGAACTTGAAAGATAAGACAAGATATGATCACTTCCACTTCTCCAAGCAATAACTTCTTTGTGGTATTCTCATTTTCACTTGAACCATCCCAATCAGAAGAGACTTCGGAAGAGAATTGTAATGTTGGCTCGGGAAAGGCTTGAAAGGCTTAAAATTCTCAAGGGGGTTTTTAAGAGTCGGTGATCATCATAGCATCATGACCGTGTCATTCGATCTTTCGAAGTCACTTGGCTTTTGAAATAGAGCGCATCTCGAAAGTCCCTTGATTAACCGTTTCTGTATGGGGGTTTGCTCATCTCTAATTTCCTTTGCACTTGCTATGATTTTTTTACTCAGGCACTTGGACTTTGATAAAAAAAAAAATTCACATAAGATGCAACCTTTTGGCTTTTTTTTTTTTACGGGCATTGACCTTGCTTTTACCAGGTACACTGCTTTTTTATGCCCCCTAGTTTGTCGAATTTTTTTTCTTTGAACTTTTATAGCTCTTATGACTTTCGAGATACTTTTCACATTTTCTCGTAACTGTCAATTGTATTTGGTCAATTCTTATGCCTTGCCCCAATGAAGGGAGATGATCACTGCTCAAGGTTCAGAAATGAATAATCATGCCCAAATTGGTTAAAACAATGGATATCAGTGTTTGGGTAGAGAAGGAAATGCTCTTCTTCACCTTGGGATGAGTCAAGCTCTAATGAGAATTCCTCTGAAGCTATCACCAGAAGATTGATGCAAGTGAAAGTAATAGAATCTTTCTCAATTTTTCGTTCTACAACATGATCATAACCTCTTATGCTGCCCCAATGTAGGCTTGTTCTTGACAATGGTACTTTGAAGTATCATCTTTTTTTTTTTTGTTGACCCAAAGTGATAACAGGAGATTAGTGCAATGCTTGGGATTGATGAAGGGAACGCCTTTATCATTTCGATCTTTGTGCTCAATGCGAATGAATCATTCGTCCTAAGAGAAGGTCGATTTTCACTCAACTCTCAAAAGTGTATGGAGGATGTGTCTAGAAATGGGCTTGCCTTTCTTCATCCTAAGTACTTCTTGTTTGGCATGGTTAACCTTTCACTCTTTTGCCCGAATAAAGTCATTTTTATGAGTCATTTTTCTTGAGGGTCGCAGACGTGAAGTGTGCATAGTGACACCAGAGAATAGGTCATGCCAATCATGTCATGCATTCTTGTTTTTGTCTTTATTCTTTTGTTTGTTTGTTTTGTTTTGTTTTGCCCTCTTTTTTATCATCTCGACTTACCTCTCAAAAGAGACATTCAACCTGTTGTGCGAAGACTTGATGGATTCTTGAGTCGAGTTCTTTCCCTTGCCATTTGCTTGTTAGACGGTAGGGTGCCCGAAACACAAATGAATATGCGTGTATGCAACATATGCATGATATCTACAATGTTATGCGTGATGCTATGCGACTTGAATTGTGCATGAAGTGGCTCCTCGGCCTTGATTTCATTCATGGAAAATACTTTTTGACTGCATCAGCGTTTACAGGTCTAGGCAATTCACTGCCATCCATTTCAACTAAAATCATGGCACCACCAGGAAGAATCTTCTTAATGACATATGGTCCTTCATAGTTCGGGGTGAATTTGCCACGAGGATCTGGTGTGATCAGAAGCACCTTCCTCAACACCAAGTCGTTGACTTCGAAGTGTCTGGGACGAACCTTTCGGTTGAAGGCTTTTGTGACTCGCTTCTGATAGCACTGACCATGACACATAGCTTGCAATCTCTTCTCATCGATCATGTTTAACTGCTCATGCCTCTGCTGCATCCACTCAGTCTCATCAAGCGCAGATTGGGAAAGGACTCTTAAAGAAGGGACTTCAACTTCAACAGGCAAGACTGCCTCCATCCCATACACAAGTGAGAAAGGAGTTGCCCCCGTGGAGGTTCGGATAGAAGTTCGATATGCCATTAGCGCGTAAGGGAGCCTATCGTGCCAATCACGATAATTTTCAGCGGTCTTTGATAAGATTTTCTTTATATTCTTGTTCGCCGCCTCCACTGCTCCATTCATCTGAGGACGGTATGGTGACGAGTTCAAATGCTTAATTCGAAACTCACTGAACAAACCATCTACGACTTTGTTATTCAAATTAGTGCCGTTGTCGGTAATGATCGCCTCTGGCACCCCGTAATGAGCGATAATGTCACGACGAATGAACTTTGCCATGTTCTTGGCAGTAACATTAACATATGAGTTGGCCTCGATCCACTTGGTAAAATAGTCTATCGCCACCAAGATAAATCGATGCCCATTTGAAGCTTTGGGGTTAATAGGCCCGATCACATCAATTCCCCACATTGAAAAGGGCCAAGGTTGAGACATTTGGTGAAGTTCAATTGGAGGGGCATTTATCCTGTCTCCATAAATCCGGCATTGGTGACACCGTCGTACATGCTGAATGTAATCAGACTCCATGGTCAGCCAATAATAACCAAGTCGCATGATCTTTCTCACCAAGAAGTGTCCATTCATATGGGAGCCACATTCCCCTTCATGTATCTCTTTCATCAAACGATCGGCTTCTTTAGCATCGACACACCTTAGCAATGTTGAGTCAAAGGACCTTTTGTAGAGGACATCTCCACTGGTGAAGAATTTCGATGCTAGCTTTATCAAATGCTTTCGGTCTGCTGCTTCACTTCCTTCGGGAAATTCACCCTTCTGCAGATACTTCAAGATGTCGTGATACCAAGGTTGTCCATCCGGTTCCTCTTCAACCGTCATACAATAAGCCGGACGCCGAAGGATTTTAATTCTCAACAGTTCAATGTCCAAGCCTCCAACTACTTGCAACATCGAAGACAAGGTAGCCAGGGCATCAGCGAACTGATTTTGAGATCTTGGTAAGTATTCGAATGATATTTCTTGGAATTCTTCCGTCAACTCTCCCAGGAACTCATGATACGGAATCAATTTAGAATCATGTGTTCACCATTTGCCCTTCAGTCTGTAAGATGATAAGGGTTGAATCGCCATAAACTTTCAGCTTCCGAATTTTCATGTCAACGGCGGCTTGGAGGCCAAGAATGCATGCTTCGTATTCAGCGATGTTATTCGTGCAAAGGAATGTTAATTTAGCACCGATGGGGTAATGTTGTCCATCCGAGGAGATAAGAACTGCCCTAGTACCCGACCCGGTTAAGTTGACCGCACCATCAAAGTACATCATCCATTTGTTGCTTGATACAAGTAAAATTCGCTCTTCTGCATCACTATCCTCATCAGATGCTCTAGACCTCTCGGAATTTTCTACCAACATGTCTGCTATGGCTCGACCTTTAATGGACTTTTGTCCTAAGCTTTGAACATCAAACTCAGAAATTAAGATTTGCCACTTGGCCAACTTGCCAACCAAAGCCGGCTTCTCTAAGAGATACCTGATAGGATCATTTTCAGTCACCAACAAGATTCGGTGATGAAGTGTATACTGTCGTAGCCTATGCAAGACCCAAATTAAAGCCACACAAGTTCTCTCAACCTCCGTATAGTTCATCTTGGAAACAGTGAACTTCTTGCTCAAGTAGTATATTGCGCATTCTCTCCCGTCATTTGGTCTCTTCTGGGCTAACATAGCTCCCAATGACTTGTCATGTATCGTTAAGTACAAAATCAGGGGAATTTTAGGGAGTGGGGGCACTAAGACTGGTGCATGAGTGAGATAATGTTTTATCTTCTCAAAGGCATCCCGACACTCGGCATTCCACTCAATCTTTGCATTCTTTTTCATGAGCTTGAAGAATGGCTTCGCCGTTTCAGACAACTGACAAATGAATCTCGCCACATAATTAAGTCGTCCCATCAGGCTGCGGACTTCTTTGATGGTAGTCGGGGGTCGTAAGTCGCAAATGGCTTTAACTTTCGACGGATCAATCTCTATGGCTCTACTACTAACCATGAATCCTAATAGTTTCTCAGATTTTGCTCCAAAAATGCATTTTGCAGGATTGAGGCGCAACTTGAACTTCCGAAGACGTTCAAACAACCTTCGCAAGACTTTAACATGATCTTCACCACATCTCGATTTCGCAATCATGTTGTCGACGTATACTTCGATTTCCTCATGCATCATGTCATGGAATAACATGACCATGGCCCTCTATACATTGCCCCAGCATTCTTTAGACCGAAAGGCATCACTTTGTAGCAAAAAGTTCCCCAAGGAGTTATGAATGATGTTTTGCTTCTGTCTTCCTCCTTCATACGAATTTGGTTATATCCGGAAAAGCCATCCATGAAGGAGAATAACTCAAATCCCGCTGTACTATCAACTAAGACATCGATATGTGGGAGCGGAAAGTCGTCCTTGGGACTTGCTCGATTCAAGTCGCGATAGTCAACACACACCCTGATTCGTCCATCTTTCTTCATTACGGGCACGATATTTGCTACCCAATCAGGATAACGAGTCACTTCGATAAAGTCTACTTTCAGTAGTTTCATCACTTCTTCTTCAATCTTTTTGGACAACTCTGGTTTAGTTCTCCTGAGTCTTTGCTTCTTGGGTGGCACATTGGGATCCGTCGGTAAAGCATGTTCCACAATTTCAGGATCCAATCCCGGCATGTCGGCATATGTCCAGGCAAACACATCCTGATACTCTTTCAGGAGATTAGTCATCCTTTCCGCTTCTGACTTTGAGAGACACGCCCCGATTTTTACTTCCTTGACATTTTCTGCATCACCCAGATTTATGGTGATTGTTCGTTCTTCAGTCAACAGCTTCGATTCTTCGTGTCGATTCCATTCGCGCTCGATTCCCTTTTGATCGTCGTCGTCGGTGTCATCGGAACCTGAGGGACTTTCTTCATGCACATTTGAGTCACATGCGTCCTTATCATGATTATGCATAATGTAATGCCTGAGATGCGATGAGATGAGTTAGAGTAATGTCAACAACAAAGACGATGCATGTCATTTTCAAAAAGCTTTCGAAGTATTTTTTGTAAAAAATATCAAGAACTCGTCCTCATATCCTCGAATTTCCTCGTTCTTGTAAAACAGTCAAATAAGGGAGCATGTGAAGGCCTAGGCCTCAGCAACCATCATAGGGCTAGTTTGAGGTGCTTCCACATGTCCTTAATAAAACATGTGTCTATTTTATTGAATGAAGAAAGATAAGGCCGTATTTTAACACACACCACCCTCGACCAACGGCTCAAGATTGGGGTTGACCAAAGTTCACATTACAAATGACAAACACAGGAAATAAAGAGAGGAAAACTACGAGATCCCGCGCAAGGGATAAGACATAAAACGAAAGATTAGGCTAAACAAGAGCTGCCCTACTCTGGAGGGACAGCCATGACTTCAGAGGACTCCGTTTCCTCGCACGCCAGGATAGTGCATATGACATCTTCCTTGAATAGCTCGATCACACTATAGATATCCTCCTCTTCCTCGAATAACATCCTTAGAGGTCCTGGAAACGTCTCCTCCAACAATGGGGAAAACGGGCTTTGATGGCCCTCATCCTCTTCAGTCTGTGTAACTCGTTCACTCTGGTCTCTGTACCCGCCTCGACCTCCTTGGCTACCTCGGCCTCTATGCCTTCCACGGCCTCCTCGGTTGTTATGGCCTCCTCGCTTCTCGATATATCCTAAGCCTCTTCTTTTGAAGTTTTTACGAGCTTCAATGGGTTTTCGCACACCCTGGCCACACAATCCAAGACCCTCCTCGGGATTATATCCGCTTGTCAGCATGATCTTTCCCACAGCTATAGCTAGCCTAGACAATTCGGGAGCCCTTGTAAAAGAGCCCGTAGGCACATGAATCATGGACACCAATTCTAATGTTTGAAAGCTAGATTCTTCGGTACATTCGGGCTCCACATAAGGGATGGCCGACTCGTGGTAGATCTTGAAGTCAGACTCTCCATGGATCGTGACAAGCCTGTTATCCACCACAAATCGCACTTTCTGATGAAGACTGGAGGCAACGGCGCCTACCGTGTGGATCCATGGCCTCCCTAGTAGAAAATTAAAAGCACTTGATATATCTAGCACTTGGAATGGGATTTGGAAAAGTACAGGGCCAATCAGCAGCTCAAGTTCAATTTCTCCTATCACCTCCTTCTTCATCCCGTCAAAAGCCCGCACAGTTGACTTGCCAGTGTGAATTCTTCCAAGATCAATGCCAAGACGGTGGAGCATAGCCAACGGGCATATATTGAGTGCCGAACCATTATCGATCAACACTCTGCAAACAAGAGTGCTCTCATGCTTCACCGAAATGTGTAGCGCTTTGGTATGATTAGGGCCCTCAGGGGGGAGATCTTCATCAGTAAAGGAGATTTGGTCTTTTAGTAGAACGGCCCCAACAAACTCTTCCAATTGGACTTCATCGATTGATTCTGGCATGTGCACCTCATTAAGGACTTTAAGCAGAATATACCTATGTTTTTCGGAAGATTTGAATAATTCTAAGAGGGAGATTTGAGCCGGCAGCTTCCGCAGTTGATCCACCACATTGAACTCACTAGACTTTACTACGGCCAAGAATTGTTTTGCCTCCTCCTCGGTCACGGCCTTCTTTTCTACTCCTTTATCAGGGGCATAATAGCGGCCTGATCGCGTGACAGTGTCCACCTCAGTTGTTCCATAGTCCCAAGGTACAGCTTTGGGATCAAATTTGGGAGGATTCTCCAACACTATCATTCCATCTTTCTCACAAGGTGGCAATTCTATTGTAACTGGCGTTGCATTCTCTCCCGTGACTTCAATTGCCGACATCTCCTCGACCATAAGGTCGATCACCATGGGTTCAGTGATTTCCATCTTAATATCATCAGCGGGCTCCTCATCAGGTAGTTCAATCACCGTTGGGATTATCATAGCTATCACCCCGTTCTCATACAAAGTTGAGATTTTCGAAATTCCAAGCATAACCTTCTTTGCCCGAGATATACAAGCAAACTTACAAAAAGAAGAGCGGAATGATGATGGCATTTTCATAGACACCACCCCCTCCTCCTCTTCTCCATGTCAAATTACCCCCATGGCTACCATCCTGTGAACGCGGTTCAACTTCTCTTCTGGGGTCACCTCATCCCGACCTTCGTAATATCCTGCCAGCACTAAGGAGTCATACAACCTAGAAGCATCCACCACTAGAGGCTGTTGAATCGCCCATGTCTCCTCGGAAATTGAGTTCACTCCCCCTGCATGATTTGGTAGAGGGTTTTGTTGCACGTTAGGTTGGGCCTCCTTGAAAGTCAAGATCTTCTTGTCTAGAAGTTGTTGAACTTTATATCTCAGCACGTTGCAATCATCTACATCATGCCCTCTTTCTTCCATGTGGTATTCGCAAGTCTTGTTCATATCAAACCCGGCGAACCTCGGGGGATTGTCTCTTGGCACTTCTTTCGCGACCATTCTCTTTTCGAGGAGCATGGGCAACAGCTTTGACAGCGGGCGTGGCAGTGGAGAAAAATCCTTTCGAAAAGGCCTCTTGACGTTATCATATGCTCGTGACAAGCTACCTTGAACCACTATGGGCTTATGCGCAAGTGTTGAGGGCGGTCGAGGGAAAGGTGGCTCCTGCACAAGTGCTACTTCAACTGCGGCCTCCTTATCTTTTCTGGCCAGGAATTTCTTTGTGCCTCCGGTTGAAATCTGTCACGCCCCGATCCTCGGCACGCACACATCCTTCTCAATTGGTCGATTTTAAAATGCGATATTCCAGGACAAAGTATCGCCAACCCTTTCGTTTATTAAGCACACGCGGAAGTAGTTAAAATCCCCAGACAATAAAACGATGGGATGGAAAAGCAGGGCCATATTTTTCATATTGAAATTTATAACCAAACTTTTATACAAAACACAAACCAATTCATAACTATTCACTTCAAAAGAAATTCTCAAAAGAAGATAGACTCTCAGCCCATCCAGGCCATACTCAAGGCCCCTCTCAGGATTATCTTCTTCTTTCAAAAAATCCTTCTCTTTAAGTTTCACCTCCGAGTTCTCCTTCTTAGACTCCTCCTCAGCTCCTCATCGGGGTCCTGAAATGTTTTTCCCCAAACCGGGATAAGACTACGTCTCAGCGAGTTCTACCCCACTAAGCCTGATTAGTAAACCATTATACTATAGGTTGCCTAAACACACACAGGGCAGAGGACGTACCTTAGCATCAGATCTCACCTACAAGTTAGTACAATTCATAATAGGCACTCAAGCAATCATATCACCGATCGAAGCATCGATCAAATCGACCTAGTCGATTATATGTTAGGAAGACCACTCACGATCATCTCCATTCAATCATTCAATTCACAACGTCCAACCAAGGCAATGAATTACATCAAATCACACTCAGATCGAATCATCAATCAATCGACATAGTCGATTACAAGTCAATCAGACCATCTCATGGTCATTTCCAATCAATCGTTCAATTCACAACATCAGATCAAGCAATGATCAATCGACCTAGTCGATTACATGCCATCACAACCCATGCTTGGTCGGCACATTCAATACTATCTATAAGTCCGACCATAGTCCAGGACTGCTCACTCTAAGCTGATATATAGATAGTATAGCTTGCACTAAGGCGACGGGGTTAAGGTATCGCTCTCGCTAAGTCGACATATCGCCGTAGGCCGATATAGTATACCGGTATACTGCTCTCGCTAAGCTAACATATTGCTCGCAGGCTAATATAGTATACCCCCGATGCTCACACTAAGCTGATAAAGTGTACTGCTCGCGCTAAGCTGACATATCGCCCGTAGGCTGATATAGTACACCAGTATACTGCTCTCGCTAAGCTGACATATCATAGCCCATAGGATGATATAGTATATTATCCGACCATTCAATCCATTCCATCTTTTATCCTTCTCGATAAAATAGCCGTGTGTGGGGACACGGTCGGCCTTAGCCAAAATATAATATTTTCCTTTCCATAACTCCAACATTTTCTGTAGTCCGATCAAATATTTTTGGCATTATTAATCGATGCCCGGTTATTTTTCAATTAATAACCAATGATTATCCAATTAAAGAATAATTCCCTCTTTCCCAAATAATTCAACTCAGCATGAAATAGAGCTCAATTAAATAAACAGACTGTGCCACGACAATCAACATAAAATTTCGGTCGCTGGCTATCTCAGCCTTAATTTCCGAAAAATAATTAATTAATTAATTAATTTCGAAAATTAATTATTAAATATTAAAAATTCCGTTTAGCTCAAAATAAGGCCCAATTGAATAAACGAACTTCACCACGGTCATCAGCATAAATTTCCGGTCGTTATAGCCATCCCAATTGAATTTTCAGAAAATAAATAATTATTTAATTAATTTCAAAAATTAATTAATATTAAAAATTCAATTTAGCTTAAAATAAAGTCCGATTAAATAAACAGACTTCGCCACGATCATCAGCATAATATTCCGGTCGCTAGCCATCCCAATTGAATTTTTGTAAAATAAATAATTTATTTATTTAATTCCGAAAAATAATATTTAAATGTCAAAAATCTCACTTAGGCCCGAATCATTAAATTGAAGCTCAATTAGGGGTCCGAAAATTCCCGAGACACTCCCAATAAATAGTAGACCACGTCTACTTGTTAATTGCACAATCAATTTATCTAAATCGCATCACAATTGACTAATAATTGCTAATTACTTCTAATCTAACAACCTAAACATAATTAATTAAAACTAAACCAACCTAAAGCATAATTAGCCAACTAATCCGGGATTAGTGAGATTACTCACCAAATTGCACGCAAATCGGATCAATCCGACGGCGGCGACGCGAGGAACAATTCTTCCCAAAGCGGGCCTCGGGTTCGGGGCCCGGAAACGGCCCAAAACGGGCCAAAACCTCACTGCAAACCCATTTTCTGCACTCTCTGTGTGCGGCTGGTTAAGGGCAAAGGAGGGCGGATCCGGAGCTGGGTTGGGTCGAAAATGGACGGAGGGGCCGAACCGAACCTAGGCGAGGCTTCACGGTGGCCGAAGGAGGGGTGGACGGCTCCGGCGGAGCTCCACCAGATCTGAAACGACGCTGAAACAGAGGGCTGAGCGAGGGAGAGATGGTGACACACGGAGTAACGGCGAGGCGGCGGAGCGAGCGGCGTGCGCGGGTGGTGCGGATGGCGGCCCGGCGGCGTGCGGCGAGCTGCTCTTGCCCGGCTTCTTCTTCTGCTCCTGGTTCGGTTCTGTTCGAACCAGAGGAAGGAGAGAGGGCAGAGGGCGCGCGGACAGCCGCGGAGCAGCGGCGGCGGCTCCGACTTCGGTGGGCAATGACGGCGGCGAGAAGCGGCGACGAGCGGAGTTGCTGTTCTGCTTCAGCTTCTTCGGCTTCCATGGCGTTTTTAAGAAAAAGAAGAAGATGGGGATGCTCGACGGAGGATAGAGAGGAAGAAGAAGAGAAAACCAATTTCTCTCCCCCCTCTTTGGTCTTCGAATGGGCCCACCAAATGGCTGTCCTCCACTTACCTTTTCAAGCCCCAAAATACCCCTTCTAGAAGACTTTAGGTATTTTAAAATGTTGGGTCTATGGGCATACGAATTTTGCTAAGTTTTCTTCTTTAGTCTTACTCAAATTTCTTCAATTCTCAAACAAATAATTTCAATTGAAGCCTAAATAAATCCATCAAGATATCATTGTCCATTTCATGACTTTTCCCGTCATATAATCCAACTTGCATCCTAATTTCCCAATCCCTGGCTTCAACTGAACAAAAACGGCCCTATTTATCCAATCGAAATTAGAACCCGAAATTTTGGATGTCACAAAATCTTTCCCTCAACCATTGCCCATTCGACTCCTTCACCTACCTCAACTAGTTGCGAAAATGTCTGACAACTTGAGAACACTAACCCTTGGAAGTATTCAGGGGGTAATGTCTTAAGGAACAATTGTTTCATCTCCCTCTCATTCAAGGCCGGCTTCACTTGTGAGGCCATGGTCCTCCACCTTTGTGCAAAGGCCTTGAATGACTCATTCCTCTTCTTCTCAATACGGGTCAATTCTTCCCTCGTGGGGGCGAGCTCGGTATTAAACCGGTATTGCTGCAAGAACTCGTTGGTTAAATCCTCCCAACTAGTGAGTTCTTCAATGTCCAGTCGCAATGAACCACGTTAGAGCAATGCCTTCCAAGCTATCTTGAAATGTGTGTATGAGAAATGGCACGTTGTCGGCGTAGTGAGCCATTTTCCTCATGTAATATCTGAGGTGGGTCTTGGGACATCCCGTTCCGTCATATTTTCTTGTGAACTCAGGTTCTTAGAAGTTTTCAGGGAAATTCGTCTTGGTGTATGGAGACAACCTATCAGCTCCTTTCAACTCGTAACCTTGCAAGGCACATAGTCGCTCTTCCATCTTTGCCAAGCGTTTTTCACTCTCTTCACGTAGACAGGGCGTTGGGTTTTCCTTCGGAGGGGGATCCAAATTGACAATGATTGGCGTGACAGAAGGAGCCTCCCCAGCAGTTTCTTTCCCAGGGGGATCAACAATGTGCGTGCCTTCCGTCAACACCAGAGTGGATGTTCCCGTGACGGCACGGTGGGGGCTCCTTGAGCTTCTGGCTTATTTCAAGCATCATCGTGGTGAGTTGGGCCAGCTGGTCCTTCATCTTGGTCATGCGTATGTTGGTGTCTTCGTTCTCCATTCTGACTTTCGCACTCGTGCGAATTGGGGATCTCCGCTTGGCCGTGTCGACGATCGATAAAAGACAATCAATCAGCTAGTGCCTGAATAAGGATAGATAAGCATGTGTAAGCATGGAGTAATAATTAGGCAGTCGGTCCATGACAAAGATATAATCGCCCCAATTTGCCCATTTCATTGAAAACAAGGTTGCTACATAACGCAGGAAAAGACATGAGGGAGAGCCCCTAAACAACGAAGCTAATCATAACTCTTATCTCCCGATAACACGACTCAAGACAAATTCTTTAACATTGTAACATATGTGAGCATTGACCCATTACATATCGCACTTGACTTGATCTAACTAATGAGGACAGCTCCTGCTTGTGACTGCTCCACTAGCTCGAGTCAACTTCGAGGCATGCTCCTCGGCTTCTTGGAGCTTCCTTTTGAGGCGCTTGATCTCAGCTTAGTGGGTGGTCTTTAATGGCACATCGGGAATTTTCGGGCATAGGCTCTCTGGGATTTTATGCCTAAGGATGTATTCCATTGAGGCATAGTAAGTCTTCTCTTGCCTTTCTAACTCCTCTTCGGGCCATATCAGCTTATGGGGATGGCACATATCCCACATGGACTTGACTAATGCAACGGAGTCTTCGTGATCTTGGCATCCATCAGGGAAGTCTATCCTGAGTGGGTCTTCTTGAATCATTGGTGGAAGTTGTTGAACCTCTTGGAACTGATGGGCGACTTGGGTTGGGTAATACTCAGTGACTCCGGTAATTCTCAACAAAGGAACAGGTCCAATAAGCCCACACACGAACCGCGCCTCTCGAACTCGGAGCCATTTAGCATGCCATTGGAAATCTTCGGGTCCAGGGTTGGTCATGAAAACTAACCACTCGGAAAGTGATAGTTAGGGGCAAACGCTCTTCCTATCTTTAAACTTCAGGATAGGGTGGCTAGAGTCAGAGATGTCATTCACGGTCATTAAGCTACCAAACCCTTTAATATGAGAGAAGAACCAAATTTGCAAGAGTTTAAGAGGAGCATGAAAAGTTTTGTTTTTGTTTTCTTTGAAACGAGTAAGGGAAAGAAAAGTTTCAGTCAAAACGACGTTAACAAAGCCCTTTCCCATACATGCCTCACGAACTACCCATGCCACGAAAGGGTTAATAGCGTTCCTATAATGTGAAAATAACACGAACCCGAAGAAAGCTAACAGGAATATCCTATTCTTTTGAAAAAATGGGGCATTTTGAAAAAGCTCATTTAGGAATGAAAATGGGCAGGTCTTACGATTGGCCTTCAAAACTTTCCTCACGTCATTCTCCTTAACTCTAAGGAAATCTGATAAGGTCGATGCATGCTCAATCCCTACAGGTGGGCCAATTAGCTCCGACACCAAGGGCTTTCCCATGACAACGCTGTATTCTTCCAGGGTTGGAGTGAGCTCGTGGTCACCAAACATGAACATGCAAGTTTCGAGGCACCAAACATGCGCTAACGCTTGTACTACACCAGAATGAGTTTCTATCTCTAATAGGGGAAGTAAACGTCCGACATAGGATCGCACCCAATCATGGCCAGTCGGGTCTAGTTTATCCCACCACACACAAAGCTCGGCTTTCGGGACGGAGATGATGCGAAGGTCGGGTACCCCCATCGTATGATCAACCTAATTTGTCATGGACCAACCAAAATGAAAACAAATAAGTAAATTGTGAAGAAATCAATTCAAGAAAAACTTACCCTACTCATTGAGCATCGATGTAAAGGTCATGGACATACGCATGGATAGTGGTTCGATTTCTACTCTAGATGGCCCAAAATAAAGCCATGGGATCACAAGACTGAACCAACAAGCTTGTGGCTAGGTCGTGTTACCCATGACTCCGGCTTTGTCAAAGGACCGACTCGTGTCGCATGCTTGCAGACCAGGGTGGGGACCTCTGACATCAAGAAAGAAATTTCGGGGTTAAGGTGGGCGACTCGTACTACGTGCTTGTAGTCGGAGTGGTATCCACCTCAACACCATCCTAAATGATCCTATGCGGCCCAGGTCCGGCGGTAGGTAGTGTGTGCAATAGTGTAGTGCAGTGCAAGGGACTCATGCATGACAATTTAATAACAATCAGCACTTCAAACATAAATAAACCATTCACTCTTGCAACCCCTACAAAACAAATGTTAGAAATCACCACCCTTTATAACTCCCATAAACAATCAACATTCGACATGTTATGGATGCACATAATATCTTTCGCTGCCAAACAAAAATATTTTTGAACAAGATTAATTTTGGCCTAAGTCCTCTAAGGTTTAAAACCAAGTCCCCAGCGGAGTCGCCAAGCTGTCGCGACCTACCCTCGGGGGAAGGGAATAGGTTTAGGGGTATTGCCTAAAGGACAGGCCTAAGGTCCATGATTAGGCGCAGGCTCTCCCAAGCCCATACCCCGTGTGACGTTGGGATATTCTTAAAAATTTTGCACAAAGGGAGTCGCCACTAGCCTATTGGGGTCGGCTAGAAACCAAGTGAGGCATGGGAGCGTGCCTCACTTCCTACGCAACCAGAGATTCTAAGATCGGGGACTTGATTACACTAATTAATCAATTAGTGCCCTTTCGGTACCTAATCTTGTTCATTTTAAAAGAAATGATTTTTATCGAGGCAATTTGAATTGATTTTATGTTTATCCACTAATATGTGAGGTGATCACACGGGTGCACAATCATTAAAATAACAATTAACAACTAAGGAAAACATTAAATAAATTGCATAAAAGCAAAGAATTAATATTATAGAGATGACAAATGCTAATCCTAACTAAACTAAAGAGAAGCCAAACTCCATATATCAACATTGTGCACTTAAGGACAATTGTTCCCAAGGACAATCGAAATCTTAAGGTAAAGCCCGAAAGGCTTAATCAAACTTAAACACAATTCTAGAGTTAAGAAACTTCCATTTTTTTTAGAAAAAGAAAGAAAGAAAAAAAAAAGCTTATAAAATCTTTTTGTAAAATTTTTCAAAAGAAAATTTGAATTTCCTGACATTTTCCAATTTTTTTTAATTTTTTAATTAAAAAACTCGAATTTTCAATTTTTTTTGCTCTTTTTAATATTAATATTTTTTTTAAGT
Organism: Eucalyptus leucophloia subsp. euroa; assembly: GCA_017140325.1. Classification (NCBI taxonomy): domain Eukaryota; kingdom Viridiplantae; phylum Streptophyta; class Magnoliopsida; order Myrtales; family Myrtaceae; genus Eucalyptus; species Eucalyptus leucophloia. The sequence continues at coordinate 20,496,964 of CM029475.1, read as the reverse complement.
TAATATTATTATAATCAGAAAAACGGGTCAGGACCGGTAAACCCAATCCGGTCCTCTGGCTTGACACAAACTCGGAGTAAAACTAAAAAGGACGAAATCGATTTCTTAGAACCCATTTTTTGTTTCTTTTGTTTTTTTGTTCTTTATATTAATTTTAATATTTTAATCGATTTTTTTTTATCTTTTCCCTATTTCATCTTTTTACTACGTCTCTTCTCTGCGGCTCCTCTTCCCGAAGCCTGCTTTTGTGTTTCACTTTTTCTGCAATTTTCTTTTTCTTTCCCTTTTTTTTACTTCATCCCTTTTGGCCTTCTTCCCCACAAATTTTCCTCTCCGAACGTCTTCTTTTCCTTTTTGTCTTTTCCCACTTTTACATTTTTTATTTTTTCTTTCTACCCATCCTCATTTCTTTGATGGTTTCTTCCCACGCCCGACACTGGCCATTGAAGCTAGCCCGCACAACAGCACCGGTCGGAGTAACTAGCGCCAACCGCCGCCGGCAACCACCACATGACGGTCGTCCGCTCTGACCGGCGTCGACCGCCGCCGGCCATTTTCTCCGGCAACCAACTGACATTCTCTTCGGCGCGAAGGAAAACACTTGCCGATTCGACAATACATGGCCACTTCACGAAAATGACACCAAAGCACAGCAACATACAAGACTCGAACATCGAACAACCATTACAACAGTAAAGACGGGTTGATCTCCGGTTTAAACATGTGCTAGCCTTCAGCCTTCTCTGAGGCATTTCGTCGAACATGTAGGATGCACCGGTTAACGAAGGAACTTAGTCTCACTTGGGTCATAGATTTGGGCAAGCATCAACACGACATGCACAAACAATGCTAAAGATCCGCTCAATAGGTTAATCACAGTTGGAACAGATATGGACGAAGAATGACTATCTCCAAGCTTCAACAAACTTGCAGAACATTAGCTATCGTTTGGGCATTTCTATTTGATATGCGAGACAAATCTAAACCCCTACGACGCATACTAGAATAGCTAGCAGCTTTCAGGGAGAATCGGCTTGGACCGAAGCTCGTGCGAACTAGTCGGCACAAGCTCCGGCGCGACGCCTCCCGAGGAACAAGGGACACACGGTTGAAACAAATGCCTACCTGGTTTGAGAGGAGGACCGCGGCGAATGGCAACTGACAAACGGACCTCCAGCGATGACCAAACACTCTCTCGAGCTTGCTCTCCAGTCTCCTTCTTCCTAGTCACTCTTCTATTTTTCTCTCAATGCTTCCTCTCGGTCTCGTGTTTTTTTTGGTTCCGATCCTTCCCCCCCTTTTTCCCCCTCGCTCATTCTCGGTCTTATACTTCCTGCAGGTATCCCCAGCGAAGACCCCCTGCCGTGCCAGCTGGTTAATCGGTCTGCTTCCTTGACCCACGGATCGCGCCAAAAGCCCTGCCACGCGGATCCTCTGCCTCGCCTCCTCTTCATCTTCCCGTTTCTTTTTTTCTTTTTTTCTCTTCTTTTTTTTTTTTGCTGGAACTTGCGCGAAGACTACGGTCGAGCCAGTTGCCGGTCGACTGCTCCCGACCCGCGGATCATGCTGCACCCCTGCCACACCAATCCTCTGCTGCTGTTCTCGTTGCTGTGCTGCTGCTTTGCTTTCTTTCCGTCTCCAGCTCTCTGCTTTCTGCAGGTTGTGCAGGTCGTGCGAAGACTAAAGGAGGGAGAAGACCGGATGCGGGCTGGGCCGAAAAAGAAAAGAGGTTGGGCCAGCCCAACATGCGGTAGGAAAAGAAAAGAAAAGACAGTTCGGGCCACAGCCGGATCTAGCCTGACCCGACCATATTTTTTTTTAATTAAAGAATATTAATTAATTTTTTTGTGATTAATTCATAACCTTTAACGCTACTTTAAATTAATTAACTTATGTTAAATTTAGGTGTCAACACACTATAAATGCAAATTTCCAAGTCCACCGTCAACACAAAGTCTAGCAAAGAAGAAGTGGGTCTCATGTGGAAATTGCAGCCCTTGCGGTCTAGGCGACAAAAACACAGTGTTGGAATTATTTATGGTGTGGCTTTCACGTTGATTACACGTTGATTAGAAAAGAAACTTCTTTGCAGTTTTCAGATTTAACTTTTCTTGGCAAATTGACTCTTTAGGAATTAATTTTAGTTCACTAAAAAAAGAATCGATTGGAATGTTATGTACTCTAAATTGAATCAAAATCCTTTCAAATGAGGCATTGGCATTCAATTTTATTTTCAAGGCCAATTTTCCACGAGTGTCGGTTCGATAAATTGTGAAGACGAAATGGAAAATAAATGTCATATTTCATTGTATAAGCTTTTTCATTATTGACCAAAAAAAAAAGAATTGATAACAAAGATAGACTATTAAAGGGAATATTAGCTTGTATAACAAAAATTAAAGGAAAAATAGGAGTTAGTACTTCTTGGATGGTGTAACAGATTATGAAAGAAAGCAATTCGATAATTTCTAGTGATGGGACCGATGTGCATTGACTAGAACCTCACTAATTCCGTCGTTGCGCAAAGAATATACATGTAATATTCAAGTTCAGAGAAAAAAAAATGATGTTTACTTATTCCCTATCAACTTCAATATTACAATCACTCTCCCGTAATTGTGTTAGATCTATGAACAATATTGTCATCTCTCTAGGAACTCCCTTGCTTGGTTTTATTTAAAATGGAACCGAAATGATAGCTGGGTGTCATTTTCCATGGTCCCCGAGCATGCCCGGTTTGAACGAGCCATCCTTTTGTCGAGTTTGAGCGTCACTTGCTGTTCTTTTTTGAGTTTGGACACTAGCTAGAGTCTAGAATGGAGGACCGTTCTCATGAGGAATTTCACGACCACTAAAGAGATTAAGTTTGTTAATTTTTTCCATTTTCTACTTTTTTAGCACCATTTTTTATGTTGCTTTATTTTGATAATAATAAAACTTAAAATTTATACTTCCCTGTCTGCAATCTCTGAACAAAACGTTGGTTCCTTACGAACATCAGTGTCTCGAGGAATGTTTCCTTAGTAGGAAAACTCATGTGTAGGGGACAACATTGAGGAATATAATGCTTGTTTTGAAGAATGCAAGGCACCATCTCATGTCTTATCATCAAGTGAATGCACAAGTTCTTACTGCATTTAGGGATTGAGCTTTTGTAAAACATAATATGCTCTAACATAACATCACATGTTCAATTTCCATTCATCATAAAGGCAAAATTGTCAGCCTACTCTGTCTTTGCTCTTTAACATGTGCCAGTCATTCATCGGTTAGGCTTGGACCCATCCCGTGACATGAGGACCAAGTCGGAGATAGCTTGAGCAGGTAGTTGTCTTCGACGTGGGTGATCAAACAAAGGTCGAAGGGTGGAGATGCGAGGTTTTGATGGAAATGAGAGAGATTCATTGCTCAAAATGCAAACATTGACATAGAAGAAAAAATTACCTTGTTATACCAAGACAGATAATTCACATGAAACAAAAATTGAATGAATGCCATACAACATTCATTGTCATTTATAAAATATGGACATAACGAGTCTACTAGAAAACACTAGTGCCATATGAAAAACATGTAAAAGCTTCACAGATTACATTTTGAATGATGATACATGTTGATAGTACTATTTATAATTTTTGCATCTCATTATAGGGAAACAATCACACAATACATGATTTCATAAACTCATGGTCATGGTAAAATTGGGAACCACTAGAAACTATTGGAGTACTTGACAAAGATGAGACTATTTCAAGTTCTATCTCAGCGTCAACATCATCAACGGGTGCCTCTCTTGGACACAAAAGTGGTTTTGGGGGCAGTTGCAGTTTATCCATATCTCCTTCGAGCATATCTAGGACTTTCCTTATCGACGGCCGATCATTAGGGCTCAATTGTATACACCACGGTGCAACGATTATCATCTTCCTCGTTGTTTCTCTTTCCTCTTCTATGACATCTGCTGTGACACCCCGAACCCTTCGCAGGTCGTCACCAGAGCCAATGTTACTCCTTATTACCTTTCTCCTTAGAAGATGCGTCATAATTCATAGACACATTTTTTTTTTTACAAAACGGTCCCAGCGCAACTCATTAGCGGAAGCAAATTAAATTTCACGTCTCTCCCCCTACCAACCATGATACAATACACACCACTAAACATCAGGATTTTATAAACAAGCGACGACACTTTATTTACATATATTTTCAATGATGAGACTACTCTTGGGTCGGTACATAACAAGGAAAAGCTAGGACTTTGCCATGTCCAGCCTAAAACCTCAAAAAGAACCCTCGACCCTCTACATCACACGTGTACAATTCCCCCCATCATAAGTGTCGGCTAACTAACTCCCAAAAAACACAGCCCCTACTCGTCACGTACAGGCCTCACACCCAACCCGGTGCATCAAGCAGTGGCGGTGGCAACATCCCTCGCATCGCTCCATCCCGACGAACATGTACAAATATAAACTCCTGAATAACAGGGCCCTCAGCCAGGCCCACATCGTACATCACTAGACAGCGTACTCGAATAAAAGTCAGTCCGGGAATAGAGGGACAGTCTATCTCAGCACACTCGACCTCTACATTGGATGGTATCCCGTAAAATGTACCCCGTGACGGGCAGGAGGAAAGATACCGCTAATCTGAAATGTTATCCCCAAAACGAGTGAGTACAACCACTCAGCAGATAAGGAAATCCAATAACAACTCAATGTATCAAGCAGATCATACATGCATTGCAGGCGTTACTTACCTTGAAGCCATGCGCATACTATCATGCATCATCATATCAATTTATAACACATACATGTGTATCATCATCGTATCATACATATCATCATCATCATAACATCATCACATTACACATGTCATATCATATATTATTATCATTATTATCACCATGCATATCATCATGCATATCATATCACCATCATCATCTTGCATATCATCATGCATATCATATTATCATCATCATCTTGCATATCATCATGCATATCATATTATGGGTGATCATCATTATTTCACATCACATATCATTATCATCATCATGCATATCATCATGCATATCATATCATGGGTGATCATCGTTATTTCACATCACATATCATTATCATCATCATGCATATCATCATGCATATCATCGTCATCATCACCATCATGCATATCATCATGCATATCATATCATGGTTTAATTTCCACTTCTTTTTTTTTTTTACTTTTCAATTGATCACCACATCACCCAATTCTCGGATCATCAATTTCATCATCCCCTCGGGCAAAGACCTCCGAGGTTCCCGGCATTCAGCCTCCCGGGCCACCGGCATCCGGCCCCCCACATTCCGGGCATCTCGCATCTCAACTAGCATCACGAGGCATTCCCTTCGGCGAAACCTCCGACGGGCTTCCGGCCTTTACCCTTCTAGCCGGGCATCTCGCACCCCAATCCCGGCATCGCGAGGCATTCCCTTCGGTAAAGACTTCCGACAGGGCTTCCAGCCCCCCCACATTCCGGGCATCCTGAATCTCCCAGGGAATTTCGGCAATGTATCTCTATACATTCCGAGCATCATCCGCCATCACAACCATCTCCTCATTTACCAGTATTTTATTCACATTTTAACATAGCACATGGCATGATATCAAACAAATCATACTAGGCATGACATTCACACATGCATTGATTCAATTGCCATACCTATGCCAAGACTTTATCACATATGCATCTCAATTCAATATCATAGACATATCAAGGCTTTATCACATGCGCACCTCAATTCAAAACCATAGACATATCAAGGTTTTATCACATGTGCATCTCAATTCAATATCATAGACATATCAAGGCTTATTCACATGTGCATCTCAATTCAATATCATATACATATCAAGGCTTTATTACACATGCAACATGAATTAATTGAATGGAATTTATGGCCAATGAAATAATTCCTTTTTATTCATTTATTTTATTTATTTTTATTTATTTATTTATTTTTAAAATAACTACAAATTCCCAAAATTATCAAAATTCAAGAAATTATTTAAAAAACCCATAGGATGATAATTACTTGCAAAATTCATGGCCAAATTGAATTTTTATAAAATTTCATAATTTTCCCAAAACATCCTATGCTTCTCGGATGAAACCAGAATACATGGTTTCCGAATAAATTCAATTAAAATATCCATATGGCCTCCAAAAATTATAAAATTTTACTGGATTATAGCCAAGACATTTTCGTACAACTTTCATGAAGAACTCCAAGTCAGATTACTAATAGATTATTTTATTCAATCTCACGAAACTTCTGAATCCATTACCGCATCGTCCAGTGCCTCCATCTCCGAAATATTAAGATTTCACCCATCTATTCTCTTTCGTTTCCTCTGAAATTTGGATATTTTATGTAACAAGGTGTCCTTTACAAGTTTCATGAAGAGATCTAGGTCAAATAACCAGAGTATAGTCCTCATTTTAGTCCTTTAAGTCTCGGGTGTCTCGGAATACATCACCAGAATCATCGTCTTCAAGATCTAGTCGATTTACCAAGTTATACTTGTTCTTTTCGCTTCAAATTTGATTATGTTGTAGTTTAAGATGTTCCCTACAACTTTCATGAAGAAATCGAAGTAATATTCTCAACAAAAACCAATATGCAACCATGAATCCAGCAAAAGGTTAGTAAAAACTCTCCAGATCTGAGGTCTCCGTAAGATACAACTTTAGCCCCTCAATTCTCCATCATTTTCCACAAAATTTCAGTATGTTATAGTACAAGATGCTAGCTACAACTTTCATGCAGATATCGAAGCCAAAATCGGACTCCAAACACACATGCAAGCTCAAACAAGTTACTGACTCACACAACCCGAGCGAGAACAGTCACACGACTTAAGAACGAGCCAACCTTACCTCGGTTTTTCTCACTTAAAACACCTAAAATCTAACATGCAATCAACATACAAGCATGCAAGAGAAGCTAGAGGACTCCACTTGCCTCTAGGATGAACAAACGACGGCGTACGGCGGACGGACACGGCGGCGATGGCGACTCCCTCCTTCCTCTTTCTCTCGGCCGCTCCTCCTCTCTCGCACAACTCTCTCTCTCTCTCGCACACCTCTCTCTCTCTCTCTCTCTCTCTCTCTCTCTCTCTCCTTGGGCAAACAAAATGGCCGGTCACCCTCTCTCTCCCTTCTTATACCCCCCTAGAGCTCATCATGGCTAATGATTACATGCCACTCAAATGGACCAATGCATGGGGACTTTTCTTGCCACTTGGCAAGGTCCATGCATGGGCCGGCCACCTCTTTCTTTGGGCCTTAATGGGCCGGCGATAGCCCTTCCGTGGGCCTCCATTTGGGCTGGCCATTCGGCCCACTAAGCTTAGGCCAATGAGCCTAAGGCCCATTCCTAAAAATTAACCCTTTTTCCTCTTTTTTTTTTTTTTGAAATTCTTCTACAAATATTTTTAAATTTTAATTTTCATCTTGGCCAAAATCTTAGGGCATCTTGTCTATTGAAATTTAATTTATAAATCTTATGGCCAAGCATAGATTATTAATGTGACACCCGAACCTTTCGCAGGTCGTCACCCGCCGGTGTTACATCTTTTACCATCTCTATCTCTTGGCTAAATTAAGCCTTGCCAGATTACAGGCATTTTTTTTTTTTTTTATAAAGCGGTCCCATGCGCGACTCATAGCGGAAGCAAATAAATATCACCATCTATCTCCCCTCTATCCCATGATACAAATACACACCAACTACACATCAGGATTTTATAAATAACGTTGACGCTTTGCTTACATACATACATATAGTGAGATGGGGTTTTTCCTCGGGTCGGTACAAAAGAAACAGAAAAGGTTAAGACTCTGCCATGTCCCACCTAAAATCTCAAAAAGGAACTCCGACCTCTAACATCATATGAGCACAAAAACCCTCCCATCACGAGCGTCAACTATCTATACCAAAAGCGGTCTAGCTCCTACTCCTCGCGTGCGATCTCACACCCATCTCGGTGCGTCGGTGGTGGCGGCAGCATCCCCCGCATCACTCCATCCCGTCGTATGTGCACGGACAAAAACTCTTGTATGACAGGGCCCCCAGCCAGGCCGATATCATACATGACTAAGCATCGTACTCGGATAAAAGTCAATCCGGGTACCGAGGGACAATCTATCTCGCCATCTCCACCTCGACGTCGACGGAATACCGTAAAACACGCCACGCGAAACAGCAGCAGCGGCATAGTGCTAATCTGAAATGTTATCCCCAAAAGGGGTGAGTACAACCACTCAGCGAATAGGGAAAATCCAATAACAACTCAGTGCACCATGCATACCATCATACAATTCAGGCATCACTTACCTTCTTGATGACAAGCGTATTCATGCATCATCATAGCATACATATCATCATTAACCATGCATCACCATGCATATCACATCATATCATCATTAGCCATGCATCACCATGCATATCACATCATCATTAACCATGCATCACCATGCATATCACATCATATCATCGTTAGCCATGCATCACCATGCATATCACATCATCATTAACCATGCATCACCATGCATATCACATCATATCATCATTGGCCATGCATCACCATGCATATCACATCATCATTAACCATGCATCACCATGCATATCACATCATAGATCAATTTCCATTTTTATTTATCAATTGATCCCCACATTATCTTTTCTCAAATCATCAAATTCACCATCATCACCATCCCTTCTAAAAACCTCCGACAGGGTATCATTATCAATCCTTTGGGCAGAAACCTCCGACAGGATTCCATGATCAATTTGATCATCACCCTTCGGCGAGAAACCTCCGACGGGGTTCCCAGCATTCCAGCCATCTCATGGCCACCGGGCTTCCGGCCCCCACATTCCGGGCATCTCGCACCTCAACTAGCATCACGAGGAACCTCCCTTCGGGCGAAAACCTCCAACGGGGACTTCCGGTCTTTACCCTTCTAACCGGGGATCTCACACCCTAATCCTAGCATCGCGAGTCACTCCCTTCAGGCAGAAACCTCCGACAGGGCTTCCGGCCCCCCACATTCCGGGCATCCTGAAACTCCCAGGGAATCTCTGGAATTACACCCCCAGGCCACCAGACAACATCCTCCACCACAACCTCTTACTCACATACCATTTTCCACTTTTATCATTCTTTTCATCTTGTTATTTCATGGCATATGATTTACATACATGCATCACAATTCATGATCATTCACACATCAATGCCATATAACAATACATCATAATTCATGATCATACATGCATCAATGTCATATAGCAATGCATCATAATTCATGATCATTCATACATCGCCATATAACAATACATCATAATTAATGATTTCACATGCATCAATGTCATATAGCAATGCATCATAGTTCAATAGGACTCATGGCCAATAAAATAATCCCCCTTTTTATTTTATTATTATTTTATTATTTTATTATTATATTATTATTATATTATTATATCATTATATTATTTATTTTCATAAATAAATATTATATTTAGTATTTATGATTTTCCAAAAATCATAATCTTCAATCAATCCTTAAACAAACAATTAGAATCAGATTTCACATAAAATCCATGGCTAATTCGCATTTTACATAATTTCCCAAATTTCCACAAAACACACACAACATTCGGATCACGGCCAGATTGCACAGTTTTCGAGTTAATTCAATTAAAATACTCATATGACCTCCGAAAATTCCCAAATTTTACAGGACAGTAGCCAACACATTTTCGTGCATTTTTCATGAAGAACTCTTAGCCAAATTCTTTATAGATTAATTTATATAACTCCACGAAGCTTCCGGAACCTCTACCGTTTCGTCCAGAACGTTCATCACCGAAAAACTTAGGTTTGACCCATCAAATCTCTTTCGTTTCTTCTGAAATTCGAGTATGTTATACATCAATGTGTCCTTTAAAATTTTCATGAAGGGATCTAGGTAAAATACCCAGATTTTGGTCACCATTTTAACCCGTGAAGTCTCGGGTGTCTCGGTTCACTTCAACAGAACCATCCGTCTCAAAGATCTAGCTGGTTCACCAAGTTATACTTGTTCTTTTTGCCTCATTTTCGAGTATGTTGTAGCTTAGGGTGTTTCCTACAACTTTCAAGAAGACAACAAGGTGAGATCTCCAACAGAAATCGACATGCAACCAAGAAATCAACAAAAGGTCAGTAGGAAATTCGCAGATCTGAGGTCACCGTATAACAAAGCTTTTGACCCCACATATCACCATCGTTTTCCATGAAATTCGAGTATGTCATACCTCAAGATATTAGCTTCAACTTTCATGAAGACACCGAAGCCAAAATCACACTCCAAATACACATGCAAGCTCGAATAAGAAACTGTCTACCACAAGCCGAACGGAAACAGCCATATAACATGAACACATGCAACCCTTACTTCGGTATTTCGCCCAAATCACCCCTCAAACCGAACATGCAACCATCAAACAACGTGCAAGAGAAGTAAAGGAACCCCCACTTGCCTTAAAGAAGAACACACAGCAACACACGGCGGCGTAGGACGGTCGGACTAGGCGGGCGAACGGCGAAACACGGCGGCGGGAACTCTCGGCTCCACCTCCTCCCTCTCGGCCTCTCCTCCGCTCAAGCTCTCTCTCGCACACTCTCTCTTGGACGGAAATGAAGAAGCAACCGGCCACTCTCTCTCCAAATCCCCCTTTTTATACTCCCCTAGGCTCATCATAGGTAATGATTGATCCACCACACCTATGGCCAATGCATGCTCTTTACTTTATGCCACTTGTCACACTAATTTTTGAATTGATTTGGGCTTGGGCTTGGGCTTAGGCCCAACCGGCCACTCCCCATTGGGCTGGTCGAAAATCCTTCTTGGGCCCATGGGCCGACTAGCTTGGCCCACCAAGCTTTAGGCTAATGGGCCCAAGGCCCATTTCGAATTTTGATCCCTTTTTCTCCTTTTTTTTTTTTGAACTCCTTTTAATTAATATTTCTAAATTCAAATTTCATCTTGGCCAAGTCTTGGGATATTTTTAATTATTGAAATTTAAATCATATGGCCAAGCATTTAAATTTAAATTTCCACAACACAAGCAAAATTCATCAAATTAAAAGACAAATTGGCTAAAGCATAAGCCATAAAATTCTATCACCTAATTAAAGACATTTAACACACCTTAAAGCTCGGCTTTGAATTTCCGGGATGCCACAATTAATCTATCGAATTTAAATTTTCACAATCATATGCACAAATCATCTCAATAAAAAGACTAATGGCTAAAGCATAAGCCATGGAAATTTTTATCACCTAATTAAAGACTTTAACACACCTTATGGCTTGGCTCTGAATTTTGGGATGCCACATCTACCCTTTCAAGTTCCTTTCCTTTGCCGAGTTGATCATAAACCCACAAAGGAAAGTAAATTTGACTCGAACGCTCTGCATGTGCATTTAGATTTCTCCTTCTACCAACCATTTCCATTAATAACATCCCAAAACTATAAACATCGGCTTTGTAAGAAATGCCACCAATGTCTTTATAGAATAGCTCAGGAGCCATATAACCCAAGGTTCCTCTTGCTGCGGTCAGCGATACTATACTGTGATCGATGGGATAAAGTCTTGCAAGTCCAAAGTCAGAAACTTTCGGAGTGAAACTTCGGTCTAGGAGAATGTTGTGAGGCTTGATGTCAAAATGTAGAATTTGCATATCACATCCCCGATGTAGATACTCTATCCCTCTAGCTATGCCAAGAGAGATCTCATACATTTTCTTAGAATTAAGAGGATCATCACCATCCTTATAGGAAATGTGTTTATCCAAAGATCCATTCAACATGAAATCATAGACAAGAGCTTGTTTGAAGTATTCAAAGCAAAAACCAACAAGTTGCACCACATTAATGTGGTGGATCCTTCCAATTGTGGCCACTTCGCTTATAAAATCTTGGCCATCAGATTTTGATTTGTTCAAAATCTTAACCGCAACTTCATTGCCACTTCTAAGTATTCCTCTGTATACGGAACCATATCCCCCACCTAACTTGCATTTGAAATTTTTTGTGATCCTCTTGATATCCGAGTAAGAGTACCTTATGGGCAAAAAGTTATTGTGAACTTGTAGGAATTCTTCAATGTTTGCATCTGTTGCTTGATGCCTTCTCATCCACTTCAAGATTAGAAATATCAACACACAGGGAGCTGCGAGTATGAATTTTGCTGCTAGGAAGTGGACTGCGAAGAAATTTGGCCATCGATTAGCATAGTGTTATAGTTGTTTTTACACATACAACTTTTGTTTGTCAGAGTGCTGAATGAGAGCTTCATAGGTGTGAAGAGAAAAGGACTCATCATACCCAAGACAAAGAAGAGATTCCATACGGCAATTCGACCAAAATCGTTCATGATATACCATGAAGAACAACCTGCAGATAGTAAGAGAATTCGTGAGAGATTACTAGATATGGTTAATTAGAATTAACGACCAATCAATAAAGAACTAGATCCATTGTTTTAGCATATAAATAATAAAAGCAATTTACGTTAAGATATACCCCAAGTGAAGAATAACTTCATACAGTCACTACAAAGTGCAAAGACACACTTTTGTTAATTGAAATTTGCAAGTGGAGAAGTCTAGAATAAAAAATAAAAATAAAAAGAGTGAATGAGTTTCACTTTTCTAGATAACGCTTAGATCCAACTTTATTCTATTCACTCATGAAATCCATGGTATCGTTGCATGATCTTTTCTTTTGAAGAAACACGTTTTCGCTTTTATTCTCCTAGATGTACCAAATGTTCATAAGTTCCCCATAACAATAACATCGATTCAAGGGACAAAAGTTATGATCAAATCAAACAATTTTCCCCAAAAAGGGCCTAATTCCCTAAAAAAAACCCTCAAGTTCTAGTCCAATTTTGGCATGAACCTTTTTTGTCTCTAAAGAAACCCCAAACTTTAGGTACAGTCCCAGATTTGGCTCGAATTTTGTTTTGTTTAAAAAAATGACCAACTTTTAATATATTCCAAAAATTTACCCCCATGGTCCGGTTCTAATTTGACATGACATTTCCACATCGATAAAAACTCAACTTCAATCAAGTGACATGGAAAATTATTTCGAAAATGAAACTGTTCGAAGATATGAAAATTAGGGACGACTATCGGCAATTTTTGGTTAGAGGGCTGATGAGGTAGATTTGCAATTAGAGTAAAAATTGGTGTTTTTTCTTTTAGACAAAAAAAGTTAGAGATAGATTTAGGATTTGGCCTAAAGTTTGAGGTTTTTTCTAGATAAAGAAAAGTTCGAGGCAAATTTGGATTGGACCTAAAGTTTACGGTTTTTTGAGACAAAAAAAGTTCAGAGCAGAATTGGGACTAAACTTAAAGTTATAGTTTCTTTTAGTGAATAAGGCCCCAAAAAATAAAAATAAAGAAAGAGTGTCAAGTCCAAAAAAGCTCCACAAATGTAAAATAAAAGAGCAATGCACGCCAAATCTACTAAAAAATCTTACTGAACTTTTTCACTAAACGGATGTGGCAATTTTTTTATTGCGTATTAAAGAAAGTAATGACTCAATAAATCGAACCAACGTATTACAATATCCAATAGAAACATGCCACATTACTCAGTAAGTAAATTTTGATAAGATCCCTCAGTAGAGCTAACATTTGAGAAAAGGATGAGGATGCAGAAGAAGAAGCAAGTAAGTAAGAGAGTAAAGGAAGAAAAGCTTCAGAGAAAGTCAGCTTACAGGAGTAATATGGTTCGCACCACACCTCTGGGTACATAATCATGCAAAGATGGAAAATTACCGGCGAAGATGGCGAGGGCGGCAAAGACGGCGAGGACGGTGGAGACGGCGGAGACGGCGAGGATGGCAGACACGGTGGAGACGGCAGAGACGATGCAAACGGTGGAGGCAGTGAAGATGGCATAGACGGTGAAGACGATAAAGACGGTGACGACAAAAGACAGCGGAGACGATGAAGACAGCCAAGACTGCGGAGACGGCAAACACCGCCAAGACAGCGCAGACATCGAAGACAGCCAAGACAACCAAGACGGCGAAGAAGGAGGTCCATAATAAGAGAGATTGAATCCTTCAACCATCATGTTGTGGAGGTCCTTATACGTTGGTCTCACACGATTATCAGAGTCCATTTCCCACGTCAGGTTATAACCCGAGAAGAAAGTCATCATGATTATGTTGCAAGAATCATTGATGTCCACTACTGGTAGAGTAGACCCATACGTAGCGTATAAGTACACCTTCATTTGGGAAATATTAGTGGGCGTATCGGAAGGGTATGTGGTTCAGTATTGAAATACAAAGCAGAAGCAACGGGCTGTGAGCACTTCATGAAGACCACTGACGAAAAACCAGCAATGAGTGTAAAATGAACACCAAATCTGGGTCTCGCCAATAAGATACGAGGGAGGGATGAGCAATTACTTTTTTGCAGTCCATCATCAACCACCGTGATTATACCAGAGAAATCATCTCCATTTTCTTTGTCATAGTAAATCGACTTCACATAATATCGATTGGGATACAAATATAGAAGGGTGCGATTATTTTCACAAGCTAGCTCATACTCAGAGCGGCCGCAGCCTTTTACGTCACCTTTCAATCGAAAAGGATTGTGTATGTCACGAACCTTACCGCAAGATGAAGCGGCACACAAGTGATTCTTCTTCGCACCATAACTCGTCCTCTGTAGCAATAGAACATGCAATATGAAAAGCAAAACACAGAACATGCTCATGGAGCTAAGAGACTTAATCGTCTCTCTATTGTTTGATCTAATGCAATGAAATTTTTTGCTAATTGGTAATGCAATGGAGGCCTAGTTATATGAATGAAAAGCGTCGGGAGTCGTCGGTCATACAAATGTCCAAGTCAACCAATGAAGGCAAGTCTAGTGAAGAAAAGAGGAAGTGGGTATCACGTGGAAATTGCAGTCCTTCCAGTCAAGGTGTCAAAACATGGTGTTGGAATTATTTATGCTTAGCTTTCACATTGATTAAAAAAGAAACTTCTCTGTAGTTTTCAGATTGAATCAAAATCCTTTCGAGTGAGGCATTGACGTTATATTTTCTTTTCAAGATTAATATTTCATAAGCGTTGCTTCATTAAATTATGAAGACGAAAAGGGAAAAGATGTCGTACTTCATCATCTAGGCTTTTTTATTTTTGACAAAAAAGAGAAATTGGTAACAAAAATAGACTATTAACAAGAATATGAATTTGAATAATGCCGCTTTTGGCAAAAGTAAAAGGAAAATAAAAAGTAAGTGCTTCTTGGATGATGTAACACGTTATGGAAGAAAGAAAACAATATGATAATTTCTAGCAATGGACCAATGCGCCTTGATTAGAACCTCACTAACTTGGTCATCACGCAAAGACTATAGATGCAAATTTCCAAGTCAACCATTAACACAAAGTCTAGCGAAGGAAAAGTGGGTCTTACGTGGAAATTGCAGCCCTTGCAGTCAAGGTGACAAAAACACGGTGTTGGAATTATTTATGGAGAAAAGAAACTTCTCTGTAGTTTTCAATTTTGACTTTTCTTGGCAAATTGACTCTTTAGGAATCAATTTTATTTCCGTCCAAAAAGAATTGATTGGAATGTTATGTACTCTAAATCGAATCAAAATCCTTTCAAGTGAGGCATTGTCATTCAATTTTATTTTCAAGGTCAATATTCCACGAGTGTCACTTCGATAAATTGTGAAGACGAAAAGGGAAAAAAATGTCATATTTCACCGTATAAGCTTTTTCAATACTAAAAATAGAATTAGTAACAAAAATAGACTATTAAAGGGAACATTGACTTGTATAAAATAATGTCACTGTTTACAAAAATAAAAGGAAAAATAGGAGTTAGTGCTTCTTGGATGATGTAACAAGTTATGAAAGAAAGAAAGAAAGCAATTCGATAATTTCTGGCGATGGAATCGATGAGCATTAACTAAAACCTCACCAACTTTGTCGTCGCACAAAGACTATACATGCAATATTCAAGTTCACATAAATAAATAAAAGGACGTTTACTTATCCACTATCAACTTCAGTATTACAATCTCTCTTCCGTAATCATGCTAAATCTATGAACAATATTGTCATCTCTTTCCTAGAATAGAACCACTTAATAGTGAACTAATCGATTACTCTTGTTCTATCAAATGAAAAAGAATGTTCTTACCTGTTGTTGACACCTATATTCTTCTCTTTTTATTTAGGACTTAATCATATAGAAAATTAAGGATTAGTCTCAAAAAGATATAAAAAAGTAAATCATTTTCATTAAAATGCATCGCGTTATCATTAAATTGCATCGCTTATAAACATTAGGAACACTTACATTACCAGCACTAAAGAATTAACAAAAATTAAAAACGCAGCCGGGATGGGCTAAGCCCGTCCCCTCCTTCTTTTCCCTTTTCATTTTCCCCCCGCACGGCCCACCTCTCTTCTTCCGCGGCCCAGCTCGCTATTCTTCCTTCTTCCTCTTCCTTCCCTCGCTTGGACGCTAGCTTCAGGACAAAACAGAGAGATGGTTGCTGGCCGAAGGACGCAAGGACGCGAGGCTGCGCGCAATGTTCGCCCAGGAATGTCGTGCGGTACGAAGCCAGCTGGTCTCGTCCTTGAAGAAAGAGAGAGAAACGAGATAAATGGGTGAGAAAGGCAGCAAAGGGAGGGGGGGTCTCTCTGGTTTTTTTGGGTTTGTTCGACTGAGGAAGAGCAACCGAGAGAGAGAGAGAGAGAGAGAGAGAGAGAGAGAGAGCTGGTGAGAGTGAGAAGGCGAGCTCGAGAGAGAGAAGGAGTGAGCCAGAGAAGAGAGGAAGCTCCAGGGTGGCTGCTTCTGGAAGGGTGCTGCTGAAAACCAAGGAGGGCCGGAGCTGCTCGAGAGGGGAGACCGAGAAGGTGGATAGCGAGGGAGAGCGGGAGAGAGAGGTGACTGCGTTCTCGAGTTCTTCGTGGGAGGCTGGAGAAAGCGAGAGCAATAGAGAGAGTGAGATCGAAGAGAGTGAGCAAAGGGTGAAGTGGAGAGAGAACCGAGAGTGAGTGGAGGGATGGACTGAGAGAAAGCGAGACCCAGAAGCCGAACTTCGTTCTCGGACAAACGTTGCCTGGCCATCCCCAACATAAACCGGCGATCTTTAGCCGACACCCTCGAGCCCGCGGCTGCCTATTCCTCGGCGCCCGAATTACCGGTGAGTTTTCTTTGGGTTCGATTCACTTTTATCCCGATGATCCTGCCTCGGTGTAACATCGAGGCGGCCGAACATAGCTCGTTTCGCTTCAGGCTCACCTCTTGGCCGTCGTCGCCGAGCCGCATAGGGATATTCGCGGTCGAACACTTCTCTCTGGGGACTCCGTGCTTGGTTTTATTTAAAACAGAACCGAAACGATAGCTAGGTCTTGTTTCCCTGGTCCTCGAGCATGCTCGGTTTGAACGAACAGTCCCTTTTGTCGAGTTTGAGCGTCACTTGCTGTTCTCTTTTGAGTCTGGACACGAGCTAGAGTCTAGAATGGGTTTACGACCTCTCCATAATCCGTGCTCATCGCATGCCCGATATAATGCCTCAGTTTTGTTCGTCTCCGTGAAAGCATAGCATGGATCTATTTGACATATTTTCATCAACTTGAGGTGTCGTAGCACGAGCTCGACACCAAAGTGGAGGTTCATCGGTATGCCATGTCACTTTTAGTCGAAAGCCTAAGACTTGCTCGATGAAATGTTTCTGAGAGAATTGTTTAAGAAATGGCTTCTATTTTCACTCGAATGCGAAGGTACCACTTGATGCAGTTCGTCCGGGGTCATTAGTTGTTAAGCTCGATTTTCACGAGCAATGAAGTCACTGCATCTCTGCATTTCGTTCGAGACATGCTGTGTATCTTTCATTGAACTTGACGAGTGGTGGTGGCAGCCTGCGTGATGGGAGACGTTGGCAGCGAATTTGGTTTTGCGGTGGTGAGCCAAGATGGCTTGGTGACGGCCGGCGACGTTGGGTGTTGTCGTCGATCCGTTTAAAGTTCTGCCGTGGGTCCGTCCGGCGAAATTCCAGTGTGGAGTTCGTCGGTGTGGGAGGCTTCGGTAAAGGACGTAACAGGGGAGTTGGCACGAAGAAGAAGAAGACGTTGAAAGGCTGAGAGAGAATAAAAGAAAATCACGAAAATAGGCCTGGTGCAGACGTTCGTGGAAAGAGGATGGGAAGATGGGCTTGAGGTTTTGTTTCAGTAGATTTAGGTTTGGTTTAAGTTGGGCGGACTTGGGCTGGGCTTAATTTGTGAATTTTTGGGCTGGGTTTAAATTTTCATGAAGTGGGTCTTTGAGAGTCCATTACTAAAATGGAGGTCTGTTTTAATAGAGCCCAATTCATGTTCCCGGTCCAAGCCCGCAAAGCCCATAGCAACCCATGTTCTCACCGGACCTTGGGGCCCAGCCCGAGTCCCTATTTTCGGAATTAATTTTGTAAAAAAATTTAAGAGAAAACTTATTTTTTTCTAAAAATTAGGAAAAAGCTTAAGAGTTAGTTTTTTAGTAAATACTCTTAAAATGTGTTAAGGTCCTTGATAAGAAAATTGTGCTCAAGAATTGAATAAATCCTTACAGCTTTACCATAAGATTCTGATTGTCCTTAAAAATAAATGCCCTTGATTACACACTTTCAATGTTGATTATGGACTCCCTTTAGCTTAGTTAGAGATTGCATGCTCCTTATTTGGTAATATTAGATCTTTGTGTCCCTATGCAATTTATTTAATGCTTTCCTTGATTGTTGATTGTTATTTTAATGATTGTACACCCACATGATTATCTCATATGTTAGTGGATAGGTTTAAAATCAATCCAAGCTGCCTGACAATTTTTTTTTTTTTTTTTTGTGAAATGAAATAGATTGGATACCAAAATGGCATTTGAAGAATTAGTGTAATTAAGTTCTCAATCATAAATTCTCTGGTTATGTAGGAAGTGAAGTATACTCATATGTTTTACTTGATTTTTAGTCAACCCCGTGAGGCTAGTAGCAACTCCTCATTGAAAAATTCTCATAGCATCAATTTGAATAACCAATGTGATGCGATGTATGAGTTTAGGAGAGCTCACATCTAAAACTAGGGTCATAGGCCTATCTTTTAGACAATACCCCTAAACCTAATTTATTTACTATCGAAGGGTGGGTCATGACACCTACTTCATAATCATCTTTCATCTCTGAATGTGTGGTAGAGATGTCATGCATTTTTAAATGAGACGATCTGCCGATTTACCACTATGAACATAACAGTGGAAAGTTTGGAAAATATATTCATAGAAATTCTCTTCAGCGATACAAACGTGCTTTCGAATAATTGTAATTAGCACTTACTATATTTTTTTTCTCAAGCTAATGGGTACCATTATATATAATTGAAGAGATTGAAATGGATTTTCCATATAATACAACCAAGTTCATTTTAATTGACACATCCAATGACGTTTTAACTGCACATGTTTAATTTTTTTATAGTAATATTATTACTAATTACATTTTTCATATTCCCCTTTCTAAAAATTGGTTTGTTGTGCGAGCATCTCCACATGTGATGATACCTTAGTTGCTTTCTATATCGTCATTAAATATTCAGCAATGATTAGTCAAATTTTTAAGCGGAAAATCTCTTGGTCAAAGTATCCTAAATTATCTCTTGCACGTATTCCAAAACATTTGGACATACATTATGCAAATTGATGTATCAACTATAGGTCCATTCAGCGCCATATAATACTATAAAAAAAATGATAATGCATTTTGCAATGTAACGTTTTTCAATTTTGACAAAAATAAAATTGGATAATGAAAAGATAAATAACAGCACCTGAAGAATATTATCGCACATCCTAACCTCCAAAAAAATATGGAAGTGTATGGTGCTAATTAACGGCAACATAAATTTTATAGAATTTGAGGTTGCCTTTCATGAAAATAAAAAGAAAAATAAGGAGTAGGTGCTTCTTGCTGCTTGGGCAATGCAACACATTACGGGAAAAGAAAGAGGGCCACATGATGATTTCTCAGTCAGATATAGACTGATGCAATTGAAATATTATTCTCACGGACCAATCAATCACTCTTCAGTACAATAATCTCATCTCTTTCCCACAGTAAGATTGCTCTATGAAAGAACTGAAAAATCTTGACAATAACGTCATTTTATTGAACGAAAGATGTTGTTGCTTGCTTCAAAATCATCTTCCATCTCCGAATGTGTGGCATTGGAAGTGTCATATAAGCTCAACTGAGACTACAAGGAAGAGCAATGAGTAAATAACTTGGAGTGCCGCCATTTTCATTCTTTGTTGATGGCTACTTGAATGTGCTCAAGACTCCTCCTTTTCGTTTCAGCAACACCATCCCCGCGGCGTTAATCGCTGCATAAAGAAGGAAGGTACCTGTGAAGCAAAGCCAGCAAAGTTATTGTCTTTTGACAATTTTTTCGGATGCATATCAACATTTTTCTCATGGGAAGAATGCTCTATTATATACTACCTGTCTATTAATCATTCTGCAAAAAAACGTACTTTTCTTTTCGAAATGACACTTCGAACAAATTTCGTGATATTCGAATGTAGGTAGAAGTTGCTGTAAACATGTTGATTGCAATAAATGGACCGAATATGCATTCGAGAGCATGAAGAACGGAGTGATAAACACCTATACCTCCAAATAGGATTGAAGAGTTCAGGAAAAGCTAAGTCTTGAGTCTGAAGTTTGGTTGAATCCGTGCAAAAACTCACGTTCCAATGTGACAAAATGTTTATCGAGCTCAATTTGGTTAACTCATAAATTGCATGGTAAAATTTGATGAAGACTAACGAAGGGTAAATGTGTTATGTGTGTACCAGTTTGCGTTGTTAGTGATTCAAAAACTAATTTTCAGTAAATTTGTTACATATGTACTAGTTTGTGATTTTTCATTGTATTAACCCTATGGATTTCCATGTGAACTTGCCACATTAATTGTCTATATCATTCAACTCAATAATTTAATAATAAAATTTCACGGAAGCTAATGGAGGGTAAATGGGTCACGTGTGTATATGACCCAAAATTTAGTTAGGGATAAATTTGTCACGGTGTATAAGTTTGGGGTTTTTTCATGATATTAACTCCATAACCCACCCCGTGGTGAGCGAGTTGGTTAGGGCACACACTGGCCACACGAAAGGCCAGGGTTCGATTCCCCAACTTGTCACGTTGCGCAACTTAAGTGGGGTGCCCTGGGTGGTGGGTCCTCGTCCTAGTGCTCCCCCGGGTTTACGTCGCCGGCTATCAGCTGTACGGCGGTTCCTGGGTTGCCTAAAGAAAAACTCCATATTAAAAAGAAGAATTTGTTTTCCCAAACTCCTTTTCCATGTGCACACTCACACAGAATGGAGGACCATTCTCATGTGGAATTTCATGACCACTAAAGAGATTAGGTTTGTTAACTTTTTGCATTTTCTACTTTTTTAGAATATTTTTTTATTTTTGCTTTATTTTGATAATAATAAAAATTAAAATTTATACTTCTACATTTGCAATCTCTGAATGAAGTGGAGATCACGCGTTCCTTATCAACATTGGTGTCTCGAGGGATGTTTGCTTAGTAGAAAAACTCTTGTGCAAGGAACAACAGTGAGGAATGTAATGCTTGTTCTAAATAATGTAAGGTACCATCTCATGTCATATCATCGAGTGAACGCACAAGTTCTTACTGCATTTAGGGATTGAGCTTTTGTTATACATCATATGCTCTAACATAACATCACGTGTTCAATTTCCATTCATCGTAAAGGCAAAATTGTCAACCTACTCTGTCTTTACTCTTTGACAAGTGCTGATCGCTCATCAGTTAGGCTTGGACCCATCCCGTGACATGAGGTCCAAGTCGGAGATAGCTTGAGCAGGTAGCTATCTTCAACGTAGGTGATCAAATAGAGGTCAAAGGGTGGGGATGAGAGGTTTTGATAGAAATGAGAGATTTGTTGCTCAAAATGCAAACATTGACACGAATAAAAAATTACCTTATTATACCAAGAGGATTCACATGAAACAAAAATTGAATGAATGCCATACAACATTCATCGTCATTTATAAAATATGGACATAACTCGACCGATAAAAAAAACTAGTGCCATGAGAAAAATATGTAAAAGTTTTACAAATTACATTTTTAAATGATGATACATGTTGATAGTACTATTTATAATTTTTGCATCTCATTATAAGGGAACAATCACAAAAACATGATTTCGTAAACTCATGGTCATGCTAAAATTGGTAACCACTAGAAACTATCGGAGTACTTGATGAAGATGAGACTGTTTCAAGTTCTATTTTAGCGTCAGCATCATCAACCGGTGCCTC